>JBANSL010000020.1:54521597-55784097 GCA_037127255.1 Persicaria tinctoria
TTTCATCTTATAAGTGACTCCATGATTCGATTAAAAAACGATTCTAACTATTAAATCTCTTGATATAAGATGTAGTACCGCAACCACAGCAACTGAACAACCCTGATGGATCTGGACTAGTGGGTTTGGTTTGGTAAATGAGCTAACTGATGACTTAATGTAGGTCCCCTGCAATTGTGTTGGAGTACACAAATACACCACCCTAATACCGGTGAGGATCCTCTAGTCCGTAATCGCAGTCCCTTTTATAGTCCAGCTTTTCTTATTGATTGAAAACAATTATACAACTACCCCATTCATTATGAAAAATAATAAAATAACTCGGCATATCCAATCAAGCGATACGGACCATAATATTGGACCACAATTGAGGACTAGAGGATCTCCATCGCCCTAATACAGAAGATCCATTGAGCACTACAAAAGGCGAAGGCCTGCAATCAGAAGTAGAATAAAGTATTTATGATATCAATGAGCTCAGATCAGTAGAATATACAGTATTTATTATTATGATTATGTAAACTTGCAGGCAGCAAAAAAGTACATCATAGCTAAATGTACAACAACATTAGACATCTCCAAATGATACAGTTAAGAGTAGTTCATCACAAGAGGAGGTGACCATCAATGTAAACCACCTCCCACAAGAACCCGGAGATCATTAGTTGAAGCAGTCATCAGACCCACTGAGGAAACACCAATGGCCAATCCTGAAAACATATATGAAGCCAAGTATTACTGCCGAGGGTTGTTTTTCTTCGTTTAGACCCTGATGGGGGTTAAAGTTGGGTTGGTTGTCAATATGTCATGCTATGTTATGGTCTTGGAGCACCAGATTCAGCTCCAGAGCTGATTTAGCGAGTGAACTACCTCTCCTGCAATGAAGTGGCAAACCAAAGTTAAACTGGGCTGTGAATTCAAATCTCATTATGGTAGTTAAAGATGCTATCTTTAAATCTCAAAACGACTGCCAGACGTTCCACCCGTCAAATAACCGTTGCTCTACAACTGACAATAAATCTAACTAAATAGGGAATCAGACTGGTTATAAATGAATGCAATCCTCCAATCCAACAATAATGACATATTACATGTTTCCTTATAGACAGGCATAAACTAGGACAGATAGTAAAATCACAACTGGCTGGTAGACAGCCACTAGCTATAGGATGTAAATGGAACTTATTCATACAAAACCAGAACTACCTTGTCAGTGTAGGAAGCCCTCTTTGAACCTTTTGCAGATGGCTGAAGCACTGTCTGCAACAATCGACTCTGCACAAGCAATTCAGTGGTGAAAAGCTGTCCTTGATGTCTACCAAAACAAATCACAGATAGCAATTATTAGTACCTGGCTTCTTGATGAAGGTCCACACCAACAGATGGGGGTGCCAATCTGGTAGAGCAAATCGTCTGTCCAAAAACTGCTACTAGTTTGAGTAGCATCTCAAGTGACATTTTAGCATGCCTGCAAAACCAGGACCATCAAGCCAAAAATACAATATCAAAGATCTATTTGATGGAGCTGTTTGCAATTGATGATGAAGCATAACTTGAAATAGTGTGAAAAGGAACATTCATTCTCTTGCATCCAGCTTCATTTCTTATATTTTCTTACAAATAACAGAACAAGGAAACTAAATTCATGTAAGATATATAATATGTTGCTTTTGCTACTGCATTTGGAGAAATCAGCTTATTGTAGCCAAAAACCACGATGAATACCGACTTGACAATTTGGAGCACATGACATTCCAATAGAAACAAATAGGTGCATTAGTGAAAAGGATTAGGGAAGGGTAATGAAAATACTTATTTCATGTTATTGACCTCTTTTTACATAAAAACTTTCTTAGATCTTATAAACTATTCCCTCTTGATGCTATACTAATGATCACAATAAAGAGCCATCCAAAATTTCCTTCATCCTATTTTTTCGTAGGCCTTTTGCTCTAGTGCGAGCTAAAATGAAGCTCTTACCTTTCCATCTTGCTTTCTAGAAGGTTCACAAGTACAGGTAGCAGACATGAAAACAAGTCCAGATTAATAAGTTCCATCTTGTCTATCAAAACACTGATCACATCCGCCTGAACCTGCAAATGAAAAAAAAAAAATGCCTTTTTCAGAACACTTAATTGGCACCTCTAATGAAAATGATACTATTCTATTTAAGCAATGGGGAAGAAGAGAAAGAGAAATGTGACTAAGAAGAAATTCCCCAAATCAAAAGGCGAGTTGAGAAAATTACAGAATGATCAGGAAACTTCTTCATTGCATCAATTGCACCTTTAAAATCACCCCGTTCCCAAAAGTGCCTTACTACCTGCAAGTTTACATATACACAAATCAATGCATCTCTCACTTTTACGTCCATGATCATCACATGTATACGTGCAAAGAATGTGAACCACTAAACATCATCAAAACAGAAAGGGAAGATATCAGAAACAGAGCATCCATCACAATAAATGCAAACATGTATCTATATGGCATCAAGAAGTTACCTGTAATTTTGTCAGTCTGTAACGAAGATCATTTAATAAAGATTCATGACTTTGCAGCAAATCCTCAATGGTGCTCTCATCATTTGAAGATGACAAATCTCTTCCTGAAATTTGAGGTTCTTCTTTCTGTTGTTTACAAAGAAGCAAGTAAGCAAGTTGTAAGTATAGCAAAACAAAGTCTACTGGTTGTTTCAAAGACTACAAAATTTGAATAAATTACTTCATGCTGTTTAGACCTCTATTATTCAGTCAGGCTGTGCATGACTTGCAAGGTTTTTTCATCAATGTAGTGCAAGCTCACTTGAATATCTGATGAATGTTTTAGGAAGGTTGAAAAGACATACTGAATGTTCAGCGTGATGAGCATCAACCATCTCACCCGTGATTTTTCCTATGGCCTCTTAGCACAAAACAATAGGGCCTTGTTTTTTTTTTTTTTTTCCATTTAGCAGACACATAAACAACTTTTTTTGTGCTTAATTCTATTCCATACAGCTGACTAAAGAAACATCTTCATACGAAGCTGTAGCCAACGGACAGAACAGCTCTTATTCTATTTGTTCATGAAGGCTGAACTATGAATAAAAGAATTAGCCAATCACGTAACCTATCTTTTATAATTGCTATAGTCGGTTTCTTTTTGGCATAATGTGTCAGACCTCAGACATGTTATGAAAAACATTACATATCCATATTTAGCGTTACAAGAAACTATATGCAAAGAATTAGTATGTAGAAACCTACCAACGTGATAGAACTCTTAATTCTATCAGCCAGCACTTCTGGGGAGGTTTTGGAGGTCTGAACAACTATGTGATCTTCTATGCTGACAGTGTTTTCCCTTCTTTCGAATTTCTCAACGAGAGAGCGTGTTCTACCATGATTCACAGCCACTGAAAATATCATATGCAAGAGGATGAAATTACATAATGGTCAATGACATATCTATGTGAATTTGATGGCCAGGCAGCTACAATTGGATTTACCTCCACTGATCACCTTTGCAGTCCGTGTTTGGCTACCAAGGGAGACGTCAACTGGAGGTTCCATAAGGTAAGAACATAAGAGGAAAGGGTATAAGGGAAAAAGACAGAAAAGGAGAAACGCATAGATAATCAAACATTGATTTAAAAAAAAAATCAGAAGTAAAAAAAAATGAAAATAATGGGTCTATTTTGAAATGTCATAGGCAAAGTAAGAGGTAGATGATTGTTGTTTTATAAACTACAACAACAATAACAACTCCCAGTATATATCCCGCACCTATCTAGACCCCCAGACCCTGCTAGGTGCGGGATATACAGGGATGATTGTTGTTATTGTCATCATAGTTTATCAATGAATCTGATCAGGCATTTTCAACTCAGGTCATTGCTTATAGTTTAATAAAAGATTACACTAGCTTAGTTGATTCTTCGACGAAAATTGCATTACAAAGAGGACAATCAAAGTTTAGCTAGACTTTAGCACTGCGCACATGTTCATGCAAACTTGAACAAGAGAAATTACCTGTTTCCACCTTAGGAGGCACGGGTGGACATACATCTTTTTCCAACTTATCTTCCACACTCTTCATAGTAGGATACTTATCTTCAAAACTGGAATCTTCTACAACGTGTGCAGATCTTGATTCTACTAATGAAGGCCTCTCAACATCATGTTTGTAATTGGATGCTCTTCTTGTGTGAACTGGCTTGACTGGCACACCAGTACCTGCCTTTGCAGGACTGAATGGTTCTCCTCTTGAACGGGAAAGATCTTTGCCATCAGAAAAATCCCTAGGAACAACATTCGGAGCAACAAAGGATCGGCTCGTTGCTCGCCGGTCAGGTTTTGGAGAGACCAAAGCTGGATTGCGTTTCTTAGATGAAAGTTTTTTGCACTCTTTTGAGTCCAATGGTGTTGATACCTTTGACGAACTAGGTGGAATCACTCTCTGAGGATTAATGGGTTTCTCATCTGCAGCTTAAAAAATTGCACAACTTAGGCTAAATACTCTTCGGCATTCATGTGGCATCTGAATGCTTTAATAGGGGGTGGGGAGGTGGGGGGATGAAGTTGATTAAGAAGAAAGCCAAAAAGAAGGCATCAAACTGCCAATAAATAAGAAAAACATGCAGATCACAGATTGTATATTAGTTAATGGCTAACACCATTAAATCAAAGATCAAAATTAAAACCAGTTTGCCACCTATTCAAATCAGAAATGCATCCAACTTATTATATGGACACAAAGATAAAGAATTACCCCCCTGAATATAGGTGAACTTCACCCACAGAAAGATGGTGGCTTAAAAGTTACAGGTAAAATTGAAACTATTGTGCAAGCACCAAATTTAGAAATAAAAAGAGATTCGGAATCAACATAAATGTTCTTGGGTACTTACAATCCACATAAATGTTCTTGATTTCTTTAGCATCTGCATCTGATGGCAGAGAATGTGCACCTACAGAAGAAGTATCACTTTCCTCTGTAACAGCTTTTGGATCCACAGGGTTCTCATCCTCATGTGTGATACCAGTTCCATAAGGTTTAATAAGCTGGGAAATAGAAGGTGGCATATAGAAACTTTAGATACGGCTTACGGAGTTCAAACTTGATATTGGAAAAAAGAAGAAGAGAGGTGCTACAAACCGAAAGATCAGCAGCCCAAACCCCAACCGAGTTACGGTAGTATGAGCAACCTATAAGTTTCCTTTCATGAACGCAAAGGTCACCCAATGTTGACCATCCCATATCAACAGCGTCATGACATACGACGGGCTCCCATGAATGAACCTGTTGTTAACTCAATATATTTAGCCATCTGCTATAGAAGCAATGGCTGTATTAAAATGTATAGATATTATGCTCAACCTTGAAATTATTATCATAACCGCAAAAGAGAGTCCTCCCATCTGGATGGAAAGACATTGCATGCACTCCTGTAGCCTGAAATGTCCAGTAATTCGAATGTTACACCAGTGAGACTTTAAACCAAAAAAAACTTATAACGATAAATTCCTATGTATGAAACAATAATCCCAAAAACAAAAATTACCAAAGAAGGAAAACATCACGTGAATGGGCATAACTGCTTAAGTTTGACAACCACTCAAGACTCCAGAATTTCATCAAAAGTAAGCCAAGTGCTCACCAAAGGCACCAAGGGGAGTACAAGCCCTCTGGATAGCCAACTACTTTCAAATTGGTGCTCAAATCCTCAAGCCTCAAGGCAAAGCTATTAAGGCACCACATCTAAGCAGGTTGGATGCTAAGGGAAGAAGGTACAGATAACCACTGAGTTGAGAATCATACTACTTGAATAGTCAAAGAACGAGTAAAGACTACATACAGAAACCTTTCTCTATGGAAAAGGTATAATTATAACAAAATAATCCTGGTCTTGATCTTACAATGTTCAATTTATGTCAGACTCAATTTAATGTGGATGACAGCTCAGTCAGTCAATCATTTACACATCAATAAATTTTGGGATCAGGTAGTTCAAGTCCAACATTTCTAGTTTTTATGCAAATCAATATTTATTCACATCGTTTCAAATGTAGAGTATCATGTTTTTTTTTATATAAAATTGGACATTCCGACATTCCATTAGCTACTTTATAACGGACCCACTATCACTTTTCATCAAAAAACTTGTCTTTCTTCAGCTGCAATTTTTAACTTCTCTAAAATATTGTTATATACTCACTCTGTTAATTAAAACTTATTGTTTACTATTCATGCATGCTTTTTTAGAATGACAAAAACTATATAAAATATTAACTTTTTTTTACATTTGTTTTTATAAATTCATACTTAATAGTAATAAGTATGAAATTGTTTTAAAAAATTATTTAAAAAGTTAATATTTTATATAGTTTTTAACACCTAAAAAAGTGTGCGTGAATAGTAAAACGTTGAGTTTTAATTAACGGAGGGAGTATTGATTTCTTGCATTCATAATTAAAAAACACACCCATGTTCAATTCTGCCTCTCAAGTTCAAAAAAATGCAAGATCTGAATTTACATAAACAAAATAAGAATAAATTATTACTACCAACAACCAACATACTAAACCTTCTCACTGGTTTATATACACACCATTCTAGTAATAAATAAATATCCAAAAGGAGTTTTTTCCCTTGTAGCTTAGAGTAGATTCAAAGAGATGTTCTTTTATTTCAATTCCTTTTTTAATTTGATTTATCTCCTTCTGCTTTCTTAACCAGTTGTTAAGTTCTATTCTAGCACTCAAGCATACAGGTACAAATGAGTCACATATATATTTTCAGAAAAATACAAGAGCAGCTGCAATTACTTAGCACCTAAAACTTCAGTACCTCAGCTCTGGTAGATCCAATCATTTCAAATGTTTCCAAGTCCCAGAATTTAACAGTTCCGTCTGCTGAACCTGGAAAAATGAAGCAGATAGTGGACTAAGCAAACATCAACACTAACATAGTAATATGAGGTCCCAAATCCTACAACCCATAACAATGAATCATGAAAAAGTGAGTCTGAAAGAATATCAACACTAACATAGTAATATGAGGTCAGGAGTCCTACAAACCATAATAATGAACCATGCAAAAGTGAGTCTGAAAGCAAAAGTGATTAGCGAAATGACAAGATTAAAAGAAAAAATATGTCAAATGTTAAAAGTGTGTGTGAAATGGAACACATGGATTATTAAAAAAAAAGGTGCTAACATCACAGCTTCGCTATTCATGATGAATTAATGAGTAATGAGTTCAAATTCATCACTTTAGAATATGAAGATGTCAAGTTTTAAACTTGTGAAATTTAGAAGTAAATTAGAACAAACCTGTGGCCAAAAGGAACTCAAGAGGATGAAAATCTATGGATCTTATTGGGCCATCATGGAACGTGAAATCATGCAATAGCTTTCCAGCAGTCAAATCCCACACCTGTCCTAGAAAGTGACATTATTACAGGAAAAATGGGTAAATATATGGAGCAAGTAAAAGAATGGCAACAAAATTACCTTGACAACATTATCAAGTCCACCAGAAACAACCCAACGACCATCAGGGCTAAATTTAATAGTACTAATTCCACGATTGTGACCCTTGTAAGTCTGAATACATGCTTTCTTTTTAATATCCCATATCTTTAGGTCAGTGTCGGCAGAACCAGATGCAAAAAACTCGCCAAATGGATGGAATTCCACAGCAGTACATGATGATCTATGACCGGTAAGAGTTCGAACCACTAGAAAAGCAAGAAAATGTATTTAGAAACCCTATTCATGATTTATTTCATGATGGTAATTATTTAAGCCAGTCCATAAAAGGTAAGGGTAAAACTAACTCTTTGCCTCTTCCACATCCCATAACTTTGTTGTACCAGAAGAAGCTCCAGCAAGTACTAAAGCCTCTGAAGAATCAAAAGCCACACATTCCACTGGACTAGTATGACCACATAGGCTCTGTAAGATTAAAAAGAAGAAAAGGATATACATCAAACAGCCATTATTTGATGATCTACGTAAACAAACTATCTCCCTCACATGCCAAATGGCCAGATTGGAAATGTACCTTCACCTTCATAAATATAAGACAAGTAAAAGCAAAACTATTTCTCTGTCATGTATGCCCATAATGTAATAAGATACTACGTACACATTAAAAGATCATCTAGTGCGATGTGATGATTGCTCATAAGGTACTTATTTTTGTGTTGAAAAAGTACGTATTAGTGTAAAAGTTTGCACGCGCCAAAGAAAACCAAGGTATAAATGGCATCAAGACATGCCAAAAGATGCATACTTATTTGTTCATCAACAGTTAATATTTGACCCTATTAGGCCAGCCAGGAGTTACTTGAAAAGTATTTTTTTTAAGTAGAAAACTAGCACGAGTGCCATTGAGTAAAAACCTTTGTAGTTTTATTTGGTAAGAGGGATACTTTACTTAATGCAGCTCAAAGAGACCCTGGCAGACAAGTGTCCGTTTTGCCTGCTAGGTTAGTTTTGTGGGTAGTTTGTGATATTTTCTTCCGTCTACTCCCCCATTTTTCCATGTAATTCTTCAATGTCCATTTTTGGGAGTTTTGTTGTTCCTCCACCCATTATCTATTACAACCAAACACTCAACAACCTTTTAGCTAGTTTTTCGCAAATCAAAATGCCCCTTAAACAGCTACCAAAAACACTATCCCACACAGGTGACACAGGTACACCTACCCACTTGCCAAACCCAGCCTACTATTGGATAAAACATCTTCCATCATGTGTATACACTCGTATTTAGCATCTGCCTCAAGTTATTAAAAAAAAATAGATACGACTTAGAAGAATAAAAAATCAGCAATTCCCCTAGTATAGACTATAGAATGAGTGATCATAAGAGCAAATTGTTTATTAACCGTGTGATATATTTGAATTGTCATGCTGAAACCCTCGCCACTCATTCCAAATCTTTAATACATGAATAAAATTGGACACTGAGAACCAAGAATCTCGCTTGATCGGTAGAATACGAAACTTCACTAAACATACGAAATCAAGGATGTTCTTAGAGAATATATATATATATAATGATTTGAAAATTATGCTCATGGCCATTATGATCTCACGGGACTTAAAAAATATCTCTTGTTATTATTGCAAGGGCATACTTATAACTTATAAGGGTTTCTTTTAATTACTAACAAGAAAATCAAAATTTTGCATTAAAAAAAAACAAATTCTGCATGAACACGATCATCTCTAAGTGTACCCATGCTTAACTTAATGGCAGAAACCCAGGAAGGTATTGTCCCGAGATGGAAATTCTGCGTGCAATTACTGCCTATTGCTTACAGCAGTGCGTACCAGGGTGAAATTATGCCTCAATTTTTGACATAAAGACACTAATTCGTCGAAGGGGAAACAAAACTACATATATAATAGGAAATAGGTAGATAGATAGACACATTGATTAGGTCCTTGTACAAAGAACATCTAATAAACCTAGATAAAAGATTGTAATAAAAGAACATCAGCAGAATATCCTCCAACAATAGAAAATCTATGGAAAATCCAGTAACAGAACTAACCATTAAAGAAGTCGGTTTCCCGATTGCCCATAGATTCACTCTCTGATCCTCACCACCTGTAAGCAGAAGTCGATATGCCTTTCTACCAATACTTACACATTTGACACTAGCTGAATGGGCCACAAATTCCTCTGCATTTCCAATTAGGTTAAGAAAATAACAAAATGTTCCCCAAAAAAAAAAAAAAAAGTGGGAAAACTAAAAATTGAACCACATAATACAAACAAAAGCGACAAGATAAGCTTCTCCACAAGCAATGAGTAATACCAAGCACCACATTCTTGCCAAACCTGAGTTAGTAAAACTGGTTTTCTTTCCTTCTTTTTTTCTCCAAATTCAAGTGGAAGCTCAAGCAGATACAACCTGAATCCCACAATTTCGCTTAGTTTCCCAACACTTTTGTACCAAATTTTAGCAGAGCGATTACTCATTTCACAACAAGCACACAGCACAATCAGATTCAACCAAAAAAAAAACTCCGCAACAAGATCACAAGAAACACATTTAGAAGTAAAAAAAAAAAAACAGTTTGCTACAAATTCAAGCCAGGCCAGAAAACCCTAGAAGCAGATCAAACCCTCCAAAGAAGCCAAATCGGAAAAAGGAAAAAAAAAACGCACGGTAGTAAAAGGAATATCACAGTTAGCTGAGGAATCTCAGGAGCAGGAAAGAGCTAGGAACGGAAATCTGAAAAGGATACGGAGCTTAGAACCACGCGGCGCCATAGAAGAGCGAAATTGAGAAGCTAAACCACAAAATTGGGAAGTCCGGAATGCAGAATGAATGAGATTGGTGGAGGTGATGAATGATGAATTGTGGGAGAGGAAGAATTAATAATGCGGGTGGTTACGAAGAAGGCAAGGTATTTACTTGGGAGGAGAGAAAGAGAGGATTGGATTTGGAGTTTTCCACTGTATCTGAAGGATTCCGAAATTCAACAGTGAAGAAAAGTTCAGAGAGGAGAGAGAAAGGGAAAGGAAGGACAGTGTGTTTGGCAATTTGGCGGAGACGGAGACACTGTATATTCAATTTTACCATTTTTATTCTGTGTGCAATTTTTTCGCCCAAATAAAATTATGTACAATTTATTGTATTTATTTGACACTTCAATTTTAGTTCGGTTTATGTACATTGCACAAAGTACCTTTGTGAAATTGGTCTTTTTAAGGAAGCCTTTTTTTTTTTATGGATTTAATACTTTGATAAGAAAAACATTTTTAAAAAATTGTAGTATAATCTATCTATATCTATATCTATATCTATCTATCTATATCTATATAAAATACTAAAACAGTGGCCGCTGGCGATAGAATATTGTAATTCCTATATATAAAGAGGTTATCTGCGAGGTATCCCCAAACACCAAACCTCCATTATCCTACCACGTAGTCTCTTCATTTGTTGGAGCAATTTGCCGCAAGCAACTTTCAATATCGATCATCATTAACAAAGTTGCAATTTGCAATCAAGGTATAGTAGTTTTGACAATTTATTAATCATATATAAATCCTACGTAGTAGATATAGTAGTTTCACCATCGGATTCACTCTTTCTCTAACATGTGACTTAATTTGGTTTTAAAATTTGCTAAATGTTGTTAATTAATTTCAATGTATAGATGTATCCATATTAATTTTCCAAAATAGATCGGGATATGTGTATTTCTTTCTCACACCATACATGGATTTTTAAGCTAGAGGTTAGTAATTACTCCATGATTCATCATTATGATACATAAATCGATTTCATCGGAAAAAAAAATACGTACATCGATATAAGGTAATTATTCATATCTATTATTATGTATAGTTGTTATTCATATCTTTAAAAATAACATAAATCCATTGGTTTATTTAGATAAAATTTGCCTCATAAAATATTAGATAGATTTATCTAATTAAGATATAAGATTATATTGAATAGATTATTTGATCTAAGAAGATAAGCTTTTTTTTACCTAACTATATTGACTTATTAATTGACGTGGCTCAAACTAAAAAAATTGGATAGATATAAGGTTGATAAAATAATAAAAAGATAACACCATTTTAATTCAGAATATGACACGTAAAAAACTAAAGATATTTTTTATTTTTGAAACGATTAAAAGTTTATATTATAATATTAGGATGAAAACATTATTCTTGGTTTATTATTAATAAACGAATATAGTTAGGTAAAAAAATTTATCTTTTTAGATCACTTATTAATTAAATTTTATTCCAATTAATTTTTTTTCAATTAATTAATATAATATAACAATATAGGTTGATGATAAGATTTTTTAGATTAAACGGGATTATTTTTGCTTACGTGGCATTTTCTGAATTAAAGTGGTATTATATTTTTGGCTCGCATCAATTAATAAGTCAATATAGTTGTGTAAAAAACTTATCCTTTTTAGATTAATAATCTATCTAATATTTGGTCAAAATTAAATATATATAATCGGTTGATAAGCAATCGAATGGGGTTTAGTTTAAACCGTGAAATCCATTACAATATACAAGCACATACGTATCTTTCAAAAATTTATGAAAAACTCATATCCAGTGAAGATTGTGAAGATATATATTAAGAGGCCAAAATCTTTTAATTTAGTTAAATTGATAGGAGATGTTGTGATAGAGTTAGTATACGTAACTAAACAGTACTCCTAAAAATACGTGCTAGCCCAATTTTATATTTATATAAAATTTGTGAACTGTTTGGAGTCTAAATAAACAGAGGTCACTTGCGCGACCTCATGCTCACGGAATTTTCTGGATTAAACGGGATTAGTTTTGCCTACGTGACATTTTCTGAATTAAAGCTGTATTATATTTCTGGGCCACATCAATTAATAAGCCAATATAGTTAGGTAAAAAACTTATCTTTCTATATACATCATCTATCCAATATACCTATTATTATTAAAAAAAAAGTTAATATTTTATATAGTTTTTAACTCCTAAAACTACGTGCTAAAAAATAAAAAGACATATATTTTTAGACAGAGGGATAATTCGTAGTTCGATCAAGGATAAAGATGACTAGAAAAAGGAAATATAATTCTATAATGATTTTTTATTTGATAGCATTCGTGTTCAATATATCTTTAGTGAGATGAATCGTGTAGTTAATTGATTTAATCATTCAGGTCGTTCGATCTTTATCAACAATAAACATTTATCAGGTTAAAAAATACAAGTTTTTTCGACAATAATTCTCTTAGATAAACCATCTCTAGAATTTTATTTTATTTTTGGATTAGGTAAGAATTTGATAGCCATACAAGAGACTGTCCGGTAACTCAATAGGCCGAAGAATTGACAGACGGACAAACTGTCAACATACAACAAACTAAATAACACAAAACATACAAAATGAAAGAAACCCCCAAATAACCCATAAAACCCATCAGCGAGCGGGGGAGGCGAGGAAGATCTAAGGCGAGCCATGAATGCTGAGGACACGGGAGAGCGCGACGACTCACACTATGCTTCGATGTCGATAAGGCAGAGAACAACAACCCACCAATTCGGAAAGGGCAAAACCTGCGGAAGTGCATGCGGATCACCGACGTTGCCCCCACCTAGATAAGAGATAAGAGATCTTCGAAGACCACGAACACAACCACGATCCTCTCGATCATACAGGACGTCTGATGCTGCAACCCAACTCGGAACTAAACGTACCCACGCCAAAGCAACGGATCGACGCCAACAGAGAGGACTAATACGGGCCAAACCAGGGAGAAAATCAATTATCACACGGAAATTTGTGTGCTAACACGGAACCAATCTGAAAAGTCCGGGGAGAAATTATTATTAATAATATTATTAAAACTATATATTTTATACTCTCTTACGGGATTTTGGTCAAACCCTTTCGGGATTTTGGACAACCCTTTTGGGATTTTGGTTAGAGCATGAGCAACCATGGGTTTTGCTCACCTTAAGGTTGATAAAAGGTAACCCCATGGTTGTAGACAGTACATTGGACCATGTGCAAAAGCATTATGCTTTATTTATTTTTATGTTTTTTATTTAACTAATAATATTATGATTTGTGGTAAACTCATGGTTGTGGAGTAAAAATATAAAAACTTTAAGGAAAGAGGCTGATAAAGTGAAAAATTATTTAAAAGAAAAAATAAATGAGATGTAAAAATATTATAGGAAGAGAGGAAAAAAATTAGATAAGAGATAACCTTATGGTTGCGGATGGTCTAAATCAGCTCTAGAAATTAATCCTTCTAAACCTTTTTCCTGTTTTTTTTAAAACATGCATGTACCATATAGTAAGTATAATTATAATAAAATGTCTATAAATTGTTATCATTAATGATATTGCCAATAATAATAAAAAATCCTATGTATAAATAAATAATTGTGATGATTAAAAATCATTCTAAATATATATAAACACCACCAATTACAATATCATCTAAAAATAAACGTTTATTTTACCATATTTATTATCTTTTATAAGCTTTATTATTTTACAAATAAATTATCTTATACTGTATAATCCTTCTATATTTCACAATGGTTTTCAAATTTACCTTAAACTATAAACTTGAGTTAATTTTTCTAACTCCGCGTCATACATATTTGTTTGAATTATTATATGCATTGGTTAGTTAGTTATATCAGCAACATTTATTTTACTATATTGATGATTAGGTGAGATGATTATTATTATTATACATGACTGTCTATAAAACTAGTTAGGTTTAATTTGTGACGGTAAATAAAGACATTAACTATATATATAACCACGGTTTAATAACGCGAACGCCCTAACGAATCATGAAATATATGTGTATATATATACCCACCGACAAAAAATAAAGGGTATAAATTGGCCCCCCCCAACCAGTAAATATTCCTAAAAAAACGTACTGAAAGTGTTGCTAGGTAGGGGGAGGTCCCTCTTCTTTATAGAACAAAACGTGTGCGCGAGGCTCGTCCATTTTGATTACGATAAATTAATTATTTTCGAACCGGCCTGTCGTCGACTACCCGCCATGTCTTGGATGTGGAATGGGCAGCGGTTTTTGCCACTGCGCTTTGGTGGATATGGAAGTGGCGTAATAACCGTGTTTTTAACGGCAATGAGTGCTCCGTCGTACCGGCGCAGATTATTAGGCGCAAGGCGGATGAGTATGTCAAAGCCTGAACGACTAGCAACTTGAACAAAACTATTGCGGTGAGGCGTCGTATGATGATTCGATGAAAGAAGCCTATGGAGGGCTGGGTTAAGCTTAACTCGGATGGATCTGTTGATGCAGATGGTTGCGCCGGAACTGGTGGCGTGATCCGGAATGCTGATGGGCAGTGGATTGTCGGGTATGTGCGACGCTTAGGCTTCTGCTCTGTCCCCGTTGCGGAGTTGTGGGGTCTCCTTGATGGGCTGCGTGAGGCTTGGGAGCGTGGTTTCATTAAGGTGATGTGCGAAACGGATTCGTTACTTGTCACTACACTCATTACGAAGGGGGTGGCGGATTGGCACCCTTTATCTAGCCTAGTACGGCAGTGCCAGAGCTTCATCAACCGAGACTGGGATGTCCAGTTGAGGCATGTCTTCAGGGAGACGAACTTTGTCGCTGACTCCCTTGCATCGTTTGCCTTTTCTTTTCCGATTGGTTTTCAATGTATTTCTGCCCTTCCCTTAGACATTGGTATGATTGTGGAGGAGGATGTTAGGGGAAGGACTACTCCCCGTCTTGTGTCTGTGTAGTCCGTGAGGTTTGTTTTATATACTGAGAGCATGCTCTCATCTTTTCTACCAAAAAAAAAAAGACTTGAAAGTCTAACACATAAATCGAGCAGAGTTTTATCTTAAAACCAATTGACATAAAAAAAGAGTAATCCATTAACTTATATACTACAGTTTCTCAATGTGGAACTATTTTGGATATTTTTACATTCTTTCATTATCTCAATACTCCTCGTGATAAATTTTACCCCAAGGAAAATTATCTCAAAAAAGACAAGTTAAATTATGATCCTCGACGAATAATTTATTTCTAACATTGTATAAAAACGTATCGGTAAGTGGTAACGACAGAGTCTCACAACGGACATAAATCCCTAATAACAATCGATGTTTAATTAGTTGGGCCAAATTTATAAGGGTGTAAAAAAAAATGCTCCCTCCTCTCTCTAGTATTCTAGAGAGAGGGAGAGATCCAACCCCGGCTCTATCGGCCTCAACCCCGGCTCCGCCGGCCTAAATCCGGCTTCGGCCGTCCTTATCCCGGCTCCGGCCACCTCGTGCTACGGTGGCTTCGCCATAGCAAAATTTCGATTTCAATCTAGCCCCGATTTTCCGTTTTTGATTTCGATCGAAACCCAAAATCGATTTGGGGCTCTCATAGATCTAAGTCTACTCCCCCCATTTTTGCAACCGATTGTCTGATTCGTACAAACAACCCCGTCCTTCTTTCTCCCATTAGAGACGGCTGGTTCGGATGGCTTTTCAATCGACCTCTCTTGGCTCCCCTTCGCCAGGTGGTGGGTCGCTGCACTCGGGGCTTTATCCTTTCGGTTCTCCGGCGTCTCAGGTGGCCGAGTCTCTTCCTCTCCTTGATCTCCTTCTGGGCTATCAAGATTGTATCCTCTTCCTGTTTACCCTGCCCCTGTTGTTTCGACGACAGTAGGCTTTTTTCTACGCCGGTGGTGAAAATCGTCCCTCGGTGGTGGGTGGTGGCCGCCGGTCTCTGTCTGCCGTCGAACGATCTCCTCACTGCTGGCCTCGCACTTTCTCGCCGATCGCAGTTTGGCCTACTCTGCGATGCTGGTGCCGTCATGCCGTGTGAGTTGTGACCTGATTTAGGTTTGGATCTCCTCGGGCCCGTGTAACCTGATTTTTGAGCCCATAGGTTGTTCTTTGGGCCCAAGGCCTACCCTTGGGCCCTAAGGAGCCCGTTTGGAAAAGAAATATTAAAATATAAAATAATATAATATAAAAATAACCAAACAATTACTAAAAATCCCGAAAGGGTTGACCAAAATCCCATTAGGGTTTTCAGGTGCTTTCTACTCAGGCGGTTTGGGGCTTTACTTTAGCGTGATTGTGTTGTCTTTACCGATGATGGGTTTCTAGCGGTTGGAGTCGGGATAGGTTGGGGTCGTGGTAGTGTGTATTGTGGCGTCTCCATTACTCGGGTCCTGATGTACCGCTGGCCTACGGTTCTGCTGCAGTGTGGAGCTTGGCTTCGTCCGTCGGTTCGTCCTCATCATGTTAGGTTTAGGTCGGTTTGGTTTCGCTTTTGTAGGGTGTTTTTGCCTGTGTTTGCACCGTTTCTTTGTATTGTATGTTTGTGAAGGTTCGATAATGTAAAACAAAGTAATATAAATATACTCTAGAAGGGGGGTTGAATAGAGTATGCCGGTTTTTCGCAGATAGTCTCAAGACTTTTGAAGCTCGTGCAAAACCCTTTGAGATTAGACTTAATCTTTTCTCTGGAAAACCTGAATCACAAATAAGTTATACAATTCGAACAAGTGCGGAAATATGGTAAAGCAGTAAGTAAATGACGCAACGAATTGTTAACGAGGTTTGACACGAACTTGGCCTACGTCCCCGCCTAGGGTTCTTCCACAACCCTAGGATTCAACAGGCTTTATTGATTCACAAAGCTTAGGATCCTAATAGCTCACCGAGAAGCCTCTCTCCTATACAATTGCAATCTAGTCAACTCACGTTCCCTTGGAGTCCTAGACCAATCTAGAAGAGCCCCACCTCTCTTAGCTATCTAGTACAATCCTCTTACTCTCGAGAATCAATAGCCTAGTGCTCACTTCCCGAGTTATAAACTCTCGAGTATAACACTCTATTTGAATATATCCTATAAGCTCACTGTGTATCTCTCAAATGCTTTGAAACAAAATATAAGACTCTTAAGAACAAGCAGAGAGAACACGTTGAAGAGAGATCGTAAGCTTGAGGGCTGATTGTGCAATGATATTCGTGAATGTACGTCCATCCTCTCTCTCTTCTTCATCTCCTTTATATAGTGAAGATCATCGGCGCCACTTGAGGAAGGAATCTTCTCCAACGGCTAGGCTGATCATGGCTATCTTCGAGATCTTCTAAACTTGGAAACTTTTGAAGTCATGATCTCCGATTGTGTCCTTCTTCACTTTTCGACTTTGGAAGGAGATAATATTTAAAAAAACTTCCTGAAATGTTAGTATGAATATCTGGAAGCATATAATAATATAAAATAATATTCGAGCATAATAATATAGAGAACAGGTTTTGTGTTTCATCAACACTGCTAAAGCTTCAAGACCTTTGACAGAAACAGACTGTCAAAGCCTTTGAAACTTATTCCGATTTTCATCAAGGGAGGGAGTTATCAGTTTGTTTAGACGGTTCTCCGTCTGCCGACCTAGTCGGCCATCGAGTTACAGGTTTTACTGAACTCGAATCTTTACCTAATCAAAAAAAAAAAAAAATCCCTAATAACAGTCATCTTCAGTCTTTGTAATTTTAGCTAACACTTGCTCTCCACAGCACACTGTGTATTGTTTAATTGTTGCGCCACATATTAACTAATTAACCCAAATTAGTGATTGTACTGTACGTTTTGTGTGTGTAGTCGTGTCGTTTATTCCAAACTTAGCGTCTCCCTATGACCAAATGATTTGAACGCTGACACATCTCAGTGCCATATATAATACTCCCTCCGTTCCACAATACATGTCCTTTTAGTTTTGGGCACGTTTTTTAATGAGCGAAAAACTCTATAAAATATCATTTTTTTAATTATTATTTTTATATAATTTGATACTTATTACTAATAAGTATCACATTATATAAAAAAATTAATTAAAAAAATAATATTTTATAGAGTTTTTCGCTCATAAAAAAACGTGCCCAAAACTAAAAGGACATGTATTGTGAAACGGAGGGAGTACGGAGTACCAGTAAGTATGTATAATTAAAATAAACAAATTAAAAGTTCCTTCACATGCGATCCATGTGGGGAACACATTGTAATGCTTCCAAGTCTTTTGTCTTCATCTTAAAATACTCTCAAATTAATCTGCAATAAAATCTACGCAAAGGAAAATGGTCGACATGCAACTTCCAAGGGTAAATACAAAGAGTATTAATCTAACTAGATGACCACGGTGTTGTGGTTGTCGGCATCGTTTAAAGATGCATGGACCTTCGCCCTCTTTCTGACAAAAAAAAAAAAAAACTAGATGACCACTTTTGTGGTCTCAAATATATATACATATTAGGCGGAAATAATGTGTGGTGTAAACGGAAAATTGTGAGACACACACATTACACATAGTCACATAGATGATTGCATTAGACGGTACATTCACCCATCCCATAAATAAATAACAATAATGATAGACTCTTGTGGGAAAGCAAATAAATAAAAACCTCCGACACCCGGTACTATATGTGACTCTGATTCACTGATATCGACTGCTTCGTTGCTTAACCATGGAAGGTGTTCATATTTTCCCTTTATTCTTGTAATATCTCTAATATTTTTTTAAAATTTGCTTTTAAATAATAAAATAAAATAAATATTTTTTAAACCATTTTTACTAAACAGAAACCTCGATCTAAAAAATTCCTCAATTATGTTACTTACTTATACTTCTGTTGTACATGATAATTAGTCCATCGATCTATTCTTTTTTTATGATATAAAAAAAATACTAGCACAATCCCCGCGCCATGGTGCGTATTTTTCTTTTCTTTTTTTTTTAAAAAAAAATATATAAATAAAATTTTGTAAGTATTAAAATTAAATTACCGCTAGAAAATAAAATAACCTATTACCATACGTTAACATAAAATAGAAAAAAATTGATTTGATAAAATTAAAGTGATTATCACAAAATTAAGTTGATTGGGAGGAAATCATAAAATTAAAGTGATTATCACATCTAAGCAAAAATATTTCTCATTATATATATAGACTGGGAGGAAATCATTAAAAAAAAAATGTTTAAATTTTTTTATCATTTAAGGTTTTATGTAGTTTATATTAGATTGGTTGGGTGAAAATCCAAAATTTAAGTTTATTATAAGAACAAAAATAGTTTTCATTATATTTAGATTGGCTGCTCCAAAAAATCATATATTTGGAACTATATATTATTATTTTTATAAAAAAAATGCTTTTGAATTCATCCAATTGTTTTAAAAACTAAATAGAAATGATATTGCGTGATTAATGTAGAATGAAAACAGTGCATAGTTAATATTATCTTCATTTTTAAAAAAAAGTTTTGAATTAATCCCATTGGTTAGATAAAAAGGAATTGCCTAAAATAGAAAAATCATAGATTTGGAACTATAACTTTTTTTATTTATATAAAAATGCTTTTGAATTCATCATATTGTTTAAAAAATAAATGGAAATAATAATGTGTAATTAATATGGAATAAAATAATATTGTATAGTTAATATTAACATTATTTTTTTTAAAAAAATTGAATTAATCCCAATTGCTAAATAAAAAAGAAGTACCTTAAATAACTTTGCACGAAGATGCTACACGTGGTCAAAAGACTTGGTTTTAAGTAATATATAGATAGATATAGATATAGATATTGAAAAAAATCCGACTGCGGACAAGTTTTGCAAAAGGCTGTCTTTTTCGACTTATTGGGTCAGAAGAACCAAGAGACATCTCTAGTATTGGGCTATTCAAACTATTATTGGGCCAGCTGTTGGGCCTTGGCCAGTACTCTCACTTTCAATTTTGTCTCATAAATATCTTGCATATGGATCCTAATTAGTTTCAAATGGCATTAGAGCATGTCTATTCGATTAATTTCCTAATACACTTGTAGACTTCTAGTAGCTATAAGAAAATTAAGATGAATACCAAGTTGGTGAAGTAGTTATGGGACTCCCTCTCATATCTAGAAGTTCGAACTTCGAACCTCATTGAAAATATGAAGTCGTTCAGGGGCGGATTCTCTTTAGGGCTAGAGGTGGCAGTCGCCCCCCAATTAAAAATAAATTTTAATATACATATTCATCTCGTCGATAATTTCGATTTGATATATTTTAAGCTCAAATTCGATACCTGAGTAAAAACTTATAAATGTTTCAAGATCGAAGCGATATAAATTTTTTTTCACATCATTTACCAAATTAATATACTTCTATCATACATTCATACTTATTATTTGTTAAACTTCGTAGCTTAATACTATAATTAAACCCGAAAACTTCAAATTTTGATGATTTTTTTGAAAAAGAATTAGAGTTCAGTTTTCTGTCCCCTCAACTAACCACTTAAGGATCCGACATGGATGAGTCGATCAAACTAAAAAAATTTGAGATGACGGAATCACTAACAGCTCTAGGAAAATGCTAGATTTGTTTAATGATTAAAAATAATCAAATTTAAGCTTTGATATTATAAATTTATCAAATTTTGTTTTTACAAGCTAGCTAATTTGTTTCATACCATAATTTAATTGGAATATAATTCCAACTATAAGCATCACTAGCTAACATTTTCCCCCTTCCATATAATTTTGTATCTATGCTTAAATTAATTAATTTCATTTCAAATTTCCCCATCATATATATAACTTGCTTCAATTCCCAATTTCACTATATATATAAGTCAGATTAATGTGAGCCGTTGATCAAACACCGCCCGAGCCCTAAGAGTTCCACGTGGCAGTCGAGGGAGAGGTGAAGTGGCTATCGCAAAACGACGCCGTACCGAGGGAGTCAAGCATCGCAGTGGTAGCCGTGTAGGCAGCGCCTTGCTGGGGCAGCTGGTGGTTGAGCAACGACACGAAGGACCCGCCGCCATCTCCGCCACTGTTTCTGTCGGTTTCGACGCTGCCAGGGGCGGTGGTGGTGGAGTCCATCTCGTCGTCCCAATACTGGTGGTGGCCGTCGACGACAGAGGCCAGCGGCAGCAGCTGGTGCTGCTTGGCGGTGGCTTGGTGGTGCGGCATGATCCTGAAATCCATGGAGACGCCTTGCATTTCGGGCGGTGCAGTGGTGGGCTCGTCGAAGAAGTTGGTGGCACAGGCCAGTGATCGGCCGAGGAATAGGTGGTGATGGTGGTGGTGGGCCTGGTGGAGGTTCTCCTCCGGGGGTCTGTAGACGTTGTTCTTCTTGTAGATTCGGCATAGAACCCAATCATCCAACTGCGTTCAGCAATTCAGTTTTTAAAACCCGATTAGCAAATAGCAACTCAAATTTTATGCATATGTAAATTGTATGTCCGGAAATATATGTAATTTTTTTCACATTTTATTAGAAATTAAAAATTATATAGAATATCAATTTTTTTTTAACAATTATAAAAAAATAACATTTTATATAGTTTTTATCTACTTTTTATTACTTGTATTTTCAATAAGATGGATAAGTGAGTATCTATATAAAATTAAGACTTACTTAGTACTATTTTTTCATAAGCTTGTTTGGAAGACTTTAAAATAACATTAATGATACTTCACATGATAGCTAATGCTACCTTTGTTGACTTTTTAAAATGTATAAAATATTTTTTTTTTGCACAATTTCACAAATAATGGCAATAAGTATAGATTTATGTAAAAAATTCATTAAAATGTTTAAATTTTATATAGTTTTTATATAAAAAAAATACATATATTTTTAAACAAATGAGTATTGACGTTTGATTTCCCCTCATATGCCACTATAAATATATATTTTTACCTTACCTTGATCTAAAAAATGCGAATCTTTTAAATATTATCTGCAAATACTTTTCGCCTGAACCATTCGAAATGGTTTTACTCTTACCTTACCACTACCACTGCTCGATCATAGATTATAAACCTATTTTGTGTCAAATAAACAAATGGATCGAGGAAATGCTCCACACATTTTTTTTTATTTTAATGTTCGGCATTGTTCCAATTAATTTGATTTACTTTTTATATTACAATTTTTCTATCCCAGATAGGCCTTAAATTTAGATTTTTCTTAAAAAATGGTAATTAATTTTGTCTTTTTAAAAAAAAATTAGATTCTTATGGTTGCTTGCCTTTTTAGCGGGAAATATTTTCCAGTTTAGGACCTTATCTTGTAACCTTAGGACATATGGTAAAAAAACCGTTTATATTAATCTATTTGTGCATAATTAAGGTTAAATTTATAGGTTTATAAAAAAAAAAAGGTTAAATTTATAGTAAATAAGTGGAAAGAGCTAAAAACATGAGATATGAAGTACCCGTAAGGAGCCGGGGCGTTTGGAGGAGAGGTCAGGGCGGGGAGCCTTGGCGGCGGTGGCAGTAGCGGAGGCGGAGCTTTCGAGAAGGCGGTACTCGTGCATTATCCACTCCGTCTTGACGCCTCTAGGAGGCTTGCCTCCGTAGAACACCAACGCCTTCTTCACCCCAACCTTGTGCCTCCGCCCATCTGACGACGCCGTGGTGGCCGCCAGGATCGGCTTGTCGGTCCCCGTGGCCTTCCAGTAGCCGGAGGTGGCCGCCCTATTGGGCCTCGCCCCGTTAGGGTACTTCCTCTCCCTAGGGCTGAAGAAGTACCACTCGCTCTCCCCAAACGGCGCCTTACCTACTCACCCCATTAATCAAATATTTTAACATTAAATAAATATTTCATATTAAAAAAATCACTACATATCACTTGATATCAAGATATTAGATATCTGTAACATACTCGGAAGCTCCCAAGGATCGAACTTGTAGAGATCGACTTCGGCGATGATTGAGACGGGGAGGGGGGAGGAGGCGATTTTTCGGGCGAGGTAGTGGACGATGAGCTCTTCGTCGGTGGGGTGGAATCGGAAGCCGGGGGGAAGGATAGGGCAAGCCGGAGTGAGGGTGGATGAATCGGTACTCTCCATGATTTTTGTATAATGAATTGAATTGAATTTAAGATGATATGAATTAATGTGGATTATGATGAGTTAATTGGGTATTAATTAATATGGAGTTTGTTAAATTGATGAAATTTGAAGGGAGAAAAAAGTACCAAACAGTGGGCAGAAGGAGAGGGACACGCTTCTGTTAGATGTCACACTTTTATTGTGCTTTTATGTTTGTGTGATTTAAACTGATTTTGAGAGATATATGCATCTACTTAAGTTTGGTTTGTCCCATCTTATGTAGTTAACTTCAACCGTTATCTTAATACTAATCACTGCATAGTTCATAAAAAAAAAAAAAAAATAGTAATCACTGCATAAATAGGTAGTAAATCAAATTTACATCCCAATTGTGAAATTAGATGTGTTTTATGTTGGAAAAGTAGAAATGTTTTTTATAAAATTTATATGGGGTATAAGATAGTTTTTATAATTATTTAAATGATGAATTTAGCTAATAACGACTTAATGAGGAAAAAAATTTATGAGAAGTGGTAGATTTTGAGAATAATAATTATTAGGCTATTTTTTGCAATTATTTGAATTTGAATGTAGTCTATTTTCTGCAACCAAGTAAATATTTGAGGTTATTTTTTGCATTTTTTTTATAGTTCAGGCTATTAAGCGTAACAACCTCTACATGTTAGGCTATTTTTTTTGCAATTTTTCCTTCATAAGGGCTTTAGGCAAGATGTCGGAATGGCTATTGACAAGATAATTTCACCTAAATTGTCATAGGGCCTTTTTCATTTTTTCCGAACACGTTGCAAAAAGGCCCAAAACTCTCTTTTTCCGAATCGAAACCTAAATCCGTCGAACGAATTGTTTTGATCGAAAACAACCTAAAATCGATGAAATTAAACAAAATTAATATCAATTGATCGACACACGAATGGGTATATCGCTCGTTTTACATGATTATCGAATTGCGATTTTTGGTCTTCGTTCGAAAAAACCGTCTAAGGAAGGAGCTCAGCAGATACGAACGAGGTTCATGAATAAGCTCGGCAGGTTTAGACGAGGTGAATAAGTAACCTCGATGCATAAAAACGAGGTTATGACGGAGCCTCGTCTAGGTTTTGCGAGGTATATAATGACCCTTTTGAAGTTCTTGTTTGAAGCCCCATTGACATAAGCCGAGCTCAGTAAATAACCTCGGCTTCTATTGTTGAGGTTAAGAAAGAAGCTCGACTTCTGTTGTTGAGCTTAATGAAGAAGCTCGGCTTCTGTTGTTGAGGTTAATGAGGGAGCTCGTCTTCATTGACACGTAATGCATAAATTCATTAAATTGTGTAGAGGTATGTGTGATGGATCTTGTTATAATGCAAACTCAAATGCTTATAAGAATAAGACAGACTAAATGACTAAATCAGTTTACAAATGTTGTTTTCCCCACTTTTGATTGCAACTCTCAATGACTAAATCAATATCATAACTGTATCCAAATAGTAAATTAGTTGTTCTTAAGTAGACATGAAACATATTAATGCATATTTTAATGTTTTATCTTACAATAATTGTTTCAAGTGGCCACTACCCACCTATTTTTGTATAAATATATTGAGATTATTTATGATGAACTTTAATCGCTAAATTGTTATCAAATGTATAGTTTTTCGTGTTTCATACTAATATTTATATTTAACACCACAAACATTATACAATTAACCTTTTTCTTGCTTCTATTGATTCTGAAATTTAATTTATCGTCATTGTAATAAAGAAAGATGATATTTATTCAAATTAATATGATATATCATGATTTCTAATATTAATTTTAAAATGATTAATTTAAATAAATGAGTAATGTTAATCTAAAAAGGATATTTCTAACTAACGAGAAAGCCTAAATTGACTAAATTACATCAAAATGATTAAATTAATCTAAAAAGTAATGTTACATCAAAATGATTAAATTAAATAAATGAGTAATGTTAACCTAAATTGACTAAGTTGAGTTCAGACGATTGATGCAAATCATAGAAACCAATCAAAACAGCAATCGGGTGAAGAAGATGTTGATGTAAGTTTTAATTTTATAGCAAGATTCAATTTTTATACCTTAATTTGTACGCTATATTGGTTGATCGGGCCTCCAATAACCAATTTTCCTTTTTATATTAACATTACTCGTTTATAACAAGATCCATCATACATATCTCTACACAATGTAATGAATTTATGCATTACGTGTCAATGAAGTCGAGCTCCCTCATTAACCTCAACAACAGAAGTCGAGCTTCCTTATTAAGCTCAACAATAGTAGCCGAGCTTCTTCCTTAACCTCAACAACAGAAGCCGAGGTTATTTATTGAGCTCGGCTTACGTCAATGGGGCTTCAGATAAGATCTTCAAAAGGGTCATTATATACCTCGCAAAAACTAGATGAGGCTCCGTCATAACCTCATTTTTATACGCCGAGGTTACTAATTCACCTCATCTAAACCTGCCGAGCTTATTCATGAAACTCGTTCGTATCTGCCGAGCTCGTTTCTTCGACGGTTTTTCGAACGAAGACCAAAAATCGCAATTCGATAATCATGTAAAGCGAGCGATAGACCCATTCGTGTGTCGATCAATTGATATTTTGATTAATTTCATCGATTTTAGGCTGTTTTCGATCAAAAATATTCGTTCGACGGATTTAGGTTTCGAATCTTTCGATTCGGGAAAAGAGAGTTTTGAGTCTTTTTGCAATGTGTTCAGAAAAAATGAAAATGACTTGTGGTAATTTTGATGAAATTATCTTGTCAATAGCCATTCCGACATCTTGCCTCTAGCCTCACTCTTTTTCCTTTATGATGATGTATTGTGTCTTAACAACTTTGAATTACAGATTTTCAGATTTAAGTTTATAGTACTTTTTTTTTCGGTGTTCTAATCTAAATCACAACTTCACAACAACTTGTAATATATTTGCTTCCATGGTGTATATTGCATGAACTTGTCTTTATTTATTTATTTATTTATTTATTTATTTATTTATTTATTTATTGTTACAAGGTAAGGTTCTGATTGGCAAAATCAATAGCTTTTCGGAGCTTATGGTTTTGATATTCTATAGTTTTAAATCAAATTACATATAGCTTATGAAATCATAGCTTTTCAACATCTATTCACCTAAGTTTTTCAGATTTTTTGATATTCACAAGTTTTCACCAATTACTTTAACAATTAGGTTTATCAAATACCATATTAGCTTATCAACATATATTTACCATAAATAATCCATTAGTTTTAGCGGCCAATTTATCAAACATATCCTAAATATACATCTAAGAAAGTTTAGTATAGTGTAGTAAAACTTCCCACGTTAGGCATTAATCGGCCTACCAGCTCCGGTTAAATATGCCATCGGGCCGATTAATTTATAATTTGGGCCTAGCCTAATCAAGGTAGTGGGCCTGCTTAGCTCATTGCAGCCCAACACAATCGAAATCAGCTTGTGTTAATTCAATAATCTAATTTTTATATCAATCTATATTATAATACTAAATGAGAAGACGCCTACGACATGTGACGGCTTATCCTTTAATGTAGCATTTTTTTTAGATTAATCGATTTATTTTAATGGTTTGTTAATTTTAATTGATTTATTTTAATTGTTTGTTATTTTAATTTTTAATTAGATAAGTTTAGATCCTAACCAAATCTTAAAAATCAACTAATTTTGATCTAAGCTTATCTAATCAAAGATTTGGTTAGTATCGTAGTCTATCGGCCTAATCTTAATATACATGATTGATTTGGATCCCTAAATCCCTCATCCGGTGTAGGTAAATCTTTTTTTTTAATTATAGGATTTGTTAATTAGTAGGATTTAGTGGGATTTGTTATTAATTGTTAATATTTATTAGTTAGAAAATCTTAGTAGAATATAATCGAATCTTAAATAAGATTTTTTTTACTATAGGATTTTTTGTTATTAATTTTTAATATTTATTAGTTAGAAAATCTTAGTAGGATATAATCGAATTTTAAATATGATTTTTTTTATTATAGGATTTGTTAATTAGTAGGATTTGTTATTAATTAGGAAGGATGGATATATCTCTCGATACATATATAGAGATCTAAGATCTGTAATCGATGTGAGGTTAATTTGTTGTTTTCAATTTTGGTTGTTGATCCAAGCCAGGCTACAAGATGAGGTAGCAATAGTGACAGGGGGTGCAAGCGGCATAAGAGCCATCACGGTTCGGCTTTTCGCTGAATACGGTGCCAAAGTCGTCATCGCCGACATCTAGGACGAGCTCGCGGTGACACCTTGGCCGAGCCGCCGATCTGTTATCGATCTCAACTCGGTCCTTAGTAAGCGGGTGGCCGAGAGAGAAGCTGGGTTAGTTCTCTCGGATGATAATGATGCTCTCGATGCTTTGCTCAATGTCATCCATCGTAATAGTGGACAACTTCAGCTTATTGACATTCTACCGTTGTTACTGGTATAGTACCGTACATTATTTTGAATTTGCTTAATGCAGCAGGCTCATATATATACACTATTGAAGCATCTGTACTTCAGATCAACATTATTATTTGAGAGAGTGAGCACGACTGGGAGGCGAGCACGACTGTTCCCATCGGCTTCGTCTTGCTCCCATCGGCAAAGATCGACGGCGGCGCCACCACACCAGTGCCTTCCATGGCTACTGTTGTAGGATTTTTTTATTATTATAGGATTTGTTATTAATTGTTAAGATTCGTTAGTTAGAAAATCTCATCTCATTTAGGATATAACCAAATCTTAAAGTAGGATTTTTTTTTATTTTATTATAGGATTTGTTAATTGGTAAGATTTATTATTAATTGTTAAGATTTGTTAGTTAGAATTTAGAAATTGAAGTTCTCCGGCTTCTGATTTGATCTCATCGAGCTGCAATCTCATATTAAAGGAGAAGTCGACAACTTCTCCTCTTAAAGTAGCTTTTTTTTAGGATTTGTTACTTAATTAATTAGATTAATTACATTAATAATAAAAAAGAATTAGATTTAAAAATTAAAATATTAATTGATTGTTATCCCACTATCAGGTGGTTATGATTGTTATCCCACTTATCCAATTAGTTTTAAGATATGCCGAATAATTGATTGTTGGAGTAGGTTTTTTTTTAATTTGTTAATTAATTACTCTAATTAATTTATTTAATTACTCTAATTAATATATGCCGTTAACACGTGTGGGAGCCTAAAGTGATAATTAATATATGCGATAGGATTTGCCGATCAGGCGGTATAAGATTTGTTAATTAATTAATTTTAAATCAAATTAATGTCCTTATAAACGATAGAGTAATTAATCATTAATAAATAGAAATAATCATATATACCGATAAGATAAATACAACTAATCATATATACCGATAAGATTTTCCGATCAAGTGGTTATGGTTTGATTTTCATTTATGCCGATAGTAATTAATTGCAAATTCAAAGATATAAAGGTAAGACTCGGCTTCCATAGATTTCATTTTTTACCGTTAACTATATAATAATTAATAATGTTTAGATGTGAGGAGTATTTAGAGTTTAAAGTTTACTTACAGAAAATTTTTATACATTTTTTTAATATTAAATATGTTAATTTAAAATAATATACCGCACAATAGTGCGAGTACTAAACTAGTTTATAATACTAAAGGAGAAGTCGTCTAACCCATGTGGCGGCTTCTCCTTTAAAGTAGGAATTTTTTTTTAAATTATAGGATTTGTTATTAATTGTTAAAATTTGTTAGTTAGAAAATCTCGTCTTATATATATATTAATTAGTAAGAATTGTTAATTAGTCGGATTTGTTAGATTTTTTTGTTAAATTATATTTTTTTTTGTTAATTAGTAGGATTTATTATTAATTGTTAAGATTTGTTAATTAGTAGGATTTGTTAATTAGTAGAATTTTTTTTTATTATCGGTGGCAAACGGAATAAGGGATATCAATTAAGATATTGGTTTAATTTTAGATTAATTAGGATATGTCATATATATTTGCTAAAATAAAATATATTAGCTAATATGATCTTTTTATATTTTCTAAAATAAAATATATTAGCTAATATGATCTTTTTATTATCAAACATTACAATTATTCATCGTTTATTTTATTTTCAGGCGATGAAAACTTTGATGGTAACAATCGAAAATTTCATTACTTGGAGAAGTTACTACCACAAAAAATAAACATCATGCGAATCCTATGGAATATCAATATATAATATTAAATGAGAAGTCATCTTAAGTTCTTAACCATGTGGCACCTTCTCCGTTAGTATATGTTTAATTGGTTAACTAATTAATTAATTTGATTTTCTTAATTAATATAAACAATAAAAATATTTACTTAATTATTAACAAACCACAAAATCAAAATCTCACATTTAATTCCTATGAATTATCCCGGATTTATTAAAATATTATTATAATAATTGATCCATATGATATCTATGTCAAATATGGTTATGGTTAAAAAGTGAAAAGAATATTGATTGTTATCTATGTCAAATTTCATCAGTGAAAAGAATACATATGGTTATAAATAAAAATTTATTATCGGCAAATAGCAAACAAATCGGCAAACAAGGTATCTATCCGATGAATATCTTAATTCAACCATAACAAGAACTAATTATCTTTTTTTTTTGAATTTCAAAATCTAAAGTAATTATATACTACTCTATCTATATAATAATTAACAATATTTAGATGTAAGGGACATTTAGAGTTAAAAGTTTACTTATAATTTTTTTTTTATATTTTTTAATATTAAATATATTAATTTAAAAAACAGACCGCACAAAAGTGCGGGTATAAACTAGTATTTTTTGAAACGAAAAGAATTGAATGAAAGGGGAGACCCTATCTAGCCAAGAGCATCATGTCGCCAGGGATCGAAGAACCTGAGAAGTCTACATCAAGATGCGATAGACGGTCAACAGCTTGATTAACTTCTCTGTAGATGTGGCGAATCTGGACGGAGGAAAAACAATGCAGAGAGAAAGAGGAGTTAGAAATAAGCATTTCAACCTCTCCCGAGGTGGACCATTTTCCATCAAGGTAATTAATAATTGTGAGATTATCTCCTTCAATAAGTAGGTGGTTAAGGTGGAGATTCAATACTGCTTGAATACCTTTCCAGAGCGCAAAACCTTTAGTCCCGATGACTGAGTTTAGAAGCGACATGCCAGCTCCACAGTTGATTGGGTAACCCTTATGGTCACAAATGATGTAATTAAATATGTCGTTGTTGTGTGATTCAGTAATCTAATTCTTGAACAAATAAAATCTATATTTTAGCTACTCCACGTTTTATTGATAGAAAATAATTTTCTATTCATTCACAGGAATTCTATTTAATGCAAGCAATTTTTATTCAGCGCAAAATTACCAGCAATGGACATAAGATGAAGAAATGTGATGAATTCTCAAATTGAGATCATCATCAATGGCGGAAAGCTATGGATAACTCTCCAAGAACACTAACTAGCTTCAATTGATGAAGAATAAGTTGTTCTGTTACAGCAAGAGCTCCAATATTTATTTCTGTAACTAATTGAAGCCCAACTAACTAACAAGAGCTCGATTTGTATGGAATTACATAATTGCCCTCAATATTTCTATTCTATACAAAAACTACCCTTGCATCTATGTATATAAAACCATACTATATGCTCCATAGCCCCCCCTCAAGCAGGGCTTGATAAAGGGACAACAAGGCCTAGCTTGGAGCAAAGGAATTTGTGTTGAGCAGCCCCAAGAGCCTTAGTGAAAATATCAACAGTTTGTAGATTAGTGGGTACATGAGATGTTTGCAGAAACCCTTCCAGAATGAGCTCACGAATGAAATGACAATCCACCCTTATGTGCTTTGTTTTTTCAAGAAAAACTGGAATAACAGCTAAGTGTTGGGCAAATTTATTGTCACAGTAAAGCTTGATTGGAAGAGGTACTTCAATGTGTAGATCAGATAGCAAACCTGTCAACCAGATGAGTTCACTTGTAGCATAAGACATTGCCCAATATTCACTCTCAGTAGATGATTTGGAGACCACTCACTGTTTCTTTGTTTTCCATGAGACCAGTGAGGATCCTAAGAAAACACAGTAGTCAGATAGAGAATGACTAGTGAAGGTGCATTTTGCCCAATCTGCATCACTATAAGTAGAGACAACCATCTTGGAAGAAGCTGGATAATAAAAAGAAAAATTAAAACTCCCTTTTAAGTATCTGAGCAAATACTGAACACATTTCCAATGTGAAACCAGAGGGTGTTGAAGAAATTGGCTTAGTTGTTGTACTGTAAAGGAAATGTCAGGCATGGTCAGGGTTAGATATAATAACCTTCCCACAATACGCCTATACTTTTCTGGATACTGAAACACCTCATCTGCATCAACAGATAACCTTGCACCATGTTGCATAGGAAAGTCTGCAGTCTTGCAATTGATCATGTCAACATCTTTAAGAATATCAAGCACAAATTTCCTCCGATTCAATAGGATGCCAGCTGAACTCCTAGATATCTCCATCCCAAGAAAATATCTAGCTATCCCTAGATCCTTAATGGTAAATGCCTTGTGTAAAGCTGCTTTAGTAGCCACAATCTAATAATCAGAATTACCCATGAGTAACATATCATCCACATAGACCAAAGCAACTGTCATAGAAGATCCTTGAGTTTTAACAAACAGAGAGTAATCATGTTTAGATTGAATATAACCCAACTGGATCATGAACTTAGTTAGCTCAAAATTCCACTGTCTACTAGCCTGCTTAAGACCATATAGTGACCTGGTGAGCATGCAAACCTATCCTTGGGCAACCTCAAGACCAGGAGGAGGTAGCATATACACCTCTTCATCTAAAAAAACCATGTAAGAATGCATTATTTACATCTAACTGATGTAAATTCCAATCCTTTGCAGCAGCAATAGCAAGGATCACATGAACAGTAGCAAGCTTGGCAACTGGTGAAAAGATATATTTATAATCCTTGACTTTGATTTGGTTATAACCCTTGGCAACAAGGCGTGCCTTGAACCTTTCCACCGAGCCATCATGGTTATATTTTACCTTATACACCCCCTTAGATCCAATGGCCTTCTTGCGAGTTGGAAGATAATTCAATTCCCAAGTATGATTAGATGCTAGAGCATCTAACTCTATCTTCATTGTTGATTGCCATTCAGGCACATTTTTGGCTTGATGATAAGAGTGGGGTTCAAAAACATTGAATACTCTGAAAAGGGAGGCCACATAGGCATGTGAGAGATGAGATACATCCCTGAGATCCATGACAGAGAAAACCTGACTAAGAGAATCAGAAGAAGTGGTTGCTCTAGATGGCAATTTTCCACAAATAAATTCTTGAAGTCTGGCAGGCCTACAAATCTGGCGTTTTCCAATCACCTGAGGTTGACATACAACATTCTCAGATGGAACAATTGAGTCAAAACCTGAAGATGAAACATCTGTAGAAGATGAATCAACTGAAACCAAAACTGGATCCACTGTACCAACTGAATCAGGAGCATAGCTGCCAACTGAATCATCAACAGAATGAGATCCATGTATACTAACAGATGGGAGAGAAACAAATGATATCAAAGGACCTTTATCAATAGAAGGGACATGAGCAGGGTTTACCAAAGGTAAAACAACTCTGGCATCTTTGTAAGCAGGAAGCAAAGTGCCATCATGGAAGGGAAAAATATTTTCATGGAATATTACATGTTTGCAGATGACTACTTTCTTTGAAGACAAATCAAACACCTTATAGGCTTTCTGTCCTGGGGGATATCCAAGGAAGACACACTTCCTAGCTTTGACACTCAATTTGTCATAATGAGCCTTACTGAGCCCAGCAAAGCAAAGGCAACCAATCACTCTAAGATTTGTGTAATTTGGAGGTGACTTATATAAAATCTCATAAGGAGTCTTCCAATGCAAAATGGAAGAGGGCATTTTATTTATCAAATGTGTGGCCCCTAAAACACACTCACCCCAAAATTCAATAGGTAAACCAGCTTGAATTCTAATGGCTCGAGCAGTTTCAATGAGGTGTTTGTGCTTGCGTACGTTCTACCCTTCCATTTTGTTGAGGAACACCAGGGGTAGAACGTTGATGAATGATGCCTTTAGCAACACATAACTCTCTACAAGAATACTGAGTAAACTCAGTCCCATTATCAGACCTTATTACCTTAACTCCCTTATTGAACTGATTATCAACCATAGCCAGAAATTCAGCAATGACTCTATAAACCTGTAGCTTATTTTGCAGCAAATAAACCCAGGTAGTTCTACTAAAATCATCCAAAATAGTGAGAAAATACTTTGCTCCACACAAAGAAGCAACCCTGTATGGACTCCACAGATCCATGTGAATCAAATCAAAGCAATTGGAAGCAATTGAAACGCTTTTCTGAAATGGAAGTTTGTGATGCTTTGTCATAGCACAAATGTCATAAGTAAAATTGTCTATATCAGCTTTATTACAACCATCAATATGTCTCATCTTGGACACAGATGTATGACCAAGTCTAGAGTGAAGAGTTTGTAAACTGATAGCAGAATTGCAACTCTCAACATAAGAGCATGAGCAACCATGAGATTTCCTTACCTTAAGGTTAGTAAAAGGTAAGCTCATGGTTGTGGGTCTTACCTTAAGGTAAGGGAATGGAAGGGGTTACCTTGGTAGAAAGAGGTAACCTCTTCCCTTTTCTAATTTTGTTTTCCTTTTTTCTTTTATGAAAAAGTAACATCTTCTCTTTTCCATCCATATTTATTAATTGTAAACATGTGTAAAATGAAATAGAAAATATATTTATATTTCATTATTTTATAAAATAAAATATCTCATTTGTTTAATTTTATTTTTCTCTATAATTTGAGCTCAATTTTACCCTATATATACCCACATCTTGATCTATTGTAGTTGCACTTATTCTCACTATGGATCACAATAATCCAAATAGCCCACCCATTCCAAATATGTCTTTTGATCCAAATCTTCTAAAAAATTATCAATTTCACGTGATGTTACAAATATTTAACAATCATTCAACACCCGAATGCCCAAGGCTATGATCCGAACTTATAGGTAGCTCGATTAGTATTTACGCATGTTATAATGTTTCTAACTTTGTTAATTTTAATCTAGATGTAATAAAATATATTTATATCAAGTACTTGCTATTTTTATTTATTTATAAAACTATAAATAAAAATAATTGACAATAATATATGATGATAAAAATATAATAAAGGAAAAGATATGTAAATGAAAAGGAAAAGTGAAAATAAATTTGAAAAGGGGTAAAAGAGGTTTCCCATGGTTGTGGAGGAAACCTTTTAGAAAGAGATAGAAAAAGTAAAAATAATTTTAAACAAAAAAATAAATGAGGTGTAAAGTTATGATAGGAGGAGGGAAGAAAAAAGGGGAAAGAGGTTTCCCCATGGCTGCGGATGGTCTAACACTGAGATGAGCTAGCAGTGGTCTTCTCCTTAGCTCTCTGCTTGTATAATCACTGATCTTCATGCCCTTGCAACAACTGAACCTTAGTTTTAAGGTCCTGCAAGGTACATGACATCCCATCAAACTGATATTCCAATCTCTTATCCTTAAGACTCTTAGAAACAGACAAGAGGTTATGTTTAAAGTCAGAGACATATAACACATTGTCCAATAACAAACCATCAGAGATGCAAACACTGCCAGCATATTGCATAATCTTAGCAGTCCCATCAGGCAAACCAAGCAAAATATGTCTATCAAGACGCCTCGTATCAGTAAAAATGAACTCATCAAATGCAATATGATCAGTCGCACCCGAATCCACAATCCAAACTCTCATATCAGACTTATGAGGACCAATAAGAAATGAAGAACTGATTGTACCTGCAAAATTGACCACTGCTTGGCCAGTAGACAAATATGTCATAGAGCATTCTCCTTTCCGCTTTCCATTCATCAGCTTGACTATCTCATGATATATGGCATTAACCATACAAGGATCAGGCTTGTTGTTAGTTACCCTCAAGAGGATGATCTGCTTGAGAGTATTCGACATTGGCAGGAAATTTCCCATCACAGCAGGACGAGGCCCTTTAAACCACTCGGGATAACCCACTATTTTGAAGCAGTAGTCTTTGGTGTGTCATTTCTCTTTGCAAAAATCACAAAACCTGTCTAGTTTGGCCTTTTGGAAATCGCTCCTAGACTGATCAGATGAGGAAGAGACAGGTTGCTTCTGTTGAGATGACTATCCAAACAATCCCTTGGATTTAGACTTCCCAGTGCTTGAAAAATTCCTTCCCATGGCTAAGGCTCCTGCATCATTTGGAGGAGTAATGGACACACCACGACCTCTTTCAACCTGAACAGCTAACTGGAAAACCTTATTGATCGTTGGTAAAGGATCTTTAGTAAGAACATTGTTCTTTAAATTCTCATATCCATCATTAAGGCCCATAAGAAACTGCATAACCTTGGCCTTAGTTTCCTTTTTTGCAATCTTCTTTAGCACACCAAAGCTGCACTGCAACATGATTCTATAATCACAAGCTCCAATTCCTTCAAGAACCTGTAATTCATCCCAGATTCGTCTCATCTTGTCGTAGTAAGCGCCTACAGACAAGTTTTCTTGTCTTAAATTGCAAAGATCCTTAGCTCACTAATCTCACTGGTCATGGAATTCAGCAACCAACACATGATCATGTAGTCTGCTCGAATCCACTTCTCATAATCATCATTAGATTCATCAGGTTTGACAAAACCACCAGATATAAAGCCAAGCTTGGCTTTTGCGCCCAACGCCATCTGATAGAGTCTATTTTAGTCATATATTTGTATATTATATTAGGTCATTTTCATGCATATTTTACATATTTTATAGTTAATTGTTATTATTTAGTTTTCGGAGGCTACATCCATGTTTTATTGATTTCATGCATTTTGGAGCGAATTATACGAGATAGGACCGAGTTACTCGTAATGAATGGAAGATTGGGCCAAGCTATTCAAAGTATACTAGATGGGCTGATGAATGGCGACGTGTGCTCGATCAATGCGCGCTCAACAATTACTTGCTGCCTTGCTTTTGTTTTTATTATATTAAATTAGATTAGTTAGATTTATAGAATTAGATATATTAAAGTATTATATTTTTATACGGAGTATTAGGATAGGAATATAGGGGGATGCAAGTTAGGATATTAGTTTACAATATATATACAATTCATACGGCCAAAGAGCCGACGGAGAGTACCGGCCGCGTGACTAACATTTCACCCTAAACCCTAATTATATTTTGTCTTATTTTTATAGAGATCTAAACTCTTTCATTTCGTCTATGGATTGAAGCTTTGGTTTGATAAAGTTGTGAGATTTTTATTCTTGTAAAATTCCTATTGATTCGTATTGATTCTTTTGCTAATATTGTTGATTTCTTCTAGTCCGTACAACTAGTTGAGATTATTCCTAGGATTTTGTAGATTCCTCGAAGCGAACCTTAATCCATAGTAGCAATCATGCATTTTTAGGACTCGTAGGACTAAACTGGTGTGTAGAGAATCGATTATATGTTAAATGCTGACTCGTAGCTTGGTGTTGCATATATCCTGATTAATCCTTAATCTTAATGCTACTATTAGGTTAAATCTTGACTGTGTTAAGGTTATCTAATTAGAAAGGGTTACTAGAACTCGTAAGACTAGTAATTTACACAAGATCAGGGCAGGAACAATAATAGGATATAAAGAGAACTTGAAGAAGAATCGAGGATCAACCGGTCAAATTAAAGTGGATATTTGTAGATGAGACTCTATTCTTAATCGCTATCTCCGTTAACTTGTTTATAGTTTAGTTTATTTTCTTTCTAATTTCACCACTCAAAACCCCCCGTTTTGTCTTAATTGGTAAATAAGCTTAACTTATGAATAACTTGATTCTCTGTGGGATCGACTCGTACTTACTGCACTACATTAGTTAGGTAGGTTCGAATTTATTTTGATACGGTTAACGCGACTAAAAGGAAGAAGCTTTCACAAACCAGGTTATGTTGGAGCATGTGCTTAAAAGGATGGAGCGAATTGAGGAACAATTGAACCAACTTAATCAACCGGTGAGTGAGTTGGTAGTAGAGCAATGCTTTATTCCTCAAGTTGATGAATGTCAAGACACAAACAATGATGGTTTGCTCGATGAGTGCCCGATGCTCCCTTACATGGAGTCTCATGAGTGCATGCACGAGGATCCATGTGTTTTGGGTCCTATCAAGGAACCATGTACCGAGTCGATTGATGTGGCTCCCGAGCAAGGTATTGATATTTCTTACTCTTTTGTGGATTTTGGTGAATATGCAGACCCTTTGGAACATTACTTTGAGAAGCCACCAGCGGAACTGTGTTGGTGGTATTACTACCCTCTGCAAGGAGCCATGCTCGCATATATGATAAGTTGAAACGGTTTTTATCTACAATATTATTTAGTTTCGATTTATCATTATATTATATATGCTTAATTGATACGTGTGCACAAGAGTTTGACAAATTGCTGAGGGCGTTAACAATGTCTAATCTTAGGTTGGAAAGAAACCCAAGGTATGTTTTTTTTTCCTCTTATTCGTTTTATTTTATGTTATAATTAATTTTTATATTTCTTTATTTATTTTCTTCTTAAAAAAAAAAAAAAACAAAACCTCTTCCCGTCTCCCTCTTCCTTACCCATCTCAACCCGCTGGAGCGCCGCCGCCTGTTCCTCCAGCCTCCGTCTCCACAATCCGCTCAGCGCTGCCTGTTCCTCCATCCTCCGTCCTCGTTCTTTCCCTTTTCAAACCCGCTCAGCGCCGCCCTTCACCACCGGATTGCGCACCTTCCCTCGCCCATCGCTTCAATTCACCTTCTCTCCTGTTCACCTCTACCGCCGTCGGACCAGCCACCATCTCCGACATCACTATCTACCTCCAGCCGCTACATTCAAACCATCTACCTCCAGCCATACTCCCTCTCTAAGTACCACCACGGCGCCGATCTCCTGGCGACAGCCAGCAGTGCCCCAGCACCAGCCCACCAGTCCCTCTCGTAACGCCGCTGCTGCGTCAAAAGGCGACTCTGAATTCTCCAGACCGTGTGTTCAGTCGGGTAAGTGTAGGTATGTCATTCTTTTCACCCTTTCATTAACGAGCTCATTCGATTTTTGGAAGAGGATGATGAATTGATTTTGTTAAAATTGCTCATATCTTATTATCAATTCTCGTTGCCTGCATAGTCACTAGCTGATTTGCATTGTCCATTTCGAGATTGAGTGAAATCTACTGCTAATTATTGGGATTTACTATTGATGTTAGGTTGATTGAGATCCTCTTAAATTAATAGATTGGTTGTTGCTTTGCTTTACTGGTTGCAAAGTAGCTAATGACTTCAATTCTGGATCTGCTATAGCCCATATGTTTTTGATCAATCTGCTGGACTTGAATATATGTTTCGTGCAATACTTTCATTAAGTCTGTTTGATCATCACGACCTTGGCACTGCTGTGTTGGTCCTGTTTTTGTCCATTGTTATGCTTTGGTTAGCCCATATATTTTTTATTTCATGCCTTAGTTAACCTTAGCTTTTTGCTAGGCCGTGTGTGTAGAATTAACTGAATTTTAGAGCTGAATTCGTCCCTTTAGCTGCTGATTTTGGGGTTGTGGTTTATATCTCATTTTGCGAATATTGTTGATTTCTTCTAGTCCGTACAACTAGTTGAGATTATTCCTAGGATTTTGTAGATTCCTAGTAGCGAACCTTAATCCATAGTAGCAATCATGCCTTTTTAGGACTCGTAGGACTAAACTGGTGTGTAGAGAATCGATTATATGTTAAATGTTGACTCGTAGCTTGGTGTTGCATATATCCTGGTTAATCCTTAATCTTAATGCTACTATTAGGTTAAATCTTGACCGTGTTAAGGTTATCTAATTAGTAAGGGTTACTAGGACTCGTAGGACTAGTAATTTACACAAGATCAGGACAAGAACAATAATAGGATGAAAAGAGAACTTGAAGAAGAATCGAGGATCAACCGGTCAAATTAAAGTGGATATTTGTAGATGAAACTCTATTCTTAATCGCTATCTCCGTTAACTTGTTTATAGTTTAGTTTATTTTCTTTCTAATTTCACCACTCAAAAACCCCCGTTTTGTCTTAATTGGTAAATAAGCTTAACTTAGGAATAACTTGATTCTCTATGGGATCGACTCGTACTTACTGCACTACATTAGTTAGGTAGGTTCGAATTTATTTTGATACGGTTAACGCAACTAAAAACCGTCTATCACCATCCTAACACCTCTATTCCAGGATGTAAAATTCAGACCATTAAACAAGGTGGAAACGAGAGTCACACCAGGATGATCTAAATTTTCTAGATACAAAGGATTCACATGAGCTCCATTGAACTGCTGATTGAGATCTCCAAACTGCAGTCCTCCAAACGGAGGAGGAGCTGTCGGACGAATCGGTGACTGTTGTCCAGTATTCGGATTCGGATTGGGAGGTGAAATTCTAGCACCTCTACCAGCACCATATCTCGAGTTCTGTCCAATCAATGGAGATCCACGACCCGCCATTACAACCGACACAGAAATCCGAAGAGCACTTCGTAAACACAAGCGGAAGCAACGAATCGAAACCGAAAAACTCGTTGAACGCAGATCTAGTCCCTGCGCTCTGATACCATGAAGAAATGTGATGAATTCTCAAATTGAGATCATCATCAATGGAGGAAAGCTATGGAAAACTCTCCAAGAACACTAAGTAGCTTCAATTGATGAAGAAGAAGTTGTTCTGTTACAGCAAGAGCTCCAGTACTTATATCTGTAACTAACTGGAGCTCAACTAACTAACTAACAAGAGCTCGATTTGTATGGAATTACAGAATTGCCCTTAATATTTCTATTCTATACAAAAACTACCCTTGCATCTATGTATATAAAACCATACTATATGCTCCATATAAGACAAATATCCGTTGCGGTCATTTTTAAAACAAATTGAGTAAATACTCCCTCCGATTTTTAATATAATGCATTTGACTTATATGCACGTAGTTTAAGGAGCTAAAAATTATATAAAATATTAATTTTGTTAATTAAATTTTTTGACATTATAATACTTATTAATAAAAAGTATTATAATGTAAAAAAAATTCATTAAAAACATTAATAATTTATATAGTTTTTAACTCCTTAAACTACGTGCACAAAAAGTCAATGTCTTATATTAAAAATCGGAGGGAGTATAAATGAGCATTTTAATTTTTAAATAAAAAAATGATATAAATTAGATAACAAGTCTGTATATATGGATCCAGCGCGCCTACGTGCTTAACGCTAAAATTAAAAGGGTCTTGCTAGATACACCGCAAATGATATTTAAGGTTTTGCACGTCGAAATTAACGCGCATACACGTCGTTAACAATGTGCAAGTGTGGAACTGTGCACGTCGTTAGCAAACTAGGGTTTGCACGTCGAAAATAACGTGCAATATTTTCACGTCCTTAACGACGTGCAACTATTGCACGTTATTTTCGACGTGCAAACCCTAGTTAGGGTTTCACGTTTAAGGTTTAGGATTTTGGGTTTTGGGTTTTCCGAGGGTTTTTTTGCGTTAATTGAAAGAAATTGAAGGGTTTAGCTAGTGGAGTTTAAGGATTTAGGGTGTAATTACATGGCAATCAATAACTGTTAAGGTTTTCATTCGGATAATATGCGAATAATGTTACAAGGAACGGAAAAAAAAAAGTTTACATCCATAATTGTAATAAACTGGTGGAATAAAATCTAGGCAAAGTGTAAAGGGCGACCATACTCGACACGTAAGGCTCGAAATCTGTCAAACCGAGCTTGAAAAGGAGCATCCCATCCTTCGACACTCGGTTGATGATGTGCGACCCATTATGGCGCAAGCAGCGGAATAGGAGCGTTAGAACGCAACCAGATCTATGAGAACGGAAAATTAGAGTTAGAGTATTAACATATAGATGAAAAGCAATAATAGGTAATAATATAAGACGTTTGATGACGTACCGCGACAAAATGGTCTTGATTTCCGATGCAGGTTAAACCAAGGGTTGCTGATTGAGGGTTGTTAGCAGGTGTGGGCAATGTCATTCGGAGACATGTGAACGGATGATGCCAAGCTAGGACGACGAGAGGAATATGATATACCATTGCAAATACTAAACCCATGATGGGTAGCTCTATCCACCGTCTCCTATCACCATGGACAGGTCTCGTCCATCTTTGGTTGTCTACGAACTGCTGGAATGAGTACCCTCCCATATAACAACCGGCGTAGAGATCGGCGTGATCCTCCAAGTGATTGCATAATAACGTTTTGAGGACCGGAAAACAGACTCGCCGATCGGTGATGTCAATGACGCCAAAGCATGGTAGCCACAATGACCATCTCCAATAGTGTCCCTCACACCCTCAATATGTCCAAGCATGAAGGGATCAATGTTGTTTCGACCCCAGTTGAACCCTCCGAACACATCATCACGCTGAGGTCGCTTGTGGACGATATCGAACAACATGTCGAGCAACACGTGCTTCTTCTCTCTCAAAATTTGCCTTGAACTCCTCGAATGGCAACGGGTTGGTTCTGCAGGCATTCCTCGACCCCCGAGGCATCCCTTTCGATTGGACGCTTGCAGATGAGGGTGCGTGGAGCTCATCGTCGCATAAATTGTTGGAAGCCGTGTATGAAGATGACAGCTCATACGGGAGTGGGGTGTCGTCGATGTCAGTCCATGTCAAATCCATCCAGAACGGGTGGATGTCTTCAGCGGGTATCGGAGTCCCGGAACTGACGTAGGCCTGAATCTCATGGACACAAGGGATCCCGTAGCAAACCCTCCTATGTTGGTCTGTGCATTCCGGAGGAATGTTTTGGTTCACGACATCCTGCCATAACTTGTATAGGTAGTCGAAGCACTTTTTGGAGATTAAAGTCTTTACCTCATCAAAAAGGTTGACTTTATATGCCGTTGTTGGCCATTTGAAGCGGTCGATCTCCAAAGCAGTTTGCAGCTCATGCAGTTGACAATCGTTGACTCTATGGATTGCTTCGATCACAATTTAAACAGATATAACAATTGATACAAGTGATTCATTATTGACGTTTTCATTTAATATGCGTCAGAAGAAATGAGAGGAGTCTAGATTAGCCATTTCGTTGAGAATCTACTACAGATAGAAATATATAAAATATAATATAAGATAGATACCAAAAAAGCTATAACATATAAATATAATATAAAGATAGATAGTGCAAAAGCTGTAACAGTCTACATGTACATCACTGTCTAGGGGGATGGCGTACAACATCATCCAAAATATTAGTAACCTCGTCTAATATCTGCTGAATCCTAGGGTCGGTAGCCAGGGCCCGTATATAGCCCTCTATCTCCCGCATCCGGGTCGCTACCTCTGGAGGGATGGCTGGAGGCTGAGGCAGGTCCACCCATGGATCCAGGGCGATCGAATGGACGGGCGACGGAGGGTCCGGATGGGGTGGCGTGGTGGGCAGCACGTACGACCGGCTCTAAGATGCGTACCAAGCTGGAGCGTCTGTGATCAGACAGCCGGTAAAAACGACCCTCGTCCAGTAAGTCCTGCCACCGGTCGTGCCCGCGGTCAAACACGGCGACGTACTTGGGCATCAAGGCGGCGCCGCGGGTGACCTGACTAGGCTCGATGACGGCCTGCGGGACCCCCTGCACTCGTCCGAACTGCCGAAGGCACCTATCGGGTATATTTGGCTCGTCCTCCCCGCAGAATGTGATGATGCCCCGATAGGTGGACTGACGGTACTCGCCGTTGAAGTCCAGATCACGCCCAAAGGGCATCCACTCCACCTATAATTAAAAAAATTAGGCGTAATTTCGAAATATATGTAATAAAATTAGAGCTTCGAATACATACATCGGCGACGGTAAGGCGGTCGACCTCATCCTGCATCTTCTTCACCTTCGCGAGCTTGGCCGCTGGGCTCGTGCAGATAGGCACATTCGGAGGGATGAACTTCGCATACCAGCGTCGATCGGCCTTCCTAGCTGGATCGCTGGACAGATGGCCTCGGAAGCGAGGGAAGTACGCCCATATCCAAGCCTTAACACAAAACACAATGTCGTTAGCATATAATATAAACATTAGTAAACTATAACTCAAATTCAGCGGTCTCGTACCTGTAGTAGCGGCGTGCAGCTATCTATACCCTTCGCATCTACTCGGGTAGCCTCGCCCAGACCCCTGTAGAGACATGCAAGGGCACCTGCACCCCATGCAATGGTGGCCGTCCTCTCGATGTCCCAAACAAGGCCGAGCATCTTCCATAAGATCCGGCTCTGCGACTTGTCCACAAAAAGGGTCGCGGCGATAGTGGTGGCGAGGTAACCTAGGTGCAGAAACCGAAGTGGTACGTGCAAACACGTTTTTTTTTTAAATAAAAACGTGCCTACCTGCACGTCGTTAAGAACATGCAAGTACGTTAAATCCGACATGCATGCACATTTTTAACAACGTGCGAATTTACGGTGTATATAGCCGAAGCGAATTAAAATGAAGTGGGATTTGACCAAGGTCTTACGAAGGATTGTAATGTTAAGACTAGATATAGTCAACGGCGGCCAATGTAGCATCAGATGTCGTGTCAAACACCTCTCAATTTTCTTGTTTTTTTCCATGGAATTGATAATCAATTCCTTGTTTTTCCATGGAAACTAGCACTCCATTTTTATCCTAATTGATGTGACTCATCATCTCAGATCTCCTGTTATTCACTAATTTCTCATCAACTTGTCAAGTTGTTCGTGTACTCAAAACTTGTCATTGATAATTTTGTTTTTAATAAACGACATATATTTATCTTGCATAAAATTTAGTCCTTCCATTCACTTTTATACGGTATGGTTTTTACTGACTTGTGGGTAGTATTTATAGGTCTTCGATTCGAACTCTGAAAATGACCGCTCTTTATTTACGTATTCAAGGTATGATTTTTACTATTTATTCAAGTTTTTATTAAATAATAAAAAATATTAAAATAATTTCTTAAATACAATTTATTTTATATATATTTAGTATGTTTAAAATAATATAATATTTTAAATGATGTTTTAAATAAGAGTGTTAACCTAGTTCAAGTGGTAAAGGAAGAAGAAGAGAATTAAAAGATCTTAGACCGACCCACCGAAATTCTGACTCCGCCATTGTGCATATGTATTTATTTTTGGTTTCTCTATAAACCATAAACGAATATCTATATAATCTATAATCTAGATTGTGCATATCTTCAGATTTTATCTTCTATGAAAGAAGTTTTTGACCAATTTATTGCCAAAGCAACTAAATAACAAGTATGTGAAGAGTTTTTTTTATTTGGTGGAAATTAAAGATATATGAAAGGTTAAGTTAATTTTTATTGTAACATGCATGTGGTATAACATGTGATATATCTTTTCATTCTTTTCACATTCTAATTAATTAATTTTTTTAATCACATTAATTTTAATATTTATAACCTTTTGTATTTATAGTATAAATACCCATTGATCATCCCATTCTCAATGATGGACATCGTCCCTATTACTTTGTGAAAAACAAACCTCTAAATCCCATCTCTTCCAAGAAAGGGAAAATCTACATATTCTCTACCCATTAATCATATTCTTTTGTTTTGTCTATATATGATTACAATAACACTTGCAAAGGAGCAGCTAGACACATCTGCTATTGGGTAAGACATCTTAATTGGTACTCCCTCAGTTTCAAAATATAAGTAGTTTGATTTTTTTACACGTATTTTTATGAGGTAAAAACTATATAAAATATTATTTTTTAATGAATTTTTTTCGATAAGTTTATACCTATGACTACTAAATATGAAATTATTAAAAAAATAATATTTTATAGTGTTTTTATCTTCTCAAAAAACGTGCAAAAAAAGACAAACAACTTTTATTTTGAAACAGATGGAGTATTTGTCTTCTGTTTTTCCTTTCTGATTGTGCATTGTTCCGGTACAAATAATGTACGTTCTTCAAGTGCAATGCAGCAATGATCAAGCTTTATTCATTCATGACTGTGTTTTTATTGCACAATTGCATGGTTACTTTTACAGTCATTAGTTTTAATTAATAGGCAAATGAAAAGTTGTTGAATTTACTTAATTGAATTAAATATGAATAATTAAGGTAGAATGAAAGACTTAGTAAATAATGGGAAAATGAAAAGTTATCAGATTCATAATACCAACATATTATATATTCATCTTAATAAAGATTTGATTTTATATTCATCTTCAATTTGGAAAGTTTCCACCAAAACTTTTCAGTCTTTTAGATTAACAACACTCATCTATTTAAATTAACCATTTTAAAATTATATATTAGAAATCATAATATATCATATAAATTTGAATAAACATCACCTCCTTTAGTCCCGACAACGTTGGAATTAAGGAAGGAAATCAATGAAGACCCCTTATTAATTACAGTGATTAAATTCGACCGTCTCCTTCAGGGGGTTTGGACCTACTCTTTAGTCTTGACTTTTCTAGCTACCCAGGTCAACCTATTTGCTATTTCTCTTGTTTATATATACATATACATATATATGTTAGTTTTGCCAAACTCTTAATTAATTCCTCAAGGGGCTGCTGCCTTTAATTATATATATATATGTATGTATAAAATAAGAAAAAACATCGCTAGGGTATAAAAAATTAAAAACAGTACGTTAACGACAAACTTTAAAAATGATTAAAATTAGAAAAAAAAACATTTTAAAATTAAGTCTCTTATATATGCATTTGAAACCTAGATTAAAAAACCGTTTGTTTAGTATCAATTGATTTAAAAATAATAAATAAATAAATCAAAGTTGGGAATAAAAGAAACACATATATAGTTTTGCGCCGCCCCGATTTACTGGATTAATCTGCATCACAGACAAGTCTAGGTTAGATACTGCAATGAATTGAAGAATTTGGGATGAAAGAGACTTCCATAATCCATATATATCATATGCTTAATGCTTGGTTGTGGAAGATAAATTATTATATGAAAATAGACCTTTAATACTTGAGAAATCAAAACCGGAATTTGGGAGTACGTGGAAATTTCGACTTTAATTAATTTAATGTGGCTTTTTATGAAATTTTAAAGTATATATAGTTGGATTGTACAAACTAATCGGTTGGGCTAATCCTCATTAAGTTATACATATCTATAACACCTATGGTCCTATGCAACATTAAGAAAAAACTCTTTTAATTCATTTCATAATGTCGTCTGTTTTTCTCTTTAAAAATTGATAATTTTGTCTTGACCGTTGGGTTAGGGATTTACCGTTGGATTTTTAAATATATTTTTTATTTTCCAAAACCCTAATGTACTCCTAAATTATAATATGTATTATTATTATTATTATTATTATTATCGGTTTTTCTATTATATGCCCTAGAGTATAGGATAAAAAGTTAAAGAAGCTTAATCAAGAAAGATTCCTTACTAAATAAAGAAGTGGCCAAAAAACCCGATATATTATGGCTTTTTTTCTTACTCTTTCATAAACTTTGAAATTTTATTATTTGAGACGCAATTTAAAATTGATAAAACTTATAAAGTTGTAGTATTATTTTAAAATTTTTATTAGTGCAATGATTTTATATTTGAAAAAGATTAATGTATTTAATTTATATATATTAAAACTCATGTTATTTTATAAAACATCCAACATGATTAATTTATAGGCGGGAAAGAAATACATATAATAAATACATCACCTCTCTGACAAAAAGAAATACGAAAATCTCTAAATTAAATAACATTTATTATCATAGTACAAATTTATTCATACATTTTTGTTTACTACAAAAACACTAATTAAATGAATGATCGGTAATGGAGATCATCTTACTTACAATCAAGCTGTCAGACTAAATGAATATACATATATGTTTATATTTTTTTTCTCAAATAATCAACTTTAATGAATAAACCAAAAAATAAATAAAATTTGAATGAACAATCCCCAATTCACCATATATCCATTGTTTAAAGAATGAACGAATGAAGCTAGCTAGTCGGGCCGGAGAGCTCCTTTGCTGTTGCGTTTGTACTGCCGGAAATTCTCTTCTTCTGTACCTCGATTTCCTTTTTTTCAAAATTTTTGGAGTAATTAATTAATTAAATGATGTTTCCTTCAGCCTCGATCAATCGATCGGTGATCACGTCGGTGGCGTCCGCCAAGAAATCGGACCAGTCCCTGCATTTCATCAATCCACAAAATAAATGAGTTTCCGCAAATCGAATTTCAAAAAAAAAATTAAAACTTTTAAAAATAAAAATGTGAAAAGACAAAATTACCCTTTTTGACTGTCAAAGGAGAGGCCGACGGTGAACTTAGCCTCCTCGAGAGCGCGGCGGAAGCGGGAAAGCTCGGCGGGAGTGCAGGTGCCGTTATCGTCGACGCGGAGCTCGGAGGGCTTGACGTCGCAGAAGATGGGGACGACCTTGCGGTTGGTCTCCATCATGAGGGCGAGCTCGTGGAGGCAGAAGTAGGACTCGCAGTAGCGGCGGGAGAAGACGGCGACGCCGACCTTGCAGCTCTGGACGGCGGGGTCGATGTTATCGAAGAGGCGATCGCCGGGACGCATGCTCTTGCTGTCCAGGAAGGGGCTGAGGCCGAGCCCCCTCAGGTGGTGGTACAGCAGCCCCGCTATCGTCTTCTTCGTGTCGACTCCCCGGTGGTTTATGAACACGTCGCATTGTGATCGGCTGGTTGTCGCGGTGGCGGAGGTGGTGGCTATGAGGCTGTTGCGCAGGATCTTGCTTGTGAGGGCTCTGGCGACTGGTCCTTGCATTGCTGATCGAAGGATTTAAGGCTCTGGATGGGGGAGAAATCGATCAATTTGGGGGTTTTGGATTTGGCTTTTATAGTTTGTGGTATGATTCAATTTGGGAATTCAGCACGAACTGCACGATTATATATATAGGATTGGGTCAATGGACAATGGGAGTTCGTAGAATCCATATTTATGGTTGAACAATTCATATGCAGAAAAATTAGCTAAAAGTTTGGCATATTATGGAATTCAAATTAACGTATTGCTGAATTCAACCCCAAGACCCATGTCCCTTAGGGCTTATTTGAGTATGTTCGTCGCCTTTCAAGCGGCGAGCCACTCATGTTCGGTTCTACCCAAACTTTTCTGGTTCACTCCAACCAGGGGCGGAGGGATTTGAACTCAAGACCTCTTCGTTCAAATCCACATCTCATATCAACTAAGCTATACAAACTTACTGATATTTTACTCTTTTTAACTTGTTTTAATCCTTAAATTATCAAAAATCACAAAAAAAATACATTTTTAAATTTTTTTTTTTTTACCTTTTCTCCCGACCCAAGGGGCTAGAGCCACCTCATGCCCCCCTCCATCCGCCCCTGACTCCAACATACATTCTCCACTTGTCTGACTATTGCTGAGCAGTTTTTGGATATTAGACAAACCTTCCAAGAAGGTAATTTTTATGTAGCCGATTTTCCATCTTTTACAATCAGTTTCGTACTTTCGTTACATGCAGCGCGAGTGCTCTAGCTAATTGTCCACCAAGTGTGATTTCTATATATGTTATGTATGGTCGTGCACTCGTGCCTAAGGGCATATCTCATGTTCATCGCCCCAACTGCAATCTGGCGTAGTGTTTCCAATGCCCCTAAATAAATATTAATTTGTATGTTTAATGAGATATGATTATGTCTTCGCCTTATTAGATTTGCATCCATATCTATGTTTAGTTTTTTGTTTTTTTAAAAAGGAAATAATTCGAAATCTCAACAACGAAAAACCCATATACAAAAGAAAATAATTAAGACTGGCAAGCATCATGACTCATGATACAAAGAAAAACCCATATACAAAAGATCTCAACAAATAATTAAGACTGGCAGAGAGACAATCGAACAACACCAAGTGAAGAAAGTGGATGCTGAGAACATGGGAAAGTCAAGAGACTGACAATACGTCTCGACCCCGAGGAGACAGAGGCAGAAACCCGTCAAAGGAAAAGGTGTCTCATGGGGAAGTGTGGATCAATGACGCTCCCCACCTAAATGAGGGATTTTCGAGAATCATGAACACTGCCACGGTCAATTCGATCAGCGCGCAGCGCGCTTGAGACTGCAGCTTTATCTAAACTAAACGAAGCCTTTCCCAAATAAACGACTCCACTTAGATGGACAAAATAAACCAAGACCGATGGAATAAGTTTAGATTAATATATATAATATGCATTTTCAATCTATTAGTTAGTGTTATAAAAATATACCCACAACAATTTAAACTGATAAAAATTGGATTCTTGACTTTCAACTAATTTATAAACCCGTTACCAAACAAACAAATTAATGAGTATTCTTTGGGTTATTTTACTTTAGAAGCGATCAAATGTAAGTACGTAGCAATAAGGTCTCCAAAGAAATGTAGAGTTTCTTATACCCACTCTAGTAAAAAAAAAAGTCATTTTGATTTTTCGACATATTTTTTATGAGTTAAAAACTATATAAAGTATTTACTTTATTACAACATTCTTTATATAATTTCATACATATTAATAATAAGTATAATAATAATAATGTTATTATTATTATTATTATTTTATATAGTTATTGACCCTTGAAAAAACAAGTAAAAAATAAAATGTATTATATTTTTTTCATATTTTTGTTAACAAAAGGAGTAATTTTGATCTTTATTTGGTCCAATATTCTCTATTTTATTTTCTAAAATGGTGAAATAGAAGAAAAATAGAGTGACTTCTCCAAATTAGTAGCATTTTCAAAAATTTTGGAGAGAGTTTAATCTTTTTCCATAAATGGTTCTCCAAATTAATCTCCTAGTGTTTAAATTTGATAAAAAAAAAAAAAGGCTTTTATTTCTTTATTTTGAATAAATTTGGAGAAATTCTAACTAATTGAAGATCCTTATGTGCATATTAATTATTGGACATGTAAAACCCAACATTAACTCAATTAAATAAATAATTTATTCGAATGATCAGCAATTATAACTTATAATTTTGAAATAATTTATTTAAAATAATTGAAAATGCATTTCAACAAAGCCAATTATATATAACGTTGTTTGTAAACAAATAAGTTGAAATGAGTAAATAAAAACACCTTAAATTAGCAAACTCTTGACGATTGAAAATGGAAAAATAAGGCAGTAAAAGGAGTTGAAGGAATATTGGTTATTGCCTCCCGGGACATAGTTCACTGGTTGAAAGGTCACCCTATGCTGGGCCTGGAAGTTTCGGGTGGGAGGTTCGATTCCTATGAGGAGCATTATTTGTTTCTCTTGTGGAGTGGGCCTCCTGGAGCCAAAGGGTATAAAGGGGGGTGGTTGGACCATTGGTGAGGCACATCCCGCAGTTTACCTCCCCAAGTCGATGAGGGGTCAGAGACTTGGGGTCCAGAACTAGTCTAAGTGTAAGCTTGGGATACCGGGATATAAAAAAAAAAAAAGGAATATTGGTTATTGAATATTAAAAAGCCAACCGGCGATCATGGCTTCAGGGCAGAAAAATAAAATAATGGAAAGAAGATTCTAAAGAAAGAAATGGAAATTAAGCAAAAACAAACAACAAAGGGACAAATTGGCTTTTACTTGTTCAAACAAAAGAAAGTCCGGATCACCTTCAAGGCTGCAAACCTTCGTGTTACATATTTGATGTATTACTTAATTATTTTGGATATAAATTTATATTGAAAAAAAATTTAAAAAAATATTTCTATATTTATGTTTTAAAAAATCATAAATATAATATCGATTATTTTAGAAAATATTTTTCTAAAATATCTTATAAATTATATATTTAAATAGTGTGAAATGGTATTTGACTGTTTATTTTATAATATATTTAACGTAACAAATTTTTTAATAAAATATAGGTTTGCTAAAAGAGTAGCAGATGGGCAGTTAAAACTGATAAATTATTTGTACTAAATATAATGTAGATGTTAATAAACTAGTATGATGTTTGGTAAGTCTACTTGTTACTTGTTAGGGTAGTTGATAGAAAGTTGTTGATAGAAAATCAACTATTGAAAAATTCATATTTCAAAAGCTAATTAAAGTAAAATCATATACTTAGTTCATATAGAACTATATAATATCAAAATCAAGAGTTCTGAAAAACTAGCTAATTATGTGGTTAATTTGATGTCAAACACCGCCTATATTACACTATAAACTTAATATAATTAATTAACAAAATTTATAAAGTATTTTATGCATATGTAATCAAACACTATTAAAGTGTTTATTATTATTATATATAATTATATTATAATCATAATACATTGGAATCCAAACACACCCTAATTACTTCACTTTTATCCGGATTCAATATTGTATTGATTTCTCGAACCACACGGAAGTATAATGTATTCCATATATATTACAAGCGGTGTTCTTTCACTTAACTTTAGATTGTAACATTAATTGTATGTTATACTTAGTGTTTTGTGAGCTTTTCTCTCCTAAAAGTGACATATGTATTCACAATAATATTAAGCACGGATGTTACCCTGCAGCCGTGTAAAGAGTTGAAAATTATAAGACGTGCGTTGACACCAATTCAAAGTTGACCTACCTTTCAATTTGTTCATATTAAATGCCCCACTTTCACTTATAATAATAATAATAATAATAATAATAATAATAATAATAATAATAATATCATCTTCGAGGACTCGTTTTATTAAACCCAATGCGTACGTAAATGGTGAATTGAAAAGGAAATGAAAAGCCAATAAGTGGTGATTTTCTTAAAAGAAACAAAGATAAAAAATAATCCTGAAAATATGATGCAACAACGGGTATTTTATGCAAAATTAAGGAAAACTAATGACCCTATAGAGATGTGTAGTACCATCTCAGAGAAGATTTACAATCTTAGAGAAGATTTATAATTTGGTTCAAGACCCTTTAGAGATATCTCGTCCATCACCTTGTTGAGTGTATGCGAGTCTCTCATCTCTCTAGTTCATCGTTAAGGACCACCATTCAATATTTCACATAGATAATTGAAGAGATTTCAAGCGATACTGTAGTATTTGCGCAAGTATTCAATTGATCTATCTATAGAGTACATGAGGGACATGAGGGTATTTTGGTAATTGAACATAAGGCAGTTGGTTAGAAGGTTGTTAGAAGCTGGTGTTAGCAGCTTATATAGCTTGATCACCTCTTCACTGTCGATAGTTCTCGATGTAACAGAATCCATTTGGTCCCTTTCTCTCTCAATGAATTCAACTACATTTTGTTCATCTTTGTCAATTAATTTCTGATTGTCAAATATCTTCAAATGGTATCAGAGCACTTCTGATTGTTCTCAGTGATCTGTCTCGGTTGTGTTTTTCGATCAGATTTTTTTTTCGAATTTCCTTTGATCGCTTCCGCAATTGGTGTTGTTCTCCATGGCTGGACGTGGTCAAGCTCATGGCGGTGGCAGAGGTAATTCTGGTGAATCGCAGAGTTATGCGCAAGCTGTTGGAGGCAATGACGGCTCAGGTGGTCGTGGATCACCAGCTGGTCGAGGATCGCCATTTGCCGAGCAAGGTGTTCGTTTTGGTGATTTCCAGGTTCAGAATTTGTGGAACATCCACTGCAATCCTCTTTTCCTCTCGAACAGTGACCATCCAGGTATGCAGCTGGTTGGAACTCCTTTTAATGGTCTGAATTTTGCTAGCTGGAGTCGTTGAGTGCGTATGGCACTTGGTGCGAAAGCTAAGCTAGGGTTCATAACCGGTAGTTGTGTCAAACCTGGCGAGGAGAGTGAGGATTATGAGAAATGGATTAGAGTCGATTATATGGTGTGGTGCTGGATTATTAATTCCATTATCAGTGAAATCGGGGAGAGTCTTATGTATGTTCAGCCTTCGAAGGAACTTTGGGACGAAATTAAGGAACGTTTTTCTGAAACCAATGATGCTTTTATATTCCAATTACACAGAGAATTATGCAATTTGAAACAAGATAATTCAACTGTGTCTGTGTATTATGGTAAACTGAAAATGATTTGGGATGAATTGAGAATGATTGATGGCCTGCCTCGTTGTGAATGTGGTGCTATGAATCAGTGCAGTTGTGGTATTCTAAAGAAAGTTGTTGAGCGAGATTCTAAAGCTCAAGTCATGTAATTTCTTATGGGATTGAATGATGTGTATGAAAACTTCAGAACTTCGGTTTTGTCTAAGGAACCTCTGCCTAGTTTGAACAAAGCCTTTCAAATGGCTACTCATGTGGCGAGACAGAAAGGGATAACCACTGCTCCATCTATGGATGTTAATGCACTTGTTGCTGCAAGGAACAATTTTAGTATTCCTGGTAGTTCTAATTCCCAATCTGGAGGGAAATATGTGAAATACAAGTCATCTGATAAGCCTAAGATAGGTGATCAAAATAAGAGGGATTTTAAGAAGCCTAGGTATGACAGGCATTGTGATTTTTGTAATGAAGATGGTCACACTAGAGATTATTGTTTCAAGTTGAATGGATACCCTGAGTGGTATCAAGGTCCCAAGGCTAAGGGGGGCACCAAGCTTGCTGCTCAAGTAGATGGAGCACAATCTGAATGCCCTTTGGATCAAGATGTGAATGTGTCAAAACCTGATCCAACCATTGTGAATGCAATCTTTCAAGAAATTGTGAAGATGATGAAAGGGAAAGCTCCTGCAGAAGGTTATGGACATGAGATGGCCAATTCAGCCATGGTTCATTTTGCAGGTACTCTTTGTACTTTCTTCTTAATTGGTGTTGATAAATCTGATTCTCTTACTTGGATTATTGACTCGGGAGCCACATACCATATTGCCTTTGATCAGTCTATTTTTGTTGATTTGCATCATTTGGCTAAAGACATACAGTTGGGTTTGCCTGATGGAACTGCTAACACAGTCAAATTTTTTGGTTCAGTGCTGATAGCTGACAATTTGAAACTTCAGAATGTGCTATTTGTTCCGGAGTTTAGGCACAATTTATTATCAGTTTCTAAGATTCTATATGACAGTGGTTTGAGATTCAGTTTTGAAGATGTTCAATGCTTATTACAGGACCTTACAACTAAGGTCGTGCTTGCTAAAGGTCATGAGCAAGGTGGATTGTACAAGCTCAAGGCCAGCATCTGTTCATCTGTCAGTCATGCTTCTTCTAATAAGTGTAACTCTGCTTTAGTTCATGAGTTACATGCCAAACTTGGGCATTTATCTGTCTCTAAGATGAAACATATGTTGATTTGTAAGGATGTGAATTTGAATGGTTTTGTATGTGATGCTTGTGATATGACTAAAGCTCACAAACTACCCTTTTCTAGAAGTGAATCTATTTCCCAGTCTCCTTTCCAATTGGTTCATATGGATCTTTAGGGACCCTATAAGGTTCCTTCTTTTTGTGTTGCCAAATACTTCCTTACTGTTTTGGATGATTATAGTCGTGCTACTTGGGTATTCTTGATTCAAGACAAGTTACAAGTGTTTAAACTGATTCAGTCCTTCACTGCTATGGTTAAGAACCACTTTGGATTGCATATCAAAGTCATTAGATCTGATAATGGCACTGAGTTTACCCAAGCTAAGTGTAAAGAGTTGTTTGCTATGAAGGGTATTTTGCATTAGAGATCAACCCCTGGGGTGCCTGAGCAGAATGCTAGAGTTGAAAGAAAGCATAGGCACCTTGTTGAAACTGCCAGGGCTATTAGATTTCAATCTGGTCTCCCTATACAGTTATGGGGAGATTGTGTTCTTAGTGCTACCTATCTCAATAACAAAATGCCATCTGCCGTCTTAAATTGGAAATCTCCTTATGAATTGCTGTACAAACATCCTCCTTCTTATGATGACCTGCACATTATTGGTTGTTTGTGCTATGCTTTATTGGACAAGTCTCATAGAGACAAATTAGATACTACTGCTAAGAGGTGTGTTTTCTTGGGCTACCCACCTGGTCAAAAGGCATTCAAGTTGTTTGATTTGGGTCAGAAGAAAGTTTTTGTTGCTAGACATGTGGTTTTTAGAGATAATGTGTTTCCTTACAAACAGTCACAACCTTCTCAGAAACTCTCTCCTTCACTTCCTTTGGTCAATCCTGCTACAGATGAGTTTGTGTTATCTCCTTCTGATCAGTTGTCTAATTCTAGTCCTGCAACAGATATTGTTGGTGAGAGTGTCTCCAACAGGTCCTTTTCTGATCATCAGGAAATTGACAACTATGTGCCTCTCATGCCTGATGTTGTTGATTCTATGTCTTCAGATAGAGATACTATTAGATCTCTTTTTGAGGAACTTGCTGCTATTCAAAATCATAATGTTCCTTTGGGAAAAAGAGTCATTCATAGGCCATCTAAGCTGCAAGATTTTGTCATTGACAGCTTACCTTCTAGAGCTCCTTCTGATTCCTTGAGCTCTTCTTTCTCTTTGAGTCAGGTCTCCTTGGTGATGAATCAACAAGATTTGGCTCACCTATCTCCCTCTTACACACATTCTCTGTTCAATGTGTTCAGTAGATTTGAGCCACACAGCTATGAGCAAGCTAAAGGCCATCCTGAATGGGAGATGGCTATGAAGTTGGAGCTTGATGCTCTTACCAGAAACAACACCTGGAATGTTACAGACTTACCACCTAATAAGAAAGCAATTGGTTCTCGTTGGGTGTTTAAGGTAAAGTACAAGCCTAATGGTACCATAGAAAGGCACAAGGCAAGGTTAGTTGTTAAAGGCTACAACCAAGTTAAGGATAAAGATTATAAACATACCTTCTCTCCAGTGGCAAAGCTCGCTACTGTTCGTCTGTTACTTGCTCTTGATGCTATTAAAGGTTGAAATCTACATCAACTAGATGTCAATAATGCATTTTTGCATGGATATCTAGATGAGGAAGTCGATATGACCCCTCCTCCTGGTCTTGATATTTCTATGGGGAAGGTATGTCACCTGACTAGATCCCTTTATGGCCTAAAACAAGCTAGTAGACAATGGAATGTAGAGCTGACTAAATTCCTTCTAAGCCTTGGTTTCACACAATCCAAGCATGATTACTCCCTTTTCACCAGATTTTCTAATTGTTGCATCACAGTGGCTCTAGTTTATGTGGATGATATGCTTCTCATGGGTGATTCTTCTTCTGATATTGCATCCACTAAAACTGCTCTCCATTCAGCCTTCACAATAAAAGATTTGGGGCTTGCTAGATAATTTTTGGGCATGGAAATTGCTAGGTCTTCTAGTGGCATTATTTTGAATAAAAGAAAGTATATTCTTGACATCTTAAAGGATGCAAGCATGCTCAACTGTAAGCCCTCTTTATTCCCTATGCAACACAGTGTTATATTGTCTACTGTCATTGGGGACCCATTTGAGCATCCAGAAAAGTATAGGAGGTTAGTTGGACGTCTCCTATACCTTACATTAACTAGGCCAGACATCTCCTACATTGTGCAACAATTAAGTCAATTCCTTCAGCAACCTCTAGTGCCACATTGGAATGCCATTGTGTATCTGCTCAGGTATCTTAAAGGGAGTTTCAATCTCTCCCTTCTTATTCTTCCAAGACATTGCCATCTATTTAAGCTTATAGTGATGCAGATTGGGCAAGCTGTGCTTTCTCTGCTCGATCCCTTTCTGGATACTGTGTATTCCTTGGCAATTCCCTTGTTTCATGGAAGACTAAAAAGCAGAAAGTAGTTTCCAAATCGTCGACAGAGAGTGAATATAGAAGTATGTCAGCAACTGCAAGTGAGTTGGTATGGATCACTAAGTGATGTCTGATTTGCATATCCATGTACCTTTTCCCATAGCTTTGCATTGTGACAACAAAGCAGCTCAACATCTTGCTGCCAACCCTGTTTTTCATGAACGAACTAAACACATTCGTGTTGATTGCCATTCCATTCGTGACATGATAGAGGAAGGCTTCATATACACCAAGCATGCGTCTTCATCCCTTCAAATTGTTGATATCCTGACAAAGGCTCTAGGTGCTGCTCAACATCAATTTCTTTGTGTCAAGCTTGGCCTCATGGTGCCCAATGTATATGCCCAGCTTGAGGGGGGTGTATAGAGTACATGAGGGACATGAGGGTATTTTGGTAATTGAACATAAGGCAGTTGGTTAGAAGGTTGTTAGAAGCTGGTGTTAGCAGCTTATATAGCTTGATCACCTCTTCACTGTCGATAGTTCTTGATGTAACAGAATCCATTTGGTCCCTTTCTCTCTCAATGAATTCAACTACAATTTGTTCATCTTTGTCAATTGATTTCAATTTCTGATTGTCAAATGTCTTCAAACTATCATTTAACATTTAGCTTCGTTTTGGTTCATGTATATAGGATTGAAATTGGGGGTTTTAGAGTTTTCGAAAACTATATTGAAAAGGAGGGACGAAATTGGATGATGTTTGTATTTTTTTCTTCGATTGTTGTTTGTTTGTTTGTTTGTTTGTTTGTTATAGATGTCAAGTAAAAACTGAAATTGAAATGGAAGAATGGGTAGATTTGTGCGATTTGAGGTGTGTTTTGCTTCAAAACAAGATGTCAAAAGATAGGTGTTGGCTATGGTTGACGAGGAAAATAGGGTGGTACCTCAGGGAGTCAATCTGCTAGATGAGGTGTCTTGATAGCCTCGGTAGGTTTGGGTGAGGTGCAGGCACGGGTTTAGGGGTGGGCTGAGCTTTGCTACAACCCACCCCAAAAAATAATAGAAATATTTTCAAGGGTACTATGCATCACATATATCTTTGTAGCCCAGCTGGTATCCCGTCCTTTCCTTACCAGTACTAACACACTCCAAGTTCGAGTAGTTTACAACCTACCCCGAAGTTGATTTCCAGTTCTGTCCCTGGTGAGGTAGTTACGTAGTCTCGTGAAGTCTAGACAAGGTGATTACGTAGCCTCGTAGCGTCTCGACACGGTTATGATGGTTACTCATTTGTGAATCACTGAATTTCTTGAATTCTCATACTACGTATTTCACCTCTTGTTCATAACACATACCTTGAAAAACTACTTAATTAAGCTGAAAGAGAACAGACATGCGCGCATTTGAGTTTTGCTATGTTTTGTTAAATGAATTCCTTGAATTCTCATATTTCGATTCATTTTTCTTCACGGGTCTTTTGGTTGAAGTAGTTCTTGATTTTTCATCGTTAGAGACATACTTTTAGCAACAGAAAACCATCAAAAGATAACATTTATTTATTTATTTTTTGTTTGTTGCCTTTGGGTTCAGTTAATACTTACTATACTTCATGAGCTTTGATAAATTACTCTGTTTTAGCTCCCTGTCATTCTGATTAAAATAAAATCGAATACTACATCAGAGTTGTGAAAACCGCTCGAAAAATGAAAATCATCCAAAGTGCGCGTAACCATATTAATTCATTCATTGATAAATTACAATAATTTCAGTGTATTTTTTGGATTAAAAGATTCTATGAAAGTTTGTTGGATGGATTGAGTATTTAGATGAACGCAATTAAATTTCTTCAATCGCTCTCTATTTGATTCATAAATATTTTTTCTCAAATGAAAAATAATCCTACTCTAGTCCGGGAAATGGTTCAATGGTTTGACGAAGACTTAGTAGAAGTAAAAATTCCTCAGCCTCCCGTGCGCACTGACGTTGTTGCCTGCATCTTATTTACTCGAATGGTCAAAGGGCTTAATACTTGTCAATCAAAAGGTTCAACAGAGCATATGTTATTTTTAGGAAGACAACTTTCATGTAATCTGCATTATTCCTTTTAATCGGTTGGGTTACTTTCAAATTTTTTTACTTTCAACTACACTTTTGTGCTTAATTCCATTTTTTTTTTAAAATCACACCTATGAGTTAAACTCTCAATTAAAAGTCAATCTTGATCGATGGACTCTTATAACTTTTTTTTTCATTAAGAAATTACAATCTAGGGGTGAGTAGATTAACTTTCGGTTCAATTTTAACTTTACTATTCGGTGGTGCTTGACTTCGTTCTTCGCTGATGTCATGAACTTTTTAGAGTAATTCTGCATGCTTAGACCATGTGCAACAGAGAATCACACGAATCAAAACTCATTTCAGCCACATCAGCAACTATTCATGCCACGTCAGCTTTCCACTAATTTTTCATCTTTTTACAATTTTCATCAACAACAAAGAGTCGCGCAAATCAAAATTAGTATTTATTAAGCTAAATGTTGATTTATTTTACTTAAAAATTTTGGTTAATGATATTATTAATATTAAAATTAATACTTATCATTAAAATAAAAAGGCATACAATTAAATTTAGAAATATGTTAGATAAGATTTTAATTTAATTAGATCTACTCACCCAATCGCTATGAGCTTTTTGAAACTTTTTTAAAATTTATTATTTATAAATCTATTTTTTTTTCTTTTCTCTGGTTAATGATATTATTAAGATTAAAATTGAAATTAATACGTATCATTAAAATAAAAAGGCATACAATTAAATTTAGAAATATTTTGTCATGTTCCGGGTGTAGTGTAGTGGGTATTGTTATTTAATGTTCAAATTTATGTATTTTTATGGTGTAAGTTTATGTTGATTTAAGTTAATGTTGTTTGTGTGACTATAAATCTTTAACATATGGTAAACTTAGCAGAATTTTTTTCTTCTTCCAAACATACGCAAAATGGGTGTCATTGGGTAGAGAAAAATAAATCGTATTCAAAAATAATTTTTTTTAAATACATTATTTATTCAACGAATAAATGGGGTTTTAATTTTACTTAAAACCCCATGCCATGTGTCTGATTATCATTGGCTAAAAAAATTAAATGGGGATGATGCGCATCAACTAGCAGCACCTTCCACAAAATTTTCAGTCGGATCAAAAGTGTCTCTCTTCTCCATCTCATCATCTCGCTGAGCTGGCCTCCCAAATTGATTCGCCCGAATCGCCGTTGCACATGGTCTTAGATCATTTTATTGTAGTGTTTGTTATTGCTTGTTTCATTGCACTTGTTTAAACGCACTTTATAAAAACGATCTTTAAACGCACTTAATAAAAACGATCTTTCTATAATATGTCTATAAGGGCATAGGATGAGATCCTAAATTGGAAAAAATACCTTACAAAAAAATAAATGACCATAGGGATCTGATTTAAAATTTGGCTAATACATTTTAATTAATTGTTGCAGGGTCGTGCCAATCATTTTAGGGGTCCTGTACCAAAATTTTGAAATAATATTAAACATTTTTTTAGTAAAAGTAACTAATCTTTAATTGAAATGGAAAAGTTGAATATTTTATAATACGATTGAAATTAAAATAATTAAAAAATATAAATAGTAAGAACATTTCTCTTAAATCATTAACAAATTCATAAATTATATATAACAACATATAAATAATGATTTTCTTAAATTACTACTTACTAAAATTTAAAAATATTAAAGTACGTATTACTATGTTTAATTTTTTTTAAATATTTAGACTTTACTAATAAAGTGATAATCAAATGTTACTCTATAATAAACTTTTTTAAGATTAAATTTACTCTATATTAAACACTACAATTTTTTTTTAGCAAATTAAATTATAAAAAAAAAAAGATGAAGTGATAAGCATAAGAGATTAAAAAAATACACTGTAAATAAGTCAGATGTTTTCTTGGAAAGTGAATGAATCAAAAATGGATGAAAAAATTTAACAAATAAAAAGAGAGGGGACCAGTTGCTGGGAGGAATCGAACTTGGGAATAGCTGAAGACAAGCACACATTCAATCCACGGAGCCAATCAAACATCAATTACAATTAATGAAAGAAAATTCTAATATTTGGGTTTTCCTAAAAATTTAGGGGCTTTGTTCGATTGATCCACCTGAACATGCTTAAGTATGAGCCTGAATTGTTGGAATGTGTGGTTGTCCCACATCAGTAATATAGAGAATACTTGAACAACATATAAGATTGAAGAGCTACTCTTCTCATTGCCAATTGGTTTTAAGATGGAACCTCGTTTGGATTTATGTGTTGTTCGAGTCTCCCGTATGTGAGCCCGCACACACGACCTCCCTTCAACTTGTCTTTGACCCCACCGGGTCCAACCGACTTTAACATTAAGGATACACGGAATATATATATTTACTCTAAAACGGGAATCTTATCCTATGTCATTGGGATATATGATAGAAAAACCTATAAAAAAATATTTTTATGCCAAAATATATAATCACCGTCATAAGATAAAAATAAAAATGAAAAGTTTGAATCAAAACACAAGGAAACCTACTTCAAAAACTGTGTTTGGAATCAAATACTTCGTTGCTTGTTTTTCTCAATACAACAGGACAAGTCAAAATGTGGCAAAAAAATACTGTAAAAAATTGATAAACTTGTACTATATATCTGCATATATTCGTCAGACCCAAAAAAAAACAGAATCGCATACATTCAAATAAAGTGGGTAGATTTGAATACTCCGGTTGTGATTGCAAGTAAATGTGGATAGATTTCGGGTAAAACTTAAGAGATGAAGACCATTTGACGGTCTGGTCAATTTATGAAATCGATCAATATATATATATATATATATATATATATATAAGAACTATATATGTAATGTAGTTTACGCGTAGAGCTAGGTAGAGAGGTAGCTAAGCATATATTTATACTGAGTCTGGTCTCTACGCGACTTGAATTCAGAGGCTTTGAACAGGCCATGTATCTGTTCTTCCTTGCTCTCTACTGTACGTATACTTTGATCACCCCCTTTTATACTCCATTATCCATTTTATATGTGGAAGGTGGATCATTTATATACATTTTTTTTACATGAGATCAAGAAACTTATAATTATGCGCGCGTCAGTATTAGGTGATTATTTATATATAACTAGTATAGATTCCGTCCCGTGTACGGGGAATGCGTAAATCTAAATATAAATTTTTTTTCCTTCAAAAAATAATATAAATATAAATAAAATTAGTTCGATATGTTATAAATAATCTAAATATCTTTTAATTAGATTCTCTCAAAATATAAATAAAATTCACATTTATAAGGTATTACGTAATTTTTTTTTTCTAGTCTATGGTTAATTAAATCTTATGTAATTTAATTAGATAGTTGATTTTTAAAAATATTTTAATATTCTTTTTTATTAAATATGTAGTATATAGTTATTACATTAGATTACTAAAACTAGTCTATTTCTCGTGCATTGCACGGGTTTAATATCAAAATATTATAAAATTATAACATTAGGGGAGATTATTTTTAATTTAAAAATGAAAACTCCATAATTAATTAATAGTCATAAATTTTAGTCAAAATAAAATAAATTTAATATAGGTAGAAGATCTATAAAAAGATAAAAGAATAGAAATGAGTTTAATTCAAGTAAGAAAATAGACAATTGAATTGTCTGTCAGTCCTCCTAACTAAGGGTAATTGCAAGCTCCAAAAGTCCAAAATCCCTTTATTTGGTATATTCAATGTGAGCTAGATAAATGGATCAAGCACTTAACTTCTTATTGGGCTCCAAATCCCCTGTCCCTAGTTTGCCCTCCTCCTATCCCCCAACCCCCTCCCCTCACAAACTTCAAATAAAAAGAAAAATAAATTAAAATTAAAATTAAAAAGTAGATTAAAAGAATAAAAAAAAATATTTTTTGTGAGAGAGGACAGTGTAAGGAGACATCATCGGGGACAGAAGATTCAGACCCCCCTTATTAGGTCTTCCCGATCGATATATGCAAGGTGTAGTAAACCATGTTTATATATATAATCCTTATTAAATTATATAAACTCCTTAACTGAGGTATATAGATCTAAAGAGAGAGACTGAATGAATCCAATCAAGCTGAACTAAGAGGGGAAAAATGAAAATATATAAAATAAACTGATATTTTGAAAGAAAATGGTGAAAGTAATGTTTTTTATATGTGCAAATGAAAGTAGATTTATTATTTATATATGATCTTTATTTTTCGATGTAATTGGTATTTTTATAATAAAAATATACCATTTTTTCAATGCTTGATGCATAATAAATTATGAAATTCTCATATGATATAAGATACGTATATAAGATGTGGCCTCATAATAAAAATATGTGTTATAAAATAATAGATGGATATACGATGTATATTTGAAAATTCTACCGTATGCCATCAGTTTATATATATAGAGTAAGACAAAAAATAAAAGAAATTTTATTCACAGTATGCATAATTAGAATATGTAAACAAAAAAGGTAAAGATAAATTTAGATAAATAGTTGAAATATATAACAATTGGATATAATTGATAATTACCAAAATAAATATATAAAAAATATTTGACCATTAATTACATATAAAAAAATGATTGACAAATTCGAAAAAAATATTTATTATAGCTTAATACATTCTTAATGGCCTATTTCGAAAGATATATATGAATACAAAAACTATAAAAATAGTTATAAAGATTAGGTGACAAATAATGGGGGGTGATCAGGCAACTGGATGTTTGGATGCATATATAATCATGCATAGATGCCGAATTTTAACTTCCTTTTTAAACAATATATTTACACAATTGTTTTTAATTGATATAGTTAAGCTATTGCCAAAAATAAGTATTTACAATTAAAATACGAATAACTATATATATATAGACATCTTTCCTAAAAAAATATCAATATATAGGTGGCATAAAAGATGCAATATGGCATGATATTATTCGTTAAACATTTTGGCGGGAAATTTTTTAACCAGAGTTCGACATGTGGCAGATTCAACACTACTTTAGTATTGTTTAGGATATCTATATAAGGATGGATTGTGGCTATATATATATATATATGGCTATATAATATTTTAATTATTTATTTTGGCCTCAAAAAATAATATAGAATATATAAAATAACAATTATTAAATGATTGATTTTGATATAAATAATTCTTTCCACAAAAAATAATCTATATATAAATAAAATAGCACCTATCAAATATTAAATATTTATGTATTAATATTTTTGGTAAGTATGACTATAAAAATTAGTTTTATTAATTTTTTATTATTACTACTACTACATTTAATTATATTGATATAGTTTTTTCCTTATATAATATTTACTCTTTTAAAAGATATTACATCTATCCAATTATATGTGTTAATGGTAAAATAAAACAATTATTTTTATTAGATTTCTTTTTTGACGGGAGAAAGCTTTGCGAGACGCACTCACGCGCCGCCACGTAGGCAGATTCACTCACGCGTGGTCACGCAGGCATCAATGTATCGGTTTTAGTATATGTATATAGATATAGATTATATATGAATAATTACATTTATTTATATAGACAATTAATTAATTATATATAACTATATAAGGGTGTTATTAAATACACCGCAGATCCTCTCACGTACAATCACTTTCAAAACAACAGTAATTTTTTTAATTAATCATGTTTTTAATTATCTTAATAAGGGATAATAGTGCACGTCGATACTGACATGGTACCACGTCCAAATCAACGCAATGATTTGCAATGTATTTAATTTCCGTGTATATATAATTATATACTGTGTACAATTGATTTATTTGTATATATAGAAATATGTAAGTACGTACGTGCTCGGACAACATATATTTTAAACTTTTTCTTATAAAACTAACACACACATTATATATATTATTTTAAAAAAACTATAATTAATAACTAATGATGTTGTGAATTAAAGACGAAGGTAAAATCTTGTGATTGTTAAGGCTCTCTTGGGTGATTGGAAATAACTCTAAAACGATGAGTTTTTATAATCAGATATTAAGTCAGATTTTTTTATCATTTTCTAATGTTATTATTTATCATATTTTTAGGGAATCAAATGTTATAATAGATAAGATCACTCGTCTCGCCTACAATATTTCTGTCAATAACTGTTATCTTGGAAAAATAATCCATAACTCCGGGTTCTCATTCACAATTCAAGGATGTGCTACGAAGGATGACCGTGGCGGCTCGCCCTTCCTAAATTTTATTCTGATTAAAAAAAACACTAATGTAAAATCGTCTTTTAAATGATATAGACAAAAGGGAGGATACTATTTTTGAACGAGTAAGTTGAGTGTAACAAGGCTTTTGTTTTATAACCACTCAGAGATGTTTACTAAGTCCGTTGGAACTCGTGATTTAGGGTCGTGTGTGTACATGCATCCATGCGCTAATAGTCTAGCACGTAAGCCTAGCGGGGTTCCATCCTAAAACTAATTAGCATTAGGAGGAGTAGTCCACTAGGTTATATACTAAGAGTTGTTCTTTCATATGATTAATGTGAGACGTACTGTTTGGGTCTCTTCACAATGGTTCCATCATAAAACACATTGGTATTAGGAGGAGTAGCCCACTAGGAAGATTTGTTCTATCAATGTGAGACTTTTTGGGTCTCTTCACATTTCCCATCAATGTTAAAAGTTTTTTTTTATATCAGAAAAAAAATTCGATCTCCAGACAAGCCTAGAGAAATTGAGAGAGCGGACAAGCCGATAGATGGACTAACTATCATGTACAATCGAAAGTAAATTAGAGAAGCAAATGACTGAAGTAAATATCATAAAGATATTACATGAAGAAAATGGGATAAAGAAATTGCAAAACGAAACGTACAAGCTATCGTACACTGAAAACTACAAGCTAGTAGAACAAACGAACCGACCGATTAAAAGGAAGACGCACACAGAGAGCTTGAGGATCACTAACGGACACCTAAAATTATGAACTCTAAACAGAGCCTTTAGATGCCGATCACATTTCCACGACGTTTACGAGGATGACAAATCAACCACCGTTCACATGAAGCGCATGCAACACAACAAGAAAAGCACAACACAATGAGCACACCAATCCAAGCCTAAACCCTAAGCAAACCATTGCCCAAATAAACCCATCATAAACTCTCAAAGACGATAACAAGGTCTTAATAGGCTACCACAAGGGCAAGCCAAAAAAGAGACGGATAGGACGGGATTAAGAGAAGAAAAGAAACAACAATGGACAAACAAAGAGGCGGGAGAACGGTTGGAAAACGAATCATAAAATCGAATAAACGGTTGGAAAACGAATCATAAAATTGAGTTGAAATACAACGGGTAGCTGGGATAGACAAGGTGTGATCGATTTTGAATTTGAAGTCCAGCAAATGATTACTTTTTTTTCTTCTCTTCTTCTTCTAAAAAGCAAAGAAGCGTTGTTCCAATGCTAATTAGGTTCTTCTGTTAATGGCCGACTCTACTAGCCGGATTGAATTGGAAACAAAGCAAAAGGTTCCCCTAACTCAAAACAGCAATCAGATCTACAACAATTTTTTGCGAAAATTATAAAAACAGATCGACCTTTGTTGGCACTGTAAGATCACAAGATTGATTGTAATGTCCTCCTTGTTTCCATTCATTGATAAACATATATATATAGGTTACAAAGGTATTGGGCCTTTTGGGCCTTTGGGCCCACTATACAATATAAGACCTATGTAATCTATCAAACCCCCGCAGTCGAAACTGGAAGGGCCCGTACAGTGAGACTGGATCGAAAATCAATGAACAACTATCGAGGTAAACCCTTGGTGAATATATCAGTGTACTGATATGAGGACGGGACATGTAGAATGCGGACATGTCCAATGGCAACCTTGTCCCGGACGAAGTGGAGATCGAGCTCAATGTGCTTCGTGCGTTGATGTTGGACTGGGTTGCTAGCCAGATAGACGGCGAAGACGTTGTCAGTGTAGACCAGAGTGGCCTTCTAAAGAGGGCAACAGAGCTCAAGAAGGAGATTGCGGATCCAAGAGCACTCAGAGACAACGTTGGCAACACCCCTATATTCCGCCTCAGCGCTGGAGCGAGACACGACAGACTGACGCTTTGCTGACCACGACACAAGGGTATCGTTGAGGAAGACACAGTAACCAGACGTGGAGCGACGTGTGTCAGAAAAACCACCCCAATCCGCATCAGTGTAAGCAACAAGGTCAAGCTTAGAGGAAGGAGTGATTATGATGCCTAGCTTGAGGGTGCCGCTGATGTACCGAATGATCCGCTTCAAGGCCTGAAAGTGGGGTTCCCTGGGTGCATGCATGAACAAGCAGATCTGTTGAACGGCGTAACTGATATCAGGCCTGGTGAAGGTGAGATACTGAAGAGCACCAACGAGGCTCATGTACAACGTCGGATCATCAACCAGAGGACCAGAATGAGAACTGGGCTTGTTGGATGTATCGACTGGGGTGGCAACAGGATTACAGTTACCCATCTTGGCCCGAGCAACAATCTCAGCAACATACTTACTCTGAGAGAGAAATAGACCAGACGCATGACGCTGAACAACAACTTCCAAGAAGTAGGACAACTGACCCAGATCAGACATGGCGAACTCCGCACTCAACTGCAAAATAATGGACATCCGAAGAACATCAGAAGAGGCGGTGAGAATTATGTCGTCGACATATAGTAGGAGGATGACCATGCCTGAGCCTCTGCGATAGATAAACAGAGACGTATCCGAAGATTCCGAACGGCTGCCAATGAAACCCAAGCGTAGCAGATGCGAAGCAAAGCGCTGGAACCAAGCCCGCGGAGCCTGTTTGAGACCATACAGAGAGCGTTTCAGGAGACAGAAGTACTTGGGACGATCAGCATCAGCAAACCCCGACGGCTGAAACATGTAGACTGTCTCATTCAGATGGCCATGCAGAAAAGCATTCTTGACATCTAACTGATGGATGGCCCAGTTACGCGACAATGTTAAACTCAATACCACTCGGATAGTGGCAGGCTTGACCACGGGGCTGAACGTTTCATCACAATAAATGCCTGCCTGCTGAGATCGACCGTTGACCACAAGACGGGCTTTGTAGCGCTCCAACGTCCCATCAGAGCGGAACTTGTGACGAAAGAGCCACATATAGCGGATGACGTTCGCCTCAAGAGGGCGAGGGACAAGAACCCAAGTACCATTCTTCGTAAGGGCCCTGTATTCGTCGAGCATAGCCGCATGCCAATTCGGGTCGAGGAGGGCTGTTTTGTGGGAGGTGGGAATGGGGGAAAGGGAGGTCGGGGTGGAGGCGGGGGGTGATTGGGAGTCGGGAAGGCCGGGTGGAGGGGGTGGATGTTGCGGGGAATGCTGCGGGCGCAGCGAGCCCACAGCTTGTTGATTGGCTGCGGCCGCCGCCAGTAGCTTGGGGAAAGGCTGCTAGACGGGGTTTTGATTGGCGGCGGTCGTGGCATCTCATGTTGGGGAGGGGATGGCGTGGAGTATGGAGGGTAAAGGGAGGCGGGGCGATGTGTGGTGTTCATGGAGACGATCTGACGGGATCGGAAGACACCGGAGACGCTGCGGGTGTGTGGTCTGGTGGTAGGGGTGGTGGTGGTGGTGGAGGTGGAGGGGTAAGAGCACCGGGAGAGCTCCGGGGAAGGAAAAAATGAGGGAATGATGACTCTAACTCTGACTGAGACACAGGAGGTGTGGGAGACGCAAAGGGGAATCGCGATTCATCAAAGGTGACATGACGAGATAGAATGATCTTGTGGGTCTTGATATCGAGGTAGAGGTAACCGCGACGATCAGACGGATAGCCAAGAAAGACACAAGGAGTGGAGCGTGGGTGAAGTTTGTGTGGGGCGGTGTATGACTGATTTGGGAAGCACAAGCCCCCAAAGGTACGAAGGTGATCATATCTGGGCAAAGTGCAATAAAGTGCCTGAGTTGGGGAGCGATGGCGGAGGGTGGTGGAAGGGAGAATGTTCAGGAGGTAGCATGTGGTGGTTAAGGCGTAAGGCCAATAGAGAAAGGGAATGGATGCGTGGAAGAGGAGAGAGCACATCATATTGGTAATGGTTCTGATGATTCGTTCGGCCTTGCCATTCTGTTGTGAGGTATAGGGGCAAGACAAGCGATAGGAGATTTGATGGGTTTCAGATTCGAAACGGTAGGACCTTGTATCCCCTTTCTTACATTTGCAGATGACATTATCATTTTTTCCAAAGGAAGTATCTCCGCTTGTCAAGAGGGTTATATCCTCATATTGTAAACTCTCAGGACAAAAAGTTAATCTTCATAAATCGGCCTTCCAGACAACAAAAGGGATTACTAACTCTCGGAAAGCTGAAATTGAAAGCTGCCTTAGAATTTCGAACGAAAGAAACCTCGAAAAATACCTTGGCTACCCAATAATTAATGGAAGAGTCAACAATGATACATTTCAGGTACTAATATGCAAATCCAAAGAGCATTTGTCACAATGGCGTGCCGTGTGCTAACTCCTTTTCTCAACAAGGTCGTGTCGTCCTTATTAAATCAAACCTTGCGGCAAAACCTCTCTTTACTACGCAGAACTTCATGCTTCCTACTTCAGTTAACAAGGAGCTAGATCAAATTAACAGGAAGTTCTTCCGGAAGAAGGATCTCCAACACCGCCCGCTCATTAGATGGGACAACATCTGTAAACCATATAGTAAGGGAGGTATGGGCATTAGAAAAGCCTGCGAAATAAATGAAGCATTACAATTAAAGATGCTATGGAAAACACTTGCGAACCCCACTAATGTCTGGGTCCAAGTAATAAAGTACAAATATCTTAAGAACCACGATATATTAAATTATAAAAAGGAAGGCAACTGCTCCTAACAATGGGCGAAACTCTGCCAACTTATTCCAAAATTTAAATCCGGCCTCATCTAGTCGGTAGGAAACGGACAAACAATTAGGTTCTGGGATGACAACTGGGTTTGGCCTCGTCCTATTTCTTCGCATCCAGAGTGTCCTACACATTTTCTGTCAAATGAGCAAGTAAGCGACTATATTATTAACGGTAGATGGTGGATGGAAAAACTAGCAAGGAGTCTTCCGCAAACAATAATCAACGAGATCACAGCAGTTCATATCCCAACAATCCCTTTTGGGGATAGGTTATATTGGTGGCCTGACCGTTTGGTTGATTCACAACGCAGAGTGCTTATAACCTTCTTACTCAGAATTTTGCAAATGAAGACGATAACTATAAATGGATATGGAAATTAGACACAATGTCTAAAGTTAAAATTTTCATGTGGAAATTACGCCATAATGGCTTACTAACTAAAGCCAGGCTGGCGCAACGTGGAACGGCTATTCCGGTCATTTGTTCTCTCTACGGAGATGCAGTAGAAGATGATACTCATCTGTTCATTGAATGTGGTCCTCATTTCACAATGGACATGTTGTCTGTTCGTAAAAAAGAACTGTTACAGAGATTGTCGAAACATCAAGGGACTTTAAACTGATTTTAAATTTCATGGGAGAAAAATTTGGATAAAAAGACTAGGACTACCATCGCCAATCGATGGTGGTCCTTATGGTTTTACCGAAACCAGCTAACCTTCGCCTCAAATGGAAACAAACATGTTAAGAATATCATCTTCATGGCCGAAATAGTTTCTGACAACTGGAAAAAAGCTTGCTTCTTTAGTGAGCCACTAAGGAACCATTAGGGGTGGGCATGGGACTGGACGGGATTGAGCCGGGACGGGACTCTTCCCGCGAAATTTTTACGGGACGGGATCGGGATGGGATTGACACTTTTTTTTTCGCGACGGGATGGTGTCTAGACGGGACATGATCGGGACGGGACGGGATCGGGACGGGACTGACCTTGTCCCGCAATTAAAAATAATAAAATATTATATAAATTTGCAAAGTGAAAAATTCTTTCATAATTCATTAATTTGTATAATATGTTGAATAAGGTATTCTTCTCAACTATATTATTCAATAATAATAATAATAATATTATAATACTATTATTAATTCATACAATGATTATATAATTAATTATAATGTTCAACATATTTGGCTACATTATCTTACTAGATCAGGACGGAAAGAGATTGAGACGAGATTCACCAAATACTGTCTCATTATTGATTGATAGTAGGGAAGAACGTCGTATTTAGCTATTTGCCTCTTGTAGCTCTAAATGAGTATAATAATAATAATAATAATAATAATAATGCCACTTTATAATTAAAAATTATTATTATTATTATTATTATTATTATTACTTATTTTTATTGTTATTATTATAAAATAATTATACTTTACAAGAAAAAAATATAATATGATATAATAATACTATAATAATAATAATAATTTTATTATAAAGTAATATTATTATTAAATTATATTATAATATTATATAATAATAATATTATTATTATAATCAATTATTATTATAAATTGAAAATTATTATTATAATTATAAATAATATTTACTCAAATAATAATAATATTATTAGAAACAAATATTATTATTATAAATGGAAGATTATGATTATAATTATAATTATAATTATAATATTTTCTTAAAATAATAATAATAATAATATATTATTATTATTATTATTATTATATGCGGGACGGGACGGGATATGCAGGATCGTCCCGCGTTTCTTCTCGCATAATTTTTACGGGACGGGATTCGCTATTTTGTCCTAAATCCCACCCGAATCGGGACGGGACTGGAACGGGATCGGGATTTGTGCCCACCCATAGGAACCATATTACCAAGCCTAAGGATAAGCACAAGGTTTCAAGAACGATGAGGCATAATTGTAGATGGAGAAAACCTCCATTTGGATCATTTAAACTAAATTTCGATTGATCCTCCATTGCAAATCAAGCTAGCATTGGGGGGTACATTATACGAGAATGGCAGGGGATCCCGGTCGACGTCGGGTATATACACTTAGGAAAGCAATCACCCCTGAAGGCGGAAGCTCATGCTTTTAGGAGTTTAAAAGGCTATAGAACTTGGAATTACTAAACTCTATATCGAAGTTGATTAATTAATATAAACACTTCCAAGACTCTACTTGCTGCCCTTGGGAGATTGAGTTCATTCTGTCTGAGATAAAATTACTTCTTCGTGGGGTAGACACAATCTCGTTCTCTCATATTCCCCGTGAGGGCAATGCCGTGGCTGATAAGGTCGCACACATTTGCCATGATGCCCAGGGGATTGAGAATTTACAAGAGATATGTAAGGATGCTCTCGGATAGGAAGTTGTTCCTTTCCGAATTTTTATCTAATAAAAAAAATTAAAATAAAGAGAGAAGGGCACGAGGTGAAAGAATTCCAAATCTCAGGAGCACCACGTGAAAGAGGTAAAATAATTAGACACGGTGTGAATTAAGCGATATCTAGGGTACCTCGTGAAATTTTCTTTATCATATACTCCCTCCGTCTCGAAATAGATGTCATTTTAGCTCTTTAGTTTTGTATCAAAATAGATGTCGTTTTAGGTTTTCTAGGTAGTGAAAATTAATGATTTGTATTGATTTGTGTGTTGTTGACTTTTAGGTGTTGATTGATGGATGAGTGTTTTTATTAAAATTTGTGTATAAGGCTAAAATGACATGAATTTTGAGACGGAGGGAATAAATAGGAAGAAAATTTTTTTGAGGAGTTTAGGCGCACAAAAACAGCTTGCAGGAGAAGTTGCCGTTGAAGTCAGAGATTTGGGGGTAGCGCGTCGCAGTCGATGAGTAGAAAGGAATGGAGAATCAAGAGCAGTTGCGTTCGATTCTCCCCTTACTGCCATTGAAGTTCGAATCTGAAGCTCTGGCATGGCCTCCTAAGGTGATCAAAGCCCTGCAAGCGCTCTCCACGGGTCCCGATCACAGCCAGGTTGACTCTGGCGAGATCCTTTCCATCGCCATAAACGACCTCAGGACTTCGCTCGCTCTTCCTTTCCCCCACTTATTTCCCCACGCTTCCGATGGCTACACAGTCTTCTTCGACGAGGTCAGCCTTTCCTCATCCCACACTCCCTCTCTTGATTTGGTATTCGATTCGTCGAATTTGTTTGCAAAACCCTAAGTTTTCTGTTTGCAATTTTTTCTGTTTCCGTGGCTATCTAGAATTTCAGTTTGTCGAATTTGTTTGTGTCTGTATGATTATAGACAAATCGTGCAGGTATTGTGTTAGCTGAATTATGATAGATTGTAATTTCGGCTTTTTTCCTGGCTTACATGTTCTGATAGTTTGAGAGATTTTTTTAGCCTTTCGCAATATACATTGTCCAATCTGCAAAGACTAGTTCAAATTTCGCCTCCCACAAATATTCACTTGTTAGAGCTCTGGTGTGGTTTTCAATTGGCAGTACATGTCGAGAGAGGAATCAGCTCGATGGTTTGGAGAGGTTATTCCAGTTATGGCAGACCTTTTGTTGCGTCTACCTATATTGTTGCCATCTCATTATCAAGATGCAAATAGGTTTATTGGAGTTGAAACTGGTCTTCGCGTACTGGAAGCACAACAACCAGGCATTGTTCTTCTCAGTCAGGTATCCATGTGTAGTTCTTGGATATCGTTGAGACTTGTTTACATGCTTTGATTTTGAATTCTTGTTCAGAAATCTGTTATTGTACTTTTTAATCGGAAGAGCAGCACGATATATCTTCTATGTTTATGCCACATATTTTGTTAACAACATTGATTGTCATCTTCAGGAACTGATCGCTGCTCTCCTGTGTTGTTCCTTTTTCTGCCTGTTTCCAAATCATGAAAGAGATTCAAAGTGTCTTCCAAATATCAATTTTGATGAGCTCTTTAGGTGATTCATGACTGCCACTTTGCCATTTTTCTTATCCGTCCCCAATTTCCCATGCTATAATTTCCACTGCATTTCATGTGTGTATCCCATTATTTATGTTAGCATATTTTTTCATTTTGGGCCATCATGATTGTTCTTTACTTCTTCGTGATAGATCTCATATTTAGGTTCATTTGGATGCATGATTCAGAAAAAATGAAGAGAGAGCAATTTGGTGCATACTCCACATATCCAACTACATCCATACTCCTTTTCATTAACAATTATGTATATTTTTTTTCATCTCAGCGGTGTCTCTGCACATTATCAGGAACATCTGGAACATAAAATAAGGTGCATCATCCACTACTTTGAACGGGTTTGCTCCTGCATGCCCACAGGCTTTGTATCATTTGAAAGGAAGGTTCTGCCTTTCAATAAAGTTACCTACCCAGATGCTGATTTATGGGGCAACTCTTTACTTCCTCTCTGCCCATTTGAGGTAATTGTACTGTCTTTTTAGATCTTATAGTAATTTGTCTGGAGAAAAAGTTTGGAATCATTATTCCAACTTTGGACAATTTTATCAGCTGCTGTGTATCTTAGTTCTTTTCGTTTGAAGGTTCGAAGGTCAGGTTTAATAGAGGATCATTTGGGAGGAGTTCTAGAAGTTGATTTTGCAAACAAGTACTTAGGAGGTGGTGCGCTTCATAGAGGGTGTGTTCAGGTAGGTTGATCAATTTTAGTAATAAAGCTGAATGAGAAAGTCTTACTATCTTGTCATCGTATTTCTAATTTGACGGAGATGTGGTTTTTTGCTATAGAGTGGCGACATAAGTCTTACTTGACTGCATGTAATTATCTTACCTAAAATTGTCTGTACTGCATGTGATATTTTTTTAGGAAGAGATCCGTTTCATGATTAATCCAGAGTTGATTGTTGGCATGCTTTTCATGCCTTGCATGTCAGACAATGAAGCAATAGAAATTGTTGGAGCAGAGCGCTATTCAGATTATACAGGGTTAGTTTTTGCAGGTGAACTTTTGTTCTGAAGTCACCAACTTATTAGTGTTCGTATCATAATATCATTTCTTAAGGTCTGCAATAGCTGACCAACTATATTTTTGGAGATTTTGTAGATAAATATTTAAACGTGGTTAAATAATGACATTTTTTTCCTTGTATGAAGGCAATTATTGCAGTAGTTTTACCCTCTAAATAAATATAGCATTGTAGTAATAATTCAAACAGACCAATTCCATTCAATTGATTTAAATTGCACTTTCTGTTTGCTTCTTTTCTTCTATATTGTATTTTCTTTGATACTTTTTGAATTGAAATGAGACTAGTTCTTTAATTAAAGGTAGACATGATTTGATATGTTTTTATCATTTTATTTATTTTATGTTATGTAAAATCGAAAGTAAAGTCTTGGCTCTGGAATAGAAAACAATCAAGGAAAGAGTTTTGCAGAAAACTAATCACCGATTCTGAATAAATTACAATAAACAAATTGAAACAGTTCTTAATTTTTTACTTAAATTATGTTATGAATTATTTAGATCTTGTGATTCTTATCAGGGTTGATTGTGCGTATATCCTGAACCTCCTGCCCCCCCGACCCTGCTTTGTTGCAGGATTTACTGGGCTGATGTTGTTATATTCCTATCAATATCAAACCTTTTTTTTTTTTATCATATGAGCAAATGATGAAATTCTTTCAGTTGCCGCTCTCCTGTCACAAAGGCCCAATTTGTGAATATTTTAGCTGAGTTTAGACAGATATATTGATTGCGTAGCATGTTATCACGGCTTTGGGAAAAAATAAAGGTGGCACATTATCAAGTGTAGAATAATTGGCCAACCTCTGATATGATCTAGGTATGCATCTACATTTCGCTTTTCTGGAGATTATGCGGACCAAAGTGAAATGGACTCAATTGGGAGGCGTATAACAAGGATTATTGCCATAGATGCATTATGCAGGCCAGGATTGAAACAGTTTGGAGTTGACTGCCTCTTGAGGTACATAATGTCCTTTCCCAAGTCTGAAAATATTTCTGGTACTATGGTGTGTGTTTGTGTTGGGGGGGGGGGGGGGGGGTGAGGATGGAATGTAAATGACATCATAAATTATTTTCCTGTTACAGCGCTTCATTATTAAGCTAATGTGTGCATATTGATTGATTTTGCAGGGAAGTCAATTTCTGTTACTATGGTGTGTGTTTGTGTTGGGGGGGGGGTGAGGATGGAATGTAAATGACATCATAAATTATTTTCCTGTTACAGCGCTTCATTATTAAGCTAATGTGTGCATATTGATTGATTTTGCAGGGAAGTCAACAAGGCCTTCTGTGGCTTTTTGGATCAGCTCAAATATCAGCATCCAATTTTAGAAAAAGATATGGCCAGTAAAGTTCACCTACATAAGGACAGTAAAGGTGTTGATGACCTCTATCAAGATCAAGAAATGGTGGGAATGCTTTTCTACTATCTTTCTTTGCTTCTGTAATGATGCAACTCAATGTTCTCTATTGGGATTTTTGCTCTCCGTTATTTAGCATCTCAACATCTAATGTGATAAGTTTCTCATTCCTTGCTTTGGATATTTTTATTTCTGTACTTACCTGACTTTGGCTTTCTTTCAATTTTCCCCTTTCTGTCTTCTTTTTTGGATTGCACCAGTCAGATGAAGTGCCTTCTGCCCCCGGGCTATCTAACTACAAAAAACCGGAGACTCAAGAAACCGATAATCACCAAAGGGATATCAATAAGTTATTGGAGTGTTACAAGAATACTGGTGTAGCGACTGGAAACTGGGGTTGTGGGGCTTTTGGGGGAGATCCTGAAGTCAAGGCAGTCCTCCAATGGATTGCTGCATCTCAGGTGATTTTCTCTGCCAAGATACCTTTTTCTTTCCCTGTTCTGCTTTCTCCAGCTCTCGTATGTTTCTGGTCTAAACTGCTAGAGTTTGTAGGTACATATTAGCATTATAAAAGGGCCAATGTAGAGACTTGGTCATAATGATAATTTCCATTCCGTTTAAAATATGATGCAGAAATGCGTATAGTTGAGTCAAGTTTCAAATTGTATAATATGGTTCTGGTTTTCCTTTTTTTTTTTTAACTTGAAAACATAAATTGTACTTTTTCCCATGTTCTTTTCCTTATCTGCCTTGTTTTTTTTTGGTTGATTTGAAACCCTTTTTCAGGCATCAAGGTCTTTCATAGCATATTACACTTTCGGATTAGCTGCGTTGGAAAATACAGATGAGGTAATGCATCGTTCCTATTCCTTCTCAAACTCTCAGCCCCTTCACTGAAAAGTTCAACCGCAGCAAGTAATATAAAGTGTAAACAGCAAGAATCCGCATTTGTAACTGTTATCTCTTTGCCCTTTATACGTATGTTTCATTGCTTCCCTCTCCTACTCTTTGAAGCTTGCACCGTTGAGATACGTCAACACACTCGTCAGTGTAACATTTGTTTTCAAAACGATGCAGGTTACTCAGTGGATCCTATCTCATGAATGGACAGTTGGAGACCTGTGGAATATGCTGCTTGAGTATTGCTCAAAACGGATAAAGAGAGAAACAGGGCTCGGCTTCTTTTCATGGTTGCTCCCATCGTCATCTATGCATCCATGATCCATCACCCTCCCCTCTGGCTTCAGCTGAGTTATGTGCTATACTATAAATGGAGTTGACTCCCATGGTGCATTCGTGTCCACAGCGATTGAAGATGATGCAAGAATGAAATGGAAGCATGATTGCCAGGCGGGTTGATGTAGCTCGGCGATGCAGTGAAGAGTGCCTAAGAATGTATGAAAGATGACTTGATTGCACAACATAACTCCCATTCAAACGGTATCATGGAATCATGATGATGTTGTATTGTGATAATGACTCGATTTGGATACCTATTGGATTCAGACAATTGACACACTTAAGCGTGAAAATCTTGTAGATAGTTATATTCGTATTACATCATGAATTCAAAGAGTAAGATTTTGGAAGATATCTATTTGGGTTTTCTGACAACCACCCTCATGAACTTCATGGGATCCGATTTATTTATTTTTTTTAAAAAGGAAAGCAATTCGATCCCATAAACTTCACGGATCGCTACGGAGATGGGGCTTACAAGATCACGATTGAGGGGATAGTCTGACGACCATCAACTCAATCAGGGGATCAAGGACTTGTCCATGCGAAATCGAGATGATGATGGTGGATGTTTGATCCCGATCCAGAGTTTTGTTGAATTCTCCTACAACCCTGTCTTTCGAGAAGTCAACCAGATCCTGAATAAGGTTGCATGCTCTCGTCCATAAAGACGTTATTAAGTGGTAGGTAAGCAGGGTCTGATGTCCCCAAACCCTAAAAACAAAAAAAAAAACTGATCCGAATTGATCCTACATGGAAATATACGGATGATCTTTGCAAATAAATTGCATTACTTAAGCAAATCTCAAGGGTCAAATATCGAAAAAATATTGTGTAATTATTTATGCTATTATACTCTTAAAAAAATCATTATATGTATTTGACCTCTCGTGGGTCATTACTCATTATAAAGTTATTAATTAAATAATAATCAAAGATGTAATGACATAACCATCAAATTAAGCCCCGTTTGTTTTTTAGTAAGGAAAAGTAATTATTACCCTCATAAATATAGTCCATATTTAAGTTAAGATTCATTGATCGCCATTCTAATCATTCCCTTCCTTCTCCCATTTTCTATACAAATGTGTTACCCTTCTATTCCCTAATTTTGAGGGGGGTAACTAATACCTCTAGGATGAGCTAATATTCCCCTTCATCCTCTCCTCTAAGCTCACAAAAATTGGTGATCATATACATTTTATGTGTAAAATTTAATATCTTACCTTTCCTTTCCCTAGTTGTCTAAACAAACGAGCCCTAAGTGTGCGCTCCACACGAATTCAAATTCAGCATTCAGAAATCAGTGGCTTCGGGGTTCGGGGTATAAGCAAAAGCTAATACCCGTTGAATTGTATCTTATATACCTGTATATGTTGAATTTATAACAATAAATACGATATTAATATTAATAGTTAAGAAAGTTATCATCTAGGAACTAGCACATTTATTAACCATGTTTGATTTTCGTAGTAACACTTTAAGGGCGAGCTAGGAAGAGCTTCCGAATTTGCCTACTTTTCTTTTCTTGGTTATTGTCAAAGAGAGTGACCAAATTGATCAACTTGGATATCTACATTGTGAAAATGCTGACTAATGAGAATGAGATTGTGAAAAGGGTGAGATAAAATGATGCATCCCAATTTCAAGCGATTGTAAACAACTTTCTCGTGCCATGGCGCGATTTCTTAAAACTAAAATACTACGTATTATATATAAAAAATATTATAAAATATTAATAAATATTAAGATAAAAAAACATAAAAAAAAAAAACTTTACAACAAATGTATCTTATAATTATCTCAGAAAATTATTTTTTTAAAACCTTATGTAAAGTATAATACATAAATATAGATATTTTAAATTACTCAATAATAATAATATCAATATCATTATCATTATCATTATAACATTGTTTAAATGTGATGTGTCATAATCAATAGTTATATTGAATGTTTTTAATTAAGCCCAATAGTTAGTAAATAAATTTGAGTTAACCCAATAGTTATATTATATTGAATTTATCAATGTTTTGAATTAAGCCCAATAATTAGTAAAATTAAAGAAAAATGAGAATTAAAGGGAAAAGAAGAAAAAAAGAGAATTAAAAAAATTCAAAGAAAAATGGAAAAAAAATATGATTGGTCAGGACTCATAAAATGCCTCTAAGATTGACACATCATCCTAAACTCTTCTAAATTAAGAGATTATATAGATAGATATATAGATATAGATATAGATATATAGATAGTTAGTAAATAAATTTGAGTTAAACCCAATAGTTATATTATACTATATTGAATTTATCAATGTTTTGAATTAAGACCAATAATTAGTAAAAGGGTAAATTACACATAACCACCCATAAATTATAGTACTTTTCACATAACCACCCATAAAAACTTAAATTACAATAAACCACCCATAAATTTGACATGTTTTCATAAGACCACCCACACATTAAACCTTTATTTGTTTTGTTTAAAATGACTAAAATACCCCTAATTCAAGCTTATTTATTTATTTGTTTGGATTCCAATGGTATTATATTTATAATGCAAAATAGACAAGGTCGTTTTTGGTAAACAAAAAATTTAAGGTACATTAATGGTGTGTTTGGATTCCGTAATTTATTAATTATATATAATGTAATAGTTTTATTCCAATGTATGTGATTATTTGGTTAAATTACTATTTTACGGTTTTGCCTCAATTTTTATGAGATTTTAGTTATATAACCAACTACTCATATAAACCGAGGTAAATAATTAAATTATAATTAAATGGAATGGAATTCAAACACATCCTAAATACTCCAACCAATATATATCTAAATTGAATTTGCAACGTGAAGAGTTGAGACTTGCAATAGCTTCTAATAGTCTCATTCTTCAAATGTTGAATAAGATAGGGATAAACTCTAAAATAAAACAAGGTTATTGCTTTAAAAGAAGGGCAAATGTGAAATCATATCATTTAAAAAATAAGCTAAGCTTATACATATCATTTGACAAATTAGCTAAACATGAATAATTTTATTATAATTTATCATTTTTTAAAAAGGGTAAAAGTAAAACTAGATTATTTAACAAATGAGAAGTCTTATTAAAACAAATCATTGCATTAATTAAATACAAATAAACTTAAACAAATCATTGCATTAAATACAAATAAGCTTGAATTAAGGATATTTTAATATTTATAAACAAAACAAATAGATGTTTAATGGGTGGGTGGTCTTATGAAAAGATAACTAATTTATGGGTGGTTTACTGTAATTTCAGTTTTTATGGGTGGTTATGTGAAAAGTAACATAATTTGTGGGTGGTTATGTGTAATTTACTCTTAGTAAAATTCAGTGTTCTAAAAATCGCGCCTAGGCGCTAGGCGGGACGGGACCTAGGAATTTTTAAGTCTAGGCGGACCTCTAGGCGGAAATTCGTCCAGGAACCGCCTAGTCCCGCCTAGGCACCGCCTAGTCCAACGATTATTCAATTTGCGCTTCTAGGCATATGATTAGTTGACTTAGGGTTTTTTTATCCCCCATGTCGGGATGCATTTGCTTTTCAGTCGAACTTATAGTTTTGGATTTTAGGAGGTTTAGAGTTGTTAGTCAGACATGTACTTTTGCGTTTATTTACTTTAGTTTTAGTTAACTACTACAAATTTGGGTTTATGAGTGATATTATGGATTATTATTACATTATATGAATTATTGACAAGTGTTATTCGTCAAAATATAAGGAAATAATCAAGTTTGTTCTAAGTCCGCATAGGCGCCGCCTAGGCACCCGCCTAACCGCCTAGGCGCTAGACGGCCACCCACCGCCTAGCGCCTTTTAGAACATTGGTAAAATTAAAGATAAATGAGAATTAAAGGGAAAAGATGAAAAAAGGAGAATTAAAAAAATTCAAAGAAAAATGGAAAAAAAATAAAAATTTATTGGTCAAGACTCCTAAAATACCTCTAAGATTGACACATCATCCTAAACTCTTCTAAATTAAGAGTTTATATAGATATAGATTACCCTTTTACTTTTTAACACGCTTTTTACGGGTTGAAAAACTCTATAAAATATTATTTTTTTATATACTTTTATAAAGTAATTTAATATCATTTAAACCATGCTAAATAATCCACCCTTCATATCAAAATACTTTTTAACAAGTATTTTAACACATTTTTTAAGAGCTAAAAACTCTATAAAGTATCGATATTTTGAATACATAATTTAAATAATTTCATATATATTAGAAATAAGTATCATAGTATTAAAAAATTAATAAAATAATCAATATTGTATAGTTTTAAACATTCTGAAAAAAAATGTAAAAAAGAACAAGAAGGAAAAAATAAAACAGCAACTAAAAAGAAAATTATATGAAAATTTTAAATAAAAAATCATATGAAACGACAAATAAGTGAAACTGCAATCATCTCCTTTTCCAACCCAACAAGAAAATTCCGCCTCCCAAACTCCTCCAACCCGGTGGGAGGAATGGGATTTTCTGGGTAGCCGTTATGGACAGAGGCTCCTCCTTCCCACACAATCTCCATCATCATCATCATCAATTCATCATCAAATTAATTCTTCCTGGATTTGTTTTTTAATCAATCAAAATTCAATTCAGTTATAAAGAGATTGTGTTTTTGCAGTGTTATGGTTTTCCCCCTCTTCATCCTAAACAACAAACCCCATCAGTTTCAGCCCCAAAGCACCGCCCTCCTTTTGAATCCTTCAACCAAAAAGAAAAAGAAAAAAAAAAAAGAGTTTTGATTCCTTCATTCCAATTTCATGGCCGTCACGTATCATTACTAAATCTCCCATCTTTCCCAAAAGCCACTCTCGTTCAAATTATTACCTTTTCAAATTCGTGTTTGAATTTGTTTGAACGTTCATAGCTTTTGCCCATTTCTTTCCAATTTTAAACCCTAGATTGATGTGACATTGTGACCCTGGCTGTGTTGATTCTCTTAATTCTTTAGGGATTTGCTTCATCACAGCTGTTCAACCCTGTAATCAGAAATTTGAATCTATTTTTTTATTGTATAAAAATTCAAAAGAAAAAGAAAAAGGAAGCTTCTTGATTTTTTCTTCTTCAAGAGGAAGACCATATAAAAACCAAACTCTATGCTGTTTAAGAATGGGAAAACCAAAATCTGTCTTCCTAAAATCTTCCGCCGTAACAAGAATCACAGCCAACTGCAGGTAAGGTTTTGATTTCTTAGTTTAGCTGATTGATTTTGATTTCTTAGTCCATGAATCCTTTCAAAACCCCATCCAAGAACAATACTCGGGTTTATTTGACGCGATGTGCTTATTGCTGATAAAGTTATTGGTGATGAAAAAGGACTTAAGTGTGCATATAGGGATAGGGTCCTTGTATTTCCTAGTTTATGTAAGAAGTGGAAGATCTTATTGCTAGATTGTGTGTGTGTGTGTGGTTGATGATTCAGAAAAGTAGTGCAAGTGCAAAGGTTTCACATGAGCCTAGGAAGAACAGCAAAGAAAACATACAGAGCTTGATGAATAGGTCAAGCAGTTCTGCTAGCAATGCCAGCAACAGCGGCATCCGTGCTGGAGGTTTGGTAAGCTCAGGTGGTAGCGGTAACTTCGTCATGTTCATGGATCTCAGGAAGAAGATTCTCATCTTCCGCGATATCTTTGACATCCCACCTCTCAATGGTTCAGTCCCCATTCATGAGGTAATTCATTGAATGGATCCGGGTTGCCTGCCTCCTTTGCCATCCTGTTAAAGGATTTAATTCATGTTATGTTCATATGAAAAATGGGTCATCTTTAAACATGGAAATTGGTGTTAGTTTTTAAGATCTTGAGTAACTGAGGATTGATCTGGGTGTGATTTGTTTTATCTTCGCGTTGTTGCAGGTAGTGATAGCTACAGCAGAGGATCTGCACAGGATGTACCCAGAGTTGATTCCTGTGAATCCAACTTTGAAGATCAAGGAAAGAAATACCCATCAGGTTTTGTGTTTGCTGATTTTAACTTCCCTTCTTTTTCTTTGTTCTTGCTTTTCTTGACAACTGTTTTGTATAATCCAACACTTTGAAGTGGTTGTGTCATGTCTTTGTAACTGACTTGAAAACCTGTTTGATTTCGTAGGGTTTGATCTGCCTTTACGAGGTTCTTCAATGCATCGCAGATTCATGGATACAGGACCTGAAGAAGAAGGAGATGTTCAAAAGGTCTCCCAATCAAACCAATGATAACGAAATCGGTGAGTTTTCATATCTTGGTTCTTCTTGATGAATTTATCAGCTGAATGAATGTCTGAAAAGTTTAACCAGAAGTAACAGAAATCACAAAAGTAACACAACAGTTCACCTTTGAGATGACCATGATCATGTACTCAAGATGTTAGGCTATAACTTCTAAAGTAAGATAAATGGTAGCAGGAATTGTCCCTTTCTTCCATTGGTGTGATCAGTTTGGAGGAAATTTGTTGTTGGCATTGAATTTGTAGTTGAATTGGTGGTGGCAATGTTGGAGTGCATCAACAAGGCTGCAAAGGAAAGGTTTGAGAAGATGGACGACAAGGAGCCAATACACGACTACTCGGGATCCATCAACATTAAGCAAAAGCCATCTGTAGGTGTGCTAGACTACAATTTAGATAACAACAGATCACCTGTTTGTTTCTCTCCGCGCACCCCAACTTCCGTGCTTCCAGACTCTCCAAAATTTGCCGAGCTCCTTGGAGTCATGGCCGGCTCTTATTCTCCACCACGGCTCCTGAGCCTGAGGGCACAGGCTGTGGAGAAGCTTAGTCCCATGGATCTGAAACGCTTCGCTTTCCACGTACTGCCCCATTTGGCTGCTGTGGATAACAGCCAGCAGAACCTCAAGACTTTGTCTGCGGAGACAGATGTTCAGGCTGAGGATCATACAATGACTGGATCTGAAATGGGTGTGTTGGATAACGTCAATGGAGATGAAAAAGATGGTGGTAAGACAGATGACAAGGAGGAGGACGGGCAAAAGGGCGACGAAGCAACAGAGACGGAACAAGCATCTCCAATGCTGATTGAGAATGAAGCTATAGAGATGGCACAATCAGCAATTGTGCCTTCTTCGCCGCCTCCACATCTGCCAGTAGCAGCTTCACCAAAGGCATCTGCAGGGCCATCTCCACCGCCTCCACCACCACCACCACCTCCACCTTTGAAGCCTCCTGCACTCACATTGAAAGTATCACCACCGCCGCCACCGCCACCACCTCCAACATGTATATCACTTCCATCTCAATCATCACCACCGGCACCACCACCGCCACCACCACTCCCTACTAAAGCTCCTCCTTGTCCTCCAACACCACCGTCCCCTCCTACTCCTCCATCATCTCCTATTTTGAGTCCATGCCGTGGAGAATCACCTCCTCCGTCACTTATAGCCTGCCATGGACCCCAACCCCCTCCCCCTCCACCATTGCGACTGGGTGCTGCACCACCACCACCTCCACCACCAATGATAGGAAAAGGAGGGCCACCGCCACCTCCATTACCACCAGGCACAGCACCACCACCTCCACCACCAATGATGGGAAAAGGAGGACCTCCACCGCCACCAGCTCCAATGGGGAAGGGCGGAGGACCACCACCACCTCCACCCGGTGGTTCCAGGACAGCACTTCGTCCAAAGAGCACGACAAAGTTGAAGAGGTCCACCCACATGGGAAACCTCTATCGGCTTCTCAAGGGGAAAGTGGAAGGATCTTGCTTGACTGGAAAATCATCAGCTGGGAAAAAAAATCTTAGCAAAAATGGTGGCTCTGGAGGAGGCAAGAGCATGGCTGATGCACTGGCAGAGATGACAAAGAGGTAACTAACCAAAGAAAATTGTAAACATATAGAATTTGTTATTTTTACTGTCCTCTTGAACTACTTCAATGGTGTTCAGATCAGCATACTTTCAGCAAATCGAGGAGGATGTGGAAAAGCATGGGAAGACAATCAAGGAGTTGCAGATCGCCTTGAATGCGTTTCAAACCAAGGACATGAATGAACTGCTCAAATTTCACAAACATGTCGAATCCCGTCTTGAAGTGCTCACAGATGAGAGTCAGGTTAGCATCTAGCGAAAAAGTTGATACCAGACGATCAACAGCTTAACATTGCTAACGCAGCCAGTTGACTGTTTTCGCAGGTTTTCTCGAGGTTTGAAGGCTTCCCAGTCAAGAAGCTGGAGACGTTGAGAATGGCTGCAGCTCTGTCCATAAAGCTGAATGGCTTCATTTCGGAAATACAAAGCTGGAAGGTCGAGTCTCCTCTTGCCAAGAGTCTGGATAATGTTGAAAAGTACTTCAACAAGGTAAAGATTTTTCTTCAGAGATCCCTTCCAATTTGTATAGTGACAGCAAATGAACACCCTTTTCTCCATTTTCGACAGATCAAATCAGAATTGGAAGGATTAGAGCGTACCAAAGATGAAGAATCGAAGAAATTTCAGAGCCACAACATCCATTTTGACTTCACTATCTTCACAAAGATTAAGGAGTCTATGGTGGACCTGTCATCAGGGTTCATGGAGCTGGCACTGAAGGTACACAAAGACTTCACTCTCTTTTACATACACAATGAATTAAAGCCATTTTATGTAACTTACATTGCCTTCGGATCTTTTATTTGCTGGAGTTCAGGAGAGGCGGGAAGCAAAGGCACAGTCTGGCGACAGCATGTGGGCAAAAGGAGGAGTCAAACAAATCGTATGTGCAAAAATGCTATGGAAGGCCTTCCAGTTTGCGTTCAAGGTCTACTCCTTTGCAGGTGGGCAGGATGATCGTGCAGATACATTGACAAGAGAGCTTGCCAAAGAGATCGAAAGAGACCCTATGCACGAGTAGTGTACATTTTCCTTGCAAAATGTACATTGTCAAGTGCCCAACTTCATCCACCTTGCAATTAACTACTACATTGATTGCAATGTGTTCAAGGTAAATATCAACTGAACATACATACTACTTCATAGGTCCAAGGGAAAAAAAAAAGAACAATTTTTCATCCATCTGGTTGATTTGTTTGTTGACAAGAAGAAGAAAAAGTGTGTATGGGCGCAGGCACCTTGTGCATTGTTATTTTTGTTTGAGCGGCTGGTTATGGCAAACTTAAAAAAAACAGACAGAGGGTAGGTTTCAAGTTTTGAAGACAGTCAATGTGGTTCCATTCTTTTTGGAGGATTAAAGCTAAGCTCTAGCTGATACGACTCCTTTTTGTGTGATCAAATTCATATAAACAGGTGCATATTGTGAAATATACAGACATTGTTTTTTGCCTGAGACTCCATTACAGTTCATTCATTGAATCCATTCCTTTACTTGCCTTAGACCTTAGTGCTGTTTTTGGATGAGGGGACAGTGGAAAATGAGCATTTTCTTGTTTTTTTATTGACCTATACAGTTTTGGTTCACATAATGTATTGCATGTATAGTTTTTATGGTGTGTTTACTCTAGGTTTTAATACCTTTGATCAATGACAGTACATTAACTGTATTTTTTTTGGTTGATATATCTTTGATCAATGCCAGTAAATTTAATGTAATTTTTTCTCACTAATATTAAAATGGACAATGGAATGAGATTGAGAACAATTACATAAAAGCTTTTATAGCACAAATAAAGCTTCTCTCTGGGTACACTAATATGAAGGTAACCAAGTGAAATCAATTTAGTCAATACACCATACGGAGTATTTTTATGGTTAAATTGGGTAACTATCCCTTTTTCAATTTTTGTTTTAGTAAATATACCTTTGAAGATTTTGTTTTGTTAATGACAGATTTGCCCATGATTTTATTGTAACAACAAATATCTAAATCCCTAATTAACAACAAATATCTAAATCCCAAATTAATTCTCATCCCATTGACGCTTCTTCAATTAATATAATTGACGCCCATCTTTCAAGAAAGGTCCGTAAACGCATCTCCCTTCGGGTATTGCTTGCGAAGATATTGAAGGTTGGTTTTGTGTTATTTATTCAAGTGATTGCTACTATGACTTCCATGGTTACAATAATTTGAAAACTCACCAAATTTGTATTTTATGAATCGGTTATGAAGTCAACCAAGGTTGATGAATTGTTTGTGATTTATGTCGCGATTCATAATTATATGCAACACTTCCTTCAACTAGGAAATTTTCTATGATTTTATTTAAGAACGTATTCACAGTAATCGCTTATTGTGATTTGATGAAGTGCTTAATTATTTGGTTACAATAATTTTTTGCTACAATAATCGCTATCTATGACTACAATAATTGTATGTTACAATAATCGCTACCTATTGTTACAATAATCGATTCATTTAGGCGATTTCTTGCAACTCAACTCCACAATTCAATTATGGGTATAGTAATAGGTACAAGGCTCTGCTCATTACAGGAATTCATTAAATACACGAAATCTTGTATTACATGAGTTTGATTACATAGGGTTGATTGATGATTAATAATATAGGGACATGGTTACAATACTTGGTGAAATGCCATACATGAACGCTAATTTATTATATGAATAATATTGTAGTATACGAATAATTTTGTATTAGAGGAATGTTATTGTAACACAAGAATGAGATTGTATTACATGATTTTGTAACATTAACACACTATTCTATTACATGAATAACACTATTGTAATACAAGAATGATATTGCCTTACAAGAATCGACTACATACATGAATTAGAATTTGTAAAATACAACCGTCAATAAACCATTATAAGCAAATAATTTGAAGATTGAAGAGTTACTTAAAACCCTAATCGACTTCACGTTGAGAAAAATATCTTCATCAGCCAAATCTTCTAAAATAATTTAACCGTTTACTTTTTTTTGGTAAACAATTTAACCGTTTACTTTTTAAAAGGATAGAATTTTTTTTAAAAAAATTGTTTTTACTTTTAAAAATGATAAAAATTGATTGTAAGGGTATAAATGTAATCTCTATCTAAAAAAAGTACAATTACCTAAAAGAAAACTCAATGAGTATATTTAGTAAAAAGAAACTTGAAAATGGGATACTCCATCCAATTTTCTCTATTTTTATTGGCATTGGCAGCTTTCCACCTAAGAAAATATCTATTGAAGCTAATATGATAAGATTTCTGATTGAGTGTTAGTCAAATACTCTAGTTTATGCTTTTGATAAGAAGGCAGGTAGCAAGCAAGCCTTTATCGTTTAAGGTGGTAAAGTGGCCATAAAATATATATATATATATATATATATAGGGATGCGCTCCGGTGAAAACCAAAATTGTGGTAAAAACCCGTGAGGACCGGCTTTTTAGCTCGGTTCACTTGCTTTATAGCCCGGTTATGAATAGAATCGACCTATAAAGTCATAAATTTTAGTCCGGTTCTGAAAAAAATCGAGCTATAAAGTCACTATATAATTTTAAAACATTAACTTTTTAGCGCGATTTTTCGGTTTGACCGAACTATAAAGTCATGTGTTATTTTAAAATTGGAGTTTTTAGCACGGTCTTTAGGTTAAACCGAGTTGTAAAGTCACCGTGTGATTGAGGTTTTTAGCACGGGTTTAAAAAAAAACGAGATATAAAGTAGTCCTCACGGGTTTTTACCACAATTTGAGGTTTTCACCGGAGTCAATCCCTATATATATAGTGTACCTTGTGCACAAATATGAACCGTTGATTGAGAGGAAATGGATGACATGGATTAAAAGGAGGTTTTCTTGATTTTTTTTTTAATTTTTGCCTTAAATATGGTGGGATCCACCACTAACCTCCCCCACTCTCTTTTGGGATGGAGAGTGTACTCCAACGTCACCAAACCCCCTTTTTTTAATATAACTATTTTTTTAAAAAAAAAATATGTCACGGGCCTCTGTTTTTTATCACTCACACACTTCAATCCTTGTTTATTTTTTTAATCATTTCGGATGTTTTAAAATTTGTCAATTCTAGTGAATAATGTTTCTCATAATACCGAATAATGTTTTGTTTTTTGTTCTATCGAGTTCAACTCGTAATTTATCAATTCCACTGAATAATTTGTCACATTCTACCGAATAATGTTTTGTTCATCAAATTCAAACAAAAGAAATCCCAAATCTAACAATGCTTACGATTTTATTGAATAATGATTGTATTCCACCGAATAATCATTAGAAATTCACCGAATAATACTTGTATTTCACCGAATAATATTTCATGTGTACCAAAAAAATTAACAATGTCAAATTTTTCTAAAAAAAATTGACAATTGTCGTGAATAATCTTTATACATTCGCCGAATAATGCTTGTATTTCACTAAATAACCATTATAGACGCTTTATCGGCATGAATTCCAAATAAGATTCATCTATGCAACAACAACAATTCAAAGAGATCAATTCCAATTGCCAGAAATCTAAACGTAAAAAATAACTACACAAAACCTAAACCTAAACCAAGTGAAATCGAAGCCATTTCACCGCCGATTCAAGGAGAGCTCGTACCCAGGTTGTCGACGGCCCAGTGAAATTGAAACCTAAACCCTACGTAGATGCCCGATTCAAGCATGAATAGAGAGATTGGGGGATTGGATTTTTCAAAAATACCATAGGAGGACCTAATTAGCAGTCAGCACCCGCTTCATCATCATCGGTGGTTGACCCTGGAGCCGAGGAGCGCCCATTCGAGGCGGAGACGAGGAGGACAGTGGTGGAGGCAAGGCGGAGGAGGCGATTCAGTGGTGAGGCAGTCAGCACCCGCTTCTTCATCATCGGTGGTTGACCCTGGAGCCGAGGAGCGCCCATTCGAGGCGGAGACGAGGAGGACAGTGGCGGGGAGGCAAGGCGGCGGAGGCAAGGAGACGATTCAGTGGTAAGGCAAGGCGAGACGGAGACGAGCCCAGGTGAGGCGGAGATTCGATCGAAGGTGAGGCGGAATCTAAGGCTCAATATCGGGGTTGTGTCCCGATCGAAGGTCGCCGGTTGTACGAGACAGTGCGACGATGGTGGGGACGGCGATGGGGATACAGACGGCGCCGTTGTTCGCCTCCATCATCCGCCTTCCCTCCCTGTTTCCGAGCCGTCCGCCCCGCCAGCCTCGCCTCCATCGCCACCACCGGACATCTGGACTCGATTCCGACGAACCTGGGGTCGCCTCCGCCTTCCCTCCCTGCCGAATTATCTCCTCTCCGCCTCGCCTGGATTCTTCGGTCGTAGGAAACGGTTTGGGATTTAGGGATTTATTTTCCTCACCCAACACGCGATACACGCTCTCTTCATTGAGATTTAAATTATCAACATTTTTAAAAAAAAACTGATGGGACATGTGGCAGCATCTCGTCCATCCATTCAATGGATCACAATTGTGCACAAGATATACCCTAAGGGGTGTGCACAACTTACCCATTCTCTCTCTCTCTCTCTCTCTATATATATATATATATATATATATATATATATATATATATATATATATATATATATATATATATATATATATATATATATAAAAGGTGATAATAAAGCTAAAAATAAGGCTTAATTATGGGGAAAACAGTTGTAAGAGATCTGATATAATAGGTGGTTTGCTTAGCTACTTAATTTTCCAAGAGACAGCTCCATAAATCTTTCTTGTCCCAAACTTGCACATATATTCATATCATAACAGATGGAGAGGAAAACAAGTACAATCCCCAATCTAATTCGTCTATATTACTACAAATACAACTAACAAAGGCCACACTACAAACTTTATTTTCACATAATAATGTCATAAAGTAAGTAAAAAAAATAACTTCATCAACTCAGAATAATAAGTCGAGTACTAAAGTATCAATCAAGTTACCATACCAGCCCTAACGATTAATGCGCTTTACATGGAGCTCATCCTCACTCCAGTGTCACCGGGATAAGCTGGACCCAGGAAGCTGTTAGCCTTTGCGTAGCAGACATAGTAAAACTCCGAAAGTATTCCTGTGAAAACAATGAAGGCAGCTCCAGCCCCGAAGATTCCCTTCCTAAGCGTCTCACAAGAAATTTGCTGAGCCTTAACAGCTTGAGACTTGTGATAAAGATTCTTCGCTGAACCAGCCAGCAAGCAGGCCTCAGCAATGAAGAATGTAACCCTGAAATATATCAAAAAGTCAAGTTCATATATCTACTACCATTGTGCTTCATCCAACTATTTCCATCTGAAATATGCATTCTCATTCCTTGGTGTTCATTTTAATGTATAACGCCCTTCTTACATATAAAACCCAATAGAAACTAGTGTAAGTGCATACCAGGACATGATGAAGAGAATAACTGCACATGCCCTAGAGCCACCAGGTCGCAAACCTCTACCACAACACAGGCACCTGCTTGCTACCATTATCAGAAGCTGGGCAGCAAGGAGAAAGATAAATGAGCCCACTCCCAAGCCAGTTGCAATATCAGAACTGTATGCGCAGTATGTCCCTGTTTTATAAGCTTGTTGTGTACCCTACCAAATAGCAAATATTCAGAAAGCATCATTATATGAAAGGCAAGTGTATCCATGCTTGGCGTCCCAGTAAATAGATGATTGAACAAGATCCCCCAATGTTAGTTTCCTATCAAGGATGCACTTTCTACAATCAATCTTTGTAAGGATGAAACTGAACCAAATTTAGGGAAGAAACAACACAAAGCGTGAATATCGTACACAGAAGACCTTTGGTAGTTCGATAGTCCAATTGTCCAAAGAAAAAAAGAAGCAAAATCAGTAAATCACAGGGAAGTTATACCACAAGCAAGCGTATCCCATCAACCAACTGCAAAATTAGAGATTGGTAGCTTCAATAATACAAATCATAGTTTCCCCAGTCCTCACTCAAATAACGAAATATCAACCAAGAGCTCAAAATTTGTTAACAACATCCAAACAGGTCTTCGTCTTTTGGTCGGAAGACAACTGCTTAACTGCTCATCCCTTGAACTCTTGAAGCATCTAAAGAGATTTTTCAATTAAGTAAATCTAGACACTAACGCGATGATTTGTAGCAGCCAATGAGCAACGAGCGCAAATAAGATACAAAACAACTCCTAATTTACAGAAACGTCTCCCAAAAATCCTACACGCACAACAGTGAGCTGAAGAGCCACGGATCTATAGTTCTAAAGAGATTCACAATCCGATTACAAATAGGAAGAGAAAGCTTGAACGACTCAAGCTAAGCTATACGAAAGACGGTTCCAAAGTTGAATTCGGCAATGAAATAGAAAGCAGAGACACCAAAATCACGTTACAGAAACATTCACAGTGACGTAGAGGAAGAGAGAGAAAGAGAGGAGACCTTGCTCCGACGCTGCTCAGCAGCGACGGCGAGGGAGAAGGCAATGAGATCGAGGACGAAGACGACGATGAGAACCAGAGCGGAAGCCATGGCAGTGGCCGAGCAGATCCAGAGAGCTCAGAAACGGAATCGAGTAAGGTTTTTGCAGAGCTCGTTTTCCCTTCCGAATGAACGAGGACGAAGCTTCGATCAGAGATTAATGCACCGCGTAAGTAGTAAATGGGGGAATCGAATGCCGGATCTCTCTTTTTGCCTTCGAATAAATTATTCAACCGGATGAAGATTATCCGATTTATAATTATCTTTAATTATTTATTTCTTCGGTTGTCTATTGTTTCCTATTCCAAGAATAAATAAATAAATTGAAATATTTAGAATTTGTGGGATAATTACATTTTCTACTCTTATGAGTTATGAACCACCTAAAATAATAAAAGCTTCCATGACATACGATAATGACACAAAACCATATGTAGTTATAAAACATTTTTAATAAACACTTGATCTCATCAAAAGTTTCTAACCAAACAATTTCGGAAATTCACTCTCGATTCAGATTATATTAGGATGGAATCGTTGGATTGTAAGATTGAATCCGGCTGTTCTATGATCATTCCTACCGCTAATGCCACTTATTTTTTGTTTTGGAAAATTGTGGATTTGTGATTATTTCTTTATGGAATTGTGATTTTATTGAAAATGTTAAATTAATTTGATGTGATTTTTGTATGATGTGGACGATTTCATTAGTGTATAGGAACTTTCTCTACCCCTAAAATTTAATATTTCGAGAAATATTATAAACTCATATTACCCCTAAAAGTTATCATATTTTACGAAATATTATAAATTCAAGATATTGCATGTAGCTACTCTGAATTTTAGGGTTTTCCTGCAATTTGACCCTATTTAATTAAACTTTTATACTATGTGCCATTAGTGGTCGATTAGGTGAACTACTGAACTAGAGCCGTCAATTGTGGGTTTTGACCTATAAATGTTCGGTTATAATGAACAGGGAAATGAGTGGAGATGTTAATTCAAACATGAATTGACAAAATTACTACTAATTGTTTCATCCAAAAAAAAAAACCAAAATTACTAATTGATTTTGAATATAAAAAACTACAGTCTTAAAATGAAATAATATTTCAATCAACTTTAATTGCAAAAAGTGTATAATCCAAGTGAGTTTATATTATTTTATGATATGATTAACCCATTGAGTTAACCCCAAACACATGAGTTTTGGATTTGTGGATTTGACATCTATTGACCAGATCATAATGACTCAAATCCAACCACTATTTGACAGATCTATCTTCAAGTTATCACTTACACGCCCAAAGTTATATTACGTGTTTGGGTCATTGGGTGCCTAAGAGCATCCCAACGGATTAGGTAAAAAATCTCTAAAATAGAGAAGAAAATTATAAAATCTCTATAAGTTTTACCTTATAACTCTAACAGTTACTCTATTTTACAGATTCTACATTTATTATTTTGATTATTCATTCGTTCAATTTGATTTAGAGAAACACTTTTTAATCTTTTTCTTTTCCTTTTTTGTGATGTATGAGTGATGAGGTTTTGGGAGATAGTGAGCATTTAATTTTAGAGATTTTCTCAAATGCTACAAATATAGAGATTTTTTCATTCTCTCTCATCTAATCTCTATTTTAGAGAAAGAAATAGAGGAGTTGTTGGATGGAAAAAACTCCAATATTTTGCTAAATTCCCACTTTTCTCTATAATAGAGATGTTGTTGGGGATGCTCTAATATACGTAATATGAGAACTCGTCCATAGTTATATCCTCGTATGGATTTATGGTTTATTGGGCTAGTTTTGTCATTGTGTTGGAATGGGTAAGAATACATGTTATAACATCTTTGATCCATGTTTTAAAAAAACTATACTTTGAAACAGGGTCGTTCAATCAATTTCGGAGGCCCTGTGCAAATATAAATTTGAGGTCTTCAATATTACAGTCACTTTTAAAAATGAATATATTTTATATAAATATATATTTGTATTTAACATCTAATAATTCTATTAATATTATTTTGTAAGCAAGTGTTCAAATTTTATTAAAACACTAAATTAGTTTTCACAACTTTAATTTTTATTTTAAACTAAAAAGATCATTGTTGAGATTTTTACAATCAAATTTCATATTTATGTCATAGGATATATGATAAATATTAATAGTATTATCTTACAATTTTACAATATGAATCACCATTCACTACTATAGTTTACGTGAATCACCAAGAATTGTTAAATAAATAGATATAATTAAGTAAATGTGTTGAATATAATCAAATTATTTATACTTGACAAATGAAGAAGATTAAGGAAATTAATTTTTATGAATTTGCTACAATTATTTACATTACAATCTTAGATCTTCTAAATATGTGTAAAATATTTCTTTAATAATTTAAGCAATTTTTTTCTTATAACATTGAAATTACTTTATTGGATGGAAATCAATAACTTACAAGCTATTTGTTATTTAATAAATTAAATAAAAAATATTTATAAAGTATTTAAAATAAAAAAAATTGAAATAAATAAACAAAGAAAAAGATAAGGAAAAAGGAAAATAACACAGGAAATGGGGCGAACAACAAAAATCTCTTGAAAAAAACAAACAAACCATACCGTATTGGAAAAAAAGCCAATTTGAAATAAATAAAGAAAGAAAAAGATACTATTAAAAAACATAAGACACACACGGAAGGGAAAAAAAGCAGTAACAATGAAATTAGAAGAGAGGAAGGTGAATCGAACCGGGACAGTTTACGAAACTTCAAAGGGTGCGCTTAAGCTTAACCACTACTAGACCACATGCAACTATTTGTTTATTTTGTCCAGATAGTTAGGGTCTATTTGGATTCCCGATGTATTATGTTTATAAGCAAAATTCATGTATTATTTGTAAAAGTTAATTATAATGATAATCAATATTTCTTGGTAAAACACAATTCGTGTTTGGATAAGAAAAAAAAAACATAATTACTTATTTACTTATATGCCTTCATTCCTTCCAGATCAATATACAAAAAAACATAATTTCTTCAATTTCTTTAATAATTTTTGAAATTTCTTCAATTGCTTCTTCATTGCTTTAATTTTTTAGTAGAAATATTGAACGTTGGAGCACTAACGTTAGAGTTCACCTATTGAAACGTTCATCCCATAGCCTTCGATGTAGTCTGGAGTCATTCTCATCCCTCATCCACTCGCTAGAGGTGTCTGTTCTTCTGTTGGGATAGGCTTGGTCTCAGTCAAGCTAACAACAAACTCATTCTCCACTCTCGGATACCTAGATTCGTAACGGACATACACATCGGGCAATGAGTGACGACAGATATAATTGTGCAGGACAAAGCATGCAATGGTGATGTCAGTTTGATCGACCAATGAATATGCATGCATCCTTGTTAGAATCTAGGGGTGTGCATGATTCGGCCCAAACCGAATTTTTGGGCCGAACCAACACAAACCGAACCGAACCTAACCGAACCGAAGTTTTTCGGTTCGGCTTTCGGTCCGAGAATTTTCATTTTTCGGTTTCGGTTCGGTTTGTGTTCGGTTTCGGTTCGGTTTGTGTTAAACCTATTTTTTTTAATATTCCACTATATATACTTATACAATACTTTTTATACACTACATAAATACAATATACATATATTGCTATACTTTATATATACATATATACGCTATACATATACTTTATATAAAGTGTATATACATATATACACTATACAGTGTATATACACATATTTTTTTTTTGTGTGTAGTGTGTATATATACACATATATACCGTGTATATACACACATATATACGCTAATACATATATTTTTTGTATGCTCGGTTTGTGTTAAATCAAATTTTTTTAAGAGAATTTTTTTTAAAATTTTTTTTTATGAAAATTCGGTTCAACTGTGTTAAAACCGAACCGAACACAAACCAAACCGGCAAATAACCGAACCGAACCTAATGCTTTCGGTTCGGCTTTCGGTTTTGAAATTTTGAGATTTTCGATTTCGGTTCGGTTTGGTTCGGCCCGGTTCGGTTAGGTTTTGGGCCGATGCACACCCCTATTAGAATCTGCCAACGTTGCTTCAGAACCCCAAATGCTCATTTTATGCAACTCCGTAGCGATGAGTGCACCCAATTGAAAGCTTCTTTCCCAGACTTCGGCCGCCTTGAAGCGAACTCTTCAAGATGGTAGAGCAACTTAGGAAATGGGGTCAAAAAACCTTCGCGGTCCGGATAGCCTTTATCAACTAAGTAGTACTTACCTGCATTTAGTCAAGTACGTTTAGTACACTAGTTTTTGGAGACTCTTTCTCATATGTAAAAGCATTCATTACCTAGAGAAGCTCGTGGAAACTTCAGTCCCGGTGTCGACAATGCATGGTTCAGGACACGGGTATCATGCGCAGAGCCTTCCCATCCAGCACAAACATATGTGAAGCACATGTCGAAGTCACACACAACCATGACATTGAACGAGGTTTTCCCTTTGCGGTTACGATATCGTCGTTGGAGTACATCCGGAACACATGCACTAATGTGCGTTCCATCAATGGCTCCAACAAAATCCTTAAGTGACAAGTGCAAGATTCAGTTCAGGAATCAAACTAAGTTTAGAGGAAGTAAAATCTACCAAAAAAACTTAAATAAGCAAAAGCTTTCGATCATGTAAATTAATATGCATACTAATTCAATCATGCTTAACAAGATAAGAAAACATTTTTGAATTAGAACTCTACAATCGAGGAAGAGCTAGAATTCATGTGTTCATATATAATTAGAGTAAGAAAGACATTTACCTTGAAGTAAGGATAGTACATAGAGCTCTTCAAAATGTTTTCAGGAACATCCTTGAATGTGGGATCCCTTGGATTTAGGACATCAGTTGCAAGCCCCTTAAAGCCTTTTCTCCTTCCAACTATTGCTTCCAAAACTTCATGGAAAATACGACTTATGGTCTCACCAGAGTGTTGGAATCGTTCTTTACCTTCCCTATTAGATGCACCCCTTGCTATGATAAACAAAAAAGTCTCAACCTTCTCCATTACGGACACATGTGATGGCCGCAATCCGTAGTTCTCCTGTAAGTCATGACAAAGTGCAAGAAAAAAATTCCTATCCAATCTGAATGCATCTATGCAGCGCTGCGGATCAGAGTTGGGATGAAGCAAGTCTTGTATCCATAGTTCCCCAGGCAGAAGCTTCGACAATGAGTATTCTTTGTAAAAGTTTGCATAGTAATAGATGCCATAGATACCTTGAAGTGTAATCAATTGTCTCTTTCGTAGCAAGAGGAGGAGGATCATCTTGTTGCATGTATTCTCATCCATCATGAACAAACCTACAATAACAAGTGTAAGGAAAAGTAATTGATGTTAGTAGCTACAAAATGAATAACGGAAACTATATAAGCACATCAGAAATGGCCAGCTACCTATAATGAATAATATATACAAACTTACCTACACAAATGACCAATATCAACTATATACAGACAATAGAAAGACATTAAAATGTAGAGCAAATACTAAACCAAAACTAAACATTACAAAATGCTACGAGTTCACCATTTACATAAGCAAATACGAGTTGGTGTCCTACCCTACTACAAACACATTACAAAATGTGGAGCGAATACTAAATAAAGTTAGTGAAACTTGATGGAAATACATATATAGAAACACATTTATATCCGTCAAAAGGGCATTAAGCGGCCTAGGATGCATTATAAAACATTATCTACTTGTCTTTCTTCATTTGATATTTTAGCCAAGCCATCCTATCACTGTTCGAACAGAGGAACATGAATCCTTGGCGATTGGTTTCATCCAAAATCTTATCCGCAGCAAAGCAAAATTCATTTGAACCACGTGCAAGTAACCCCTCATCAGTCATCTTGTACAAAACATCGTAAGCATCTTATATTGATGGAATTCGATTAGCGACATGAGGTGGATGAGAAATAGGGGCAGAGGGTGGTGCTGTAAAGTGTCCAGCTGCGTAAATTTTTTCAATGACCATATTCGTGCGCTTTCCCTCTTCTCGGAGCTCTGACACAACATCTTGGAACATTGTTGCAGCCCGTGACAACTTGGCTCTCTTTCTCCCATCAGAACTAGACCCTAACGGTGATGAATGTGATCCAGCTGAAGGGATGGGCGATGGACGCTTAGGTGCAGACGGCCCAAGTGTGCGAGCGGGAGATGTTTGTGAAGGTGAGTTCTGGTCTTCCCCATGGCTTGCGTACAAACCCCTAAAGAACCCAGGATCAAGGCGAGCAAGATCATCCGCCAACTGGTCACACTCTGCCATTGGGGTGTCTTGAGCAAGCAAGGGACTCTCTGAATGAGATGGCTCATTTTCCGGAATCGTAGAGGTAGTAACAGGTGGGATATCCATTCTCGGAACCACACAATGCTCTCCAGTCGCATATGAGTCACCAAAAACTCGCTCCCATAAGTCTTCTATTTCTGGATCAACCCCATGGTCACGAAACCGCTTGTACTCAGGATTTTCCTACATATGTGGAACCAAATTTCATGAAAAAAAAATAGATTATGCAATCAAAAGTTCATGGAATAAGACCATGCCATCATCAATATATGTAAGCACAATATGAAATAAATTAGTATACCTGTATTTTCATATCCCACCATTCATCGTCGTTAATGAGCCTTCCGGTCACTTGGCCCCAACCAGCATCCGTAGATTCTTTCAAGCGACTCCAATACTGGTAGTGTTTTTTCTGGGTCTCCAAACGGTTGCGCAAAATTTGAACAGTGTACCAGTGAGTTCCTTAAATTGAGAAATGATTTCTGGCCACTTAAATTGTTGCTTTCGACTATGAGAAGCTAGGTAATCAACACAAATTTGGAGTAAAATCATGGTAGTCTTCTTATCCCAAGAATAACTTGATGCACGTCCACCTTTCTTGGTCGGTGACAGAGTCTTAGTCTTTGGAATTGTTTGCCTCTTACTCGGGGATGTCAACTTCTTACTCGAGGATGCCAACTTCTTCGATGGAGATGCCATACGGACTAGGGAGAAATTACCTCTGATCGAATTTTATAATTCTTGCAAACAAATTGAATCTAAGAAATCAATTAGGTGGCCTAAAAGGCAACAACCCATACCTGGCACAAAGCCAAACATGGAACTCTACCGAACATATGTTATAAACACCACTATATGTAAATCATGTAAAACAAACTAAGCAATCCAAGTGTAGAGACCATGTCTTATAAATACCATATATGTAAATTGTAAATTATGTAAAACCCCACTCATACCAATAGGAATGCATCACACCACCCAAACTAAATATAATAAGAGGGAAACAACAATAGTAGTCCCTTTCAGTCCACACATTCATCAAATCAATTGGAACTAAAAATTGATGAAAGTGCAATCGGAAGCAAACATATATACCCGACATTTTACACCAACAGAATATCGTTATTAGAACTAAAATTGAAAATTGAAACCCTAAAAACGCAAACCCATCAAATCTTCACTCCAAAATAAATCACTCAATGTCCCAATCAGATGATTCAACCACACAAATTGGATACAAATCTTAGATAATGAAGGTTATGTGTGGGAAGGAAAGTAAAGATGGAGTTTCATACCTTAAGGAAGAGGATTCACGGCAATCCTAAATGGAGAACGCTATAAGCATCGGCAGTCGAAGGAGGAGAAGGCTTTTGGCACCGATGAGCCTCCTCGTAGCCCAGCCGGCGACGAATGGAGTCGGCGACCTGGCAACGTCTCTCTCCACCGAGCGTTTGCACTGCTACCTGTAGGCTGTAGCGCCTCTCTCCCCAAGTAGTCCCCCTTTAGTTGAAGTTTTGACCCTTTAACTTCTTAATGAAAGAAATGGGGATAAACACTTTTTGATAAATCTTTTCCACTTTTTTCATCCAAACAGCATTTATAAACTTAAGTAAATTATAATAAAAAGCAAGTGTTAATAATTATAAACACATGGAATCCAAACAGACCCTTAATTATAATAACTAAGAAGTTTTAAATATTTAGAGGCCCCGAAAATTTGGAGGCCCTGTGCGATCGCCCTTCTTGCCCTTGCTAATGGCCGACCCTGCTTTGAAATAACGAGGGAAAAAGCAAATTGATCAACAGTTGGGATATTTGTAACAGAAAAAATATCGGCAATCAGGTGATTCTAAATACAAATTAAAATTGGATTTATTGTGTGATCATGTATTAAGATTATTGCATTATAAGATATATTATACTCTCTCTGTTAATTAAAACTTGTCGTTTACAATTCATGCACGCTTTTTTAGAATGATAAAAACTATATAAAATACTTTTTTTTAATAAATTCATACTTAATAGTAATAAGTATGAAATCATTTTAAAAAATTATTTAAAAAGTTAATATTTTATATAGCTTTTAGCACCTAAAAAACGTACGTTAATAGTAAAATGTCAAGTTTTAATTAACGGAGGGAGTAAAAGATTGCAATTATCCATTACTTACCAACTTGAGGGTTTCTAATGCGGCTTATGTTGTTATGCCTACAAGGCAAGAAAATCAAGAACATCCCTTTTTAGCTAAGCACTTCAATGTTATATATTAAGCGATTTATTACGATTTACCGGTCAACAACAACCTTGGCCAGAGCGTTAATTAGCAAAGGTATCTTGGCGTTGAACTATAGAAGAAGCCAAGTTTATTATTATCATTAAGAACTTGTTAATTATTTGACTAATTAAATAAAAAATTTGAATGTTCTACGTTAATCTTTGGTCTTTCTATGGGGTTTTCTGATTCATTATGCTATATCTTGTGTATATGTATACAATTCTCCTCCTTGCAATCATATGGAATTTTTCATTGTTTGCCCTCTTATTGTAATTGTATATGGTGCCTTGTGTACGTGTGTGTTAAATCTGTTGCTAATATGTTCCAATCACTCAAACTGGATCAACTTTTTAAATCATGCTATTTTATATCCTAAATTTCTGTAAATCTGAAAAGGGGTTGTAACCGGTTTCAAAGTACTACTGAACAAAGGCTTGAGTAACTAAATACTGAACCATCCAACCAAACTCAACTCTACAAGATCAAAGTACTAAGTAATGAAAGAGAAACACATTGATCATATAAGTTGAAGTTTAATTTAGATAAGATGTTCAACAATCTGCCTCAAGACCTCGACGATTCGCTTATGCTAGCTTCATACACAAGTTAGAAAGCCTTGTGTCAAATGTTGTCAATGTTACGTCCACAAAGAATCCGTCCAAATCCGCGAATCTTGTGCAGCTCATGCTCCAAGTATGGGTTCCCCAACTGTTTTCGACGATCCAGTAATAATAATATTGACGGAACTCATCTGGATCAACGTTAAAACCGACCGTCATAGCCTACTTGTTGTTAGCAATGAATTCCATTATGCTGTAAAACTCAGGGTCTTAAAATGCGTCAGCCAATGGATAGGACTTAAATAACTTATAAATCACGTCGTACATCATTATTATATCCTATGTGGGGGTGTTACATATGGCACCCTCATCGTCCTTCTGAATCCTTTGGAAACAGGTGATCTTGCCCTTGCGTTCACTGGCGGACAATTTGTTTGTCAGACAACTCCCCTTTATACCAGTGTAGGGATAACTCGACTCGGTTGCGAGCCCACCATGGTGAAGGATGCAACTTTAGCGGCGGCTGAATGTGCCTCTTCCAAAATCCACACAAGAACAGTCGATGAGTTGTTGAGTGCAAATATCCTACAGCTCCCCAAATACATCAAGCAGCAGGGACTTGATCGATTCGGGGATAGAAAAAGAAGTGCAAGTGTCGTCACGTTCTTGTTGTTTGGGAGGGTTGATTTTCCCCATTGAGATCAAATCCATGGATTGTGGGAGTCCCTACAATTTAGTCAAAGAAAAACCATTGGATAAATATCTTAATTAAAAATTGAGTTCTCTGACTCCAAATAACATTACGATCAATTTTACAACGGCACATCCAACGTCGGTGGAGACTCTAAATGGGGTCCTCATACTTAACTTCTTGAATGCGTGGTGTCTTGTAGGAAGATTTTTCAAGCATTGGAGGCACCTCTATTAATTAGAGTACTAATCTGAGTCAGAGTGATTGACTTTTTAAAATAGAATAATAATAAACTATGTTGGAACCTACTACAAACCATTCATGAAAACCCCTAAGACGTCAAAATAGAATGAATACGCATAAAGTCGTCCAAATGTATAACTTGTCTCTTGGGATTTCTCCAAATTATTTGTCGCCAAAATATGGGTCATCCGAGTTCTGATATTCCCAAACATGGGTCTTCTTATTCACGTAGTTTGAGCTCCAACCCGTGACACAAATAGCATGGTATAAAGTCGTCGCAGACACCTCAACCTCGGGACTATACTTGTTGCGATAAAGGATTTTCTTTGATCTTGCATAGTTTTTTTCCCACCTTCATCTCGTAGAGGACGAGCTATCCTAGTATTCTGTCTTCCAACTTTTTATTAAAATCTACGGTGGATTGTTCATAGCCTTTTGCCTCCGCTTCTGGTGGTGCATACCCAACTTCATAATCAGTGCAATATCTAATACTCCCTCCGCTTTTGTCAAAAATACATAGACTTTTAGGTTTATAGGGTAATTATTACTCTTAAAAAAGTACAATAGTAGGTAAAATTTAAGAGCTCTCTCTCTATAATAATAATGAGATTTAAATATAAATAGGTTTCCTTAATTAATGTGCAATGGTCTAAAAGACCATGTATTTTTGGACGGAGGGAGTAGTTTTCAATAATAATAATAATAACAATAATAATAATAATCAATATTAATAAAATAGTAAAATACTTAGAGATTAAAAATAGTTAAGGTTTGAAAAATACTTACTCCGTCTTGAAATACGTGCTTCTCCTCTCTAATAACGGGACCAAGGACTGTGTTAATTACTTGCTTCAAAATATTCTTTGGAGACAATCTCGTAGCTTTATTAAAATACATTTATTTTTTGATCTTCGAGGGAAAAGGTTTTGATAAATCTCCATGATATATTTCAAGGATAATTGTGTAGGTAACCTTCCATGTCTCATAACCATTATTTTACATTGAGCAGACATGACTTATAAAAATTGCATGTGACATACATGTATCTATGTAAATAAAATTATAGTATCGAATTAATATTATACACGTGTACTATTACCCACCTAATGCACATCTAGCCGAATTCATACTCTATATAAATTAATATTTTAGTGTGTTTACCCATTTATATAACTGTCATTAATTAGTATATATACAATCAATTAATATTTTACCTTGAGTGTCTTGATCCAAAGGAGATGGAAGTAGAGAGAGTTTTCTCTGGATGATGTCCTCATGTCCCGACCATCTCCGAATCAGCTCCTTGTAAAGCAAATGACAATTTCATTTATAAATTCGATCCTTATCACATATCTTTTTAGATTGCACACAAATTAAAATCAATAACACGAGTTATTTCATTTATAAAGTTGTATGATTGTATGCCTCTTGAATCGTGTTCAATCCACGTACAAGGACAAAGGCAACCCAAGTTAAATTTACAAATTTGGTACAATAGTTATCATTAACATGATATCATCCACCTCTTTGAATAAGTGATGTCTTGTAAAAAGATCTTCCCAATACTGTTAATGTATTAATTAATCTGATTTGGAGTGATTGACTTTATAAAATAAAATGAGATCAACACATTAACCCATTTAGGGTCTTATTCATTAACATTGCCAACGTGTATAGAAAAATAAAGAATAATGTTGTAACCTATTACGAACCATTCACGAAAACCCCTAAGACGCATATACATTAAATATAATGAATACACGTAAAGTTGTCCAAAAGTATAACCCAACTTTTGGGATTTCTCCAAATCTATTGTCGTCAAAAGATGGGTAATACGAGTTCTAATACTCCTAAACAATGGTCTATTTATCCACGTAGCTTGAGCCCCAACCCGTGACACGAATGGAATAGCTTAAAGGCGTCTTATAGACCTCAACCTCATGATTATGCTTGTTGTGATAAAGGACTTTCTTCGATCTTGCATAGCCTTTTCCCATCTTCATCTAGTAGAGGACGAGTCGTTCTAGGATTTCGTCTTCCAATTTTTTTATTGAAATATGCGGTGGATTTTTTATAGTCTACTGCCTTCGCTTCTGGTGGTGCATACCCAGCTTCATGATCAATGTAATATCTAATAGTCTTCAATAATAGTAAATTAGAGAAGGTAAAAAAAAATACCCATCCTACAGAGTTGCAAAACCCACGCCTGATCAAACCTTGCTTCTACGTAAACAGCTAAAGCTTAGCTAGGGTCATCCATTTTTTTTAGTTCCTGTATTTATTTTTTGTTGTATTGATCGATCAAACGATCAACTTCTATTAACTGCATCTTACCGGCAATTTTCAATGAAGCCCAACTACTTGTAGGTATTAATACGTACAATATTAATTATATATATGTACTACCACGCTTTTAAGACATGAGATTCCTTAAAAATATTGTTTGACTATGTTCTAAATTTTAACGTCATTCTGAATATCTATATATTTCATTTGTTTACCAAAACACGTTATTTTAAAATGTTATAGTATACTCCGTATTTTTGTTAGGAAAAAGATGACATTGAGAATTTTTTTTTTTTTTTTTTTTTTTTTGATAATAGAAAGTGGTTAGGTCTGGCTACATCCTGTCTGTAGTCCGGCCTAGAGCATCCTTACGGATGAGAACTTGCAATTCTATGTCGGAGTTAAGGTCAGCGTTAGGGGTTAAATGTCCCAGGTGGGTCAGTCTATCCGCAACGCTATTAACTTCCCTAAACACATGACGAATACGGACCGAGGAAAATTTCAGTAGGTCCAATCGGGAGTCCGAGATGAGCATTTCGATCTCCCATGGGCAATTCCAGGAGCCCAAGAGTGCGTTAATAATGCATTGGTTGTCTCCTTCAATTTCAATATTTTTGATATTTTTGTTGAGTGCTTCTTTAATGCCTTTATATACTGCCATTGAGAAAATTAACAAAATCCATCAAAAATATTTACTAAAAGTTTATTTCTTATAATAATTAATGGATTTTTAGCTATAATAGTATATTTGGTAGTCTCTTAAAATTGAGTGCAAAGAATCTAAAATGACAAATTTTTTGGTATCATATATTTATTAATGAAAAAATTATATGTATAGTCTAATTTTTTTGTGAATGTATAAGTTAGTTGGAAAATGATACATTACAATAAAAAAAATGTAGCATATCTAAAACCCTATAAAAATCATGTTGGAAATAAATTAACAAAAACACGATATCATCAAATCAAACAATTCAAAATCTCGAAAAGACTGAAACTTGCACAATAAAAAGCTAGTCGGCAACCTGAAAGGGCTCAATCCAACTAGAACCCTCAAATTATTAAACAAATAGCTTCCAGACATGTAGATCTTTAAATCAAATCTCAAGCAAACAAATTTTATAATTCATCATCTAAAATCAATGAAAATCCCACTAACTGTTGAAGAAATCCAAGTTCTCACCTTACAAAAATATATCAAAATAAACTTGGCCAAAGATGCAAAATTCTTATATGTTTTTGAGATTGAGATGTGAGATCCTTCAAGATTCTGAAGCATGGATTCAGAATTTCTAAACGAATAATATGGAAGCAGTTGCGTTCCAAATCTAAATTGAATGTGTTTGAAAATTAACCCTATGAAAATCACCCAAAAAAGTGGCAAAGAGATACACGGAGAGAGCGGATATTCGGAGAGAGTAGAAACGCGGACACCTCATGGATTCACTACTTGCTCGTCTTCATTGTTCCCATTCGACTTATGGACATTTGTCTTCGTCACCGGTCTCTCCGTCAAGACCGATCTTGGAACTTTTTAGGAAAAGTGAGTGTGGATAGGCATTTGTAAAAGAAAAGTGAAACCGTTGATATAATCCATACAACCATTGGGTAAGATTAACTATTTTATAAGAAATAGTAACTTCATATTGCTCTTTTTAGGTAAGTAAGGATATCAAAGTATATACCAGTGTGATTTCTATCCCATGTATGAGAGTATGTTAACACAATATTCTAAAATTATATATTATCTAAAAAAAGAGACCTATTAAAAATATGACAAAAATAATAAATCTGGATTATAATGTGGGAATTAAATAATCTTATAATGATAAAAGTGTGAGAGAAATATAAAATAAAAATCTAGATAAAAATACTTTTTTTCTAAAAAACTAACTAAATATAAATAAAATAACACATATCCAATATTTATTTATTACTTTTATAAGTATGACACTGAAATAGTTTTGATTTATATTTTTATCAATTAACTAATATATATATATAATTTGTTTTCACATAATCGTTTTCTTAAAATCAACCAAGTAGAACGTTGCATTAATTTTAGTATATGTATATATTTGATTTTAACATGACTGTAAACTTATCTTCTCGAATTTCTGAAATCTGGACGTACATATTTTATTGGAGCAACATGCCAACATCGATCTATACTACCCTTTAGAGTAGAACCAAAGAGATTGTCGGCATAGTTGAGCTCATCAACCAATTTGAGGACTTGCAGGTAATACTCAAAGGTCCCGGGTTCGAACCCCGGATATGACTGCTCTTTATTTACAAATTCAAGGTTTCATAATTAGCCGGCCCAAAGCAAGGTTTATTACCTTAATCAAAATGAGTATATATTGTTAGATATACCGTACATAATTTCATAAATCTATGTTTAATTCAACATCATTCACGATCAATATTTTTATATAGTAGATCGATGTGATATGATCTCTAATCGATCAAGCATCCCCTTAATCATTTTTAGGAAGGCAATTAATCCACGTCCAAATCGATTGTTCACGTCCAATGCGACATTGCTTACGTCAAAAGAGATGTGTAACTATAAAAACATATAAGACGCCACAAAGACAGCGGTTTCTATAAAGATGGTGTATGTGTTGAAAAAAATTAGAGATTTTCGGGATGGACAACGATTATAAATTTAACTGGTGTCTTTGAGTGTGTTTGTATTTATAAAGACAACGTGTATTTAAAAAACCGTTGTTCTATATACAGACTATCGAGAGTCGTTCCAATGTTTGCAAAAAATTGTAATAAGAATAAGACTTTATTTATATGGACAGAAATATTTTATATGATTGTTTGAAAACCTTAAATACCCCATCCGTCCAAAAATACATGTCCTAATAATAATTTTATAATTATTAAAAAAAGTTGATATTTTATATGTTTTTAACTCAGAAAAATATGTCAAAAAAATAAATAGACATATGTTTCCGATCAAAGGTAATATAATTTAATTAGTTCATGATAAAAGAAATAAAGAGGGTTTAAAATAATGATATTATCAAAGAATATTAAAAAAAAGGAGAGAAAAGTCATTAGTTCATAGAGCAATAAACACACTAAATTTTTTTTTTATTAGAAAATAATTCGAGGCCGGACATACCCGGAACCTCGAAAGGCCGACAGAGTCGGCAGAATCATACAAAATAGAAGTAGAAAAATACAACAAAGAAGCGGAAAAAAGGTGAAGTACAAACAGATGGGGCCCACAAATACAGTCAAACAAGCGAACCAAGCCCAACCAAGCAAGAGACAACGTAGACAAGAGTCGGCGCCAAGCACCACCAAGCAGTGACACCGCTGACCAGCGGTACATTAGGAGTCCCTGTGGGCAGTAAAGACGAATCTCCAAGGAAATTTCCGTAATGCGGAGTCGCCTCGATACACACTGCCTCGACCCCAGCCAGACCCGACACCGGACGTCGGAGCTCCAACTCAGACGAAGAACGTCACGAACAACCAGACTCGTAGCTGAGAACCTCCCTAGCACGAGGCACCAAGAGACCCTTTCGGAAATTGATTGAAGCCCTAATAGGGTTTAATCAAGCCCTTTCAGGTTTTCTTTTCTAAGGGATTTATTTAAAAATATAAATAAATAAACCCCCAAAAAACTCCTTTTTTTTTAATAATAATATGGGGAAATTTGGGCACAAGGAAATGCCTTGGGCCCAAAGAATGAAATAGGGCTCAAAGGCGGGTCAATCCGGGCCCAAGGATCAGCAAGGGCAACGCAGAGGAACGCCACCCAGAACACCGAACACACCGAGACCGCAGTTGGGAGGACCAGGGCCAGGTGAAGGCGATGAGGGCGAAATCGGCGGACTGCCCAGGGGTTTGAAGATGACGGAAGCCCAAGGGTTTGAAGATGAAGCACCGGACTGCCCCTAGAAGAAGGAAAATAGGGGGGTTGGGAAAAGCAGCCGACGAACAGAAGGCCCGAGCCAAAGAGGATGGTGGTGGCAGTGATCGATCGGCCAATGCTGGAGGTGGATGGAGCGGTGCTTGAGAGCCCAGTGATGGTGATTTTTTTATCAGAGAACCGTCTTCAACTCAAACGAAGAGAGGAAGCACGGTGGCTGCAACCAAGACCCAAGAACAACAAAGGACCCAAACCGATTTTGTCTTTGAATGGAATCCGACAAGACAGGGAAGTCGGAGAGGGTTTAGCCAAGGTCGCGGCCAACACCACAACCAAGCAGTTTATGTGACGGAGACAAGAAGGATATGGGCAACGCAAGGGCTTGAGGGACGTCGGCCGAGCCGACGCCGCCGGGGAGGAGCAACTCGAGGAGAGAAGGAGCAACCTATTTAACTGAGCACTCTCCAAAGAGAGATTTGGGGCTCTCCGAAGAGAGGTTTGGGACTCTCCGAAGAGAGAGTTCACTGTGTAGCCTCACCAAGGCCACCGTCATGGAAGGAGGAAAGGAGATAACCCGCTCAAAAGAGAGCATTTTGAGAATATTGCCTGTACAATCGACAATTCACAACAGATCTTTGTTGTTGTTGATTGTGCTGTTGAAATTCAAGATTCACTTAATTTTGATTTTTTTTTGGTTTTCTTCCCTCACTCTAGAATTCTAGAGAGAGGTCAGAGATTTTCTCTTGTTTAATCTCTGACCTAACCATATATCAATAGCACGTACTTGCCTCATTCTAAATTATAAAGCCATTTATCTGAGCAACTTTATTACCCAGAAACAAACACCACAATATATACATGGGTAGAGTAGGCAACAATTGACCTAACCATAAGACAAAACTTAGGAACTCCATAAAACCAACCCCAATCGCAGCTTCAATTGTGTGCTTTCTTGCCATAAAGGCATCAGTCTACTGTGAGGCAGGAAGAATAGCCCGGTTTGTTAATTCATATTACGGTTTGTTCACATATCTCAACACAATCGCCCCTTGCGCCCCACCAAACCGCTGAAGTGTACCCAATGAGGTTGGGATATCAAGGTTGTGTAGTGTGTTCCTTCTTTCTAGGATAACCACGATCATTGTCGGAATCCTCGTCCTTGGAATCACTTCCATCATCAGAGTATGAGCTCTCCTGTCTCCTCCTTGACGATGGACCCGAGTGCCCACTTCTTCCTCCACCCCTAGTTCTTTCAGCTGCCTTAAGAAGCAAGTTTTCCAAGTCAGCCATGGTTGATGGTTTCTATGTTCCGATGAACTATGCCAATGAAATAATAGTTAGTTGCCATGGAGCAATCCATATAAATGAACAATTAATGAAAGTAATAACAATATAAACACCATCTAGAAAGATGATCAAATGATTTACTCTGTTCAAACTTCGCAAGCAGTTAGATTCTTTTCAAACCCTTGCAAATCCCATCTACAATCCTTAGGGTAAGTTTCACTTGTTATGTGCTTTTAGCCCTGGAGGAATCATCTCCATCGCCTTTAAGCTCCATATATTCCTGATTTGCAGTTTCACACATAAATCGACAACGTCAATTCAGTTAAATCAAAACAAGTTAGAATCCCTCTGCACTTTCTTGAACTACTCAAGGTAACAAACCAGTAGATTCCAGCTCCCACGTCTTGGACTAGGTAAATGTGAACTATAACTTCACTAATCTTAGTTGAAATCTTCCATATGTGAACTGAACACGAGTTTTTTAATCGATAGGAAAAAAAAACTCAACAAATTAATGAATAGAAATCAAGAAAACAATAAGATCATGATCGCGAATTTACTTGACATCTTGTTAAGGGTGCCAAGCGGTTGACGAACATGAACAAAAAAGAAAAGAGGGGACTCGGAGGAGAAATAAGTTTGTTATTCCATCCAACTAATTTGCAATTGGGCTTTCTTGGGCTATTTATATTACTTCGGCCCATATAGATATTTAGGGCTCGTTTGATATCAAGATGTGTATATGAGAAGGGAGTGAAATATTTGTTCTCCCTCCTGTTCCCCAACCCCCTTCTAGAGATGGAAATAGATCGAGTTATGGGTGGATATACCTATTCTATCACCTGATTCGTTAAGAAATTTCCTCCACTCGATTCATCTATCATCCACTAACCCTTGCATCCATATCCGATCCATACATCATCCGCGGGTTATTGGGTGGATCGGGTGAAATATATGAGTGAGAAATTTCATGTAAATGTCCACCATAATTTTCAAAATGGAAATAAAACTGAATAAAAAAATAAAATTTTAATATATTAAATTTAAAATACTCATCGTTCATCAACTTACACAAAAATAAAAACTCAAACTATCAAATCAAGTTACATATAATATATAAGATGCGTAAAAGATATGATCAATTTTCATATAATAAACAATTTTAGTGGATCGGGTGATGGATGTGGATTGGACACTCCTTCATTCATATCCGATCCATCATCCATTAATCCATCATTCACTTATTTATCCATTTATTCGGGTTTTTATCCATATATTTGGGGTGAATTAATGAATGGATCAGGGTCTCCGCATGTTAATTTGCATCTCTACCCCCCTTTCCTCATAATTTTTAATTAAAAAAATAAATAAATAATGATTAAAAAAAAAGAGTTTTTGTGAAAAGAGACGGAGAAAGGGGACGGGATTGGAGACAGAGGATTTTGACTCTTATGAGAAGATATTGATAATGATATTAAGGTATGAATGAATATGAGTTTGATACCTTTGTTTGGTTTAGAGAAGTAGAGAAGAAGAAGAAAAAAAGGAAGTGAAAAGTATAAGAGAATGATATACCCCAATTTATTATTAGTATATCAAATATGCTTCAAAAGATATACTCCCTCCGTTCAACAAAACTTGTCGTTTACTATTCACGCACGCTTTTTTAGAATGATAAAAACTATATAAAATATTCATTTTTAAAAAAAAAAATTTTAACAAGTTTGTACTTATTAATAATAACTACGAAATTGTTAAAAAAAATTATTTAAAAAAGTCGATATTTTATATAGTTTTGAGCTCCTAAAAAAGCGTGCATGAATAGTAAAACGTCAAGTTTTGTTGAACGGATGGAGTATTAGTTAGCAAACTGATTATAAAACGCAATTTCTTTTATTTATATTTTTCCAAAGCCCCCTTTCATTTCAAATTTAATTGTTTATGAATGAAATGCAATCCGAATTTGCGTTTTTCTGTAAAGCCTGTAAAAAGGAATATTTTCGCAAATATTTTGAATGTGTGAATATTATTGTAAATAATTATTTTTAGTGAATATTTTGATAAAAAAATCCATAATTATTGATGTGTGAACTCGGCGTACAAGTTGTTGCAAGGTGACGGGGAGTGCTCAGCGATAGATGCAGCCATCTTTAGAGGGATTTGGAAGCTTATAGTCCATGAAAGATTCAGGGTCTTCACGTGGAGTGTATCCTCGGGGCCATCTTAACCAATGCATAACGTGGGAGACACCATATTGCTACCACCTTTCGACGTACTGTAGCAGTTGTCCGGGTCATGAAGAGAACCTCACCCATCTTTTTTAGAGATTGTAAGGAGGCCAAGGAGGTTTGGGAGAAGCTCACAACACACCGATTCAAATCGAACTTCTACAAAGCGCCTTTCGCAGCTTGGATTAGAGATACTTTCTCCAATACGACTAAGTTTGATAATAATTGTATGTGCTTTATGGTGGATCTGGAAGTGGTGTAACGAGTGAGTATTCGAGGGGAAAGTGAATTGCATGCACAAGGACAAGCATATTATTAATACTATGACGGAGTACAAGGTGAGCTGGAATAAGTGCAATAACAAGCAGGAAAAGAGGAAGAAGAAAGATGTGAAGATAACTTGGGGGAAGCCTCAAGAAGGATGGGTTAAGATCAACACCGAAGAGATGGAATGGCTACGACTGCGGGGGTTATTCGTGGGATGCAGGGGAGTGGCGTCGAGCCATCGAGGGTTCGTAATGAGCCTTGGAGCTTGTACGGTCTCCAAAGCCGAGCTTTGGGGAGTATACCAAGGGCTTAAGTTGGTCCGAGAAAGTAATTATGGGCAGGTGATTATGGAAACAGATTCACAAGTCGTAACATCCCTCCTAACTGACCAACATGTCCCCCGGAGACATTCCCTGGTTAGCCTTGTCACGAAGTGTCAAGGCTTAGTTAGAAGACACTGGTGCATCCAGTTTTGTCATGTGTTCTGTGAAGCCTATGACGTTGCGGATCACTCAGCTAGCTTAGCTTTTGTTTATTACATTGGTTTTTATGTATTGTTTAACCCTTTGGATGATAATTTATCTTTCTTGTATAATAATGTCAGGGGTAAGACTATTCTCCGCTTGTTGAATACTTAGCCCATTAATAAAAGGGATAATTAGGTTAATATACCCTTTTCAACTTTTTTATAGGTAATTATACCAATGAAAGTTTTTTTTGGTAATTATACATTTTTTTATTTTTTATGACTGATTTGCCCCTATAGATAACTTCCTTAAATCACGTCTAACCGATTTCTTCTTCCCAAATTGATTACAACTAGGGTTAATCGCTCAATACACCAATTTCTTCTCATCTATCAATTTATTTTGATGCTTCTAAAAGTGTAAGTTGAAATCAAGTTACAAAAGTGAAGGTACGTGATTATGTCTTATATGCTATAATTATTGCGGTATAGTTCATATTTATTTGAAATTATTATTAGTATGCTCTATGTAATAATATATCGGCGAGCTTTAATTGGTGAATTGATTGCCGACTAATCGAGACCATTGGTATGGCTAATGGAGACTTCTAGGCTAGTACACATATAGCCATGAAGAATTCATGATTGATATATATTACAATCTTGCCAGCCGGCCATGGTTACAAATATATACAGTTTGTAAATACCAAAAATATGACTACCCAATAATATCCCTCCCTCATCCCCACTCTTATTTTGTGTATTTGGAACTTATTATATATTGTAACCATATGATATGTAATTGTTTGGTTATTGAAACCTATGGTTGTATTTATTGTAACCTATTAAAACATTAATAATGAGGTTAGTTACTATACAAATTAGATGAGGTTAATTACGATATAAATTAGATACAATAAATTAATTACAAGAATCAAAATACCTACAATCTACAACGAACTAGTTACAATACTATGACAATATTGATTACAAGCAAATTTACAATTATTTAATTACAATCTAATTTATGGTACCTATGAAAACCTTACAACTACTTAGTTACAATCTATTGTGTGTATTTATTGTAACCTATGAAAACCTTATAATTACTTAGTTTCAATAATTAAGATTTCAAGAATAATAAGGTTTCAAGAATAATAGTTACAATAATTAAGTTTCTTGTAGCACTCTAGGGTTACAATCGGTTACAGTGTGTTACAATCAAAATTGAATTACTTGTAACCCTAGACAATTAACCTTAACAATGAGGTCAGTTACGTTTCAAATTAGGTACAAGTAATTTATTGTAGCCTATGAAAACCTTACAATTACTTAGTTTCAATAATTAAGATTTCAAGAATAATTAGGTTTTAAGAATAATGGTTACAATAATTAAGTTTCTTGTAGAATCGGTTACAGTATGTTAGAATCAAAATTGAATTACTTGTAACCCTAGACAATTCACTAGACAATTAACCTTAACAATGAGGTTAGCTACGTTTCAAATTAGGTACAAGTAATTTATTGTAACTTATGAAAACCTTACAATTATTTAATTTCAATAATTAAGATTTCAAGAATAATGGTTACAATAATTAAGTTTCTTGTAGTGTTATAGGGTTACAATCGGTTATAGTATGTTACAATTCAATAGATGATTAATTGAATGGAAGAAGTAATCCCCAAATTGACCCTTAATTTGTTACAACGAAAAGTCGGGTTGGCAATTGTCTTGTCTTACCGGCTATAAGAACTCCAAATTACAATCACTCCGGTTTCAATCCCTCAAAATTCAAAGCAAGCCGAGCAAGGAAGCAACTCTCCACCCACCGCCCTCTCTTTCCAGCTGTCCGAGCGATGTCTTCCTTCGATACCTTCAGCCACGACGGCGCCGACGAGCTCCACCCCCCCTCCGATCGCCCCTTCGACGACGGCTACCTCGGCTACGACCCCCGCCTTTCTTCCCAGCGCTACGATCCCTCCTCCTTCGACGCCGATTCCTACTCCCCCGCCCCCGCCGACCTCCCTCCTCCCATCTACGGCAGCTCTGGTTTCCCCGGCGACGACGAGGTCTCCGTTGAGGATGTTGGAAACCCTAGCTTCTCGCAGTCCCCGTTTGGGGACGCGATCCCCGTCTCTAATGGTAACGGGAAGCCGTACGACTTGGGAGCTGACGAGGACGGGATTTTTGCTTCCGATGGTCCCGCGCTTCCGCCGCCGGATCAGATGCGGGAGGAAGGATTCGCGCTCCGTGAATGGCGCCGGTAAGTGCGATCGTGTTTTTTTGAAAAATAAAATTTATTTTGGTTGATCTTGTAGCTGTTTCTCGTGATCTGGTGCAACGATTATCTGTGATGCTTTGGATCTGGAACTGGAGTTTAAGTTGCTTAATTATGGTCGATCTGATCAAGCACGGACTTTGTTTTGTATTGAATTCCCGTTGATTATTTTAAGACTGGGGTTGAATCATGTCAGGAGTCATATAAGCTACTAGATCTGCTTGATCTCGCACTTCATAGAGGCGGCTCTCGATCAGATCTTATATTTGATCTTGAATTTAATGAAGTTTGATTCTTCTACTGCTGGGATTCCTTCTGCCGCAATTGTGTTTAAGCTGTTTATAAAAATTGTTTTTGCGTGCGGTTTCTTTAGATCATGATCTTATATTGCTGCTGAAGCAGGAACTTAGGCTTTAGGGGATGCTACTCACAATTTAGGGTTATACCATTACCAAGTATCAGTCTTTTTATACATTAGTCCATTACTTTGCTTCATACTTTTTTTTGTGTGTGAGATTTTTAGTGCTAAAAGTCTTACTTCATTCTGGCATCTTTGTAGGATCCTTTCATTTTACTGTTCTTACTTCATTCTGGCTTCAGTTGTCTTCATTAAGATCTCTTCTGTGTGGATCCTTTTCTTACTTGAGTTTAGGAGACTATATATTTCTGTATCATGAGATTCCGTTTAATAGAATCTGAGTTTTTCAAGGTTTAATTTACTCGAATCATCAGTTTGTCTTCATGAAGATCTCTTCTGAGTGGGGATCCTCTTCTTACCTGAGTTTAGGAGACTATACAATATATCATGAGATTCAATTTAATAGAATATGAGTTTTTCAAGGTTTAATCTAGCAGTTTACTTGCCTACCAGGAAATATTGGGGCACAGTGTACTTGTCATTTCCTCAATTCAGCAGCTCTTAAGGGTTTTAGATGTTAGCAATTTGGCAAGAGAAGAAACCTATTTCTGTCCTGTTTCACCCTTCTTTTTTACCTTGGTCAATTGGTCGGGTCTATTATATACTACTCACTTCTCGTGGATTGCTCAATTGGGGGATTCAAAGTTTAGGTAGAAAGTCAGTTGTGATAAATTGTGATCTCTTGTTGAGTGAACACCTTCTCATAATGTATACCCTGTGAATACATTATACAGTATTGCAGGATATGGTAGTAATACTTCAAACATAACGCCCACTGTCCAGCATGCTCTTTTGCAGCTAAATACCATGCTCACAGTCTCTGCCACTCCCCCGAACCCTAAAATCCTTTTTTTAGGATATATTATTCCATAAAAACTCTGAATTTCAGCTGTCTTGGATAGAATTGTATTAAAGATGATTTGCTTCGAGATGTTGGATGTTTCCTCTTGAGTCCAGCATCCTTTACATTGGTGTGTAGTGTCATTGCTGGGTGCTTATCATTGTTTAGTGTTAGTATATGAAAATAGGTCATTCTTATTAAGATACTGCCTTGTTATGGCACCACGTTGTTCAATTCTCAAATGCTACCCTCTGCTCCTATATTGCCCTTTCCAATTTGCTGGAGTCGTGTTTTTGGTGGTGCAGCGAAAATGCCATTAAACTTGCAGAAAAGGAAAGGCTTGAGAAGGAAATGCGAAACCAGATTCTTGAGGAAGCTGAGGAATTCAAGCGTGCATTCTATGAAAAGCGAAAACTAAACACCGAGACTAACAAAACCCAAAATAGGGAAAAGGAGAAGGTACATTCCTCAGAATTGATCTACTTATCTATCCATTATGGCTCTCTATCGCCAGTTATGAACAAGCAGCTTGTCTGTAAAATCAGGTCTACTTGGCTACCCAAGAAAAGTTTCACAAAGAAGCAGACAAACATTATTGGAAGGCAATAGCAGAGATAATACCTTATGAGGTCCCTAATATAGAGAAGAGGAGAGGAAAGAAGGAACAAGAAAAGAAGCCATCAATCACAGTCGTCCAAGGTCCTAAGCCTGGAAAGCCCACAGATCTTTCAAGGATGCGACATATACTCACTAAGCTAAAGCACTCACCTCCACCTCACATGATCCCACCTCCACCTGCCCCAGCCAAGGACGGAAAAGACGCAAAGGAAGGAAAAGATGCCAAGGCTACAAAAGATGGCGCTCAGGGTGCAGCCCCAGCAGCCAAACCTGCTACCTCCAATGGTTCTTCACCACCCAAAGCCGAGAAAGAAGCTGCTGAGCCGCTTGCTGCTGAAACTGAGACGGTAGTGGTGGAAGCTTGATTTTTCCACGACAGTGGATGGTTGATTTCTGCGAACTCCTTGGTGTGTCATGCCCATTTTTTTGTTGTGAGAATGAGAACAAAAGTATAGGTTTATGCCATTTTCTTCGGTGCTGTATAACTTGTATTATTTTTGGTTAGCTCTGGACAAGGCCTTCCATTACCGGGTTCCCCTTCGTGCTGGATGGGGAAATATACCGTCTTTGTTTGTTCCTTGTTTTGTTGATTTGAGAATTTGAGTACTGTCCCTAGCTTTGCTCTCGCCGTTCTGTCTACTACTGTATGTTATGGCAATTGGTTCTATTTTTTTAGGGGGAGCTTATATTAAGAAAAAAAAATGACCTAAATAACTTCTTAATATTTTGTGGACAAATATTTCGTTTGCTTAGTGCCTCACTGGCTCACTCCAGTCACTCGTACTCATAACTCATAAGGGTTAAATTTGTTTATCAAAGCCTTATTTTTTACATAAATAATACTATTAGATGCACTAATTATAATTTTAGGATACATTTTTACGCCAGAAAAGTTGAAGCTTTCAAAATTTGACACTATTAGGATAGGACATCAAGACATTTGTCTTGCAAATAGTTATGCATTAGTTTTTAATGAAATCGATATATAAAATCCCTTTTTTTTAAAAATAAAAAAACAATAATTTGGGAGGCGTCAACTACGACTGGTCCACCAACAAATAGTGTTCTTGCAAACGAGAGCTTAAAACGCTGGATGGCTAATCAACGGAGTTGATGGGGCCGAACGACGTATCCTAGCACCATCATTCGCAACAACTGTGTCGATTTCCCTGAAATTAAGTAAGAACTTCAAATGTATACCATAAAATTTATTTATTTATTAAGATCTGGGGCTACTATATGCATGATTATTTTTTCTTTAAAAGTATAACCGTTCACCAACTTTTGATATCGACAAGTTTTTTTTATCTGAAAATAGCTTGTCGACACCGACTTTTCAACTTAGTAAAATTAACAGATATTTTACTACTATGAAAAGAATGTATTAGCAAACTACTTTCAAGCAAAAAATCCTTACTTAATATTAAAAATTTATAAATAAACGTGCATTTGGCGAAAAATTCATCGTCTTGACCTAAGGTCGCAGAATGCAAACGGACCTCCTGCCTGGTTCCGTTTATTTTGTTTTACCAAATTTGGGGAACGACATTAAAAAAAAAATCTAAAAAATAAACCTGCGCTGGGGTTTTTGCCGAGACTCCATAGACCATAGTAGATCTTCCTGCATCCGACTCCATCCCTCACACGACGCCGTCGCTCATCTCTTCCCTCCCTCTCGCCGCCTCTTCCTTGCCGACCATCTTCCTCCGTCTCTGAAGCCGCCGGTAAGTTCTCCAGGACTTCCCCCTTCTCTCCACCTCTATTTTCTGCAAGCTCCTTCAATAGCAACCGATTTCCCCCTTTCTTGTTAGACGACTTATTTAGCAGTAGCATTTAGTTGTTGCTGTTACAATATGTGTGGATTGAGCTTTTTTTTTTGTTTATTTTAATTTTTGCGTTCAATTTGGTTGTTAGGGTTTTTGGTGAACTCGATTTTAGAAATTTTAGATAGATTATGAGAATGGCTGACAGGTAAAAGCGGATTTGGGAAGGGGGGAGGAGAGAAGGAATGGTTGTCATGAAATTGGTTTGGAACGAAGCGATTTTGAATGATGACGATGATGATGATGATTCTTTTGGTATGTTTTGCAGTTTTGTGGCCTTGTAGAATATGCAATTCGTGCGCGGAATCGTGTCTCGAAAGCCGTCGGCTTATTCCAATGCAATTGCAAACTTGAGAGGAACTGCTCTGTCTACACAGATTAGGATCTTGAACTCTAGACTGTTTTCTGGAAATTCTGATTGGGGAGGAAAGGAGAATGATTCCAGGGCTGGTGGAGAGCAGAACGATAAATCCGAGTGGGACTCTGTTAATTCTTGGTCTACCGGTCTTACAAAGGACCATTTTGATGGAGAGGCTGTTGGCCAACGCGTTGCTTCAGGTAGGCCGACTGCAGCTAGTGGCAGTGGTGGTGCTGGTGGGGGCAGTGACACCTGGGAGAGAGACATATTTGCTGAACTGGAGGAAGATAATCGACGAAGCAAAGCTTTTGCTGATGGGTGGGATGGCAAAATGCAAGAGACTAGTGTGTTGCTGAAGCAGGTAAGGGAGCCTGGTGCAAGGGGTTCCTACTTGAAGGATTCTGAGAAGGCTGAGATGTATAGGCTGCACAAGGAGAATCCCGAGGAGTACACCATAGAAAGGCTGGCTAAGGATTTCCGTATAATGAGGCAGAGAGTTCATGCTATTCTTTGGTTGAAGGAGCTCGAGGAGGAAGAGGAGAAAAGGCTCGGACATCCACTTGATGACTCTGTTGAGCTCTTGCTTGACTCTTTCCCTGAGTAAGTGTTCCATTAAAAATCACGACTTGTTTGAAAATTTTATCCTCTAAGCTCATACAAATGTTTCCTTTTTGCCTGTGCAGATTTTTTGTCTCTCATGACAGAGAGTTCCATGTTGCATCACTACCCTACAAACCTGACTTCAAAGTCATGCCTGAGGGTTGGGATGGTACCACCAGAGACCCTGACGAAGTCCATTACGAAATCTCTAAGAAGGAAGATGATATGCTGTATGAAGAATTTGTCCAAAGGATGAATTTCAACAAGATGAAGGTATATCAAGATTTATTTTACTAGAATACAATAACCAAAATTTGAATTATTTGTACTTTTATGCTCTTTCTGCACTGGAATATATGCGAAGTCTCTATATGGATATGGGCGGGGTTTGTGTTGTGTGACCTGTCAACTCATGTAAGTGCTATGATTTTATATGTTTGCAGATGAAAGGAGAAGTCAAAGTGCACAAGTACAGTAGGAGGCGTCCCGCTGATGGCTGGGCTTTTACGGTGGAGAAAATGGGTTCACGTGGGAAGCGTGGTGGTGGTGGTGGCTGGAAGTTTGTGAGCCACCCTGATGGGTCCACCCGGCCTCTGAATGAAACTGAGAAGATGTACGTTAAGAGGGAAACACCTCGTCGACGACGCAGAATACTTCCATGAGGCTAAACCGTGAATGCCTTGCACCCACCGCAAGAATAATCTTATGATTTTAACAAGTCTATTGGATTAGATCATAGAACTCTCTTTCGAAAAACAACTTTTGGTCACGCCTTTCCCAGTAGACCCGGCTACACAAACGTGCAACCCTTCTGCAGCCCACTTTCTCCTACTGCTGGCTGTAACTTGATCACTCAGGTTGATCTTGGAAGAGACCCCAAGGTGTTGCTTCAAACTTTTGGTGATTGATTATGATGTACTGAGTTTTATACGGACTTGTTATTTCACTGTGGTGCATTGTCCTGTGTAGGACTAGAAGTTCTCTACAGCAATCCACATTTTCTGCAGCATTTGACAGATGTTCATGTTTTGTTTTCCAATGTTTCAGATTTTTTTTGGCAATAGAATGAATCATTTGAGCAATTCCAAATTTCTGTAATCTAATGAGTCTGTTTGATCACCAGTTGTTTATCTGAATACACACAGAAGCCAACAAATGGGTTTGCCTGTATCAGTGCCAGTTTCGACAATTTACGTTATCAGACAATTCGTGTATAAAAAACCCTATGTTGGAAAAAGAATATTGCTACTTCGGCTGTCTTCTTGCACAATAGCACGGCATGAATTCCGTATACACATTTCATGAATCTTAATGATGAAAAAAGAATACAAAACCAAAGCTCCTATTTTAAGCTTCATCTGGGAGTCAATTCAGTAATTGTAACAGGTGCAGAGCTGAACTGCTGGCTAGCTAGCCCAAGATTTCGTTTTGAGTTGCTATCGGAGACAGGAGAGAAGCCGGGTGCAGTAAGCTGCTTCTCCTTGAGTCGTGTATTCGTTGTCAGCATGTCGACAACCTGGCTCATCACAGGCCTTTTGTTGGCTGATGACTGGGTACAGAAGAAGGCAACTGTGATGTACCTGACCACCTGTTCCTCCGGGTACTCACTCAGCTCCGTGTCTACTAGCTCAAGAATCCTTCCTTCTTGATAAAGCTGCCACGCCTGTTGCAAGCAAGTTGATCGAACAGTCTCATAAGAAGAAAGTCTTTTCAAGAGGACTAAACTCGGTATAAGAATACGCACCCAGTCCAGGAGAAGCTTATCTGATCCCCCACAATCCGACTTTGAGCTGCTTCTGCCACTGATGATTTCAAGTATCAGAACACCGAAGCTGTAGACATCCGCCATCTTTGTTAGATGACCGCCCATTGCATACTCTGGAGCCAAGTAACCACTGCACTATCCAAAAGTTGCTGAGTAAGATGGTGGTCCTCTCTATACAGTTATTCAGCATGCTTTGTTGAAAACTGATTGATCATTACTTATACCATCCGGCACGAAATTTATCTACATTACATTAATTCCTTTCACTTTCATGTTCAATCATGACAGAAACCGCATTCATTAAACAAGTTGGATTCAATCTGGTTCTCGGCAATCATATGCTAAGGGCCAAAGTGGATAATATACTACTGTGACTTCATACAAAGTTATGCATAGCAGTAGAGATATTGTAGTTCAAATTAAGAAGAATACGTACGTGGTTCCTGCAATTTTTGTACTGATGTGAGTAATGTTATCTGGAAACAGCTTCGCCAATCCAAAGTCTCCAATCTTAGGTGAAAAATCCTTGTCAAGGAGTATATTACTTGCTTTGATGTCTCTATGTACTATCTGTGGCACAAGGTCGTCGTGAAGGAAAGCAAGTCCTCTAGCAGTACCCAAGCAGATAGCATGCCGCTTTACCCAATCCAGCTTACCGCGGTCACTGGTGTAACCTACAACATAGCAGATCAGCTAAACACTCTTAACAATCCATGGTGATCAAAAGAGGGCTTCATTTTGCTCGTGATGATCTTACATTCTTACCTAACAATGCCCGGTCAAGGCTGTTATTCTCTACGTATTCATAGACGAGGATGCGGTTGGATCCTTCTACACAGCATCCAACCAACTCAACTAGGTTCGGGTGCTTCACATTGGAGATTGTATCAATCTCTGTTAGGAATTCGCGCACCCCTTGCTTTGATTCAGCAGAAAGAGTCTTGATCGCGACTTGTGCTCCATCCTTGAGGATTGCCTGAATAGCCATTCGTCGGTTTCATTGAGTGACACCACTGATTTGCATATTCATACAGAAAAACACCAATGATACCTTATAGACTACTCCAAATCCGCCTCGCCCGAGCTTATTGCTGCTACTAAAATTGTCAGTTGCAGCTCTCAATTCATTGTAGGAGAAATTCCTAACTTTCCTCAATGATCCTCCTATAGCAGTAAAATCACAGCCGAACTTTGCTATCAAGAATCAAACTTTACAAACCCTAAATATAACCCTAAATGCCCAAAATCATAACCCAATTTAAATACAGATGAAATTCAACTCAGAAAAGCAATTCAAAATTTTAATTGATACCTTGAAGATCCTCAGCAACATGGGCGAGACCCTTGCCCCTTTGATACTTGGAGCTTCCGAAGCAGCTACAGCTCATGTCTCCTTCAACTAGCTAGCAATTACTCACTGAAACTGGAAAACAACAAATTAGACAAATAACCAGAGATCACACAAAGACACGAATTTGATCATGGAATTGAGAGACGAGAAAACCAATCACTGACTTTCAAAAGATGAACACATGTATAGATACGCAATTTGGGAATATGATAAGCAATTTGAGAATATGAAATTCAAAACCAGCAAAGTTTTCAGCTTTACCTTCAACATGGTAGCTAGAACAGGAAATCATGAGAATAAGAGGAGGGGAAACAGTCAAATAATATAAAGGATTCACATGAAGAAGCCCTCCTTTCAGACATATGGGAAAAAATGAATCATTGGAGATATGAAAAGTTTTGAAAGTTTGAAAATTAAAATAAGAACACATTGGTGATTGGAGTGGAGATGATTAGCGTAGGCATTGACAAAGGTCACAAGGTAGCCAACAAGGGCCACAACCCAACTCACCAAAGCAACTTTGTTAAGGGTCCGGTAAATTTTATATGGGCCCTCCTCCTCTTGTGCGCCAAATTGGTCGATAAACTTTATTTTATTTTCATAAAGTATGAAATTAGGTTAACCAATTGAGTGGTAAAAACTGGGAGAGAAATAGATGATTGGAACTGGAAGTATGTGAAATTCCAAAAAAACCCAATCGGATTGTCTGAAAATTAGGAGTCGTACCGGATTTATTTTGCTTTTTGTTATAAGGTCGGGATTCACTCTTCTAACTCAAGATTAATCCACTGTATAAGACTTCTTCATTTCCTATCTTTTGGTTTGTTTTTACCTATTTTTTGACGCGGGATTCTACCCATAATCCAATAAACTATTGGATAAATTGGTAAATCGAAAGGTTGAAATATCAGCAACGAAAAATATATGGTAGTAATATTTTTTAAGTTATTTATTTAGGTATTTTTAGATGAGTTTGTGATATGGAAGACCAACCAAATATATTTGTGCTGTATTTTTAATGGGATTTTCCCTCTTTTTTCTTGCATTTACATCTGGAAGGGAGTGTGAGGATGAGATGAGCAATTGAGAGCAAAGTTGAAATTTCTTTAAAGTCAACCAAAAACTCCTTTTCAAATTTGACAACGCCATTCATTTTTATGTGACAAACTCCACTTTTGGTTGATAAATAACATAGGGAGATTATTTATTCACCAAAAAAATATTACTCCATATTTGGAATAAAAACCACTCATGTACAGCCGAATATAAGGTTGACCTAGTTATAGTATTTATTTCTGTTTGTTTGAATTAGTGAGCTCGTCAACTAGCAATAAGCCCATCGAATAGGTTAGTCAATAATCTATTCAGAATTTTATGAAAAACTAAATTAAATAAAGTCAATAGGTGGATCACTTTTTTTTTAATAAAAGAAAAGATTCGAGGACTATGCAACATACTAGAATTTTTATTTTTGAACAATAGAGTGACTGATGAGATTGCATACATTTATCATTCTGTCTTGAAAGTCGATATCTACACCGATTTAAGTCTTTTTAGACCTCATCTGCAAGAATGTTGCTGGATAGAACTTGCTCACCCGAATTCTTTCCTAATGAAAAAAAAACACTAGAATTTTTGAAAGATCGGATTGACAAACAGACAATCCAATACCATACTATCAGGGACGGATTGAAGGGCGCGGACTAGGGTCCGTTTCAACCCAACTTATTTTCACAAAATAAAATAATGGATAAAAAAAAAAAGGGTTTTGTTAATAAAAATTATGTATATGAGAAATTAATAAACTCTTAAAAAAACAACATAAACGAAAATAAAGAAACAAGGTGACGTATGATATTTCAAGCCAAACAAAAAGGTGACGTATACTTCCTCACCTCAATGCCCCTAAGGCTATGTTTATCAAGGAACACTAAGGATACTAGGAATACTAAGACCATGTTTATCAAGGAATACTAAGGATACTAGAAATACTAATATTTTATTCTTTTCTTTCTGCCACATCATCCTAGCATCTCATTCTCATATTTTCCACTTTATCAATAGCATCCCTAGTATTTCAAAACTTATCTTTTCATACCAACTCAATTTACAAATATACTCCTCTCCAACAATTATTTCCATTCTCGATTATATTATTATATTAATTTATTATTATTCAAATATTAATATTAAAATAATTATTTATTTTATATCTTGCATTATTTATTATTTCAAATTATTCCATAATTATACTTCAATTTTTCGGATTTTATTTTGCATATTTATAATGAAAGAGAAATATTTTTTAAAAAAAAATATAGTAAAATATATTCAAAATTATTGTCTACGTGTAGATAACAATGAATCTAGTATTGTGATAAAATTTTTTTTTTTTTTGTTACATTTTTACTACCCAAAAATTGGTTTTAATGTGTAAAACAATTTAAACCGAGGGAAGATCTACACCGTCCATCACATTCCACGTGTCCTCCATGTGGTTGCCCTCTTGCAATCCAATCATGGCGCGACACATGTCCCATTGTTGTAGCAAGTTGCAGGAGCTCCTTCACATAAAGCGACGTCGTTTCGCTTGGGGAATCCGAAAGTCACCTTTGCCGTCCAGCTCACCTGATTGGACGTCACTTTTCAACTCCGTAGTATCGATACTTTGCAAGCAGTTCCCTGGTATCGCAAGAACCATTGTTGCAATTTTTTATTACTAAATTTCCTAGTATCGATGCACAGTAAAGTGTCGATAAATATGCCCTGATATTTTATTCTTCTCTCTCCGTCACATCATCCTAGCATCTTATTCTCATTTTTCTCACTTTATCAATAGTATCCATAGTATCCCAAAACCCATCTTTTCATACCCACTCAATTTACAAATATACCCCTCCCCATTATTTCCATTCTTGATTATATTATTATATTCATTTATTATTATTAAAATATTAATACTTAAATTAATATTATTTATAAACGAAATAGTGCGAACTATATATATATATTACAAAAAAAACGACATTAATTAAATAAACAAATTAAAAGACGTTACAACAAAGACAATGCATAAACTTTAAAAAATTTTCAATAACATAACATAATTCGAAAAGCGTAAAATACTAATTACCTCCACGATTGCCCCCAAATATTTGTCAAATATATTCCTTCAAGTCTTCTCTAAGCCGACGGTGTGTAACACTATCGCAAAGTTGTTGCTTCCTCTGGATATACTCGTGCATAGCCTCCGGTGTCGAGGTCGACCACGTCCATGTGGAGTTGTTTGTCGAGACTAGTTCGCCACTTATTCCTTCATCAAATTGCGGAATCTCGTAACCATGATGAGTATAATATTCTCGCTCGTCTTCCACGATCATATTATGCAAAATGATGCATGCTCTCATTATCTTCCCGAGCAACACTGGATCCCAAGACATTGCAGGGTTCCGAACTATGGCGAAACGAGCTTGCAACACACCAAATGCCATTTCCACATCTTTGTGAACAGAAGCCTGATGTTGGGCAAATAACTTCATCTTCTTGCCTTGGGGAGACTTTAGGAATTTCACAAATGTAGCCCATTTCAGGTATATCCCAACCGTAAGGTAATACACCGGTGTACCCGTGTCCCCAAACAATGAAATTAACATTTGGAGCTTGACCTTGTAAAATATCATCAAAAACAGGGGATCGATCAAGAACGTTAATATCATTATTTAGGGGTATGTCGAAAAACCCAACACGGCTGATACGACACGAAAACACGACGACACGACACGAAAAAACACGAAACCGAAAAGACACGACACAAAAATGACACGAACCGCTAAAACACGACATTAAACGGTTCGGATACGGTTCGGGCAAATTCCCCTGTTGGATACCTGACACGAACCATTTATTTATATTTTAATTTAAATATGTAATATGATAGTATTAGTATTATTAGAAAGGAGGTGAGACATAAAGATGCATTGGCTCAGTTGGTTCGGGTGTCTTTTGGGCAAACGATGAGCACGAGGTCGAGAGTTCGACTCCTTCACCCCTCGGTTTAGCTACTCTATTTGTTTTATTCTTTTCCTTAGTTACCCCATGACACGGCCCACACAAATCAAACCCTAGACAAACGCCTCATTCTCCAAAATCCAAACAACCGACAGATGAATCTCAAATCTCCATTCCCCCTCTCCCAACCCTCTTCAGATCTAACCTCAAATCCCAAATTCTACGCAAATCCGGCTTCGAAATCTTCAGATCCGGCGATAAGGCCGACTCGGCGAAGGGGTGAAGCTGCTAATAGTGTTTCCTCTTTCTCAATCTTGTCGAACTCTTTAGATCCGACATCTTTCTCCATCAACAATTCTTCTCTAGATCTGATTTAAGTGACAAATTTCGGATCTCGTCGAAATGGCAATATGCATCAGGAATTCCGAATCTCATACTCCTCTCTCTATAGATTCAAGGACGTCTCTACCTTTGACGATGTCTCTTTCATTTTTTTTTACTCCGGTGGCGTTCTGGCAAGTTTCCTCCAGATCCAGTGAGTTTTTGTTGTCCTAATTCGTTGATTTTGGTGGACTTCGGAAGTTCGACAACCTTCCTTATCTCCATTGAAGACCATCTTTAATTTGATTCTCCGCTTTCTCTAATCAAGTGGCTTTCTCACAATTTTTTTTTTTAAAAAAAACCAACTTGGTTCGTGTCGGGTACCCGGGTATCCAACACGGAACCGAATACCTTAACCGTTTCGGGTACCTGGGTTAAGGCGGTTCGGGTACGGTTCGACCATTTTGAGGTTAACGGTTCTGGGTACCCGACACGATTAACTAGTTCGTGTTGGGTACCCGGTTATGTACACCCTATCATTATTTGCATCTGGGACTCCGAAACAAGCATGCCAGATCCATAGGTCGTAGGATGCAACTGCCTCGAGTATTGTCGGGTGATCATGATCTCCACGGGCAAATTGACCTTTCCAGACAGTTGGACAATTCTTCCATGCTCAATGCATACAATTAATACTTTCCAACATCCCAGGAAAGCCACGAGACTCCCCTACACTTATAAGTCGTTGGATGTTCGCGACATTTGAACGTCGAAGATACTCCTCTCCGAACAAGTTGCAAATTCCGTCAACAAAATGTGATAAGCACAATCTTGTAGTGCCCCTGATAACCGTAAATACTCATCACAAGCATCGGCGGCAAGCCCATAGGACAAAATGCGAATTGCACATTTCACTTTCTGCAGAGTGGAGATGCCCATCATGCCTGTGCAATCTGGACGTTGTTGAAAGTATTGTACTTTCGACTTCAATCGCTAAAGAATACGATTAAAAACCCTCTTACTCATTCGAAACCTACGACGGAAGACCTCATCTGGGTATGTTGCAACCTCCGCAAAGTAATCGTCGGACAACTGGACATGACCTCTCTCCCTTCCTCGCTCAATGTGGGTGCGGCGACGTCTAGTTCGCGAACTTTCAGGTGGTTGGTACGCTTGTTGCTTCGCAAGAGTTGCAACTTCCCATTCATGAAGGATAGCTTGAAGCTCAGCTATGCCATCATCATAGCTACTACTTGATAGCAAAGGGTTAATGTTTGAGGAATTCGATTCGGAATCAGACATTGTGAGAGGCAGATGATTGTTGTGATGTTTCTAAAAGGCTAGAATGTCATCTTATATAGCAATCATACACTAACATGCAAGCTTCCTATGTAAGATTCCCTGGCAGAAGTGGACGAACCATTATCACATGTAAGCTGTAACGATAATGGAAGTGACAACACCACTCCACAAGTAAACAAAGTTTGCATGTCTCGGAAACTGAAGTCGGATGTGACAACACTCTACCACAACAAACAAAACATTATCACACGGTCAACAGAAGATTACTTATCTTGAACAATGTACTCGGAAGTGACAACACAACTCCACAAGCAAACAAAGTATGCATGTCTCGAACACTGAAGTCGGATGTAACAACACTCTACCACAACAAACAAAACATTACTTATCTTGAACAATGTACTCGAAAGTGACAACACCCTACCACAACAAACAAAGCTTAAAGTGAAACAGAAATTTCATTAATCAAAGCACACAATACAAACCATGCTTACAACATAAGAAACACGCATTAACAAAAAGGGAAATATGCATTAACAAAAGGAAACATGCATTAACGTGAGTTATTGTCGCCAACACCTGGTTGGGTGTTATATGTTGGAATGGATTGGGAGTGTTGTGCATTTTCAATTCCAAAGGTGATTGGGGTAAAGTTTTCTGTGTTTGAAGAGAGAACTTGAGAGTAATATGCAAGATCGTATTCAGAAGAAAGCGACATATTACCCAAGCTAGAGAAGAAGACATTTTCAGAAGGATTTTGGGTAGAGAAGATGGTAAAGATGGTGAAGTAGTGTGTCTTAGGTGTTGATAAAGGTGTGTATTTATAGCCACTACCACTCATCAACTTCCTCATATTAACAAATATTTTTTTAATATTATGTATTTCATTTCTTGTATTATTTATTATTTCAAATTAGTCAATAACTATAATTCAATTTTTCGGATTATATTTTGCATATTTTTAATCAAAGAGAAATATTTTGTAAAAAAATATAGTGAAACATATTCAAAATTGATGTCTACATGTAGATAAAAATGAATCTAGTATTGTGACAATTTTTTTTACAACCCCCCCCCCCCCCCCCCCGCAAATATGGTTTTTATTGTGTAAAACATTTACAATCTAGGAAAACATCATCACCGTCCATCACACACACGTGTCCACTGCTGATGCTGGCCTCCTTCCCTCCACTGACCACGTGTTCCCTGTGCAGCATGTGAAGTCAGACGCATGTACCGGGTGGCCCACCTTTTCAGCTTGTGTTATCGATACTATGGAAGTAATACTCTAGTATCTCTTGGAGCACTGTTGTAATTTTTTAATATTAAAAGCCCAAGTATCGCTGCACATTTTGCTACCGATAAAATTGCCCTAACGGCCCAACGCTTGAAAGCTTAAAAAAAACAACGGAAGAAATACAACGACATTAGAACTTTGTGAAAGCAAAATGACAAATGAATATGTTATTAAATTTAGATGCCTATCGGGAGATGAAAATTTTGACGGTATTATTCACGATTGTAATGACCAGGTTATTTTATGTCTTCATCTTATTTGACGTTTTATCCGTCGTCGACTTATTTGGCCTTTCGACCCACCAGGTTTGTCTGATGCGTCGAATTCTTACTTAATAAAAAAAACAAAAACAAAAAAGTAATGACCAGGTTATTGATATGTTTCAAAGTACGGTTCAACAGGGAATGATATGTGTTTTTATTGTCTTCTTTACTTGTGTCATGTTAGCTTGTAACAAAGGCCTAATAAACATTATTGTTAATTAAAGGTGACAGTCTCAGTGTTGTCAAAGCAACAAAAGATAATACGGTGAGAAACCGAGAATCTCGAGCGGTTTGTATCAAATCGAGAGTCGTGTCGGGTTTATTTTATTTTTGTTTATACGGTCGGGATCCACAATTTTACACAAAAGCTTAAGTCATTGTGTAGGGGCATCTCCCTTCCTTATATTTTGTATGGTTATACCACCCACAATCAATGTGGGATGACTATCTTTTATCCCAACATATACGAAGTATGAAAAGCAACTTCAACCCGATCAAATTCAATCACTGCTATATAGAGTCCAACACAAGCGACGATAACATTGTCAAAGCTAGAAATGCTTATAATATGATCGAGAAACCTTCCCTTCAATAGAGAATTATGTAATACTATCATCCTCTTGAAGGGTCAAGGGTGATCTCTGCATGTAGAGACATCCTTTTGGTTGCTTACTGCAAAAAATAAAAATAAAAAATGAATCTATTACTAGTATAAAATAAGACTTTCGAATTTTATAATAAAATGTTACAAAAAAAATTACCATTAATATTTCTTAGAGAAGTATGTTGACTTTATACTTAAATAGTTAAATGATGTACGGAAAAACTATATTTAAGATAAGAATAAAGGTGTAGGATTCATTTGGCACCATCAACCAGCTTTTCATAACTTTATATTATATAATTTTAAATAAAAATAAATGTAAGAATTTAGTTTAATTATCTTTTGAAATTGAAACTTTTTAACAACTACCCACCTAAAAGGAAAAGAAATGCTCTCTTCCAAAAAACCTAAACCCCAACCCTAAAAATTAAACCTTCAACAAAACCAACAGCCGCCTCCAGCGCCCACCATCTTCACTAGCCTCTTTCCATGGTGTTTTCCGCAGCCCTGCTTGCTTGGCTCCCTGCCGCCCCGATCCTCACTCTCTTCAACACAACCAACAGTCGCCGCATGTGCAACTTCTGTCCTCTTTCGGCTGTTCCTGCGCGCAGTCTTCCGACGTCAGCTTTTGTACGTCCTCATTCAGCCTCCTCCCATGGTGTCTTCTGATGGCCTGCTCGCCTGGCTCCCCGCTGCCCCGATCCACACCCTCAACGCAATCTCCCTGGCCGGACTCTATCCACAGTCCCTCCCAAGTTTGGGCTCCTGCGGCTCCGTCGATTCGATCCTCCTCGCTCTCTTGGCCGCTCGAGCTTCTTCATCCTTCGGTGCATCCCTCTTCATCCCCTCCCCCATCGCATCCGGCTCTGCGCCTTTGCCCTCTTGGAATTCGGTTACCTCAGCTCCCTCGACGACGTTGGAGTACGACCTTCTCCATAGCCCCCCAAACAAACAAAAAAAGAAAAAAGAAAAAAGAAAAATAGCGATTCCCATGTGCATACTCATCCTTCTTCCTCTTGATCTCCTTGAATAGGTGTTGCATGTTCAGTATCCGATCCGCCCTCTAGATCCAACCTTTTAAGACTCCTGATTTGAGCTTCCCTCAAAGCCTTCACACAATTTTTTCTAACTCTAAACCTAAACTTCAAACAAAACTCATTCACAAAAATGTCCATGTCTATATTTGGCTGTACAGCCTCTAGGTCCCAAGTTTTCGAGTTCAATACATCACATGCAACAAGATTGTTGAGCGAGCAAGCTCGTTGCCATATCTGGAATCAGATTCGCATATCTCACCGCCTTCAAAGCTAACTATGTCAAAGCCAACAACTTCCTTCTTGCATGCAAGCCAAGCCAAGCCGTCTAAGCCACCACCGGATCAGATATCTATCAAGGAACCACAGCTCTAATTTTTAGACTTTTTTTTATTATATTTTATCTGTAATTGTAGCTTTAGATTTAAGCTAATGTTTTTTTCTTTTTTATCAAGCCATCTTTTGATGGTTTCAAGATTGCTTCGTCGATCTATTTTTTGTCTACTGTAAAAAAAAAAAAAAAACTACCCACCTAAACTTTTCGATTTTTTATTCACAACTTTTCATCTTTAGATGATCCAAAATCCTTATGGTTGTTTCTTAACCAAAACAGGAGCCTCCTTAAGTGTAAGTGTTAAAGTCGATTAGGTTATGTTACAAGAGATACATACAATATATATATATATATCCAATGGAGTTCCATCACAAAACAAATTGATAATAAGATGACTAGTCCACCAAACTTACATGTTGTGTAAAACATCTCCTTCTAACGCAGCGAAAAGGCAAGGCATCAACCTTGGACTTTCGGAGCCCATAGCCTATATGCTCACAAAAAAAAAAATCACACCAACATTATTGTCAAAAGATAACCGGGGGCAGGACTTGCAATAACATTTATATTTTTACACACTAAAATTCAATCAAGTATGGCAAACTCATGCTCATGACTCGAGTTAGAAACGATATAGAGAAATAAATAATCACACCAAAACAACCGAGTGATGTTTAGGTTAAAAGTAGGTGAACGTCGTAGGTGGCATACAGTTATGAACAACTCACAATAAAAATCACATTAACTTCCATACAAAATTAAAATCACCCCAAAATACAAACCTTTGAATTTCAAATACCATCCACACTAGTTGGTATTATTCGCCCGAAATCTGAAATTTCAGAAAAATGTATTTTTAAACATATACGGAGTATAGTATAAAATTTTGAAATGTCTATTATTTATTTATTTATTTTTAGGAATGTGCACTCTTAATAAATATGCATCTTTTTCAAAATTTCAGGATAGTCATGCACTTTTTAGTAGAAATTATACATTTTTTTAATACTTTTGATGATTTACACATATAGCCACTTTTAATTTGATCCACTCTTAATTTTATCTTTTCAAAAGAATATAGCATATCAATTGGCATGAGATTTTAAATATAAATAATAAGATGTTCTAATAAAACTTATTTTTATCGATGAAATGTATATTTATAATTTATTTTTATACCGTAATAAACAAATGAATGCTTTTAGAAAAGATAATCAAGTGTCAAAATTAAAGAATTAAAGTATTTTTTTCCACATGATTTGTGGAATAGTATTGATGACGTGTTTCAATTTCCATTGTATTAAATGATAGTGTAGAATTAAAAGGGTGTTTGATTAAACAATTTATAACATGTTTAAATTAAATTACATTTTAAAATAAAATATATGTCATTTTTTTTATGATAAAATAAGATTTTGAAAGGTGTCAGCTTTAAAAGAACGTCGAAAATGATAAAATATTATCGATATTTTAAAGTCCAAGAGAATAACTTTAGAGGCCTTTCGGCTTTCACAACATTATTATAGCCTACCAAATAAGTCTAGTAGGGTTCTATCATAAAGCCAATTGACGTTAAGAGGAGTAACCAACTACCTTATATACCACGACTTGCTTGTTAAGGTAAAAATTCGAGCTTAGAAAAAACTGAACCTCGAAGGCCGACAAGTCGGCAGACGGTAAACCGTATAAACAAACAGAAAATACAAAGATGGTGCAGATATAAACAACAACACTCTACAAAGGCGAAACAAGAAACAACCAGACTGAAACGAGATGAGGACGTAGATGAAAGACGAAGCCAAACACTCTACGGAAGCAGCACTCCAGGCCAGCGACACATCAGGATAATAGAATAATAGAATAATTACATTGTACAAGTATACTCCATCTGTCCAATAATACATGAGTTTTTAGAGGTGATTTTTTGTCCAAAAATAGATGGACTTTTATGTTTTCTAGGTAGGAAATTATAATGATTTGTATTGATTTGTGTGATGTTGACTTTTTAAAATAATTTGATTGGTTAAAATGTGTAGTGAGTGTTAAAAAATAATAAAATTTATGAAAAAGTTATTATAACGATGATATTTTTTTAAAAGTAAAGTGTTTTATTAAAATTTGTGCAAAATGCTAAAAGTCTATACTACTCCCTCCGTATCGCAAAACTTGTAGTTTTAGAGGAGTAAACTTGTTGTTTTAACTATAGTTATTATCTTTATAGGTAATGATTGCTCTTTTTATAAGTAATAATTAGTGCTTTTAGATATTTTATCCTATAAAAGTAAAGGAAATATAGGTATTATTAATAAGTGTGAATAAAACTAAAACTACAAATTTTGCGATACGGAGGGAGTATATTTTAGGACGGAAGTAGTATGTTTTTTCTAAAATTTGAAAAAGGGGTAAAAGGAAAAACTTTTTTTTTTTTCAAAAAAAAAACCCAAAAACAGAGATGCCCCGTAAAGAGAGAGGCGTTCAGTCATCTCCTCCGTCTCCAATTCGGAACACCCTCTGAGATTTGTGAGCAAACACACATCCAGAGTCGGCCTTCAACCCCAACATCTCGAATCTCATCGCTTTTGGGTTTTTGTCCCCCAACAAACCTTCGCCCCATTCACGCTCTGACACGCAATCCCTAACCCACCTCCAACCCCCAAATCCTCCCTCTAAATTCCTACAAATCCAATCCCACTCCTACCCCACTACCCCCAATCTCTCTCTTTCTACAGTCGCTGCTGTCGCCTTCAATTGCGACTTTCTACCACTCGCCCCCTCTTTTATTCCCCTTTCTTTATTAGGGTTTTCCTTTTTTCTTTTTTTTTAAAAATTTCCCCTTTTTTCTACTACTACTAGTGTTTATGGAGATGACAACCAAAGACCCTGAATCAGAGGAGACAAATATTGACTCTGACCTCTCTAATTCCAAGCCCTCTGCTGCTGCTGCGTCTGAGGATAAGCTCGAGGAGGAACGATCCGTTGGCGCTGTTGACGGAGCTGGGGGCGGTGGTGAAGAGGAGACGATGGATAAAGTGTCCGACGCTGATGATGCCATGGAGGTTGATCCTGTTAATCCGGCTACTGTTTTCTGTATTCGCTTGAATCAGCCCAGGTCCAATTTGATGCACAAGATGAGCGTCCCTGAGCTCTGTCGCAATTTTAGGTATTTCTGATTTTGTTTTTTGTCTTTCTGTTTTGAATTAGGGGTTCTCGAATTCTATTTTTTTGGCAGTGCTTCCGTTTAGGGCTATCAGAGTCAATCGCTCAGTAAAGATACAGATTCGTGCTTCTTGAAGCTCAAATCACTATAGGTGTTCAAAAGCTTTACTGGAAGGGGAAGTAAAATAGATTCTGAACATAGAAAGTATTAAATGAAAGGAGTGACCTTTACGTCTGACATACTATTCTGCTATGTGTGACAACGCAAGTGATTTCTGTTCAGAGTTTGGAGTTGTAAGGTGAACACAGTTCAAGGAAATGATGATTTTATCTTACCATTACAGACCACATATATTGGTTTATATCCACACAATACTCTATCTCTGGAATTTGTGATAAACATACCAAGTCTTCAATCTTCATTAAATTTGTGATAAACACACCAAGTATTAAATCTTCATCCCAACTGACAGTCAAAAAGTCTCTATCTCTGGAATTACAATTTCTGATTAGTATGAAACTGTGGAAGGCAATGAAACTTAAGAGCTCTGTTGGAGTGGATTTGCACTCGTGTAGGATACATCTACATGAGGGGGTGCAAAAAGATCGCATCTTCTACTGCTGTTCCAATTTATGTCACTAATCATGGCCTAATTAACATAGGTGTTGTCAACATTCTTTTTTGGTTAATTTACTTCTTCATGTTTTGGGTTCGTACATGTTTTTTTTTCTTCCATTTGCCAGGTTTGGGTTTCGATTACTACATCTGATTATATGTGAACTGCCTTACAGTGATTTTCCTGTTTCTTTGTATCGTGTTAGAAATATATGGTTCCTCTTCAGCTGAGTTATGTTTTTCCCTTTCTGACTGAAGTGCTGTATCCTGGTGCGGAAAACTGAATGCTATAGCATGTGCCTCAGAAACTTGTGCCAGAATTCCGAGGTTAGCCTACAGTCTGTTTTTTGCAGATAGTTTGCGTGGTTTCTTCTGTGAAAATCTAGAACTTAGAAAAATGAATTTCGATAGCACCATATTAAATCGTTGCTCCGTGCATCTATTTCATGCATTCTTTGCAGTTGCTGGGGCCTTGGGGGATTTTTGAGTTCTGAAAATTCTGTGATAAATATAAAGAGTTACTTGCGCTATCATGAATGGACTTTTCATTTTGTGCATTATGATACCAGTATGTGAGGTGGGACTGACCCAGGGATCTGGTATTGGTATTGGTGAGGAACCACATCAATAGCAACTACACTGCATGGAGTCCAATGATTCTTTTGTTTTATAGGTTCAATTATGTGCTGTTTTAACATATTAAAGTTTAAATTGACATTGACTTTCCAACTTTACACTCGTGCATTAATACTATCAATGACATTGTGATTGTAGCTCTAGTGCAAATCCACCATTTTGGATCCCCATACACGTTGTCATTCCAGAACGACCCACAGAGAGTTCAGTTTTTAATGTAATAGCAGGTATCTTATGTCAACTTTTGCTTAAATTTGTGAAGATGTTAATCATGTTATATTTGGGAGTCGCTTGTATCATATCTGTATTTTGGTTTGATGTGGGATGTTAGCGATGTGCTTGAATTTGGTTGCTGGTATATTGATCTTATTGATTATATAAGTTTTGGATATAAACCGTGAAATGATTTTGATTACTTCAGCCAAAGTGAGGGTTGGAAAGATGAAATTTTAGTGTGCTTGTCGTGGGGATTTTGCTCTGAAAAAGGGATTTTGCCTATCCAAATCCAAACATTTTACATGGTAATGCCATCTTTGTGAATTGGTTGCTGTCCATGATCTGAGCCCTAGTCTTTCCTCTAGGGCTTCATATCGTTTTCAGAGAAATCTGACACAAAATTTTAGTTTTTGCAATTCCAAATGGTAGAGCAAGGTTTCAGTTCTGCCATTCAATGTCATGCCTAAAAATTTAGAAAAAAAAAAATAGCTGAGATCTCCGGCAAGATTAATATTGGGCCTATGATGACTAGCTATATACGTTACTGGATAGTGGACATGATTTTTGACAACTGAAATTCATGTATGTTTTAATGAGAGTCCCTTGCTCCTGTGAATGGAAAAGAAAGCGGATCATGTGCAAAATTCATCACAACATTTATTAACATGAATTGAATTGTTCATCCTTTTTTTTTTTACAAGAATTATATTGCTAAAAGAATGTTTTGTACTTGATATTGTTATATATGCAGGGGGGGGGGGGGGGGGGGTTGTGGTGCTTTTAGATGCATCCCCAGTCAAGACATGCACTGGCATATATTTCTTAGCGAAACATAGTAAACCAGAAGAACTTAGCTTTGATATATTACCTTCACCATTGACCATTAGTTATTGTGAATATGCAACTTGCTTGAGAGCAGACTGTTCCCCCCCCCCCCCCCCCCCCCCTCCCTTTTGTATTTGTTCGTTGACATTCCCTTTGTCATATATTCTTGAACATTGATTGCAGATTCTCCTCGGGATTCTGTTCAGTTCATTGAATGGTCGCCTCCTTCTTGTCCTAGAGCACTATTGATTGCCAATTTCCATGGAAGAATAACCATTTGGACTCAGCCCTCTCAGGTAAGCTGGTTGTTTTTAAATCCCTCAGTCACTTGCATTTATGTTCTGGACTATTTTTACTATCACATCTTTGTTTTTTTAGCTTCTTAGGTTCTGTATCACTTGGTTTGTCATGATCACCAGCAATTATAGGATTGTTCTTATGTCAATTTGATGACAGCTTTCAACTTTGAACTTTTTCAGGGACTTGCTAATGTTGTACGAGACGCTTTTCTTTGGCAAAAGGAGCATGAATGGCGGCAGGATACTGCAGTCGTTACAAAGTGGCTATCAGGGGTGTCACCGGTATGGAGCTCAGTTTTCCAGTGTATTTGCTTTTCTGGAATATGCCTAAAAGGTTTCATATTATTTTTCTATGCTCTTAAACGGTTTGGCTCTACAGTTCACCAACAATGATGTTACCATTTAGGCTTAGTGAACTAACTCTACCCTTTGCTTCCATTTATTTTTTAATCCAGGCTTATTGCTCTAACTCTACCCTTTGTCTTTTCTACTTTAATCAGTATAGGTGGCTTTCTGCGAAATCTTCTAGTTCTTCAAGCTTGATTTCATCATTTGAGGAAAATTTTCTTTCACAGCGGCCTCAAACTTCAGGTGTTGTATTTTTCCTAGCATTCTATGATAAGTCAATCTTATAACGTTTTCTCACTACACCTTTTGTTAAAAATCTGCCAAGCTTGTAATTGAAATTCTCTAGCATATACCCCAGATTTAAGCCTTTTGTTTGTCTTCAGCTAGGTGGCCAAACTTCCTCTGCGTTTGTTCTGTCTTCTCGTCCGGCTCTATCCAACTTCACTGGTCACATTGGCCACCTTCTCAGAATAGTGTAGCTGCGAAGTGGTTTAGCACAAGCAAAGGGCTTCTGGGGGCTGGCCCCAGTGGAATCATGGCTGCAGATGCTATCATAACGGATACAGGTGCCATGCATGTGGCTGGTGTTCCTATTGTCAATCCATCAACTGTGGTTGTCTGGGAGGTCACACCTGGACCTGGAAATGGATTCCATGCAACTCCAAAGATTAATGCAGGCAGTGGAGTCCCACCATCGCTTAGTCCTCCAAGTTGGTCAGGTTTTGCCCCACTGGCAGCATACTTGTTCAGTTGGCAAGAATATTTTATTTCAGAATTGAAGCAAGGGAAGAAGGCTAATGATCAAGAGTTGATTGATGATATCTCTCTTCATTGTTCACCTGTTTCAAATTTTTCGGCATATGTGAGCCCAGAAGCTGCAGCTCAATCTTCTGCAACCACCACATGGGGTTCTGGGGTTACTGCTGTTGCTTTTGATCCAACTCGTGGAGGGTCTGTTATAGCTGTTGCAATAGTTGAAGGTACACGTGAAACTAATTTATTTTAAATAATGCCATAGATTAACATTTAACTTAAGTCTATACCAGTAAGCAAGTAATAACTCAATGAATTAGTTTTTGGGAATGGTATTAAAAGACTTTCTGAAACTATAGTTTTCGAATATAGTTTTGGAATGAATTATTGGATGTTAATTATAAATTTACATTAGTGAGGCTATGATGAGCTACATATAATCTTGAAATTGGTTTTTACAATTATTTGCACTGCTCAAGAAAATAGTAAGAAAAGTTTGAAGCTAAGTAAAGAAGACTTTGCTTTTTGGCCTGTTTGAAATTTCTTCATTGGACAAGACTGAGAATATTATTTCAACCTAAGTAATAATTTTCTTTTACTATGTATAGGGCAATACATGTCTCCACATGATCCCGATGAGGGGCCTTCGATAACAGGATGGAGAGTGCAGCGCTGGGAATCATGTCTGAAGCCTGTTGTCCTCCATCAGATTTTTGGAAATCCTACATCCAGTTTTGGTGGGCAGCCACCCATGCAAACCGTCTGGGAGACTAAGGTTAACAAAAGCATTGCACCAACTGAGGATTTTAAGAGTCGGCAAACTACTGGAAGTGGACCAGCCACTGATGGTGACAATAGATCGGATTCAGCTGCTGAGAAGACCAAGAGTGTCACTTTTGATCCCTTTGATATGCCAAGTGATGTTCGATCTCTTGCACGCATTGTGTATTCTGCCCATGGGGGTGAAGTGGCCGTTGCATTTCTTCGAGGAGGTGTCCACATTTTTTCTGGACCAAGTTTTGCTCCTGTAGATAATTACCAGATTAATGTTGGTTCAGCAATTGCTGCCCCTACCTTTTCTTCCACAAGCTGCTGTTCAGCTTCTGTTTGGCATGATGTGCACAAAGACTGCACAATTCTCAAGATAATCCGTGTTATTCCTCCTGCTATTGCAATTCATCAAGCAAAAGCTAATGCTTCAACATGGGAACGTGCAATTGCAGAGAGGTATGTATGTGCATTACCTGATATATCAGTTTATTATTTTCTTTTGGTCCATACTTGTCTTCTCTCCTTTTTTGGCTAATTTAGATCCATTAATATAAGCCAAAAAACAACAAACAGCTAGAGACTGTGGTCCTCTTCTAGAATGAGCTACTTTTGTACCTTTTCACTTCTACTCAATCCAAGATGAATTTCTTTTACTAGTAATTTTTAGAGCTAAATTCTCTTAGGGTTTGGGATTTAGGGTTCCTCTTGCTCCCGATTCTTTGAAGGTTATACTCTTATTTTTCTATTTTTATTTTGCAATTTTTAGCTAGTTGCTTCCTGTAAAGAGGCATTATTTTGCATCCTGCATATTGATGGAACCCATTTTAACTTCTTGTTCCTGTTTGATTCTATACTGGATATTGATTACCTTAATCAATTATGTTTTATTGTAGGTTTTGGTGGAGTCTTTTGGTTGGAGTTGATTGGTGGGACGCTGTTGGCTGCACACAAAGTGCTGCTGAAGATGGCATTGGTAAGAGGAGATGATAATTTGCCACTTACGTTTGCTGTCAAATCAAAAATATAGCCGCCTGTATTGGAGATGATAATTTGCCACTTACGTTTACATTGATCGTTCTCAGTTTCACTCAACAGTGTGATTGCTGTGTTGGATGCTGATTTCCATTCTCTTCCTTCAACCCAGCATAGGCAACAATATGGATCGGTATGTCAGCTTGAATGTTTTCAATGTATACATGGCGTACGTCATGCATGTTTTGCATGTCGATGAGATTGTTTGTTCCTAAGATACTCCTGTGTGACCGTCTAGATCTTTGATAGCATTACAACCATAATATTTAGAAGTCTTTACCTTTCCCACTAATTAAGGTTCAAATCTCAATCAAGCAAAGTTCTAGATTTCCCATGTGTGTTATTTGTAGCTTAAGTGAAATTCCTTTAGTTCAACTTATGGGTCGGAATCTAATCTACCAACAAAATAAAAGAGGGAAATATTTGCAAAAATTATTTTAACTATTGCTCCTTGGTAGAAAATTATACAAACAAATAAAAATGGCATCTGAAAGCTTCAACCGTATATGCAAAAATAAATTAGGGGTGACCCTGATATGTAATTGTTAGCATCCTGAATTTTATAACTAATAGTTTTTGAATTTCTGTAGCCAATTTTAGTTAATTTATAATGTGTCCTTTTTCTTTTTCATTACTTGAAAACAAATTGTCGTTTTTGTAAAACATTGAATTATACTAGTACAAGGTTTTTTAAAATTAAAATATTAATAATATCTATAAATATATTATAAAATACCAACAAAAGTTAAGATAAAAAAAAACATTACCATAAATGTATCTTATAATTCTGAAATAATTTTTTTTATATCTCGTCTAAAGTATACTACATAAATGTAGATATTTTAAATCACCCAGTAATAATAATATCAATATCACTGTAACTTTTTTAGAAATTTTGAAATCTGAATCATGTATTTAAATGTGATGTGTTACAAATAATAATTATATTCAATGCTTTAAATTAAGCTCAATAGTTAGTACATAAATGTGAGTTAAGCCTAATGGTTATATTAGATTGAATTCAATATTTTGAATTAAGCCCAATTGTTAGTAAATATGTTAAGAATAAAAGAGAATGGAGGATTAAAAAAATTTAATGGAAAAAAAAAGAGAAAAGGAAAAATAAAAAAATCAAGGAAAAAAACATAATTGGTCAATATTCCTAAAAATCCTTTAAGATTGACACGTAAGCAAAATCTTCTAAATTAAGGTTATATATAGATAGTTAGTACATAAATGTGAGTTAAGCCTAATGGTTATATTAGATTGAATTCAATATTTTGAATTAAGCCCAATTGTTAGTAAATATGTTAAGAATAAAAGAGAATGGAGCATTAAAAAAATTTAATGGAAAAAAAAAAGAGAAAAGGAAAAATAAAAAAATCAAGGAAAAAAATATAATTGGTCAATATTCCTAAAAATCCTCTAAGATTGACACGTAAGCAAAGTCTTCTAAATTAAGGTTATATATAGATATTGTTAGTAAATATGTTAATAATAAAAGAGAATGGAGGATTAAAAAAAATTAATGGAAAAAAAAGAGAAAAGGAGAAATAAAAAAATCAAGGAAAAAAACATAATTGGTCAATATTCCTAAAACTCCTCTAAGATTGACACGTAAGCAAAGTCTTCTAAATTAAGGTTATATATAGATATAGATTGTTAGTAAATATGTTAAGAATAAAAGATAATGGAGGATTAAAAAAAATTAATGGAAAAAAAAGAGAAAAGGAGAAATAAAAAAATCAAGGAAAAAAAACATAATTGGTCAATATTCCTAAAACTCCTCTAAGATTGATACGTAAGCAAAGTCTTCTAAATTAAGGTTATATATAATGTGTACTTGAAAACAAATTGTCGTTTTTTTCTTTTTCTCTATCTCCTTTTCCCCCTGATTGACTTGTTTTATATGGTGCAGAGTTTGGATAGAATAAAATGCAGGCTTTTGGAAGGAGTAAATGCTCAAGAGGTTAGGGCAATGGTTCTAGACATGCAAGCAAGGCTATTGCTTGACATGCTGGGTAAAGGAATTGAGTCTGCTCTCATAAATCCTACTTCTTTGATACCTGAGCCTTGGCTTGCGTCAACTGAGACACTTTCTAACCCAGATCCTGAAGCAATGGCTGTTGAACCAGCACTTGTTCTAAGTGTCCAGGTATTATTACACCCCCTTTTTTAAACTCTCTTTCCAACCTGTTTGGTTTGCACTTCCTATTACCCAGTCACAGTAAGCAGTTTGATGATCTAGATTTGCCTTTTTGACAAAAAAAAATTCTAGATTTGCACAATGTTTTCGAAATTGAAACCGTGAGAGTGCTGTCTTGGTTCTCTTGTAATTGTATTTCATAATATTTGCAGGCTTATGTTGACGCTATACTAGATTTAGCTTCACATTTTATTACGCGATTGCGACGTTATGCAAGCTTCTGTCGCACATTAGCAACTCATGCTTTCCAGGCAGGTGCTGCTGGTAATCGAGGAATGGTGGCTAGTCCTACTCAGACTACAGCTTCTCCTGTTAATACAACTCAGGGTCAGTATGTGGTGTAATTTTGTTCTTGAATGTCAAACATTTCTATGTCATGATTAATCCCTCAACTTCTTAACGTTTTTGAAGAACTTCCTCGAGGTGCAGTCAGTTTTTTGTTTAGCACTTGGCCTGCATGCATTGAGTACACATGTATGGGGTTTTTCTCGGAAGTACCTAAATCTACATAGCTTTTCTGGAGACTCCATCTAGCTTAAAGAGTGCATCTTGAATAGATGTGTCATTCTGAGTCTGTAGGAAAATAAGTTGCACAAGCATTTGTCTGCCTTATAAGATCTCTTAACATAATGCCTTTTTACTTGCAGGAGCGCAAAATGGTACAGCAAGTGCTGCCGGAAGCACCCAAATGCGTGCATGGGTACAAGGTGCAATTGCTAAAATTAGTAGTACAAATGACGGAGTGGCAAGTGCAGTACCAAATCCTACAAGTGGTCCACCAACTATTGTGCCTATCAGTATAAACACCGGAACTTTTCCAGGGACACCTGCAGTCCGTCTTATCGGTGACTGCCATTTCCTTCATAGACTGTGCCAGCTTTTGCTGTTTTGTCTCATCTTTCGCCGGACACAACTACCACGCCATATTCAGAATATGCAGAGAAATAATGTTGCGAATCTACAAAAGCCTCAGCCAAATGGCCCAGGCAAGATTGAAGAAGCTGGTGCTATTCAGGCAAAACCAAATCTGCCTGGTGTCAGGTCAGAAGACGGCCTTGTAATTCGACCTCAGCTTGGCCCTGGAACTAAAGGAGCAGAAGAAGCTATGCCCAACCGTGCAAAGCTTGGATCTGGGAATGCTGGGGTAGGATACACCTTTGATGAGGTAATGTTATCTTTGTTACCCAAGGCTTGCAGACTAACTTCATTCAAGAAACCAATTCTTGCTTTATTTTCACCACTAAATTTTACTTTATTCACCGTTAACCACCGCATGAAATCAAGCTTCACGCGGTCTCCACAGTATTTATTAATTAACTTGTTTCCTTACATTGCTTGATTTCAATTAATTACCCATCTCCACATTATTTAATCAAGCTTCACCGCACCTGGTTGCGGTTTCTTTTTGCTTACGGTTTCACCGCATCTTATTGCGGTGGGTATCCTGTGGTGGTTAACGGTGAACATAGTAATTAGCGGTTTATATATCTTTTCCGGTTTATAAGATATTATAGAGTAATCATTTTCATTTCCAAGCAGAACCTTGTAAGGGTAAAATTCATTCTGATGGGGTCTCAAAGATTGTTCTTATTCTACAGGTGAAGGTTCTTTTTCTAATACTGATGGATTTGTGTAAGCGCACAGTTAGTCTAGCACACCCGTTGCCTGTGTCCCAGGTTGGTAGTAGTAACATTCAGGTCCGCTTGCATTATATTGACGGGAATTATACGGTGCTACCCGAGCTTGTAGAAGCTTCTCTCAGTCCACATATGCAGGTAATTTAGAATTATGTTGAAGCATCTCAGTTAGAATGGAATCCATATCTTTTACCGCATATAATTTTGATCGAGTTGTTGAAGATGTAATTGAGAAAAGTTTAGCTGTGGCGTATGTATTTGTTATGTAGAAAATACACTGCTGTAGGATTCGAATGGTTATTACTTATCGTCTTTTGATGTCTTCTGAACTCTCTGCAGAATATGCCTCGCCCAAGAGGCGCAGACGCTGCTGGGTTATTGCTCCGCGAGCTTGAACTCCACCCTCCTGCTGAAGAGTGGCACCGGAGGAATTTGTTTGGAGGGCCATGGTCTGATCTTGATGATGTGACCTCACTAGATGACAGTTTCAAGCCGAGTACTTCCATGGACCCGCTTGATTCAAGTTCAGTGGAGAGTTGCGATGTTTATTATGGTGTACAGAGCCTGTGGCCGAAGAAACGCAGATTGTCTGAAAGAGATGCTGCACTCGGCTTGAATACTTCCGTAGGTCTCGGAGCTTATCTCGGTATAATGGGATCACGTCGAGACGTTGTGACAGCTGTTTGGAAAACGGGCCTGGAGGGCGTCTGGTACAAGGTAAAGACCCATTCTTCATCATCTCACGTCGCTGCGTCTTCTTGCCTTGGCCCTGATCTTTTTTATTGACAATATCTCCTGATGATGCAGTGCATGAGATGTTTGCGTCAGACCTGTGCATTTTCGCCAGCAGGGGCTGGGGGTCAGCAAAACGACAACGAGAGGGAGATGTGGTGGATCAGCAGATGGGCTTACGGATGCCCGATGTGTGGCGGGACATGGGTGCGGGTTGTGTAAGTTATACCCTATTCGTTTAAAGCTTACTTAGGGCAAAACCATCTGATATACGTGACCGATTACCATAACCAGAGGCAGGAAGCAACTGAATTTTGAATGTTGCGTGTAGGTATTAAACGCCATTTGAGCTCGAATGACCGAGCCACAGTAGGGTTCCTTCTCCTGCAACCGAGGAACTGATCGGCTATCACATGTAGTGTTCCGAGATTAAGAGAATTTTATCGTGACAGTAATGTAGATTTTCTAGTTTAGTGAAGTCATTGTTGTATCATTTTTCGAGTATCGTCACTTCGATCTCCATGGTTTCATTGTAACATGATTACTTCTCAATACAAAATCCACATATGCTCTCTCACAATTTTCTCAAATTTGTTTGGAATCTTGAACCAGTAGTTTTGTGTTTCCTTTCAGTTTGTGTTTTACATATATGACAGATGAAACATAAGTCACGCACAAGAGGTATGATAAATAACTAAAAATCGATTGGTATACAATTTTTCTCTCAAAGATTTGAGAGAAAAAATTAGGGTGATAAAACCTATACCTCTTGAGTCACACCTCTGCCCCTTTTGAGTCACACGTCCGTGACTCAAGAGGAGCAGGGTGTATTTTAAAAATAATAAATATAAAAATAATAAATAAAAAAAATGGGAGATGGGTATATAGTAAAAAGGGCAATTTGCATAACTATACATTTTTTTTTTGACTTTGCAAAAATGCCATTTTTTTGTGGAATTTGCAAAACTAGCATGTATGCTAGTTGTGCAAATAAAAATGGGGAAGGGGAAATCCGGTTGTAGGTCATCACATGGGAGAGATGAGTGACCAGGAGAGAGAGTAATGACCAGGAGAGAGGGGGTGTTTTGGTGGGAAATTTGACGTCACAAATTAGAGAGATATGAGTGTAATGATGACCTATGGGAAAAGGTGATGGGAAAGGGGCTTTACCTCCATTTGCAAAGTATAAAAAGAGAGAAGGAGAGAGAACACCCAGTTTCTTCCTTCCATGGACAAAAGTGCTGGAGAAGAAGGCCACCATTGAAGAAAATCTGTCGGCCTCAAGGTCCAGTTGCAGAGCACTTGTCGGCCTCATTCCTTGTTCGTGTCAGTGTTCAGAAACTTCCGTGTCACTTTGGTTTATGAGAAACCCTAATTCTCAGTTGCAATGGGTAAACGCCTCTCTTGTTTCTCCTCATGTTTTGCGAAAAGTATATACCTATGAACAATAGTGTTGATCACACTTTTCATTTTCAGGGGAAAACGCCAAAGTATGCGTCACTCTCGGCTTTCAACGGTGGTTGGAACCGATGACATGCATATGTATGTAGGTGACAAGGGTAAGGGTTCGGAGGTAATCCACTCGCCATTGCCATATAAACCATCATCACAGGGCCAATAGCATAAAAACATAAATCGACACCCCTATCACCCAATTCGAAACCACTGTCACTCAATTAGAAACCCATGTCACCTAATTTCACTTGTCACCCAATTCGAAATCACTGTCACTTAATTCGAAACCCCTGTCACCTAATTTCACCTGTCACCCAATTCGAAACCCATGTCACTCAATTCGAAACCCCTGTCATCTAATTTCACTTGTCACCCAATTCGAAACCACTGTCACTCAATTCGAAACCTATGTCACCTAATTTCACTTGTCACCCAATTCGAAATCACTGTCACTTAATTCGAAACCCCTGTCACCCAATTTCTCTTTCAAACAATCAAATAACAAATCAAACACGGCCCCAACCCCAATCAATCATCTTCTACCTCTCCCATATCCCAATTTCCAGTCCAACCATTGTCACCCTCGTCGTTCATCCCAAACCCTAACCGGTGATTTCACCCTCATCGTTCATCGCAGAAAAGGGAGAAAATGAATGAGGGTTTCAAGGACATGAAAAGGGGGATTTACCTGTTCACCTAGACACGTCAGCGTGGTCTTCTTCTCTCCTCTCCGACGACAACTTCGTCCCCAACCTCTTGCGTTTTCCGATTCGCCGGACTGGTCTCCTCCTTCTCTCTGCAAACCATCGCCGGACTGGTCTCCCTTTTCTCCCCTCTCATCCTTTTATTTTCCTTTTTTTTTGTATGTAAATAAGGGCAAAATCCGGTTAAAGGGGAGCATGTGACCTGCACATTTGTGCAAATTTGGGGAAAAAATAGTAGTTGTGCAAATTTTTCAAACCATGTGGTATTTTTGCAAACTTTTTTGTTTTTGTGGTATTTACTACCATTTCCTCTAGTAAAAATTTGTGGTGTAAAAATCACACTGGAAAAATTATGAGAATGTTTTCGAAAGACTAAAAGTACAAAATGTCTTAATAGAGTTGTGTTACATGAAGTATAAAATATTCTGGAAGAGTAAAGTTTATTAAAATGTGTTTCACAAAATAGTTATAGCAAAAAGAGTATAAAACTGGAATAAGACCCATAATCCGATGTAGCAGAGAAAAAATAAATTAAGGGTCCGAATTGGGGCTGAGGGAAGTGGCACATGTACGTTGTTTGTTTCTTCGAAGTCACACAACCCGGTTGCATGTCGTGCAAAATGGAGAATATTGGCTTTGGATACATTCTACGTGTAGACGGGAGATATGACCTTCACGATCTCCGATTCATCTTACTTGACACACCCACAACATGAGTGTCCTAATGAAATTTATGGATGATCATGGTTGTGTGTCTCATAGACAACGTACAAGTATCACTTCCCTCTTTGAAACTCTCGTCCCATCAAGGCGAACAAGCACTTTGTCAGCTTCATGATAGTTGACTTTTCCCCTCCCCTTGTTCTCGATGTTTTTTTCACTTTCTTTTTTCGTCTAATATACACCATACTTCTCACAAGCTAGCAACAAACTTCTTAAATGACGCTTGACGCTCGCTCCTTTGCCATGATCTCTTAATTGCTAGCACCATGTTGAAATATTGCACCGCAACCTCTTCACCATCACCGTGTACGATTGCCCCGCGTAAAGGATGTCGAAAAAAACATCCGTGAAGTGGTGAGAGTGAATCTTCATCCGAACTCCACATTCACACAGTTTGGATACACATGTTTAACTAATTATTCACATTAAAGTTAATGAAATTTATTTATAAAAAAAAAGTAAATGAAATTTGGATAGAGACGAAACAACGATACTTACTCTATATCCGAATTGTTAGATCTGACATCTACGTAGCGTTTTGACTTTATTATAATATGATTCTAGAGGTACCTTCTTCCTTAGCGCATGTCACTTTCTATACAACGCAGCGTAATAGTCATATTCTTCTTGCATGAGGATGCAACATAAATACAACCGTTAGGATAAAGTTTCGACGGTCCATACGTCTCCAGTTATTCCGCAACTTAATATTGGGTTGTTATTTCAGCCAAATTAGTTGAGTATTGCTTGTTATATTCAACTGGCTTAAAAAGAGTCGAGCTCGAGCCGAGCTTAAATTTGGACTTGAGTTGAGCTTTAAAATGTGCTCATACTTGACTTGTTTAGAAACTGAATGAGCTCGAGCCGAGCTTTTTTCGAGCATTAAGCAACCCAATTTGCTTATAACATAGTAAGTTAAAGGAAAATTTAAAAAATTTCACAAAATTCGAATTATTTGTGCTTAAATTGAGCGAGGTTTGTACCGGTCCCCGGAACAAATCCCTAGTTGCACCTACAACGCAACTCCATGCTTAATTAATCATCAATAGATGCTTGCAACCCGAATAAGAACAACCGAAAAATATTTTCCCATAGATTTGTTCAATTAGAAGCGTTCGAGGAGACGAAGGAACTGATATACTAATATTTTGGGCGGTATCAATCAATAACAAAAGCGACTCACCATTCTCTTCCCTTTCTCTGCTCGCATTCCAGATTCCGCTGCGCTCTTCGCAACAACGCATGTATGCTTCTTCTCTTCTCTTTCTTTTCTCTCATTCTTCTCTTCTCTTTCTTTGTTGTCATCCTTCTATGCTTTGCGCGCACTCGGTACCACTCTTCCCTTATGTACGATATTTTTTGGATCTAGGGTTTGATGAAATTGATGTCGGGTATGGCTATATTTCTGGATTTGATTATGTATAGTTGTGGTTGTGCATTTGCGAAATCACATTGGGGCCTTGGGGGATTTCTTAGTTTCAAGGGTTGGATAATAGGGTTCTTGAGATTCTAAAGTGACTTGGGCACCTCAATGTTTATTTGGTTATCTAATCTTGGGGTTTGGGGTAATGAGGAGAATGTTAGTGTTGTTTCTAGATTTGGATATCGTTGTTTATTCATTAGTATAGTAATCTATAAGCATTTGGTGTTTAACTGTCATGTGGTTGATTTCAATGTTCATCTCAAAATGCACTTGTGAATTATGAGTTGTCGTTGTGCATTTGTGAAATTGATGTTGATGATGGTTGTGTTTTGGAATTTTACGTGCGATATTTTCTGAATTTTAAGTACAATTTTATTTATCTAGTTGTGGTTGTGCATTTGTGAAATGCAATCTATCACGAAAAACTCCAAGTTCAAGTAATTTTTCGAAGTTCCTATTTCTGGATGTTGTGGGCTGAATTGGTTAATGTGCCACAACAACTTAAATAGTGGCAAGACTTGTAGTAACACTTTATGTAAATGTGACTCGATCTCAATCGGTTGTCAGGTTGAACATGGTTTCAATGCACGAATTTAACTTGACAAAAAAAGTCATATGGAAAATTGTTAAAAAGTCTTCGAAAGGAATTGACATTGGTAAAGTATAAAAATATCTATCTTGAAGCAACAGAAGAAAAGAAGCAAACCTGACAAATATATTCACACAACGTACTGTTGACGGGACTTCACAATGAAGCATATATGGACATGAAAATTTCCTTTTGTAAGGCCTCAGTCATTGTCAAACTTCTCTAGACAGATGTAACACTCTCATCCCACATCGGATATACTGTAATAAGGATGTAACACCCTCAGTCACAATATCTCTTTCTTTTCATGCTCCAAGTGAGAACAACGAGCATGAGAGGGCTATGTGGCATAGATTGACGCCTCTTAAGACCCCGGATCTTACAACAGATGGTTATCTGGTTGCCTTAAAATCGAATTCAGGTTGGTTTGAGTTCAACCACGAGGGTTCGTGGATTATTGATGATTCGTACCTTGTACCACATAGTGTACTAAACTACGATGCACACTTGTTTGAAGGACTGGAAATAACCTACTATATTTTAATGGATGTCACAATAAATCTCTAAGTGGGAAAAGAGTGGTGACAAGTTATCAATGGTGGATGTGTTTTTTATTGTTGTGGTGGTTTGTGAGGGAATGAGATTCCCCAAGGTGGTTGGGAAAATAGTTGAGTATATTCATTTTAGAACGGATTTTGTGAAAGATAAGAAGAATGTGCTCGAAACTTGGTGGTTTAATCTGATTAAAAACTTGGGTGCATCCTCCAATTTGCTACATAAGTCGGATAGATTTAAGCGCATTCCAAATAAGGGGGGCTAATGATTGGGAATGGGAAAGTGAAAAAAAGGTACTCCTTCCTATCATAAATGTTGGATGTTTTAGCATGTTAATTTTGATCAACAATATTTGATCTTTGAGATTTCCAATGTAAATGAGTTATTATATTTATTGATGGGACTTGTGTTTTTGACATTTTACTCTCATTTTATTGGTGGTTATAAATTTAAGAGCTAAAACACCAAATATTATTGATCGGAGGGAGTATGATTTATTATTGTTAGAACTATTCTGATACTTTCTTTATTTTCTTGCAATATATCTTCGCCATCTTGGTTTATGAAATTTTCTTTAATTTTATAACCTTTAAAAGAAAGAAATAAGAAGAGATGATGACGTAACAAAGTATGAAAAAAGGGAAATTGTCTGAGGTACTGTTCCTTATACTTGTCCTCTATTAGTGTATGAAGTAATGTTCCTTATATTTGTCCTCTATAAGTGTCCATGTTTTATCTTCTACATGATCATTTATGATAAATTCAAGTGATTGAAAAATGTCACTTCACTTCTCTGTGCGTTGCTTTTATCAGATATATATTGGCTAGTAAGTATTTAGTTCATCTAAAGTTATAGTTTTTTCAACATTTATAAGGTTCTTGTGATATTTGAAACTAATCCTAGTACCTATAGAAATACGAGAGAACGATTAGGTTACGTTGAAAATTAAGTACTCACTCCGTTCCAAAATAGATGTTCTTTTGCTTTTCAACATAATAAGTATCAAATTATATAAAAATAATAATTAAAAAAAAATAAGTAATAGATATGAAGAATATGGTGAAGGGAATCTTTTTTGGGACGGATGGAGTATTTTTTTATACAAGACAAGATTTTTGGAGGTTGAAAATTAAGTAATAGATATGAAGAATATGGTGAAGGGAATCAGGAATGATTTAATTTACAACCATTCAATGAGTCTTTCTCTTTACGAGACATAGGCCAAGCTAAGGTTGTAGTTTGGAGTGGTCTAACTTTCGAACCCCGTACAACTAGAGGGAGTGGTAGGCTCATTCCAGTCTTTGTAAGACATACTAGTACAATCTAATATTTGGTCGCAAAGACGAAACCCATGATTAGATACAGGGTTGGTGAAATGGTCTAGGAAGTTGCACTTGTAGATATACTCGTCCAAACGAACTTCGTGTTGGTAGGTCTCTCGATGGTCCACCATCTATTTCGCCAACATCAACCACATCTTCTTCCAACGGTTCTTCCTGCATGCCTAATAGTTCGGCACACGCTCAGTAGTCGCAGTGACCATAACCAATGACATTTTTCACCTTGACGATGAATATGATCACGAACGAGTCAATATCATTATCCATCCAATCGTAAAACATGTTTGGTACAACAACGGGGGTGAGCTCTTCCTTCAGCTTGTCCATGTAGGAACTGGAGCCTTCTTTTTTACGCCCCAACCTCCAGTATTTCTCGGCGTTGCCTCTTCTTGCATCTGTATCCTTGTCCTCGTCCCCTCCTTTGCTCTCTCTTGATACATGCTCGTTCTTCCTCATGCCTTATCTTCCAAGACAAAGGTTTCGTCCGGCATGGATTTTTGCACCCTCGCCGTCTAGGTCAGTCCCCTGTGGTCTCAACTGGCTCAGGCGGGTTGAGATGTGAACTGTTTGGATACAATCCATCGCGTAGATCAGTAGCAACTTGAGGCATCTCAACTTTGTTTCGCCTCACTGATATCTTTGTACAAAGTTGTTGTTGATCACTTGGTTCTCCGTCATAGGGATGAGATTTGTTGATTCATACCCTATTCCAATCCAACTGCTTCAAGAACATGAGAATGTGGTTGGTGTTCCTTTTGCCCTGAGCTTCCATCTTTAGCTTCGCCTTGGCACTAACCTGCTTCTTTGAAGTCACACAACCTTGTTGCATGTCGTGCAACATAAAGAAAATTGGCTTTGGATGCATTTTATTTGTATGATCATGGTTGTGCGTCCCACACTCCCACATCAACTTCCATCTTCAGCTTTGCCTTGGCACTAACATGTTTCTTTGAAGTCACACAACCATGTTGGAGAATATTGGCTTTGGATGCATTTTATCTGGATGATCATGGCTGTGCGTCCCACATCAGCTTCCATCTGTAGCTTCGCCTTGGCACTAACCTGTTTCTTTGAAGTCACGCAACCTTGTTGCATGCCGTGCAACATGGAAAATATTGCCTTTGGATGCATTTTATCTGGATGGTCATGGTTGTGTGTCCCAAATTTCATTAACTTTATCGTGATACTCTCGCCTCATCAAAGCGAACAGACAGTTAGTCAATTCTTCTTCTCTAGCTCATATACTCCGTACTTTTCACAGACGAGCAACAAACTTCCTTAACGACGCTCGTTCATAGGCCATGATCTCTTAATTACCAACACCATGTTGAAATATTGCGCTGCAAGTTCGCAACATCCTGTAACCTTTTCACCATCACCATGCAATTGTCCCACGTACAAAGTGTCGAAAAAATATCCATGAAGTTTGGATAGATACACATGTAGTGAGAGCTAGACATGAGCACGGGTCAAACCCATCGGGTCGACGGGTTCGACCCGTCGGTCAAGGATCGGATATCACTACCCCTGACCCTGACCCTTCCAAGCCACGAGTCGACGGGTTGTGGTGACCCAACGGTTCAAGGGTCGACCCTTTGACCCGTCGGGTCATGAAATTTCATTTAATTTTAAAAAAGCTTTTTAAGTTTTAAAAAAATAAAAATAAAAAGGAAGAATGGCTTGGACCAGTTTCTAGTTATCTACGTATTCTCTTAGGGAAGGGAAATCAAAGCTCACGCAGTTCTTTACATTTGTTCTTATTCCCACTTACCTTATCATATGCTGGGACTCTTCGCCTTGCTCTGCATTTGAGCTCCCGACCATTGTGCCATCGTTGAACTCCTCATCCGGGTATGACTCGATTAAGTGGTCATTCTTTTGAATCCTCATCTCTGCCCTCTTCCAATCGTTTAGGCAAACTTGACCTTCTAGCGTCTCATGCAAGAGTTTTGATCTCTTCTCGCTTAATATTTAACCACATTGGCTAAAATGTTGCTCCACCACTAAGTTGAGCAATGCGTGGAGAGGATTGACGAGCGATTGCATGCAGATTAGGAAATCATGATCTCTCCGGATGGCTCCACCATTCTATAATGTTGAATTCCTCTTCCTCTTCACCTCGATTTTTTTTTAAAAAAATAGATGACCCGGCGGATCGACCCTTCAGATTCAACCCACCGGGTCCGCGGGTCAAAATCAGCACGAACCTAACCTTAACCCTTAACCCGCCTAGACCTGTCCATTGTCGACCCTAACCCGCCGGGTCGTCGACCCTTCGAGTTTCTGCCGGGTCAAAACCCGTCGTGTCCGGGTCGACCCTTGACCCTTGCTCATGTCTAGTGAGAGCAAATCTTCATTCGAACTCTACATTTAACAATTTGGATACACACATTTAGCTCATTATATTCACGATAAATTTAATGAAATTTGGATAGAGATGAAATAAGAATACCTGCTTTGTACTCGTACTCATTGAATCTGACATCTACGCTACACATTGCTATTTATACAAACGTGGTGTAATGGCCATATTCATTCCACAAGAGCATAAAAAATACGAGTATACGGCCACTAGGATAATGTTCCGATGATCATGCCTATTCAATTATTCAGCAACTTGGTACGATGTGATTCACAAATACATGTGGAATTAAACCCGAATGGAGTTGCTATTACCAAGGAGATATCATCTCCTAACCTTTCGTCAAGAGAAGATATGATTGCTAATTTAACTCCTCTAATTTAGCAGTGTAATATTGTGTATTCAAATTAGTTGCCTAATTTGTATTATTTATACCCTCACATATTCAATGGAAAGATCAGCAAGAATTCATCCAATTCTTATCTCATTATATGGTTTCAGAGCCTGCCTAGGAAAACCTGCAAATTGGCCAACGAGTCCACTGAGCAAATCAACCCATCACCCACCGCCCCTCTAACATCCACAACCAATGCTGCCCAACTCCTTTTGGCCACTGGATCCTCTCAAACCCAAACTTTCAACTTTCAAATTCCCAACATTAACATTAAGCTGGGCAGAAACAACCATTCACTGTGGAAAAACACAGTCTTATCAGCACTTGAGGCTTTTGAACTTGATGACTTCATCAAGAAATCCACTGTGTCGCCCGAGATGCTCCCGGGAGTTGACGATCAGCCATCGCAACCTAATCCAGCCTACAAGGATTGGCGCCGTCGCGACAAATTTGTCCTCTTATGGATCAAGTCCACGATGTCCGAGCAAGCCCTCTCCATCACTGCTCGCTCAACCACTTCCTATCAAGCATGGGATGCCATTGAGATGAATTATCAGTCTCAAACTAAGGCCCGTCGTATGGCCTTAAAACTTCAACTCCAGAACCTATCGAAGGGTGCTTTGTCCATGGTGGAGTACATCGAGAAGAAGAGGAACATTGCAGACTCCCTTGCCGAGTCACTCTACAAGGTCCCTGATGAAGATCTAATCAGCCACATACTAAGTGGTTTGGATGGATTGTATGGGCCATTTCTCACGGCCTTCATGATGCACAATGAACATGCATCTGTTGATGACCTTGTCGGTCTCCTTCTCCAAGAAGAAGAACGTCTCGAAGCGGAGGCAAGGCGGAACTCTGTCCTCACACCTGCCCCAAATGCCAATGTAGCTGTCGGTTCTAACCACAACAATCGCTCGGGAGGGCGTTCTAGTGGCTCCGACTCAACTGCATTAGGCCGCTCGAATGAAGAACACAATAAAAAACAGCGTCGCAAGGTTCGATGCCAGATATGTGGCCGAAATGGTCATGAAGCCCTTGCCTGTTGGAATAGGCTCAATCAGACCGAGTTCCCATCTCGTCCTAATGCTCCCCGTCTTAACCAGAACAGAAACCAGGGACGCCAGGCCCACACCGTCTCACAGTCGTCCGTGGTAGATCCCAATTGGTACTTCGACTCAGGAGCTACAGATCATGGGACTGCAGACCTTGACAAACTGCAACTATCCGATCCGTATTCGGGAGACGACAAGTTACTTGTTGGAAATGGTATGCCTCTTACTATTTCTCATATTGGGTCGACTACTTTGCCTGCTAACCCTCGTCCCTTAGCCTTGTCTAATATTCTTCTCGTTCCAAAGATCACAAAAAAATTGATAAACATATCCAAACTAACTAGAGATAATAATGTATTTATGGAACTACACAGATTTAAATGTTTCGTGAAGAATTTACAGGGCAAAGTGCTACTCCAAGGAACCGTTGATCATGGCTTGTATCGACTCCAAAACCAGTCATCCACCACAACCCAACCTCCCTCCGTACATCTTGGATCCCGCATCTCTCTCACAGGTTGGCACCGGAGATTAGCTCCACCCCCATGAAGTCGTTCTCCGTCGTTTAGTGTCTCATTTTCATCTTCATTTATCTTCCAATAATTTGAACTCAATTTGTGAGGCTTGTCAACTTGGTAAGAGTCATCGTCAACCCTTTCCCAATAGACATATTTCCTTTCAAAATATGTTTGATTTGGTTTATTCGGATGTTTGGGGCCCCGCTCCCGTTTTATCATTAAATGGTAATCGCTACTTTCTTTTGTTCATGGATGATGCAACCAAATTTGTGTGGATCTATTTTCTCTCCCATAAATCTGATGTACTCAAAATATTTACTATTTTCCATACCATGATCAAAACTCAATTTGGAGTCCACATCAAAGCTCTACAAACCGATTGGGGTGGAGAATATAGAAATGTTTCTACACATCTACAAACTCAAGGGATTTTTCATCGAGTCTCTTATCCACACACTCATGAACAAAACGGGGCTCCCGAACGCCTAAATAGAACCATTGTTGAGAAGGGTCTTGCCTTACTTGCTCAAGCATCCCTACCTTCATTGTTTTGGGAACACGCTTTCCACACCGCCACTTACCTTCATAACCGCACCATCACACAAAATCTTAAAAATGAGTCACCTTATCAATGTCTTTACAAAGCCAAACCCGATTATGATTTTTTAAGAGTGTTTGGTTGCTTATGTTACCCATTTCTTAGACCTTATAACCAACACAAAATTGATTTTCGGTCATTACCGTGTCTTTTTCTTGGTTATAGCTCCAAGCATAAAGGGTACCTTTGTTACCATCTTGAGTCTTCTCGCATGTATATTGCCAGACATGTGGTTTTTAATGAGGAATTTTTTCCATTTCCATCTTTTAATAAACCACCAAATCCACCCCCACTTCCCCCTGTTACTTTCACCAATGTGGAGGCCACTGCTACTTTACCTCCTCAATTGAGTCCACCAAACTCATCCACCACAGTGGAAACCCCATCGCCTACCACCTCTCCCATCTCCATTACCACTCAGGAGTCGATACATGCCATGTCCAGTTCTAATGAGCAGCCCCCACCGGCCACCATTGTACCACCATCAAATGTCCCGTCCTATTTTGGAGCCTCGGACACCACCACCCATCCCATGAAAACCCGTGCTCGCACAAATAAACTTCGCCCCAAGACCTACAGTACAATGAAACATGGCTTCCCTGCCTCCTTAACCACCACCGAACCCATACACGAGCCCACTACCTATGCCCATACGATCAAGTACCCATGTTGGCAAGATGCCATGCAAGCGGAGTATACGGCCCTTATGAAAAATAATGCGTGGCTACTTGTTCCTTGTCCTCCTAACACTAATGTGGTTGGTTGTTAGTGGGTCTACAGGGTTAAGAAAAATGCCGATGGTACCCTCCAATGGTACAAGGTGAGGCTAGTTGCCAAGGGCTTCCACCAAGAAGAAGGTGTTGATTATTTTGAGACATTTAGTCCCGTTGTTAAACCAACCACGGTGCGTCTTGTCCTCTCTATAGCCATCTCCCATGGTTGGGATGTTCGACAATTGGACATCAACAACGCATTTTTAAACGGCGATCTCAAGGAGGTTGTGTTCATGGAACAACCAAAGGGTTTTGTTGATCCCTCGCATCCAACGCATGTATGCCGCCTTAAGAAAGCACTATACGGCTTGAAGCAAGCCCCTCGAGCATGGTTCAATAAGCTCAAATCCTACTTACTTGATCATGGCTTTACTGCTTGTCACTCGGATAACTCCCTATTTGTTTATCACTCATCCAATATTATTGTGTATTTGCTTGTCTACGTGGATGATTTGATAATAACAGGCAACAATCCAACCTTCATTGGTGAGTTTGTCTCTCAGCTTGATCGAACGTTTGCTCTCAAAGACCTCGGAGCATTGAGCTACTTTCTTGGAGTTAAGGTCACCCGTACCGCCAAGACAATGCACCTCTCTCAATCCAAGTATATACGAGACCTTCTTCACCGAAGCTCCATGGTAGAAGCTAAACCAATCAGCACTCCGGCGGAACCGGGCTCACGCCTGAAGCGTGATGGGGATCCTTTTGCAGATCCAACCTTGTATCGCCAAGTGGTCGGTGCTCTTCAATATGTGACGATTACACGTCCCGACCTTTCCTATGCGGTCAATCGAGTATGCCAATTTATGCATTCTCATACTGAGGTACATTGGAAGGCAGTAAAGAGGATATTACGCTGTCTCAAAGGCACCATTCAACATGGCTTGCTCATTCAAGCATCTCAAAATCCTCGCCTCCTAGCATATTCAGATGCCGGATGGGCATCCGACCCGGATGATTGTCGATCTCAGTTTTGATTTGCCATTTTCTACGGCTGCAATCTCATAAGTTGGACTTCAAGGAAGCAGAGAGTAGTGGCTCGATCGAGTACAGAGGCTGAGTATAGGGCCCTCGCTTCCACCACTGCAGAGGTGTCTTGGATCCTACAACTACTACACGATCTTCGTCTTCGGTCACCCAACCCGCCGGTCCTCTTGTGTGATAATCTCGGTGCCACGTTCATGACAGCCAATCCGGTCCTCAGTCATCGATCTAAGCACATTCGATTGGATTATCACTTTGTACGAGAGAAGGTTGAATCTGGCGAGCTGCTTGTTCGATATGTTCCAGCAACAGCTCAATTAGCCGACTTATTCACCAAGGCCGTGGGCACCACATGGTTCGCCAATCTTCGATCCAAGCTGCAAGTCCGAGCTCCGTCTTGAGCTTGCCGGGGGATATTACCAAGGAGATATCATCTCCTAACCTTTCGTCAAGAGAAGATATGATTGCTAATTTAACTCCTCTAATTCAATAGTGTAATATTGTGTATTCAAATTAGTTGCCTAATTTGTATTATTTATACCCTCACATATTCAATGGAAAGATTAGTAAGAATTCATCCAATTCTTATCTCATTACAGTTGCGGACCAAACCAGGGACTAAGGGGTTAATGAAATAATGGGATTTGGTTCGATGAATCGATTTATTTTATTATTATTTTTTTTAATAAGGTAAAATTTCGGCTGGTCGAAGATGAATCGATTTAATGAATGGCCAATTTGCTAAACTAGACCAAAAAATGGGCCTAATTGCTAAACTAGACTAGTAGCCCAAAAATTGGTCCAAACTAACCTCTCTACCCCCATGCCAATTAAAGTGCCGGTTTTTTTTAACTGTTCATAACCAGTTGTAGTGGGTGAGTAATTGGGAAATTAAAAGGAGGAGGGAGGGAGAGAGACGGTTACATGTTCTCAAAACCGAAAGGAGGAGGCGACGAAGACAGATAGAGAGGAGGCGAAAAGAGGAGGCGACAGAGAGAGAGAAGGCGACAAACAGAGAGACGGAGAACCGGTTGAAGAAGAAGGCCACCAGTCACAGCCAGGGAGGAGAAGGTTGAAGACCTTGACAAAGGTAAGCAACTGTGGAGTTTTTTCTTGAAGTTGCGAAATTGGGGTAATGGGGGTGTGGTTTTCTGAAGGATTTGAGACGAATTTGGGGTAGATGCATAACAGTAGAGGAGGAATGAAGTAGGAGGGGTTAGGGGTGCCATTGTGAGTCGATTTTGGGGAGGCGGGTTCGATTAGGGTTTGAGGGTGTCGGGAAAAGGATTGGGGTAGCAGATTTCGTAGGACCGGGTAACGAAATTGGCACGATAAAATTGAACATCTGGTATGCCGAGTGGGATGAAGGAATTTTTGGTTGATTGGTTTTTAATGTTGAAATCGTAAGCGCCCACCAAGTGTTTAATGAAATGCCTAAAAATAAGATGAATAAATGGTGATTTGGTTTTGGTTAATCTCATTGCCTATATGCTGTGTTGTTAAAGACGTAAAATGAAGAAAACAAGTAAGACATGTTGGTATGACAGAGTAGGTGTTTGCCTATATGTTTGAAACTTAATGTGTGAATTACTTGTTGGTTAAATGCCTAGATGTATGATGAATTGTTGGTCCTTTGCTGTTGGTGTTGGTGAATTACTTTGGCTATCTCTTGGGTTGGGAAAGAGGTAAAATGAACCAAACTTGCATGAAATTCGAAAATGGTAGGACAGAAAAATATAGCAGAGTTGGTAGGAAAATAATAATCTATTGGTAGGAAACAAATACACTGTTGGTAAGATAAAAGTTGGTGATCTGAATGTCTGAATGCATGTGTGTGGTGATTGTGTTGCAGGTAACCTTTGTGCAACAACCATAAAAAATGACAAAGGCCGGGAAGAGGAAAGTAAAGGCAGGACCAAGCAGCCAGGGGGTAAGGACACTGAGAAAGTTCCCTTGTTTTGGTAGTTATGCTTGGGAAAAAAAATTTGAACCACTCAAGTGTTACATGTGTTGCAGGCTGTCTTAGTTGTGGCGGAGAAGGACCACTTCAGTGGCAGGGCGCTATCACATGGCAGTTTAGACCTCCTGGACGGTCTTGACTTAGCCATCGACCGTGATGATGTGAAGGCCCTGACGAAGAGCCAATTCGGAGGCATAGTGAGGATGGGGTCGAGGAACAAATTCGCCGCACAGCTGGTGCACTTTTGCCTCCTGTGGCAGCTGAAGACCCGGAAGCAACACGAGACGTGGTACTCCATCCAGGGGCATCACGTGCGATTCTCGCTCCACGAGTTCGCGTTGATAACGGGGCTAAACTGCGCACCACCCCCTAGGGATGTGATGGAGGGGGATCACAAAGACGCCATATACCAGCTGTTCAAGAAAGAGAAGGTAAGTCTGAAGGATTTGGAGAGAGCTTGGGAGCACGAAAAACAGACGGACTCGGGCTCCCTAATGAAGAAGTACAAGCTTGCCCTCCTAGTCATTGTGGAGGGCATTCTTTTCGGATTGGAGAAGAAGACACAAATTAGAGGGTGGGTGGTTAAGCTGCTGTTGGAGGACACGACACGATTTCTGGAATTTCCTTGGGGACGCCTTGTGTACGAGAGGCTACACGAGAGCCTGGCCGGGACGTTGAAGGACTTGGTGGCTGCAAAAGCTCACCTGAAAGATAGGCCAACGTACGCGCTCTACGGGTTCCCCATGGCATTCCAGGTTAGTCAAGTTCTTAAAAAAGGCTCAACCCCTTGCCATTTCAGATTATGTGTGACTGTGTGGAATGCCAATAAGGCAATTATATCATGCCAATAATATATGTCTATCTTACCAGAGATATGAAGTTGACATGGAAACTGTGTATTTCTATCTTACCAAATCTATGAAGTTGTCATGCAAACTGTGCAATAATAGCTTACCCAAATTTATCATATTGTATTTGCAGTTGTGGGTGTACGAGACCTTCCCTGAGATTGGTAATCATTTTAGCCGCAACATCGACAACATCATCATCCCCAGGTGTCTGCGATGGGAAACGCCAAACTCGCACATACGATACGAGAATGTGAAGTCCTTCCTCAGCCTGGACGCCCCCGCCAACGACCCAATTGATGAACACGTTCCGCTGGCGACGCCAGAGCCCATCCTGCACCCCACCCATAAGGAAAAAGATGCGTACCCCCACTCATCGTACAAGAAAGACGCTCCAGACGTCTTCTTTGATCAGATTGTGGGCGACCACATGAGGGCACGCAGAGATAAGCGGAGAGGTGAGGATGCCACTGCTGGACCCAGTCAGGGCACCAGCCAGCCCGGGTCAGACGCGTCGAGCGTCGGTTTGGAGGCCCGGATTGTGGCTAAGGTTGAGGCTCTATTGAAGGGCATGATGGTAGAGATGGGGACCAGGTTCAGGGAGCTTGAGGAGAAGGTCCCTGAAGTTTCGAGAGAATGCAAGCAGGTGTTATCAGAGAGGACCGACAAGGGAAAGGTATGTGCTTCATTGTTCATCATATGTGCAATTGGTACGTGCCTCTCCCTTGAACACCAAGCTCCCACTCCCGGGAGCCCACTAACCGCCGCACACGACGTTCATACATACCCTATCACCTGGGGTACGCCACGGGAATAGAGGATCAGCCTAGGGGGTAGTTCTGATATAGGAAAGAGGAACAACTACAAAGGAAAGGTACAAGATGACTTACCCATCGCTGCCACTGCCACTCACAAGATTGTTGCACTTTTCTTGGAATGGAAAGACAGTTGAACACTGTTGGTAGTCCAGACTTGTACTTTTGGTAGGATGACAACTGTATCGTTTCCTCGGATCCACGTGTGCCTTTTCCCCCGTCCTTTCCGCCTCTCTTCTGCTCTTCTTCACTTTTTGCAGGGCATGTTGGGGTGTTTGAGATCCTCCTCTCAAGCTTATATATGTGCTTGGGGAACACCCATCAATGCAATGATTGCATTTCCCCCTCATAAATGCTCCCCCCTTCCCCCAAATGAAGAACCCCGTTTTGGCGCCAAAATTACACTGACAACCCGCCAAAACAGGTTCGGTCAATCCGTTCCAAATTTCTCCAAATTTTCATGTATGGTAAGACATTTTAAGCCTATTGGTAGGATAACTATATGCTATTGGCTAGATAACTGTACCATATTGGTCAGACAGATGCCCTCCCTCTCCCCCCAATGAAGAACCCTGTTTTGGCGCCAAAATTACACGGACATCCCGCCAAAATCGCTATGGACATCCCCTCCATATTATCTCCAAAATTTCAATGTATGGTAGGATAAATTTGTCTTATCGGTAAGACACATGTATTCTATTGGTAAGATATTTGTCCTCTATTAATAAGCCAACCGTTTCCAATTCCCAAAAATGAAGGTGATGTTTTGCCCTCAACTTTCCACTCGTCTTTTATGTTGGCTCCCTTTTTTGCAGAACATTTAATATGGAATGACACCTATCAATCAATATTTTGTAAGGGTTGATTGACACCCTTAATTCAATCATTGAAATTTCCCCTCATAAATGCCCCCCCTTTTCCTCTTTTATTTGAGCCACACACCATGTCCACCACCTCCCCTTCCTGATTTCTGTTTGAGGAAATGATGGAGCTATAGTGCACCTCTCCCCTTCACCTGCTACCTCCACTGTCGGTTGGATTTTTGCATTTGCAAAAATACATCACTTTCTACCCCTAGTCAATTTTTTAGGTACATGTCTAGTTTAGCTAATAGGCCCATTTTTTGGTCTAATTACTACCATTTCCTCTTAATGAATTAATGAGATTAGGTTCGATCCGGATTCATCACATTTTCTTTTTTTTTTTTCTTCGTTATTTTCCGATGTGGCAGCTTCAATGAGCCCGCGGGTTCACCAACGCGGATGCCCTTACAGGAAAATAATAAGGGTTCACCTAGTCGGTCGGCGCAAAGGTGGGTTCGTTAAAAAAAAAAAAAAAAAAAAAAAAAAACTCTGCAGAACCCCTTGGCCCTTGTCAAATCTCCATAGTCGAGTTGAAGAGGAAGAAGAAGTGAAATTCAGAGAGAGAGAGAGAGAGAGAGAATGAGCGGGGGAGCAGGAGCGGGGGCAGGTTCGGGGTCGGCCCACTCGCTGGCCTTCCGAGTGATGCGCCTCTGCAGGCCATCTCTTCGCATCGACTCTCCTCTCCAATTCGACCCCGCCGATCTCCTCGTCGGCGAAGACATCTTCGACGACCCCTCCGCCGCTTCCGATCTCCCCCGCCTCCTCAATTCCTTCGCCTCCGCCACCGACTCCTCCGATCTCTCCTACCGCTCCCGTTTCCTCCTCCAGAACCCCGTCGACGCCACTGGCCTCTCCGGCTTCCTCCTCCTCCCTCAGTCTTTCGGCGCCATTTACTTGGGCGAGACCTTTCGCAGTTACATCAGTGTCAACAACAGCTCCAATTCGGAGGTCCGAGATGTCGTCATCAAGGTGCGCGATTCGACTCGGCCTGACCTGATTATGGTTGATTTGTTTTGTTCCTTGGAATTACTGTACGGATACTCTTTGATTTGATTTATGTCGAGTTGAGATTCGGAGAATTCTGTCTTGGAAAAAAAATCAACTTGATTGATAACTAGATTGATGCCGGTAGTTTACGCATTTCATGATTTTTGGTGGTTGACTAACCCTATTTTACTTCAGAACTGATACTATGCTATAATGAGCTTGTTAATGATATCTACTTTCATACACATTTGACATTTCTCCATTAACCCCGGCATTGAAATTTGTACTTTTCTTAATTTGCTTGATGGTTTGCAGGCAGAAATTCAAACAGAAAGGCAGAGATTGACCCTCCTAGATACATCAAAGGCACCAGTGGAATCAATACGTGCAGGGGGGCGTTACGATTTCATTGTTGAGCATGATGTAAAGGAACTTGGGGCACATACGTAGGTTCTTGATCCTTTGCTGGTAGTTGTTTCAGTGTTAGTGTTGTTTAGCAATGGTTTTATGGCTCTTCTGTTTCGTAGGCTGGTCTGCAATGCTTTGTATGTTGACGGTGACGCTGAACGTAAATATCTTCCTCAGTTCTTCAAGTTTATCGTTGCAAATCCACTTTCAGTTAGGACTAAGGTAATGTGTTATTATTTATTGCTAGTGTTATGATGCTCTATTGAATTCAAAGCAAATTATTTTTCTGTGTTTTTTCATCCTATGACTTATTATATCTTACATTTTTCTTGCAGGTTCGCGCTGTTAAGGTATGTTGATCTTGTAACACATTTTGTAGTTGTATGATCGGATTTCTGCAACTCTTCACAAATCTGGATATCACTGTTTATATGCTTCATTTAACATTCAAAGTTCCATCACTCAATCTCACTTAGGATATGTTTGTGATGAACTCAACCTAACATAAGGTACTAACTTGTGGTATGTAATATGAGTAAGTTTAAAAGACGGAATTTAACCCAGCTAAATTATAAGAAATTATTGATCCAGATTATGTATTTGATGTTTCAATAATTCTTTCTTTTTTGTGAACTTGATGGGATTTGGTATGGATCATAAGTGCTCCTCATGGAATGATCACTCTTTTTCTTAGGATGCTACTTTTGTGGAAGCTTGCATTGAGAACCACACAAAAGTTAACCTTTACATGGACCAAGTTGAGTTCCAACCAGCTGCACACTGGAGTGCAACAGTACTGAATGCTGACTCGCATCATTCAGAAAACAGCATAACTAGGTGGTGTGAATGGTCCTACATAAGAGGTTTTTAGGTTAATTATTTACCATCTACTTAAAAAGTTTTATGGGACTATGTTTGACATGTATTCAACTTGTTCATGTACGGCAGAGAAATATTTAAGACACCGGTCCTGATTAGGGCTGGAGGTGGAACCCACAATTTCCTGTATCAGTTGAGATTGTCTACACAGGGCTCTGAACATGAGGGTAGCAACATTCTTGGGAAGCTTCAAATAACATGGCGTACAAATTTGGGGGAGTCAGGACGCTTGCAAACTCAACAGATTCTTGGCACTGTAAGTCAATTATTATACTTAAGGATCCTCAAGGTCTTTCGTAAAAGAAATAGTTGTGGTTTCCTTGCTTAATTTTTTAACCCTTTTGTTTGTGTTCTTTTCCCTTGGAGGATTTTTCACTTATTTAGATTATGATGCATTATGCATAAGCATGCTGTCTGAGTAGGTTTTGCTTGCAGCCTATAGTTCATAAGGACATTGAATTGCATGCCAGGGAGATCCCGTCACTCATCATCCTGCATAGGCCATTTCAGGTAACTTTTATTCTTTTCATTACACTTATCATCCATTTTACTTTTACTCTTCCATCTCCACAATGATGTTATTGTGATCACATACTTTGGTTATTCATGATTCACCCATAGAAAGTAAATTATGTTGGTCCTTTGGTTTGGGCCTGAGCCTATTGGCTGCTGCTAGTCTATAGATGTTGATTCTGAACCTCACCAATTACCATTTCAATCAGAATGAAGGCTTTCATTAGGAAAGGTTTTTTTTTTGTTCTCTCTCTGAACCCATTAGTGTTGGACATTCATAAATTACATGCTTCTGTCAAACCCCCCACATGTTCACATACATGGATGGACCTTGCATACATGTTTGCCCAAAATGATGGAAAATTCATTTCAGCTGTTTAATAGTAAATCTTACTGGTATTTGAAGTGTATGTGTGTGTTTTGTCTTCAAAAGGTGAACTTGGATGTCAGTAACCAAACAGAAAAAGCAATAGGACCTTTTGAAGTGTGGATGTCTGGAACTGATAATGAGGAAGAGAAGGCTGTCATGGTTAATGGCCTCCAAACAATGGTGAGGTGTTTCTTTTTGGGCACAGTTAGTATATTTTTTGATATTGTTAATGCTGTGCGTCAATGAGTAAAGCATGTAAGTAGTTTGCATTGAGATTATTGAGGACAATCAATTGATATGGAAACAGTAGTCTAGCCCATAAGAAGTAGATGGCAATTGAATATGTGTGGTACAACATTGAAGCTAAATTATAACTCTTGATGAAAGGGTCAGTAGTGTTAATCACTAATCAAATGTGATAATGTAACTTGAAAGCTTTAAATAGCTACCTTGGAGTACCATTTGAAAACATTTTTACCCAACTATAGATATATGGTGTTAGAGGTTAACCTTTTGGAAAGTACAGGTTCATCTGAGATGATTTTAGTTTGTTTATATTGCTTGAATGAATTTGAAATTCACTTGAAGAGAGATTTAGATGGACTACATGGGCCAAGGTGGCATGTGACTCTCCTCCCTTAACCAGAGATCCAAGTGCGAATCTTGGGCATAGAAAAGATTAAAACTTGTGAGGGAGCAAAAAGTTTGCTACACCAAAATAATAATTAAAAGATACATAAATGGTGAATGCAAATGCCCCTTTACAAAAAAAGAAAAGAAAGAAAAGAAAAGGCAAAGAAGCTATATTATAGTTTAATGTTTTCCCAAGCAGACTTAAAATCTATTTTCTTACAAATTGAACCTTCTTTTTGAATCTTGCATTGCATCTAGTTCTAATCTGGGTTTGATGTTCTTGGCAGGTGTTGCCACTGATTGAAGCTTCTAGTTCAACGAGTTTCCATCTGGTAGGCATAATTTTGGATGCCTTTATAGAACATTTACAATGTCATTCATTTTAAAATCAAGTTTTATACTAGTCTCTGGGATTTTTATGTTCTAGTTTTGGGGATTACATGGACAGTTATGTTTACCGTGGCTTGTGCTTTTGCAGAATCTGATAGCTACCAAACTTGGAGTTCAGAAGATCACAGGGATAACTCTGTTTGATACAAGGGAAAAGAGAACTTATGAATCTATCTTAGATTTGGAGGTATGTAGCCTTGAAGTATTTGCTTATGATTTCCTGAAATCCCCTTACTTGAACAAGATTTTGAAGATATGAAATGACTATCTTGTAGCTGGCCCCTTTCTTGAGAGTTCATTTCTTATGAACTTTACACCCTTCGTTCATACCGTATCATCTTGTGTGTTATTTTCTTTTTCTTGTACTTCAGATATTCGTTGATTTGGAATGATGCCGGGAGAACATGTTTAATTCTGTGTGATCGGAAGGAAGTGTATAAACCTAGCAGACATGCTCAGCCATTGATTGAAACCATAACGACGATATTTGGGTCAGTACTGGATTTTTCTTCTGTTCACAGTTGAGAATCACAGTTTCTCAACTGTTACACAGGCGTTCAGGGAAGAGATATTACTTGTTTCTTACATTCATCCATCAGCCATGAAAACCTCCCAGAGCAGTTTGTTCTATTAGTTTCAACGCTGTTTCTGATTATATTTCTAATTCCTTTGTTAGGTTTTCCCCTGTTTCTCTTTGCAGAAGATTTGTTAGGAGTTAATTTGTATTTTCCCAGCACTGGAGATGTATACATGGAACTCTGAAAGGACTCATGGATAGTTGTACAACTGATTGGTGCATAAACTTATGCTGCATTACAAAATCAGCAAGTTCAAAGTTTGTTAGCTTTTGGCATTTCTGCATTCTGAGTGTGCTATTTCTGTTGGTTCAACAATGGCGGCCGTTAGGAACAGATCAAACTTTATGCCATCATCTCCTTTATCCTTGATCTTTTCATTGATCATCTCCAGTCGGCAGTCCATACCAACTTTTAAAGTCGTGTAACATTAACTGGGGAATGAGTTGTAAAGAACTCAAAACATTTCCAACAACGATTTTTTTTAATCACTGAGACTCTCAACAGTTTGTTTTTCATGTATACATGATGTAAATTTTAATTCTGTAACTCCTAGTTTGTTAAGGTTAGATCCCACGGTCTTGACGTTTCATGCTATTTTTTTAGGGGTTAAAAGCTATATAAAACATTGACCTTTTGAATATTTTTTTAAAAAAAATCATACTTAGTATGAATTTATAAAAATAAATATAAATTTTTTTAATATTTTATATAGTTTTTATCATTTTTAAAATACATAAAACGAGATGTTTTAATTAACAATTGTGTATTTAGTAAAGACATTGAATTATTTTCTAAAATAATTGACATCTTTTTAGCATAACTAGTAGGTGTATGTATAAAGTGGTTGCCTAAATTATCTATATTTTTTTAAAAGGAAAATTTTGGTAGAATATTCATTTAGGATTTGTAATTAAGTAAATGTCCATTTTTATTTGACAATTAAGTAAGTGTCCATAATTTTATCTTAATACCTAAACTACCCTCATTTAATTTAACCTACTTCTCACATCTATCTCACATATCAAGAGAGCGGCTCTCCGTTTCTCTTCTTCAAATCCCTCGACGTATCCTCTCACCAAGCAATCAAATCCGAAGACGATGACATCAATGGCGATGCTACAAAGCCTGCTATTACCACCACCACCTTCGGATGTTCGTGACGGTGATGACGTCGGTGAGCCCATTGACGATGGTTAACACCGGCGTCAACGAGTTCGGAGGGAAGCACATGAAGTACTCCAAGCTTGTATCCTCCAATTCCGACCCCAAACTCCCCAGCAAGCTCGGAATGACCGCCTTTTATCTGTCGGCGTTCGTCTTCGGCGCTGCCTTCTTCTTCCTCTTCCCTACTTACCAGGACGTCAGGCCACTCTCACTCTCCATTTCCTTAAGGGCATCTTCGAGGTTTTCGGTTCATCCATTCATCTACTTTTCGACTATTTCTCAATTTTTTATTTGTGCTTTAAGAAATTAAAGAATGAAATCGAAAATTTCTGACTAAATTTGGTAGGTAACCCAGAACTACTGAACATGTTGTACATTCGAGAGATAGCAAACCACTTGAGGCAACAGAAATCCAGAGTTTTTCATGGTCATTGGTTCATGCTTTTGGCCGAGATTTAAGTATTCTAAGAGGAGATGTGGGTGGCCTGGCCACTGATTTTGAGTGACAATGCTGAGGCATTTGATAAGCCCCTGTAGGCTGTAGCAGATGGGTTGGCACATCCAAAGTTCCCTGAGAGATTTAGTGGAGCGTCAGCAACGCGTGGTGACCACATCTTCTTGAGAACGTAGTTGTCATCGTGCAGCTCAAATGGGGTGATGCAGCAGCAAGCAACGATGTTAGAAGATTGTAGGAGATACATTAATAGTAGTTAATGGATTCACATTTTTTCATGTTCATGTTGTCTATAAATGAGTTCCCAGGTTAAGAAAGTTTTTTGTTCGGTGACAATTGATAACAGTGTTCTATTTTCATTGACAAGAGCTGGTTATAGTGTTTTTGTGACAATTGGTGGAGACAATTGGTTTGGTCACATTGTTCCAGTTGGTGACAATTTTTTGTTTTTGGTGACAAATAATTGATTATTTTTCCGTATTTGGTGACATTGTTCCAATTGACAACAATTTTCTGCAATTGGTGATATTGTTATATAGTTAGTGACATTATGTTGGCGATATTGTGTTGTAGATGGTGACAATAATTGTTGAGATTATACTGTCACCAATTTCATACCATGTTCTAAATTGTCACCAATTAACTATCACACTTGTGTTTATACCGTCATCAATGTTGCCAAATATACATGGAAATTTTACATTAACACATGTCACCAATTACACATTAATCAAGTTTTCAATGATGACAGTTATCCAAAGGTTACAATATCGCGGTGACAATATTTTTGTCACCAATTACACATTAATCAAGTTTTCAGGTGAGAGAAACTAGCCAAACTTTTAAAATTTTATTTGGTGACAATATTTTGATGATATAAAATGTGGTAGTGACATTTATTGTTATGTTGATATATTTTTTTGAACGCTAATAGTTTAACGTTTTAAAATATGGGTTGATAACAATGTCTTGGTTATATATTATTTTGGTGACAATTTTTTAAGGTTACAATATCGTGGTGACAATATATTGTCATCAGCCTCGTCATTAACCGTTGTCACCAAAAGAAAATCATCTATTAGCAGGAAAAAAATCATTTGTCACCGGGAATAAGTGATACTGGCAACTGTCACCGTAAGAAAATCAACCATAAAAAATTCCTCCAATTGTCACTAGAAAAAAAATGTCACCAAAAAAATCAATTATAACCGAAACAATTGTCACTAGAAAAAAAATGACACCAAAAAGTCAATTGTCACTAAACACAACTGTCACCAAAATATATAATCATTTGTCGCCAAATATAGGCAATGACCGAAATGGTCAATGTTGACTAGTCAATTGTCACAAAAAAAGACAATTGTCACCAAAAAAGACAAGTTTAGCCCCTCTAGGGTCTATGCTTCCCTAATTCTAGGGTTTCAGTTTCGTAACAAAAACGCGTTAATATTGGATGATAAGTCTTTAGGGTTTAGGTCCAAGGCCCTAAACCCTAAATCCTAAACCCTAAACTATACTGTACATCAAATTTTCGTCTGCTCAGGTTTAGCCCCTCTTGGGTCTATGATCCCCTTGTTCTAGGGTTTCAGTTTTGTAACAAAAATGTGTTAATATTAGATGAAAAATGTGATAACATTAACATTGTAAACATTTTAGTTTGATGAAAGTGTTTTGTAGTTGGTGACAATTGGTTGGTGACACTGTTTTGTCGTTGGTGACAATTAATTTCTAAAAATAGGCGGTTGACACTAGGTTGGTGACAAAGTTTTGTAATTGGTGACAGTAGATTATTGACCAAAGCTTGATGAAAATAGGTTGGTTACACTGTTTTATTGTTGATGTCAATAGATTACTGAAAAGAGGTTGATGACAATGTTTTTTATAAGTTTGTGACAATACGGTTGATTAAACAATATGAAGACAGTGTTCTGTAGTTGGTGACAATGTCTTGGTGATGTATAATGTTATGGTGACAATTTTTTTAAGGTTACAATATCACGGTGACAATATATTGTCATCAACCTCGTCATTAATAGTTATCACCAACAATTGTCATCAAGAAAATCATTTATTAGCAGAAAAACCCCATTTGTCACTGAGGAAAAGTGTTACTGGCAACTGTCACCGGAAGAAAATCAACTGTCACCCAAATGTTTTTGTCACCAATAATTATCACAAGAAAAAAAGAAAATCAATTGTCACTAGAAAAGATTTTCCCCTAAATGTCACCGGAAAAAATAAAATGTCATAAAAAATCAATTGTCACCAAAATAATTGTCACAATTAACTGTCACCGGAAAAATATACTCAACTGTCACCACAAAACTGTCACCAAATGCAAGTGTTGACCGGAATGGTCAATGTTGACTAGTCAATGTTAAAATTAAAAATGGTTAAAGGGGAAGAAGGAAGGGTTAGGGTCCTTAGGGATGGGGAAGGAGGGGTAGTTTTGAAAAAAATGAAAATTTACTTAATTATGTAAAAAAATGTGAACATTTACTTAATTTTGGCATAAAAAATGGATATTCACCAAATTTAACCTTTTTAAAATATGGTTATTTAAGATAGAAATTTATATATATGAGTAGTAAACCTATAAATAATTTTTCAAAAATTTTCAATGTAAGTTCATATAATGAATAATTACATAATGCACTGAATCTATTATTATGGGTGAGAATCCGGATGGAAGCAAACCATACACATTAAGGTATTGAGTAGTCACCTTTGTAAAGTTTGTTGTCCCTAGTCTTATTTTTGGTGGAGGGTTCCATCTTAACTTTATTTGTACAGCTAGACTTTCAATATTGTCACCCACTATTTTTTTTCCAGAAGAAACAACAATCAACTTGATGGGTAAAAAATTGATTATGTGAGTGATTGTTGTACTTACTGTAACTTTGTATCTCCTAGTTATATGAATAAACATGTCACCACAATATTTTACTGTCATTACTCACTTTAACCAAAAGGCTATTATAACATTTTCTGTTTCAAAATACTACTGTATCTATTTAATAGGGGAATTTTATACATAAATTTTAACAAGGCTGACCTCTGAAAAAATAAAAAGGATAATCACAAATTAACTAATCATAAATTCATAATAGAAGGTTATTGTTAACTATTTACTAATAATTATTTTTTTGGGTCAAAACTCAAAAGGGTGGGATTTTAGATTCCTATATTAAGCTAAAAGTTTACAAATATATAGTGCGAGGGAACAAAATCCCTCTTAAAATAATCTTTTATTTAGCATGAAGTTTGGATTCGAAATAGTCATCCAAAATCAAAATAAGTCGATATTTTGTTTGATAGGATGACACAATTGACAATTTTTTAAACAATATTATTTCTAATAGTGAAAAATAATGATGATAGTAAACACTAATAATATGTTAAAATAATATTGATAATGATATAGTAATTATAAATATTGATTAAAAAATATAACAGTATTAATAAAATCTATAATGAGTAATTTATATTTCATTTATTTCTTATTCTCGTATTTTTATTCTCATATTTCGCTCAATTCAAATACAAAACCTAAAATTGTTCATTTTTTTAATTTCCATTCTTTGAAATGAATATCAAACAACCTCTTATATTATCGTTTCGGTTATATACACCACAGGTGGGTTTACAACCACCCGAGCCCGGACGTGCAAGCTCGTCTTCTAAATACGAAGCGAACGTGCTTCGTCGTTCCCAATTCCAACTCGATAGAGAGAGAGAGAGAGAGAGAGAGAGAGAGAGAGAGAGAAACAGAGAGCGATGGAGCCAGAGAGAGATGGAGGCGGAGGCGTCGACGATGGAGGCGGAGGTGGTGGCGCCCATGAAGGCCGGTGGTGGTGGTGCGCAGCCGATGGAGATGGAGGCGGTGGTGGTGGAGGTGTCGATGGAGGAGGCGGTGGAGGCGGTGATGGCGGCGTCGACGGAGGAGGCGGTGGTGGTGGAGGCGGTGGCGGTTCCGGTGGTGGAGTCCCTATTACCGCCGCGGAAGCGGCGGTCTACAGAGGTGTCTCCTGCCCCAACCCCACCGGTATGTTATTTGAATTATTTATTTTATTTGATTAAGTTTTATAATGAGTTTGATATATTATAATATAGTTTTATAATATAACGTGCATGATTATATAGTATATAGTTGTTATGATTTATAATATAATTTGATAGATTATAATTGATAGTATATAGTTTTTATGGTTTGATCGTATATAGTTTTTATGGTTTATAATATAGTTTGTATAGTTTATACAAAAGTACAACCTACATTGAAATACATTAAAATTCAAAGAAAATAAAAAATATTAAAAGACATTAAAAAAATATTAAAATATATTAAAAGACATTAAAAGATATTAAAATACATTAAAAAATATTAAAAGACATTAAAAGATATTAAAATACATTAAAATATATTAAAAGACATTAAAAGATACTACCTCCGTCCAAAAATACATTGTCTTTACTATTCACGCACACTTTTTTAAGAAGGTAAAAACTATATAAAATATTAACTTTTTTATTAATTTTTTTAATAATTACAAACTTATTGATAATAAGTTTGTAATTATTAAAATAAATAAATAAATAAGTTAATATTTTATATAATTTTTAACTCCTAAAAAAGCGTGTATGAATAGTGAAAGTCCATGTATTTTTGGACGGATGGAGTATTAAAATACATTAAAATATATTAAAAGATATTAAAATACATTAAAATATATTAAAAGACATTAAAAGATATTAAAATACATTAAAAGATATATAAAATACATTAAAATATATTAAAAGATATTAAAAGACATTAAAAGATATTAAAATACATTAAAATAGCCAACTGGATGAAATAAATTCGCACATAAAAAGTAACAGGTTCTCAACATTTCATAATAACAGGCAGGGAGGCTCTTGAGGGGTGATGGTACCCTCCGGCATGTTAGGTTCGGCGACCGGGCAGCGGTCAGCCAGATACAGGAGGAGACGGTACCCCACGATCAGACAGCCACAGTCGATGATCTACTGATGTCTGTAGAGGGCTACCAGCAGTCAATGAGGACCCCCCCGGCCAACGAGGAGGACAACTTCTGGAAGGGTCTTCCATCTTGGGATCCTTCTGGCGACGCGACGGAGGGGCGGAAGCCTTCTTTGGAGACCCCCGATGTGCTGAGCAGCTGCATTACTGACGTAGTTGTGGGTCGACGGGCCGACATGGGTAGACCGCCTGCTCGTGTACCCCCCCCCCCCCCCACCATCCCCGAGGCATCTACTCCAGGCGTCCCCGAGGCATCTACTTCCGGCACACAGGACGCCGAGGCTTCGACCTCCCCCACACCAGCGGCGATCTCATTGGCATCTGCGGATGACGTGATCCCATACGTGGTAGAGGAGGCTGACAACGGGCAGGAGAGGCGGGATGAGGGCCAGGGGGCCTACATGAGGGGGGAGGGGCAGACTGAGGGTCAAGGGGGCCCATAGGAGGGGGGGGGGGGGGAGGAGGAGCCCGCGCCCATCCCTGCGCAGGCTGCCGCACCGGCTGTGCGGGTCGACCCTTTCTTACCGCCGGGAGAGCTACTTGTGTCTTACATGCATCACCGAGCGTACCAGGTGCGGAGGGAGCCCACTGTGGATCTGCCGCTGTTGAAGTTCCACCACCGAGCGACTCACCTGTTGTCGTTCGACCGCTACATTTTTGAAGGCCCGGGGACCTGGGTGTAGGATCTTATCCCATCGGGCATCCCGTAGCTGAGGTCCCTCCACTGGGAGTGTGTGGACGAGTTCACTTGCACAGCCTTCCTGGAGCATTGGCACCCAGAGACCAGCTCCTTCCACTTTCCATGGGGCGAGATGACCATCACGCTGCACGACGTTGCCTGCCTCATGGGACTTCCGATGGAGGGTGTGCCGTGTGTGTCCCATTTGGCCCTGGGGGCGTTGATCCCCACCGTCGCACAGTACTACCAGATCACCGGATAGGCCTTGATATCATACAGACATGTTGGCGGCCCTCTAGTTACTTGGTTGACTGCCCTGTGGATCGCGAGACACGGGCTGCTCATCGATCCCGCCCCTGCTGATGACCCAGAGGCCGCAGCTGATCCTGAGTAGATTCGGCTGCACACACATACGGGAGGGGGGCAGCCCCAGGATAACCCTGCACAACGGCGGTTTCTCCACATAGGGTACATGGCCATCGCTGTCGCCATGACTATGTTTGTGGACAAGTCGCAGAGCCGGATCCCATGGAAGATCTTCGGCCTTATTTGGGACATCCCGCGGACGGCCACCCTTGCATGGGCTGCAGGTGCCCATGCAAGGGTACAGGGGCCTAGGCAAGGCTACCTGAGCAAGTGCGAAGGGTACAGGGGCCTAGGCGAGGCTACCCGAGCAGGTTGACCACGTGCATGCACGTCGTTGACCACGTGCATTTTTGCACGTCCTGTTGGACGTGCACCTCCGCATACCTTTAACACAAAACTGCCTATTTGAAGTGAAGAGGGATAGCTTGATTCCGCACTCCAAAACAAAGTCCGACTTCGTTCGATATATTCCTTCACCGTTAGAATCGCTATGGCCGAGTCGCAAAGCAATCGTCGTCTCCAAGTTTTCCAGGTATGGATACGTTTCGTATAGTGAATATATTTCGTATGCCTTCCTTTTTGTTCATATTTCCACTAATGTTATTACAGTTTCGAGACTTCACCTCTGAGTTCTCGGACCCAAGGGTTTGGAATGACCGTGACAAAATGGTTACGCATTTCAAGGACTTGGGTCGGAGACACTGCATGATTTTTGTAATCAAGCGGTCTTGGACGGGGGCGTCGAACCGTCCAGGCGGGGTTCTCCTTGCTTGCGAGCAGTATGGGGAGTACCGATCACGCGGGAGGAAGCTCCGCCGGGTCACTACACGGGCACGAAGCTCCGCCGGGTCACTCGGTTATGACGGTAACCCCCGGTGTTCATAACCACGGGCTTCCCACGAGCTTGAAGGGTCACGCCATCGCCGGACAGATGACAGAGGGGGAAATTAAAAGAAGATGGCTAGGTGGATGAAGGAAATTGGTACCCCTCCAAAAGCTATTGGGTACGGATTGAGGCAGTTGGATGAGACCAGCGTCACGTCACCGTGTTCCCTTAACAACACGCTCAACAAGATGGTCGTCGAAGAAAGGGGTAGTCGGACGATGACCCAAGATACCATGCATCGTCTGCGGGAAAGAGGGTACTACTGCGAGTTCAAACGACATCCGGATGACGACAACGTCTTGAGCGACCTCTTCCTGGCGCATCCTAACGGGATCCGGCTTCTCCGAAGGTTCCATTACGTCATCATATTGGACAGCTTGAATTGGTAAATATATAGATGAAAAGGTAACCCAAAATACAAAATGTAAGACCATACAACGGGTCTTACGTAAAACCAAAATGCACTCTATACCAAAAGAAACCCCTCATGTATCCTCTAATGTCACCCTACTCCTCATACATCGTATTGGACAGCATGTACAAAACAAATGCGTAAGTTAACTATTTACGATTACATTATTACACATATAATCAATTATAAAGCACCTTCAAGACTTACTGCATCGCCTATGCCTTCATGTCGCACGAGAACGAAGAGACATACGCCTGGGTGCTGCGTCAGCTTCAAGTCTTGCTTGGGACGGTTCAACCTCAAGCTATTATGACTGATCGGGAGCTAGGCCTCTTGGCGGCGCTGAATGTTGTCTTCCCCAACGTCCAACATCTCCTTTGCTGGTTACATGTGACGAGAAGATGCGAGGAAGCTGCTTTGAAGATCACAAAGAATTTAAACCACGCTGGCACCTTCAAGGGCAACTGTTGGGGGTTGTTCCAATCGAGGTCGGAGGAATCATTCAGCCGCCGTCGTCGGGCGCTACACGCTGCATGGCACCCATTCCCAGGTGTGGTGGCGTATTTAGAGGCGGTGTGGCTTCCATACAGTAGGAACATCGTACGATGCTACGTAGATAATGTCTTCCATCTTGGCACCCGTACGACAAACAGGTACACCTTACTTCATATCTCCCATTACAATATGATATGACATCAGACATTTAGTGGTACGCACTTCAATGTGTACAGAGTTGAGGGTCAACACAAGGTTCTGAAGGAGGCACTGCACTCATCGACTGGTGACTTTTGCATCGTGATCGATGCAATCCATAGAGTCAACGATTGTCAACTGCATGAGTTGCGGACTGCTTTGGAGATCGACCGCTTCAAATGGACAACAACGGCGCATAAAGTCAACCTTTTTGATGAGGTAAAGACTTTAATCTCCAAAAAGTGCTTCGATTATCTGTACAAGATGTGGCAGGATGTCGTGAACCAAAACATTCCTCTGGAATGCACGGACCGACATTGGAGGGTTTGTTATGGGGTCCCTTGTGTCCATGAGATTCAGGCATACGTCAACTCCGGTACTCCGATACCCGCCGAGGACATCCACCCGTTCTGGATGGATTTGTCATAGACTGACATCGACGACACCTTACTGCTGTATGAGCTGTCATCTTCATACACGGCTTCCAACGATGTATGCGACGATGAGCTCCACCCACCCTCATCTGCAAGCGTCTGGAGGAAAGAGAGGCCTCGGGGGTCGAGGAATGCCTGCATAACCAACCCGTTTCCATACGAGGAGTTAAGGGAAAGATTTGAGAGAGAAGAAGCACGTGCTGCTCGACATCGTCCACAAGCGACCTCAGCTCGACGTGGACGTGATGATGTGTTCGGAGAGTTCAACTGGGGTCGAAACAACGTTGATCCCTTCATGCTCGGTCATATTGAGGGTGTGAGGGACACTGTTGAAGATGGTCATTGTGGCTACCGTGCTTTGGCGTCATTGACATCTTCGATCGGCGAGTCTGCTTTCCCGGAACTCAAAATGTTATTATGCAATCACTTGGAGGATCACGCCGATTGTTATACGGGAGAGTACTCATTCCAGCAGTTCGTCGACTACCAGAGATGGGCGGGACCTGTGCATGATGATAGGAGACGGTGGATAGAGCTACACATCATGGGTTTAGTATTTGCAACGGTATATCAGATTCCTCTCGTCGTCCTAGCTTGGCATCATCCGTTCACATGTCTCCCCATGACCTCGCCGACACCTGCTAACAACCCTCAATCAGCAACCCTTGGTGTAGCCTGCATCGGAAACCAAGACCATTTTGCCGCGTTATGACTTCAAACGTCTTTTTTTATTACCTATTCTTGCCTTTCATATATATGTCAATACTCTAACTCTAATTTTCCGTTCTCATAGATCTGGTTGCGTCCTAACGCTCCTATTCCGCCGCCTCCGCCAGAATGGGTCGCACATCATCAACCGAGCGTCGAAGGATGGGATGCTCCATTTCAAGCTCAATTTGAGAGATTTCGAGCATTATGTGTCGAGTCCGGTCGCCCTTTACTATTTTCCTAGATTTTATTCAACCAGTTTTTTAAAATTATGGATGTAAACCTTTTTTTCCGTTCCTTGTAACATTATTCGCATATTATCCGAATGAAAACCTTAACAATTATTGTTTTCCATTTAATTAGACCCTAAATCCTTCAACTTCACTAGCTAAACAATTCAATTTTTTCAATTAACAATACAAAACCCTCGGAAACCCTAAACCCTATACCCTAAACCCTAAACGCGAAATCCTAATTAGGGTGTGCACGTCCTTAACGACGTGCAAATCCTTAATCGTCATTTGCGGTGTATCTATCAACACCCTATATTATTAATGTGATATTGCACAAATAAGATTGTTTTTTTAGTGAGTCAAATACATGAGGGTCAGTGAAGATTGAAAAAAAGAAGCATAAAGAGAGTGAAAGAGAATATATTGTACCAACTACCAAGTTATGCTTAAAACCTAAACCTTAATGCAAAGAAAAAAAAAGAAACAAACTCCATCTGCTATGCTTGAAAAGTAGTACTTCTTATGTGAAAAAGAAAAGGATGAATCTGGCAAGGAGCCTTACCAGATTTTCTCTCATCAAGATTCAAGAAACAAGCAACTAAAATAAAACAAAGACAAAACAAATAATATTACTTTAGTTGTTTTCACTTTTGCAATGGAAAGTGACCCAAGAAGCAAATTCAAAAGGTAATTTGATAAAGTTGATAACTACCCATTGCATATTGTGTGAATATTCTAAGTGCTCATCACTTTAAGCTCATCTCTTCTTTTTTGGGTTTTTTTTTTCAAATTAGTGAAAATAAAATTAAAAAAATAGAAAAAAAGCTAAACTTGAAAAGTATTTTGAGAAATTGCCAAAATAAGGCCAATTTATTGTTTGCACTAGCGTATCTAACACAAGTTGATAATAAAAATTAATAAAATATTATAGGCATTGTTTGTAACAACGCTGATAAGTTTTTTTTTTTTTGATGAAAAACCATGCTCTTATTCCATCTCCGACTTAGCAAAGGTTATGTCAAATAACACAGAAGGAAGATCAAGTTCAGAATCAAAATAAATTGGCTCCTGCGGGCGTAGATTAGCTAGGAAGTGTGCCGCCTGATTCCTCTCCTGTCCTACCCAGCTCCATCTACATTGTCTGAATTGGCGAGCAAGGCATCTCCCCTTGTGACCCAATGTACCTACCACTCCTCGACACGAGGACCGCCCTTGCAATATATGCACAGCCTGCGTACAGTCGGTCTCAACAATAACCGATTCGACATCTCTATCAATCGCCAGTTGTAGGGCTTTAACAATGGCCACAAGCTCCGCACATAATGGATCCGTTCCGCTCTGAATTTGCTCCGCCATAGCCCAGCAGACTGTACCGTGATCGTTCCGGGCAATCACCCCGATCCCACACCCCCTAGTGGCTTCCGAAGACGCATCACAATTGAGCTTTACGAACCCATCCTCAGGAATTTGCCATCGGGCATGCCGCCGAGTACTGTCCAACCGTTGTTCTCGTGGATGGACTCGCTTAGCGTCCCCCCTGTGCAGCTCCACCTTAGGGTAAAAATTGGGTTTTGGCCTAATTTTACTCCCACCATAGGCCAAAACCCAATTTCGAATTTTGGTTTTGACCTATTTCCAAATGAAAGGCCAAATTTGGTTTCTTCTTTTAAAATTTATTTATTTTTAATTGTTTAACATTTATATAAATCTATAAGCAATACAATTATAAATCTATATAAATAAAAATAAAAGTTAGAATATTGTAAAGATATTAAAGAGTTCTTCGATATGACTAATATGACATTCATCCTTTTTTATTATATATTCATCAAAATTATACATCAAAAATAAATATCGAGTTGCTTAAAGTACTAGCGAAGAAAAAATAAGTACAAAACGAAACTACCAACTATTGAACCATAATTGTATCTAATATTCTGGTAGTTAGATCCGTATTACACTCTTCATAATCATTCCATGTTCCGAAGTCACCACTTTTTTTTTTTTACAATGGGCAAGAATTAGATCGACGAAGCGATCTTGAAGCCATCAACAGATGGCTTGAAAAACCCTATGCATAGGGTCACCAGTCAAAAAAGAAAAATAATAATTTAAGATTACAATTACATATGTAATTTAAAGCTAAAAAAAGTTGAAAATTAGAACCCTTGTGCATGCAAGCCAAAGCAATAGTTGAATTTAGTTTGGACAACTACAATTCTGATTCCGAATGCGATACGGGACTAGATCCAGTTATCCAGCAACATCAAGGATAGAAAATAACCGGTGGTGGAATCAGAGGTGATAGTTGGATGGGAAATGGAAAATTCAACATGAAAATTTAGGTTGGAGTTTTGGATTTAAACCAGTTTAAACGGAAGATTGGAGTAAAATTTGGTTGGAAGAGGGTTGTTTCTGCATGTTCTAGAACCGGAGGCGGCTAGATCTATAGCATGCAGATCTAGAGTGGATCAAATCAGAACAAAGAGAGAGAAGGGAGCAGTGGTATATGGCGGTGGCGGAGGGGGAGCCTGGGGCCAAGAGGAGCAAGGCCAGGGAAGCATAAGTCGACGAGGGTGGTCTTGGAGAGGAGATCGGGGTTAAGATTTGGGGTGCCGACTGGGGCTGGTTTTCTGTGGCTAGAGGGTGAGAGGGCACTGACGTCAGCAAAGAGGAGCCGAGGAGACGCGGTGCCGAGGGGGGTCGTCGGAGAGGAGGCAAGAGGAGGGGGGGAGATAGAGTCTCAAAGGGGGAGGCTCGGGAGAGAGTTCCCGAAGAACCTCGCAAACGAGGCACAAGCAGCCAGAGGGGACACCGGCGCACAAGAAGGCGCGATTGCGGCTGCAGCGGAAGAAAACACCGTCTGGGCTCCGGGAAGAATCGACTGGGTTGCGGCGGGGGTTTTTGGGGCTAAGGTTTTTTGTTTTCGGTTGCGATGGTGAAGGAGTTGTGGTGGGGGTCATGGCCGGCTGGGAGCCAGCCAGCGGTGACGGCGACCCATCGAACTTGTTCACATCTTGGTGGAGGCGGCTAGGGTTGCAAAGGTTTTTTATTTTATTTTGGGTTTTCCTTGGTTGAAGTCTGTTAAACTCGGGAAAATTTGAATCAACTCCTTCCGAAGCCACCACTTTGATCATCTTCGTGTACATATTTTTCATTGCTCATTCAAAAGTCACCATGGTCATAATTTTCACTGCCAAAATTTCCATGATGACATGCAGGTTCTGACTTTGGAATTAATTAAACTTTAAAGTTATCATAACCAAACGATGGCATTTGCTATGAATTCATTATTGATTTCAATCGAAATGAGAAAGATATAATCGAGTGACGGAAATGAGATATAAAAGTGAAAATTTACATTAGTATTCCTAAAATTAGCGTACGATGGAAATGACAAAAAACGTATAATAGGTCAAAAGAGAATATTTTATAGAATATTTTCTTTTGGCAGGTACTCTCTTGTTAGTATGACCTAGGGGAGATGCCCTTAGTCCCATTTTGATTATTTTTAAAATACCTTCCAAATTTAGCCATTTCTCTATTTTTTTATTTGTTTGACTAAGTTGGAAAAAATATCTTTTTTTTCCTTTGAGAATCATCATCTCTTCATTTGGAGTGTGAGATAAATGGAATCAATATTTTCTAGGAATTCACCTCTTTCTTTTGCTTTTTCAATAAATGGGATTAAGAACAATGTTTAATAGGAGTAATTAATATGGACCAAGTAAATCACGATGAAAAAAACGAAATTAATTAAAATAATCCAACCTTTAAAGATGTATTAAAAATATATTCATACCTTTTAAATGTAAGATAAATATCCCGACTTTTATAAGTGATGGTAATATAATATCCCAAAATTTTCTCCCCCACAAAAATGCTTACATGGCAAATATGTGGCAAAACATAATGATTATATTCACAAGCGTGCCCTTGGATCTTAATGCCCGAGTTATACAAAATATAGTCTAGATTGTCATGATAATTTTGAAAAAATAAAAGTCTCTTTTTTAACTGAAAAAAAAATCATTCAATTTAATACGTATTTATAGATTATAATTAAATTTAATCAAAACAAATATAATAAAACAAGTAAATATTTAAAATATATTTTTCAATATCTTCATTGTGTAAAATATCATTCAAGTTTATTAGATTAAATTAGATTGGTTTTTAAGTTTATCTTAATTTTTTTATTTTGGATTTAAGAAGAAAAAAAATTACAATCTTTTATATATTTTTTTAATAATAATAATTTACTTCTTATGTATAAATGAACACCATTTAATAATCTAAGTAAATAAATTTTCATTTCAATTTCGTAGTAACATAAAGTTTATAATTGACAAAATATTCTTCAGTTAAGTTAAATCACTAGCTAATCATTTACTAATTGAAAATATGTTATTTTGCTTTACATTTTTTTTATTTGGCTTGTTATATATATTATTGATTTAAAAAAAGATATAAAAAGTTAGGTCCATATTAAATCTAAAACTATAAAATTTTATTAAATAAACTTTTAAACTCATCTAATTTAATTTTATATGTTTTATTTGAATTGAAAATACATGAGTAATACAATACAAAAAATAAGAATTTTATTGGAGAGAAACCATTAGGATATTATATTACCATCACTTATAAATGTCAGGATATTTATTTTACATTTGAAATTTTAAGATATATTTTTAACACCCCTTAAAAGTTGGATTATTTTAATTAGTTTTTCCAAAAAAAAAAATGAAGAACAGAAGGAAAGAAAGAAAGGGGGAAAAAACCTTGCAAAGGTGTCGGGTTCGTATGGGGCGGGTTAATAAACTGACTAAAATTATAAACATGGTAAAATTTATAAATAAAAATTTAAACAACAAGATAATCTCCGTATGAGGTACAAATGTGTTTTAATTGTGATAAGTAAATAAACAATGCAAAAAGAGTGTGCTGATTTTTGTAGTTAAAAATTTAAACACCAAAAAAGCACCTTGACCCTTCCAATATCTTTTTTTTTTAACTCAAAATTTTAACTACTTTTACCTATTTTTCCCCATCCATACACACTCTTTAACTTGTTTAAAAAAAAACTTCTACTACTACTTATTTTTTTACTTATTTATCATACATACCCGTTGTTATTATTTTGAAGGAAAATTTAGTACATTAAATTGTACAACCCCACTCTTCGATTTATTTTGAAGGAAAATTTAGTACATTAAATTATACAACCCCACTCTTCGAAGTTCGACCCAATAAACAAAATAGAATAGCTTGTTAAAAAAAAAAAGGTAAAAATGAGAACCCCTTCCCAGAGAAAAGAACGCGCCCCACGCGCTGGAAAATCCCCCGATCTATCTTCCTCAGAGCTCCTCTTTCTTTGTTCACAATACCCTATTCTTTTAGGGATCTTAATCTTTCCTTGGTAGAAAAGCCAGTCCGATCATCCGATATACCCCCTCCGGCCTGATGACTGTATCAAATTTGGGGCTTGTCTCATGTCATATTTGGGGCTTTTGTGTGAGTTCAGCCTTTGGGCGATCCTCCTTATTCCGATCGTTTCTAATCAATTGAGGAGTTTGATGATGAGATTTGCTAATGTTTGGCCAAATAGGCCTCCTCCTTGGTCAGATCGGCTGGTTTTGGTGGCTTCTGGGGTGATCGGCTTCTCCATTCCAGTTCACCCTCTTATCTGTTGGCATGCGATGGTCGGATTGTTCCTCAGCAACAAGAAGACCTTCGATGGGGCGCTCGACAACAAGAAAGCCCTCTGGAAGATTTCTATGGGTTTCGGGGGTTCTCGTTTGTTCTTCTATGAGGTTTGTGCTCTTCTCCTCCGCTCGGGATCTCTAATTATTCGGTGGTGGGTGGTTTGGAGGTCTCTGTATTCCTCTTTCTCCCCGATCTTCTCTTCTCTGTCTCTGATTACCAAAATATCTAATCTCCTCCTCTTTGCTTCTGTGTATGTCATGGCTTCCTTTGGAGTCATCAAAGGGAAAAAACCAATGGGGACAGATGATCCTGTTCCTCAGATGACTAAACCCCGTATGGGATCTAAACTGCCGGAGGGCATTAAACTCTCAAAAGAGCTTCCAAGCTCCATTAATGACCAAAAGGCTAATCGGAAATCAATAATTGAGAAGAAATCCAAGAGGCTTACTAGCAATAGGGAGAAGCTATTGGTTCTTCTGTACCGATGGGCTGTAGTGACTTGGTTTCCTAATTGTGAACCTAGGTCTTGCCTGCTGGTCCTTCGAAGAACCGATATTGATCCGCCCCTGTCAAAAGAAATTTGCGACAGTCCGTCCAGGTACGTTTTTTATAAATGGGGTATACTGTGTTCTTTCATCAATGGTTGGGAAGATATGTCGTGCCATCTAATTTGCAGTGTTTGTAAGATTAGCCTCAATGTTGGCCATGTCTGTAGCAGCTTGTGGACTGATTTTGATATGTTTTATCATCTGAGAAAACTTTTAAGCAACACTACAATCGTTGATAGGGATGAAACTAAGTGTATGTACTTTAGGGTGTTCAGAATTTCATATAATCTTCAAGGGCTACATGTGTTAAACACTTCAATGGTGAATCCTTATTCTGTAATAGCTTCTACTTGTTGGGCAAAAAGTTAATGTCTCCTCTCTTACTGTCATGAATTCAATACCTTATTATTAAGTCCAACCATGTCATTTAATAATTGTAGATTATACTCTGGGTCCTTATCTTGGCTTACATGTCTCCTTCCTGTTTTAAGAGCCTCCTTTGTGCTCTGTTGGAGGAAATCCATGGGGTATTCATTATATTTTAACACTTCTACCCAACTGTTAACCACCCATTGTCACATAAATACTCATTTGCACATGTCTTATTTGTCTTCCTTGAGATCTCTTTACTGGAAAAGAATTAGCCATAGGTGTACAGCTGCACCTACAAATTTATTGGATCCATCTACTTATTGTTTACAGGGTACCCATTTAAGGCTATTCCGTTTGCTAGCATTCAAAGCCTAGCCTACGATGAGATCGTTAAGTAAGAAGAATTACTGTAAGATCACTATGTGTGAGCTCCTAAATGAAGAAAAACAAGTCTATGGAATTTGCATTAATTTTCAATTGGGTAGATGTTTACTTGCAACACGGATTCCCAAGTTTTATGAGAAAAGAGTCAAGACTACAAGTAAGCATTTGAGGAAATTTTGTCTAAGTGAATATCTTGTTAAGAATGATGGGGGAGTAGGATTTGTCATAGGAACTATTTTAGAGAAAGCTTTCTACAAGAAACATTGGCCGCTGTTAGGATTTGAGTATCTCGGTCTCCTGACAGCTTCTAAACGAATATTATAAAAATTTGCTTCTGGAATATTAGGGGGCTTGGTAGACCTAATCTATGGACAGATCTTAGAGCATTACGTATAAATGAACACATCTCGCTTATGGCCATAACCGAATTCAAAACTGACAAAATACCATTGGACAAGGTTTGGCAAACGAGTGGTTTCAATAACTCGGTATGGTCAATTGGGAATGGTAGATCAGGTGGTATTGGTTTACTTTGGAATGAGTCTCACCTGCTAAATGAATCAATCGAGGTAGAAATAATAATGCCAAGAGTTATCAGAGTAAAAGATACATGTTTAGACAAAAAATTTACGGGAGTGATCTTTTTCATTTACGCTCCACCCCAGGCAGCTGACAAAGAAGATTTCTGGAATAATCTCATTACAACCATATGCTCAGAGAACCTTCTGTGTCTGGTCATGGGGGATATGAATGAAATTTGTTGTAGTAGTGAAAAGGAGGGTGGAACATCTAATAGCCACACCAGATATTCGAGATTAACCCAATTTAAGAATCTATGTTCTCTTATGGAGATTCCGTATTCAGGCAATAAGTTTACTTGGAGAAAAAATGCAGAAGGGGAAGACAACATTCTAGAAAAACTCGACCGAGTTCTTGTACAACATGAGTTTCTCGAAAATTTCCCTGATCTTTTAACCGTCAATGGTGCTTTTACATCCTCCGATCACTGCCCAATTTCCCTAAGTCTGAACTCAGAATACTCTTTTAGACCACCTCCCTTTAAATTTGAAAACATGTGGCTTCAAAGGAGTGACTTCCGGAATATTGTCAAACAGGTCTGGCGAGTTGATCATAGGGGATCAGCCATGTTTAGGCTGGTATATAAAACCAAGATTCTGAAAGAGAAAGCCAAATAGTGGAATAAGGTTACTTTTGGAAACATCTTCAGGCAAATTCAAGATGTGGAAAGAGAGCTAGTCAGGATGCAAAGTCTAAACAATTATAATAATGGGATAAAAGAAAAACAATTAATTACAAAAAAAAAAAATTACTTCAGTTTCAACGGGAATACTGGTGTCAAAGAGCTAAATCTAAACATCTCAAGTTAGCTGATTCTAACACAGCTTATTTCCATCGTGTAGCTTCCGGTAGAAGAAATAGAAAAATTATAAGGAACATTTCTTCTGATTCATGAACCTTAATCTGTGGAGAACAAAATATTCGATCAGAAATTAGAAAGGATTTTGTCAAAAGATTCTCAAAAGAACCCGTCAATACAAATCTCTTGAATAACTACCTTGAGCTAATTTCTCCATCTATTTCCGAGGATGGGAATCGGTTTCTGTGCAACCAACCATCTAACGGAGAGATAAAGGAAGCAGTTTGGTCTTTAGGTGCCAATAAATCCCTTGGAACCGATGGGATGACGGCTGAATTCTATAAAACCTACTGGGACATCATTGGGGGCGACGTTATTAAAGCCACTAAGTCTTTCTTTCATACGGGGAAATTGCTCCGACAAGTAAACCACACCTTTATCACCCTACTTCCTAAGTGTGATAACCCAGCAAAAACCAAAGACTACAGACCCATTAGCCTATGCTCGATAGTATATAAGATAATATCTAAGATTCTAACGGGGCGTCTCAAAAAGGTCATAGGAAAACTAATACACCCTTTTCAAGGGGCCTTTGTTTCGGATAGAGCTATTCAAGATAATATCCTCATAGCCCATGAGATTTTTCACTCTTTCAAAACTCGCAAGGGTTCGGAAGGATGGCTAGCTATTAACTTAGATATGGAAAAAGCATATGACAGGGTAGATTGGCATTTCACAGAATCAGTATTGAAGAAATTTGGCTTCGATGAAAAATTTATTAATCTAATCATGGAATGTGTAACAACGGTGTCGTTCTCCGTTTTAGTCAATAATGGTCCGACATAACTGTTGAAACCAACAAGAGGTATTAGGCAGGGAGATCCTCTCTCTCCATTTTTGTTTATCCTAGGTGCGGAGGTGTTAGCTCGAAAGCTCAACTGGGAATCCAATTTGGATCGGTCTGGCATTGGATTCCAGTTTGGTCACTCAGGTCCTAAAATTCCTTTTCTAGCATTCGCTGACGACATTATTATTTTCTCTAAAGGAAATTTAACAGCATGTGGCAAAGTAAAGACTATTATTGATGAGTACTGTCAAATTTCAGGACAAAAGGTCAACTACCATAAATCGGCTTTCCAAGGGTCTTCTGGTATTCCAGACACAAGGATGCATGCGTTGGAGGGTTGCCTAAACATCTCTAGACAAATTAAACTGGATAAAAATTTGGGATGTCCTTTCGTGAATGGAAGAGTAAATAAAACTACATTTGAAGAAATCATTGACAAAACAACAAACCAGCTGACTAAGTGGAAAGCTGATGCTCTATCTCAACATGGAAGGTCAGTTTTAATCAATTCAAATCTAGCCTCAAAACCTCTATATTCCATGCAAAGCTTTATGCTCCCAGTCTCAATACTCTCAAACCTAGACAAGATAAATAGAACTTTCTTCTAGAACAAAGACCTTCAATACAAACCCCTAATAAGCTGGGATAAAGTCTGTAGAGCAAAATCTAAAGGTGGCATGGGACTTAGAAAATCAAAGGACATGAATGAGGCGCTTCAAATGAAGCTTTTGTGGAAAATCATTGCAGAACCTGATAATAGTTGGGTTAAAATTATTAAATATAAGTACCTAAAATCAACAAATTTACTAGAATTTGAGAAGAAAGGAAACGCCTCATGGCAATGGACCCAACTAAGGAAATTACTCAAGCCATTTAAGAACGGCCTAGCCTGGGCAGTAGGGGATGGAAAAACCGTAAAGTTTTGGAAAGACAAATGGGCTCCAGTTAATGACATACAAAACCAGTGTATAGTACCTGGAAGGAACAATGTAGAAGAAACGGTTGATCAATACATCATTAATGGAGAACGGAGTTTAGATAAACTTAAACTAGTCTTGCCTACTAATACGGCTAACCAAATAGCTGATATACCCTTACCTAAAAATAACATACAGGATAGAATGTACTGGTGGCCGGATAAAAATGGATGGTTTACAACTTCTAATGCATATAAATTTAACACAAAACATATGGATCAGAGTGACGATGAGAATACATGGATTTGGAAAATTAATACCCCTCCCAAAATTAAAAACTTCCTTTGGAAAGTTTGTCACGACGGACTACCAACCGCGGCTCGTTTGTCAAAAAAGGGTTTAGCGGTCCCTCCTTACTGTGCAATCTACAACCACCATGAAGAAGATGCTACTCACCTATTTTTTGAGTGTAAATACTCATTATTCTTCTTCAGCCTACCGGCTAATGTAAAAAAGACAATTAGCGATTGTATTACGAAATCTAGGAAAATTGGGCCAATATTAGCAACCATCGCAGGACAATTAACTTCCCAAGAAAAACAAGCAATGACTTTCCACTGGTGGACTATCTGGTTAATCCGAAATCATTGGATCTTCCAACAACAGAAACTACCCAATATTGATGGATTCTTAAGAAAGGTTGAATCAGGTATGAATGCATGGAGAAAAGCGGAAAAATTTAATAGTAAGAGCGACATTGAACTCAACAGTCACAAAAAACCACAGAACAAAACGGTAAGGCACAGAAAGACTGACAAATGGAAAAAACCGCCTAACGGGAAGATGAAATTGAATTTCGATGGGTCCGCCCCTACTCATCGACAAGGGTCTATAGGATATGTAATAAGAAACGACAAAGGACTACCAGAGGCAATGAGATGCAGTCTAGTTGGGAACCAAACACCTTTGATGGCCGAGGCTCTGTCTCTTAGAGCAGGAGTACTGAAAGCAATAGAACTAAACATTAATAAAATTATTATTGAGGGTGACTCTCTCATAATCATTAACTATCTCAAGAATAGTGCCAAATGTCAATGGGAAATCGAACTAATAATGTCAGACATTAGTTCACTTCTTACAGGGTTTAACGAAGTCTCGTTCTCTCACATTCTTCGTAATGGTAACTGTGTAGCAGATAAGGTTGCACACCTTACTCATGTTGCCGCTAACCCTTCCCTATACACTGATCCAGGTCTTGCTGACCTCATCCACAAGGATACTATCGGATAACGATTATTCGCATCCGAATTTTTACCCAATCAAAAAAAAATAATAAAAAAATAATAATAATAATAATAGAATAGCTTGTTCGGTTAAAAGAAAATGTGTACCTCGCACAGAACAGTACAACACAGCACATGTGTTGAGGTGGAAACACATGAAGTTCATCTCTTTAGTTTAAACAATTAAATCAGGCCAAATTCTGCAAGTATAAAAATAAAACAAAACTTATTAAAAAAAGCAAAAATAATGAGGATTTTGACCCCCACCCCAAATAAAATAAAAAACTAGGACCCACTGTCTGAAAATCAGATCTGGAATTAGACTTGGGGGAGAAAAATAGGTTGCCAATTTCAACCCTCCCTCTCACTCTCACTCTCTCTCTCTCGTCCTTGTCATCGTGTAGATCTCTCGTCATCTGTTACATTATCTCATCCCCCACCTTCCCCGTTATTATTGCAACTTGCAAGCACCCACCGGCCCACCAGTATCGGGTCGGATCATCTGCACCCTCCTTTCTTATTCCTCCGCATGACATGAAGGCTTACTTACTGAATATTCCTGTTTCTTCTTGTTCCCAATCTAAATTCTCTTTTTATGTCTTCTTAAATACCTTCAATTTAATGTTTAAGCTTTTAAATGTCCATCCCCCCTTCTACTAATGGATCTCCTGTTACATTCAATTCAATATATATATGAATTCATATTATAAGAAAAAAGATTTCAAACTTGCATAGTTGCACTGTAAATCTAATTTTCTGGGGTAAAGAGAAAAAAGGAGTAATTGATTAAATATATGGTGGGGGTCCGCATCGCACCAGTAAAACATCCACCGCACCATTTCAACCAAACAAAAAACATCCACCGCACCAGAAAGGCAGAAATCATCTCTCTCACTCCTCACTCTCCCTCCCCAATCTGCCTACCTTTCCCATTACCGACCGAATTGAATTCAAGTAATTTCGATCCAATTGATAATCAAAATAGGCCGAAATCGGCGCCGGAGAGTGAGAGATGGCGAAACTGGTGGTGGAAGTGCTGGGCGCCGTCAACCTGATGCCCAAGGACGGCCACGGATCCGCCAGCCCCTACGTGGAGGTGGAGCTCGCCGGGCAGAGGCAGCGAACTCCCACCGTCTCTAAAGATCTCAACCCCCAGTGGAACCGCCAGCTGGTCTTCCACCTCCCCGACGGAATCCAAGACCAGACCATCTCCCTCGATGTCTACAACGACGGCGGCCCCCACAACCACTTCCTCGGCCGGGTCCGCATCGCCGGCGCCTCCGTCCATTCCAATCCAGGCGACGCCTCCGTGGTTCGCTACCCCCTCGACAAGCGCGGCTACTTCAGCCACATCAAGGGCGAGATCGACCTCAAGATCTACCTCTCCGACGACCCTTCGTTACTCCCACCTTCGCCCCCACCTCCCACTCAACATCAACCTATCCCTGAATCCGCCAACAATCACCGCAACGGGAGAGCGGAATCCGAGCAATTTTACCGCCAAAGCCACCACCAAGCGTCATCGTCCGACGAGGATGAATTACACCACGACGACTACGACGAGATGCCTGAGGAAGAGATGCTCAAAAAGAAGCCCCAAATGAAGAAGGAAAGGCAAGACGAGGAGGTGAGAAGAACTTTCTACTCGGTTCCAGCTCCAGCTCCAGCACCGCATCCTGCACCGATCCGATCCGATCCGCCGCCGACTCAGCGGGCGGACATGATGAGGCCGTCCCCGCCGGGCGCTATGTACATGCAGATGCCTGGCCCGCCGCCGGGAGGACCTGGAGTTGGTCCCGGAGGGATGAGGAAGCCGGAGTACGGGCTGGTGGAGACGCAGCCGCCGGTGGCGGCGCGGATGGGGTACAGGAGAGGCGGAGATAAGATCGGGAGTACATACGACCTGGTGGAGAAGATGCACTACCTGTATGTGAATGTGGTGAAGGCGAGGGACCTCCCGGACATGGACATCACTGGCTCCCTGGACCCCTACGTGGAGGTCCGGCTGGGCAACTACAAGGGGGTCACCCGCCACCTGGAGAAGAACCAGAACCCGGTGTGGAACCAGATCTTCGCTTTCTCCAAGGACCGCCTCCAGGCACACGCTCTCGAGGTCGTCGTCAAGGATAAGGACCTCGGCAAGGACGACTTCGTCGGCCGGGTGGTGTTCGACCTCAACGAGGTGCCCCTCCGGGTGCCGCCCGATAGCCCCCTCGCCCCGCAGTGGTACCGGCTCGAGGACCACCGCGGGGACCGGGGGGGCAGGCGCGGCGAGATCATGCTCGCCGTCTGGGTCGGCACCCAGGCCGACGAGGCCTTCCCCGACGCCTGGCACTCCGACGCTCACACGTTCTCCCCACACCACCACGCCGCCTACGCCACCACCCGCTCCAAGGTCTACTTCTCCCCCAAGCTGTACTACCTCCGCGTCCACGTCATCGAGGCCCAGGACCTCATCCCCTCCGACAAAACCCGACCCCCCGAGGCCATCGTCAAGGTCCAGGTCGGGAGCCAGCTCCGGATGACCCGCCCTCCCCCGATGCGGACCATGAACCCCATGTGGAACGACGAGCTCATGTTCGTCGCCTCCGAGCCCTTCGACGAGTACGTCATTATCAGCGTCGAGGACCGCGTAGCCCCCGGGAGGGACGAGGTCCTCGGCCGGATGTTTATCCCCGTGAGGGAGGTGCCGCAGCGCTTCGATGCGAACAAGATGCCCGACACCCGGTGGTTCAACCTCGTGAGGCCATCCATGGGCGATCAAGAGGCCGAGGGGGAGAAGAAGAAGGAGGTCAAGTTCGCAAGCAAGATTCATCTCAGGCTGTGCTTGGATTCGGGGTACCATGTGTTGGACGAATCGACGCACTTTAGCAGCGATCTCCAGCCATCGTCCAAACACCTGAGGAAGCCGAGCATCGGGCTATTGGAGCTCGGCATCCTCAGTGCCAAGAATCTGCTGCCTATGAAAGGCAAGGACGGGAGGCTCACGGATCCGTATTGCGTCGCCAAGTACGGTAACAAGTGGGTTCGGACCAGGACGCTGCTCAACACGCTGCACCCGAGGTGGAACGAGCAGTACACTTGGGAGGTCCACGACCCGTGCACGGTGATCACAATCGGAGTGTTCGACAACTGCCAGGTCGGTGCCAAGGAGGACACCCGCGACCAGAGGATTGGGAAGGTGAGGATCAGGCTGTCCACGCTTGCCACTGATCAAATCTACACGCACTTCCACCCGCTGCTAGTGTTGACCCCCTCTGGGCTCAAGAAGCACGGCGAACTTCACCTCGCGGTGCGGTTCAGCTGCACCGCCTGGGTTAACATGGTTGCGCAGTATGGGAGGCCATTGCTCCCGAAGATGCACTACGTGCAGCCCATTGCCATCCGTCATATCGAGTGGCTGCGACACCAGGCAACGCAGGTTAGTTTTTTTTGCAGGATCAATATCAATTGTAACTGGAATTTCAATTTGAATAGCAAAATTGTGACAGTGGTGGCGTTGTTTTGCAGATAGTGGCGAACAGGCTGGCGAGGGCGGAGCCGCCGCTGAGGAAGGAGGTGGTGGAGTACATGCTGGATACGGACTACAACTTGTGGTCACTGCGGCGGAGCAAAGCCAACTTCTTCCGGATAATGTCGGTCCTCTCGGGGGTGACTGCTGTTTGCAGGTGGTTCGGTGAGATCTGCTTCTGGCGGAATCCGATCACGACGTGCCTCGTTCATGTCCTCTTCTTGATCCTTGTATGCTACCCGGAGCTGATCCTGCCCACCATCTTCCTCTACCTCTTCGTCATTGGGATGTGGAACTACCGTTTCCGCCCCCGCCATCCTCCCCACATGGACGCTCGCCTCTCCCAGGCAGAGACAGTGCAGCCCGATGAGCTCGACGAGGAGTTTGACACGTTTCCCACAACGAGGTCAATGGAGGTAGTAAGGATGCGGTATGATCGGATGAGGAGTGTGGCCGCGAGAGTGCAGGCGGTGGCTGGTGACCTGGCAACACAGGGCGAGAGAGCGCAGGCGTTGCTTAGCTGGAGGGACCCGAGGGCAACAGCGCTCTTCATCTTCTTCTCGCTGGTGTGGGCGATTTTCCTGTACGTGACACCGTTTCAGGTGGTGGCGGTCCTCATCGGGCTCTACATGCTCCGCCACCCAAGATTCCGAAGCCGGTTGCCATCGGTTCCCATCAACTTCTTCAAGCGGCTGCCATCAAAATCAGACATGCTTCTGTAAACTATAAAATAACCAGTGGAGAATAAATAAACAGGTTGAGAATCCTAAATAGGCTAAATTGGCAGGGCTATCATTTGTTTCATTCTTTTGGGGGTCGTTTTTGCTTCCCTGATTTGTAGAACAACGAGCCAATTTGGATAGTTTTGAATGCATAAACCGGCAAATTCAGCTGTCAACCTCTGCTGTCAAATGAGCAAAATTTGTTTTGTAACTGGCGCAGTCGATTTGTAACTTATTTCAATATATGTTCAACTGCCATCATCTGTTGTCAAAATGATTATGATATTGTAATAATGTAAAAAAAAAATATAAAAAAAATAAAAATAAACATACCATATTACATTACTTGTTTTGAACAACTGGACTCATTTGACCCAATTGTATGACCCAGTTCACATCTTCATCAAGAACTTGTTCCGTTTAGATGCCTGAAGAAGAGAAAGGTAAACATGATGTAAGACCTTCTTAAGTAGGATAAAGTGATGCCTTGGGGTCTTAGATAAAGGAAGATAACTATCATTGCAATCAAACTATGAAGATCAAAGTTCTCCTCAGCAGAAGCAAATATAATGCCTTTACACTTTCACAAATGTATCATTTTGTATCCACACATGGAAAAACACTGAAAGAGAACATATGGCTTGCTGTAAGAGAGCTACTCTTTGGCAACCTTGTGAACGGTCATCAAAGAAACCGAATGTGTTATAGAGTATAAATTTTGTTCAACTATTTGTTCATTTGGATAAGCCACATGTTGTTGGGCATGCATACGGATGAGTTTTGATCAGGAAGACAGACTATAAAATTCAAAGAACAAGAATAAAAGAGCCAAAAACCTGATGGTGAAGGGATTTTAATAAGTACTACCCTCTTTTCTCAGAGAACTAAAGTTCAGTACTTTAGCCACAAAAGTATAATTAGTTCCAGCGAAATGCTGAGAATGTCATCGAGAGACTAGAGCAACACTGAAGTATCGACCAAAAATGAACATTCACATCTGCCACTCTGTCAGGAAGGATATGAAACCACTAACCAGGCATTGACCAAAACCAAAACAATAATGTTCTGAAACATGATGCATTTGTATGTAATTTTACTTGACCATGCATGATTGAAATCAGATTCAATTAGGATGACATTATAAGCAAACAACAGGAGAATAATGCAATAAGATGCATACTTGCTTACAATGCCCATGAACTAGTGCAACAGTCCGTATATTATGTTTGCATCTTGAAGGTATTGCTTCGGAAAGATGATGCGCATTCCATACAAACAAGTTGTCATACAGTGTCCCTGCTCTGCCCATAGACTGTAAATTCTTTCGCAAACTCTGGATAATAGGGTATGTGCATCTGTGCCAGAAGTCTTTTGTCAAATCCACACTGGATAGAAAATTATCAAACACAATGTGAAACTGAATTTCTGCAAGTCCCTTGTCTTTCCTTTTTCACTACAAACTAGTCAAAATCCGACACCACCATATACACCAACCTAAACTTACTGAAGTTGAATGAGTCCTATAAATAAAGGTAATGGTTCGTTTTAGTCAGCTTCACCAAAAGGCAGGAAAGGATAAATAAGACTGTTCTGAGTGTTCGCTAGCAACCACAAAAAGATAACCATCCACGAGTAGCAAATGAACAAAATACCTCAATTCAGTCTGAGAATCTGAGACTGGACTGTAGCAGTGTAGCATAGGTACGGTAACAACACATTGTGAGCAAAGATTAAGTAAAAGAATCCAGAAACTTGATACGGTCTTTTGAAAACACCAGAAATCAAAAGTAAAATCATCATAAAGTGAATTTCCAAAAGAACCTAGAAAAAAGTCGATCAGATGGAGGCCATACCAGCAACGCCGAAGATCTTAGCCACAAATTTGCCACTCCAAAATCCTCTGCAACAAACACTTCACCTCCTGAAGCGAATACACAATGGGATCCTTGCTGATATTGAGCTAGCGGCCTCGGAGCGGTCGATTTTCAACACTCGGAAGAACCTCTTGTTCGACGCACTCTCAATTAGATAAAACCCCTCTGGACACAAACCAAAAACAATCAAGAAAACAACGTCGCGCAATATGAGCACTAGGGTTTGTGATTTGAAATTTTCAGAAAAATTGGTACCTGTTGAGTTTTGTAGAGCATAAATTCCTCCAGAGCGTGAGGAGTTGAGATCGGTTTTCGGATCAGTGGGAGGATGGATTTGGCGGCTGGCAAAGAGCCCGAATGGGAATTCGAATTGCGCTCTGATTTATATGGTGGGATTTGGGAAGGGGAAATAAATTGGGGGAAATGTTAGTTAGGGCTTATACAGTACTCCATCTGTTATAAAATAAAAGTCGCTTGGCTTTTTGCATGTTTTTTAAAAAGATAAAAACTCTAATTAAACTTTTTTCATACATTGATACTTAAAGTATTAATTTATGAGAAAAATTTGATTAAAAAAATAATATTTTATAAAGTTTTTACCTCCTCAAAACACGTGCAAAAAGTCAAGTGACTTTTTATTTTAAAACGGAGGGAGTATTCGTTGTGTTTATTCGAATTGCGCTCTAGTTTATATGGCGAGAAGGGGAAATGCTCCCTTATGAAGAAATTGACAAGTTGCAGTTACATCGGGCTCTGCATCGGGCTCTGTTTTTTCTTTGACTCCACGGCAAGTGGCTTTGTGAAAGTCCCACCAGGGTGCTCACTCATCTGATTGATTGCGTGCAGTTCCTATTTCCGGGCTGGGCCATACTATGAATTGAAAGACCTATCGTAGTTTGCTTAGCTATCGACTGGGGGTTCCGTTGTTCACGGTGTCTAGGCCCTGTTCGGCTTGTTCTCGGGTTTTTGATGGTGATGTCTATAGAGATCATTCGGTGTCCTGCGCTGGTACCGTGGGCATTAAGCATCGGCATAACCTCGTGCGCGACAATTTATTTGATATCTGTTTTAGGGCTAGGATTTCGGTCAGTAAGGAGGTTGATATCGGTTTGGTTGATAGGCACAATAAGCTCATTCGTCCGGTGGATTTGCTTCTTTATTCGTGGGACAGGGGACGAGAGGTGTGTTGATCTAACAGGATCCTCCCCCTTGACTCAGTCTGGGGTGTCTGATTTTATCCCCGATCATGTTGTGGTTGATGCTGCTCAGCGCAACTGTCAAGTATCGAGATTTGTACACGATAACTGGGTATAGTTTCCTACCCTTCTCATTGTCTTCGTTGGAGGAGCTGGATACGGATGCGGTGAGACCATAACAATCAGGTTCATATGTGAATGAAGTTGAAGACGAAGTCAGCAATGAGACCATAACAGCAGAACTGAACGTCTTCATGCTCGTTTATATATGTCTGATGATACAAAGCCCATTATATCATGAAGCCCAATGAAAAATTGGCCCAATTTAGAGGTTACATCCGCTACTTGATTCTGCCAGCCCAAAGAGAGGAGAGTACGAGCCTGCGTCTCTGCATTGCAATAGAATATTCGCTAATCTAAACTAAAATTAAAAAGGTGATGAGTTGGCTCAATGGTATGAAATAAGGAATAATTAGAGAGAAATATATCGTTTATTATCTATACACTTTTTTAGGATAATGAAAGTTATATAATAATATCTATTATTTTATAAGTTTTTTTTAACAATTTTATAGTTATTATTAATAAGTATAAAATTATTTTAAAAAATTTATATAAAAAATGGATATTTTATATAGTTTTATCAATGCGTTAAATATTAAACGATGCGTTTTTTCGAAAGGATATAATATTAATTATCTTTTTAGGATGGAGCTGTTTTCATTAGGGGTGTTATTTGAGCCGAACGAGCCGAGTTTGAAATGTTCTAGCTTGGTTCATTTGTTAAACGAGCTCGAGCCGAGCCAAGTCCAAATTTTAAACGAGTTTTTTTTTGTTCAAGCTTGGTTTGTTTTAGTAAATGAACGCGCTGAGCTTTAAGTAGTTTTATTCGGTTATAACATATTAATTTAAAGAAAATTTTTGAGATTCCATAAAATTTGAGCTATTCGAGCCTAAATCGAACGAGTCGAACTTTCAACCGAGTTTAAAATCATGTTCAAACTCGACTTGTTTAAGTAAGTGAACGAGCTCGAGTCGAACTTTTTTCAAGCCGAACTCAAACTGTTCAACTACTACAACAGCCCTAATTTTCATCGAAACCCCAAAATGGGACAAAGTATACTAACCGGATGTTGGAGTGCTATGGTGATAGTTGTACGTTGAAAATACTAACCCAGGAGTTATCATTTATTCAAATTAAATAATTTATTTATTGAAAGATTGGCATTTTATAACGCAAATAGCAAAGTGTAGGAAGGATTTGCCTAAAATTAAGCATGGCCTATGGCCTATGGGGGATGGATGAGGATGGTGGTCTGTCTTATCATATCCATGGACCATCCATATAAAATATCTACTAATTAAACTTTCTAAAAATAAAAAACCAACATATATATATATAAGAGATAATTGTTGCTGTATTAAATTCATGTTAGTTGTTGCCCACATTAATTTATTCAGCTTTGTTAGCCACCTACCCCACAAAACACCAATGGATTTTATAAAGGAAAAGTGGAAAACTAGCTTATTACTGTAAATTTCGTCCAAAAATCTTTCACAAAAATAAATAAAATTTAAATAATCTTTTAACATAAATATTTCGAATATAAGTTAGAAAAAGTTTAGCATTAAATAAAACTTTCAAACTTGTCAATTTTCAGCTGTTGCTCCAATTTCAAGTTCAGTGCTCCGCATCCAACAAAACTGATTACCAACTCCCATTTTCAGTACCGTGTAATTTTCTTGCTTTAAAAAAAAAAAAAAACTGTGTAATTTTCACTGTGGAAATCCTGTTTATACATTATGATTGTGTTTTCTTCATACAGTAGTATTTAAATGGATAATTTTGTAGTGAAATCCATTAACTTTATGTCAATCAGATTTCTAAAAATTGTTTATTTTTATTAGTTTCATATAAGAGTTCATCAATGCCTAACTAAGATAATGATGTTAAAGTAAACAAGCTAACAAACTTATAGGGTTGCACTCAAAATTAAACATTCGACTTTTTTTTAATTGGGTATCATTACTTGGTAATATATATATATACGCAAACTAATAATATGATGCACTCCCCTACCTGAAAAAATATTGTATATTTAAAGAAATAGGAGTACGTCCACGGTGCCGAAGCTTTGGCTCTTCATTCCGACCTTATAGCTGTGAATGATCTTGGTCTTCAGCACATCGAAATTGAAGGAAATAGTCTTACAACAATTAACCCCATCAACGACAAGTGAAAATGCCCGTGGGAGATAGAGATTATCATTTCGGACGTCTTGTAACTCCTCAAGTTGTTTGAATGGTCGTTTTGCATTCACGTCTTTTGCGAAGTCGGGCAAGTGGCTGACAAGGTGGTTCAGCTGCGACATGCGATGGATCACGATGCTCTCTTGACGCACCCAAATTTCTTTTCGCTTGTTCGGGGAGATGTTATTGATTGGTAAGTCAGCAAGGTCTAACACCTTCTAAAATCTTACCTTGTATAATAATAACAGTGTTCGGGACCCTAGTGTTCAGCGATCGGCGATCTCCATGGTGGTTCGAGGCGTCTGGAGCCAATGGTCTTAACCCCTCGATCATCTTGGTGCCCTGTCTAGGCGCGTCAGGCTTCTTCTCCAGGTTTGTCTTCTCTCTCAATCGATCTGTCTCAGCCGAGCCGCTAGTACTGGGGTGGTCGTAGCGTGGCCTTGTGTATGCTCATCTTGGTGCCCTGTCTGAGTGTGTTGCGTTTGTGGCCTTGCGTATGCGTTGCGTGCCGGTGGTAGGGCTGAGTTGTGATTTACGATTGTATTGAAGGGCTCTTCTTCAGGGATCGATTATCTGGTGTTTTTTCTACTGTGTTGATTTTCCATTTCCGTTGAATTGTGTTGTTGGTGGGGCTGCATTTATTTTGCTGTTGGTGGGCAATTTCTTTGAATTGTTGAGTTGTAATCGATTATCTGTTGGTTTATGGCTCTCTCTCTCTCAATCAGTTGAACGGTTACATTGCCCTTTCCGGGGTTTTGAAGGGTGTAGGGATGGTCGTCCGGCGAATACCGGTCTCACGTTGAAGTATTTTGGTGTTCACCTCTCTAGACATTTGAGTACGCCAGAGGCAGTCGAGAAGTACAAGAGGGTCATCTCTTCAGACTTGTTTGTTTATGATCTGCTAATCTCGAACTGGCCGATCATTGGATGTGTGGCTTGTGTCTGCGTAACCACACGGTTAGAATGGTGTGCAAGCATGGGGGTATAGGAATCCCTATCTTCGGGCCGGGGTGTGGTGCTAATGGCAAGTCGTTTGTCATCCATGGTATTCCTAGACCGTCTAGTTCTACATGTTTGATGGTTCCTGATTGCCGGGACTCCCCGATTATCCATAATGTTGATATAGCTAGGTCGATGGATTTGATTTTTGATGAGCATTTGTTTGAGAGTTTCCTTGAGCAAAGGTTTGTGACTTCCAAAAGCATCCCTTACAAGCTCCGCCTTGAGTTTGGGAGGGTGTATCTTGAAGTTCTTTCTAGGGTCATTGCTCAACCATCGAATGTTTCTTGTTGGGTGCAATTGTTTGTCCTCCCGACATGTATTCTGAATACGGCTACTCTACGTAATCGTCTGAAAAGCATGTCTGATAGACGGAAGAGAGACCGGGTTGCATCTATGGTTGTTGCCTTGGCCTTATGGAAAGAGTCGGGAGGTATGCAATCTCTGGTTCAGGATATCCTCACTCCCTCTACTTCTTACGACTCTGGTTTGTTAAAGAAGAAAAAAAACATATCCCAGTTTGAGTTCAATATGGTTAAGTGCAAGCGCAAAATGGGGGATGGTCATTATGTTGCTGCCATTAGAGTCCTTAATTCCTCGGGGGTTGCCCCCTTCAAAGATGACACAGTTGTTGAGCTTCTTGCTAAGCATCATATTTCTCCCCTGACCGTTGTTTCAGGTGCTCCTCTCTCGGTGCCCGCATTATCTGTTAGTAAAGAGTTAGTCCTCAATAGGATCAGGAGCTTTCCCAAGGGTACTTCTTGTGGGAGGGATGGACTTAGAGCGCAATATTTCGTTGAGATTTTGAGTGGAGCTTGTGATGACATTGCCAGTGAGCTTATTGTAACCATCACGAGTGTTGTTAATCTTTTCTTATCGGTGGCATGTCCTCAGGTACTTCAGTACTTGCGGAATTTGTTGCGAGCGCTCCGCAGACGCCGTTGTTGAAACCGGGTGGGGGTGTTCGCCCTGTTGAGGTAGGTTTTATTTGGAGGAGATTAGTTTCCAAATCGGCTACTTCCATCGTCATCAAGGAACTTGGCAGTTATTTAGGCACACACCACTACCAGTTTGGCGTGGGTACGTGTGTCTTGGGGTGGTGAAGTTATCCTTCCTTCGGTTAATAAGCTTTTGTTAGATAAGGGTATGGATAATGGCATGTCTTTACTTCTTGTGGACTTCTCTAACGCTTTTAATCTCGTTGATAGAAGTGCTTTGATTCATGAAGTGCGTACCCATTGCCCCTCCATTGCTTAGTGGGTTGAATATTGCTATGCCCAACCCGCTCGTCTTTATCGGCAGGATGTTTCTTTGCGCTCTTGTCAAGGTGTGCAACAGGGTGATCCTCTAGGTCCACTTTTGTTTGCTCTAGTTTTGCATCCGCTTGTCACCAAAATTAATACCTCGTGTACTCTTGATATCAACGCTTGGTATCTAGATGACGGTACCCTTTCAGGTGACACATATGAGGTTGCAAAAGCTCTTGAGATTGTGGTTGCAGAGGGTCCGAAGTTGGTACTATTCATTAACATTCAGAAAATTGAACTATTTTGGCCAACCGAAGATCCGAGGAGTTTTGAAGTTGGTTTGTTCCCGTCTGACATTTCTAGACCTAAATTGGGTGTGAAGTTATTAGGCAGACCAGCCAGCATCAGTGATTCATTATGCGGTAGCTTGGTTATGAAAAGGGTTGACAAGTCAATAGAGGTTTTAAAGGTTGTGCAAAAGCTAGAGGATCCCCAATGTGAGCTACTTATTCTAAGGAATTGTATCGGGGTCTCAAGTTTGATGTTTGCCCTTCGAACTTGTCCCCCTTATGCCCTCCCTGGTGTTATTAGTTGTTTTGATGATGGGCTTCAGGCCTCATTGGAGCATGTTATTACTACCGGGGGGGGCTGGGTTTGGTCCATGCAGTGGCATCAGGCCACTCTTCCCTTAAAGCTTGGAGGTTTTGGTGTGCTCACGGCTCATGATGTTAGTCAATATGCTTTCATCGCATCTCGTCTCCAAACGGCTGGACTTCAAGCATCTATTTTGGGCAATTTAGTGTCATCACCATCTGAACGATCTGACATTAGCCCTGACAGTGTTCTCACCCAATCCATCTCGAGGTATGTCACTTGTGTTGGTTCGGATATTGATGATTTGTTTGTATCCCCCGCCCCCAAAAAGTTTATGTTAGTATTGTCGGATCGATACTTCAAGTTCATTGATGACACCTTAGTGTCCACACACAATCCGACGCCAAGGCAGTTACACATTATGCAAGCGGGGAGAGGGGAAAGAGCACATAATTTTTTGTTGGATACTCCCATTGAGGGCCTTGCTCAAACCATGTCATCCAGGCAGTTTTGTTTTGTCCTCTAATACCATCTCTCGATCCCTATGTTTAGTGGTTATCCGACTTTTCACAGTTGTGAGCTTGATAGGATGGACCCATTTGGAGATCATGCTTTACATTGTATTCGAGGAATTGGGGCCAAGCACCGACACAACATGGTCCGAGATGTTTTGGCGGACATATGCTATAAAGCAGGCATTGCAGTTCAAAAGGAAGCGCATACAGGTATCAGCAGCGACGATGGTGTTGAGCTGAGGCCGGGTGATCTATTGGTTTATGGGTGGGATAGAGGTAGAGACACTTGTGTTGACGTAGTTGAGGCTTCGTCGTTCACAACTAGAGCCAATGACTCCTTTTTACCAAGCAAGGCAGTCTCTCAAGCCACGGAAAGGAATGAGAAGAAGTACACGGATATTTGTATTATTAAGGGGTATTGCTTCATGTCATTTGCGTTCTCTACTCTGGGGGAATTGGGAGATAAGGCTATTGGTTTTTTGAAGCGGGTTCAGTTAGTTACAAAAAGTCATGGTACCGGGTTTGTTAACGACGATTTTGTTTTTCATAGAGTTGGTTTCACTATTCAAAAAGGCGTTGGAGCCCAATTTGTTAAGAGGATTCCAACCAACTTTATGTAAGTGATCTTTATAATAATAATAATAATAACAATAATAATAATAATAATAATAAGGAGTACGTCCACGGTCCACCCAAAAATCTCTTGTCCATGTGCATATATTTTGGTAGAAAAGTCGAGAGCACGCTCTTGTCCATTTGCATATATAATTGCTAACAATCTCTACTAAAAAAAATGTATAATTGCTAACAATCTCTAGTTCTCTACTAAAAAAAAAGATACTATTTTGCTAACAAACTTGTGCTCAATTACAATAACTATACAAAACAATGCAATGAATTATGGCTAAGAATAATCAAGTGGTTTGCAAACTTGCGATTTAGAGAAAATATATATTGAAGAAAAATAAAATGAGAGAGTTTTATTTTATTTTTTTGGTAGTAAATGAGAAGGTTTTATAACCTAAACGCTCGTCTATTTAGCACATGTTTGATAAGAGGTTTCGTTAGGTTTTATTAGGTTTTATCGGATTACCCAAAAAAAAAAGTTCAGCCAATAGTGTTTGGCAATCAGGTGCAAAGAGGTGGAGTTGGAGGTTTGAAGGGGTTAAATTTGGCTAAAATTTAATCTTGGGCTACCAAGCTTTGGGAGGTTTTTTTTTGTTTGCACCCACCTCATCTCAATTTTGCCCTCTTCATTCTATCTTCCCCCTTTGATGGTGTTATTATTAAGGGCATTTGGGTAATTTTAACGATAAATTCATCTCCTAATTCATATACCCACCAAACACCATTCGGGTTTTTTATAAGGTTATTTTAAAAAATAAACTCCACCTCTCACACTTCCATAAACCCCATAAATAATATCAACCTCTTAAAAAAAACTCAAACCCCTAAAAAACCCTATTTTTGCCAAACACGCACTTATACCGAAAGCTAGGATGGATGAGGTTTGTTTCTCAATCATCAATAATCAATAATATAAAAAAAAGGGTTTTTGAAATTAGAAGGAACCTAAACTACCAATTAAGACCATCTGTTATGGTTGTTATAAGCTGAACAGCTCAAGCTCGGCTAAAAAAAAGCTCGATTTTAGCTCGTTCACTTACCTAAACAAGTCGAGTTTGAACATGATTTTAAGTTCGGTTGAAAGCTCGGCTCAAGCTCGTGTAACAAATGTATGGAATTTTAAAATTTATGGAATAGTTCAAAATGTATGGAATTTTAAAATTTTTCTTTTAGTTAATATGTTATGATTAGGTAAAACTACTTAAAGCTCGAAAAAACTCTACTCGAGCTCCTTCATTTACTAAAACAAGCCGAGCTTGAACAAAAAAGAAAGCTCGTTTAAATATTGGGCTCGGCTCGGCTCAAGCTCGTGTAACAAATGAACAAGCTTGAACATGTCAAGCTCGGCTTGTTCGGCTCGAATAACAGCCCTACCGCATCTGCATTCATTTGTCCGGCCAACATCAGGATCATAACTTATTTTTTCCCTGTCACCTCATCTTAAGAGCCCTATTCCAATTTTTTTTATTTTTCACCCTCGTTCGTGAGCCCTAATCCCGGACTCATAACTTACTTTTTACTATTTACATTTTTATTTATTCTAAAAAAAATTCTCTAGAAATATATATGCAATATGGGTTTCGATTGATAGATAAAATTAAATCATATTCAATTTTTTTTCCCGATTTAAAAAAGTAATGAAAATCAATTTGAGAAATTATATATATATATATATATATACCCCCACCGGCCTTTTTTCCTTCATCCTCTCTCCATGTGACACTTGGCACAATGAACTCAACTTTTTGGGGTTCATCTGCCCGCACTCGAAGTGGATTTAGATCGTCTCCTAATAATCCCCTCCTAATAACTTCCTAATAAAAGAATCTTAGCCATTGAAAAAATAAAGGGCTGAAATTAGACTTAATTAATTAATTAAATCCAAAACCAAAAACCTCCTCTCCTTCTATGTGATTAAGAGTCCGATTGAAGCCCTCTCCCCTGTTCGTTGGCTTTTGAAATCTGCCGCCGCCGCCGAGATAGTTATGGGATCCCTGGAATCCCTCGTATTCCCTCAAATATCATCTCTTTGAATCTCAGATGTCATCCTCTTCATCTCGTCTTGACCTGCTCCCTCCTGAGAAGTGATTTTGTTGTCCCCTGCAAAACCCCTTCAATTTCAATTCCAACCTAAACCTAAAAGTAATTATTATTAGTACTATTATTATTATTATGAGAAGATTTGCAGGGGATTGAACAATGGTTGATTTGTTGTGAGTGTGATCTATGAGGCTTCAATGGCTGATTTCATGGTCGATTTCATCAGAGAAGGCCGGAATTTCATATTTGATTTTAAGGATTTTTTTTGTTCTTCGTGAACCGTGGACCCTAGATCTGAAATTCGAAGGCTTGTTGTTCGAATTGGTTGAGAAAGATGATGGATTTGAGATCCTCCTCCTTGAATCTGCAAGAACCTCCCAAGAAATTTGTTTTTTTTTTTCGGTTTTTTGTGGGCTGTGATGGAAGGGAGCTTCACCGGAAGTCCAATGTTTGGCGGTGCTTGCTTGCTTGCCACCGTGTTCCTCATCGGAGCACTTGGAGGGGCAGCGCCACCACCATTGGCTGGGACGATATGTGATGGGGAGAAGAGATGCTCGCGCCGCCGGTGAGGGTTGTCGCTCCTTCTCCTTTGACTGCAGATGAAAATACACCAGAGACCTCAGGCTTGGTGGCACCGTTCTCGCCACCGGTGGTGGGCTTTGGGAGGAGAAGACAAGAGGGGGGTTTATCTTTTTTTTTTTTTAATCAAATAGATCCTAGCCATTGAATTATTTGAAGGGTGGAAATTGATTTATTAGGACTCCTAATATAAGGAGATGATCCGAATCCACTCAAAGTGAAGGGTTCATGGTTTTTTTTTTTTAATTCCAGGTGGCACACTTTTGGGTTCACAATTTTTTGGTGGGGAAAACAGGGAGACAAGCTCCCCAACTACAACAACAAGAAATGAAACAAAAACAAATAAAAAAAACAAACCCGGGGCTGCAACAATCACACGGGGCGCAAGCGACACTTTGTCACACCCGGAGCATCATCAGCCAGAAGAGGCTCCACACCAGCCGACGAAGCAGGAAGGGAGAAAAGTCCAACAGGTAACGAAAAAGCAAACTTCGAGATCGCATCCACGACCGAGTTTGCCTCTATAAAAACGTGGCGAAACTGGACCGTCCGATTTCTACACAGGAAGCCATGACACTAACAAGGGATGCGAGGGCTTGACTCTCCTCTTTAGAAGATGGACAAAGACCTCCAATTATGTTTCGATCAACACCTTCTTGATCCCCATCGTCCAAGCAATTTCCAATCCTTTAATCACGCCCCATCCTTCGGCTACCATTGTCAAACATGATTCGATGTTGAAAGCAAAACCCCCCCAGCCACTTAGCTTTCTCGTCCCTAACCACACCCCCTGCAGTCGCACGAACATCATCCCGGAGTGCGCCATCAGTGTTCACCTTAGCCCAGCCCGTCGGAGGCTTCTCCCTTCGCACCTCTACCTCAATCTTCTCGATCTCTTGTTTCACTGTTGGTCCTCATCTTCTTAGTGGCTTCTATGTAGTCTCTCGCCAATCTCGTGCACTCGGTTAGGGAGACAAGAGGACCATCTCCATCCCGGAAGACTATACCATTCCTCTGCTTTCAAAGCTTTCACACCGCAAGCGCAAACACAACAATCAAAGCCTCTTCTCCTTCCAACCGATACTTTGTAAGGATGTTGACCCTGAGCCACGCAACAAACGGAAGCTCCCACACCTCCCTTCGTCGATCTGAGCCCGCCACCTGCGCCCAAAGACCATTAGCAGAACCACAGTCCCTAAACAAGTGTTCGAGTGTTTCCTCGCAATTTTTACAAACAGGGCAAAGGGAGGAGATACCAAAACCTCTTCGCACCCTTTCCGAGTTAGCAAGGACACCACATTTGCTCGTGAGCCAAACGAAAGCTCGAACTCTCTCCATGACTTCCAACTTCCAAATAGCTTTGAGCCTTTGAAGAAACCTCCATCGTTCCCTCACCGTCCTTCCCAATTCCAAATCGCAGTATACCCAGACGACGTGGAATATTCCCCGTATTTGGTGTGAATCCATCATGGCAGGTCCTCCCCATCAGTGACGGTTATCGCAACCAATTTAAGAAGGATACCCGATGGTAACACCGGGCTCAGTTTCTCCCATCGCCAACCCCTATCTTCATCCCACATCTCATTCACCAAAACCGTTGATTCCTCCCATGGCCACCAACCTAAGGTTCCTCAATGGCTCATCAATGATCCATGTATCTTCCCAAAAGTCGATGCTCTTTCCATCTTTGAGATTCCACCGAAGGTCGGGGTTAATAATCTCACCAAGGCCTTCCCGAATTCCTTTCCAGATGTGCAACGCACTGGACGAAGATCCCAAGGCAGTACCAATATACTTTCCCACGAGAATCTCCCTCCACAAACCCTCCTCGTTCATCAACAGTCGTCATCCAAGCTTAGCAATCAAGGGCAGATTAAGTTCCTCCGTAGACTTCACTCCAAGACCCCCAATCTCCTTTGGTTTTATAACCCCCCCCCCCCCCCCCCCCCACGCCACTTTGTGAACTTTCCGCTTGTTATTCGTTGATGCTCACATGAACTAAAATGCGAGGCTTGACCCTTATAGTTTATTATGTTAAAAAATTCAGGTCATTAAACTAAAAAAAAATAATGATTGAGATTAAAAGTAACTTATGATTATTCAATGATACTAGATAATTATTCGTTAAAATAAATTTTACATTTTTATACTTTTTTACTGACGAATAATTATATTGTTACCAATTAATAATTTATGTGCCCATCTCTGATCAACACTATCCAACACCAACTCCCCCCTTTATTTTGTCTATTTATTTATCTATTTATCGAACTCCTTGTTATTTTGTTGATGATATAATGTCAACAACTTTTTAAATAATTGTATGTACAAGCTACTTTCGCTACTTGGGTTAATGATCACACTCGATGACAACTTTATTTAAATATTTTAAATATATATAGCTTGAAAAAGTCTTTCTAAACTCTCTTTACCCGTCCCTTAAGCCCTAATCCTCCTCCTCCTCTAATCTCCATCATCGCTACTCAAAACTCATATGATTCAAGTTTTAGAAATTAGAAAGTAAAATAATAGAATAATTAAATATCAACTATAACAAGGGTTTTTGTTTTTAAATAGAATTGCAATCAATAGTAGTGGGACCATGATTAAAATTATGAGAGTGGTAAAAAAAACTTTGCCTTTTTTTTTGGCGTGTAATAAAGTCTACCGGTCCAGTTGTGGGGGACTATCAATTGTGCAGGAATTATCTCGAAAAACACTCTCCTCCAGGAGACCACATTTCTTTCGGGAGCCTTATCTCGGTTCCGGCCATCCTACCTCGACTTCTGCCCCCTCTGTTGGAATGTTAAACGACATTGAAGGGCTACTTCTCTCCTTGCCAATTAGTTTTGAAATAAAATAGCACTTCAAACTTATATGTCGTTCAAGCATTATCTATATTATCAATGTGGGACAACCACATTCCAACAACCTCTACTTGGGCTCCGGGCTTCGGCCTCCTCCGCACCGCAGTGTAACCGTTCTGGTCTTCAATCGGTGTACCCGTCTGCGTTGGCCTTCGAAATAGGTTTCTATCACTCTCGTGTTGTCCATCCTTGGTCATGTCGCTTCGCCGACCGTCGTTGGCACTCGTTGGCCTACTGCGTGTAGGGGCCTATGCTACTGTTCGTCTTGGTGTGCAAATTTTTTTTTTCTCTCTTGCACGCCAACCATCGTTATAATTAAAATAATTAAATTAACTTAATAAAAAATAAAGATTGATTTTTATATATAAATTTGTTTTCTTTATTTTTCATTGAGAATAAAATCTCGTAAGGGAGTCAAATCTCGTCCGAAAGGGCGTGTTTTAAATCTCGGTAGGGTTGGCTAAAATCCCGTTAGGGTTCCTGGTGTGTTCTATTCCGGTGGTGTGAGACTTTGCATTTGGCGTGACTGAGCTTTCTTCTCCGATTGATGGGTTCTGGGCCTCTGGCAGTTGAAGTCTAGACAGACTGGAGTCGTGGTAGTATGTATCGCGGTGTCTTCATTTCTCAAGAAGACTGGTTCCTTGGAGGTTCGTCTTCACTGTCCACATGTGACTCATGATGTACCGCTGGCCTGTGGTGCTATTTCATGGTAGTGTTTGGCTTCGCCCGTCGTCTACGTCCTCATCTCGTTTGGTTTAGATGTGTTTAGTTTCATTCTTATAGAGTGCTCTTGCCTTCATTTTGCACCGTCTTTGTATTTTATACCTATCTAGACGATTATCCATCTGACGACTCGTAGTTGTCGGCCTTCGAGATTCAGATATGTCTGATCTTGAATTTTTACCTAATAATAAAAAAAAAGATAATACATATAATAATGTAGAAAATTCGGGATATTCAATACAATTAATCCATCCAATTTGATCAATAACCTAAGTATATACAAAAGGTTTAACAATGACAATTTGTATTGTACTAACTATCAATTCAATCCTTATAGTGCATTTAATACATTTTTCGGAAATTTCACGAGGTACCTCTAAGGTATCGCTTAATTCACGCAGTGACCAACTGTTTTACACCTTTCATGTGGTACCCCTGAGGTTATGAATTATTTCACCACATGCCCCTATCACTATTATTTAACGGATTCCGTTAGTTAGAAATTAAAAAAAAAACAATTGAATTAAAAAAAAAAAAGAGGAAATAAGAGACGGGAAAAGAAGCAGGGGCGGTTGGTGCAGCATCCACACGAAGAAGAAGAAGAAGGGGCTGCTGGTGCAGCATCCACAAGCCTTCGCCGGCGGAGGCGCCACCACCACCGCCACAGTCGTTGCCTTCTCCACTGCCTCCTCTGACGCCAAAGGAGTCCACATTTCTTTCTCAGAAGCCATCGATTTTTGGTGTCGGAATCGAACGACGCCATCAGCTTCCTCTGACGCCGGAGGTTCCCACACCAGAAAAATTAAAAAGAAGAGGGGGAAGAAGAAGGAAGATGCGAAGAAATAGGGGCTGCGGGTGGCCGGATCTCTTGGTCGCCGGCGTCCGTTTTGGTGGGGGAGTCGACCCGAACGATGGTGTCTAGGAGAAAACTTAATCAATCTGCAAATCCCCATACTTTTTCAAATTAATTTCATAGTTTCAAATTTTCCAAGATCCACGCCAAATCCAGAAGCGAGAGAGAGGAGGAGGAGATTCGAATTTCCGAATTAAAATCTCGGACGAAGTTTAAAAAACCCTAGCTTTCGCTATCATCCTCGCTTTGTTCGATTTCGAATTTCGAGAGAGAAATCAATGGCTTCCGAGAACAATTTCAACGGCGCCACCAACTTCCACCAATTGGACGCTCCGAGAAGCAGGCGGCGCTGGCCAAAGCTTCCTTCGAGAAGTCCAGCTTCTTCTTCTTCTTCGCCGAAAAGGTCGTGGAGGCTGCGTGGCGGTAGAGGATGTAATGGTGTCGGAACCTTTGGCTTCGGAGGAGGCAGCGGTTGTGGCGGCGGTGGTGGCGCCTCCGCCGGCGTGTGGATGTTGTTGGTGCAACCCCTTCTTCTTCGTGTCAACGTGTTTGCTTCTTTCCTTTTTTTTTTAATTCAATTGTTTTTGTTTTAATTTCCAACTAACAAAATCCGTTAAATAATATTGATAGGGGCATGTGGTGAAATGATTTATAACCTCAGGAGTACCACATGAAAGGTGTAAAACAGTTGATCACCGCGTGAATTAAGCGATACCTCAGGGGTACCTCGTGAAATTTCCGTACATTTTATCAACAAATAAACACTTAGATTTTAATCTCTACAAGATACTGCTACTTATTAAGGTCGATTAGAGTGTTTCCTAAAAAGATACATACTTAAGAGAAAAATTAAAAGATTAGAAAGACAATCATTGAGTTAGGGGAATGTATCACATTATTTATCATTATCTCTAACTTATATAAATGGAATACAACCAACAGTTATTATATTAAATCATGTATTTATATAATCCTATAGTCAAATTAAATTAGTAGGTAATACAAAAAGTCATGAACCATAGAATACCAAATTCATAAGCGTGGAGAAAGGAATAGAGTTTGGATAAGGAGACAGCAGGTGGCGAATCCAAACACAAAAAAATACTCCTCCTTAAATCCCACTCTCCCATAAATAATTTGAATTCTGACGATTTTCGCAGTCTCGATTTTTCTAAATTTTGGACTTCTTCGTATCCATTGTAATCCCGACGTGGGTGTCTATTTTCAGAGTCCGACGTGGCACTAACCCACCTTCTCCATTCCCCAGGCTCCATTCCCCCATTCATCCACTTTCTCTCTGGTTTTAGGGCAATTGGGGGAGGACCCGAATAACCCAGGAAGACGATTGCAAAATCCCCCAAATCAATTTTACTTGAGGGTCATAACTCATATCCACGGTCTAGGGTTTTCTATCTTTTACGTTTTTGCTTGTAATTTCCTTGTATGGGAGGTGCTGGATGAAGGAGGAGACCGAATCAGATCGATTTTGGGCCGATTTCTCTTGATTGTGTGGATTTGGAGTTTTAATTTGGAATTTTCTGGTGGTTTTTTTTACCCTTTTGGGGAGGGTTGTTAAATTATCGTTGGTTGTGTTGTGTTGTTCATCTGAAATGTACGTTTCGCCCATGCGAAGATCGTTCAAGGATTCTCTGAAAGTACTCGAAGCCGATATTCAGCATGCGAACTCTCTGTAAGCCCTCCCCCTTTCCTCTCCTTTCATTCGGGTGTTGTTTCTTTTTTCGAGATTCCATCATTTAATTCCTTTGTTGCTGAAAAATTTCTCTCTTTGTTTTTCCTTCCTTCTGGGTCACCGAGGATTCGTCTAGGTTTTTCAAATTCGTTTTTTTCCAGTTCTTGATTATCATGTTTGGATTTTTCTGGCCTTCAGTTCTTGAAAAGGGGGGAACTTTTCTTGGTTTTACTCTTCAGGGCTATCATATTTTTGAGCTAATGATGTTTGATGTTTCAGAATCATCCTTAATCCTGTTGTTTAAGCTGCATTATATTTGTGGGCTATCTTCATTGTGTGTACATAACAATCATGATATTGTGTTGATTTGGATAGGAAGATGTTTGTTTTATGTCACAAGTGTGATAAGTTGGAAATATCAAATGATGATTTGAATCCGAGATGTAATATGATTTGGCCGCTCAGAAATAAAATTTGGCATCTGAAAATGTCACTTTCTTTTCTTTTCTTTTTTCTTTTTTTTTTTGTTCTTAAGCTGAGATTCTTTCTGAGTAGATTGTATTATTCAGATATTTTTCTGGGATCATATCCTTTTTCATCTGCATTTCTATTTCTCGATATTTCTTCTCACTTCTTCCTCCTCCTATCTTGGTTATCCTTACCTTTTGTTTGGTAGTTTTTGTTGTATGTTTTGGGTCTGACTGTGCTTGGTTTGTCTGATTTATGGGATTAATGGGTTACTTGGGAACACCCTCTCGATGTAGAAGGGGATAGGGTGCATACACCTTGCCTTCCAGGATCCTGCCCTGGATGGGAGCTGAGTTTGTTGTTGTTGTTGTATTTGTCCCATTTGTGCCTAGTTATTATCCACAGCTCCCCATGGACCGTATCTCACTCAGTCGTTAATGGCGTACTTTTAGTAAATTTATCATCTTTGACATTGAAATAAGTTAGATGTCAATGCCATTATCAACAAGGTTTTGGTGTGAAGCTGATTAACCATATCAAATTTCAAGATGGTACTGCTCGGCTCTGTTCACTTATAATGTTATTTTTTCCCTCTTTTCTGGTGCATAGGGCTTCAGAATTACCTACAGAGTATGATGGGGCCTGCCTTCAAATGCGTATGTCATACAGCCCGGCTGCCCACTTCTTCCTCTTCTTAGTTCAGTGGACAGATTGTCAACTGGCTGGGGCGCTTGGCTTGTTGAGAATCCTAATCTATAAGGTATTGCACGTGCCTGAGATAGTAATGGAAGAGTAACATTCTCTCTCTGTCACTCATTTCAGATGTTTCTTCATCGCTCAAATGACCATTCGTGTTGTAGGTGTATGTGGATGGTACCACTACCATGTCTACTCATGAGAGGAAAGCAAGTATCAAAGAGTTCTATGGTAAATAACGCTAGTCTGTTTTATTGATCATTTTTCATGGTCATTACCCTTATCTGTTCCTTGCTAGAGTGGTGTGGTGCTTCATTATGTCTTTTTTTGGTTGTTGTCAACAGAGATTATTTATCCTTCGCTTGTGCAACTTGAAAGTGGTGTACCCGATGCAGAGGAGAAAAGGCAGAAAGTTGTCTGCACGGAGCGATACCAAAAAAAAGATAATCATGATTTTTGGCAGTTTTCAGATGCAGATATTGAAAGGGAAGACGAGTGTGGAATATGCATGGAGATGAATAGTAAAGTGGTGTTGCCTAATTGTAACCATGTCATGTGCCTGAAATGCTACCGAGACTGGTAATTGCTCTGATATTCTATATAGGTTATTTCTTGATGCTCTGATATTCTATTTTGATACTGTGAAGGGCTTGAGAGGTTTTTGGTACTGCTTTTTTTGCCAACAATCACAATGGTGAAAAGAGGATTGTTACTTGGAGTTTTTGGTCAGGCTCTTGTAACCTCTCTTTTGTCTATGAATAACAATGATAAACTGGTTGAATAGTCATGGCGCTGATATGTAGCTTAATTTTGGTGTTGTGTTGTACTAATGTTGGTTAGTGGTAATATTTTCCAATGTCAATTGTTGATGCTTAATCTTTACTAAAATTGTGTTGAAATTTAGCCTGGTTTCAAGGCCTTCTCCTAATCTTATTGATTAAGCCCATTTGTTCCAGTATATGTCACTACCAACTGAGTTATTTACGCTGAAATGTAACTGTCTAGCTGTCATAACTTCTGTGTTCATCAGTTTCTTCGCTTTATCAGCCCGTGTTGAGTTAGGCACTTTTTGGGAAGGTTGCTTGTTGTTGCCTTCTTTGCATCACTAGTGTTCTTGTTGTGTGTCTTGTGACTACTGTTACAAGCTCACTTTGCTGCTCTTTAATGTCTTATCTACTGATTCTGGTGAACCAAAAGGAGTTATGGGTAGGATTGCGTAATAGAAGCCCTGTATAGGATTCATGCAGACCCATAATTTTGTACACAGCTGATAGAAGATAGAAATTTCATTGTATTTCAATTTTAGGTAGAAGCTTCTAATCAAAGGTGATAATGTTGTTATACAATAATCCGTAGTTTGATAATTGTAAAGAGCAGCAATGCAAATGACATCTTGCTTTGAGCTTTGTATGCCGCATTGTTGCAATACAAGTTAAACCTTGAAGGAGGTTGAACTGGGAACTCCTCAAAATCAGTGTTGGGGCACTCGGGACTTCGTGTACTATGTGAGATATATTTTAACTTCAGTAATCCCGTCTTTTAAGTTTGTTGCTCGAAGCTATATGACTAATTGGTTATGAGTGATCTCATCCACAATATCCTCTCACTGTGAAATGATCAGCCTAGTCTGGGTGATCTCATTATTCATAGCTGCGCACGCTAACTAACAAAAGGTATTGCGTGCAAATATCTGCAGGCACTCAAGGTCAAAATCATGCCCCTTTTGCCGTGACAGTCTCAAGAGGGTAAACTCAGGCGACCTTTGGATCTTCACAGATGGTAGAGACGTGGTTGATATGGGCACGTTGAATAGGGAGAATCGCAGGAGGCTGTTCATGTACATAGAGAAACTGCCCTTGGTTGTCCCCGATTCCCTTTTCGAGCCCTACGACTCCCACCTGCGATGAACTCAACACAGCGTTTTGGAACCTACTTATTCTCTTCTCTGCTGTCATCAGTATCCATCTTTCATGACCTTCAAGATCTAGTGCTTCCACTTGTCTATGTCTGTTAGGTAGTGCTGTTTTCTTTTGTCACTTTTGATGGTGTTAAACAGAAGGGGAAAAAATGAACTTCCTGCCTGATTTAATCCGCAGGAGGGATCGAACACGAGGAGGCTTTCATTTAGAGGTTCAGGAAAATATGTATGTAGAGAAATATGTAAATGCTTGTACAGGTTTGAAGAATTTGATCTTTTTTTTCTTTCTTTTTTTAACTATCATATGCTTGCTTTAAGCACACCCTGTTGTTGATGCCGATGGCGTAGATATTTCAACGGAAGGTGTATCCTGGTGATAGAAGTAGCATCACCTTGGATCCTTCGTGTATGAGTGTAATATATGTATGAAGATGAAGATTCCCATTGACTAAGAAGATATTGAGAGGTGTTCATGTTAAATTTAAGAATGCCATCTCTATAGGCTAGTCGTTATAGGTTGGGTCACTAGTTTTCGAGTTGAACAAATCGAGTATTGGTTGTTTATATTCAGTTTATCGGGCTCGAGCCAAGGCTCAATTTGGACAAACTTGTAGAAGTGGTTATAGGAAGATACTTTTCTTATTTGGTAAATAAACAAGATCAAGTCGATTTAAATTTACAAAATTGATTATGTGAACCATTGGTACCAACCAAAGGAAATTTACTTTGCTAGCTTGAAATCGGATTTACTTTCGTCATTCTTAATTTATTATATATTATTCAGTTATGTATCAATAGGTTGCTGTGGTGTAGTGGTTATCACGTCAGTCTTACACACTGAAGGTCTCCAGTTCGATCCTGGGCAGCAACAACATTTTTTTTTCCCAGTCTTAAAAAAGTAGTTATTGGGAATTATTGTTGTGGATGGTTTTTATAAATAGGAACCTAAATAAACGAACTTTCAATTGAATTATATATGTTGATCATTCTTGAAAAGAAATCAAAATTTTCATTATGGATCTCGAGGGCAAAAAACAACGACATGGTGCCATGGAGAAAAACAGAAACTCAGAATGTGTAAAGTTGTAAAATAAATCTCTCATATATCTACAATTACAGGCCTGCTAAAGTCCTATAATGAGTAAAAACTCCACTATTTTTTTGACCATTACGTCTCTAGGTTGCAAAACTGTAGCCTTTTATGGTTGATTATAAAATACAAAAAATCCTTTTATGGTTGATATGAAGACTATTACACAGTTCCTCCTCCAATGGCTGTATTTGCGCAGAGAAACCCGAAACGAGAAAGCTGAAAAATGTTTCCTCGAGACAGATTCTACAAACAGCATGAAATTCCATCTGGACCCTTTTGTTCTGATTATCTTGAGCTGCGCCTCTATTTTCTTCCAAGGATGTCCGAACTTAAGTTACTTCTGTTTCCGAAGATACTCCCTCATCTGATTATGTATATCAGATTTAACCACAAGGCGCATCTTGTCGTGATCTTCAAATAATAAGCCGTGTTCATCGCGGGCAAAATCACAAGCGGCATCGAATAAATCCTGCATCATACGATGGAGCATGGTGTTATCCTATGGAACAGGGAGATCATGGTCAGGGAGGGTATTTTAAGTTTTGGGTTTGGTACACTGGATGGGAATTCATCATAAAGATAAGCAGGCGTTGCTTCAACTCTATTCAGATCGGACTCCCAGAGGCGTATCTGCCAAATGGCACCACAACCACAGTAACGAGTGATTCAGCATGAGAGACAAAAAATAAAAAAGAAAGAGAAGTGCTGGCTTTGCCAAACAAGTAATTAAGGTGGGAGAAATAACAATTACAGAACCTGATCAGTGACGTTTTCTGGTACAGACGGTAGTCTCTCAGCAACACGAGGATGTGCATTCTGCTGAAGAAATGATATAATCTGCAAATACGTGGAGGCGTTGAAAATTCGAGAAATATAAAATCACAATTGTATTTTCAATTTCAACCTTCTTAACAGCAGATACACTTAATCAAAAGAAAGGTATACTGGGCCTGAAATGATGACAGTAAAGAAATTCTAATAGACAGCTACTCAATGCTAATGTGCACTGGATCATGTAAGAAAAGGCTCACTCCAATGATATAACTTGTGAGAACATCTTTTGTATAAAAGAGAAGAATGTAACAACTAACACGGAGTCTTTGACTGCCATGCTGTGCATATGCATCTTCAACAAAAAAAAATTAATAAAAAAAATGCTACTTCATGGGTGGATAAATATTTAGAACCCGGTCATGATGTAGCCTGACTTTCCTGTTCCTCGTGTATTATGCACAATGCCGCAAAGCATGTTATAATTGGAACATAAAAAAGAATGGATGAGCCAGTAAGATTAATTTTCTGACCTCGTATGTGTCGTAAACTGTAAAATTTGAGTTCAGGCCCATCACACTAAAAGCTCAACCTCTAATTAACAAACACCAGAGCAAAGCTCACCTGGTCTGCACTAATTCCATGTTCAAATGCAGCATTCAAACTGTCCTTGGTGATTGCTCCAACAATAAGGTTTGGGAGCTGGTACTCTACTCTGCAAGAATACATGTGAGCTTGAGAATTCAGTATGAGCATCATGAGAGATTGAGAGTTAAGATGATAACTCATAACTGTGTTTGCTACAGGCTTAGAGCACAATGCAAAAATAGAGAATAAAGCGAACAAGGGCACAATATGACACTTCCGTATACTGGATAAAGATACGACTTTCTGAACCACAGCAAGTTTATTGCCCAAACCAAGGTTCAATCAAATGAGTGAAGCACAGTCTCATGGTATTGCAACTGATGCCCTAAAGAATGGAAATTTAGAACTAAAATGAAGAAAAAAAATTAAAGACTACAACAACGTATACCTTGCAAAAAGCTTCAAAACTTCACAGTGTAACTTGGATGTGGAATAAGCATACATCCTAAAATTTGTTTCCACAACAACAAACCCCTGGTGAAACATAAACAACAAAAAGTACATAGACAGAAAACTTCATCAGCATCCAACCTTCCCCAAATTGAAGAACTAAACAAACTTGTTGAACGCAGATGTTATGAGCTAGGAGGTTTATGTAACATTATACACAACTTATGAGATCAGACAAGCGGTTTGTTGTATAGATATGAAATAAGCATCAAAACCAGAAGTTCCAGATGCTATATTTATGTAAATGTTTCTTTGATCAACTAAAATGTATTTAGATATTTCTGCTCGTAACAGCAAAGCAGAAAATAGAATCAAGAGTAACATCCATATACAAGAAAAGTAGCAGAAAATGAACACTCACAATACTCCCCATGGATTAGAAGTTCTCAAGCAAACTAACCTCTACTAACCCTTTGAAACAATTACTCAAAATTGGCCCTAAATATGCAGGATAATGAAACGTAAAACATTTAATTACACCTGTACCTATCTGATAAGATAAATATACAGGGTATATATATATACTCTAAATCTATCCAATACTAAATATGTATCCAGTAAAATCTCCAGTGGCCTTCAGTACCCCAATTTTTTTTTCCCCCATTTTTGGGTTTTTGAGAGAACCAGTAGCTAGCACAGCCCGGCTTGCCAATATGAAAACTGGTTCATTACCACGAAACAGTTGATTTTCTACAAAAATAACACTTCCAAACATGTTAGAAGAATATTAAGGTAGAAGAAGACATCAGAAGGTAATTTTTAAATCATCAACACCATTAATACATCAGCGAAAGCTTTAACTTCATATTTACTTTTTCCGAACAAGTGAGCACAATTCACAGCATAAAAGACATAAGCTAGTGAAAGAAAATAATCGAATAAAGAATAAGACCTGTTTCCTGGATGATGTGTCTGATAAGCTAACTGAAAGATTAGTGGCTAATTTTGTGGGAAGAAACCAACTTTCTTTCCTTCCCTGGACAGCAACATGAACTTGTAAGTAGAGGAGCGTCAAGACTAACAACAATTGAAAACAATGCATATCAGCTAATTGCACGGGAAGAATCCACTAACCTGCTGGAGTTTGATCAGTCCCAGATCAGCTAGATCCTTTATTATATTCCTTTGAACCTCAGTCAGCGTGATTATGTCATATGCCTAAAAGTGAGACAAGGTTAAATTAAAGGCGGTAGACATTATATATGGAACTTTCAAAAGCATTCTAAAGAATCAGCATAATGGAAAGCACAAAAGGCTGACCATTTATTGCTTTCTTAGAGCTGTTTCTTATAATGCATTTTTTCACTTTTTCTTCATTTACAATTCTAGAAAAAAAAATAGTTTAAAGATTATACTGACAGCAAAGAATAAGGGTTTTTATATAAAAAAAAATAGGTCTTAATCATAAATATAAAATAATATACTGACACAATTCATAGTTGTTGACTGAATTTGTAGACAAAAATAATACTCCCTCCGTTCCAAAATACATGGGTTTTTAGTTTTCGGCACGCTTTTTAAGGAGTGAAAAACTATATGAAATATTATTTTTTTAATTAAATTTTATATATAATTTGATACTTATTAGTAATAAGTATCAAATGATATAAAAAATTTGATTAAAAAAATAATATTTCATAGAGTTTTTCGCTCCTTAAAAAACGTGTCAAAAAAAGAAAAGCCCATGTATTATGGAACGGAGGTAGTATACAACAATTACCTGTCCAGTCTCATGAAAACTAAGCTCTAGCAGAAACGATATGAGATCTGCTGGATCCACACCTCTTTCCTGTTGAAAAGTGCATCAGACAAATATCTCAACATACCATACCAGCAAAACATAACAAGGACAACCAGTTTGGAACGAGGTCCATATATTTTTTTAAAAAAATTGTGCCAACTTGACTAAAAATATCAAACAACTGCAAACTTCAATCATTAACAGTCTCTATTGTCAATTTAACAGGAATCTGTTGTGCAGAGAGCATAGAATTTCAGAAAAAGAAGAAAGTAAACATTCTGAATCAGATATTAAAACATTTTTTACAGCCAAATTAGCAATAGCTAGTTAGAAACATCCAAAATTGAATCAAAATTATCACATGCCAGTGCCTTTAATTATAAAGAGAAACATTCGAGGTCCTAAAAGAATCACCTGCATCTTACCCTATTTACGTGCAATTGCCTTACAATTTTTTTAGCATTTACATATTATATCGTATCAGGTATTTTCTATTTACTAATTACTCTAGTCCTCTTCCCAACTCCATCCCAACTTTGCACATGATGAATATACTGTCCACCTGATAAACTTTCATCTGACTTTTACTTCTATATTCCCTCACTATCTCTTCGCACTCTAATTCTTTACCTAGGGCATCAAACTGTTGGGGCTTGTTGCATGGTATCCTTGAAAGTTTTCTCCTCACGTTCATCACATATTACTAAAAAAATAGGAACTAAATAGCTTAATCTCTATAATTTCAGGTCCATAACATAATACCCCAAAAAGTTTTATCATAGTTCTTCAGCCTTTATCATAGGCGTTTATACACTTAACAAAATAGGCACCAAAGAATGTATGCAAGCAAATTGAGGGGATTAACAAAAAGAGCGTTAGTTTATCTAACCTCAGCATTAGAAATGTACTCCCTGATGATATACCAGAGTTGTGCATTTGTATCCATCAGCTGTAAGTCACAAAATTGAATTAAACTAGTGCCATAAATTCAAAGCATATATGTATACCAATGAATTCTATTATATATACCAGGAACTGGAAACCACTCTCAGTCAATTTCGGAGCTTCTCTCTCTCTGCAGTAAGAGTACAATATGAGAATCCAAGCATATGAGAAAGTGTGACTTGTAGAGTAGTGGGATGGAAGCTCCCAGTGAAGAGCAATGTGTATATATTTCCATTTAGTCATTAGAAAAAATGTACCCTTAGAATCTTAAGAACTAATAGCAATTGAGATGGACAGCAAAAAATCAACCTTTGAGTTATAAGGCCACGCTGGAAAATTTTCATCATTGAAGAGCTGAGACTTGCAAGTTTATCTGCCTGGGTAGAGCTTATAAGTTGCAGCAAGAAACACTACTTTTTCACCATTTATGTTACCGAAATAAAAAGTCCCGGAAAAAAGATAACAAAAAAGAACACGGTCAGAAGCCAAGCTAACAAAATAATTGGAGTTAAACCACAATAAAGGCATAATAAAAACAGCAAATATTATTAAAGAAAATAAAGAAAGGAACAAACCAAGCCTTTTCCAAATTCATACCTCCCATTGTTCTAGAGCATAGGCATCTAAGTCCTCCAAACTTGGAAGTTTTGCATTTAAAGCCATTGGCTCCCTTGGCAGAACTACACTGCAGATACAAATAGAAACAGGTGTCAAGAAGTTGTAGCAAGAATTCTTCGGGTGAAGCACCTTTGAAATAATAGTAGCTCAGCTACTCCCATCAGAATGTCATACTTTTACTCTCCTTTTATACTGTTTGCAGAGTATGACATATTGCCATCAAAGGCAAGTATAGACATTACAAATCGTTAACAGTTGTATATATAAGCATATGAGGGCAGGGTAAAGGTTCTGAGGATCATCTGTGAAGTGTGCACGGCGTCGTAGGTATAAAATAGAAGGAACAAACAGTGATATTGTAAATGGGCCACCGCAGTCCTTCTGAAACTCACCCATACGTTAACTGCTTCTGAAGGTTAGCCTGAAACATTGGGTTTAATCTGTAGCTGATTTCCTTTTTCCTGCCCAAAGAATAAATCCAAAATCAATTGGTACAATTCTAGCTAACATGTGTACACAGGGAAAAACAACTAGCAAAGCAGTGTCAAATAGTTCAGACTACAAATGCTAGTTTCTGCTAAGATGCAGCAAAAATAAGATATCTATGAGAAGTTTACCATACCTTTCAGATGTTTCAGTAAATACTCTTAATTGAATCAATCTATCAATAGCAACTCTATGCTTGGATGATCCATCAGAAAGAACCCATTCCTCCATGGACTTGGCAGTCACCGGAACTTCGATGTACATCATTTGCAAAACATACTTTTTAGCCAAAGGCGGCAATGACCTGGTCAATAAACAAATTGGATCACCATTAGCTCGTATGCAAATCAAATATCATCATCTGAAGACTTAATTGCCATTCCCCGTAGTGATGAGACTTTCCCTTACTGAATCAAACGGAACGGCTAAGCAAAACCTAGAAAACACTATTATGAACTTGATTCCTCAACAACCTCCAAATTTATCCTAGTACATACATAATATGGAATTCAACAACGAACTTTGCTCTAACATCAAACTGTCAAAATCTGTTAACTCCGGGCAAGCAAAGGAATGGAGAATACCTAAGAATTGCTTCGCAGATGAAGGGGTTTTCGTAGAGGCGTTCGAGCTTGAAAGCGGGCAGCGAAGCCACCATATCCATGAAATTCTTAGCGATGATCCTCACTTGCGGCATTGTAAACCCCCAATTTGATGATCGACTCCTACGTAGGTTTGTTCAAGTTAAGAACACAGAGATACACCCAGAGGAGAAGAAGAAGAAGAATCTTTTTACTACTCTAAATTTGGGGTGTGGTGTAGAATTGAATTGATTGATGAGATCAGAAATCTGTAGGGTTTCGTCCCTCCAACTCAACTATTTGAATCGCCAATCGTCACAGTCGCAAAGTCACGCCCTTGAGTCAGAAAGAGAGACCGTGCACCGCATAGGCCCTATGGGAGGTATGTTTCTGGCTTTTGCTGCCGAGTGCCGGCCGCGCGTTTATCACACGTTGAATCTTCGAGGGACGAGCCGAGTATTGATAGTTCGTATTCAGTTGATTTATGATATTAACGAGCTCGAGTCAAGCTTAAATTTTGACTCGAACTTAAAAATAGGCTCATGCTCGCTCGTTTAAGAAATTAACGAGTTCGAATCGAGCTTTTTTCGAGCTTTAAATCGTTTCACTTGCTCATTATATAGAAAATTTTAAAAATTATATAAAATTCGAGCTATTCGAATTTAATTCGAACGAGTCTAGCTTTGGACCGAGCTTAAAAATGTGTTCATACTCGGTTCATTTAGAAAATAGACGAGCTCGAGTTGAGTTTTTATCGAGTGAATACGAGTCGAATTTGAGCTACTTGTGTTCACATAACACTCCTAGAAATAGGGAAAACAATATTAGTATTTAATACTCCCTCCGTTAATTAAAATTTGATATTTTACTATTTATATACGTTTTTTTAGATGCTAAAAACTATATTAAATATTAAATTTTTTAATAATTTTATTCTTATTACTATTAAATGTGAATTTATAAAAACAAATGTAAAAAAAGTTGATATTTTATATATTTTTTATCATTATAAAAAACGTGCATAAATAATAAATTTCAAGTTTTTAATTAACAGATGGAGTATTATTTTTTGCAAAATAAAATTATTATTTAATGTAGTTAGTAACATGGATGTGCATTTGAGTTGTGAAATATTATTTTTTGTGTTTTTTTAATAAAATAAAATAAATGATAAGTGATGGGATAATTAGTGGAGTAAGTAGTGGGTGGAGTAAGTAGTGTAAGGAGTAATGGGATAAATTTGATGCTTAGAAAGTGAATGAACAATGTGAGAGCATCTCCAACAGTTTCCCATTTTGGAGATTTTGGAGTTTTTGGCGAATTTTAAGGGGTTTTTTGGTCCAACAGATTCCCCATCACATTCTCCAAAATGGAGAAACAGTAGAAAAAATGGAGATGATTCCCCAAATCTGGGGCATTCTCCAAACTAAATAATTCTCCAAATCTTCGAAATGATGAAGTTGTTGGATTTAAAACAAAAATAATTTAGAGAATATGTATTTTGTTTCCCCATTTTGGAAATTTTATAGGGAAGCGGTTGGAGATGGTCTGACAAACTCGAGATTTCATTGGAGTCTCGAGTGATAACGGGGGTAAATTTGATGCAACAAAGTCTTCTACTGAGGTCATGTGATAACCTTAATTCTGTTTTAATAGTCTCATGTGATAATCTTAATTTTGTTTTAATAGTAGTAATAATATGAGATAGAAAGATTAATTTTTAATAGGGAAATTTACAGAAAACCACCCATTAAATGTAGCTGTTTACACTTAACCACCCGTTAAACAAAAATTTACAAAAAACCACCCATTAAATGGGTTTTGTTTTCAAATCACCACCCGTTGTCTATTTCTATTAGGTTTTTGTCAAATATATATGATATTAAAATATTTTAAGTTTTATATTTAACTTAAATCTCAAATACATTTAAAAATATATTTGATTAAATTTTTAAATTTTTTTTTTAAAACTTGATGTATGTATGAACAAATTTGTTCTATTTTATTCCTAAAAATGGTTATAAATTTTATAGACTTCTTTTTAATCAAAATTAAAATAAGTTTATAATTCATTAGCATTGTTTAAATTTAATAATTATTTTGATACTAATAATTAATTTATCATTTTCTTACATATTTGTAAACACCTACACTATATACTAAAAATGAAAAAAATATCTAAATATTGTTTAAATAATATTTTTCCATGCTCAAAAATATTTTATTAAATGTATCTTTATTATAATTTGTTTGACTTTTTTAAATAAAATTAAATAATATTTTCCACATTTAGAACATCCGCCCTTCAAATAAATTTAAAATGTGTACACGCTTCTCCCCTAATATATTAATATAAATTTTTACCCCTACAATAAATATAATTTAAATATATTCAAGTTTAAACTTTAAATTTTAAGTATAAAATATTAAAATATACAATATTTAATGGAATTATGTGGTGGGTGGTGATTTGAAAACAAAACCCATTTAATGGGTAGTTTATGTAATTTGGGTTTTAGTGGGTGGTTAAGTGTAAAGGGTTATATATAATGGGTGGTTTTCTGTAAATTTCCCATTTTAATAAGGGCACTATGGAAGTTGAATCGGGTTCAACAGGAGGATAGAAATCACACAAAATGAGAAGTTATAATTATTTGTCAAGGTTTAGGTTGGTGGTATGAGTTAGTGGTGGCATGTCTCATATGGATCAACCTAGTGGTAATGCTATTAACTTTTCTTAATACATGACAAATGTGAAATGAAGAAAATTTAAGCAAATTTAACTGAACATTTGGATAGATTAATTAAAAAAATAAATATTAGGAAACTTATTTCAAATCTCAAAAATAGTTTCGAACTATTAAAACAACTTTTTATATGAATTAAAATTCATTATTAAACACCGAGATACAGCTCCACCAATTTTTTTAAATGGAAAATAATTGAATGCATTAGACAATATAATATCCACCTGTATAAGAAAAAATCCAAACAAAATTGTGAGGGTTTTTAAGACCTAACGATTCCTTTTTCTTTTTCTTTTGAAAAATTCCGCGTGGTATATACAATTTTTAAAAATTTCACGTGGTGTTCACGAAGTTTTGTAAAAGCTCACATGACGCCCACGAAATTTTTCAAAAGTTTATGTGATAACAATAATGGGTTTCAATATTGAAAAATTGAGATTAAAAATTATATTATTGTACATTATATGGAAAACACTTAATAAGATTGTGTATTAATTTGAATCTTTTTAAAAACTAATTTTTAATATACATTTTCTTATCTTAACCAAAAAAAATTTTTCTCAAAAATCTTACGTATTTAATTTTTATTTGTTCTAAATATTTAGATTTTATTTATAAGGAAATGAGGAAAAAGTAATAAAAACTATGTAGTAATATTACCCGTTTACAATGAACCAATATTAATAGAAAATTTAAGAAGTACAAGAAGATATACACATACACTTTTCCACATTAAACCAATTTTCATATGAGATAATTTGTAACCGTTGAATTTGTAATACACAATTAAAAGTTTCACATTTTAATTGACTATTAAAAATAGGAAAGTAGTATGACACCATGTTCTTATAAATTTTGATAAGTGCCCAATTTTAATTTTTATAAATTTTGATAAGTAAATAATTTGCTCTAAAATACGATTTATAAAATTAAATTGGTTAAATTTAGTTTTTACAAAAAATTGAATTTTGGGAATTTATGATGTCACGCCATGTTATTAAATATTTAAATTCTTCAACTTCGGTTACTACGTCAAAAAATTCACCGGAAAATTATTTCATATGAAAGTTGGGGAAAAGTGTTTATATCTTGTTGTAATTGTAAAATTTTGTATCCATTTTTTTCAATGCTGAATGAGTAATTGTAGTTCTTTTTTCCCCTTATTTCCTTATAAATAAAAACTAAATATTGAGAACAAGTAAAAAGTAAAGACGTAAGATTTTTTAGAAAAAAAAATTGGTTAGTTTATCTCTAAACAATAACAACAACAACAATGTGGCTAGAATATCCCGCTTGAAGCAGGGCATGGGGGGTCGAGTTGTATGCACCCTTTCCCCGACTAGGTCGATAGGGTGTTTCCTAGTGACCCAAGACAAGTCTTCGAAGACAGGACAAGACTCCACACCAGAAACAACCACAAGGAAAATAAGGAAAAAAAACAACACACAAGAGTTTAGAAAACGATACGATGCGCATAAACAGGATGAGACTGTCAAGGTCGGCTGGGCAGGTGAGGTCAAGACAAGCTGGATGGAGGTCGTGTATGCGGGCCCACATACGGGAGACTCGTACAACACATAAACCCAAACGGGGTTCCATCTCAAAACCAATTGGCAATGAGAGGAGTAGCCCTTCAACCTTATATGTTGTTCAAGTATTTTCTATATAACTGATGTGTGACAACCACATTCCAACACGCCCCCTCAAGTGCAACAACATTTTTAGCCAACAAGTTGCACTTGCCAGATGCGCATTTTTAGCCAACAAGTTGCACTTGCCACATGCGCTTAAATGGGAACTCAATACCCGCGACATGTCAACAAGGCTAGCAACCCCACTAATCCAAAGCCCATGCCGCAACTAGCCGAACCCGGCTCTGATACCATATCAAAGTCCGAATGACTAGGGGTCGTGTGAACAGGCGCACATGCGCTAGTAAACTAGCACACAAGCCGAGTGGGGTTCTTTTCTAAAACCAATTGGCAATAGAAGGATTAGCCCACCGACTCATATACTAGGGCTTGATATGTTCAACTTTCCGATGTGGGACACTTTTGGTCTCATTCACATCTCAACACGCCACCGCAAGTGCAACTAGGAATGACCATCTAGTTGACACTTGAACCACTGGTAACCCAGACCAGGATTGAAAGACGGGCTGTTAGGCTAACCGCTCTGATACCATATCAAAGTCCGACTCGGACCGATGACTGGGGTTCGTGTGCACGGGCGCACATGCGCTAGTAGCCTAGCACACAAGCCGAGTGTTGTTCAAGTATTCTCTATATAACCGATGTGTGACAACCACATTCCAACAGAGACGATAGGAAAGCACGAAGTTGAAAAACACTACACCCTATACTAGTTTTCGACAATTCTAATAGCCCTCTTCCACTGCACTCTATCGCATAATATCTCCTCAGTGAGTCCCAAAACGGCCAGGTCCTGTCGAATCACTTCACGCCAGCTCTTCTTTAGACGACCTCTGCCCCGCCGGACATTGTCGATAGCCAAGTGATAACATCTGCGCACTGGCGCACTCGGATCTCTCCTCTGAATATGTCCATACCATCGCAGTCTCGCTCCCCGCAACTTAGCCTGAATTCTGACTACTCCTAATGTAACGGCCCAGGATTATGATTTCCGGGTTACGTTTCAAGGGATGAAACCCCTTGTTCGGATCTTGCAATCTGGGTACAGGTCGAGGTTTCAAACTCATTTTAAGATTAGTAGAAAGAGGGATTTCAAACCCTAAAAGCCACAAAGGGTCGTTGGGTACCCTTAACCTATCTTAATACTATGTCGCGAAATTCAATTCAAATGAAAGTAAATCGGAAGCAAAGTTAAGATACAAAGTGTCACGGCAGAGCTGGTTCAAAACCAAAACATAAGCGAATGATTACCATTTATACCAAGTTAGAGAATTAGCTAGGTTCTTCGATTCGCCAAAAGGAACCCCGTCATATAGACATAGAACACTCAAAATCTGCAGAAAATACCTTAAAAAAAACGGGGAAAAGAGTTAGATCGAGCCACTCATGCGGGACCGGCAGTCCTCGCTGAGGCCACATAGTATGTGCTATACCTAATAAAGATGCTCTAATGCAGTACGAAAGTCAAACACACTAGCATGCTCCTAATTATAATAATGTGTAAAAATACTGTAAAGGCCCCAAGACAATGCTAAGTGGCATATCCCTCTCCTACCTCTGCACCCCTTTCCGTTAGTGCAGAGACCGGCCAGTTCGGGCTATAGCATAGCTATTTCCTCGTGGTGGTGCACAAACCACGGCATCATCATATCATATCATCTCATCGATTGCCCGATGGTGCTGAGCTATCATATCATGCTCATATCGACTCGATTGACTCAGGGCGCCCGATGAGACTAGGCTACCCTATGACTCTAGTAAAGACTCTAGGACTATCACAGATAACAGTCGTTTTGTTTCAAACGCATAAAGTAAGCAGATGCTCATTCAATTAGTGCAACCTAAACAGGATACTACATGAGATGCTCTTATGCATATGCAACACCTAACATAAAATTCAACAACAGGCATGAATGTCCAACCTGAGTAAGCCCCCTAGGGAACTTACCTGAAGATGTAGAACAACAGAATAATACAAGCAAGGGCCCAAATGCAAGTCCAAAGCAATCCAAAAGCAATAAACACCTATCATCAAACCATTTCCATAAGTCACCGAACCAACATTCATACGCACGAAACCCAAGTTCTCAACATACTCAAAACCAACCGATCGATAGTGAAACCGTTTTCCAAAACCTTTCCGATATGATCAACATCAACCAAAATCATTTCATTTCCAATCAAATCCATTGATAAAATCGTACCAACCATGTTTCCAAACTTCCTTCTCAAAACCAACATCATCAAACCAAGACAAAGGATCCCGACATTAAACATTTAAACCTTAAAACCAATACCTCAAAATCATTTTATAGAATAATTCCGGCATTTTGATTTCCAAACAACAAGTCCTTAAAAGGTATTTTTGAACTTAAGATCTCTTTTTAAATGGTTTATCAAACAATGCTTCTAAATAAAATATAAAATCTCAAAATTAAATCCTCTTCACAATTCATAATTATAATCCGAGCCAATAAATCATTTTAGAATCCCTAAAAACACATATTTAACATCACAAAATTCATGTCTTAATAATATTATTTTAAAGTCCTTTAAAATGGATAATCATAATTTCAGAAAATATATTTTTCCCAAAACAGAATAATATAATAATAATAACAACAACAATAATAATAATTTGATAAGTAACAATTACGTAAAATTCTAACATAACATAACACATAAAACAACCCTCTTAATATAAAACAACCCAAGCCCAAAGAAGGAAGTCAGGCCCAACCCGGTCAGAAGGATCCGAACTCGCCCCATCTCCCACTCCCTAACCCGCCCAGATCTGAAAGAAAGCCCGAATGAAAGGTAAAGCCCAGCCCGGCTCAAAACGACATAACCCGGAAGAATAACCCGGATCCGGCCCAATAGAAAAAGAGAGGAGACCCGCCTCTGCGCCCATGCCCACTCCTCGATGCCGGAAAGAGGAAAGAGACGCAGGGGAGGCTCGCCGGAGGTCCTTTCGCTCTCAGATCAACCCCATCCTCACACATCTCAACCCATAAACAACAGAAAGAAAACCGAGGGAAGAGAGAAGCGAGGCTCGAGAGGGGTTTGAGTTCGCCAGAAAACGTCGTCGGAGCTTCGATTCGGCTCTAACGAAGGTAGATCAGCGTCGAATCGTTCTAGGAAGAAGGGAAACGTTATAAAAGAGCACCTTTAGGAGGTAATCAAGTCGGAATCGAAGAGAGGGGGGCTTACCGACGAGAACAGAGGAGGCGAGGGAGAACGTTGGTTCCGACCTTGGTTTCGAGGGGCTCCGTCATCGGAGAAAGGCGGAACTGGAGGATGCTGCTGCTGTTGCTCGGAATCGGAGGGATATGGTCTCGGCGGCTCTGGAGGAGAACCAGGGGAGGGTTTCTTCAATGGCGTTGGCGGCGGCGTCGAACGGAGATGAGAGGCTGGCGTTCGGGTGGGGTGTGGGGGGGGGGGGGGGGGGGCGGCGATTCCTGGTGGCTGCGATGGGTAGGGGGCCGTCCCGCGAAATTTTTTCGGAACGGGATTGACATTTTTTTTTCGGGATGGGATGGTGTATGGACGGGACGGGATCGGGACGGGACGGGCCTTGTCCCGCATATAAAAATAATAAAATATTATATAAATTTGCAAAGTGAAAAAATGCTTTCATAATTCATTATTTAGTATAATATGTTGAATACGGTATTATTCTCAACTATATTATTCAATAATAATAATAATAATATTATTATTATTATTAATATTAATATTATAATACTATTATTAATTCATACAATGATTGTATAATTAATTATAATGTTCAACATATTTGGCTATATTATCTTACTAGATCAGGACGGAAAGGAATTGAGACGAGATTTACCAATATTGTCTAATTATCGATTGATAGTTAGGAAGAATATCGTATTTAATTAGCTATTTGCCTCTTGTAACTCTAAATGGGTATAATAATAATAATAATAATAATAATAATCCCACGTTATAATTAAAAATAAAATAAAATAATACTACTTATTTTTATTATTATTATTATAAAATAATTATACTTTACAAGAAAAAAATATAATATGATATAATAATAATAATAATAATTTTATTATAAATTAATATTATTATAAAATTATATTATAATATTATATAATATTATTATTATAAATTGAAAATTATTATTATAGTTATAAATAATATTTGCTCAAAATAATAATACTAATAATATATTATTATTATTCTATAATATTATTATTGTTATAAAAATTATTATTATTATTATTATTATTATTATTATTATATGCGGGACGGGACGGGATTTGCGGGATCCCACCGGGATCGTCCCGCATAATTTTTGCGGGACGGGATTCGCTATTTTGTCCTAAATCCCACCGGGATCGGGACGGGATCGGGACGGGACCGGGAAGGGATCGGGATTTGCGGGATTTGTGCCCACCCCTAGGAATGGGTGCTCCTTTGTGGGATTTGGCGTGTTGGTGAATGGGAAATTTCAGAGGGGAGAGAGCTATCCTATACAAGAGAGGATGTCTATAAATGGAAAATTTCAAATGACAAGGACCACAGGGTGTGAGCTGTGCATTGTGAGACAAAGAGAGGAATCTGCTTCCTTTGAGAACACGAGAGAGAGAGGAGAAAGAAAGAAAAAGGAAAAGAAAGGAATATATATGTGGTCTCTAAGAGATATTTTGAATACCCGAACGAAAATATCTCGAAGTCCGCTCTCTTGACCTTATCCCGACGCGTTTAAAATACTCCTCAATTTTCCAATCCGAATTTAATAAATGAAATCCGAACATTATTTTTCAATTTTCGGTATATAAAGGCAGAGTATAACATATATTAAATTTCCAATTAAATAATGCCGGAACTCGTTTTGAAATATTTAAAATAAAACCAATAGCTCAAGGACGGAAATTCCAAACCTCCCAAATCTTAGAAATCAGAATGATTATAAATCACTATTTTAATAATTTAATATTCTAAAATTTCCCGGTCTTTACACCTAATAACCTTTCTTTGATAGTCTCGTTTATGATTCTGTCGTGCAAGGTGACCCCACACATCCATCTGAGCATCCTCATCTCCGCCACCATTAGTTTCTGTTCATGTGTCTTACTTGTCGCCCAACACTCTGCCCCATATAATGAAGCTGGTCTCACCACCACTCTGTAGAACTTACCCTTGAGCTTAAGTGGGACTTTTCTGTCACATAGGACTCCTGATGCAGCCCTCCATTTCTGCCAACCTACTTGAATCCAGTGCTTGACGTCCATGTCTACCCCTCCAACGCTCTACATCATAAATCCCAAATACTTGAAACTTTCTTTCTTCGGAACAAGGTCTCCACCCAACAGGACCCCCTCGTCACCCACTTCCTCTTCGTCAAACCTGAAAACCATAAACTCCGTCTTTGTCATGCTCAAAAGAAAGCCCTTATGCTCAAGCTTATCCCTCCATAAATCAAGTTTGTTGCTGACCCCTACCCTAGTCTCATTATCTCTAATAAAATTTATATAAAAAAACTAGTTTTAAAAAAGATTCAAAAGATTCAAACCAATACCCAATCTTGGAGAGTGTTTTTCCAAATTATGATGTACAACAATATAATTTTTAATCTCAATTTTTCAACATTAAAACTCATTATTGTTATCACATAAACTTTTGAAAAACATTGTGGACACAATGTGGAATTTTTCAAAACTTTTTCCACACGGAATTTTTCAAAACTTTATATACCACACAATTTTTTTTTCCGGAAATTTCGCATGGTACCCCTGAGGTAAGGGTTTTTTCGCGTGGTGTACCGAAGTTTGGAATATTTCACCCGGTACCCCTGAACTTTTATTTTCTTCCGTCGGGCGCCCCTCACTCTCTTCCGTTAGCATTTTCCGTTAACAAATTAAAACAAAAGAACGATGAGAAACTGAGGAGTTCTTCTACGAGAGGAAAGCGAGGCTTTGAGAGAGCTGGCTGGAGGAGTTCGATTCCGGCTGTTGGAAGTTCGAAGCCGACGAGAGGAGGTCGTCAAGGTGGAGGAGACCGTGGTGACACCAGCGGAGGTAAGTTTTCTTCCCTGCTCAACTGATTTTGGGATTTAGGGGTTTTTTTTTTCCTTTCGAATTTGGGGTTTAGGGTTGAATTGTAGTTATCTTTTTGAGAAAAATTGGATTTCGCTTGAATTGTGATCGGGGTTTAATTATGAATCCATGATTGTAATCGGGGGTTTCGGGTTCAATTTCTCCAAGAGAGAGAGATGGAGAGATCGAAAGGGATTCCACATTGCCACCTGAAGATCTCGATGAGGGACAGACGCAAGGAGGGAGACGGTCGGTGTCGGCGACTGGTCTAGGTAAGTCTCCATTCTTACTTTTGACTAGAGGAATTTAGGATATTTTTTCAATTTAGGAGTGGGGATTTCTCCTTGAAGCTGCTAGGACTGGTTGGACTAGTAACTATATTAGGTCGGGACAAGGGCATTCATAGAAAACTTAATAGGACGAGAAGAAGTTACAAGGATCGCTTCAATCCAATAAAGTGGAAAATTGTAGGTAGAATTGCTTCTCATAATTGTCTAAACCAAAATCATTTACTCTTGCTTTCATCAATCCGATTTGATAAAAGGCAAAACTTTCACACTCAAAAACCCCCCTTTTGGTTACTTGATTGACATCTAAATCGCACTTGAATAGTGAATTTCCCTGTGGGATCGACCTCTTACTTATTGCTATACTAGTTATAGGTTTGAGTTTCTTTGACGGATCAACGACAGGTTTTCCCTCCGTCACAGTGTGATGTAAAGATTTTGTGACAATATGAACTACTATCAAGTAATCACGACTGCCAAAAATCAGTAGCAATGTGTAAAACAAACACACAAGCACCTAGGTTGATTGTTGGATGAAAATTTCAGTAGCAAAAATCTAGTAAATTATCTTGCTCCCAAACCACACAAGCACCTAGGTTGATTGTACGATTAAAGACTTGTGTTGCTCGACATTGTTACCTAGATATTAATATGGATAACAGAGCTTTTCACATGCTCGATCATTTGAACACAAGTAAGATTAGTCACCGGTTGGGAGCAGTTGAAATAACAGGGCTTCTCACATCTCAATTTCAACTGGCAGTCTAACCGAGCTTTGTAATTTCAATATGTTTTTGTCTTCAAAGAATTCATAATTCCAAAACAAAAACACCAAATCTAAGTACTCCTATAGGCGTTTTCCCTAAAATCAATTTATCAAAAGCATTGACAAAACCCCCTAATTGGAACAACAATTGGAAGCCTAGTTCGGGTCTGTACTTCAGCTGGTGACATTACCCTCCAAATAGAACAACATTGACATAAATTTATCTCTGGATCTAAACCTCAAACTCCAATTTGAAGATCCTAAGACTGTAATCCAATCCAAAAACCCAATTCGATAAAACCTAAATCCCCAAATTGTATACCCGAAAACATGTGGAAAATTAACGAAACAAGCCATACCTTCAAAGTATTCACAGGCGTCGGCCTCCTCCCTCCTCGCATATGTGGCTCCACCGGTGCTGAGATCTTCAGCATCGTCGATCTCCTCCCTCAACATCTCTCTCGCACACGTATGTCGAAAACTTACGCATATTCCTCCCGTAGAAATCTCGAAGTCGCCTGCCTTCTCCCTCCTCGCGCATATCCCTCCTGTCTCCACCAGCGTCGGGAACGGCAGGCTTCCAGGCTCGCGTATATCCTCCTTTGTCTTCTCTCGCAGATAAGAACAAAAGGAAAGCTTTCTTTTCCATTTTATTTTCTTTTTTTATATTTAAAAGCTAACGATTTAGTTTAAAATCTAACGGAAGGCAACGGAGGGGCACGAGACAAAAAAAATCAAAACCTCAGGGGTACCATGCGAATTATGCTAAACTTTGGTACACCGTGCGAAATACCCCTTACCTCAGGGGTATCACACGAAATTTCCGTTTTTTTTATTAGGTAAAAATTCGGGGTTAGACATATCTAAACCTCGAAGGTCGACAAGTCAACAGACGGATAACCGTCGAAACAAATATAAAATACATAGATAAGCACCACGCGAAATTTGTAAAAGTTCATAGCCACCACGCGCATTTTTTTTTTTATAACAAGACCTAGACAAATCAAGATTCTCATAAAAAAAACACGAAAGAAAAAAAAGATTCCTTTTTTTAAAACAAATTTACGAGGATGGGGGCCCACCTATCTGTACTGAGGAATTGAAAATGACAAATCACAAATGCATAGCACTGCACATTTTGATGAAGGGAAGGGCAAGGAGTCAAGGACGAGAGACGAACTGAGCGATCGACGACACAACGAACGAATCCAACCCACAGAGTGACTGCGAGAAATGGCGACAGAGAACTGCAAGAGGTTGATGCTATCATTCCTCCCACTTCTCCTCTCCCTTGTATTCATTTACATCAAGAACTCTCCCAAGGTTAGTCCTCCGATCTCCATCTCTTTCTCTAATTTTCTTCCAGTTGAACTAATTCTCTATTCCTAGTAACAACACAATCTGTTCATTAGACGGCGTTTTTTCACCAAGTTTTTCCAAGTCTAAATCATAATGATATGCCTTCGAATTTCAATTTTTGGTCCTGCGACGAGTTTATTGGATTGTAATCATACATGAAGCACTTTGGGGGGAACTCATACATGGGACACAGTTTTCTGGAGTAATAGTTTGAAAGTATCTGATAAGGTTTGCGTGCAAGGAGTAGAAAAGGTGCCGTGTAAAGCATGGAATCCATGGATACTTTTGCAGATGCACTTTAACTGGCTGCAAATTTTGTTCATGTGGTGGCAGCTGGTTATAGATGGACACAGAGGGATAAATGATGAAATCTGAGGTTTTAGCCTGGGCAATCTATTTTGCTGTAGTTATGTAATTCGCGTTGTAAAGTGTAAGAACCGAATTGGATTTTCCTACTGACTGATTTCTATTATTCCATCAAGAGACTTTGAACTTAAACCTGATTACAAATGCCACCAGTAACTTTTGATAAGTAGCTTATTTACAACTACTTTGTTGTCCTTGCAACTGGATTTATATGCTAAACCTGATTATGAATGCGTGTTGTAGCCACCTCAAAGTGCTTGTAGCCTCTATCCTCATGACCATTACTGGATATCTAGCAAGCAGATCGTTACACCACAAGGGGTCATCTCTGGCGCAGGTAGAGGACCAAATAAAACTTTCAAGATATCAAACTTAAAATGGATAATGTTACTCTTTTTTATGGTTAATTTTCGATATCATATCTATATAAACAACCAGGTTTTTGTCTGAAGCATGTGTTTGTTGTTTCTCCCTCCTTTGACAAGAATCATCATTGCCCGTAGTTAATTATGATACCCTGTTATTCTTTTTGATTTCATGTTGAAATCAACAGTCGAGATTAAAGGAGAGAAAATCGTGTCCTTGGTTAAGGAGGCCGATTGGATTGGGCATGCCAAGACAGGACAAATTATTGATTATGGAGAAGCTGTTATCATGCCAGGGCTTATTGATGTGTAAGAGTCTTTACCATATGGATAAATTATCTCCACTTTGATGCCCATTCGTGTATAGAAAAATCATCATTTTTTTTAATCTTTGCCATATATTTATGCTTAACATTGGTCAATTATTTCGCCTCGTGCTGTCAAAAGTTTGTCCCAATTTAGATTGTAAAATACATCCATCATCCTTGTGGCTTATGAGATCTTTGTTTTACACGGTTTATTTCTGTTACACAAACAGTAACTCATGTTCATTTCAGAGAAAAAAAATAGTTCATGTTAGGTCTCATTTCATTCTGGAACAGTGTATCATGACTCTCTTTTTTTGTAGACAAAGATTTTCATCTGTTTAGCATTTCATGTTCACTTTGTGTTTTTGTTTTTGGCAGTCATGTTCATCTAGATGATCCTGGAAGAGCTGAATGGGAAGGATTTCCCTCAGGAACTAGAGCAGCTGCCGCTGGTATGCCATATTTTCTTTCCTATATCCTTTTGTGTTGAGAAATTAGTAAGTAAACCTATCTGCTATGTTTACTCTTGCTACCTATATCCTTCCAGTTATGGTTTCTATTGGAAACATGCGCAGAAGGACCATGAATCTGGTGACTGCAAATTGATGCGAGACTTTATGTGTTTCCTACAGGTGGAATAACAACTGTGGTTGACATGCCACTAAATAATGAACCGTCAACTGTCTCCGTGGAAACACTTAATCTCAAGGTACAAAGAGCTACTTAATTTTACTTCTGAAATATTGGTGGACTTATGCCTTTATTACTATTTTATTATCTTCATTTTGTTTGGCTTAACATTTCTTATATTGTCTTTATAATTTCTTTCTTTTCATTGTTTTCATCAAACTTTGTTGTTTTGCATCTGAAAAACAGATCAAGGCTGCTCAGGATAATATCTACGTTGATGTTGGTCTGCTCTAAAACCCCTGAGGATTAACATCTTGAATCTTGATATCGTAACTGCTAATGTTCGCTTTGTGTTTGTTTACGAGTAGGTTTCTGGGGTGGCCTAGTTCCTGACAATGCCTTCAATGCAACTGCCTTGGATCATCTTCTCCAAGCGGGTGTTCTTGGTTTAAAGGTAAACAATATCTATACATCCATCTAATTTAGCCCAGTCCATATGTCCTTGAATACTCTGATGTTCTTAGTTCCTTATGTGTCATACAACCAAAATTTAAATTCCTTGCTACTGAATACCGGGAGAATGGAGGCCATTATATTATCTAATGAAAGGTACTTTGATATGAAGTATTTATTGTGCTGTTAAATGAATTGTGAACATTGTGCAGTAAAGAAGGCATTCAAAGATATATTGCAGTCACTATACTAACACATGCACATGAAGCTATTAAAAAAATTCTAAGAGAACAAAATCTAAAATTAAAACTCCCTTTTATTTTTGGACTCTGCTCATCTTCAAGCCGTCCTTCATTGTACATGAAACTGCAGTCTCATTTTTTTCTTACACCTTCGAGTTCAACAGGAATCATATTGAACATCTGAGATAAATATTCTAGAACACTGTATTACTGAAACGTGTCTTTCTCATCTGCAGTCTTTTATGTGTCCATCTGGGATCAATGACTTCCCCATGACAGATATCAATCACATTAAGGTGTGTGTTTTTTTTTTTTTTTTTTATGCAAGACCTTAAATTCTTGTAATATCATACAGAAGAAGTCAATACCACATTAAAGATGTAATGCTTCATTTCAATCTTTATTTTGTGCATTATGCTTAAGATTTTCAATTTCCCTCTTCCATAGGAAGGTTTGTCAGCATTGGCAAAATACAGAAGGCCTTTACTTGTTCATGCCGAAATTCAACCAGAAGTTGCTGAATATTCAGATGCCAAGGCAGATGTTGGTGATGCCCGATCATATTTGACATATCTTAAGACAAGGCCCCCTTCTATGTAAGAGATTGACTTTGATCTACTTTTACCTTTCAGTTGAGGAGTATTACATGCATATCTTGTTATTCTTATACCTTAATACTTAGCTTAACTTATAGCCTTATACTCTAGTGGGTTCGCTGATTATTAATAATAATCTCTTCTTGGTTTTCTAATACTGCCCTACGGAAACTACTATGTTGATCTGGTTATTTGAACTTGATTGTGCTAGTTTTTTTTTTTTTTGGGTTCCCACTATAATTGCATTCTTCAGAACTAACTTCACTTTGATCCATGAACTGATGAACTCGTGATCATACTTCCTGTTATTGTTCTTTTGAATCTTGAAGGCTTCTCTTTGATGACTATTTATGAACCTAGTAAAGCTAACAGCCTTAGAAAATCATCAATAATTGCTTTTCTATGTATATCAAGTATCAACTTTGCTTTTGTCTTTTTATTCTATCTCTCTTTTTTGGACAAGGGTGATTTTTAATCTTCTTCTGCTGTTCAAAGGGAGGAGGCTGCTATAAGAGATCTCTTGACAGTATCTAAAGACACTAGGGTTGGAGGCCCTGCAGAAGGTGCTCATCTTCATGTTGTTCATCTATCTGATTCAGGATCTTCTTTAGATCTTATAAAGGTATACAACAATTCTTGAGCTTTTCCGGTTTACATTTTTGACATGCTTTGATGAGCTACTTCATCAAACCATGGATTAATTCAAGTTGCCTTAGTTTCAGTTCTTCTCATGCTTTCATGCATTAATCACAAAAGACCATTTCTAAATACTACATGTATTCACATATTTGCCTAGGGATGTTTGACTTTATTGTTTCGCTTCGATCTTTTGTAGGAAGCAAAGGCTAGAGGTGATAGCCTAACTGTGGAAACTTGCCCACATTATTTGGCCTTTTCTGAAGAAGAAATTCCTGATGGGGATACTAGGTTCAAATGTGCTCCACCTCTCCGCAGTGCAGAAAATAAGAACAAACTATGGGAGGCTTTGATGGTATTGGAATTCCATGACATGACCACCCTTTTTGCTTATCTATGTGTTCTCAATTGGTTTTCACTAACTACAGTGTCATTCTAGGAAGGCGACATTGACATGCTGAGTTCAGATCACTCGCCAACAACTCCTGAACTTAAGCTGTTTCAGCAAGGTGATTTCTTGAAAGCATGGGGTGGAATATCATCTTTGCAGGTTGGTTTCTCTTATATTTGACTCAAAGAAACATGTTCTGAAACATTCATGCCTTTTCTTTGATTGATTGCTCATATAATTTAGGTTCAAGTGACATTGCATTAAGAAATCATTCTTCTGAAACACATGCAGTTTGTTCTTCCAGTGACATGGACTTTTGGACGTAAATACGGGGTAACGTTGGAACAACTGGCTTTGTGGTGGAGTGAGAGGCCTGCCAAACTGGCTGGTCAAGACCTCAAGGTAGTTTTGTCTGTTGTCTTATTTAGTTATTTCGTCATTTTTGCATATGCTGCTATATTGGGGAAACGATGTGAGCTTGGGCCAAGAATTTTATTAGCATTATTTCTCTACTTACCAATCATTTAATTTGAAACACTGTAATATGAAAGAAGATCATTAAACCTTAGTTGCTTCTAAGTTGTAGCATCGACTTTTATATGCAGGGTGCAATTGCAGTTGGTAACTATGCAGACATTGTGGCGTGGGAGCCTGATTCAGAGTTTGACCTTGATGAAAACTATCCTACTTTTGCAAAGCATCCTGTAAGTCAATTTTTTTTCTCTAATCGCTTCTTATGGATTATTGATCTTCTTGCTTTCTCATAATAAAAAATGAACTTTTGGTTGGCTTGGATAATTTTGGTAAGCGAAAAGTTGTATATGCATTCATAAGCCATTGCATTCTTTTAGTTATAGGCAGCAACAATGTGCCAGTTTTTCTCAGCTTATTGGATCTCTTACATGGACATATTTAGCTCATTGAAGTTTGATGCCCTTTGACATGGGGATGAGAACTTCTTATCCGATAGAATGGGATAATCATTTCAGTTGAAGAGGTTTTTTATTTGTCTATGAACCTGCACTCCTAACCACTTAAGCCTCTCAATCTGATATTATCTGCTTTCTACGAATGCAGAGCATTTCAGCCTATGCAGGACGGAAGCTGTCAGGTAAAGTCCTGGCAACGTTCGTGAGAGGAAATCTTGTCTATAAAGAAGGAAAGCACGCCGAGGCAGCCTGTGGCAATTCAATCCTCGCAAATTGATGCTTGAAAGTCTCCCAGGTTTCACCAGCAGGTAACGAAAATACACACTTATCACTCTACATTATACATTTTTTTGCAACGTTTCACAGTTTTAGCTCAAATAGACATCTTTCTCATCATATTTGGTGGGTATACAGGTTGGTGGAGGAGTTTCTGGGACGGTGAGAAAGCGTACACAAGTGTATTTAGAATCCACATTCAACTATGAATCTACCAAATGAAACCCTTGTGCACGTGAAATCTGTTGGGAATTCCTGTGGTTCAACTGTGGAACATGCATATATACTCATCAGTAGCATTCCATATGGAAGCTACAATGTTTCGAGCTGATCAATTTGAGGCCTTGCCTCTAATTCTTGCTAATTAGAGCTTTCATTTTCCTGATCATTGTACAAGTAACTCTAGAACAAACCAGTTTCTATCTTCGTTCAAGTTATCAATAATAACAAGACTTCCTTGCCTCTTGCACATTGTTTCAGCAGGTTTATTCGTTTATCACCAACTTCATGATGCTTTTCTCTGGGGGGAATTGTTCTGTAACTGTAACACAAGTGTAAGAAATTGATAATTCCATGCAGATTTTCTCTGGATTTATGTATAAACTTGTGACATTGATGTAATTTATTGTAAATCTCTGCTACTAGGAGCAGGGTACAGTTGCAGTAGTACTAATAGTTGTTTATGAGCTACTCAGTATAGTACTTCGAAAATTAAAACAGAAAATGAAATCACAGATTTGGCAGTGAAAACTGTCAATTTATGCACTCCCTTGCTGGCTAGTTTACCACCATCTTATGATCTTTACCAGTTTCATGTCCTATGGACTCTTTACTTGCTACTTGATGGGTGCTGTCCATTTCGCTGTCCGATACATAAACCAGTCTTCCACCTCTTATGGCTTGGACTTGTGCAGGGTGTGCAGACACACAACCATATCCCGGGAGGTAAACAGGGCAAGGAACATAAACCACACCTTGACCTCCGCCCCCAACACTTACACCCGGGGTGCCCACGCTGATTCCTGGGGTCTGCACGCTGATTCCCGGGGTATGCACGCTCACACCCGGGATGCCCACGTTTATACCCGGAATGCCAATGCTAATGCCTGGAAATCCCATGTTTATGCCCGGAATTTGGATTCCAGGGAAGACCCCCGGAATGGTGATCCCGCCAGGGATGCCAACCGCCACCCCACCAATGGTGTTGCCAACACCTGCTAAACCAACACCGTTTCCATTGCCACCGCTAGAGTCATTGCTATTGCCGCTGTCTGACCCTTGCAAGTTCATTGAAGCTGCCGTCTTCTGCTGCTGGTGGTGGCTTTCTTTTAGCTGGCGGTTAGCCGAGGTGAATCCTCCTAGGGTGAGTAATACCAAGTAGATGGGAAAGCATGCCTTATAGAGTGCTGCCATTGTATAGATGATGTGTTTTTTCTTATGGGTATATGATTGAAGTGCTTCAATTAGAGACACTATTTATATATATAAGGTGTTGGTATTTGGATGAGAGGGAAAGTGCACACATGTTTGTTGAATGAGGTTTGTTTGGAGGCTGTTAATTAGTTTCAAGGTTTTAAGTTCACGCCATTGATCCTTCATGTCCCCTGATTTGAGCAGATCTTAAGATCACTTGATGCAAAGTTGCAAACCGAAAGAAAAAAAAAAAACTTAAATTCAGGTCTAGAGAGGATCATGAAATAGACCAAAGATGCAAACTTCTTTTTCTTTTTTCTTTTTGTCAATAAATTCTTATATACTGTATCTGTATTTTCTTATATTTTGACTCTAAATCTAACATCCTTGTTGCGGTATACTCTTTTCAGTTCACTTAATTAAATTGTCAGTTTACCAAAGTCTAAATTGACTAAGATGTGCCCACCAAAAAAAATTTGACCAAGATGTGTATTGGGTGAATTTATACGTTTGATAGTTTTTGGGTGAATGTAATAAATTAACGTGATTGAATAAAAGACAAGCCGATCGACGACGACCACCAATATAAATTAATACTTCATTTGTTAATTAAAACATGTTCAATATATTTTTTTTTTAGAATGATCAAAACTATTTAAAAAATGAACTTTAATTTCTGAGAAAATTTGCGTTTTTAGACATCTACAAGTTTTGAATTAGGTCATTAGCTAATTTAAATGTTTTTTTAATAGTTATAACCATCATCAAATGTTTTTTTAGGTCAGTAAGAATCGCCTCCTCTCCGCCTGACCTTCCTGTACCTTCTCCCCCTCCGCTAGCGTCGTTCTCCTCGACTGCTCCTTCTCCGACCGAGAAACCCTCGGCGTCCTCGTGGCCGTCACCGCCTTCGTCAACCCAAATCTCTCTGGCCACCTTGCTCGCTCTCGCTCTCTCCGTTCCGGCCTGAGACCCAAAGTCTCTCCCTGTCTTTCAGATCTGAAGATGCCAACAACGGGGAAGAAAATTGGGGAGCGCCACCGTATAACCGACGCCAGATGATGCCTCTCCTTCCCGACGCCAGATGATGCCTCTCCCTTATCGCCAGTGTAAGTTTTGCATCACCATGGCCGATGGATGCCGTGGTTTGAGTATTGCCTCCATCTTTCTCCTTTTTTTGCCTCTTCGTACTATCATCGTTTAATCGATCACCTCTGCGAGCTTCAATTTGAAACTAGTAGTAATTTTGAAGCGCATGTGTTCGAGATTAGCTTTTAACCTAACTAATTTGAGTTATGCCATCAATTTTCTCTTGGATTTGATTCTGATGCCTGTTAGAATACAGATTAATTTGTTGTTGAACAAATTTTGAATTTGAACAATCGATGATCAGAGATCTTGATTTGGTACATGTTTAGCTGGATTATGAAGTATTTATATGTGAATTTGATTTTGTGCACTAGATACATAGCTAAATCAGTACTGCATCTTATTGACCCGCTTGAGGAATTCATGTTTTGGTCGGGTCAGTAGTTCAATACTACATTTTGGGACTATTTTGTAACTTTAAAATTTGATCATGATTAGAAACTTTCAAGCATGGTTGAAGACTGGATATCCCAAGCAAATGCAAAGTAGCGGCGTGAAAGAGTTGGCCATGTGAAACCTGACATCTGCTTTTTCCTGTACACACAACATAGATTTGAAAGACTTATGCGTCCATTTCAAGTTTTCTTTCTCAAACTGCAGTAGCTAAAATGTTGATGTAGAAGCTTAACTGTGGGTTTCTCAAATGGGATACGATGTTATTATTAGGTTATTCTATAGCCTTGCTTATCAATTCTCCTTGCATAGATGAGTACTTATCCCTGTTTAGAATCTATGTTGCATTCACTGATGAGATGATTCCATAATTTCTTTGATCCTATGGCCATTTCTCCCAATTTGGTAATCCTGCAAATTCGTAAACATATTTCATGAGTTCCGAGCTGCGTATCACATTTCCAAATTTCAGCTGGACACTTGGATACTAATAAGGTGATAATTAATTGGATAGTTTGGTGGGAGTCTTGATTCATTCCTTAGCTCAGGAGAAAATATGCTTATTATGCTTCCATCTTGAAGGAAAGCTTACTTCCTTCCGGATAATAGAATGTTTAGCTGACATTCAGAAGTTTATCAACTGTCTACTTTGAGAGGAAAATCTTGATTCATTCTTTTGGTTGTGATGCTATAGCACTTCTTGTTGCTCATGTGACTTTTATTAATACTTGATGTGTGTTATGATTAACGGGTACGTTTCTGTTTGTTCTTCAGCATTCACACTTTCTTTTCTAATACATGAATACATTTAAACTGAAATTACCCATTTTCATCTTTACCTTTCATCTTCCACATGATGCTCATTCAATAATACCTTTTTGCATTCGAAGATGTTGTGGCAAAATGGGCATTTTGTTTAAGCGTTCCTTTAGATATTTGGCTTTGTGGCAGGGTCTATGTGTTGATCTTGCATCAAATATCATTGAGTACCCATTGCTGAATTCCTTGATTTATTGAAGTGCTCATTGCTTGTTTTGTGCTATGCTCTTGATATATATCATGTATTTGCTTGTTTTCTCTCTCTCATGTACTACTGATGTTTTTTTTGCACCATTACTGAATCATTCAAACATGCTATTTTTTTGCTCCATTAATGTTTTTTTGCTCCATTGCTGAATGATTAGACATGAAAGTTCAGGGAGAGTTCACTGCATTGGAAAACTTCATCTACTAAAAGTTCACTGCATTACATGCCCACTGCATTTATGAAACTTCATCTGCTGATTTTTCAAGGGATGCTGTGTTCAAAGGGGCTGTGTTTTAGGGGATTTATAGGCTGATTTTTTGCTGCTATTTTTCTATTTTTTGCTGGCTATTTTTTACGCATATCTGGTAACTATTTTGGCCTGAGGTTGTTGTGATATGGTGGCTGTTGGGAGATGGTTATTACTTCCGATCGCTTCGTTTTCATGATCGATCTGGTTTGGTATATATGCTTTTCTTTTCCATCCAGTTCTTGTTCTTCCTCCTATTTTATGTTCAGTTTCTTTGTTTTCTGGTGTCACAAGTTGTGCTCTCTGTTTGCATTGACCTTCTATTCTTTGCTGTTATGATGTCTACATCTTCATGAGATCGAATAGATGGTTTTCTTTGCTTTGTAATTGCAATTTTGGCATAATATATATAATGATTGATGAGATTCATCTACAAAATTTGTATGTGTGCTCACAAAGAATCAGCAAGCTAATAAGACGAAGATGGATGTGAATGCACCAGGAAGCTCTTCACAACCAACGTCAATGAAGCCGATTTTCTTCAAGATAGTTATCCAAGATGGAATTATTGTAAGTAATTTTAATTTCTTCACCCACCTTGGATCCACGTTTTAAGTAGGCCATTTTATGGGTAAGCAAATATATAGTTTTGCCTTGTTGATGTTTCAATCCAGTGCCGAATCGAATGTTTTTGACATGAGCTTTAGTGACGGGGATGGCATCTCCATGACCATCAACACTCAAGATGGGAATGACTTCGTGACTATTAACACATTTTTAACTAGGTGATCTAGACCTTTGTTTATTGCTTGCTAGTTATGTGATAACATGTTTTTTAACTCCGCTTGTGTTTTGGTACAAAATCGGTCTCAAGCCCGGAAAAAAGGAGGAGAGGAGACATGTTAGGTGGAATTTCATGTTATTAGATTTTTAAATGTCATCACAAATGTTGCAAGGTGTGATTTTGCAAATTTATTCATGGTTGCAATTCTTTTTTTGATCAATTTTGTTGGATGATTACTTGATCGAGATTAATGGATTCATGTTATATTCCAATTATAATTGAGGAGATTCCCTGCACATCTATTGATGTTATTGCTCTTTTGTTTGAGGTATGTTTCACCAAATGCAAGACTTCTTGTAGATGTGCCATTTACGATCTACTCATTTGCTAGGAAATTGTCATGATTTTATCAAGTCTTGTTAATTCGATTCCACGTTTTAAGCTCCTTTTATGTCATCAATTGTATAACAATGTAATAAAAATGTCATCAACAAAAAATATTATCACAAATGATTGAGATCAATTAATTGTATTTACAAATGTGTCATCAATGAATAAAAGTCCTCATCAATAAAATTGTCATCAATAAAAAAGATGTTATCAATGAAGTGTAATGACGTATTAAGCTCATATGTCATCAATTATATAAAAATATCATCAACAAAGAATGTCATCACAAATTATTGAGATCAATGAAATGTAATCACAAATGTGTTATCATTGTCATCACAAATGATTGAGATCAATGAAGTTTAATCACAAATGTGTCACCTCTCATCATTTAATTAAAGTAGAATCAATGAAAATATATCGATATACAATTTATTGAATAACAAAAGTGGCATCAAACGATTTGATTAAAAGTAACATCAAATAATTACATTAGAAAAATGGCATCAAAACACTACTTTCAAAAAGTGACATCCCATTAAAGAAAAAAATGTCATCAAAACACTACTTTGAAAAGATATGGCATCACGGGAAAAAAATCATCAAAAAATTGACATAAAAAGTGTCATCAATAGTCATTCGTAAAAAAAAAATGGCATCAATGGTCAACCTGACATTATAGTAAACAAAAAAATGTCATCAAGGTTTGAAAAAGTGGCTTTCAAAAAGTGTCATCAAATCATTTCATTAGAAAAGTGGCATCAAAGTGAAAATAAAATGTCATAAAAAATGGCACCAAAACGATGGCATCACAAAAATGTCATCACTTAGAAAAATAAAAAATAAAAAATAAAAAAAAATAAAAAAAAAATCCACATGAGTGGTCAACGGTCAAATAGTTGACCATTAACCAATTAATACCCCATTTGGGGAATGGACTACCTAATCTAATTTAACAAGTTTTTTATCTAGTTAGTTAATTGAACTTTCTAAATAGCCTACTTACCTAAATCACCCTTAATTTTTTACATTTTTTTTATATAAATTCAACTTAATAGTAATAAGTATAAAATTCTTTAAAAAAATAATATTTTTTATATTTTTTAACATAAAAAGTGTATATGAATAAAAAAATATATACCATGAACAACAAAATAGTTGGATATATTTACCTAGAAAAAATGAATTAAAAAGAAGAATCCAACATGAATAAATCTTAAGTACTCAAAACATGAACAACAAAGCGGGGATAGCTCAGTTGGGAGAGCGTCAGACTGAAGATCTGAAGGTCGCGTGTTCGATCCACGCTCACCGCAATCTTTTTTTAATCTTTTGTTTTTCATCCAATAAACCCAACACGGCAACACCCATCTTTCTATATTGACCAAAACTGACCTAAAAAGCAACCTCGATCATGAGATCACAAATAATAGAAAAGTACAACACAACATCCACTCAAATACATTTCAGTGCTAGTTTTCAAGCCATCAGAATCACAAAATATACAACACACCTTAAAATGGCATAGCAGCACACCACATGCTATATGGTATTTTACAGTATTACTACACGATAATAACAACCTTCCATATGTTACAAAGGGTTTCTCACAACTGACAAACACAAACTCTTACTTCCTTATTTCTATTTTTTTACATACTGAGATGATTCCTTTCGTACGACAAGTTATTCGTTTCCCACTGTCATTTTTGTGAGAACTTTCAGGGCACAACGAAGTTGCTGCAGTCGGCTCCAGTGGCAGAAAACGCTTCCACAAGCTTGGGAAACAATTTTGCCAGCATGATCTTGAAACCGGTTGAATTTTCCTTCTCTTGGGACGCAGCTTTGGATTTATCATGCTTGAATGAACCAACTGGAGTGCCTTCCATGTAGGCCTTACAAGCTGAGAGGATATGGTTGGATCTCCTCTGGAAGTGTTCTTCAACTAGCCCTTCAAAATGCTGCAACCAGGGGGTGAAAAACCACATTGATATTTGCAACTCCTTAAAACTCAGGTCGAGTGGCATATCACGCCAAATAGATGACAGGAAAAGAAAGGATTGCTAGTAGTAGATCCTTACTTTTGGAGGCTTCCTGAGAAGGTAAAGCATTGATCTGCAGGTGACAAGGAAAGCATTTTCATTGTAGCTGACAGAGTTCTTTTCTCCTTCGAAACGGCCAATCTGTTTGTCATATCCAGCCTCGTTGAAGTACGGCTTCTCATTCAGAACAAGAGCTTGAAGGGAGAGAAGAACTTGAAGAATGGTTGAGTGCCCTGGATTCCATACTTCGGAACCTGTTCCTCTCCATGTATTAAGGAGGCTGAGGCAGACCCTTCCAGACTCGTACAAGTTCGGATTCAGACACAAACCGCCAGAATTGTAGTGCACCGACTGCATAATTTTCACACAGGAATAGAATAAGGTCCAAATGCTGATGGTAGAAATTCTGATATTTTTGGTAAAATCACAAGTTCATATAACTGATCAATATGGAGTAACATTTTCTAAGTTGTTAATGGTGATTGAAGTGAATGAACAAATGAAGAGTGGAGAATCCTTACAGGTGGTTCATTAGGATAATCAGGAGGAAGAAATATGTCAAAAAAGAAGAGTCCATCATGATAAGGAGTTCCAGAAGCACCAACAATTGCTGCTCGAATTAGGTCCATCCTTTCCTCATAGATGCGGACGTATATTGTTTCTGATATATTCAAGACAGGTCTATATTAGTTGCAGCCAAAAAATTGTAAACCAGGCTGTATATTGGAAGAGAGCAAGATTCTCTCTATGCTACAAGAATAGCAGTATGAAAGGCAGGATCTAGCTCCTAACCAGGAAGATCACGTTCAAGAATGCTCCATTCCTGTTGGACCTTCTTTAACCAACCTCTCTTCGCCTACACAAAACTGACACGAAATTAATACAACCATACTATTAATTTATTATTTCGGATATGTGAATGAAAAATAGAGTGCCTTTCTTGCCTGAGACAATGATGATCCCTTTCCAGCACCACTGACGAAGTGGTGATCAGAACAGTCACCTACTATATCAAACTGCTTAAAGTGTTCAAACTTTAGGTAGCAGGACGTGGGCAGGATGTGATCATTTTCTGGAGTTCTTTCGAGTGTCTGCTCCTCAGTTGCAACTTCACAGAAATGTAATTCATTTGTTGCTATTGATACAACTTCCTTGGATGTATTAGAAGATTTGGGAACTTCTGGCTCATGGATAACTCTGATTTTTTCACCCAATGTATCAGCATCTGCAAGTGATTGTCCCTGTGATGTTGAGCCATGTGATCCAAGAATTTTTGTGGCAATACTCGTAAAAAAGCCAATGGCAGCTTGTTGAAGCACAAAGGAAGTAGAACTTCCTTCAGCAACATCATCAACATCCATCGAATCCTGTGAAAAAACAACATACCTTGAGCTCTTTTGATTTTAAGCATATTTTTAAAAAATGCTTGTAACTAAACAATGTGAATAGCATTCACTAAAATGGTCAAATTTCTCCAAATTTGATAATATGAATCTCCCAAATCTTGAAGAACACAAAGCAGAAAAGATTCATAAATCTGAAATGTTGTAATTGAATTTGTAAACTAAATGCAAGGCTATAAAACACTGGAGCACATCCTAATTCCTAAACAGTAAACACATCACTAAATGTTTTTCTTTTATAATGTAGAGGATAGTAACCTTCGCCTCATGTTGCAAAGACTGTTTCTCTGTAAGTCCATGATTTGAATCAGGAACACTTTCTTCATGAGGGAGAAGAGTCGCCAATGAACCATCATCTTTATCCATTCGTATTATTTTGTAAGGTGCAATCTGAAAAAGGGAAGGAAGCACAAAAGGAGAATTGATAAAGTTGGGTGCTATGGATAGAAAGACAGTAGGCTCAGTAGCATATTAGCATCTGTAACTGGTTACATCAGATGGAAAAAAAAAAAAAAAAAAAACAGAAGACGCAATTGTTTGTGGAACAAGCCACAAATCAACTTTGTGGTTTTTCTATATTAAACGAAACAGAAAATGTGTACCTGTGTTGTGATTCCACTAGCCCATTGGACCTGAACATCCCCATCCTTGAATCCAATAACAATACCGATGTTGGACAGAAAGCTTCCAACCTGGTTCTCATCTGAAACATCACCCCTCTCCTTCCTCATGATAGAAGCGTCACTTTGACCAACAATGTGGTTCTTTGCCAGCAAGAAAACTATGTCCCCAAAACTAAAATTGAAGTCAGGGTGCTCAACCAATTCGTAAGCACTTACCATTTCCTCCATCAGCTTCCCACCTAATTCATTTGTATTCCTATGCATTGTTTTCCACTCCACCTTTACAGTCCGCTCATTTGCGTCCACAAATTTCACAACTCCCCATCTTTCACCTGTACAAACATTTGCATCATCACAACTGGTTTTTTCAAGCACGATCTCTTCAGGGAAAAAGTCGCTTGCATTCACGGCTGTTACAGGAATGAGAGAACGAGACTCCAACCCCATTTTTTGGCTGCCATCTTGCCATATAACATCATACGTCCTCTTTTTCTTCACAATTGCATACATATCTTCCAATTTTGAATTGAAGTCCTTCCTATTCACCCGACAAAACACTTGCTTGTGTTCTTCAGGAAGGTTACCTCTAACCTTAGTGTTAGTTCTATTATTCTTCTCAGCAACTGGAAGTATGCAATACTCACCGTGTAGCCAGTTGGTGTTTGGAAAAGACGGTAACAGAGTCAGGTCTTTTGGATCCTGAATAAAAGAGGGAGGAACTACAGTTGTATTATTTTCACACGTTAACGCAAAGGCCAGCCAATCAACGTACACAGATCCTGCTTCAACTGAATAAATGACTCCTTCCTGGTGGGTCTTTTTTAACATTCCACACAGCCATCCAGATGACTTTGATACAGAGGAAATATCAACTTTTACTCTCTGTCCAGGGTGATAAGGGTGAAGTGACTCTTCAAGTAAGTTTGGTGTAATTGGTACCAGCTTGTCAGCTTCAGTTACCATTATCTCATGCTTAGTCCCGTCATCAAATATGATTCCGACCCGGTCAATGATTCTGTCCACTCTCCCAACCCATGGCCCATTAATTACATGATCCCCAACTGCAATGGAGCGAACCCTTAAGAGTTCTCTGGAATCTACACCTTGTGCAGCTTTCCCGAAAACATTTTCCAGATCAACAAACATATTGACATTGACTATTCTTCCCATCTGTCCCGAAGCATCTCCAACAGCACATACAATGTCTCCATAGATATAATCCCTCTCAAAAAAGAGGAAATCATCTATTTTTCCGATGCTGTCCTCGAGGTTGGACAAAATACTTTGGGCCTGCCCGCTGTATGTGGAAAAGATATCATCTAGGTCTTCACTGCTAGTCTCACTGAAGCTCTCGGAATCAAAATTGTCAAATGCATCCATAACCAGTATTCCTATCACAACAAGTACATATATTACATAAAATGACATGGTTATATTGGTATAATAACTGGCAAATTTCAAATTCAAGGTCTCTAATCACAATGATACCAAAGGAGAAATGAAGGTTATTATGATGCTACATTTCCTTTGATTAATCCAAGGGGCGGAAAGAATCATTTGGAAAATCAAACATATAACTTAGGACTTGTAAGAAGAAAATAGGGAGAAGCATATACATTGCAGCAAAGTGAAGCACGCATAATTGCATGTCAACTTATAGGCAAAAGTGAAAAAGAGATGATGGAATCTTTGAGTCTCCGATATCATTGTAATAAACAATATAAATGAAGGAATAAGAAGAGAACAAGTTGCAGGGGCGTACTTTCAGATTTCCTGTTGACAGAGATGCCTTGAACAATCCAATGTCTGTACCTGTTCCGACAATAATTTTCTCCAGTTGCCAATGAACAACTTAAACTTGTGATATCTTCAATTGTAGAACAGGATAGTTCTGGTATAGAGATGAATTTCTCCAGAAAAACTGGAGATATTATGCCAAAGGAGATGTGCCCTAAAAGATAACAGAAGTCAACTAAGGACTCCTAATGCCAAAGGAGATTTGCCCACTTAATGGACTGTGAATAGCTAAGAGAACTGCTGAAGGAAGCTTTCCAAACAGAGTTACTCCAGATAGTTGCCCCGGTCAGTTTTGCAAAAGGGTGAAACTTTGGTTTCTACTTAAGACGCCAAAGGAAATCTGCCCAATATCCAGGGTATCATATGCACCAAACAAATGAGAAACACTAGTTTGGTATAAAGCCAAAAGAAGAGCTGCTCAAATGAGGTAAAGTAACTTTTGCCAAAGGAGATTTGCCCTAAAGAGCTTAATATTTGGTATAATATAATTTAAGGATATGTTGTCCAAAAGAGATGAATCTTTCAGAACCAAGGTTGATATTGCCAAAGGAGATTTTCCCAAGAGAGCTGTTTTTAGGAGCTAAAATTTGAGAATTTTGTAAACTATCTAATAAAATCTCAGCTGTCTAGACCTAGGATTATCCTGCCAAAGGAGATTCGCCCTATGTTTTTGGTTTTTTTCTTCTTTTATGTAAGAGATTTGCCCAGAGATGAACTAAAATCTTCAAGATCCTATTGCCAAAGGAGATCTGCCCCAAGAAACTACTAATGATAAACAGGATAAGTTAAGTTACAACACTTTTTTTTTTTGGATGGGGGGTGTTCAGTTCACAGAAGCCAAAGCCTTAAACCTCCATGTTTCCAAACAATATAAAACAACCATCTCATGTAGATAAGTAAGTCCATGGTACCTGCAAGAAAAGAAATGGCGATATTAATATCACTTGCTAGGCTATTGAAGATAGTAATACAACCTTAATTAGACAAAAACACAAGTGACATGAAATTGGCACATGATGTATGACCAAGTTCAAATGCCACAGATGCTTACTCCTTAGAAGCCAAGTTATACACAAAAGCATCTCCAACAATGATCCAATCGACGGATTTCAATTACTAGTTTCTACTAACATTTATATGGATCCAATCTTAGATTCTTAGGCCCTAACAACAAAATAGTTGTTTTGATTGAGAGCTTTTTTACTTTCCCTTCCAAGGTTAGCCAATCGATCAGAAGACAGGGACAATCAGGTATGTGTTGAAAACCCCTACCGAAGTGGATAATGACCTCAGATCATTATAAGCAAACCAGGGGCAGCACATGCTCGTAATGATTTACAACCTTGAGAAAGCAACATATGTTCTGTAGGATCTCCCATCCCTGAATCCTCAAATTCTCAGGATAACATTTTCAAATTAAAGCACTCTTGAATATTAGATTTAATGCATCATGCCCAATTTCCATTCAAGATCAAAGCTTTAGGGTAAATAGAGGTTAGTAAGTGAACACTTATTTATTCTATACCCAAAGATTTTCTGTTGGATCTAACATAAATAAGAAACCCGCCAAATACATTAAAAAAAAAAAACGAATTTACGGAAAAAAAAGGCGAAAGGACAGAAGAAGATACCACTAGGCAGTTGTGAAAATCATGTCTGAACTGGAAATCGATGAACCCCCACGAGGAAAGCTGACGAAAGGCCCCAAATCCAGATCGAAAATTCACCTAGCCTTTGGACTTCCTCGCTATTTCCGACCACCAAACAAGGAATTAAAAGCAAAGGGAGTAGCAATTGAAGGCGAATTCAGACAAACTTTGGGGAGTTCAAAGAGGCGGGGTTCCTCCCCAAATACTTGGAATCAGGCCATTATCAACCATGGCAGAGCTCAGAGGTTGTTGTAGCTCCTCCCTTGGCGCTTGCTTGTTAAATCTTGGCCTTCGGCGTCTTGATTTGGGGGTTGAGAAATTAAAGGCATGTGATTGAGTGATTGGGACTGTGGATGTTGATAGTGGGAGGAAAAGCAAACACGGGAATATACCAACAGTGCAACAGATTCGTCCCGCGCCCACCAGCAACGATTATTGATCATCATGCCGAATTAAATAATGGATTAAACAAACCCTTTCTCAACTTTTGAATTTTGATGGACTACCCCGATTGGGGATTTCCTGTTTTCTCTTTCAAGCTCAATGGAGTCAACTTTAGAACCAACTACTGTCTACTGCCTACTAATTGACCTCGATAGCTATCGAGATGAATTATAATATGTGAATGCAATTTAAGTAAAATGTTAAAGTATTATAGTATATTGAAATAAAACTAAAGTGATTAATACTGCTGTAATTTTCAAACATTCATAACTTTTTACTCAGATGTCGGATTATGGCGTATTATATATCAAAACGAAACTATCGACGAGGAGAATACACCTAGGTAATTTGTCGGATGAGGAGGGGGTCACGTGACCCCGTAGGACCTCCCTAGGTCCGCCTCTGCATGTACTAAAATCGATGCATAGCGTCCCATTTAGCGCGATATAATTATTCTTGAAAAAATATGTTGTCACAATTAATCTATCTATATATATATTTTTTAGTTAATTAACAAAAATATAAATAAAAAATATTTCATAGTCATATTTAAAAAAAAAAAATTATGTCAAAACACTATAGTGTTAAATGGTTTTTCTATCCTATGCCATTAGGCATAAGATAAGATTCCTGTTTTAGAAAAAAACATTTACTTAATTTAATTGTTTTAGCCAAATTTTAAATGGGAGATTTTGCAAAATAGCCACGAAAATGGGCTTATTTTGCGAAATAGTCACGTTTTGGGACATTTTTGTAAAATGGCCGCAGTATATAATGTTTCACGCTCATCCTCTCGCCGCTCCCTCTCGCTCTCTCGATCTCTCCGGACGCTCACTCTCGCTCGCTCGCCCTCTCGTTCTCTCTTCCTCGCCGTCGCTCGTCGCTCGCCGCCGTCGCTCGCCATGGTAATTGATTGTTCTTCCTTCGCTCATCGTTCTCCTCCCTCCGATTGTTCTTCCAGATCTGATTGTTCTTCCATATCTCATCGCTCTCCCTCCCTCCCTCCGATTGTTCTTCCTGTGCAATAATTGGTTGGGGTAGTTGATTGTTCTTCCAGATCTAATTGATTCGGCAAATCAATTGAGCCGCCGGAGCGAGACCGAGCGAGCCACCAGATCTAATTGGACTGGAGGTTTTCCGATGTCGGCGAGGCGAGGGAGCGGCGACGCGGAGGCGGAGGCCGGAGCGAGGGAGCGAGGCCGGATCTGTGCTTTCTCTCCTCCAATGGCGGCTCCAAGGATTTCACACAGAAGAAAGAAGTTGACGCGGGGAAGAAGAACTTTTTATGAAATTACAAAAATCACCCTACAAATATGAGAAATTAAAAAAACTATCTATATTATATTATGTGATCCATAATCATATTTTTATTTTTATTTTTGCACAACACACTATTATATTTACACAATTTACGGTTATATTTGCACGACAAAATGTTAAAATAAAAAAAAAACTAGACTTGCTTCAATTTATTCTGAATCACTTACAATTTATTGAGAAAGTATAAAATTATATTGAGATAAAATAAGATAATGTTGACTATAAATTCACAAGTCTCGATTGTTGTGCAAAAATAACATATTGTTGAGCAAAATTTCACCAATCCCTCATGTTGTGCAATTATTGTCTGTTGATGAGCAAAAAATAAGACCATGTTGTGCAAAAATAAGAGCATGTTGAGCAATAATTTATTGAGAAAGTATGAAAATATATTGAGATAAAATAAGATCATGGTGAGTATAAATTCACAAGTCTCGATTGTTGTGCAAAACTAACATATAGTTGAGTAAAAATAAGATGATGTTGAGCAAAATTTCACCAATCCCCCATGTAGTGCAATTATTGTCTATTGATGAGCAACTCTTACAACAGAGTCGTGCAACTCTTAAAACAGAGTCGTGCAACTCTTACAACGGAGTTGTGCAACTCTTAAAACGGAGTCGTGCAACTCTTAAAACGGAGTCGTGCAACTCTTAAAACGGAGTCGTGCAAAACTAACATATAGTTGAGTAAAAATAAGATGATGTTGAGCAAAATTTCACCAATCCCCCATGCAGTGCAATTATTGTCTATTGATGAGCAACTCTTACAACAAAGTCGTGCAACTCTTAAAACAGAGTCGTGCAACTCTTAAAACAGAGTCGTGCACTCTTAAAACAGAGTCGTGCAACTCTTACAACGGAGTCGTGCAACTCTTACAACGGAGTCGTGCAACTCTTAAAACGGAGTCGTGCAACTCTTAAAACAGAGTCGTGCAACCTCTTAAAGATAATGTTGATCACATTTCCACCAATCTCCCCCATGTTGTGCAATTTTACTCTATTGATGAGCAAAAATAAGAACGTATTGTGCAATAATCTATTACAAAGGTATAAAATTATATTTACAAAAAACAAGATTATGAGGAGACACAATTTCACAAATCTCGATTGTTGTGCAAAAATAAAGAATTGTTGAGCAAAAATAAGAGCATGTTGTGCAATAATTCATTGAGAAAGTATGAAATTATATTGAGAGAAAATAAGATCATGTTGAGAACAATTTCACAAAGTCTCGATTATTGTGCAAAAAATAACCTATTGTTGAGCAAAAATAAGAGGAAGTTGTGCAAATATGACCCAAGTCTAGTTGTTTTTGTTTTTTTTAAAACATTTCGTCGTGCAAATATAAGAGTACGTTGTGCAAATTTAACCATAAGTTGTGCCAATATAAGATAATGTTGAGTAAATATAATCGTATGTTGTGCAAATATGACATTATGTACATAAAAGGCCCAACTCATTACACAACTAAACGGGAAAGATGAACGGGAGAGGGGTAGAGAGATCTAATTCTGGAAGAGAGATTTGGGGATCTGATTTGGGGATATGTTCTTCGAATTGAATCTGAAAGCAAGAATGACGACGATCCATTCCAATTCTTCATATCCCGCGCCGAAGGAGCTTCGCCTACAGATCCGGCGCCGAGCGAGAGGGCGAGGACGAGAGAGCGAGAGGGCGAGCGAGCTCGAGGAAGCGGCTGGAGAGATCGAGGTAGCCGGAGAGATCGAGGGAGTCGAGAGTTGGAGAGAGAATTGGGGATATGTTTGTTAATTGGGATCAAATTGAATTAGTAAATGTAGCGAACATTTTGCTAATTTGTCAGAAAAGGTGAACATTTCACCAATTTGTCCCAAAAAAAGTGTATGTTTAGCAAAAAAAATTCCTTATTAAAATTTTCATATTCATTGGGTGATTTTTGTAATAAAATATAGATATTTTTTATAATTTCCATATTTATTGGGTCATTTTTGTAATTTAACAAAACATATTGTCTCCTTCCTCCTCCGATCTGGACTTGAATCCGGATCCGCCTCCGGCGAGCTCCGGCGTCGTTCACTCGCTCAAGCATCGCTCGCATCGGCCTCCTTCGACCTCGCCGCCTCCGCCTCCGATCTCGCTCCGTCGCCCGCTCCCTCGCTCACAGCATCCGGAGACGAAGACCAGATCCGGCCTTTCGATCGCTTGATCCGCCGCTCGCTCACCACAGATCCAAGCACATACAGATCGATTTTGCAATCGATTTTGATATCCAAGTACACACAGATCAATTTGAGAGATCGATTTTGCAATCCTCCTCTAGACGATGCAAGCCTTGAGACGGAGGAAGAGTGCGGACATGGAGCTCCGTTTCCATCGAAGCACCGAAGCCAGGAGGAAGAGCACGGAATCGAGCATCATCGGAGCGGACGTCTCAGATCGAAAGGAGTCTGAGGTAGTCGACGCCGTCGGTGGAGTCGAAGGCCGAGGGGAGGGTTAGAGCTCCAGCGCCTCCTCCGTAGATCTGTAAAAAGGAGAGAGAGAGAGAGAGAGAGAGAGAGAGAGAGAGAGGAGCGTTCAGATATGTATTAGGGTTATATAGTGTCTATTTTGCTAAATTGTCCAAGTACGCGACCATTTTGTAAAAACGTCCAAATAAAGTGCCTATTTTGCAAAAAAATTCATTTTAAATTATATTCTTATGATACACTTATTTTTTTAGGAAATCTTTTCCAAATTGGTTTTTAAGAGTATAGGATAGAAAGACTGATCATTAAAAATTACGGTTGGTAATGCAGGACAATCTTATTCTCAAGAATATGCTTCACATATTTTGGTATTATAAATAAATAGATAGATAAATATAGCTTGTAAAATGGAAAGGTGTGTCACGTACCCACAAATTGGTTTATATTGTGATATGTTACATATGCAATATATCTTTATGTTGTTGGGAACCATCCTCGTAAATCAATGGAAAGTGTGATATAAATCAGATAATGTACGTGCTATAGATATACATGCCCTTCATTGGATTATCAGTCACATTTTATTTGTGAATTGCGTAATAAAACTCCCGATGTATTTAGCCTGCGAGTAATCCTCTTTTTAGGTTAAAGGAAAATAATGCATTCAATTCAACAATTCAACCCAAAAAAAAAAAAGTGAAATTGATAAATCAGGATTTAAGACACCACATTCATATCAACGAGTGCCCTAAACCTGATTTAAGATGTAATTAATTTCCGCATATCAAACACTGGGAGATTATACATTACATTGAAAAGAACAGATAACTGGAATCTGCTTTTGACCTTGTTGAATACAGACACTGTTACCGAGAAGCGAATCAAGTAGCTGACTTTATAGCTCGAAAGGGTATCATTAGTAATGACTCTACTATCCGTTTTAATAAGGAACTTTGTACCATCATCCTTAAAGATGATTGAGGAGTCAGATTACAACTTGTGTAATCGCTCCTAATTCTTGTCTACGGTAAAAAAAAAAAAAAACTAACTAACCGCTAGGGCATGAAAATGACCGAATCCTAATTAATTATGGATCAACTTTTCCCTGCACCCTTAATAGTCCACACAACAAATGAGATACAAACGGTGCGGATCCTCCGGTCCACAGCGATAGTCCATTTCGTAGTCCTTTCATTTTGATTGGTAGGAATTTATTGAAATATAACTTTGATGATTAATAAAATAAATAAACGATTTCACTTCACACAATTAAAATGAATGGACCATAGAATGGCCTATCATTATGGACTAGACGATCCCTACTCAGATACAAAGTGTTCGTTGATAGCCTCTATATATTCTTTATATTAATTATTTAACCCTTTTTTACACAGTGGAGAATAAAGCATGTGTTCTTGTCGTGACACTTCATTAGAGCATCAGCATTGGTGGGGAGGTTACCTCCCCATTTTGCTTTTTGAAGGGTTTTGGGCAACCCAACTATTGTGGATAACCTCCCGATTTTTGGGGTACCTCAATATATTGAGAACCTTCTCAAATCCGAAACCAATCGAATTATGCCACGTGTCCATAAAATAAATAATTTTTTTAACCTTTTATCTTTTCATTGTTTTTTTAAACTTCTAGCTTTTCATTTTTTTTAAACTTCAACCTTAATTTATTTTTAACTTTCCAACCATTTTCATTTTTTTTAACATTCAGCCCTTTTAATTTTATTTTTTTTTCAACTTCCATCCTTTTTTTTTTAACTTCCAGCTAGCATATAGGTCATGTAATTTTCATTATTTTTCAATGACAATGTATGGCTAATGTAATTTTTATAATATTTAATATCACTAGTGTAAGAAATACTAGTTTAAATTAATTTGAATTCATATAAGATTTTTACGCTATTGAATAAAATTTGTGATTGAAATTATTTAATTGATAATTTTTAATTGTCGAATTTATTCACTAGTTCGTTAAAAAAATTAATTATGAAATATAATTAGAAAATCAAATTAACTATTTTAATATTTGAAATTATAGAGAAAATATAGTATGGGTATGGAAAAAGTGATGAAATAGATTTATTGAGGAACCCGACCATTGTGAAGGGTATGAAATGAATTGGGGAGGGTTGAGAATAAAGTTAGTGGAATATGATGTGGACGAATAAGAAAAGGGGAGAAAAATGTTGGGGCACCCCACCATTGGGGATGCTCTTAGTTCCATTTTGTAATTGGTGCTCAATTATGTTCTGAGTTGTTAATCATCATCACCATTTTAAGTTCTTCTCTCTTTCTTTGTTTTTTAGTTAAACATTTAGAAGGTGTTAAGATTGATTTGATCTCTACACAAGCGCATTAATTATTAATAACACATGAGAGCATTGAGTTTTTCATGGAAAGAGATTTGTATTACAGAAGCTACGTTGGAGAGAAACGATACGCCCTCCGTCTCAAAATTTAGATCGTTTTATGTGTTTATTTTTATATCAAAATAAATGTTGTTTTAGGTTTTCTAAGTAGGGAATAGTAATGATTTGTATTGATTTGTATGCTGTTGACTTTTTTAAAATATTTTAATTGGTTAAAAAATGTAGGGCGTTAAAAAATTTATGAAAAGGGTGTAGTGAAATGATGATGCTGATTGATATGTGAGTTTTTTTATTAAAACTTGTGTAAAATCCTACAACGACTTAAATTTTGTGACGAATGGAGTATTATTTACAAGATGTTGAAGTATTAATAATAGAATATATTGAAAGATCCATTATATAGATACGAAGGGATGCAACTGAAATTGATGATGGAGAAAAAATAGGCAAAGAGGAGACTTGTTACCGGCTCAAAAGCAACATTGGCTTGATGCCAATCTCTAAAAAGGGTTAAAAGTAATCACACACATAATTATTTGGGTAAATGGGGTCAATTATATGCAATTCAAACTCTATGTTATGCCTAATGGCTTCAACTAAAAGCTACCACAAAATCATTGAGATTTAAATTAAACTTAAAGGCCAATAGTGGGAGGGGCACTAAGTTTATACCCCACAAGGTTAAAAGTGAGTAAATTAATAGTACTCGATTAAAAAAAAGCTAGGTTAATTAAATACTAGCTAGGGAACAACACTACAATCGATTAGTTGAAGGATAACACGCTCTTCACTGACCTCGTGTCCGACGTCGTTAAGTTAATCGACAATAGCGTTGATGGTAAGGCAATAGTTGGAGACGGTTGAGAAACTTTCTTGACGAGTGTTGATGAACTCACTCTCAAGATCCGCAACCCTAGCGAATTGATTATACGCCGTGGAACAAGCCCTTAATGCGAAGCCAAACTTCACGAGAGGTGGACTCGGGTTGGAGGACGGTAATGAACACGTCCTCAGAGATGGTGAAATAGATTAATCCAAGGACAATGGAGTCAAGATGGTTATACATGTGCTCGGAGAAATCGTTTGAACGATCGGAACTATCGATGTGGTCGACGACATCATGGCCACTACAACGCCCAAGTTAGTAAATGAATTAAAAAAGCATGTATAAATAATAAACGAATTAAAAAAAAAAAGTAATTCCAAATTAGAATAGAAAAAAGTACATATATTTGCTATGGAGACTGGTGAGGAAAAAGAAAGGCCACTTTGCCACTTGTTGTGGTGCAAGAGATATTGAAGTGGCAGAATAGGAGATATTCTCCAATAAAGCCACCACTGCGGCACTACCCAGCATAAAAGGAGCCATCTACCCAAAACAAACAAACAAACAAAAAGGTACTTAAAACTCTTTATTTTTTAGAAAAATTATTTTACTCTTTATTTTTTAGAAAAGTTTATAAAATAATTGTTGATAAATGAAAAAGATTTTTTTTAGTATAAAAATGGATTTGAATGAAGTACTAGAGTAAAAGTGATGAGTAAAAGATCGAGTCGTGTGTTTATGAGAAAAAAAAAGAATGATGAAAGAGAGATAAGCACAAGACTAATGTGAAGTTTCCATGTGGCTGTCAACTTCATCCTCCAACATGCATCCACTGTGGGTAGAGACTGGAGATGTACACAAATCATGTTCCATCAATTCCATTTCATTGTTATATATTTATATAATAATATATGATCCATTTTCTTACACTCCTACTCCCTATATGTTAATTAGTGCTTAGTGATCTATTTCTTTATGTTAAGAAACATGTATATTTGTCTAAGTTGTGTAATGTTTTATTATATGGTTTTGTAACGAGAACAATAAACTATAGGTTATATGTGTAATAAGGTTTAGATGTGTGATTGAGCTAAGGTTGAGCTTAGTGTTGTGGACTGGATCGAATTGGGCCTTGTGGGCTTGACCTCCTAACCACAACACAAGCCCAAACCTAGGCCCATACTCGGAAGCCATTACACTGGCCCGTGGGAGACACTAGTTGTTCATCTGAGTTGAAACCTTCTCTAAAGCGCTGCGTTTCAACTAGGGTTTGAGCTCTATATAAACCCTTGAGCTCGGCTTGCCCTCCGTAATTCACTCACTGTTCACTCCACCTTCTGAAAAGAAAGAGAGAGAAGAGAGAGAGTACTGCTAGGGTTAGGGTTTTGTTCCTCGATCCCTTTCCTCCTTCAGCCGTTGAAGATATTCTTCCTCTGCATTCCAAGGGTGGTGCTAGGTTGCAAGCTCCTCCGGTGATCGGCGTCGTCTCCCTTTGAGGGTTTACCTTCCCGATCTGGATCTGTATCTCCAGATATGAGAACTACGAAGGGAGTTCTTTCTTCCTTTAATTTGTCTGTGTGGTTGTTGTTTTAGTTTCTTGTTTTAGACTTGCATGTTTTGTATCTGGCTTTGCCAACCCCTTGTATTGTTCGATTATAATAGTGGATTAGGGCCGACTCCTGAGGCCCCGGGGATGTAAGATCTTGGATCCGAACCTCGTAAAACTCATGCGTTCTTGGTTCTTTTCGTCTTCTATGCTCTTCGATAATATTTGCGCCTGTCTTGCTTGAAACGAATCCTTCAATACCCTCTCACTTTGATTTTCAATCAAAGGTTTCACTTACTTTATACAGTGAATCGAATTGGCAAGTGCAAATCAGTTTATTTGGTCAGTAACTCTTATCAATTGGTCGAATCACGCGCTCAAGATTTACCCCTAAATAGTCAGTTTCTTCGTCATAAAAAAAAAGGTTCATTAGCTAGGTTCATTGTCTAGCTCTAATTTATTCATAGTCTTCTTAACTTACCTTACCTTATTTTATCAAAACTTTTTTTTAAAAATATTATATTTGAAGATTTAATAATTACTATATCCATTCAAAAATAGATGTTGTTTGACTTTTTGATACGTTTTTTAATGGGCTTTAATTAATTAAAGGTCTATTTCGTATAGATTTTAAAGAAGGTTTTATACCGGATCTATTAACATACCAACAACCTAATCTAATTTAAGACTATAGTTTAGATGAAATTATAAAGTGGATTAAATTTAGGTGAAATATGTTAAAGTGTTTTTAATTGCATACAATAGATAAAAGAGCGTTCTTGCAAGCCACAATGGGATATCAACCCAGCTTTACTTGGAGAAGCCTCTTAGCAGGCTGGGAGGTACTGTCGAAGGGGCTGATGTGGGTCATCGGAAATGGTGAGAAGGTGAGTGTTTGGGAGGATAAGTGGATTCCGAGGCCAATGTCCTTCAAGGTGATCGGTAATGTATATGGGGGTCCGAGTGAGCTGAGGGTGAAGGACCTTATTGACTGGGAGAGAGGAGTTTGGGATGTGAGCCAAGTCCAAAGGTGGCTGGTCCCTTGCGATGGCGAGCTGGTGTTGAGAATGAGGCTGGATGAATTGGTGTGGCAACCATGTAAGAATGGGATCTTTACGGTTCGTTCGGCCTACCACCTACTCGCGGAGGAAAGAAGTATTGAAGAGGAAGAGCCGAGCAATGGTATACAGGGTAGCCAAGGTAAGGGGTGGAACAAGCTTTGGAAATTGAAGGTTATTATTCCCAAGGCAAAATCATTCATGTGGAGAGCTCACTACCGGCGGTTTTAAAAAACACCCGTAAAAATTTTATTCGGTCAGGGGTTAATTTAAAAACTCCTGTGAAAGAAGTATTTAACTTAATTTATTTAATTTAAGAAAATGTATTCGGGAGTTATTTTAAAAACTCCCGTGAAATAAGTAGGTTTCACTGTCAAAAGCCAAACCCGTCGATCCCGAAACCAGTTTCTCATTCACTTTGTTCTAACTCTAGATCTGGATCCCATCCCCTGAGCTCCGTCGCTCCAATTCATCGCCGACGACTCTTCTTGTCCTCGCCCGGTAAGTCTCTCCCTCTCTCACTCATTGAGCTTGCTGCCTGTAGTAAAGGAACGTGTTTGAAGATCGATTTTGAGAGGTTTTTCCGGTCAAAGTGTCAATCCATGCACTTCTCGGTTGGTATCTAACCCTAGCCCTTCCATCAAAATTGAAGGAGGACATTGCCCCAAATTTTAGGGCTGAATTTGCAAGCTCTATTTCCATTATTATCTCTGAAGTTTGGTAAGTTTGTCAATTTCACAGATCCCCTTTTATGTTGTACAAACACGAGTTTGTTTGGTTAGTTGAAATAACGATATAGGTTTCCATGGATTTCTGTGTTAATCTTATGTTTTGAGACATTTGTATTATGATTTAAGACATTGACCCAAGTTGCCTTTGGCTTCCCTCAAACTATGGTATTAGAATGGAATTCATGGTCTACTTTCTAATATCCACATTGCAAATTTGAAGAAAAGATCATGGAAATCGTTGATAACAATCCGGCGGTGGTCATCATCGGGGAGACGAGCTCCGGCAAGAGTACTTAACTCTCGCAGATGCTTTATAAGAGAGGCTACGCCAAGTCCGGCATCATTGGTGTCAGCCAGCCGCGCCGCGTTGCCGCCGTCTCCGTTGCCAGGTGTGCTGTTCTTCTTAGTTTCTTCTGTGAAAGCTATCTAAAGTGCTTGCTTAGAAAACACAGTGCTTCTAAACTGGGATTGGTATTTGTTGCTCATGGAGTTCTAGGGTTGGATTGGAATATTACAAGGAAATTTCTTCGCATGTAGTTCTTTTAGCCCTGGTGATTGAGTCATTGTCTCATTGAGCTTAATCATATGTTGATTGGGTGCAATAGGCAGATGATTTTCTGTTAATTTAAATCATGAATTGCTACTTTATTGTGCATCTATAACGTATAGATTGTGGATTTGATGGATTATGTGGTTAATTTAGAATTCAGACTGAGAAAAATGAACAAACGGAAGGATAATGGGATTCTTTCTACTTGACTATTTGAACATTGATCAATGAGCTCAACTTAATGCCCTGATACTAATAATGAGTAATTTGTAATTTGTACATTTGATACATTTTGGGATTTTGCATCTACTTATGTTGGCTTTAATTACAAACTCCTTTGACCAGGGACATTTTGCTTGGCCTTGATCAACTTCGGTACCTCGAAACTAAAAGTGTTGATAACTTCTGCCACGCTTGATGGAGAAAAAGTATCTGAATTTTTCTCCGGTTGTCCTGTGTTGAATGTTCCTGGAAAGTTGTTCCCTGTTGACATATTCTACAACAGTGAACACCCTAAGAGCTATATTGAGTCTGCTTTGAGAAAAGCAATGGGTAAGATTTTAGTTTCAACTTCTTACAGAATACAATTTGTTCTGTGGGTTTGTCAACTGTTTTAAGTTCTACAAGCTTGTTGCTTAATAGATGTTTTTACTTTTGTAAAATTTATTGTAAACATATGGTTCTTGCAATATTTTGTATTTAAAACAAAAATTATTGTGTAGATATACATGTCCGAGAGGCAGAAGGGGATATATTATTATTCATGACAGGACAGGTCAATGAATTCTCTGACTTTTCATTATTATGTCTTTATTTCATTTTTACAAGTCATTTTAGCTTAATGTTACTTTTTGTAGGATGATATAGAGAAACTAGTGTCAAAGCTGGAAGAGAGGATTCAAAGCCTAGAACAAGGATCATGTCTGTTTGTTATTATACTCCCACTACATGGTTCGTTACCACCTAAAATGCAGGCAAGTTTTTAGTTTCCTATAAAATCTTTTCCACTTTGAATGGCAGGAACTTGTTATTATACTCCCACTACATGGTTCGTAAAGCTTGTGATTTTGTTATGGTTTCTGGATGTGTAGCAACTTAAAATTAGTATGAGAAGTGATAGTTACATACAACTCTATAGGGTGCGAAGCCGGTGGACCAAGCAACTCTCCCTGAAGGAGCAGAACCAATTTTTATCATGTCACAAAATATCACTAATAATTTAAAGGAGGATCTGGCTTGGGCAACTTATGTTTTGCTGCGCAATACAAACTCTATGTCAGCAGTAAGCCCTAGCTTGAACCGTAACTTTTTTCCTTGTCCTTGATTTTGATATTATAAATTCTGATACAGGCTATTGATGAGTTTTTTTTCCTCTTTTATCTTATCGTCAGCTTATATGCATAAATGATCTCTTGATTGTCCGTGGCTATTGGAGTACACCAGAAAATTTGTCTAATGCAGATTCTCTTGATTGGTTTGAGAGACAAATTCAAAGATATGGACTCTCAGATCTAAAGGACAACCTCTATTTTCCACAGGGTGCAGGTGAATATTTATACAGCCTTATATTTAAGTTAGTAGTTTGGCTTATACATGTCCCTCAAATGAAGTAATAATTTCATTTTCTGGATGTGTAGCAGACTGTAGCGGATTTATAGGCCTAAACCAGACTATAAATCCGCTCCTTCAGTCTTCTTAGCTACATGCTCTAGTGGTGTCGATTATATAATTGCAATGAGGCTGACTGAGTTTTTAGATAGCACAGTACTGTTCGTGGAATAGGAGACTTGCCCCCTTTTCTAAAAAGATTTTCCATGCATTGGTGCATCAGAGAGATTCCATGGAATACAAGGTACTTTGCTCGACACTTCATTATTTATACAATTGTTGGTTGCAAAGACCATTAAAAAATAGTTCAAGAAACCATTAGACCTTCTAATTCATTATCTCATATCATCTCTTTTTTGTCTCAGTTCACCTACATGCTTCTAGTGTCATTTGTTGAAAAGATACAGTCGAAATCAACGTTCAAGGAAGAGGTGGAAAGCATTTGGACATCTCTAGTTGAGAAGTACATAAACATTGATGAGGTTCTATTACATTGATCTCCATGTAGCATGATCTTTGAACAATGTATCTAATTTATGGCCTATAAAATGTGTTTGATGTTTACAACAGAGCTTGTAATTATGTTACTGGTTCAAAACAAGGTAGAATTGATTTTGGTTGTAGATTTGTATTTATAAATGCTTTTTAAAAGAGGGTTTTCTAATCGGTGAAACCGGTTAGAAAACCTTTTTTTAAAAAAAAAACCCTTTCCTTTTCTCGGGTGTTTTTTTTTAAAAAAACTCCCTTTAGATATCTCTCAGGGGTTTTAAATGACTCCTGAGACTCTGAGCGCATTACAAGAAACTGGCGTTTTAAAAAACGGGTTCTCTCGGGTGTTTTTAAAAAACCCCTGACCGAAAATCTGTTTCTCGGGATTTTTTAAAAACCCCCTGAGATATATTTCTCAGCCAACGAAATAAAAGGAGTCCTAAAACTCCCGTATGCTTTATTAAAAAACACCCGATAGATACCTAATCTGTACTAGTGGCTGCTAGAGAAATTCTTCCGTGCAAAAATAATCTTCTGAAGAGAAGAGTGATCCAAGAGGATCTTTGCGAGGTCTGTGGGAGGACAGAAGACGGTTTTCATGTCTTGTTTGATTGCATTAAAGCACGGCAAGTGTGGAAGAGAACACCAGATCTCGCCAAATTCGGAACGGGTGCCAGGGACAGTACTCGAACGATGTTTATGGATATCTTCACAAGGGGATCGGAAAGGGACCAAAAGCGATGGGTCCTGATCACTTGGAAGATTTGGGGGGCTCGAAACAAAAGGATTTTTGAGGGAAGGGAGACGGGACCTCAAAACATACTGGCGGAGGTTGAGGAGCTGGCAGAGAGGCCAGGGAGAGGCGGGGAACTGGTGCAACGTCCGACAATTGAGGATCGGGCAGGTGAAGGCAAATGGCAGAGGCCGGGAGAGGCCAGGGAGAGGCGGCACTGTTTGAAGAGAGAGATTCCCGTGCAGGCTTTGTCTGCAGAGATGATCGTGGCGAACTCCGTTTTGCTGGACAACGACAAATGGCTTTTGCAGGGGATGCTGAAGTGGGGGAGGCCGAGGCCTAAATGGTGCTCCTCAAAGCAAAATGGAATTTCCAGGCTTGAGCTTTTAGAGTCAAACCTGGAGAAAGAAAGCATCGACCAAATAATAGCAATAGTAGTTGACTAATTTTGCAATTTGCAGACACCGAAATCGTGCTTTTTTTACTTGCCATTTTAATTGGGCCATGTATCGTGGCCCGGTGGGCCTAGGCCCATTAACCAGTCATATACCCCACTTGGTAGGTTGGATGTCGAATGGGCTGGATTTTTTTCACATAAAACAATAAATAAAGCAATCAAGTTGGTTTGGTAAGGTTGGTTTATACTTTAATATCCGCATCGAACAAAATAACAAATAGATGATGCTTCTTTTTCTTTGTGGTAAATGAATTCAGTCAAAAATCAGATAGAATAGATAAGATAAAAAAATGGGTAGGTAGTACCTACATAGGTTTAAGTTTTAGTGATGCTTCTTTATTGCTTTAAAACTTTTTTTTTCCTATGTAATCGCCCGAATTATCCATTCGTGATCCATACCACTATACATACCAGTTACTTTTTTAATACTCTTCAACGGAGAGTGACACAGTGTATCTTTTAATTTATACACTTTTAATTATATTATAATTAGTACTTTCTCCGAACCATGTTCGAGTTTTTTTAATAATATTTTTTACCGAGTATGACATACCACACAAGTATTCGATGCATGTTAATTTTCTACTAACATATCATTTTATCCATTCTCTTCAACATGTCGTTCTTTTAAATCTTCGATTGTTATGACGAAGTCTTTTATCGAGACGACCGATACTACGAATCTGAACAAAAAAATAGTATATCAATTGTTTTCACACTTCTTCTAACATCCGCTCTACTTCAAATAAAAGAACAAAAGTCTTGCCGTTTTTGCCAAATAAAATCGAGTTTGGATCCTCTGTAGTATTTTATGTGTTACACACCATTTTACACTTCTTAAATTGGTATAAATTATAAACATTTTGAGTGAAAAAGATATTATATATTTAAATGTATAAACCCTATAGAGCTAAAACCTTAAAAATGATATTTAGTATCCTATATTTAAACGCATAAACCCTAAGATACCAAAGTATTAAAAAAATGTTAAATCTCTCAAATTAGTGTAGATTATACATCAATTTCAATATGTCAAATTTTAAAAATTAACTTTAAATCAAATTCCAAATTTGAAATATTAAGTACTTTTTAGATGCATTAATTCATCGAACACCACATGAGAAAGGTATATGATCATACTTTTCACCATGTTGTTTTTTCAAAATCTTTGGTTGTCACGGAGAAGTCTTTTATCGAAAAGATCGATACTTCAAATTTGATAATATATATATATATATATATATATATATATATAAATATAAGATCGACCACTTCTACACTTCTCTGAACATCTAAGTACTCTACTTGAAAGCAAAGAAAATAACTTTTTGTTGTTCATGGCCTAAGAATCCAATACGTCTCACTAAAGATCTGAAACAACATAAGCAAACCTATACTTTTCACCATGGAAGAGGATGGTTGGGTAGATGATCTTAGTGCTTCGAAGTTATGTTTCAATATTGAGAGAGGTACACTGGTTCCTACTTTAATTTAATACATAAGTATATCCATAGTTAAGTTATTAATTCATAATCCATGCTTGCTAGCTAATTAAAGGTATGAAGTAGCATAAAAAAAATCCATGTACCAAACAATACTCTCTCATGTATCCTCATAGTAATAAGGATCCATCATCAAGAATCATGAGTGGGAACTGGCACTCCCCATCAAACGAATCCTTATCGACCAGGCTGTGTCTACCCCGAGAAATTGTAGGTCCAACTCTACTGGCTATTCATATGATAATAAAGGCATAGGGTGTGTACCTTTAGCCAGTAAGTAATTGCAAGAGGATTTGTTTTACCGACTGCATGTATAAATTTTACTCTCTGCTATACCTGCATAGCCCTCCACTCCTGACCCCATCACACACCATTTCTCGAGCATATACACCACAACTTTAATCGTGATTGGACATTTAGATCCCTGTTCTCTTGAAATCCAAAAAGATAAGCTTGTAATTCAGATTCTCGTTAAAAACCAATTAAAGGCTTCAATGCCTCTCAAAGTTACCAGGATCAAATACTATTTGCATTATATTTAATCAGGCTAGTGAGATAGACCTTTAGTGAGTATGGTCTAAGAGAGGTCACAACCTCACTGAAGAGATGATGTATTAGACCCTGGTTGAATCTCTTTGTGTTCGCAATGTTGGCATTTTTATCACTATCCGTTAGCCACTCCGCCTCTCTTACTACGATCTCAATATTGTCAACTGAAATGTTGGTTTGCAAATCGGATAATTTCAAGTAGAGATGACCTATACAACTCCTAAAAGCTCTGAAATGATTTCCCCTAGAGACAAAAATGCTAGCAGTGTAGTTTTAACCGATAGTGAATAAAGATTGTGCATCAACAATGCATGATCGACCAAAAAAAAGATATGAACACTCAAGATCGATCTCGTTAGCAAATCGATATTTAATTCAAGTAAGTTCTACATTCTCTGCATATTCGAATATCCTAAATTATGCTTTGTAAAATTGAAGAATACAAATTTCCAATTTAGGAAGAGATGGATTAAGGAGCCCCAAAATTCAATGGATTGACTTTGAGAAATAATAGAAAGCAAATTACAAATCAAGACAAACATTTACCGAATTCAACGTGCTTGAGATTCTAACATTTTGAGCTTGGAACCCTTGTTAAGCATCGAGTATTTTTTGTTTTTTCATTCCCTTTGTATTTAATATTGAAAATTATTTTTCATAACCATAACATATTTCACAATATGCCTGTGAAACAGCCTGTAAAAAATGAATGATTTATATTTTTAGTCGTTTTAAGGTTGTGTTTAATTCAATCGGGGCCCAATTATTCCTCTTTGAGCTCTAATATGTTATTTCTTTTTAGATATTTTAATTTGTAGGATTTGTTATTCCTATTGTAGTTAATATTGAAACCTAATTTTCATCGTCATAATATATTTCACAACATGCCTTTGAATCGGGTTGAATAAACTGAATGGTTTATGTTTTTACTTGTTTTAAGGCTTTGTGTATTTTCATGAGAATCCAATTATTCCAGATTGACCTATAATAGATTATTTATTTTCAAATGTTTTTACTTTTTGTTTTTTTTGTATTGTTATTGTATTTAATATTGAAACCTTATTTACCCATCACAATATACTATACATGTGAATTGGGCCGAAGAAAATAAATTATTTATATTTTTACTTGTTTTAAGGCTATTTTGTATTTTTAATCGGGGTCTGATTATTTTAAGTTGAACTCTATTAGATGATTTCTTTTCAAATGTGTATAATTTTGGGGTTTTTTTAATTCATATTGTATTTGATACGACACGAAAAAACACGAAACCGAAAAGACATGATACGATAATGACACAAACCGATAAAACAGGACATTAAACGGTTCGTATTCGGATCGGGCATATCCCCTTATCGGATACCCGACACGAACCGTTTATTTTTAATTTTTTTAATTTTCGGTACGGTAGTAATATGTAAGATATAAATAAAGTTCCCGCAAGGTACATGATGCTCCACTGGCGTAGATGGTAAAGGTGCAGGGCTTTTCTTTCACACAGTGCTCCGTCCCCCAAGGTTCAAATCCCGCTTTGACCCATTTTTCTTCAATTTTTTTTGGTCGCAACAACCAGGGGTTTTTAGCCCGGTTAGAAACTGAACCGAGCTAAAATAGTTCTCATGAATTAAAAAAAGGGTCTTTTTAGCTCGGTTCTTTTTGGAACCGGGATAAAAAGTGGCTTCTTCTCCATTGCACCAGTGCGCACAAAATCCTGCAAATACTTTTTCTTTGCCGAACGCAGGAGAGCTTTCAAAGGCCGAAGAGTCTCTCTCAATGAACCCTAGAATTGAAAGAAATCAAATGAATCACGAAATCTTTCGATTAATCACCAAATCCACACATTTCAATAAACTACAATATCAATCGATTAATCTTTGTTTCCCTCAAATCGATTCATCACCAAATCCAAAATCAAATGAATATTTGTTTCCCCCAAATCGGAGTGAATGCGAAATTCATCTTTCCGCACCATGAATCTGAAATCGAATGTCGTGGGAACGACGAATGCCGAAAGATTACAGAAAAGCAATTGAAAATCCCCGATGGGAGAAATGGAGGAAGAAAGGAGAAGCCACAACAGGGGAGGCTCGGTGCTAGTTTGCGCCGACGTGCTTTGCAGTCCAGCAACCCATCCCCCAACCTCCGAAGTCCGAACAAACAAGAGAGAGACAGAGGATATTTGTGTAATTTTTGAAAATTTTGAGGGTAAAGCTAACTTGTTCTGAAAAAGTAAAATGGATTGTTCAATTTGTTCTAAAAAATAGAACTTTTTTTATATAAAAATTAATTAATTAAAACCAATTAAAGTCCAACCACTTAAAGTCCAAACCCTAGCCTCCACTAATTAAAGTCGCCGGTTCCTCATCTCCAGTTTCTACTTTTTCTCTCTCTCAAACCCAGATCTGAACTTTGAAGAGCGGCCTCCATCTTCACTTCTCTCAAACGCAGATCCGAACTTTTGAAGAGCGGCCTCCATCTTCACTTCTCCTCTTTCTCTCAATTATCTTTCTTTCTCTGTGAGTCCTCAATTAGGGATGAATTATGCTCCTCCCACCAAAGGCAAATACTTGAAGAAATCAAGGCAAAGAGTTTCCATTATCCATGCCTAACCGCCTCCCATCTTCGCCAAATCAGATTCCATCTCATAGTCACAGGAATTGTCACCGGCAAGCTCATCGCCACCCTCACAACCTCCTCCGACACACGCACTTACCAACTCTTTTTCCGCTTTCCCCATTGCATACTCTACATATGGAACTCCATCATCAAGGGTTTCTCCAAAACGAACCAACCCGAGAAATCCCTTTCTTTTACCAACAGATAGGCAAAAAATGATTTTGAAGAAGAAGGTAAACGTGGGTGAAAAAACCAATTTCAATTTTGGTATTGGCATGAGAGAACGTGGGTGAGACGGTTGAAGGAGAAATCAATTTTAATTTGGAATTGATATTGGGAGCAGTTGAATCCATAGAGAGAACGTGGGTGGGGTAAAAGACTTAAAATTTGGCTTCTTAATTTCCTTCATAGAAGGACACGTGACTCAATATTTTGTGAAGACATTGCTTCTAAAATAATAAGTATAAGGGGTGGATTAGACACGTGTAGGGCAAAAAAAATTAGTAAAAAAGAAAACGAAAAAGTAGGCGGTTTCCTTCCATTTACCACCCACGATCTTCAATTTTTTTTCAAAAAAAAATCCATCTCTATCTTAAATATACTACTGTATAGTACGTAGTGAGTATATATAGATAGACATGTATAAAGTGTATATATGTAAGAATGATCGTACTGTATAACTTAACCGATCAAAAATAGATGAATTTAAAATTGTTCATTTGTAATTTCTACTGATATTTGGTTATGATTAATTTAATACTCCATCAATTTGGAAATATAAGTTCATTAATTTTTTGGCACATTTTTTAATGAGTTAAAAACTATATAAAATAATACATTTTTTAAATTAAATTTTTTACATAGTCTTATATATATTACTAATAAGTATATAATTATGTAAAAAAATTAATAAAATTAATATTATTTTATATAGTTTTTAACTCTTTAAAAAACGTGTCAAATAATCAATGGACTTATATTTTCAAATAGAGGTAGTATTAATAATAAATATCAATATAAGTATTACTTTCATCATGAAAGTAATTGAAATAATACTAGGTTATGATTCATTTTAAATTAATGGTAAATATAAATACAAGTATTCCGTAAAAATGTAAGTGTATAGTTATGATTCGTTTTGCTGAAGAGAGAGAGAATCATATAATATAAAGTTGGGAATATATCTTCGAAAGTAAGTTATTTATTATTAATTTACTTAATTAAAAAAATCCTTTTGATATATGTAATTTCTTTTTATAAAGTTGGGAATATATGGAGTAAGTTATAGTAAAGTTGATGAAAAAAAAAATCATTTTCATAATTTTTTTTCTAAATACAGTTAAACCAAAATTAAGAAAATATCTGTAAACAATACTACTCCGTAGTAATTTTAAAATGTTTCAACATAGGAGTACTTTAAAAAGTTTTCAAATTACGTTGAATTTTTACAAAAAAAAAATTTCTTTTAAATATAGGTGTTGCATTTTAATTGGAGGTGTATGCCTCTACACATACACCTAGTGTATGTGTAGGTTTGTCCCTCTCCAACTATGCATTGTGTACTTTAAACTTAAAGGGATCCCCTTCTATAACCATTCCAGAATGATTCAACTGAAAATGACTTGTAAATAGTACCCAAGATTCTCGGTTTGAGTCCCAGATGGCCGCCTTTAGGAATTGAAGGAATTGTGTCCTTTAATTTAATGTGCAATGACTAAACATGGAATAGGACGATTGATAGAGATATACAATCCGATTATTTTAGGAGTCGCAGTGCTTTGCTAGAAGCCAACTACGATTAATGGAGTTAAACGGTTAAGTCCATGACTATTATAAACGGGTCCTATGAGGTCACACACTTTGAGTTGACGGGTTGGATTAACGGAATTAATGATTGATTATTAATTTATATATATGTTATATATTATTAACAATAAATATTATTTATTTAAGAAATAAATAATAAATGTTATTTTTGAGAAATAACATTACATAAATTGGTATACGTAACCTTTTGGTCTTACCTAGTTAAAACTCCCAATTAATTTGGATTAATGGGAAAGTTACAAATGGGAAAATTAAGGCTTTGCTAATTAAATGAAAAGTTGTTACTTTTTTTGCAAACGGATGAACAAGGAATAAAAGGGGTTTGACTCTCTTTACTTACCTGTGTTCAATCAAAAGGAATTAGCAAGCTAATTTTCTAGAGTGGCTACGAAGCAACAGGAAGAAAGGTAAGAGAAAAAAAAAAACAAAAGTGTTGATTTTTCACGTATACATACGCATCAACAGCAATAAAATCAAGGGGTTGATTTGGGGTTGTTGTCCACAATCACCATCCGAAGCAATTCGATTGATCGTCTTTCAACCTTCGTCCTAGCAGTCGAAGGCAAAGAAGATCTAGACACCGGGCTCGTGTGGACCAAGTAGAGAAGTCGCATTTGAGGCTTTTGTTCTCTTCCGATTCCACCGATTCGATCCGGTTCACGCATCAAGAGGTATCTCCTTTGAACAATGATTGATCTATCGTTTATGCATGAAGATCCTACGATTAGATGTTTAGATATGATCTGAAATTCCGCTTAACGCATCTAATTATCCTTCAATTGGTATCAGAGCCATCTTGCATAAATTGATACGATCAATAGATTAATTGTTAATTTTTGATGCGGATCTTGATTTAAATTGATGGTAAATAATATATGGATTATTTTGCTAGATCAAAATGGAGATTTCGATTGATTGGAATTTCTGAATTGTGTGATCTAATAAGAGGAATTTATGAACCATCAAACCGAATTGGATTAGATCCGATTTGGGGGGTTTTCATTGCCAAGTCGCGGGCTAACCACCATTTAGACCGAAATAGGTTTGGGTCAAGTTTGAGCCGAGTATGACTCGGCATGGGTTGAGCCGAGTATGACTCGATATGATCCGGTCAAGGAGGCTATATTTTGCCATCATGCAATTTTCCAATAAATGCAATTTAATGATTAATATTGATTAATACCATATAAGGATATATATTTAAATGAAGATATTATTTTGCATGATTTTATATTATGATATAAATTGCTTGCATAAAGTGACTAGTATGACCCATAAATACGATCTGCGCATCGTTATGTTTTTTTTTGTACACGATCTGCGTATCGTTAAGTATTTTTGTATTTAATTTTCGGTAATTAGATTATTAGGAAATATTGTAATACAAGAAGAAGAAGACATAAGAAGTTCAAGGATGGAGATCCATGAAGGATGCGAGGGTGAAGACTCATGAAGATTAGATCTTTAAAATTTTGCATTGTAGGGGCCATACTAGGATCACAATTATTGCATTTTGAATGCTTTATTTTAAGTTTTTATATTGTCTTTATTTATGACATTTTTTTCACTTATAAATAAAAGGCAAATAAAAGACTTAAGTTCCTAAGGTAAATTGGGGCAATGCCTTTCCATATCATAACCCATTAAGTTCTGGATTTTTTGTTGGATGGGCTTCACAAAAGTGAGGGTGTCTTTCCATAATCTTGGGCTAATGAGGGTGAATCTATACGGGGATTCATAAACCTTGATATGGTTGTACCCAACGAGAGACCAAAAGGCACAGTTTTGGATCTTGAGGCATGGGGATGATTTTACATTGGATGTGGATCATCAACCAAGAATTATAAGGAGTTATAATAAGTAATTGTTACTTACCTTGAACACACAAGACTTAAGGCAGTGCAAAAGTACGTTGGGTCTTGTCTGTAATAGGATCTTGGAATCATTTTATTCACAAGGAACGATAACAACTTGAATAAAATGCGCATTTACTTAGTTTAAAGGTGTTTAATTTTAAGTAATTTGCATTTCGAACATATACTGATTTGCATGTCATTTCCTTTTATATATAGGCATTATGTCGGACGATAATTTGAAATTCACCCTGCGCTCAATAGTTGAGAAGAACAAATTGAATGGAACAAACTTTCTCGATTGGGAAAGGAATCTGAGAATTGTTCTCAGGTCCGAAGGGCGTGAGGACGTCCTGAACACCCCTATCCCTACTATCACTAACGACTCATCAGATGAGGAGAAGGTGAGAGTAACGGAGTTAAAGAGTGAGTCTTTGCCTGTTACTTGTCTGATGCTAGCAGGCATGGAACCTGACCTTCAAAAGAGGTTTGAACATCAGGATGCCTACACTATCATCTCCAACTTGAAAGTACTGTCTCAGGAACAGGCAAGGATTGAACGATATGAAACTCACAAGGCTATACTGGATAGCAAGCTTGTGAAGGGAAAGCCAGTAGGTCCCCATGTGTTCAACATGATCGGCCTTTTTAGCCGTATGGAAACACGGGGCACCCCATATGACCAAGAGTTGGCCACAGATATCGTCTTGCACTCATTACATGATGGCTTTGCCTCATTCAGGATGAACTACCATATGCATGGTATTAAGAAAAACCTGAACGAACTCCATGGTATGCTCAAAGCTGCTGAGCAAAATACTCCCACTGACAACAAGAAGGAAGTTCTTAACGTCAACAGAGGGAAAGGGTTCAAGAAGGTAGCCAAGAACAAGAACAATACCCAAGGGAAGGGCAAGGAAGTTGCAAAACCTAAGGGTGGTGAGAAGCCAAGGGTGGCTGCAGACCATGATTGTTTCCACTGTAAGGCTAAGGGACACTGGAAAAGAAACTGTCCCAAGTACTTGGAAGACAAGAAGAATGGGACTTTGATTTCCAACACTTCAGGTATTTATGTTATTGAATTACTGTCAACCAATGTCCTCACATTAGATAATGGTCCTACTTGGGTATTAGATACCGCATGTGGTGCTCACATTATTTCAAATGTGCAGGGACTAAGAAATAGGAGACAAGTGAAGAAAGGGGAGATAGACCTACGCGTCGGAAATGGAGCAAGTGTTGCTGCACTTGTCGTAGGAGATTTTAGTTTATCTCTTCCTTCTGGTTTAATCTTAGAACTGAATAATTGTTATTTTGTTCCTAGCATTACAAAGAACCTTGTTTCGGCTGCAGTAATTTATTCTGAAGGTTTTAATTTTAGCACTACAGATGAAGGTATAATTATTCACAAGAATGATATCTTCTATGCTCGTGCTCAAGATATTAATGGAATATTTGTATTCGACCTTACAACAGAATCTTATAACATAAATACAAAAAGGCAAAAATCAAGTAAGTTGAGTGAAGCCTACCTATGGCACTGTCGTTTGGGTCACATCAGTTTAAACCGCATGAAGAAGCTCCATAAAGATGGACTTCTAAAAGACGTGGATTGTGAATCCATTGATACATGTGAGTCATGTTTGATGGGCAAGATGACAAGGTCACCTTTCAAAGGAACAAATGAAAGGGCTACTGAGCTATTGTGCATTATACATACTGATGTATGTGGGCCAATGAGTACAGAAGCTAGAGGTGGCTATAAATACTTCGTCACATTTACTGATGACATGAGTAGATATGGATATATTTACCTTATGTCAAATAAATCGGAATCCTTTGAAAAGTTCAAGGAATTTCAAAATGAGGTAGAGACTCAAACTGGCAAGAAAATAAAAGCACTTCGATCAGATCGTGGTGGTGAGTACTTGAGCCATGAATTTGATCATCATTTGAAAAACTGTGGGATAGTAACACAGTTGTCTACTCCAGGAACACCACAGCTTAACGGTGTATCTGAAAGGAGAAACAGGACCCTGTTAGACATGGTCCAATCTATGATGAGTTTTGCTGACCTTCCGGTATCCTTCTGGGGATATGCCCTCACAACTGCCGTACTTACACTAAACAGGACTCCGTCTAGAGCTGTAGACAAAACTCCATATGAGATATGGACTGGAAAGGTTCCAAAATTGTCTTTTATGAAAATATGGGGATGTGAAGCTTATGTAAAGCGTTTACAAACGGATAAGCTTGTCCCTAAATCAGATAAATGCTATTTTATAGGGTATCCAAAAGGTAGTTTTGGATATTACTTCTACAGTCCCGCTGAACAAAAGGTGTTTGTTGCAAGGGATAGTGTCTTTTTGGAAAGAGAGTTCATTTCCAATAAGTCAAGTGGGAGAAATATTCATCTTGAACCAGTTCATGATGAAGAGCAACAAACTCAGCAACGAGATGACATAGATGATGTCGAGGTCGAGTTGATGGTTTTGGAAGGCCAAGGGCCCCAAATCATCCAAGAACCGGAACAAGAGGATCCACAAACAGTTGTGGAAACTGTTCCAACTCCAGTTGTTGAACTAGTTGAACCCACTCGTAGATCAGATAGGCCAAGGGTACAACCAAGACGTTATGATGATTTCATCTTGAATGTAAACCATGATGTTCTTCTGTTAGAACATGATGAGCCTAATACCTATAAGCAAGCAACGACGGGTCCAGACTCCAAGAAATGGCTTGAGGCCATGAGATCTGAAATGGATTCGATGTTTGAAAATCAAGTATGGGACTTGATAGATTTGCCAGATGGGGTAAAACCCATAGGGAGCAAATGGGTTTTCAAACTCAAGACAGATAAGGATGGAAAGGTATCTGTATACAAGGCAAGATTAGTTGCCAAAGGTTTTAAACAGATTCATGGTATAGACTATGATGAGACCTTTTCACCAATTGTCATGATAAGATCCATTAGGATAATCCTTGCTATTGCGGCCTATTATGATTATGAGATTTGGCAAATGGATGTCAAAACCGCCTTCCTGAATGGATTCTTGGAAGAGGATGTGTACATGACACAACCAGAGGGTTTTGAAGATCCAAGTGATACAGGGAAGGTATGCAAGCTTAAGAGGTCTATATATGGACTTAAGCAAGCATCCAGGAGTTGGAACTTTCGATTTGATGAAAAGATCAAAGAGTTTGATTTCATCAGATGTGAAGAGGACCCTTGTGTATACAAGAAGTTTAGTGGGAGTAAAGTGGTCTTCCTAGTCTTGTATGTGGATGACATACTACTTATTGGGATGACATTCCGATGCTAGAGTCCGTTAAGGAGTGGCTGAAGAAATGTTTCTCAATGAAGGACTTGGGAGAGGCAGAGTATATACTTGGAATAAAGATCTATAGAGATAGATCTAAGAGATTGCTTGGATTGAGTCAGGGAACTTATATAGATAAGATTCTCAACAGATTCAAAATGCAAGATTCCAAGAAAGGGTTTTTACCTATGCAACATGGTGTATATCTCAGCAAGACGCAGTGTCCTAAGGCACCTGCTGAGCTAGAGAAGATGAGTAAGATTCCTTATGCTTCTGCTATAGGATCTATCATGTATGTTATGGTGTGTACACGACCTGATGTTGCATATGCTTTGAGCATGTGTAGCAGATACCAATCGAATCCAGGAGAGGCACACTGGTGTGCAGCTAAGAACATCCTGAAGTACTTGAGAAGAACCAAGGATGATTTCTTAGTGTATGGGGGTGATGATAAGTTGATCGTGCAAGGCTATACTGATGCGAGCTTCCAAACCGACCGAGATGGCTTTGAGTCTCAATCGGGATATGTTTTCATCCTTAATGGAGGAGCTGTGAGCTGGAAGAGCTCCAAACAAGACACAGTTGCCGATTCAACGACAGAAGCTGAGTATATAGCCGCTAGTGAAGCAGCGAAAGAGGTTGTCTGGATGAGGAAGTTCATAGATGAACTCGGTGTTGTTCCTAGCATTTCAGGGCCCATTGACATCTATTGTGACAACAATGGTGCCATAGCCCAAGCCAAGGAACCAAGTTCAAGCTCCAAATCCAGACACGTCATGAGGAAGTATCACCTTATTCGACGCATAGTCACCGAGGGTGACATTAAGATGTGTAAGGTGCATACAGATGACAACATTGCAGATCCATTGACAAAGCCTATGTCTAGGCCCAAGCATGATAGTCACACTAGGGCTAAGGGTCTCAAACACATTGTAGAATGGCTTTGAGATTGCTTTCTATTACATTTTATGTTTAGAGTGTTAGACACTAAGTTTATGTTCGATTGGATGATTTTATGATATATGATATTTCATCTTTATTTATATATTGTGTTGAACGATAATAAATAAAATGTCCAAATAATTCGTAGTTCGCAAATGGGCTTATCTTAAGTGTTCTGGTAAATGAAACCCCATTAAGTGAAATGCAGTTATGAATTATCACAAGTCTGTAGTCTGGAATCATCAACTTGGACATAGGTGATTTTATTAATGACTATATTGTAAGTTGACTGATAGCGCCAGGTTTCATGGGCTATAGGGACATGGAGATGTCTAGTCAATTACATATATATGTATGGATGATACATATAGGACAGACCCACCTTAAGACTCCACAAAAGGGATTGCAGAGTTTTAAGTTAAACCATGATTAGTAGATTCCTCAGACATGAGTATGTTATGGTCTGTCTTGATGATTGGTATTTCTTTGACACGGCTAAACGCTTTCCGTAACAGGGAGCTATAAAGGTCGTAGTTGGGATTGCCAAAAGTTGAGTGGGAGTCATAGTCATACAAGATTGGAGAAGTCCTCCTTCTTCGTGCATACTGTGATGCATCGAAAAGGAATGGTGTCTAGGCCACTTGAAGAGCGAGAACTGAAAATGCATGGCCATGCTCGGATGGATTATTTGTAATCATCCGTTTAATTGACAGTTCAAACTCGGATTTCAAGAAACGTATTTGATAATAGATATGAATGTCACCATATCATCAAATAAGACATTAAGAGACAAAGATATCTTATATTGCACACTTGTTTAAGGACAAGTGGGAGATTGAAGGAATTGTGTCCTTTAATTTAATGTGCAATGACTAAATATGGAATAGGACGATTGATAGAGATATACAATCCGATTATTTTAGGAGTCGCAGTGCTTTGCTAGAAGCCAACTACGATTAATGGAGTTAAACGGTTAAGTCCATGACTATTATAAACGGGTCCTATGAGGTCACACACTTTGAGTTGACGGGTTGGATTAACGGAATTGATGATTGATTATTAATTTATATATATGTTATATATTATTAACAATAAATATTATTTATTTAAGAAATAAATAATAAATGTTATTTTTGAGAAATAACATTACATAAATTGGTATACGTAACCTTTTGGTCTTACCTAGTTAAAACTCCCAATTAATTTGGATTAATGGGAAAGTTACAAATGGGAAAATTAAGGCTTTGCTAATTAAATGAAAAGTTGTTACTTTTCTTGCAAACGGATGAACAAGGAATAAAAGGGGTTTGACTCTTTTTACTTACCTGTGTTCAATCAAAAGGAATTAGCAAGCTAATTTTCTAGAGTGGCTACGAAGCAACAGGAAGAAAGGTAAGAGAAAAAAAAAAACAAAAGTGTTGATTTTTCACGTATACATACGCATCAACAACAATAAAATCAAGGGGTTGATTTGGGGTTGTTGTCCACAATCACCATCCGAAGCAATTCGATTGCTCGTCTTTCAACCTTCGTCCTAGCAGTCGAAGGCAAAGAAGATCTAGACACCGGGCTCGTGTGGACCAAGTAGAGAAGTCGCATTTGAGGCTTTTGTTCTCTTCCGATTCCACCGATTCGATCCGGTTCACGCATCAAGAGGTATCTCCTTTGAACAATGATTGATCTATCGTTTATGCATGAAGATCCTACGATTAGATGTTTAGATATGATCTGAAATTCCGCTTAACGCATCTAATTATCCTTCAGGAATCCCTTTCTATATCTTTCTAAAAAATAACTTATCACATGACACTCTATAAATTTGAAACTCTAGATAAACCTAGAGTTTGAGAGTCTGAACAAGTCGATATATGGACAAACTATCATATAAAATGAATAAGTAATTGAAGCACACAACAAAATAAAAAGAGATACGAAACACTATAATAAGTCACGCAGGGCAAACAACCGGGGAAAACAAAAAGACAATGATTGTCAAACTATGTGTTGCATGAGCAACACAGGAAATAACCTGGAAAAGAAGTTGTAGACATCCCGCATCACGAACTCGTAAAGGCTCGATCATAAATCTACGACTCAAAGTAGTAAAACAATCGAATTCAACCAAGAGAAAAGACATTTACCAAAAGAAGTGTATCATCAAAATAAAACAAGAACATTTTTTTTTAATTAGGTAAAAATTCGAGGTCAGACATACCTGAACCTTGAAGGTCGATAATTCGAAAGACGGATAACCGTCGAAACAAATACTACAATTTTTATAGACAAGTATATAGACAATGCAAAATACAGGCAAATATATAGACAATGCAAAATACAGGCAAAAACACTCTACAACATCGCAACTAAACACAACTAAACCAAACGAGATAATGATTATTACCCAAACACAAAAGTGGTTAAAAGAACACTACAATTTTTATTTTAATATAAGGAAAGGAATTAGGATATATATAGCTGTCGATTTCGAAAATAACTATATCCTAGAACGTCCTTTCGGACGAGAACGCGAAGTTCGTGATCAGCCAACAAATCCTCGTCGGCAGAGATGTCGTACGCCAGGTGCGCGACCGATCGGCGTACGACATTCTGTTCCCCAACTCATACCTTATCATTCTGTTCCCCAACTCATACCAACTAAGCTAAGCACACTAATTGATTTATTACACTTTTTAACTTTTTTTAACCTTTAGAATATCAAAAATTACAAAAAAAAAATACATATTTTTTAAAATTATTTTCTTACGTTTTCCCCTGACCCAGGGGGGGCTCAAGCCACCTCATGCCCCCCTCCCTTCGCCCCTGGTGGTAACCACGTAAAGGTGGTACAGTAATGGTAATGAAATCTGAATATCATGATTACCATGGTTACCGAGTATATATATTAATTTTTTTATTTAATGTTTTATTGTTATTACATTTAAGTTTTTAGTTTATATTTTGTATTTTGATTTTGACCTAAATTAGTCTTTTCTACTTTTTCTACTAGAAACAATAGGAACATTTTGAATGTTTGAAGACTTTAAACTTGTTTTGTTTGAACTTGTAGGAACATTTTGAATGTTTGAACAATTGAACTTGTTTGGTTTGAAAGCTTTGAACTTGATTGATTTGAATTGGTTTGTACTTCAGGTTGTGAACTTGGTTCATTTGAACTTTTAGCAGGTGGTAACCATATTATTTTTGGTAACCATATTTTTTCGTTCGATAACTTTGATGACTATCAGACGGTAGCCGAGGAGTTTCAAAAAAATATAAATAGAATTACAACATGGTAACCATGGTAATGTATCGATGGTAACCACGACTTGTGGTTACCACATATGCGGTAACCACGACTTGTGGTTGGTATGTGGTATGAAAATTTGCGTACCACCAATTGGTGGTTGGTATGTGGTAATCACCATTTTTTAGTAGTTATCATACCATGCCAAATTTCCAACACTAGTTTCTCTTATAGTACAAAATTAATCTTCACTGCTGGAAAGTATGAAATCTTTTATTTGTTCTATATTGCCTACTTGGGTTGGGCGCTCGAAGAAAGCAACATTCGAAACAATTAAGGAAATAATCTGGAAGAAGACACAGGGGTGAAAAGAGAAAGTGTTGTTGCAGGCGGAGATCCATAGTGTGATGGCTCGGTTTTGGTGGGGGTCGTCCAAACAGAACCGGAAGATACATTGGTGTCGCTGGGAGACCCTCTGCACGCCAAAATAGATGGGTGGGATGGGATTTCGAGATCTGCGAATCTTCAACGATGCTCTTTTTGCTAAGCAGGGCTGGCGCCTGGTGCAGAATCCCTCGGCTCTAGTCGCTCAGGTACTTCAAGCACGATACTTTAGGGGGGGGGTCCTTCCTGGAGCCGAGTCTGGGGAGTAATCCGAGCTTCTCGTGGCGAAGTATTTGGAGTGAAAAGGCGTTGTTGTTAGAGGGTATCGGATGGAGGGTTGGATCGGGGGAAAGCATCGATGTATGGGGCTCGAATTGGTTGACTTGAGAGGGTTGACCTGTTGCTCCGATGCTGCAGGAGCACTCGGATTTGGGCCTTACAATGGGCTCTCTGATCGATTTTGCCAATGGATGTTGGCGGCTTGAAGTCCTTCAGGCAAATTTTAGGGAGGAGGATATTGTGAAGATTTTGGCTATTCCTATTAGCCCCCGTCAACCGCTTGATTCGCGAACTTGGTGTCCGAATAGGGATGGTGTGTATACGGCTAAATCAACCTACTGGCTGGGCTGCTCGGGTCACCTGTCGGGTTGGTTCCAACGGCTGAATGGCATTGCTGACGATGTATGGGGGTGGCTATGGAAATTGAGAGCCCCGCCGAAGGTGCTCCTATTCGCATTGTAAAGACGTGAAGGAGAAGATGATTTTCTCTGTATTGATTGAACGTATTAATAATACATTGTAGGAGAGTTCTAGAAAGATATGTTAACAACTAGGAAAAGATAATTACAAAGGATTCTATCCTAATACAGAATATACAATATCTTAACTAACAGGCCCCCGCAAGCTCATGGTCAAGGACGAACATGAAGCTTGGAACGCAACAGCTGAAACCGAGATGTGCCAAGGGCCTTGGTGAAGATGTCAGCAACCTGATCAACAGACCGAACATGACGAACCACTAGCTCATGCGCAGCTACCTGTTCTCGAACAAAGTGATAGTCAATCTTGATGTGCTTCGACCGCTGATGGAAAACCGAATTAGCGGACAAGAAGGTGGCATTCAGATTGTCACAAAGAAGGATCGGAGCTCGAGGAAACGAAATTGACATCTCCTTGAGTAGCTGCTGAAGCCAGATGAGTTCGGCATAGGCGAAAGCAATGGCGCGATACTCAGCCTCTGTGTTGGAGCGAGCGACAACTTTCTGCTTCCTGGAGGACCAGCTAATGCGATTACCCCCAAAGTAAATGGCAAATCCATGCTGAGAGCGGCAGTCGTCCGGATCAGACGCCCAACCAGCATCAAAAAACGCAATCAGGCGCCGATCATGGAGAGGGCGAAGGTGAAGGCCTGTCGAGATAGTGCCTTTTAGATAGCGAAGGATTCGCTTGACCGCTGACCAATGCGAATCCGTGGGATGATGCATGAACTGGCAAACCCTATTGACTGCATAGGAGATCTCAGGTCGAGTGATGGTCACATACTGCAAGGCTCCCACAATACTACGATAGAGATGAGGATCAGAAACAGGATAACCTTCCTGACGAAGTCGATACCCTGGCTCCGCAGGGGACGCAATAGGTCGAGCGCCAGTCATGGCGCACCGATCCAGAACATCAGCAATGTACTTCTGTTGATTGAGGTGAAGACCATCGACGGAGCGTGTGACATTTATGCCAAGGAAGTAGTGCAGGGATCCAAGGTCCTTGAGGGAGAAAGCGCGATGAAGACTGGAGACGAAGGCATCAATGAATAGAGCATGAGAGCCAGTGATGATGAGGTCATCAACGTAGACAAGCACATAAACAACATGGGAGCCGACCTTCTTGATGAACAGGGAGGAGTCGGAGATACAGTTGGAGAAGCCATGGCGATGAAGAGCAGTGCGGAGTTTGTGAAACCATGCACGGGGTGCTTGTTTCAGGCCGTACAGAGCCTTCCGAAGGCGACAGACGTAGGACGGTCTATCAGAGGCCTGAAAGCCAGGCGGTTGCTCCATAAACATCGTTTGAGCAAGATCCCCATTGAGGAATGCGTTGTTAACATCAACCTGTCTGAGAGGCCAGTTGCTGGTAACAGCTAGACTCAAGATAAGGCGAATGGTGGTAGGTTTGATGACCGGACTAAACGTGTCAAAGTAGTTGACACCAGCCTCCTGATTGAAACCTTTTGCCACTAGACGAGCCTTGTAGCGATCAACAGAGCCACCAGCCTTGGTCTTGACCCTGTAAACCCACTTGCAACCAACAATGTTAGCACCCTGAGGCCTAGGAACTAGGTCCCAGGTCCCATTAGACATTAGAGCATCATATTCAGACTGCATAGTGTGCTGCCATTGTGGGCTTTTTGAGGCTTGGTGAAAGAAGCGAGGTTCAGGGTGAGCAAGGAGAGCCAGTGGGATGGGGTATTTGGTGGCGGTAAGAATCCGTGGCTTAAGGTCATTGGTTTGGGCACGAGTGGACATGGAGTGTGTCAAGGTGTCCGACGGGCGAAACCAAGATGGTGCAACTGGGGCTAGAGGCGGTGAAGGTGAGGGAGAGGGAGAGGGGTTAGACAGTGAGGTGTCGGAAGGGCTCTCATGTGTGTCGGATTCGTCACTAGCGGAAACCGAGGGTTGGGTGATGGGAGATGACGTAGCTGAGGAGGATGAAGTTGGGTTGGGTGTGACGGGGAGGACAGGCGAGGAGGGTGGGCCGGTGGAAGCAGCAGGCGAGGCCTGTAGGAGGGGAGGAGAGGGGGGTGGTGAGGGGACTGGAATGATAGAGACGGCGGGGGAGGGCGCCGAAGGCAGGGAGGGTGCCGAAGCAGGGACAGCCGACTTCGCAGCATGCCGAAGGAGTGAGAGAGGTAGGGCGGAGGTGACAGGAGGTATAGAGGATGACGGAGAGGCAGAGTACGGGAAGGTAGTCTCGTCAAACACAACATAGCGAGACACATACATCCGATTAGTGGGGGTGTAAAGACAAACATGACCTTTGTGTTTAGTGCTATACCCCAAGAAGATGCACGGAAGTGATCTGAACTCAAGTTTGGAACGTGTGTAGGGGCGAAGAAAGGGATAGCAAAGGCAATCAAAGGCCTTGAGAAAGCCATAATCAGGCACCTTATGATATAGGGACTCAAAGGGCGATTTGTAGTTGAGAATGGGGGTGATGGTTCGGTTGGATAGATAGACGGATGTACGTATGAAAGGCGTATTCCCAAAATTGTTTAGGCAAGTGAGCATGGGCTAGAAGGGCAAGGCCTTTTTCCACAATGGTGCGGTTTCGACGCTCAGAGGAGCCATTTTGTTTGGGTGTGTAAGGGCATGACACACGATGATGGATACCCAATGAGGTAAGATAGGTGGATACATTCCGATACTCGCCTCCCCAATCGGTTTGAAAGGCTTTAATCGTTGTAGAGAATTGTGTTTGGACCATTTTGATGAACAATTGAAAAGTGGAATAAACCTGAGCTTTACTGGAAAGAAAATAGATCCAAGTAAACTTGGTACAATCATCAATAAATGTAACGTAATAGTTTTTGCCAGACAATGAAGATAAAGAAGCAAGACCCCACACATCCGAGTGAACAAGATCAAACGGATTGGCAGCGGAGGTCGGACGGCTTGGCAAGGGAAGTCGGTGACTTTTGCCTAGTTGACACGACGAGCAAACCGACGCCAATTTGTGTGAAGAGACGGGTAAACAATGACTCGAAAGCAAACGACGAAGTATGGACTCATGAGGATGAGCGAGTCGGTGATTCCAACAGTGAGCATAGGCACGCTCACCAAGGAAGACGGACGGACCACTCGAGAGCTCAGGTTGACGAGGGAGGCAATAAAGGCCATTTTCAACGGTTCCGCTTAGAAGTGTCTGCCCCTACAAGTTCTTAATAGCACAATAGTCAGAATGAAACTCAACATAAGCATTGTTGTCTCGACACAGTTGGGAGACGCTTAAGAGACTTTTGGCAAGTTTAGGGACATAAAGGATGTTGTTTAATTTAAGAGGGCGGGAAGCACGCGGAACAGAGAATATTATGCCCTAATCGAGTAATGGGAAGAGCGTTACCATTGCCGACAACTAAGTTGTCGGTGCCAGTATAAGGAGCGTGTGACTGGAAGGCTCCAAGATCAGCGGTCGCGTGATTAGTGGCTCCGGAATTGACGACCCAAGGATCGACAATCTCAGACTGAGAGGCTGCGGAATAGGCGGCCTTGTTGGTGTTGTCCGACCTAGCAAGGGCTTCCTGAGCGAGACGATGTGTCACAGGGAACTCAGAAAGGTTGAGACGTTGAAAGAAATTGAACGCTTCATGGCCCTGCTTGCTGCAAATCTGACAGATAGAGCGTTGGCGATCAGATTCGGAGGAAGACGAGCCGCCAGCAGGCGAGTCCGAGCGATCAGTAGTCGGACGATCAGAGGAGAAGCGACCACGGCCTCTCCCGCGGCCACGGCCTCGTCCCCTGGTAGCAGCGACGTTGGCAGCGGGCTGGTCGACGTCAATGGTAGGGCTGGAATCCTCTTCCAAGCGCTGCTCCTCCTGCAGAAGATGACCGAGAAGCTCATCCGAAGTGATCGGATCCTTGGAGAGAGCAAAAGCCGATCGGAAGGAGGCATACTGGGAGCCCAAACCAAATAGGATGAATGTCACCAGATCAGGGTCGGAGATGACAACCATGCTCTCGGCAAGTTCATCAGCGATGGCACGTTTCTTCTGCACATAGTCGAGCACGGACATGGTGCCCTTTGTGAGCGTCTGAAGCTGATGACGCAGGTGCATTTGACGAGCACGAGTCTGAGCAGCGAACATCCGGGAAAGGATATCCCAGGCTTCTGCAGTAGTGGTGGCTCGAGCGACGTATCCCAGAAGAGGGGTGGTGAGCGTCGACCGAATCCACAGGAGCACCAGCCTATCCTTGCGAACCCAAGCGAGATACTCGGGATTCGGGACGGGCGGGACAACAGAAGCCGACTGTTCGACATTGAAGGGGCCGAGAGCAGCAGCAGGGGTGAGTACTGATGCGGACAGCACATCGACGAGGCCTGGAATTGTTGATGGCGGTGGTTCTGATGCCGTGAGAAAAGAGGCAAGATCAAAAGCCTCTAAAGCTGATCAAACTGTGGTGCGCCAGAGGGTGTAATTGCCACGATCGAGGCAAATGGCAAAGTTTGGCAGATGGAAGTTGGGTGAACCGCCATCAGAGGAGGCCGAGAAAAGGATTTGGGTGGGGGAAGTAGGGGTGTTGGACATCTTGATCGTGAGGATCGAGAGGTTAGGCTGATACCATGTAAAGATGTGAAGGAGAAGATGATTTTCTATGTATTGATTGAACGTATTAATAATACATTGTAGGAGAGTTCTAGAACGATATCTTAACAACTAGGAAAAGATAATTACAAAGGATTCTATCCTAATACAGAATATACAATATCTTAACTAACACGCATGAAGGGCTCTACAAGGGGCATTGGCAGTCCGCTCCTGTCTGTATGGACGCCATATCACGGATTCGGCGATGTGTGTGGGATGTGGGTCTGAGGAATCGGTGATGCATGCTATCCTCGAATATCCAACAATTGCACAGGCGTGGGATGGGTCGTCGGTGGGAGCACGTATTCCTGGAAGAGGGGCAACGTCATTGGGGGACCTTGTTAGGGAGATACATGCCAATGCAGGGGCTGCAGGCCTCCTGGATTTCTTCACGAACGCTTGGATCTCGTGGACAACGAGAAATTTGCTCTTGTTTAATGATAGACCACCAAATATTCCAATCCTGCGGGATGGTTTTAGGAAGCTTGTCTTTGATTACTGGGAGATCTGGGCGCAACGGAATGACAACGCCGATGTATTCAATCAGCGAACTGTCGGTGGGAGCACCTGGGAGAGGCCGGCGGCTGGATTTGTGAAGGTTAACACTGATGCGTCCATGAGGGAAGGGGGGTGTGTATGGCTCGGTGCTGTTGCACGTGATGAGGATGGACGCTTGGTGTGGGCTGTTGTTCGCCGGGTGAAGGCAGGCTGGGACGTTAATGTGGCGGAGTAGAAGGCGGCGTTGTTGGGGGTAGAGATTGCAGCCGCTATGGGGACTCCGTATGTGCACTTGGAGTCGGATTCTGTTCATATGGTGCTTTCTTTGAAAAACAGGGGCATGGCTTTTTCTTATTCACGGATGGTGGAGATATCCACCAGATTGTATCTAATTTCAGTGCTTTTACTTATGTCCATATACATCGAGGTGGCAACCTTTTGGCACATTCAGTTGCGAGACTTGTCCCGCCGAATGGGGTCGACCATGTATATGTTGATCCATTTCCGCGAGGGATTGTTGACCTTGTGGAGATTGATCTTATTTAATTAACGGAGCCACCTTTCTTCAAAAAAAAAAAAGGATTCCGATGAAATAAATGTAATACTGGATTAGATCGGTTCAAAGATCAAATCCACAATAATGTCGTTGATCCATTTCCGCGAGGGATTGTTGCCTTGGTGTTCGATGTTGCCTCGGCCACAAACAATGTTTTAATTTCACCCCTGCCGTATCGATTTCGATTTCGCCCCTCCTGTTCTTGTTCCTGTTGTTCGATTTCGATTTCGCCTTGCTGTTCGATTTCAACTCTTGTTCCTGTTGTTAGATACTCCCATTGTTTTTATTCCCTTGCTGCTATTTTGATTGCTGTTCTATGGCTATTGCTAGCTGATTTTGATTGTTGTTCTATGGCTATTGCTGGCTGATTTTTATTGATGTTCTAGTGCACTTTGAATTCACATAGATGTTAGTTTTATAGTGTGGCTGTTTCTTTTTGTGATTAAAACTTGAGGGTAGCAAGAGGGAGCCACAAACATCCCTTTCAAAGTTGACTGTAGCACTTTGAATTCACATAGATGAGTGCATAAACATGATTACTTGAATTCCATTAGTTTTTTCAGCTACAAAGGGAAAACGTTAAACAATTCCAAAAAGTCTGATTTCTTTGGTACTAACTTTGCCGACTTCGTAATCGTATGCATAGATGCGTGCGGGGAGTGGGGCTAAGGTTTCAAAAGGTCCTCATCCGGGTGATTCCTACATAGTTATGTTGAAGCTTCAGGGGTAAATTGCTATACAGAGTTCCATTGAAGGGCACAATTCAACCAATGACTTCTTGAAGCTTCAGAGGAAAATGCACTGTTGTGGCTCCCTCTTGCTACCATCTATGTGAACGCCAATTTTACCCTCGCTTGCACCTCTCCTAGTTCATCATCTTTTATTATTATATTATAACTTTATGTATTTATTATAGTGTGTAATAAATGCAGAAATCTGTATAATACAAAAGCTGTTGAAGTTTAAGAGTAAATTTTTTTAGATATTTTGGTATTTTCATCTCTATTTTAGAGAATTTTTGCAAGAGCTATTGGGCTTGCTCTAATAATCCACAATCCACATAATATTTCCCCTAAAATATTGATTAAATCTATTTTAAATATTTGTTCATTCTAGGATAAAAACAAAATTATTGTATGAAAGCTATATTAGATATTTTTTGATTTTAGGATCAAATAAAAAGCATAAATTTATATATAATAAAAATTATATTCCCATAAAATATTTTACAAATCCTCTGCATTATACATAAGTATTGGACTAATTTGTTTAATTTAGAAAACTAGGTTCCAAATCCAAAATTTCAACGCATCTATGTAGGGATGACAATTTCACCCGCATGGCCGCACCCGACGGATATCCGTCTCACCCGACCAGAAAAAGTGGGTGAAAATCCGATTTAAAGCCGATATTAAGCGGCTGATGGGTGAACGGGTGATGGGTCGGGTCAGATTCGGGTAAAGACATTCTTCATCCATCACCCGACCCGTCACCCGACTTATATTATATAATTATATTATATATATATATATATATATGAAATTAACAATATACCCCTAAACCTTGATTCAACTAACCTATCAAACACTTTCCTTCTCTTTAGTCTTGCTCTTCTTGAAGACTTATTGTTGTTGTCTTTTTATTTCTAAGTCTTCTAGCTTGAAGTGTTGAAAGTTGTGGATGTTTATACGTAATTGACCGAATTTGACTATATTTGCTACTTGTTTATCCATCGAAGTGTTCGACGTATGTTTTTCTATAAAAAAATTTTGTTGAATTTGATAATTTGTATTTTACTCGAATTATCACCCGATTCATCCAATCAACTGGTGGGTGATGGGTGGACGGAGAGATTGAAAATTTTAGTGGGTGATGGGTCGGGTAGGGTGAAGGGTTTTGGGTGGTGGGTCGGGTGACGGAAGTAGATCATCCACCCATCACCCGACCAATTGTCATCCCTACATCTATGTTGGAGTTGAGGATTTTGGAATTCATTATTCATAAATTGAAGGTTCTTTGCACAATCAAAATTAATACAGTATCGAACAAGTAGACATGATAATTAAACATTTTGACTGCAAATATCGTTGTCTTGTTATCCCTCGTATCTCTCCTCAATGATTTTGACAATGACCCTGTGATTAATTAATTTGTAAACCGGAATTTGGAGGAATAAAACTCGTTTTAGCACCTAAAAAACACCATTAATAATAAAGAAAAAAACATATCTCAATCGCTTTCAATAACCCATCCCCAATCTACCCCACTTGTTCTACCATTTCTACGGCGCCAAAGTAAGGGGGTGGAGTTTTGGCCATTAATAAGAAAACAACAATCACACAAGCCACCGGGCTACCAACCGGGCCCACTTTCAAGGAAGAGGATCCAAAAACCATCAAACCCACAACCGGGCCCACTTTTAAGAATACATCCCTAAATCCAAAACCATCAAACTCAACCAAACCACACCAGAGTCCTGTGTAACGGTGTAACCACGGCCGCACACTACTAAGGCGGTTATATAAACTCATATATAACCTCAACAGTTCGGAAAACGCTCGATTTAAACTCGCTCATTTATCTAAACGAGTTGAGTTTGAACTGAATTTTAAGAATGGTTGAAAGTTCGGTTAATCTATATCTATCTAAAAAGAAGAGTTTATACTGAAGTGTCAACATTAGAGAGATTTTAGGGGTTTTGATCAATTATAATTTTCTTTTTTCTCTTTAATCATTTTTTTTAATTCTCTTTTTTTTTTTTAATTCTTTTTTTTTTCTTTCATCTTACTAACTTCTATATCTATATCTATATCTATATAAACTCTTAATTTAGAAGAGTTTAGGATGATGTATCAATTTTAGTCTTTAGAGGTACCAATCTTTTTTTGCCATTTTTTTTTATTTTCTTAATTCTGCCTTTTTCTTCTTTTTCTTTTAATTCTCCTTTTTTCCTTTAGTCTTACTATTTATTGAGCTTAATTCAAAACATTGAATTCATTCTAATATAACTATTGAGCTTAACTCAAATCCATTTAGTAACTATTGGGCTTAATTAAAAGCATTGAATATAACTATTGATTATGACATATCACATTTAAACAATGTTAAAATGATATTGAATTATTATTACTAAGTAATTTAAAATATCTATATTTATGTATTATACTTCACATAAGATTTTAAAAAAAAATTCTGATATAATTATAAGATACATTTATTGTAAATTTTTTTAATGATTTTTATCTTAACATGTATCAATATTTTATAATATTTTTATATATAATATTTTAATTTTTAAAAAACGCGTCATGACTCGTGAATCTTACTAGTTCGATTTAAACTTGAATAGTTGGAATTTTATAAAATTTCTAAAATTTCTTTTAACTTAATACTTCCGCTATAAATTAAAATTTGTCGTTTCCTATTCATGCACGCTTTTTTTATAATGATAAAAACTATTTAAAATATTAACTTTTTTTAAATTTGTTTTTATAAATTCATACTTAATAGTAACAAGTATGAAATTATTTTAAATATATAGTAAAAAAAATTAACTAACGGAGTGAGTATATTATAACCAATTAGAACTCCTTCAAATTCAAAAAAAGTTCAGTTCAAACTTGTTCAGTTACTAAACAAGTCAAGCTTTATCCAAAAAAAAACCGTTTAAAAACTAGGTCCAACTCGACTCAGACTCATTTAACCAACGTACCAACCTTAAATATGTCAAACTCCAACTCAACTCGTTCGCCTCAAATACCCACCTACGTGTTACAAAGGCGATGAGCAACGGCGTAACGGACGAGCTGCAATTTTGACCTCACAATTTTGTTTTGTTTTTGCTAAATGACCTCATAATTCAAATTAAAAATGAGTACTCCGTATTAAACAACATACTGTATAAAGCATAAACTCAATGAATTATTTGATTTATTTCTCTTACATTGTAAATCGATAAGTATATCAGACTTATCAGTAATAGGTAAGAGGGGAGGGTGGGGCGCGGAAACGACTGACAGGAGAAACCAGCTAACGAGTCGCCGCGAATGTGTGAATTGTCTGGCTGGCATCTAAAATTGACACGAATAATACGTGTAGATAATTCGGGAATCGGCTACATGGAGTCGTTCACAAGGTGGGACCCTTTCTTGTAGATTCAAGATGAAGATAAGGATTACACACAGTTACACATCAACCTTTCTCTCTTATCTTGTGACATCAACCACTATAAATTAATTATATTATCTGTTAATTACACATGCTCATTTTAATTATCTACTGTATTTTCCTATTTTATATTTCAAATCTACAGAATAATAATTTTGATTGGAAAAGTTCCTCCATTAAACTTTATTTTATTTTATTTTTTTGTTAAAGTGGAAAATATTTTTTTCAAAAGTGCAAAAGTACTTATAGTTTATACATTTTGTTAAAGTAAAAAAAAATTATTATAATAATTTTTATATTATCTGCATAAAATCATAAAGTGTAATAGTTTTTGCTTATATATCATTTTTATCTTATTTGTAGGGATTTCAATCATTAAATTTTACTCTTTTTTTTTTATAACTATTAATAAAAAAAATTCAAATTAAGATGATGATTTGATATAAAAGGTTTTAATATATTCCTTCCATTGTTTATATTTTGATTAGAAAAATCATTTGTATTTTTTTCTTTTATTAAATTTATATTTTGATTATATATATATGCCTTAATATCATCGTTTAAATAATAATGTTAATAATTTATATATTTAGTGTATGATATTGTTTTATTGGTTGATATGAAATGTACCGGCCACTGTTCTAAATTAACGTTTTTTCTTTTAAAACATAACTTATATAACTTCGATAAAATTAAGAAAAATGCAAAAAATCACCCCTTAAATAGGATGTTTTGCGGAAAATCACTCTTTAAAACTGAAATTGTAGAAAATCACTTGTTAAAACCATTTTCTTAGCAAAGTTACACTCATCACCAAATTTCCGTTAATGGAATGTTAAATTGCGAGAAAAGTCAATTATGCCTCTTGTTTTTATTATTAATTTACTCCATTTAATTGATATTAGCTGTTATTTAATTTTTTAACATTTGTTTCGAATGTAAAAAAAACTCTGTAAAATATAATTTTTTTTTATATAAAATAATTTCATACTTGTGGACAAACTCTGTAAAAATTTGATTTATAATTTATGTTTGATACATTAAAAAATTTGTATTAATTAATAAAGCACTAATTGAATAAAATAATGAAAAATAATGTTTCATATAGTTTTTATATTATTAAAAAAACATGTGTAAAATAGTGAATATATTTTCAAAATAATAAAATTATATGAAATATTATTTTTATTTTTTTTTCCAAGTAGCCCTTTAGTAATATACACTTTTTAGAATATATAAAACATCAACTATATCAACTTTTTATAGAGAGTTTTTACTAATAAATATTAAATATAAATATTTTTTTGGATATTTTATAGAGTTTTTTTACTTTTGAAAATGCTAAAAAATTAAAAAGTTAATAAATACTACTCCCTCCGTCCAAAAATACATTGCCTTTTAGCATTTTGCACAAGTTTTAATAAAACACCTTACTTTTAAAAAAACATCATCATTGCACTAACTTTTTCATAAAATTTATTATTTTTTAACACCCACTACACATTTTAACCAATCAAATTATTTTAAAAAGTCAACAACACACAAACCAATACAAATCATTACAACTTTTTACCTAGAAAACCTAAAAGACCATCTATTGTTGGACAAAAATTTACATCTAAAAGTCCATGTATTGTTGGACGGAGGGAGTAATTGTTTGGAGTAATATAATACTCCATCTGTTAATTAAAACTTGTAGTTTACTATTCATGCACACTTTTTTAGAATGAACTATATAAAATATTAACATTTATTTACATTTGTTTTTATAAATTCATACTTAATTCTAATTGTAATAAGTATGAAATTATTTTAAAAAATTATTTAAAAAGTTAATATTTTATATATTTTTAAAAAACGTGCATGAATAGTAAAATGTCAAGTTTTAATTAATGTATGGAGTAATAAAAAAACAAAGGATATATATAATTGACTTCACCCACTTTAACATTTATTTAACTAAAACGGTCTTTCTATCCTATGCCCCGATAACATATGATAATAACATTAATCGGGAAAGATTACCTTCCAAATAAACAAACGACCGTAGGAAAGAAATATTAAGAAAAGCTAAAATAATTGGGTGATAATTGTGACTTTGCTAATAACGTGATTTTAATGGGTAGTTTTCTAAAAAAATTATTTTAGGGGATGATTTTATGCAAAATATCTTATTTAAATGGTGATTTTATGCAATTTATCCAAAAAAATAAACTTAATTTAATTTACTTTTTCAAAGGAAAATGAACATCGAATGTTCGTCTTTGTTCGAGCATCTACTCATCTCTCCCGGGAGACGACGAAGAAAATAATTGCCCAGTGGACCCCACCTGACGTGTCCCTTAGCTGGCTCAAGTCCTCTGAGTACTTGATCTCATTCTTCCAATCCACTGTTGCCACGTCGGACCTACCATCCGGCCCCACATTCGCGGCGACTCGTTTATTGGTTCCTCCGCGCCACCCACCCCTCTCTCGGAGATATAAAACCCGCGCCCCACTTTGGGAGTCAATTACACCTAAAAGCCAAAATCTTTTTTTTTAGGAAAAAAACTCGACACCGTCTTATAGGAGAGATGGCCGTGGCCGGAGGTCCGGTGAGGTTTCAGGTGAACCGCCAGTGGATGCTTCCTAGCGAATGCGGTTCCGGTTTTCAAGGCGGCGATGCCGACTTCGCCGATCAGTTGGTGGCCATGACGCTGTCGGATACGGTTTTCGGGTTCTTGGATTCGGGTCACGGGTCCGCGGAGAGTAGCGGTAGCGAGAAATTCAACGAGGAGGAAGAGGAATCCGACGAAGAGGAGGAGGAGGAGTTGGCCATCAGCGCTGAGGAGAACAAATCCTTTTGGGAAAACCAGCACAAGGTTTTAAAGGTAACACCTTTATTCAATTTTCGTTTCCTAGATCTTGATTTCTTATGATGAAATCATCTAAATTGATTTATATGTTTTGCAGGAAATTCTGTGCAAGAGTAGCTCCGTTGAGAGGGAGATCCGAAACGCCGCGAAAGAGGCCTTGAAGGCATCAAACAGAGATGGCGGTTTTTGTGTTTGCCGGAGGGCCGCCACCGGCGACACCTGCCGGAGCTGCCTTATGAGAGAAATTTCTCGGCGGCTGTGTGATGCCGGCTTTGACAGCGCCGTTTGCAAGTCCAAGTGGAGGAGTTCGCCGGAGATTCCTTCAGGTAAAATTCCGGCCACCGCCCCCAATTTTTGCATCTAATTTGTTTATTGTGTGATATATATATATCATGAATCTGGACGGTATATTGTGATAGATTAATTTGTGATTTATGAAATTATATGTTTTGATGGAATACCAAATCTAACTATGTTGTTACTATATATATATGATCTATAGGTGAACACACATTCATAGAAGTGTTGGACAACTCAAATCCTAAGAAGGGAGAAGTTAGGGTTATAATCGAGCTAAACTTCAGAGCCGAGTTCGAGATGGGAAGGGCAAGCGAAGAATACAAGCAATTGGTAGGGCGTCTACCCGAGGCATTCGTGGGAAAAGCGGATAGGCTCCGAGCCCTGATCAAGATCATATCCTCATCGGCTAAGAAGTGCATGAAGGACAAGAAAATGCACATGGGTCCATGGAGGAAGTACAAGTATATGTTAGCCAAGTGGTTCGGCACATGTGAGAGAGTGGAGGCTAGACCGCGGTCCCCTTTGGCCAATGATCCGTGCCCTAACAAGGCACCATACAAGCCTAAGGCTTCGATGCTGACTGTCGCATTGAACGACATGATGCCTAATGCGCGACCTAAAGTGATCGCGGTTGTGTGAAGCATGTTAGCGAGTTTGGACAAGTCATTTTGCCTATCCGTACGAGTTCGTTCAAGTCTAGATATGGGCTCGGTACAGAGTGTATAGAATAGCGGCCGGTTTTTCAATGTTATGTGAGATATGTGAGAGGTTCCTTTGTATGGTTTGATAGAGTGTAACGAGGTTGTTTGTGATGTTGGTGCTGTTTTTAACTTGGATAGTTGTATTAGTCGTAGTAGAAGGTATAGTGTGAAATTTTCCATTAGAGAAGCTCGTGATCTAGGGTAAACTGCAGAAAACCACCCTTAAAATAGGACACATTGCTCAAAACCACCCCTTATATCCATAATTACCGAAAACCACCCTTTATAAGTCATTTGTTTGCAATCAACCACCTCCGTAAGGTTTCCGTCACTTTTTCCGTTAAAAATGAGAAATTACATTTTTATTTTATTTTTTAATGTGTTTTAATATAAATAGGTTGATTAAAAATAAAATAAAACAATAAAAAAATTTGGAAAAGGGAAAGACTTCCCCTTCTTCATCTGTTCACCTTCCTCGCACAGCGTTCAACAAATCGAAGGCCACACCAAGTAGAAGAAGGAGAAGAAGCTTCGCACCTCCGCCGCTTGCACTCGACGCCGGAGAAGAAGGAGATCCAATACGCCTGCCACTTCTCCTTGCGTCTCGCCTCCGACAACCCCAGGTAGCATCGTCGTATCCAAGTGCTCCGACGTCGCCTGGCCCTGAGTCCGGCCCCAAAATCACAACCCACAAAATCGAATAAAATTGTTCAAATTTCTTTGGGGGTTTTGTCAATCCAGCAACAAGGGTCTCAAATCCATCATCTTCATCATCAAATTCGAACTCTTAAGCACCCAAATTTCAGATCTAGTTTCAAGCACCACGGTGAGCAAGGAGCCAAGGACGCTTCCATCCTAAACGACTCCTCTACTCCATATCAGACCTACCTTTCAGAAAATACCCCTCCTCTTCCTCCGGTGGCTGCGGCGGCATCTGCACTTGCTTCGAAAACGTCTCCGATCTGAACTCGAACCCCGAAATCGGGGGCGTTGCAAGGATCTCATTCTTCACCGAGAACGAAAAATCCAATCTTAGAAGGGAGCCTAGGGGCAATATCGTAATTTCATATATTTAACTGAGATTCTAACGGAATCCTACAAGGGGTGGTTTTTCGCTAACAGAAGCCTTATAAGGGGTGGTTTTCGGTAATTACAAATGTAAGGGGTGGTTTTGAGCAATATACCTTATTTAAAGGGTGATTTTATGCGGTTTACCCTATGATCTAAGGTTGAAAGCTGTGATTGGGCCGGGTCTTAGTCTGGCCCAAAAGGACTCGCTCCATGAATGGGATTCTTATGGCGCAATAAGACTCTTCTTGGTCCAATTCACTTAGATTTTTTTAGTGTTATTGCAATTTGATCTGGTTAGTTTTTGGATTTTTTTATTAAGATATTATATAATTTTAAAAATAAAGTAAATATAAGATTTTTTTAACTTTTAAAATCGGAACTTTTCAACCGATACCCACTCAAACTTGTCGGAGTTTTTGATTTTCTATTCACAAATCTCCACAAGCTACCATAATAACAGCTAGGATTATCAAACATCATACAAGCTTATTAAAATATATTTAAAAAAAATAATCCACCAACTTTATCTACCCAATTAATTACTCTTTTACCAACCATAGCCTATATCTGTATGAATTTTTATAATCTTTTTAAGAGGTTGAACCTTATGATCTAATGTTGAAAGCTATGATTGGGCCGAGCCTTGAGTCTGGCCCAAAAGGATTCGCTACGGTGTTAAAAAAATGAGCCTCTGGGTCCATGAATGGGATTCTTATGGCATCAAGTAAAAATGGCTCCAAATTTATCACAAATTCATAATTAAACCTGTTTAGTGTTTTACTCCTCTAGCAAATCAAATATTTGTTTAAATCCAGACAAATTCAATTCCTCTAATGTGTCAAAACCCTATGTATAATACGGAGTATAGTAGTGTTTACAGTACTCCGTAGTATCTATAGGGTATATATTCACTTATGAATTTTCATGGGTAAATTTGAGTTTTGTAGTAAAAAAATAGAGTGGGGGATGGGATGGAGTAAAGGAGAGAGGTCATATACTCCATTTTGTCTTTCAGGATATTAACCAAGTAGCTCACAAAACTATTTATTTGGCTTTCATGGTGGATGTTGCGTCGATTATAGCTCACTATGAGCTCAGGACTCTCATCCAAAAGGATGCTATTGGTTGGTTGAAGCATTAATAGGACCTGAGCTGTTTCCAAAATCTTTCCTCTGTAAAAAAAGAAAAAAAGAAAAAAAAAGATCATATCTAACAGTTAGTTATTTCGGTTTGTCTATTGTGTGCCTTAAGGGAATAGAAATGATACTTTATTGGAAAAGAAAATCCTACAAACAAATGGATGAACCTCATAATCTCATTTAAAAATGGCTAAATCGGATGTATCTAAGAGAAATATTTTCTAATTTAACTTCTTATTCTATACCTTAAATTATACACAATTTTCTTGGTTTTTTGTAAAAGTTTATATACATGGGGAGGTTGTTTGCTCAAATTTGTACACCACATACAATTTTTTTTTACACACACTCAAAATAACCAACGGGGCTAAAAAAAAGTCCAGTTATTATGAATTTGAGTAGCAAAATTGATGAGATCCTATTCCTTGTTATGAAACCAATTGTGGATGTTTTCACCTTACTACCCATTCATCTACCTAAACTCCCACATGTGGAAAACCAAAGGGTTGATGACTTTATTAGAGTCTTATCCTTATGTACTTAATTGTTGCCTATATAAGGCATTGTAACCCTCCTAGAGAATACACACAAGTAATAGAGATCTATTCTCTTTTCTATGCTTCCTCTCTATTGTATTATTCTCACATATTATAACACGTTATCAGCACGATTGTTCTATTCATAGTTTCCTCTCATTCGATGAAGTGTCGGTTCCTAAAACTATCCGTTGTGCTCCAAAAAGAAAAAAAAGAGGTAAAAACAGGTATAAAATGATATTGTTTGATTGAGATATATACTGATTGTTGATGCACCCATATGTTTTACAAGTCGCTATTTTGATTTGGTCTGTCTTTGAATTTCCATGTTTATATTTTTGGTGGGTAATCTCAGTTTTGAGTATGAAATTCGATGATGATAAATTTTAGCGTGATTAATCACAGTTTTAATCAAATTTTATTTATGTGCCCTTATATTACAGTGCATTTCGTTTGGGTTTTCTGGTGCCCATGTTGTTTGCATTTTTACATTTGAGGATTATTGACTTCCAATTTTATTTCTCATCCGTGGCTTTTGCTATTAGTCAATTGCCAGTTGATCGGTTGGGACAAGTACTGATTTCTTAATGAAATTGCTTTATTCATCAATTAATTATTCCATGTTTCATATTCTTATTTGGTGAGTTTTCGAATCGTTTGATTGATATATACTACTGTAAGTCTATAACGCATGCATTAATTTGCTTTGAATATGAATTGTTTATACATGTACATCTATGCCGATTTGGCATATTTTTCAAGATTCAATTTGAAATTGCTGAGTGCATATGGATTTGAGATTTGAGATTGTTGGTTTGATTTTGGGTGTGTGCACATGATTAATTTATTTATATTTGAATCATATATGCTTTGATCTATTCACCGAAATTTGTCATTAAAGGGACAAGTTGATATATATAAGAATTATAACATCCTCGTAGTGATGTCTTTTGAATTCTCCCCTGAAGTGGACGAATCAAATAAAATTATAGTTTCATTTTCTATAATCTCATCCCCCGAAGTGGATGATTGATCGAATTTATAAGAGTTGAAACTCATCCATGTAGCGATGATGATATATCCTCGGAAGTGGATCCAATAAAATTATTCTCTTGAATGGAAAAATGATTTAATCCCTAGAAGTGGGATACATATGAGAGCTATATTGTCCTCGAAGAGACAATTTTTCAACATTTTCTTAGTGAAGGAAGATGATATACACATAAAAATATATTTGTCCCGGTAGAGACAAATCAATATCATAATCCCTCGAAGAGGATGCACTTATGAGAATTATACATATTTTTGTAGAGATAAATCAATCTCATTCCCCGAAGTGGATGAACCGACAAATCTCATCCCCGTAGAGATGAACCGACTACTCTCATCCCCGAAGAGATGAAACGATAAATCTCATCACCGAAGCGATGAAATGATAAATATCATCTCCTGAAGTAGATGAACGAAATCATCTCCCGAAGTAGATGAACAAACATTATCTCCGGAAGTAGATATAAATTGTTAATTTGCATATCATCCCAAAAGTGGTAGTTTATCTCCTGAAGTAGATAAAATAAACACAATTTATGTATCACATATCTTGTAGAAGATGAGATTCTTATTTATCTCCTGAAGAAGATAAAATATTTTAGCTTATATATCATGATGAAATTTATCTCCTGTAGTAGATGGTTTCGATCTCTAACGATCTCCGGAAGTAGACGACATTGGATTTATGAGGATGTTTAATTTCTTGTCACCAGAAGTTGACAATATGCTAATTTTATTTCATTTATTTATGGTTTTATAGTTTTATTACCTATATCAACTATTTTTTTATGATCATCTCTCGAAAGAAATAAACACATCCCCTGAAGAGGATTAACACATTATGCTCATAAATCGTTCCTACAGTAACGATAATAATCTCCTGAAGAGATATATGAAAAGGAAATTCATAAAATGTCTCACTATCTCATCAATACATATTTGTCCCTGAAGTGACAATATTCATTTTTTGAGATAAATTGATGATAAGTTTGTATAATCTCCGAAAGATGAATTAAAATCATACCCTGAAGTGTATGAGCTTTATTTTAAAGTTGCACATATAATCCATGAAGCGATGTGTAAGTAAAGATATATATAACCCTTGAAGTGGTTGTATACAAGTTGTCTTCTCCCTGAAGTGAGTAATAATCGATCACACCATTTCTTGAAGAATATGGTCAATGGGTATATGACAACTTACTATTTTTTTTTTTAATGCAACTTATCATCTTTTGGAGTATATGATCGAATTATACATAATAGAGACTAATTGTCATGAAGTGACAATATTCATTTCCTGAAGTAAATGAATGATAAGAGATATATTGTATATCTTCCTAAAGATAATTTAAAATCATACCCAGAAGTGTATGAATAAAATTATTATGATTTTACTTATCGTAATTCAATGCTCAAAGTGTTTCCCGAAGAAACTACTTATTGTCTAATGCGGAGTTTTGTTTGACAAATGAACATTTGGGAGAAAGGTTTACCACAATCCTGTAGATTGTGAAGTTTTTCAACACCAACCTAAGAGCCTGAAGACTCTACTGGTGGATTTTTATTAACTCCTGAAGAGTAAAGAATATTTTATGAACTCTAGAAGAGTAAAAGATTTCATAAACTCCAGAAGAGTATATGATCCTAATTTTCTCATTTGTACTCCTGAAGAAGTACATGAAATGTGGGTTTTATCATATTCAGAACTATTTTTTGTCTGGTTGATACAACCAATAGAAGTAACCACATAACACAATCCGGTTAAGAATGCCACTTCCTGACTATCCTCTAAGCATTGCCTGAAGCATGCCCCTCCGGTAGAGGATGTGAAAGAGGTTATGGTTAAGCACTTGACCAAAGTTATTGTTGTGGCTTATAGCTAGGTCTGTTATACGGTTAATTCTAAATGTCTTGGAGAACATTATAAATTACTCATACTTGAAGTATGACATCAACGAAAGTTCTGACAATACCCATTCAGTGGCATCTAAATTAAATAATGGATCACCATATACAAAGTTAAATGGTTGGATATTATGGTTTTTATAAGTTTCAAACAGTTTTGAAAACCTGAAGTTTTCTCAAACAATCTTGAATGGAAAACCAAGATAAATACTATATAGCTCTAGAAGAGCATTGATCTTGTTACCTGAAGTAACAATGACATATATGTATGAATTGACATGGTATTGAACACCAATATCTCATATGACTAGCCAGAAGCAAGTCTTACAGAGTGAGAATGTATATATATGGTTTATTTGACACTCATTTATCCCATTGAAATTTATCATTAACCAGAAGTTAGTTAATGATAAAATGTTTTTCTTTGTGGCATTCGGTCATTCATGTGAAACGATGATGGGCGGGATCATTGACATTCACATACACACCCACTAAAAGGGACCCGAAGATCCTAGGACTCGAAGATCTTCTATAAGAGTGACCGAACATATATGGTCTATCATCTTGGCAAAATCAACAATAAGACCATCTAAATTCAAAGTAAATGCAAAGTCTCTAATGTCTCTTGAATGGATTCAATGAGACATCTACGGAACACTATCATATAAACCAGTGTAATTCCAAGATTACAGATGCCTCAATACTTTGGTCATATGAAACATAAGGTAGAGAATGTTATCACGACGACCCAAACGAGTCGTTAGTCAAATGGGCCCATGCAAGCTTGTTTGCATTTCGAATTTGACACAATAACATCTCCCTAATTATCTCCAGAAGAGAGCATGCCATTCAAAGGTCTTGAATGAGCAACACATGTTCCGAGATGTACCTCCTCCAAATGAACTACAAGGAGACCACAAAGAAGTTGAAAGATATATGGGGTTTGAGTCCCTATTGATATCAAATACCTTGAGCTTTATAATGGTGATAAAATGCTCGGTATTTAGGGGGAGAGGAAATGAGACTAAATATTAAGAAAGAGATTGCACGGAAGCAACTTCTTTATCATTTCATATCCGCGGATAAATACAAGTGAACCAGAAGTTCAATAAATGAAATGCTTATAAGGTTTAGCAAATATGTCATTGAAAGCATTTACTAAAGGCCAAGAAAGTGAAAAGTCACTAATACTAGCTCATTTGGAAGTTCCAGAAGTAACTCCAACACAATGAATATCAAGTGATTCTCAAGTACACCCGAAGTGTTAGAGATCACTAGGCTCTTTGTATATGATTCCCCATAAGTGGAAAGAGCCTATGAGAATATGATGATCATCAAATAAATAATGGATGTCGACATCGAAATCATAGTAAAAGAGCTAGAAAGAAGCAAGTCATGCAAAGATGGATTCTTTAAGCATGATGGCATTGGACCTGTAGTTCCAACACTGAAAAGTGCAACATCAATTGGTTTTAAGTGGGTGCTTATACAAAATAAAATATAAAGCCAAGTTGATTGCACAAAAACCTATCAAAGGTTATATGGAAAATCTATTCACTAGATGTGAATATAATTTTGGATCTAAATGTAAATGACGGACGTGCTATTTGCATACTCATATAAATGAAAAGATCGATTGAAAATGCCTGAAGCATTAATGTCAAAGTCCCGTCACATGCAATTGATTAAAGATCCTTATAAAGAGTACCTGAAGTACCAATAATTGTGAAATTGGTGACATTGTATTAGGTCCCGAAGTACCATACAAAGTTGTACTCTTTTCCTTGATCTTGGTTTTTATCCCACTGGGGTTTTCCAAGGTAAGGTTTTTAACGAGGCAACTTACGCACCATTTTATACAATAGATCCCTTGATCAAATGATGAAGTGCACGTTAGGTCATGAAGTACCTTATGATTGTGCATTGAAAGCAGCTTAACAACAAGACACATAGGTCAAGCGCGTCGATGTCAATTGTAATATATGAAGACATTTCGGCTTGTACACATCAAAGGCAATGTTCAGACTTGATCATAAAGCTCATGAAGTCAGAATTATCAAGAAATCCGATGAGCTTATCGGAATGAGAAAGCTGCAAGAAGAATGTTGAATTCAGGGGGAGAATTTACGCATTGTACTCTTTTTCCCTTCGATCAGGTTTTGTCCCACTGGGTTTTCCTGACAAGGTTTTTAACGAGGCAGTATGATCAACGCGTATTAAATGATATTTGTACTCCTTTTCCCTTAGTCCTAGTTTTTGTCCCATTTGAGTTTTTCTAGGCGAGGTTTTTTAATTAACGAGACAATTTGTAATGATAGAGGTGCACATCCAAGGGGGAGTGTTATAAAACCAATTGTGGATGTTTTCACCTTACTACCCATTCATCTACCTAAACTCCCACATGTGGAAAACCAAAGGGTTGATGACTTTATTAGAGTCTTATCCTTATGTACTTAATTGTTGCCTATATAAGGCATTGTAACCCTCCTAGAGAATACACACAAGTAATAGAGATCTATTCTCTTTTCTATGCTTCCTCTCTTTTGTATTATTCTCACATATTATAACATTCCTTTGTTTTTATAATCGATGCAAAATTGGACAATTTTGCCCTTATTGTTGTGTTGGTCGATAAAAAATGAGTCTGGTTGGCCCTTGAATGATGCATAGCTATCCTTAAAAATACAAGCAGTTGGGTTATTTTAGGATTAGGTTTTGAATGGAAAAAATCCAACATCGAATTGGAAAACGGTACCACACAATTTGCGGGGCCTAAATTTGAATCAATGCTCCTAAGATAACTCGAATTTGAATGTTTCGTTTCTCTCCCCCAACATGAAGGTCTCTATCAAAAAAGAAGAAGAAAAAGTAAAAAGAAAAAGGCGGGAGCACGGGTTGCGGGTGTACCCCACAGATTCATTGTTTTCAATTAATTCGGTACTAAGAATCGGAAGCTCGCCGTGGAGGAGGGACAAGTGGGCTGCAAAACCCCCAATTTCGCCTCTCCAAAACCACCGCCATGGCCACCAACGGCCGACACCTGGTAAGAGATAGCGAGAGAGACGAAGATAACACCCCAAATTGCACTTCCATTCCTCCCCAGATATTCGTAACCGATTCCATCACCACACATTGACCCTTGAATTCAAACATACACGAGAATCTTATTGCAGGGATTCTTGTTATTGTCGTTCCTGACTAATAGCGGATTCAGCAATCCGGTAATTTCTTTTTTCCCTGTTTCTAATTCGTTTCAATGGGTTATCCCCAATTTCCCCCTTTGGCGCCTTAATTTGTGAAAGATTGGGTTTTTTCTTTTCTTTCTTTCTTGTGATTTTTATTTTAGGTATTCTTGGATTAAATTTGTTGTTTGGTTGCAATATTTTCCTATGGCATTGTCCAGGCCTCAATGGAAATTGGGTATTTGGCTTTTGCTGGAGTTCTAAATCCCTAAACTTCTCGATTGATAATGGGGTCAAGTTCTGCCTCTTCTGCAAATTCAATGGGTATTGAAGTTTGATTTGCTTGTTGTTTTTTAAGGGTTAGATTTGTGTGGGTTGAGGACTCCGATTTGAGGCTTTTGTAAATAGATTAGCTTTTGATTTAGGGTTTTCATCGATTTATCTAGGCATATCGATCAATACCTAATCACCTATATGTAGATGGGTTTTGAGGGATTATGTGTATGGAGTGGTCCAGTGTATATAAATAGGACTAGTTCTGTCATTGAATTTAGCAATTCAAGGGGTTGAGATTGCAAACTCGATTCAATGGGTGAGGAGGGAGATAATTCCTGGATCAGAGGAGCAAATTTTACACAGACTGTTTATCAGCGATCCTACTCATCATCTAGCTTACCGGCGAAGAAGCCGCCACTGCCAGATGGGATTCAGAGGTCTGGAAGCGTTGATGAAGCATATCTCCGCTCCAAGAAATCAGCAGCCACTCGGTCTCTCAATCCACTGGTGAACAAGCAGAGATCTGTCTCGCCTCACACGAGAACTGCTGTGCCGGATACATTCAAGGAAGCCCGAGCTCAAGCTCAGTCCAACTTGACACATTGCCCTCCGAAGAAAGAGCATGAAAGGGGAATCATGTGGAAGTTGCTTCACAATGACTTTCGCAAAGCCAATAAACCGAATGTCCCCAAGCACACTCCTTACTCCAGCCTCTTCAGGCACTTTGCCTCTGTCAAACTCGATGGCCGTAAGGGTTGCAAGGACTTAGAATGGACTAAATACTTTGAGCACACAGCTGGATTGGTTACTGCTTACGAAACTGCTGAGAAGCACATGGTTGATCTCTCTGATTTGTATCTCGGCCTTAGGTTCGCCCATGGAGCTCACAGCAAGCTTTATCATGGCATCTATAAAGAGGAGGCTGTTGCTGTCAAGATCACCACTGCCCCGGATCATGACGATGAAATCAAGACCTTGGAAGCTCAGTTGAAGAAGCAGTTCATTGGTGAAGTTAACCTCCTCTCCCGTCTTCACCACGAGAATGTAATAAAGGTAAAACCATGATTTTACTACTGTAAATCTGTAATGTATTCTGATTGGTATCGCAATCTGAGGTTGTCGTGTCTTTGTTCAGTTCGTGGCGGCTTGCAGTAAGCCACCGGTGTATTGCATAGTGACTGAGTATCTGCCAGAGGGGTCTTTAAGGTCATATCTAAACAAGGTTGAGCACAGGATTCTTCCCTTGAAAGATACAGTAGCGTTTGCGTTGGAGATTGCTCGGGCAATGTCGTATGTGCATTCACAGGGCATCATCCATAGGGACCTGAAGCCGGAAAACATCCTTATAGACGAGGCATTGCATATGAGGGTTGCTGATTTCGGCATTGCCTGTGAGGAGGCGGATTGTGATCCACTTGATGATGATCCCGGGACTTATCGTTGGATGGCCCCTGAAATGATCAAGCACAAGTGTTATGGACGGAAGGTTGATGTGTACAGCTTCGGCCTCATTCTATGGGAAATGGTATCCGGAAGCCTCCCATACGAAGACATGAATCCGTGTCAAGCTGCATATGCTGTAGCTAACAAGGTAACGGTTCTGATTGCGTTGTCTCATTCGCTTAGGGTTTCGTTACATCGCTGATGAATTCTAACATACACTGCCTGGGAATTTCAGAATCTGAGGCCTCCTATCCCGGAGGATTGCCCTCCTGCAATGCGAGCTCTAATCGAGCAATGCTGGCTTTCGCAGCCTGAAAAGAGGCCTGAGTTTTCGCAGATTGCCAAAGTCCTGGAGCAGTTTGGGGCATCGCTTGCTGCGGATGGGAGCCTGGAGCTCGTGCAGAACGTGTCGTTTCACGACCATAAGAAGGGTCTGGTCCACTGGATTCAGAAGCACAGTAGCTCAAGCTCAAGCTCGCGATCCAACTCTGCTTTGAAGCCGAAGTTTACATTTTAGTCGATAGGTAGGCTCTCTTTAGTTGTTTGTTGTTCGAAGGGCGATAGTCGGTTTCTCGAATCCATTGTGCATTTTCTTAGGAGTTTAACATCGGCGAAACTACTGAGGAATGTCATACATACAGGTTTGAACAATGCAAATAAGTTTGACTATGGTTTGTAAAAAAAAAAAAAGTGAAAAATAGTTTGGTAGGTTTTTTGAGTTATATTGAGTTGTGAATCAATTCTATTTACTCTAATTTTATTTCAAAGTTTGACACCTAAAGTGGCCACTACTCATATAACATCTAGAAATTAACCTCTTGATAAATGTGTGTGTTGCATCTTTTTTTTTTTGATTCAAGAATGTGTTGCATCTTTGATAGATGAAAAATAACACCAGTTAAAGGTAGGGGGTTCAACTTAAAAAAAAAACATTATATATGTAATTTAAATACTCCAGTTAGTTTGAGTTTTAAAATATAAGAGGGAAAAAATGTTTCCACCAAATAAGGCCATAGAGATTAATTTGACTCAAGACCTTATTATTCAAATTTCCAATAATAACAGATCATAACTGAGTCAAATTGGTTTCCTATTTTGTAGTAAATCAGTTCTGTTTGGGACTTTAGAGCAACTTTGGTAAAAAACTCTTTAAAATAGAGATGAAAATATCAAAATCTAAAAAAAAAATTCACTCTAACTCCAACCGTTTCTCTATTTTATAGATTTTTACATTTAATAAAGACTGTAATAAATAAATGCATTTATTAGAGATATTTAATTCTATATTTATAAAAACTTCATTTAAACTTAGTTATAACATTTAGCCTCACATTTGTTGATGAACTAGTATAGTTTTTGAAGTGAAAATTTTATAGACTAATTTTTTAATGTGAATTTTATAGCATTAAATTGGATGAAATTAGTTATGCTATTTTATTTATAAAAGTTTAACATAGAATTATGATGTTTTGTTTATCTATCTATATTGATTTAAGATAATTAATTTGTATATTATATCAAATCATATCAATTTTTTTTTTAAAAATAATTATATTTTTATTACTAGTAAGTATGGAATTATATATTTTTTTTCTATATTATGGGTGAAAAAGTGGGGTTGTGTCATTAAATTCTATATAGGGACAAGTGAACATTAAATTATAGAGATCAACTTCTCTTCCTACAAATTTAGAGATTTTTTCCCACTCTCCATCAATTTCTCTGTTTTAGAGATGAGTTTGGAGAAGATGTTGAAAAGAAAAAATGACTTTTTTTTCTCTAAAAATATCTCATTTTCTCTATTCTAGCAAAGTTGTTGGGCTTGCACTTATAGCTTTAACACCATGTAAGCAATGGTTGAGAAAACTCTGCTTGATATCTTCAATTCAGAATTATAGTATTTATATTACACAAAAGAAAACCCAGGGCTCGTTTGGTTAGCCAACAAAAAACACAGAAAGTAAAAAAATCTCACGAAGTAGAGTTAATATATATGTTTGGTTGATTTTTTTTATCTCGAAAAAATCCAGGAAGTTTAATTCCTGAGAATTTAAATTCCCCTATTTTGAAGGAAGTTTAGTTATCTAGTTCCCCCTAGGTAAGTTCTACTTCCATCCTTTTTAATTGAAAATTTCTACTTCCCTCATTTTAATTATTGTATTCCAAAATCAAACCAAACGCTTTTTCTCAATTCCCGTAATTTATAATTTATGGGAATTGAGTTCATAGGAAGTTAAATTCCCGGGAATTATACTTCCCCTATTTAACCAAACGAGCCCCTAATATAACTTGAGATCCTACATCAGAGACTATGGGAGAGAGGTGAAAAGAAGTGTGCACAAAAATAGGGGTTGATTTACTGTAAAATAGGAAACCAGTTTGACTTGGTTAGGGTCTGTTAGTAAATCAGTTCTTATTTCTGTGTTTATAGCTTTAACACCATGAAAGCAATGATTGAGAAAACTCTGATTGATACCGATTTACTATAAAATAGGAAACCAATTTGACTTGGTTAGGGTCTGTTATTACCCACTTCATACTAACTAAGATAAGCAAATTTTGTATATATCTTTTTAAAAGAAATTTCCTCTAAACCGAGGGCTCGAACCACCCATGTCCCTTGGCTCTGCCCCTAGTTATAGAGTGAGTTGAGAATAATAAGTAATAACCAACCAAATTATGAATGAATAGCTGATCAATCAACTGATCATGACCAAATGTAAAGAAACCAAACAGAAATCAATAAGAATATGCAGACATATGCAGCAGTAATGAGATATCCGAAAATGGCATTTATGCCTTCATCATTGGCGGCTCTAATCCCCAAAGCCCTACCTTTGGGTGAGCAAAACAAGGTCTTATATAGTGTGCATTGCAGGGAGCATGTGCCTTGCACATGGGACAACTGTCCCTTATTACACAAGAAGACAAAAGTTAGAGAACATGGTAAGAAAACCATTTCTCAGCAAGGCGAAATAGCATGGAATCAAGCTAAACTTTAACAAAACATGATAAAACATGTTAATATTCATATCCCCCCCCCCCCCCCCCCCCCCCCCCCCCCCCCCCCCCCAAGTTGGACTTGGTGGGAGACCAAAAAGACCCAACTTGAAGGAGAGAAAATGATGTTGCTTCTCCCCAAGAGGCTTAGTAAGGACATCTGCAAGCTGAATTCCAGTTCTGACATGTTGAGGTAGAATGAAGCCTTCTTGCAACTTCTCACGAATATAATGCCAATCTATCTTCAAATGTTTAGTTATTTCATGAAATACTGGATTCTCTGCTATGTGAATGGAAGATTTGCTGTCACAAAAAAGTGGAATGGGCAATGGCACACTGATCTTCAACCTCTGCAAAACACCTTCAACCCAAACTATCTCAGTGACAGTGGTTGACATACTTCTGTATTCTGCTTCAGTAGACGATTTTGATATTGTTACTTGTTTCTTTGTTTTCCAAGAAACTAATGACCCTCCAAAGAAAACACAATAACATGTAAGGGACCTTCTAATGAACTGGCAGGAGCCCGAATCAACATAAAAAAATGCACTAAGATTCAGAGAAGAATCCTTAGGATAATGCAAACATGTGAATACTGTCCCTTTTAAATATCTGAAAACATGAATTGCTGCATCAAAACATAAACTGACTGAGATGTTGTACAACATATGAAATGTCAGGTCTGGACAAATTCAAGAATAATAACCTGCCTATGAGCCTTTTGTATTTTTCTAGATCTTCCATTATCTTGCCAACATCAACAGACAATTTCAAGCCCCTTGGCAAAGGAAAAGCTGATGGTTTACAATCTGCCATCTGACAGTCATCAAGAATATCAAACACATACTTTCTCTGATGAAGCAGGGTGCCTGTCTTAACATGTAAAATCTCAAGACCAAGGAAGTATCTGGCCCTTCGAAGATCTTTTATGGTGAAGGCTCTATGCAATGGCTCTTTAGTCTGGTTAATTACAAGCTCATCATCTCATGTGATCAAGAGATCATCTACATAAACCAGTGCCACAACAATCCCAGTTGGCATTGCTTTGATAAATAGTGAATAATCTTCACATGATTTGCAATATCCCAAATTCATCAAGAATTTGCACAATTCTGAATTCCATTGCCTTGAAGCTTGCTTCAATCCATATATGGATTTTCTTAGCCTGCACACCTGACCAGGCATTGTTGTAATGTATCCCTCGGGGGGATCCATGTAAATTTCTTCCTCCAATTTTCCATGAAGGAAAGCATTATTCACATCAAGCTGGTATAAATTCCAGTTTCTCATAGTAGCAACAACAATCAATATTCTCACAGTGGAGAATTTAGCTACTGGAGAAAAAGTATGTTTGTAATCTTTCCCCTTGATCTGATTATAGCCTTTAGCTACTAATCTAGCCTTGTATCTCTCTATGCTCCAATCAGGTTTTTATACTTGATCTTATAGACCCATTTACTGCCAATGGATTTGTGACCATCAGGTAACTGTGTCAACTCCCAGGTTTCATTTCTTTCTAAGGCTTGAATTTCCATATTCATGGCTGATGGATGGTTTTTAGTCGCGTAAACCGTATCAAAATAAAACTCAAACCTACAAACTAGTATAGCAAGTAAGTAAGAGGTCGATCTCACAAAGAATCAATTATTTCTCAGCAAAGTGTATTTACCAATTAGTAGAAAGGGGGGTTTTGGTTGATTGAAATGAGAAAGAAAACAAAATAAACTATAAACAGATTAATGCAAAACAATTTAGAGAAGATCGCTCTACCTACAACTATCTACTTTATTTGGTTGAATTGATATTGTAACTTCCTCTTGTCTTTTTAGTCTTCCTATGAATGCCCTTGCCCCAACCTAATATAGTTACTAGTCCAACCAGTCCTAGAAACCCTTATCAATCAAACAGTCCCTAAAGAAGGATTTAACCCAATTGATAGCTTTAAGTTAAGAGATTAACTAAGGTATTTGCAGTCCCTAAAGAGGGATTTAACAACACATCCAACTTTCTACTCATTCAATTAGTTCAACCAGGCCTAAAGGAACAAGTTTGCTACTTATGTTAAGATTCACAACCAGGAATCTACAAAACCTTAGCAATTGAATTGATTCTAACTAGTTGCGCGGGCTAGATAGAGTAAAACAATCAAACAAGCAAGCACAAAGAAGTTGAAACATTCAATATAGGAAATAAGGAACAAGATTCAGAAACTCACAATCAATCCAAATAAAACTTCAAATTGCAAGTAGAACGAAGAGAGTTTAGCCGCCCATGGGGAACATCGCTCTCTCTCTCTCTCATTGTCTGATAGAACGTAGAATAGAATAGAAGTACTAGAAAAATAACTAAAATTGGCCTTATAAAAGATCCAAGTCGGCCACAAGAGAAAACAACATAAACTAGGTTTTTTTAAGTCAAAACGGTGTCGCTGACTACTCGTGCTGCGTCCGTGGCATCATCCAAACCCGTTGCATCCTCACTGGCGGCGGCCGCGGAATATTGTCCTTCACGGAAAATCTGTTTCGAATTTGATCTTGTTGTCAACAGTAAAGTTGTAGCTCTCTGAAAGATCTTTTAAACGCATGGTCATAATAGTCAATCGGATAACCGAGGCCTCCAGAAAGTGCAAAACAAGTTCAGCATGCCTGATGACAACTTCTGCAGACTTGTTTTTCGTTTAGGTTCGCTTCTTCTTCTCAGGACCTCTTGAGATCTTCATGTAAGCTTCTTCGATCAACTAGAAATTCTCATATAATGCGTCAGCAACCCATTTCTCATCCTCGGATCCACAGTTACCTGAAATAATCAATAAAAGTGTGTAGATTCCGACTCCACCAACATAAAGAGCAAATATGCAAATTGTACTTAAACCATGCATGATATGCATCATAACTAAACTAAATGCAACCTATTATGACCAGCTAAATGCATGCTATCAATTTCATCCACCCATTTAGAGTGTTGTGATGCTTGCTTATATGTATAAGGTTCTGACTCAGCTTCCATACAAGCAAATGAACTCAATATTTCTGTATCACTGCCAATTTCATCTCCCAGACATTGAGAAAGAAAAGACCGAGACATAGAATCCCTTTGTCTTCTATTTCTGTAAACATAGTCTTGCAGTCTCTTGGGAGCAACATGTTCTCTAACAGACCTTCTCAAAGGTGGAAAGACATTAATATCTTGCAAAATTTCAACTGACATCTGGTCAATACTCCCACTAGAGCTTAATGAATCTGCTACCTAGCCTACCTGTGATGGAAGGGGAGATTGATCATGAGCATTTCCCATTGAAACATGTGGTAGAGAAGAATAAGATCTAGATACATCAGGAAAATGTTGTAAAGTATGATCATTATCAGGTGTTGGGTTCACCAAGGGTAACTCCACTCTCTCTTCACAATAAATATCTGTAACACTCCCCACTTTATCTTTGAAAGGAAATACATCCTCTCTGAATTAAACGTCTCTACTAACAAAAACATTCCTGGACTCCAGATCCCACAACTTGTATCCCTTTTGACCAAAAGGATATCCAAGCATAACACATTTCCTAGCCCTTGGCTTCATCTTATCTCTGCTACCATGAGGTGCTGGAGCATAACATAAGCTCCCAATAACTCTAAGATCATCATAACATGCAGGCTTGTTCAACAGTTTTTCATGAGGTGTCTTCCAATTCAAAACTTCTGTGGGCATTTTGTTTATGAGATGTGTAGCAGACATCAAACACTCACCCCAAAATTTTAATGGCATACCAGCATGCACTCTCAAACATCTTGTTGTCTCAACTAGGTGCATGTGTTTCCTTTCAACTCTCCCATTATGTTGGGGAGTATAAGGAATAGTATAAGGAAGCAAATAATTCAATGCACTGCCTCTGAACAAATTCAGTACCATTGTTTGTTCTCACACACTTCACATAATGCTCAAACTAATTCCCCACATATATCATAAAATCATTTACTGCTTGATAAACCTGCATTTTGTTCTTGAGCAAAAAAGTCCTGGTGACTCTAATGCAATCGTCAAGGACAATAAGAAAATAGGAAAATCCATTGTAAGTAACACATTTGTATGGACCCCATAAATCCATATGGATTAATTCAAAAGGCTTACTAGCCATGTTCATGCTTCTTTGAAAAGGAAGCCTATGATGTTTAGACAAGGAACAAGATTCACAGTGAAACTCATTCAAAACAGAAGTACTGAACATTTTTAAATGTTTCAACTTGGAAATGGAGCTATGACAAAGTCTAGCATGAGTTATTTCTAAGCTTAAACTAGCTTTATTACAACTTCTCATCAAGTCATCTTCACTTGCACTGGCATTTGATAACTCTGAACTGATCTTGTAGAGACCATTCTTCCTGAATCCATATATGAGCACCTTCCTAGATCCAGGGTCCTGGAAATAACAATGAGATCTAGTGAATATAGCAACAAGATCAGTTTCACCAAGAATCTTTCCCACTGATAGAAGTATGTGTTTGAAGTCAGGAACAAGTAATACATCACTTAGAAACATAGAATCTGTCAACTGCATTTTGCCCATTTCAGACACAGTTTTAATAGATCCATCATGTAATCCTATATGAATAGGCTTACCCACTTTCTCCTTGTGACACAGCACATGAGAATCTGCTATCATGTGATCAGTTGCTCCAATGTCTACAATCCAATCAACAGAAGTGTTTTCTTTCAAAACACTATTTACATTATTTATAGGAATCATATACCTGCAAAGTTGGCATAAGAGCCACTTTCTCCTTCACTCTGACTCTTTCTTTTCATCTTCCTAAGCACTTCCGGATATACTGCATTCACCATAGCTACATCAAGATTTCCCTCAACATTGTCATCATCCAAGGAACTGTTTTGAGACTGAGTGTTCACTGACCATGCCACATTTGCAGACCCTCTGTTAGTAGCTCCACTCTTCTCTTTATCTTTCAGTTCCTTGAACCAGTCAGGAATACCATGTAACCTGAAGCATTGCTTAGCTAAGTGGCCTTTTATCTGGCAATAGGAGCAAGTTGAATTATGCTTAATTCTCTTCAACTCCCTCCAATCTTTCACTTCCTTCTTGAAGCCAATATTATTGAAACTAGGACTACTATTGTTTCCATTAGATCATTACTGAAAGTTGTCACCTCCCCTATTGGCTGCCAAAGCATTAGAATCAACATTGATTCCTCGAGACCCAGATGTGCCATTAGAAGGTTCATTTCATCTCTCTACTTGCTGAAGAATATAGTAGGCTTTATTAATGCTAGGCAAGGGATCTGTGGTAAGTATAGAATTTCTTGCAACATCATAGTTTTCATTCAAGCTAGCTAAGAGCTGCATAAGCCTGTTACGAGATTCAATTTCAGTGAATTTCCTTTTCAGATCACAAGTACAGTTCACTAAGGCACCATACAGACATTCAGGGATGTTTTCTAGAACCTGCAGTTCATCCCAATACCTTTTGAACACATTATATAGATCAGCAACACACATGTTGCCTTGCACAATATTGGCAAGTTTCCTCTTAATCTAGAAAATCAAATGTGCATTAGACTGTCCAAACCTTTCCACAATCTCATCCCATAAGCTCTTAGAGGAATCCATAAACATAAATCCCTCTACCACATTCTTACTCATTGAGTTTAGTAGCCAACACCTCACTATATAATCTGCCCTCATCCACCTTTCAAGATCAACATTACCCATTGCAGGCTTGACACACGATCCATTTATAAAATTAAAACCAAGTTTGCACTTGGCACCAAGAGCCATCCTAACACCTCGGCTCCAAGTCTTATAATTACTCCCATCAAAGGGTATAGCAACAAGTTGAGCACCCGGATGATCTGAATTAGATAAAAACAAAGGATCATTGGGATTACCTTGTGTGGTCATATATCTTCAGGATTTCTAACTAAAGTATTTGAGTTTCCCCTCACAGTGAACATAAGCATCTATAATACCAATATAAAGGATCCAAATCTCCCATAAACGAGTTGATGCTATGATACCATATGAAGGAATAGGTGATTAATCAGCTGATCATGACCAAATGTAAAGAAACCAAACAGAAATCAATAGGAATATGCAAACATATGCAGCAATACTGAGATATCCGAAAACGGCATTTATGCCTTCATCATTGGCGGTTCTAATCCCCAAAACTCTACCTTTGAGTGAGCAAAATAAGGTCTTATATAGTGTGCATTGTAGGGAGCACATGGGATAGCTGTCCCTTATTACACAATAATGACAGAGGAGATTCAGTCAAAGTTAGTTGCCTAATTAAGTGGGATTTAGTAACTTATTATTTGCAACGTTTCTTTCCACTAACCTACTAGTCCAAATGTATAGGTGGGTAATATGTATCCTTTATGTTTATCTGTAATATATATACCTTTCATTCAATGGGAATAGAAGAAACAGAGAGAGAAAGATTTTCACATCATTCCACGTTTACATGGTATCGGAGCCATAAGTTTTTTTTTTAAGCATCTTTCTCCCATCCATTATTGTCCATGGCCAACACCACTCAACACCTTCTGGCGGCTGCTGGTTTGGCCTCTCCCAATCTCCAATTTCAAATTCCTTCCATTAGTATAAAGCTTGATCGAGATAATTATTCCCTATGGCGCACCACTATCTTGTCTGCCCTCGAAACTTTTGATCTCGAGCATTACGTTCTGGCTCCAAATCCACCATCGGAGACCATTGTTAACCCCGACGCTGCTGGTGCTTCTCTTCCAAATCCGGATTATGCCTCTTGGAAGAAACGGGACAGATTTGTCCTGCTTTGGATTAAGTCCACACTCTCCGAACGAGCCCTTGCATTGGTGGCTCGTTCCAGCACATCGCACCTGGCTTGGACGGCTCTTGACAGGAACTTTCAGGCTCAATCCCGAGCTCGTCGGATGACTATGAAGCTGCAGCTCCAATCTATGACAAAGGGAGCTTTGTCTATGATCGACTATATTGAGCGTAAACGCTCCATTGCCGATGCTCTTGCAGAGGCTCTCCAACCAGTTTCTGATGAAGATCTTATTGGCCATCTTTTGTCTGGACTTGACTCATCTTATAGTCCTTTTATCACTTCTTTCATGATGAATTCTGAGGCCATGACGGTCGACGATCTTGTTGGCTATCTTCTTCAGGAGGAAGATCGCCTTGCGCGGGAGCTTCTTCGGCAAAATACGGCTCAATCCCTCCCTGCTCTGCCCCTGTCGGATCATTCTTCTGCTGTTCCATCGGCAAATACGTTGGCTCATTCCAATGGGCGGCCCAATGCCACCTCCACCCCCTCTGGTTCTGGGGGTCAACGCAACCACGACAATCGCCGCCGTGGACGCCCGCACTGTCAACTTTGCAACAAGCCGGGTCACGAAGCTATTGATTGTTGGCAGCGCTCGAATCAGGTGGATTTCCCTTCGCGTCGTCCGAACCCCCGGGAGTCCCCGAAGCAGGCCAATGTGGCTGAACACAACAGTCCCTCTTCTATTGACCCCTCTTGGTATTTTGATACGGGGGCCACGGATCATGTGTCGCCGGATCTCCGCAAACTGACAATCGCAGATGACTACGGTGGATCCGACAAACTACAAGTCGGGAACGGTAACCACTTGTCTATTTCGCATATCGGCTCTTGTTCTCTTCAGAATCTCCATTTGCCTAACGTGCTTATTGTGCCTAGACTAACCAAACATTTGATAAGTGTTTTCAAGTTATGTCGTGATAATAATGTTATGATGGAGTTTTGGCCTCATTTGTGTCGTATTAAGAACTTTCAGGGACAAATCCTCCTAACCGGAGCCGTTGAAAACGGTCTCTACAAGCTGCCCTCCGTCCAATCCGCCACAAATTCGTCCATGGCTCTCACAAGCATCCGTACCTCCCTCCATCGGTGGCACTGTCGGCTCGGTCACCCTCATGAGGCGATATTGCGGCGTCTGGTGTCTCAATTTCATTTACCTATTACCACAAATAAATTTCCCATTTTGTGTGACTCTTGTCAATTAGGGAAGAGTCACCGTTTACATCTTTCCTCTTCCCATGTTGCTTCCTCGAGACCTTTTGAATTGCTTTATTCTGATGTTTGGGGACCATCTCCTACATTTTCTATGAATGGAAATCGTTACTTTGTTCTTTTTGTTGATGATTGCACCAAATTTGTTTGGATTTATTTTTTGTCTCACAAATCACAGGTTATGTCCACATTTGTGCAATTTCGCACCATGATCAAAACCCAGTTTGATTGTGATATCAAAAGTCTCCAAACCGATTGGGGAGGTGAATATAGAAATGTGTCTTCCTTTTTGCAGTCTTGTGGCATTGCTCATCGAGTGTCTTGCCCTTACACACAAGAACAAAACGGTTCCGTCGAACGTCGAAATCGAATCATTGTTGAAAAAGGTCTCACTCTCTTAGCTCAATCGTCTCTTCCCCAACTTTTTTGGGAACATGCTTTCAAAACAGCTACTTACCTTCACAATCGTACTATATCTCCCATCCTTAATTATCTATCTCCATACCAAACTCTTTATAAAAAGGAACCTGATTTTGGCTTGTTAAAAACCTTTGGTTGTTTGTGTTACCCCTTTCTTCGTCCCTATAACTCACACAAAATGGATTTTCGCTCTCTCCCGTGTGTTTTTATCGGTTATAGTCCTACTCACAAAGGTTATTTGTGTTTTCACAAACCCACTTCTCGTATTTATATTGCCCGTCATGTTGTCTTCAATAAAGAGGTGTTCCCGTATGCCGTCGCCGCATCACCATGTAAGTGCCCACCACCTCCTCCGCAGTCCGCTACTTCTTTGGACATGCTTGACCTTGCTGCTCACTCTCACATACAAAACCAGCAGCCCCCACCCATGCCCACGTCTCCTAGCAGCCCCACAACCCCTTCCCCACGTTACCAACAACCCACCACCTATTTCAGACCTGCTACTACCAGCCACCATCCGATGACGACTAGGGCCCGTTCCAACTCCCTCAAGCCAAAAACATTCCTCACAACTCAAATACCTTGCCCTACGGTTGAACCGAAAACTGTCACCCAGGCCCTTAAGCACACTTGTTGGAAAAATGCGATGAAGGAGGAATTTGATGCCTTATTGCAAAATAACACTTGGTCTATTGTTCCTCGTCCTCGACATGCTAATCTTGTAGGTTGTAAGTGGATTTTCAGGATCAAGCGACACCCGGATGGTTCGATTGAGCGGTACATAGCTCGGTTGGTTGCAAAGGGTTTTAGTCAAGAAGAAGGGGTTGATTTCTTTGACACGTTTAGCCCTGTCATCAAACCCACGACCATTCGGTTGGTCCTATCTCTTGCACTATCCAGAGGTTGGCACATCAAACAACTTGATATCAATAACGCCTTCCTCAACGGTGATTTATCGGAGGTCGTTTACATGGAACAACCCAAGGGCTTCGAAGATCCATCTTATCCATCACATGTGTGTTGGCTGAATAAAGCATTGTACGGTCTCAAACAGGCGCCGAGAGCTTGGTTTACCAAGCTCAAGGCCTACTTGGTCAACAATGGGTTCCGAGCTTGTCAATCGGATACCTCATTGTTTGTCCACATATCATCTGTTGCCACTATATATGTCCTTGTATACGTCGATGATTTGATTATTACAGGTGACAATCAGGCCATTATTCAACGGTTTACTGCAGCTCTGCATCGTACATTTGCTCTCAAGGATCTTGGGGATCTTCACTACTTTCTCGGCCTGCAAATTATCAAGACTCCGACTGGCATCACTCTCTCTCAATCCAACTATGTTCGAGATATCCTTGGTCGTAGTAACATGCTGGATTCTAAGCCCATCACAACTCCTGCAGATCCGTCCAGTCGCCTATGCCGTGAGGGGGAGCCATTCCTTGATCCCACTCTTTATCGCCAGACGGTTGGCTCTCTCCAGTATGCTACAATCACCCGACCTGATATTGCTTTCGCCGTCAATCGTGTGTGTCAGTTCATGCATTCACCGACCACGTTGCATTGGCAAGCCGTAAAACATATTCTACGGTATCTTCATGGCACCATTGATTACAACCTGCACTTCCGGCCGACAACAACCCCTTTTCTTCTTGCCTATTCGGACGCTGGGTGGGTGTCGGACTCGGATGATTATCGCTCGCAATATGGTTTTGCCATCTTCCATGGGCTCAATCTCATCAGTTGGACATCTCGCAAACAAAAAGTGGTGGCTCGATCAAGCACCGAAGCGGAGTATCGTGCCTTAGCTTACACTGCAGCCGAACTCCTTTGGTTGAAACAGCTTCTGCGTGATCTCCAAGTTCCTATTGGTTGTCCCCCAATGTTACTGTGTGATAATGTCGGAGCAATGTTCATGTGCAAAAATCCGGTAATTCATTCTCGCTCAAAGCATATTCAATTAGATTTTCATTTCGTTCGTGAGCAAGTTGAAGCTGGTGACTTGAAGATCAGTCGTGTGTCCTCCGCCGATCAATTAGCGGACATCTTCACAAAACCACTTAGTAAGGACATATTAGCTTACCTTCGTTCCAAGCTCCAAGTTCAGCCTGCACTTGGTCTTGCCTAGGGGTAATGACAGAGGAGATTCAGTCAAAGTTAGTTGCCTAATTAAGTGGGATTTAGTAACTTATTATTTGCAACGTTTCTTTCCACTAACCTACTAGTCCGAATGTATAGGTGGGTAATATGTATCCTTTATGTTTATCTGTAATATATATACCTTTCATTCAATGGGAATAGAAGAAACAGAGAGAGAAAGATTTTCACATCATTCCACGTTTACACACAAGAAGACAAAAGTGAGAGAACATGGTAAAAAAAACAACAACATTTCTCAGCAAGATGAAATAGCATGGAATCAAGCTAAACTTTAACTAAAACATGATAAAACATGATAATTAATCTTCATACAAATCACTATAGATTAGAATTAGAAGTGTTGTTGCACCAAAAAAAAAAAGAATTAGAAGTGTTGTTACCACTAAAATTCGTGTAGCATTGTCATTAACCTTTACCTTATCGTTGGTCTATTACAATTTACAACTCATCAGTCAGATGATACATGAGATTTATTGATTAAAAACCCTTCACTTTTTTTTTTGTTGCTATTTTAAAAAACTAACTTAAAAGTAGGGCTATGTATTTAATTTGCCCTACAAATTACTCCAATACACCTTTCATGGCTTCATTATTTACGGTTAAAGCGATAGGGCGAAGCAGATCGAGGTTTCTAGCTCTTCGATCGATTGCCTCGGATCCGCCCAAAAAAAAAAAGTAGACCCTGGAACGAATCCAAAAATAAAATGTGGAAATTTCCACCAAAAATAAAATAAAAATGCAACTTTAAATTTCTCGTCATAAAAAAAAACACGCAGTTGCAAATTGCAATTAAATCAAACGTGGCTTCGTCTAAAAGCATATACAGACAGGACATCTAGAAATCAATGATAAGCAAGTGGCCGGTCCATCTAAGACGGAGGAGTCGGTAATATGGTGTGTTTGGATTCCAATCCATTATGTTTATAATCCAACTAGTATAATCCCCGCGCCATGGCGCGATTATTTTTAATAAATAAAATAATGAAGGTAGACTTGAAATCTTTAAGAAAATTGTAAAAATGTTAACCATAAAGTTAGGCTCCATAAAAAGGTTTTTAAATTAAGATATTATATTGATGTAGATTATTAGTATTGTAATATATAAAGATTTAAATATAGATTAATAGTAGACATTAGATTTAATCCAATATTTTGATTTAAACCCAATGGTTAGTAAATGGATAAAAAAAATAAAATGGGAAAAATGTAAATGTATGAAAGAGATAAAGAGAAAAAAAGAAAAATAATAATAAGAGAAAATTGTGATTAGTTTAAAAATTTTAAATTAAGATATTATATCGATCGATATTTTGAATTAAACCCAATGGTTAGTAAATGGGTAAAAAAAAAGGAAAATTAAAAGAAAAGCGTGATTGGGTGAAAATGAGTGAAACGTGGAGAGGCTGCCACGTAAGCGTAAGGTATTCTGAATTAAGTAATTATATAGATTATAATTATAAAAACTTAAATAGTGTTTGGTTACTTATTATATAATGTGTTTAAAATAACATAAAATTTAAATAAAATAAGTTATAATTAATTGTGTGACTAAATTATATTAAATTTACAATTTAATTATAAACTTTGCAGAATAGTAAGTGTTTAATTGACACAATTTATAAGATATTTTTATTTAAAATTTACGTTACTTTAAATATATTATAAAATATGAAGTCAAACACTATTTAAGTGTTTTTTTTACAGTATGTAAGAATTAGGAGCGATTACACAAGTTGTAATATGACTCATTGATCATCCTTAAGAATGATGGTACAAAGTTCCCTATTAAAAGGGATAGTAGAGTCTTGACAAAAAAAAAAAAAAGGGATAGTAGAGTTATTACTAATGATATCCTTCAGAGCTATGAAGTCAGCTACTTGAATCGCTTCGCGGTAGCAATGTCTGTATTGAACAAGGTCAAAAGCAGATTTCATCTGTTTGATCTTTGCAATGTGATGTATAATCTCCCATCTGACATTATTGATGTTGGTGATGGCTTTGATGAGTTGTAGATTATCCCCTTCTATTATTACTCTTCGAAGTCCTTTCCTAATTGCGTGCTCCATACCTGTCTGAATAGCAATAACTTCAGTTTGAATGATTGAACCTTTGACAATTTCCTTGTAAAACATATCAATGACATGGCCCCGGGAGTCCCTAGTAATCCCTCCCACATGGCAAGCGCCTATGAGAATAACATAGCCATCCACATTGATTTTGTAGACATCCCCAGATGGTCTGCTCTAGAGCTGGCAAAATCTAACCCGACCCGAAAACCCGACCCGACTCACCCGAACCCGAACCCGACCGAAACTCGAAAATCTGGAGTCATCCGTAACCCGAACTAGAGACCGACCCGACCCGACTTGAAACAGACCTGAACACAAACAAACCCTACCCGACTTTGAACCCGACCCCACTTTGAACCCGACCCCACTTTGAACCCAACCCAACTATGAACCCGACCCGACTCTATAATATTATATTTTAATAGAATTAATTATTTATATCTAGATTTGCTAAAAACTAATAATAATAATAATAATGGAAAAAAAGCTAATGGCCCAAAAGCTAAAAATGGAATAGGCATTGAAAATGAAATGGGCCAATGATATAGTCAAACCACAAATAAGCTCATTTGCAACTTGCTAGTTAAAATAAGGTTAAATCCTAAATGCACAATTAATTTGATTTAATTATAGCACCGATCAATTGGTTTAAATGTTTAAAAAAAGACGATGTTGCGGAATACCGAATTTCCGATTATGACTTTTTTTAAAATCAGTCGACAACCGATGAGTCAATGACACTGAGTGTATTCAGTTGAGTCAAAATTACATATTCAAGTATTCAACCGAGTCAAAATCATTTATTATAAGTAAATTACATATTTAAGTATTCAACCGAGTCAAAATCAACCTAATTATCCAAACGGGTCGAATATATGATTCGACCGAAAACTCAAACAAACTATACCCACTTTGATTCGAAACTCAAATGAGTCCGACCTGCCTCTTGACCCGAAACCCGAACGAGCCCAACCCGCTTTGACCCGAACCCGAATGGACATGGCCCGATTTAACCCGACCAATCTAAAATTCATTATGACCGAACCCGACCCGACCAGTACCTGACCATAAATTTTACCTGAACTGACCCGACCCGTCAATGACCCGATCCGAGCAAGTCTGACCCGAACCCGACCCGAACGACCAACTTGCCAGCTCTAGTCTGCTCCATTTAGCTTTAGCTCTCTTGTTTTTGGTGTCATTCCTGTGATTATCTTTTTTCAATCTGTATCCAATCTCTGATGTTTGCAATGATTCTTCAAATGATATTTTCTATTGGGGCCATAGCCTTATTCCTAAAGATAAGTTCATTTCTAATTTCCCAAATGGTGTGCCAAATGAAGACTAGTTCCTCAAAATTTTTGTTTCCAAGTCGAACTTCATCTATATTAAAAGGGTGAGATTCATTTATATCCATATGTTGGAAGTATTTTCCTGTTTGTATCTCAAAGTTGTCAATAATTTTCCTTGCGAATAGACAATTTCTCATTAAGTGTTCCTATCTTCTTCTGCTTGATTGCAAAGACTACACTGACTGGGGACTCGATTAACGTATTTATTAAGTCTTTGGGTGGTAGGAAGACCATCCACCGTTATTTTCCAAATAAAGCTTCTTATTCTAGGAGGTAGATTTAGCTTCCAAATCCAGTTAAGATCCTTTGAGGCTTGAGTTAATTATGTTATTTGTCATGCGTTTGACAGATTTCGTAGTGAAGTTTCCACTTGGGTTTAGTTTCCAGATAAGTTTATCTGGCGTATCCCAATTTGGAATTTGAATATCTAGAATCTTGCAAGTGATTTCTGGGGGAAAAGAGACTATTTACTAGTGGAGTATTCCAACTTTTTTTGTGAGTTAAAAAGTTGGTTTACTTTCATTTTTGGATCATGGTTTCCTCTAAATTGTTCTAAATCTTGATTTGGAACCCAGGGGTGAGACCAAGCATTTATACTGTTTCCATTTCCGGTTAGCCATAGGAGACTTTGTTCAAATTTATTTCTTAGAGAAATAAGTCGACCGAATTGCCATGATGTAAATTGATTGGAGCGGTTTCTAATATTCTCCTTCTGAAGGTACTTTTCATTTATAACCTGAACCCATATGTTGTTCTCATTTGTGTAGAGCTTCCAGAGGAGTTTCATTTGTAAGCTTGTATTGATATCTTCTGCTTTCCTAATACCCAGGCTTCATTGGCATTTTCTTTTGCAGATGTTATCCCAACTTATAAGTGGTGTGTACCTCCCTGATTTTAGTTTATTCCAGAAGAAGTTTTTGTTGATCTGGTCAATATGTTCTAGGATTCCTTTCGGCAAAAGAAAATTTTGCATAAGATAATTTATTTTGGAGCTAAGATTCGATTGGATTAGCACCGCTCTCCCAGCTTGTGAGAGAGTGGAAGCCTTCCATTTAGAGAGTTGTTTTTTGAGATTTTGAACTGCATCGTCAAAAACATAGTTCTTTATTCTTCCATTTATAAGGGGGATACCTAAGTACTTCTCAAGTGTTCTCGTGATGAGAACTCACATATGTTGTGCAAAGTCTCTTGCTAAAGTCTGAGAAACATTTGTTGAACATTGAATTGAGCTTTTTGAATAGTTTATGGTTAATCCTGATAGATTTGAGAAGTTGTTTAGTATGTTTTGGATAGTGTTAAGACTAGTGTGAGCTGCATTTGCAAATATAAGAGTATCATCTGCAAAGGTTAGGAAGGGTATGATAGTGCCGTTTCCAGTTAATTTAATCATCACTAGAGCATCGTCTAGTAGGGCTTCTTTGTGCAATTCTCTAGAGAGGCCTTCCATAACTAGTATAAATATGTAAGGGGCTAAAGGGTCACCTTGTATAATCCATCTGTTAGGTTTGAATTGTTTCCCCGGGATGTTGTTAACCAAAACCGAGAAGGAGGTTGTTGTTAGACATTTCATAATCCATCTTATCCATAAGCTATGGAATCCAAATTTGGAGAGGACTGCTTCAATATAGCTCCAATTTATTTTATCATAGGCTTTTTCCATGTCCAGCTTTAGTGCCATCTAGCCTGTTCCTTTTTTCCTGTTGAACTTGTGAAAAATTTCATGGGCAATGAGAGTGTTGTCTTGAATGGATCTACTTTCTACAAAAGCTCCTTGATATGGGTTGATTAGCTTAGGGAGGATGGGTTTTAGTCTGTTTGTTAGAATTTTTGAAATGACTTTGTAGATTTTATTGCAAAGACTAATTGGCTTATAATGATTTATATTTGTAGGATTATCCGTTTTGGGATAAGTGCAATAAAGGTATGATTTGCCTCAGATAATAGATGCCCAGAATGAAAGAATGCATTGATAGCTTTACAACAAGATGTCCCAACTATGTGGCAATATTTTTTGTAGACTTTTGGAGGGTAGCTATCTGGCCCTGGGGTTTTATCTTCTGCCATCTCCCAAAAAGTATTTTTAATTTCTATATTTGTCGGTTGGGCAGTCAAAATTTTGTTTTCTTCAAGAGTAATTTGTGGTTGAATGTTCCAGACGTCTTGAGGTTGTATGTTCCTTTGATGGTTTGAAATGAATCTGTCCGACATTTCAAGGATAACTTGGTCAGAGATAGTTTTTTGTTCAGTTAGAATTTTTCCATGATTTGATTCAAAGTAGAGCATATTCCTTCTAAAATTTTTAATTTTAGCAGTCGTTTTGAAATATTTCGTGTTACGATCTGATAGTTGCAGATGCTTGGTTTTTTCCCTCTGTTTCCAAAATTTATGACAATATTCTAGTAATCTTGATCTCTTATGTTCCAGTCTAGTTAATTTTGCCTCTTTAAAAGGTGTGATCCTTCCCCCGGGAAGTTTAAGATGAAAGTTTTTTATTTGTAATTCAACTTGGGCTAACTGTTTTGACAGATTGTTCGTTTGAGTTTTGCACCAATTTTTTGTATTTTGCTTAAGAAGTTTATGCTTCTGCATTAACTTATAGGCGAAGGATCCAGAAAGTTTATTATTCCAAACTTTCTGGACTATATCTTCATAGGCTTTGTTTGTGGTCCATGCCATTTCAAATCTAAAGAGGGTTCCTATCTTTGACTTATTCTTACCAATTTCAATTGTAATGGGGTAGTAGTCAGAGAAGGAGAATGAGTGATGTTTAGTTCTGAGGTTAGGAAAGTAAGAGATCGTGTGTTGATGGGCTAAAGCTCTATCCAGTCTTTCATATGTATTATTTGTGTTTGTTTTATTCTTCCTCCAAGTGAAGGGAGAACCACTAAAGGGTATAGTATGTAGATTGAGATCTTCTTTTACTCGTTTTAGCCTTCTGAATCTATTGGGAGTGGGAATAAGGCCTCCTACTTTTTCTGTATCATTTTCAATATCATTTAGATCTCCTATTATGATGATAGGAAGCTGATGTTTGTGGGCTAACTCATAAATCTCTTTCCAAAAGTAATCTTTCTCAAACTCAATTGAAGGAGCATATACGAATATTATAGAAAATTCATGGTTTTCTATCTTAGCATAAAGCATAATAGTTCTACTATTTTGTTCAATGATTTTGCAATCATCCATGATTTTTTATTTATAAAGCATCCAAAGGCCACCTCTAAGGCCAGAAGCTTTAATGCAGTGGGATTTTTGAAAGCCAAAAGTTCGAATTTGATCATCACTCGGAGGTTCAATGGCCTTGATTTCGGCTAAGACAAGAATCTCAAGTTTATTTGCAAAGCGTAGTTAGTTGATTTCATACCATAATAGAGGTCTCTTGGTACCCTAACATTCCAATAGCCAACACTAATCATAAGGATAATCTTGATTATACAGAAACAACAGGTACATTGTATGCTTAAGAGTGAATGATAGAATCTTGGTTACATATATACATAAGTGAGTGATCGTACCATCAGGCAAGGCCGAAAGATAATTTGTACTTATACATAGCCGTGTAGGATCCAGGTGTGGTGTCGGCTGGGAGGAAGATCCTTGCACTAACAGTTTCTTTTTGTTTTTATTTTGATAGAAAGGTTTGTAAGAAGGGTGTGTTGGGTACGTTTGTTGATAAAGTTTGGGTCGCTTGCCACCACCATTCCATAAAGTAGAGGGGGGCGTCGTTGAAGGTTTGGAGTGAAAGGGGTGAGAAAAGCCATACCTGAATTCCAATGAAGCACACGAACCTGGAAGTTAGAGAGTACCAAACCAAACCAGGAGGGCATAGCAGCACTCCCATCATACAACAAAGTCAGGCGAGTGAAACTCCAAAAGAAAGAGCACCAGTAGCAACAAACAACAAAAAACAAGCAAGAGTAATAAAGAGAATGAAGAAAGCCATATAAAACAAAGAAATGGTAGCAACTCCCAAAGCCTTATGAAAAAATTTGGGAGTGGCCGAGGTTCAAAAGACTGTAGATCCAACTGTTACAACTTAAGGCAAAGATATTGATCACGAAACCAACATAGAGATAGTTCTTAGAGAGATAGAGTTGGGAGGTAATATTAAGGCAAGTATGAGCATAACTCAGAGATTCAACCAGCCTAAAAAATTCATTACAAGCCATAAGACTACAACTAGTACTGAGACTGATATTATCAACAACAGAAAGCAACAGATCGACATTAACATTATCTTTGGCATTTCCATTATAATGAGGTATGGTCAAGGCGTAACCAACATTATAAGTACACTTTGAGGAGGGGTTAGAAATTGAAATAGGGCACTTTAACTTCACTAAATCAAACATATTAAGCATATAGATATTAAAATGCTTCGGATATATACACCGCAAATCCGCACGTTAATTACGACGTGCATGCACGTCTAAAACGGCGTGCATGCACGTCGTAATTAACGTGCAAGGTGGATAGACCCTAAAGCGTGCCTACGTGCACTCCCGTATTTAAAAAAAATCGTGTATGCATGTCGTATTTGACGTGCATGCACTTTGATAACGACGTGCACAGTTCCACACTTGCACGTTAATAAGGACGTGCAAATCCTTAATCATCATTTGCGGTGTATCTAACAACACCATATTAAAATCAGACTCGGATCTCTTTCTAAAGTAACAATTATTCATGGTTAAACTAAAGAGAAGTTTATGGGTGAACTTATCTCCACTGAAGGGCCGTGCGGCCAATGCAAGCACCGCCAACATTCGAAAAGCCATAGTTGGGTTTGAAATGTCAGATTCGTCGGCAACCTCGGAAGAGATTTTCTTAAACATGCCTAAAAAGGCCTGCTGGAATGACAGGTCTCCTTGTATGTTGGATTTGGAGCCTGAAAAGGGGAGAAATCGAATACATATGTGTTGATCGTGCAAAAAAATTTGTAGTAACATTTGGAATAAAGTTTGTAGTTGGAGATTTTGGGTTTGTAAGTTTATTTTTTTGAAAACTTGAAGATGATTAAGAGGAGTCTGGTGTAGATTTGAAGATAGAGGGTGGTTCGATGGCCTCGGTGATGGAGCCGAGCCAGCGATGGGCGGCGGAGGAGAGCCGAGTCCAAGAGAGAAGGTGGAAGGGAGGGCTGAAGCCCCCAAAAAAGATAGCAAAGGAGCGTCAGTCAAGGAGAACTGGCAGAAGTTGCGCCACCAGCCACCGCAGAGAGGAGAGACCGAAAAGGCCCGCCGTTGCAGCCGCCACACCACCTGAAATTGACGGTATCGAAGGGTCACAGACCGGCCTCCAACTGGAAACCCCTTCTTTCTTTTCTTGAAATTTCTATAAACTGTATTTTTTTTGCATTTTTTTTGCCCTTCTTTTTAAAAATCAGAGGACTTTTGCATATAGGATTGAGGGCTTCATCTGTGAATCTTGGAGATTGCATAGATTGGGGCCTTGTTTGGGGGAGAACTGATCTGATGAAGAAGGCTTGGAAGCAAGGGGTGGCGGCGGTGGCGTTCATACTGGTTTTTAGGGTTTGGAACAGAGCATTTTAGTTCATAACTATGTATTCAAATTCACTATTCAAGTGTTTATAATTATAGTACATAATGCATTGGAATCCAAACACATCTAGCCAGAACATCGACCATGGGACTATTCAAGTGTTTATTTAAAATTTACGTTTTTTTTTGTAAAAGTAAGGATTTGGATGGGACTAAGACTATCCGCAACCATGTCGTAATCTCTTTCCCCTTTTTTCCCCATCTTTTTATTACAACTTTACAACTCATTTATTTTTGTGTTTATTTTTTTACTTTTTCTACCTATTTCTAAAAGGTTTTATCTACAACCATGGGAAACCTTTTTTTACCTCTTTTCAAATTTATTTTCACTTTTACTTTTCCTTTATATATCTTTCCCTTTATTATATATGTATCATCATATATTATTGTGAATTATTTTTATTTATAATTTTATAAATAAAAAAAATAGCAAGTAGTTAATATAAATATATTTTATTACCTCTAGATTGAAATTGAGGATTGTCGTTACGTATTTGTACCATCACTTGAAATTGAGGATTTTTTAGAAGATTTGGATCAAAAGACATATTTGGAATAAGTGGAGTATTTGAATTATTGTGATCCATAGTTAAGAAAATAGGTACAACTACAATATATCAAGATGTGGATATATATAGAGTAAAATTGGGCTCAAATTATAGAAAAAAAAATAAAATTAAACCAATGAAATATTTTATTTTAAAAAATAATGAAATATGAGCGAGAAACACTCTCTCCTCTCTCCTCATTTCTAGAGTGAGAGAGTGCTCGGAAGCACTCGTCGGAGGTCGGTGTTCCTCTTATCGGAGCCTTACAACTCCTCTCCGGAGGCAATTAAATCGTCTTCGGAGGCCCTTAACCCCTCTTCGGAGGATTTCAACAACCGGTTTCAAGGATTCTTGATCTGCCACTTTGTTCAGATGAAGAAGTTTGCAAAGATTATATTACAAGCCATTGGGGGGGGGGGGGGCGTTAGCAGATCAATGTTCCAGGACCTCCATTCCTTGACCGATTTAAGCCAATACTCGAACAATCGGCCTCCGATGTGCATCTCGGCTTGGCCGGGTACAATCGACCTTCGTTCCTTGCAGATTTGGGGTCGGGTGCTGTTGTTCTCCCTCCCTAGGCCTGTTATCCCTGGTTTTTCCCGGGACATCATCTTCCCTGGTTCGGTCTGCAAATTTTGGCCTCCTGGGAACAATCAGCCTTTGGCTATGCTGCTCGTCTTCCCTGGGTCGGGCTGCCTTGCCGATTCTAGGTTTTATTGCTGTCCGGCCATACTTGTGCTCGCTGTTGGCCTTTCCGGCAGTCTTCTGTGGGGTGTCGCTTGTCGTTCCTCTCATGTTGCATGGGAAGAGTCAATTGTTGTTTTCGGGCTCGTGCTTTGGGCCCACTGCAAAGCCTTGGGCCGGGGGGCGGCCCGAAAATAGGGAATAATAATATTAAATAACATAATTATGGGAAAATATTAATATTTTAAAATATTTCCCTATGGGGTATGTGAAAATCCCAAATTGGGTTTCTGGTGCGCTCCGGTTCAAGTGTCGGGTGGCTCTTCGTTTGTCGTGGCTGAATTCTCTTTTCCGTTTGATGGGGTTCTGGCAGTCGGAGTCGGGATAGGTTGGGGTCGTGGCAGTGTGTATTAAGGCGTCTCCTTTTTCCGGAAGAATAGTTCCTTAGAGGTTTGTCTTCACTACGTGCAGCGCAGGTGACTCCTGATGTGCCGCCGGCCTACGGTGCTGTTCAAGGGTAGTGCTTGGCTTTTTCCTTCGTCTACGTCCTCGTCTTGTTCGAGATTGTTGTGTTTTATTTCGCTTTGTTGAGCACTTTGCCTGTATTTTGCACCTTCTTTGTATTGTTGATTTGTTTTTGACGGTTTTCCGTCTGCCGACTTGTCGGCAATCGAGGTCCAAGTTTGTCTGGCCTCGAATTTTTACCTAATAAAAAAAAATATAAATATATTTTTTATTTCATTTTAAACACTATTACAATTAATAAATATGAATGGAAAAGGGAAGATGCTACTTTTTCAATTAAAAAAAAAAAGAAAATAAAATTAGAAAAGGAAAGAGGTCGGTTACCTCTCTCTACTAAGGCAACCTTTTCCATGGTTGCACATGCTCTAATCCCTATTAAACCACCATCCAACAATATTTTTACGGATGAGAATACAAAGATATCTAGGGCTAGCTACTCCCCTAAAGCTTACACTCTCTCTCCATTTTAAACTTTTTGGTAGGTTTTATATTTATTTTTAAAAATTAAATAAATAATCAATATTTTATACAAAGTATAGTTTTTAGGTTTTTAAAAAACATGTTAAAAAATTAAACGACAAATAAAATGAGTTTCACTTCAGTTTCAAGTTTCATGATCATTATAGAATCGAGAGAAACTCTCTTTTTGAGAATCCCTCTTTTGTGAAATCTTTTTTTGTGAAAACTTCCATTTGGAACTGCCCAAATCTTTAGTCCAAATCTTTCCATGATTTCTATCCTTGGCAAAATCAATCTCTACAATATCCTTTCTTCGATCCCAAATCCCGTTTTTGCCTTCCGTCGGTGTTTTGGTGGTCGGTCTCTACCCAGTGTCCCTCCTCGCTCTATCATTAATTGTTCCGGTGGATCTTGGTTTCCGGAGGTTTCTTCGCCGGGGTGAGTCTTCCTCCTCTTGTGCTCCTCCTTATCTACAATAGGTGCTGACGTGCTGTCTTGGTGATCTCTTGTCCGGGCGGAGCTCGTCTCCCCTTATTCTGTCTGTTTGAGAGTTCTCCTTGTTCAAAACCTCTCTGTCTCCGTGGTGCTCATGGCTCTGTCTGGAATTGGCAACGGATTGTAGCTTATAGCAACAGATGATCCTGCTCCTCTATTGACTAAACCCCGAAAGGGAACAAACCAGTCGGAGGGCTCTAAACTCGTTGAGGAAGATCCCTCACTCCGATTGGTGATGAGTCTCTCTTCTCTCGGTTGAATTTGTGAAATCTCTATTTGACGGGTCTCCCCCTTGCGAAATTGGTTTGGGGCTTCTGTGGATCTATGGATTCCGCCCCTCCCCATCTTGGCCGGCTCTCTCTAGTTCACCGGCTTACTGCTTGAGCACCGTTTAGCCGAAGCTTGGTCTGGTTTTTCAGTCGATTCGTTCGCCTGATTTTCCATTGTTGGATTGGGCCCGATGGCCCTCAGTCGAGCCCGTGGTTGGGCCCAAGGTAACCCGAAGGTAACCTTGGGCCCGGTGCAGCCCGAAGGTCTCAAAAAAACAAAAACAAAAAACTGAGAGTGAGTTTATAAAAATAGATATTACTTGTATCTATTTTTATACTTATTCTTTTATGTAAATTGTAAAACTCCCGAAAGGGTCTTGATAAATTCCCAAAAAGGGTTGAGTAAACCTACCCAAAAGGGTTTGATGATATCCTGCATAGGATTGTCGATATTCTTATAGGTGAAAACTTGTTGGCGTTTTGTTCAAGCAGCTTGCGGCTCTACTTCTGATGTTTCTAGGTGATCTTCCGCTTGGTTGGGGGGGGGGGGAGTTTGAAGTCGGGTCTGGCTGGGGTCGAGGTGGTGCGTTCAGGGCGACTCCGTATCCAGGATAGAGTTTTCTTGGAGTTCGTCTACACTACCCACATGAGTTAGAGTCCTGCTGTACCGCTGGCCCGCGGTGCTACTGTTCGGTGGTGCTTGGCTTCATTCTTCGGCGACTTCCTCGACTTTTTTGGTGTTTGGTCTTCTTGGGACATTTTGTTGTAGAGTTTATTTCTGCTTGTTTCATTTCGCTTGTTATATGTATTTCTGTTTTTAGGTTGTATGTTTTGCCGGTTCGCCATCTGCCGACATTGTCGGCCTCTCGAAGAATTAGGCATGTCTGACCTTCGAATTTTTACCTAAAAAAAATGATCATTATAGAATCCTTCTGCCCTAAACTATTAATCATTACATTTCGGTACTTTTTTTAAGAAACTAAAACTATATAAAATATTAGTGTTTAAATAAATTCATAGTCAAACTATAAATATTTTGAGATTGATGGAGTAATTAACTTCACAATAAAATTCTCTTCACTTCCAAATGGGCGTTGTTAACCGCACCACAAAAAATCTGGTGGGGCACCCAAAAAAAAAAATAGTCTTCCGTGTTTTAGAAACGGAAGTAGTGCTGTAATAATTATTTCTTTTTTTTTATTTTTTGGAAAATATTATACACAACTTCCGTGTTTGAAAAACGGAAGGTCAAATCAACTTTATACCTTCCGTTTTTCAAACACGAGAGACAAAAGCTGTTTTATGCCTTCCGTGTTTTAAATACGGAAGTACAAAATAGATGTTTGCCTTCCGTGTTTTAAATACGGAAGTACAAAATAGCTATTTGCCTTCCGTATTTAGAAAACGGAAGGGTAAGTTTAAATTATTATTTTTTCGGGTAACAAAAGGTTATGATTTTCTTATTAATAGGACGAATATACTAGTCATAACCGATATTTGCCCTAGTTCCGCCGAATTGAGTAGAAGAATGTCAAACCACACATCCAATGGTAACGAAGGAGTAAACAATAATATTCAGGTATCTATATAAACTCTTAATTTAGAAAAGTTTAGGATGATGTGTCAATCTTAGAGGCATTTTATGAGTCTTACTATTTTTTTTTGCCATTTTTCTTGGATTTTCTTTAATTCTCCTTTTTTCTTCTTCTTCCTTTAATTATCTTTTTTCTTTAATTTTATTAACTATTGGGCTTAATTGAAAATATTTAATTCAATCTAATATAACTATTGGGCTTAATCAAATTTATTTACTAACTATCTATATAAACTCTTAATTTAGAAAAGTTTAGGATGATGTGTCAATCTTAGAGGCATTTTAGGAGTCTTACTATTTTTTTTTTGCCATTTTTCTTGGATTTTCTTTAATTCTCCTTTTTTCTTCTTCTTCCTTTAATTATCTTTTTTCTTTAATTTTATTAACTATCTATATAAACTCTTAATTTAGAAAAGTTTAGGATGATGTGTCAATCTTAGAGGCATTTTAGGAGTCTTACTATTTTTTTTTTGCCATTTTTCTTGGATTTTCTTTAATTCTCCTTTTTTTCTTCTTCTTCCTTTAATTATATTTTTTCTTTATTTTTATTAACTATATATATAAACTCTTAATTTAGAAAAGTTTATGATGATGTGTCAATCTTAGAGGCATTTTAGGAGTCTTACTATTTTTTTTTGCCATTTTTCTTGGATTTTCTTTAATTCTCCTTTTTTCTTCTTCTTCCTTTAATTATCTTTTTTCTTTAATTTTATTAACTATTGGGCTTAATTAAAAACATTTAATTCAATCTAATATAACTATTGGGCTTAATCAAATTTATTTACTAACTATTGGGCTTAATTCAAAACATTGAATATAACTATTGATTATGACACATCACATTTAAACAATGTTATAATGATATTGATATTATTATTATTGAATAATTTAAAATATCTATATATATGTATTATACTTTACATAATATTTTTTTAAAAAAAATTCTGAAATAATTATAAGATACATTAATTGTAAAGTTTATTTTTATTTTTATCATAACATTTATTAATATTTTATAATATATATATAATATTTTAGTTTATAAAAAACGCGCCATGGCGCGGAAATCGTACTAGTTTCAATTGTTTTCAATTCGTGAAATTTAATGATAATATTGATTCTATTCGTGAAATTTGATTATTTTCAACGCTATTTCAATTGTTTTCAGTTTGATAGAATGAACATTGTTGGATTCGATTATTCGCCTTGTTTTGCGAATAATTATTACTGGTCGGATAGAAAATCGATGTTAGAATGGGCTCGTCGGATTGCTTTTATAACCATTTCTTTCAGCTTCCCAACCATACAACAAAGATGGACATTTATTTTTTTTAGACCTAGCTTCCATCCCGCGGGACTATTACTGGTACATCAACACCTCTGATTTTCTTCTTACGATTAAATATTTATAAAACATTATATTAAAGGATATCAAAACATAACTTATGCAATAAATTTGGTTATTTACTCTTTATTGGATAAATTAGTGAAAAAATATTAAACAGTATGTAAAGAAGAGTACTTACTCTTATATGATATACTAAAATATAATTTATTAACAAAACGTGCAAGGGTGTTGGTAACCGTTACAATTTATTTATTAAAGTTATGTGTGTTTCAATTTTTTTTTTTAAAAAAAAGTTAAAATCAAAATCGTTCGTTTTTTCAAAATACATTAAAAAATTGTACTCCCGTATTTAGAAAACGGGAGTTATAAAATAGGTGTACTCCCGTGTTTGAAAGAGGGGAGGTGTAATTAAAATTGTACTTCCGTTTTTTAAATACGAGAGTACAACCCAGTTTTATAACTCCCGTTTTTTAAAAACGGAAGGCAAAACTAAAAGTTGTACTCTCGTTTTTCAAATACGAAAGTACAACTTATATTTTGAACTCCCGTGTTTCAAATACGGAAGGCATAAATTAATTGCCCATTTACCCTTCCGTTTTCAGGACACGGAAGTACAAAGCTTTTTTGAGTGCCCACATCAAATCTTTTGTGGTGGAATTAATGGACGCGTTCCAAATATACCAAGTGACTAAAATTCCCTTCATACAAAGTGACTCGTCTTAAAATAAAATAACTAAATAACTTGAGAAATCTAAATTAATGATGTCGCGGATCGGAATTAATTAAGTTGGCAATTAATTGAACAAGTTTAATTAAATTGAATCTGGTTTTTCTTAATGATATATACTCGATCTATAGATTCTATACCCATATACGGAGTATGAAAAAACGATGAATATATCCTCGATTAAAAGAAAATGAGCGCATGGTTTTGACTGAATACAATTAACTTGTGGGATTGGATGGATATATCATGGATGTGATTCTGGGTTCAAAGAGGACCCAATTTTGACAAATACATTATAAAATCAACAGCGTAATCTATAGTTTTCCTTTAATTAATTATTTAATTGCCCTTACACAATGCACATCCTATTTTTTGTAAAAGTATATATGAATAGGAATTAAGACGGAGACTTTATATTGCGTAGGCCGTACTCGATGCTCTTTCCTCAATCCTCATGCTCGCTCATCCATGATCCATCCATGCACACATGCATGTAAAGTTTGTAGCTTCCTAATTACATTAGTTTTTAATTTACACCCAAGTTTTTTTTATACATCAAATTCGGTTCTTTAGACAATCCTAATGAAATCGAGAGACCGGACAAGCTGGTAAATGTACTAAATATCATGTACAACTAGAATCAAATAATAGAAGCAGATAACAGATGCAAGACAGAAAGAAAATAACACGAAGCAAATGATCAAGGAAAATGCAAAAATTAAAGTATATGGAATCGTACATTGTAAACTACAATCTAGCAGAACAAACAAATCGTCCGATCAAAAAGAAAAAGCACACAGAGAACTCTGGGGATCACTAGCGGACACCTCAGATTATGGATTCCAACAAAGCCATTAGGCGTCGATCGCATTTCCATGACGTCTACGAGTATGGCAAATCAACCACCGTTCACATGAAGTTTGCACCACAACAAGAAAGGCAAAGGACACCAACCTACAAGTCCAAACCCTAACTATACCATTGTCCATTAATCAAACCCCCCAAAACCATCTCAAACCCTCGAGGAAGATAATAAGATCATGAATAGACTACCACAAGGGTAAGTCAAAATAGAGACGAAGAAAATGAGATTGAGAAGAAAAGTGAACGACAAGAAATACGCAAAGAGGTAGGAGAGTGGTTGGAAAGAGAACCATGAGACCGAGTCGAAGGACGACACGTACGGTGTTAGGACATTGGGTATTAATACCTTGTATGTGAGGAAAGGAGGATTCATTCATTCAATCCAATATACATCTCTTACTCATTCTCTATCTCGTTCTCAGTTTGTTAGGCAACTACCATCTAAGTGTCCCAACGATTGGTATCAGCAGTTTGTCGGTTCTCAGCAATGGCGGATGGGACACGCCTCAAGGTCAACTACAAGGTGAATTCTCAGCTTCTTCACCTTCAACAATTCAAAGCTTCCACGCATGAGAGGTTGATGGAGGCAATTCAGAAGCAAGATGATCAACAGCACGCGATCATGGATCTCAAGAAGACGACAAAGGATTTCCAGGCCAAATTGGATCAATCGGTGGCATAGATCACTGATTGGATGCGAATCTTGGGCCCAGAAGATGACGATGCAATAGAATTTTGGAGGAGCGACGGGGGATCAGCAAGAAAAGACTCTGCCGGTGGTAAATCAGGAATTTCAGGACGAAGCAACGACAAATGCTTACAGGCCGCCGCCGATGAGGAATGGAGGTCTTGCTAATCAAAATCGTTTTTCGAAAGTTGATTTCCCTCATTTTGATGGTAAGAAACCGCGAAGTTTGGTAAGGAAGTGCGACTAGTACTTTTTGCTATTTGGTATCCAAGATCATCATAAAGTAGAGCTTGCTTCCATGTATATGAAAGATAGAGTCGATATTTCGGTACATGGATACTTGATCCAGAAGCGAGGGGTGAGATGGAAGGAAATGAGTGAAGCTCTATGTGTTAGATTCGGGGAGAAACAGAGTGTGGAAGTTGTTGAAGAATTCAACAAGTTGAGTCAGCAAGAGGATTTGGAAGATTACAATGAGCGATTCCAGCAATTAAGCGCAGGGATGCTTTCCTATAATCCTCACCTGTCGGAGATTTACTTTGTGACGAACTACATCAGTGGGTTGAAAGCGGAGCTCAAACCTCTAGTCAAGTTGGGACGGCCAAAGGATCCAGTTGAGAGTTTGGAGCTTTGCAAGACTGCACAATGATGCAGTGCAGGCCTTGGTTAAGGTGAGCAAACCTTCGTGGAAACCAGGAGGTAGTTGGAATCAAGAAAATGTTTGAAGTGCCCCCAAGAACGTAGCAGATTCCAAGAGAACCCCGGTACTTTGTTTCATATGCTGTGACAAGTACTTTGTGGGGCATCGTTGAAAGCCGCCATCTGTAAAGTACATAGCAGGCCAAGGGACGGATCCAAAAGACGAGGAGGAATCCATGGAATCTCCATTAGAGGAATCTGTGATGACAGATGAAGAAAATGGTGGTTTTGTAAGAGCGCTCACGGGGAATGAAGGATCAGATACATCCATCATGGTCAAGGGATATGTTGGCAAGAGATTGATAAATGTGTTGATTGATAGTGGATCCTCACATAGTTTTGTAGATCCTTTCATTGCCAAGGAAGCTGGATTCAAGTTATCTTCTGCAAATTTAATGATTGTGGAAGGGTTGAACAAGGGCAAAATGTTTTGCAGGCAAGAATGGCAAGAATGTAGGGGCTTCAAATGGGTAATGCAAGGGGAGAGCTATTCTTTTGATATAAGAGCATTGAAGGTAGGAGAATTTGAACTGTTGCTGGGTGTGAATTGGATGAAAAATTAGAGCCCAGTCCAGTTTGATTACAACAAAATTACCATTGTCTTTTATAAAGAGGGGAAGAGGATAGAATTGCAAGGGATTGTGGACCACAACAAAGGGCCTATGGTGAGATATATTACAGGCAAGGAGTTGCAAGTATTGGTGAGGGGCCAAGAGCTAGAGTACGTTTCAAAAGTGGTCCAAGCACATTAGTTATGTGTAAAGAAGGATTCTGTATCAGTGGAGATGCATAAAGTTTTGGAGCAGTTTAAAGACGTGTTTGCAGAGCCCTCACATTTGCCTCCAAAAAGGGGATGTGAGGACAATATACCCCCAAAGCCAGGAACACATGCCATTTGTTCCAAACCATACAGATATCCCCACACACAGAAAGATGAAATAGAGAAGCAGATCAAGGTCATGTTGTCCACACGTCTTATTAGGCCAAGTCAAAGCCCTTTTGCTTCTCCTACACTGCTATTGAAGAAGAAGAGACGGCACATGGAGGTTCTGTGTAGACTACATGAAGCAAAATGAGGCAACTGTCAAGGGACAAGTTCCCAATTCCCAACATTGAGGAGTTGTTGGATGAGTTACATGGAGGTGTGGTCTTTTGGAAATTATGGTTATCATCAGATGAGAGTAGCAACAAATGATATTCCTAAAACTGCCTTTAGGACTCAAAATGAGCATTATGAGTTTAATGTGATGCTCTTTTGCTTGACGAATGCTCCAACTACATCTCAGTCCTTGATGAATGCGGTGTTTTCAGATTTTTTGAGGAAATATGTACTGGTATTCTTTGATGACATTCTTGTCTATAGCACTGGGTTGAAGAAGCACATATTAGCCATATGAAATAAGTGTTGTTCAATATGAGGTAACATTAGTTGTTTGCTAAGTTGTCAAAATGCAGTTTTGTTGTGTCTAAGGTGGAGTATTTGGGACATGTCATATATGCAGAAGGGGTGGCAACAGATCAAGCAAAAATTGAAGTTATCTTAAAATGGCCAATACCCAAGAATGAAAAAGAGTTGAGAAGCGTCTTGGGTTTAGAAGGGTATTACAGGCGCTTCATTAGCATTTTTGGAGGGATATGTAAGCCACTAACTGAATTGTTGAAGAAGGAAGCCTTCAGGTGGGGTGTTGAGAGTGATAAAGCATTTCAACAGATTAGGCAGTTACTTTCTTCTCCACCGTCACTTCCAGATTTTTCCATTCCATTTCAGATTGAAGCAGACGCATGTGATGTGGGAATTGGGGCAGTGTTGTGCAACAAGGGAGGCCATTAGCATTCATTAGTAAAGTTCTCCATGGTCAGCACCTCCTCCTATCCACTTATGAAAAAGCGAAATACATAAATTAAATAAAAACTACACGTACTCAGTACTCAACACCATAATCTTAGTGATAAAAAAGAAGAAGTAAAAAACACACCCACATCATAATCCTAAATCTTTATTTTTATTATTATTATTATTGGGTGTGTTTTTTACTTCTTCTTTTTTATCACTAAGATTATGGTGTTAAGTACTGAGTATGTGTAGTTTTTATTTAATTTATGTATTTTGATTTACTCTTTAAGTAGGTTGTTATATGAACTGATCGAATAGATCGAGATCGGCTTGAGATCAGCTCGAAAAAAGCTCAACTCGAACTCGTTGATCACTTACTTAAACAAGCCGAGTTTGAACAAAATTTTAAGCTCGGTTGAAAGCTCGACTCGTTCGATTTAAGCTTGATGATTATCCCGAATTTTATGGAATTTCTAAAATTTCCTTTAAGTTAATATGTTACGACCAAGTAAAACGGTTTAGAGATCGAAAAAAGCTCGATCTGAGCTTATTTAATTCATAAACAAGCCAAGCTTGATTAAAAAAATAAGCTCGTTTAAAAATTGGGCTCGACCCGACTCGAACTCATTTAATAAACGAACGAGCTCATTCACCTCAAATAACACCCCTGCTATTAGTAGGGAATTTAGTTTATTCCAAACCCCTATAAATATGAGTTTGAATTAGCATTGTGAGTACACCTCAGCCTGATCCAACCCAAAATGGGTTTCTCACGTTCAAAGGTGCTCTTAGTCCTCCTCCAGCTTGCATTGCTGGGCTTTACCTCCCACTCTCAATGGACCCACCCTGAACCTGCTCAGCCACCGTCCTACCACCACGGACATCACCACCACCACCACCACCACCACCACTCTCAACCACCCATCTCTCCCCCTACTTATCCTCCTATTAATCCCCCGGTTCACCCTCCAGTTAAGCCCCCAACTCACCCCCCTGTCAAACCCCCGGTTCACCCCCCAGTTAAGCCACCGGCTCACCCACCTGTCAAGCCCCCGGTTCACCCCCCAGTTAAGCCACCAGCTCATCCACCCGTAAAACCCCCGGTTCACCCTCCGGTTAAGCCACCGACTAAGCCCCCAACTCACCCCCCTGTGAAACCCCCGGTTCACCCACCCGTTAAGCCACCAGCTCACCCCCCTGTTAAACCCCCGGTTCAGCCTCCAGTTATGCCTCCAACCAAGCCGCCAACTCACCCCCCTGTCAAACCCCCGGTTCACCCACCGGTTATGCCTCCAACCAAACCACCAACGCACCCCCCTGTCAAACCCCCGGTTCAGCCACCCGTTAAACCCCCAACATTCCCGCCAGTACAGCCACCCTCCTCCCCTCCACCGGCAATATACCCCGTTACCAATAAACTAGTGGTCGTACAAGGCTTCGTCTACTGCAAGAACTGTACTTACCGCGGCGTCGACAACATTAAGTTTGCTAAGCCCCTTTCTGGTTTGTCTAAATTCCTCCAAAATCACTTCTTTTTCTAATTTTCCCATTATATTCATTCCTGCTAAGGAAGATCATAATGTAAACTATTCCAACAAATTAGCTAGGTGTATTTTTCTCGTCGATAGAAAATTCGTTTTCATATATAATACATCCTAATCCGAAATCTAAGTAAAAACTTGTCAATTTTTTAAAATTGAAGGTGTATTAATCACTTTAATTTTATTTCAATAGACTATAATACTTTTGTATTTTACTTAAATTGACATTCATATATTATAATTCATTTCAATAGCTTAATTAAAATTTCAACCACTTTAAAATTTAAAAGGTGTATGGGGGATAGATTTGAAGTAGATTTTGGTTTAAATGGGAGTTTATATAAAAAGCTTCTTTTATAGCTTTTTAGTAGATTATTGGGAGATTGTGAATTATTTTGGTTTAAAAGTACCATAATACCCCTAATAACAACCAAATAAACTCCGCTTTTTACCGATAAACTGTTTTTCGCCCCCTACGGAGTTTATATTTTTTCATAAATATTTAACTACTTTTTACTAACAGTTTATAAATTTTACCATGTTTATAATTTTAGTCAGTTTATTAACCATGTCCCATACGAACCCATAGTTTATATTACTTATTTTCGTTTTATATCTTTGCAGTAGTTTATAATATCATTTGACACTAGTTTGTATTATCGAACTCGTGTTTTACGACTTTTTTCTCAATCTTATATACTTGTGTGACGTTTACAAATAATCAAATTACTAAGTAAGAAAAACTTGGTGCGCAGGTGCAACGGTGCAGTTGAAGTGTAAGGTGAAGTCGGTGTTCCCGGTGATGGAAACCGCGACCACAACCACCACCACCGACGACGACGGATACTTCGTGTTCTTGGCTCCCAGGGTCATAAACTCGACGTCCGCAGCCAGCAAGTGTCGCGTCTACCTAGGCAATCCACCACCAAAGAGCCCGTGCGGGCAGCGGACCGACCTCAACGGCGGTCTCACTTCCGGTAGCCTCTTGGTGCCCAAGAAAACTCCGGTGGCGCTCCCATTCGCCCTTTTCAGCGCAGGACCCTTCGCCTTCGAGCCGACCAAGCGCTACTGCCGTCATAGGAACTACTAATTAATTAATTAATAAATTAATGCTTTGATCGGAGTACTCGATCGATCCCCGGCCGGCCGGCCTGTTTGCTGTTGCTACTTTTAATTAATAAATTAAGGCTTTTCTTTGGTAATTTAATCAATTAGTAATGGCGTGTAATTGGTTAATTATTTCTTACTTATTTATATGGGTTTCTGTCATCGATCAGTTTGAAGGGAGCCGGGAAGTGTCAAGTGTAATAACATGTAATGCATTTTCCTTCCATAAATAAAAAGGCTTGATCGGATATATTGCTTCCATTTTTATTTTTAGTGTTTAAATTCATTAATTCGACTAAATCAAACTTAAATACTGATCAATTTGCTTAACTGAGGGAAGGAGTCAATATAGCATCAAGTTAAAACGGGGGCGAATGCAAGATTTTTTTTTGTAAATAGCCAAAAAATCGAAAATAATTAGGAGAATAGCCAAATTTCGAAAGATTTTAGCGATTTAGCCAAACAACGACTTTACCCAAGTTTTTTATAAAAAAATATTAAAAAATGTAAGTCGCTGTTATAAACATACAGAGTAAATGTTATGTATAGGGTTATAGATAATATTGAGTATTAGTATATAATATACCCTTAGTAGTAATTTTGAATAATCTAATGAATAATCAATCCAATTACCCTTTACCCTTACTCTCTCCTCCTTTACTCTCTTCTAAACCCGTCCTCCTCTATCCCTAAACTCATCTCCTTCCCTTAATCTCTTCCCTTACCTTTCAATCTCCCTTGTTTGCTTATGATCCATCCAGGGACATAACAAATGGTATCTAGAGTTGGTTGATTCCTCCATTTTTTTTCTTTTTCCCCTAAATTTTTGGTTCCGGTGAGGCGGTGACCTAGAAATCAATTCAGAGTTTGAAGGTCAGACGACAATGGATTCTGCAAAGGGAAGAATCGGATCGCCGATTCTACAAGAATCTCAACGAAATCGAAAATCAGCTAGCAATGGATGGACAATGGATTCTGCAAAGGGAAGAATCGGATCGCCGATTCTACAAGAATCTCAACGAAATCAGAGCTTACCTTGGGATGCCACCGGTCGATTACTTATGCGATTCAGTCGGGAATGGGAGCACCACAATCATCGATCATGGTGGACAGAATGAAGAAGAAACCTATGGCGGCCCACCTACGGAAGTCGAAGTTCCAGACATTCGAGATTCACCAAGAATCATCGATCGAAAGGTCAATGCCCCCTCGGAAAGTGTTCTGGGTGACTTAGGAGACGAATTCGCCAACGACGGGGTAAGCAAGATCAAAACCCCAAATCGGGGAATTCTTGAAGGCTTCAAAAGGGGCGAGCGACGAACACTGGCACTAGATTTTGCAATTATGGATGAATCGCGAGACTGCCAAGTGGAGGTTGCGGGCCTAGTTGCAGACCTGAATCAAGTTGGAGCCCCGATTGCAAACGCGGATCTAGAAATCGGTAAGCAGGCAAAAGATAATCAAGGATCTGAGATGGTTGATGTCAAGAAACCTTCAGACCCAGAAATCCTCGAGCCATCAAAGGTAAACCTTCACACCTCCTATTGATTTCACTGCTGAAAAAATGGGAGAATTCATTGTGCTTTTAATTGACTTGATGGAATTGTGGGAAATGAGGCCTGTCATTGGCAAGAAGGTTAGCCGTACTAGTTTGAGAATGGATTCAATTGATAGTATGAGCAACCTTAGTGGATGCAGGAGGTTTGCTAAAATGACAGAAAATAAATTTGTGTTGTTTGAATCCCGATTGTGTGTTGGGCATACAAATTTAGAGCGAAACCTTACCTTGGGCGGAGAGTGTTGCTATCGTTATTTAGCTAGTGGCGTGGTTTTGGTTTATGATCCTGAAGGAACCACGTTGGGCAAGGGTACTCAGGACATCACAGAAATTGCACGTGATGGAAGATCCTTGGTAGTGTTTAGGGATCGGTTCATGAGGAACTGTCATGGTTCATTTTTCGAACACCAAAATCATGTTAGTTCATTACCATTTGATAGAGGAAGAGTTTTCAATGCATGTATGCTAGTAGTCTAGTATAAGCCACGTGGAGTTCCATACAAGCATTTGTGCGCAACTAACCAATTATCCTCCCATATATGACCTTTATCAATATATGTTGAAAAATAGCAATTAAAGGTTAGAGGATCCATCCCAGTGAAAACAAGAACGTACTTTACTTATTAGAAGTGTTATTCAAGCCGAACAAGTCGAGTTTGACATGTTCAAGCTTGGTTCGTTTATTAAACGAGCTCGCCCTGAATAGAGCCCAAATTTTAAACAAGTTTTATTTTTTTTTTATCAAGCTTGGCTTGTTTGTGAAATAAACAAGTTCGAGCTGAGCTTTTTTCGAGTTTAAACAGTTCTATTTGGTTATAACATATTGACTTAATTAAGGAAATTTTAAAATTTTCATAAAATTCGAGCTATTCGAATTCAAATTGAACGAGTCGAACTTTCAACCAAACTTAAAATTTTGTTCAAACTCGACTTGTTTAGTTAAGTAAACGAGCTCGAGTCAAGAATTTTGTAAGCCGAGCTCAGCCCTATTACTTATTGCTAACTAGGTCAAGTGGTTTCAGTCATTCACAACCTTATCGATCAAGTCGCAAACAGGCCTGTGGGTGGTGTTTTAAATTTATTTATTTATTACTGTATTAAAAAGGGTAATTTAAGGAGTCGTTACGTAAGGCCTATTGGGCCGTTAACTTTCCTCCTTTGGATCTCCGTGATGGCCCAATTAAAGAGAAATGGCTAACAAATATTAACCATTAAAAAAAATAAAAATTGGTGGGCACCATTAATAAATTGTTAGATGGTACAAGATGTGCATTTCTCGGATAGGGTTTATTAATAATAATACAAATATGAATTTTACAAGATTCTCCTCCACTATGATCAGGCAATTTATTTTTGTTAAATAAAATTTTTTTTTGTCATATATCCTTGTATAGGATAAGATTTTCATTTTAGAAAAAAACATTTCCTTAATTAAAATATTTTAGCCAGAATTTAAATTAGATTTTTTGGTACATTTATTTTTTCCAATTTGGTTCTTATCCTATGTTCTTAGGGTATATGATAGAAAAAACCGATTAAAAAAAACTTTAATGCATAATTTTTTTTCTATTTCCTAATTAGAGACATGGGATGAGATAAAACAGTGAAAAAAAAGTATAACCATTCCACATCCTACTACTATTTTTTTGGTTGAAAATAACATGGCATAGGCAATATATGTCATGGTACACAAAAAGCTCATAACCTCGAAAACTTGGGATAAATTCTCCAATTGTCACAAGCTAGGTTAGTAAGTGTGGCCAATTCAAAGTTTGTTCTTTATAAATTGTTATCAAAGTCGTTGTTTCAAACAACGATTTTACCCTACTTTGACTAAATATCAAAATAGTTTCGGATTTTTGCTATTTTGCAAAAAATTTTGACTAATTTGAAAAAAAAAATCAAGATGTGATTACATCTTAAGATACATGTGTACAAAGATTGGGTCGCTGTTGCATCAGATCCAACAAAAAATAAAATAACATCAAATTAAAGTTGATTGTAGCCAAAGATAAATTAATGTGCAGAGATTTGAGTGTGAACCAAGCTATATATATTATAATAATATATAGTTTACACTTGGTTGATTTTAAAAATTATTAGATTGCTCAATTTGAAGTAACAATTTATAATTTCACGATAAATCCACCTCGATCTATTAGTTAGCTTTAGACCTTTCAAAACTTGACCCGATCCGAGGATTCGGCCCAACCCGACCCGTAAAATGTGGGTTTTGGCGCAAATATTTCAACCCGAAGCAACCCGAACCCATTCAATCTGCAAATTTCTGGGTCGGATTGGGTCGACCCGTGGGTCACCCGTTGGGTCAAACTTTAAGATAATGAAAACATAAATAAATTACAATTTAACCTAATATTGAAATTTATTCCTAATAATAATCAGGATTGAATATTATATTTTTCATCATCAACTTTACTTTATAATTTAACATTACAATTTGTTATGTATATAAAATTACATATTACTATTGTAGCGACATTAATTATTTTTTTCAATAATATAACTATTATTAGGATAATATAACAATTTTAGATTTAGGAACTATGTAAATAGTCATTAAAAATAGGGATGGCAATTTCACCCACACCCGATTCGAACCTGAATCACCCGACCCGAAAAAAGTGGGTGAAAACCCGAAAAAAAGCGGGTGGAAAGTGGATGTGGGTGAAGTGGATATGGGTGGTGGGTCGGGTGGGGTGAAGTTTTTCTCAACCCGCACCCGATCCACCACCCGACCCACCACCCGCCACCCGACCCGACCCGTATAAAAACATATATTTTTTATATAAAATATATATATTTTATATAAAAAAATATATACACTTTTGTAAACCCTAATTTCCCTTCCCAAAGTTCCCCGCTTCCCTTTATCCTCTCGTGTTTTAGAATATTTATTTTAAGACTTATTGTATGTGTTTAAGACTACTTATTTTCCTTATGTTTTAGACTTATGATATGTGTTTAAGACTTGTGGCATGTGTTGTTTAAGACTTATGTATGTGTTTAAGACTTATTTAAGACTTAAATGTGTAAGATAATCATATTTTATACGTTGTTTTGTGTACCAAATTGATTGGAATTCAATTACATGCATTTAGGGAAAATCACCCACATTTCACTCATATATCACCCATTTCACCCGATCACCCGATGGATATGGGCGAAGTGGATATGGGTGAAGTGAATATGGGTGGGGTGATGGGTGGGAAAATGGGTCACCCATGGTGGGTCGGGTGAAATGGGGGTCCATCCACCCACCACCCGACCCAATGCCATCCCTAATTAAAAATACTCTATTTGTTTAATTTTAAATATTGTTTACTATTCATGTATGGTTTTAAGGATGATAATAATTATATAAAATATCCATTTATATAGTATATATAATTTCATACTTCAAAAACTAAAAAGAATGAAATTATAACAAGCAATAAATTTTTATTGATATTTTACATAATTTTATCATTTTAAAATAACGTGTATAAATAGTAAATAACATTTAAAAAATTATAGATGAGTAGTGGTCTCGACCCGTTGGATCGATCCGAACCCGTTAAATATGGGTGTGGGTTGAGCATTTCACGACCCGTAACCCGAAATGACCCGATCCGAAATGGACCCGAACGATGACCCGACCCAAACCCGACCCGCCCGACCTGTTTGACAGGTCTAGTTAGCTTGATCGATCTCAATGTGTAGATTAAGGGTTTTTCCCCTTTCTTTTTTTATCCTCAACGAGTCAACGGCCTCCTTCATAATCTGATAGCACGAGCCACAACCTGTGGCGGGAAAACTGTTGATTGCTTTGCCATTCAATGTGTGCAATTTTTTTTTTTAATCAGTCAACAAAACTTATAGCTAATCTGATCTGTACTAGATTAATTAAATTTATAACTGTGTGTATCATGTATAGGGATCTACGTGAAAAATGCTTTTGACAGTGAGCAATCGAATACAAATACTGTATTATTCATACACTTGGTGGGAAAAAAAAAAGATTTTGACACTATTAATCAATTCCAAATTGCAAAATTTTGACCAACGAATATTAACTGATATTTAATCTATATAAAATACTAAAACAGAGACCGATGGAGCGACCTCATGTCCACAAAATTTTCTGGATTAAACGGGATTATTTTTGCCTGCGTGGCATTTTCTGAATTAAAGCGGTATTATATTTCTAGGCCCCACCAATTAATAAGCCAAGATAATTAGTAAAAACATCAATAATCTATTCAATATAACCAATCTTTTTCAAATATTCCATCTTTTTAAATAAAATTAAATATATGTGTATAAAAAAATATTCAACCTTATATTATACTTAGTTGAAAATTTTATCTTCTTAGATAAATTGAATATATTTGTATGGATATATATCTCATAAGATTTTGTGTTGAATAGTTTAAGATAGAATATTTTAGTTGCTATATATATATATTCTAATTTATGAGTCATCACTAAACACGAAACCTTCAATATCATTAGCTGGATCAACAACTTTTAATAGTTGCAAATCAAGATTTGCCGCTTCAAGAGGTATAGTTTTGACTTTATTCATTATGTATAGATCCTACTACATGTATAATAGCTTTATATTCCTAAAATAAGGTCCCTAAAATAGCTTTATTCATCATATGTAGATTTGTTGCGCCGCTTCAAGAGGTATATATATATCCCTAAAATAGTTTTATCTAAAATTGTATCATGTGAATGAAGATTGGACTACTTACGCTCTACAGTCTACACACAGATTTGAGGTGGATGATGGATTAATTAGGAGCATGCCGAGTATAGTTTGCTTTACCGAGTTTGGATGACAATAATGTAAAGGACCGGATTTTTAAATCCTCATTCTAGAAAAAAAAAAGAAATTAAAAATGAATTTAAATCGGGCTATTTAGAATCTCTTAAAATGAATTCCGGCATGATTTTATCAGATCAATTAATTCGGTTTTAGAAATTCAATCTGAAATTTCGAATTGGGACGAGGTCGAGAGAGAGGGTTCGGGTTTTATTATTGGGTATTTCAAATGTAGTTTTGGTCCCATTTGTGTGTCTCATTCCTCTCCCCCTTTTCGATCAACAACAGTAGTAGGCTAGTAGCCCTTCTTCTCTTCTTCCTCTTTCAAATTGCCAGCCTTGTCCTCTTTTCCTTTGTCGAGTAGCAGCAGGTAGTAGCCCCAGCCAATCCTTCTGATTTACGCCAACCAACATTTCAGAGCAAGCATCCCCTTTTGCTTTCTTATATTCAAACAGCCTCTCCTCCTCTTCACTCCCATTTTGTTTTCAAACACCAACCCACCAAAACCCCATTTTGCTCCCTTGATTCCCTGTTACTCAGTCCACAAGGCCACAACCACCACGCGGACACCTCTTCCTCGCCTCTCCGCCACCTCAATACGGAGCCCAGGAGCTCTCTTGGTTCTCTAAGCATCGTCCGAGCGCTGTCCCGAGCACCACCCGAGACCTATCGAACTCGCAGCCAGCCCCACACCGCCGCCTCCTTCCATGGGTTCCGACGGCAGCAACACTGGCGCCCTCCCCGTCCTTTGTTTTCCAGAGCGCATCTCTGGGAGAAACCGAGCCTCGCTGAGCCCTTCCGAGCCACCTCCGAGGACTGACGAAGCGGAGCTGTGCCGCCCATAAACCCAGCGCCGATGCTCGTCCCTCCTCTTCCCTGTTTTGTCTTGATCCGAATCCGGTGAGTTTCTCCTCTTTCTTTCTCTCTAAATCGCCATAAAAACGCGCCTTTTGACCCTCTATCTTCGGCCTAGGCTGAACCAGCTTCAATTCCGCCTCCGACGAGCCCAATCGCTCCTCCGATGAAGTTCTCCGATCTCGGTAATCTCTCTCTTTCTCTCTCTCCTTCACTCGCGTTTGAGCCATTGGGGGTCCAGGGTGGTCGGAATCGTTGTTCAGTCGGGATGGGGGAGTTCGGGTTGGAAAGGTGGTCGCCGGCGTGGGCGGGCTCAAGAGCTCCGGTGAACTCGAGAGCGACGGGAGAGGCGAGTGTGCGTGTGCGACGAGCAGGGAGCACGGGCGCGAGAGGGAGCGAGAAGGTGAATGAGCGGGTGCGAGAGAGTGGCCGGGTTGGAGACGAGAGAGCTCCGGCGAGGACCTCGTTCTTCTTCCTCTTCCGTCTTTGCGCAGCGTTGGCCAACGAAGGAGACGCTCTCTCTTTCTTTTCTTCCTCTGGGGTTGGGCTTGGATCTGAGATCGGGTCGGGTTGCGAATCCGGATCTCATTCCCTTCTTTCTTTTACTGGGCCCGGGTTGGGCTTTGGCTTGGGGCTAGATTCGGGTTCTGTGTTGGGCTTTTGGGATGGGTTGTAAAGGGTTGTGTGATTGTCATAGTATTTCATATTGTTATGTTATATTTTATATGTTATGATTAGTAATTGTTATTATTATTATTATTATTATTATTATGTGATTTTTGGAGTTTTATAATAAATATTATATTTTTGGGATTTTATATATTATTAAAGTATTTAGAAAATAACATTATTTGGAATAGGTATTTTGTGATGTCTTAAATTATGATTTTAGGAAATTGAAATGAACTATGGGTTTTGATTTATAAATAGGGTTGTTAAATTAGAATTGTTTTGGTTATTTAATAGCAGAATTTATTTATATAAAGGTCTTGAAATAAAATGCCGGAATTATTTCTATAATATGATTTTGAGAGATTGGTTTTAAGGTTTAAATGTTTAATGTCAGGATTTAGTTAAGTATGACTTTAAAGGAACTGTTGATTTTCTAAGTCGATTTAACTTGAGATTTAAGAGTTGGAAAGTTTTGGGAAGAATGATTTTGGCCGATGTTGATCGTATCGGAAAGGTTTTGGAAATGGTTTTACTATCGATTGGTTTTGAGTATGTTGAGAACTTGAAATTCGTGTGTATGAATGATGGACCGATAGCTTATGGAAATGACTTGATGATAGGTGTGTATTGCTTTGGACTTGCATTTGGGCCCTTGCTTGTGTTATCTTGCTGTTCTGCATCTTCAGGTAAGTTCCCTAGGGGGCTTACTCAGGTTGGACATTCATGCATGTTGTTGTATTTTATGTTAGGTGTTGCATATGCATAAAAGCATGTCATGTAGTATCCTGCTTAGGTTGCACTAATTGAATGAGCATCTGCTTACTTTATGCGTCTGAAACAGAACGGCCGTTATCTGTGATAATCCTAGAGTCTTTGCTAGGGTCATAGGGTAGCCCAGCCTCATCGGGTACCCTGAGTCAATCGAGTCATGAACTTCCTTATATTATGAGATGCATGCGGGCTTATTTGTGGAGCGGGTTAGGCATGCGTGCCGCCCGATTATGATGGAATGCATTCACGAGCTGGCCAGTCTCCGCCCTATCGGAAGGGGGTGGAGGTAGGAGAGGGATATGCCACTTGGAATTGTCTTGGGCCCTTTACAGTATTTTTACACATTATTATAACTAGGAGGATGCTAGTATGGTTGACTTTCGTACTGCATTAGAGCATCTTTACTAGGTATAGCACATACTATGTGGCCTCAGCTGTAACGGCCCGGGATTATGATTCCCGGGTTACGTTTCGAGGGATGAAACCCCTCATTAGGATTTTGCGCCCCAAGTACAGGTTGAAGGTTTGAAATTCTACTCTAACGTTTTCAAGTGGGATTTCATACCCAAAATTCGAAGGGACCGTTGGAATCCCCGGGGAAGTCCCATGTACATGTCGTAAGTCTAAGCGTGGAGAATCAGTAGTCATGCAAATAGCGGAATTAATGTGTAATACAAAAGGGTGCCACGATAGAGCCGGGTCAAAACCAAATCAATAAGCGTATTTATCAAATGTAAGGTTAGACCATTTCTTTGCAATCGCCTAAGAGAGTGCCCACGTCATAGAAGCAAAGAATAATCATGCTGCAAGACAACCTAAAAAAATATGTATGCGGGGCGGTGTCAGATCGAAGCCCTACGCAAAGTAATCCCAAACCAGCAGACACATACACACGCTAGTCCTAATAAGGATGCTTCTAGGTGCAAGGCGGAATATTAACACACTAACATGCTCCTAATATCAAGTGCATAAATATAATAAGGCCTTAGCACCGAATACCAAGTGGTATATCCCTCTCCTACCTCCACCCCCTTCCGATAGGGCGGAGATTGACCAGCTCGTGAATGCATTCATTCATAATCGGGCGGCACGCATGCCCAACCCGCTCCACAATAAAGCCCGCAGGCATCTCATAATATAAGGAAGTACATGACTCGATTGACTCAGGACGGGACCCGATGAGACTAGGTCGTCCTATAACCCTAGCAATGACTCTAGTTACTTCACAGATAACGGCCGTTCTGTTTACAAAAGCAATGAGTAAACGAATGCTCAATCATGAGTGCAATCCTAGCAGGATACTACATGGCATGCTTTATTATGAATGCAAGCACCTAGTATGCACATGGCTACAAGCAGGGAGATCTCTTTTCGAATCTGAGTGAGCTCATATAGGAACTCACCTGGAAGTGCAGAACAGCAAAAGGCAACAACTAGGTATACAGAAAGTCAACATGTCACAGATGATCACCTAACACACATATATAAGTAATATAAATAAGTCTACTTCTAATGTTACTTAAGCATATAATATCACACACAAGTCATCAAATTTATTCCTCATTTTCCCAAGATTTCCCAAAACTCTTTTAAAACCTCAAGTTAGATCAATCACCATTCAAAACACTTCCTCAAATCATCCAAAAATTCATTTATAAAACATTACCCTTTCATCAACTTATTTATTATTATTTCAAGACAAATCCGACAAGGTTAGTATATCAAAATTCCTCTTTTTAACTTTATTAAATCAATCTTCATTTATCAAATCAATTCCAACCTTTAAAACCTTTTCCAAATTCTCTTTTAAAATGCAAGTCCAATAATATAATATTTTAAATCACCATAATGATTTTATAACTTTAAATCCAAATAATAATATTTTATTTTTAAACACATCAATAATATCATATAATATTTTATATTCCAATTAATTATTAATATTAATTTAACAAAATCGGAATTCACCATGTAAGTTTTTAAAACCTATTATTTTCTTTCACATTTGCACATAAACCATATTAGGCCCAAAATATGTGGATTGGTTTGAAGGAAAAATAGGCCCAAGTTCAGTTAAAATGAGATCCGGCCCATAAACTCAAGCCCATTGTCCCCCTTTAAAATCTGATTTTATTTTCCTGGACCAAACCGAACCGGTTCCATTTTATAAAGAAAACTGAACCAAACCCCCTTTTAAAACAAGGAGAACCGGCCTAATGGGTGAGAACTAAAAACGGAGCGGGCCCCACACGGCTTCTTCTTCCATTTTTGATTGAAAGAAAGAAGGAAAGAGCAGGAGCTCTGCTGGGTTCGAAAATGGCGGAAGGGAGAGAGAGATGGGGCTGCCGGCGACGACACCCGACTCCGACCACCCTTCCGACCTCGAGGACACGAAAGGCACTCAAAACGCAACCAAGGAAGAGGGAGAAAGGGGTGCTCACCGAGAGGTTTCGAAACTTCGCCGGAGAACTCGTCGATGGTCCGATCTGACTTCGTTGGTGCCGGATTCCTACGAGTCTGAACCTAGGACAAAGGAAAGAGGTGTAAAGGCGGAGCTTTATGACATCTAGGAGCGGAAGGAGGGGAAGAGCAGCTCACCGAAGGTTTCAATCGGAGAAACGGAGCGAGAGGACTCGGCGGAAAACGTCGCCGGAAGTGTCCAATCCGAAAGGAGGAGGACAGGGGAGGAGGCAGAGTGACGGCTCGGAGGCGCTCGGGAGCGCTACGGGGCTGCTGCTACTAGGCGCCTGGAGCTGCTGGTTTTGAAGGAGGAGGAAGGAGCCGAGATTGCTCAGCCCGGTCTCGGCCTTGCTCACGAACGGGGAACCGGGCTGCAGGCGCTTGGGTGTGCTCGAAAAACAGGGGAAACGAGAGCCCTTTGGTGGGTTTCTGCGGATGACATGGTGCGGTGAGGTGGAGATGACGACGCCGGCGTGGTGGTGTTGGGTGGCGAAAATGAGGGTGACGGTGGTGCTCAAGGGCTGCGAGGACAGCAGGGAAAAGGAAGGAAAAGGGGGGTTGTGTTCCTCATATTCAAAAGATAGAAATTTGGGAATTGAAATTTCTGATTTTTCGAAGATAGGTGAAGAGGAGCTGCAATAGGTTTTGGCGTTTTGCCTTGGTCAAATCTGAGGGTTTGTTTGTTTTCCAAATAAATGGAATCAAGAATAAAGGGGAAAAGCATAGATAAGATTTTACCCAAATGAGAGGGTATGAATTGGATTGGATAAGAATCCCGAAATGAAAGACGGATTCGACCCTTAAAATAAAAAAAATTAGGTCGGAATTAATTTTAGATTCATTTTTAATTTCGATTAAATAATTTTTTAGAACGAGTTTCCTTGAAATATCTGAATTAAATTCGATTAAATTTCATTTTTAATTTCTTTTTCCGAAAATTAGGATTTAAAAATCCGAGCCTTTACATCATCCACCTCTAAAAACAAGTCTCGTCCCCGAGACTAAAACCAAAACAAAGTAGGGGATGAAGTATGAAAGTGATGAGTCCGAGGACCATGTCCGAGGATCTTGTAATCATCTCGGTTGCGTCTTCCGGGATTCTCACAACATCATAGTCACGGTCGTGACATCTCCAATTGGTCTTGACAAGTATGCAATAAGCGCCCCTATCACATCCTCGCTTCGACTTTTCGGAAGTACCACAACTCTAAAAGTTCTACAATATCATCACTAGGTCTTAGCAAGCACCTTACAAGCGCCCCCATAAAATGCTTGTATCCACTTCGTGAAGTATCATAGAGTTGCCCGGGTTTAAAAAGTTTCAAAGGGGATTCCGAAAATGAAAAAGATTGGCCTCAAAATCGTGGAAATTATCGATCGTGTTGGGTCTTCCCAAATCCAAGTTAGTCATTTTCAACACAAGCAAAACCTCGACTTCAAAACCACCCAAAGCTTTTCAAATATGAGTTAGTCGTTTCCAAGCTCTTTCAAAATCTTTTAAATCCCAAGTTGATCAAACAAATTCAGAACTTAAGAGGTGGAGTCATCTACCTCTAAAGGCTCATCTACCTCTAAAGGCTAATCCCATATTCTCTTCCTAAGTTCCAATCTCAAAAGCAATTCCAATCTACGAATCTCTAGCCATTATCAGAATCGATATAACCAAGACATGCCACATCATAACAGCCCAAACACCGAAATTGGCCATGCCAAAACCGTAACATAAATAGTCATTACCAACTTTGTCGCACCCCAGTATATTAGAACGTCACACTCAACATTAGAATTCCATATTCTAGGTGTCAACAAATAAGAATGCATCAAGCAGAAATGTCATTTTTTAAAGGACAACACGAACACAAACACATCAAGTCTCAACCATAGTAGATCACATCAACATGGTTTCCTACTTACCCCTACCAACTCAACAGAATTTTGTCATAATAGGGTTTCAGTATAATGGGAAGACAACAAGTCAGCACAACAAAATCCATTTCAACAAGATTCAGCAAGCTAAGATATTCACCATTTTCATAGCCAAGGATTTAGCCTAAAATCAATTTTGAAATATCAATGCATAGAGGCATCACCACAAGCACGTTTCAGCAATTCAATGTTCAAGTTATCAACATAGAACATGTCATGCTCTCATGGTTCAGCAATAGCAAAGTCTAACAACATAGCAAGCACAAAATATAATCACGACAACATTTACCTTAACAGGACATCGCATATCATTATATTAGGATAACATGCATCCTCATACTATGGACTCTACACTCTACTATCACTTAATTCCCAAGTATTTCATATTAGCATATAACATGATTTCACATTAGGTTTATACATCATTATCTCTCATTGCCTCAAACAGTCACATGTCATAAGTCCTAAGATACTATCATGATCAGCAAGTATTGCAGAATATCAGGTATCGACATAGCAAGACAAGTTACCACATAACCTCATGTTAATAATAATTTGAGCAAAGGTAATATCATGTCAACATTACAATATCATATTGTCACATATTATCGGGGCACATAATGTCATGATTACTAAACACAGGGTCAGGATCTCAACATGTATAGTTCACGTTCCACGAGTAAAGGAAGCAAGCAAGGCTTACCAAGACAGAACACCAATCATATTACAAGGTCAGTCACATAGGAACACCAAAGCACTAAATTCATCATCATAAGTAGAAGTCAACCAAGTAACGTTCACCAACAGTTCATCATTCAAAGAATCAATGTGTCAGTTCTGGGACCTGGGGTTATGAGCCCACCGTGCTTCAGCTGCGCCGCTCCTGTGCTATTTGGCTAAACGTGCACTTTTCTATGCCATCTTTCGTCAAAGTATTGCAATCAAATTTTAAGTTAGTGGAGATAGGGGAGAGACAAGGAGGACAACCCGAACTCCCCACGGAACCGAACACAGACCAACTAATGATGACACGACGAAAAAAAACAAGATCCCAACCCAAGAAGGAGTAAGGTGCCCTTATGGAACTCTACGAGGTTACAAGTGCAGCAAGCAACAAAACACATACCAATCATGAAGTAAACTAGTTGAATCACTGGACACTAACATGTACCTACCTTAATGAAAGATGTTAACAAATAGGGGCAACCAAAAACAAGATCGAGTTCTGCATGGGGAATAAGAAACTAGCTAGCAACTTTTCATTTCATATATCAGACGAGCTTGACATGTATACACGGATGCAACAATAGATTTGTGCGACATAAAGCTTATGCAGGATCTAGTAAACAACACAGAGCATTACACGTAGGGTAAATTGTTCATGACAGGTACACATAGGCAGGTCATATAAAGGCGGTACAATAATCACATCTTATAGCATTGACTTCTCATAATGATAGGGTAAGCGTGGGATGTCATCACACAAGGAGCTATGGGGAAAGTAAGTCCTTCATGATACTAGTAATATATATTTAAGGAAAAAGCGCAATCAAAGGTAGTCGTTTAGGAGCAAATCACCAAAATTATTTTTCATGCACATATGTATCTACCATGCCATAGGGTATAACACGCAACAGGGCACTCAACTGACAATTAACACACCTTTCACAAAAGTAAGAATTTATCCAGATAAATGTCGGAAGGGCATCATGTGATAAGAACAACAATTCAGATGAGAACAGGGATAAGCATGACACTAATCATACTTATTATGAGACAACTTTGTGGAGGCATAGCATTCTAACTGGCTAGCAATATTTAATATGCTTAGATAGTCACAAAATCATATAGAGAGGGTATAACAAGGCTATCACAACCTATGACAAGGGTGGCTACATGAGATGTAAGTTGAGCATGCGATCGTACAAGTCACATCTCTACATGCATAGATTTTACAAGATACTACATGACATTCACAGATGTATATGAATAAGATGCATCGAGTAACTCCACATAATAGTAGGACGTGTCATAGAAGTTTAAGCAAGACCACTATTGCACCTAAACATTAGCACATATAAAAGGAATATAAGCAATTGTGATGGATGAGTCATGCACATATCATAGTGCGAAACAGGATAAGGCTCCTAAGGTATCATGCTTCAAGGGAGCGGTATGCTACATTATGTATGCAAGGGTAATCATGCGAGGTGCCAGATTATTCATTTACGGAAGCCTTAAAAGGTCAGGGCATGCAGAAACAATATCGAGTGATGAGATGATTGTCACACATTGATAATCACCTAATGCTTAACATGCGTTGAAAATAGGCATTAACTCTATAACTGGGTCCATCAATTCCTAACCAGTTAAAAGGATTGCACATTAGAGACGTTGGAAATAATACAAGACTGCAAAGTTTATTCCACGAAAGAGCAGATCGTAATGCAAGTAAGGCATGAATACACACAAGCCATAATTCATGGGTACTATAAGATATAGTTTAACATGATAAGAGGTGCAGTTATGCAGCATAAGTTACATGTTCATTTAACAACTAGCACGAATGCATTTAAGGAGTCAACCAATCGTAACATGACCATATGGGGTCAAGGGGGAAGTATGACGGAACAACAATATGAGCTTCAGATAGTACAGTTTCACATGAATATAAAGCATGCAAGTACACAGGTATAGATTGATAGCATACAACCAGGGCATGTATTTAACATAAGGATATATCAAGTCACATCGTGATCCTACATGGTGCTAGCGATACATGATAAGACCTGGGTATCTTTATAGAGTGAACAAGAGAACATCACGGACGATAGATTATAATCATGCTAGGAATTAATGAACCGTCATAGGAGTACATGGAATGATACAGTACTATCACATCATGTAACAATCATGTTCACGTGATGAAGCAAGCACGACAAATTACCACTCGGCGAGTCATATTGGAATTCATAAGCCCTATAGGATACTACCAGCACATATCGAACATGAGTACAAACAAGGTACTTCGAATAGACTCACTCTAGCATTCAGGTATCATTTATATGCGAAAATATAATACTAACTCATGATTTGTACATACGTCCATTAGATTAGCACAACAGTTTGCAAAGAGCTAAATAAGCCACACCGTAATGATCTAGAAGCACGACAAGCATATAGCGGAGTATAACATGGGTCTAAAGCAAGGTAGCTAGGCATGGATAGGATAACAGACAATTACGAGTCCATGTAAATATCTAAATGGCACATGCACAGAATATCAAGTCATACGTTCAGGAAAATACGAGAGAATACCACTTAGCATGAGAAAACATCATGAAAATCAGGAAGGTAAGCATGCTATGGTTTAGTGGTCATAAAAGGCACGAGTAGCAAGAGTTAGACTAACATGCTAAGGATCACACTATCATGATCCTAATCCAGGAGAGAGAGTGTACACATCATGCGGATTCGTAACTTACAACATATGCATTCAATCCATCATTAGTATGACAATGCGAGGAGCCAATGAAGTCAGGTTGCACATGCTTAGGGGATTGACAGAAATACAACGAAGCATGACATAAGACCTAAACAAGGTGGCCAAGCATGGATACATAATGGCATACTACCACAAATCCACATTAAGGATCATCATCACAATATATGCTGGGAATAACACATCAAGTCGAGTCATGCATATACAAAATCAGGAATTATAATGGTGTGTGCTCGTGTGGCGTATCAATTCATATATTCATTAAGGCATGTGAGAAACATGGAGATCATCATGGCATGACAATTAGGTAAGCATGCTGGAAATTAGGCATCATACGAGGCAGGTTGGAAATCAAGTTGTAACACACACTCATCAAGTAAAGACTCACCCTAACAGGATATCAGAATAGAACGATCACACTATCATGAGCCTATTTACATATAATTAGGTAGCTCCCTAACACATGACACATACATTCAAGCCTTAGTATAACAATGCACACACTAAGTAGATCAGGCTGGGATGATATGGGGGCATAACAGATGTAACACGGACCTAAACAGTGGCTAAACATGGACATCAAGATATGTAGGCGTAAATTCACACTAACAATCAATCTGCAAGTCTAGGGGGTAGTACATATAAAATCATGCAATCATGGACAGAGCAATTAAGATAGCCGACAGAGATCTACAAGGGCGACTCTGACTCACTCCCAGAATTCCCATGACTTGTTTCCCCGTGGAATATTCGTGTGACTCTCAAGTAGGGTAGCAAACGGGTCAAGTAAACATCGTACTCCAATACAACCTCAAATGTGGTTATTCCTCCCAATTTCCCGTATATCACACCGACATTGCAAGAAAAGCTCAATAGAGACGTTTAGTAAGGTCGGGAAAAGAAGACCGAAGAAGGAAATAATCAGGCTTAAGAGGTCAAAGACGATCCCACGAGGACTAGAATCCCGACTCTATAATGGCAGAAGGTCTCCCTTGCTATTCCATTCACATAGGCATTTAACACATGATTCATAGTCAAGAATATCAACCAGGTTTCCAAGTTAAGCATGCAACACTCAGCACGGAACAATCAACAATCAAGTTATCCTATGACCGCCCTTCGAGGGGCGACTGACCGAAGGGGCAAAACCTCACGATCTCTACCTAACTCGCCACTCCAGCCACTACGGCTCAATCCCTTGGAGTCTTGTAGGCCCATCTGTAAATAACAAGCTATATTTTTGCCTACCCGTTCCCAACTACATCCAATAGGAATGGTCTATCGCATTTACTACCCCTTCGTTTCCCTTTCTTTGATGACCAAATTTAATAAGTCAAGTTCATATTCAGTCCATTTAAGTTAGCCATATTAAATTCATTTTGCCCCTTCTAAAACATTTTGAAAAACCATTTGAAAACCTTGGGCCACTTTCAAAACCACTTCAACCTATCATACTCGGTTTGCATAACCTGGCTCTGATACCATCTTTGTAACGGCCCGGGATTATGATTCCCGGGTTACGTTTCGAGGGATGAAACCCCTCGTTAGGATCTTGCGCCCCAAGTACAGGTTGAAGGTTTGAAATTCTACTCTAACTTTTTCAAGTGGGATTTCATACCCAAAATTCAAAGGGACCGTTCGAATCCCCGGGGAAGTCCCATGTACCTGTCGTAAGTCTAAGCGTGGAGAATCAGTAGTCATGCAAATAGCGGAATTAATGTGTAATACAAAAGGGTGCCACGGCAGAGCCGGGTCAAAACCAAATCAATAAGCGTATTTATCAAATGTAAGGTTAGACCATTTCTTTGCAATCGCCTAAGAGAGTGCCCACGTCATAGAAGCAAAGAATAATTATGCTGCAAGACAACCTAAAAAAATATGTATGCGGGGCGGTGTCAGATCGAAGCCCTACGCAAAGTAATCCCAAACCAGCAGACACATACACACGCTAGTCCTAATAAGGATGCTTCTAGGTGCAAGGCGGAATATTAACACACTAACATGCTCCTAATATCAAGTGCATAAATATAATAAGGCCTTAGCACCGAATACCAAGTGGTATATCCCTCTCCTACCTCCACCCCCTTCCGATAGGGCGGAGACTGGCCAGCTCGTGAATGCATTCATTCATAATCGGGCGGCACGCATGCCCAACCCGCTCCACAATAAAGCCCGCAGGCATCTCATAATATAAGGAAGTACATGACTCGATTGACTCAGGACGGGACCCGATGAGACTAGGTCGTCCTATAACCCTAGCAATGACTCTAGTTACTTCACAGATAACGGCCGTTCTGTTTACAAAAGCAATGAGTAAACGAATGCTCAATCATGAGTGCAATCCTAGCAGGATACTACATGGCATGCTTTATTATGAATGCAAGCACCTAGTATGCACATGGCTACAAGCAGGGAGATCTCTTTTCGAATCTGAGTGAGCTCATATAGGAACTCACCTGGAAGTGCAAAACAGCAAAAGGCAACAACTAGGTATACAGAAAGCCAACATGTCACAGATGATCACCTAACACACATATATAAGTAATATAAATAAGTCTACTTCTAATGTTACTTAAGCATATAATATCACACACAAGTCATCAAATTTATTCCTCATTTTCCCAAGATTTCCCAAAACTCTTTTAAAACCTCAAGTTAGATCAATCACCATTCAAAACACTTCCTCAAATCATCCAAAAATTCATTTATAAAACATTACCGTTTTATCAACTTATTTATTATTATTTCAAGACAAATCCGACAAGGTTAGTATATCAAAATTCCTCTTTTTAACTTTATTAAATCAATCTTCATTTATCAAATCAATTCCAACCTTTAAAACCTTTTTCCAAATTCTCTTTTAAAATGCAAGTCCAATAATATAATATTTTAAATCACCATAATGATTTTATAACTTTAAATCCAAATAATAATATTTTATTTTTAAACACATCAATAATATCATATAATATTTTATATTCCAATTAATTATTAATATTAATTTAACAAAATCGGAATTCACCATGTAAGTTTTTAAAACCTATTATTTTCTTTCACATTTGCACATAAACCATATTAGGCCCAAAATATGTGGATTGGTTTGAAGGAAAAATAGGCCCAAGTTCAGTTAAAATGAGATCCGGCCCATAAACTCAAGCCCATTGTCCCCCTTTAAAATCTGATTTTATTTTCCTGGACCAAACCGAACCGGTTCCATTTTATAAAGAAAACTGAACCAAACCCCCTTTTAAAACAAGGAGAACCGGCCCAATGGGTGAGAACTAAAAACGGAGCGGGCCCCACACGACTTCTTCTTCCATTTTTGATTGAAAGAAAGAAGGAAAGAGCAGGAGCTCTGCTGGGTTCGAAAATGGCGGAAGGGAGAGGGAGAGATGGGGCTGCCGGCGACGACACCCGACTCCGACCACCCTTCCGACCTCGAGGACACGAAAGGCACTCAAAACGTAACCAAGGAAGAGGGAGAAAGGGGTGCTCACCGAGAGGTTTCGAAACTTCGCCGGAGAACTCGTCGATGGTCCGATCTGACTTCGTCGGTGCCGGATTCCTATGAGTCTGAACCTAGGACAAAGGAAAGAGGTGTAAAGACGGAGCTTTATGACATCTAGGAGCGGAAGGAGGGGAAGAGCAGCTCACCGAAGGTTTCAATCGGAGAAACGGAGTGAGAGGACTCGGCGGAAAACGTCACCGGAAGTGTCCAATCCGAAAGGAGGAGGACAGGGGAGGAGGCAGAGTGACGGCTCGAAGGCGCTCGGGAGCGCTACGGGGCTGCTGCTACTAGGCACCTGGAGCTGCTGGTTTTGAAGGAGGAGGAAGGAGCCGAGATTGCTCAGCCCGGTCTCGGCCTTGCTCACGAACGGGGAACCGGGCTGCAGGCGCTTGGGTGTGCTCGGAAAACAGGGGAAACGAGAGCCCTTTGGTGGGTTTCTGCAGATGACATGGTGCGGTGAGGTGGAGATGACGACGCCGGCGTGGTGGTGTTGGGTGGCGAAAATGAGGGTGACGGTGGTGCTCAAGGGCTGCGAGGACAGCAGGGAAAAGGAAGGAAAAGGGGGGTTGTGTTCCTCATATTCAAAAGATAGAAATTTGGGAATTGAAATTTCTGATTTTGTGAAGATAGGTGAAGAGGAGCTGCAATAGGTTTTGGCGTTTTGCCTTGGTCAAATCTGAGGGTTTGTTTGTTTTCCAAATAAATGGAATCAAGAATAAAGGGGAAAAGCATAGATAAGATTTTACCCAAATGAGAGGGTATGAATTGGATTGGATAAGAATCCCGAAATGAAAGACGGATTCGACCCTTAAAATATAAAAAATTAGGTCGGAATTAATTTTAGATTCATTTTTAATTTCGATTAATTAATTTTTTAGAACGAGTTTCCTTGAAATATCTGAATTAAATTCGATTAAATTTCATTTTTAATTTCTTTTTCCGAAAATTGGGATTTAAAAATCCGAGCCTTTACATCAGCGAGGACTGCCGGTCCCGCATGAGTGGCTCGATCTGACTCCTTTCCCCGTTCTTTTTTTTAAGGTATTTTCTGCAGATTTTGATTGCTCGATGTCTATATGACGGGGTTCCCTTGTTGCGAATCGAAGAACCTGGCTAATTCTCTAACTTGGTGTAAATGGTAATCACTTGCTTATGATTTGGTTTGACCCGGCTTTGTCGTGGTATTTGTATCCTAGCTTTGCTTCCGCTTTACTTTCGGTTGAATTGGATTTTGCGACATAGTCTTAGGACAGGTAAAGGGTACCCAATGGTCCTTCGAGGTTTTTAGGGTTTGAAATCCCTTCTTCTACTAATCTTAAATGAGTTTGAAATCTCGACCCGTACCTGGATTGCAAGATCCGAACAAGGGGTTTTATCCCTTGAAACGTAACCCGAAAATCATAATTCTGGGCCGTTACAAATAAATCTTCCATCCCATATTCATTAGTTTTGTTTTAATCTTTACCGAGTTACAAGATATTTCATAATAACTAACTTTATTTTATTATCATGTTTAAAATACCTTCATTTAATTTATTTTATTATCATGTTTAAAATACGTACATTAATTAGTTTTAATTTATGCTTTATTTTTATTAGTGGTACACATGAATTGTAAAATAGTTATTAATTTATTAATTAACGTCCACATAATTTTCTGGATTAAAGTGGTGATATATTTTTTAGCCATATCAATTAATAAGTCAATAAATTTAGGTAGAAAACTTATCATTTTAGATCAAATAATCTATCCAATACAACCTTATATCTTAATTCGATCAAATAATTAATTGATCATTCAAGGTAAAATAACTAACAATAAACCAAAATCTTTCAACTTGCTAAAATCCACCGCTAACCATAATAAATAGTTTTTATTAAAAATAATTATATTTAGAACTACGTACAACGTATAGTTTAACGTTGGGTAAGGTGTCAGTATATTCAAATAAAAATAATTATATTCAAATAAGTTACAAAATATTATAAAAAAATCATAATATATAAACTACGTACAACATATAGCCATAAAAAAATTGTTAGTATTCCAACCAATTTTATTAAAAACAAATACATTCAAGTGAATATAGATTCACGTTGAGTATAGATTGTTACTTGAAATCTTGGATTCACATTGAGTATAGATTCACGTTGAGTATTAGCCAGGACCTAGGAAATGAATACGGAATGCTATCTTTTAAATTCATATCAATATAGTTTACAAAGTTTAACTCTTGATGTTTTATGGGAAAAGTAGGTTCAGATTATTTTAAAATAATTATGGATGTTTTTAAATACACCGCAAATCTACCTTTAAAAATGCACGTTGTTTTTGACGTGTAAGCCATCATCACTAATTAGTCCATCTAAAAAAATGCAAGGTTTGTGGTGTATATAGCGGAGGCGATAACTATTTCACATTTAAATATATTATATTCAATTTGATCTAAAAGTAGAATATTTGACCAAAATTTGAGGGCATAATACATATTTATATATAGATATATTATATTCATTTTGATTTAAAACATAGAATAATTGATCAAATACTGGATAAGATTATTTGAACTAAAAATATAAGTTTTCTAACTAATTAATTGGATGGAAATACACAGCTAATTGGATACACCCATAATTGATAAATACAACTAATTCAATTCATAACCCGTTGAAACTTGGCAGGGAAAAAAAATCAGTATATAATTCATTATTATGAATTGTGGCGTAGGAGCAAATTGAATATATAGAGAATTGGAGAGGGCTTTCCTTATTAGTAAAAAAAATTTAAATAGGAAAATAGCCAAACAGATAAATTTTATTCTATGATTTTGTGTACTTTTTATTTTTATCTTAAAATTTTCTTGAAGATTTTGATTTATTTATTAGAGAAAATTTTAGTATATTAATTTCAATCAAACATAATTTATTTATCTATTATATATATATATATATATATATATATATATATATATATATATATATATATATATATATATATATATGTTTAAATGTTGATTTTTCTATATATGTGTGTGTTGTATACTGAATAGAACTCAACATACTCTTAATTTATCTTTTTAGATTAAATAATCTATACAATATAACCTTATATTTAGATTAAAGTAGAGTCTTATTTTAAAACAAGACTTTTTTTACTTTCACAATTTAATAATAAAAAATTAAACATGGATAATTGATATAATAAAATATAATTTATTAAACAACTTATTATTTTGGAACTTATTAGGGGTTAATATGGGTACATACTACATAATTTATCATAGTATTAAACTATATATATATTAATATTTGTAAATAAGACCGTAGTTAGGTAATTGCAAGATTAAAGTATATATTCAAGACACCGTAGATAGGTTTTCTATCATTAAAATAAATAAAAATTAATTTTTTTTATTTAATGAAAATAAATTGATCAATCACATTATGAAGAAATATGTGGCAACCAGTTGAAATAACACATATAAGTTCTTAATCAATATATACGCTATAAAATTCACGTTAAAAAAGTAGGCTATAAAATTTTCACTTAATAAAATATCACTTCAACTCATAACTCATATATATCAGAATGATTTTATTTTTATAAATTATAAAGTAAGCCTTATTGGATAATTAATTAATCATATATGAACAATCACCAATCTATTTATGATAAAAAAAATATATATTATCCATTGAAAACAATAAGATTAAATCTGAATAATATTTTATCCAATTTTATGATAACTTTTATAGTAACAATCTAAATTTAATATTAATATCATTTAAAAATAACTGTCAAATTTATCAATAGATTTTGTTTTAAAAAATAATATACGAGAATATAATAGTAAAAAAATTAACATGCCGTGCAAGAGCACGGGTAATATATACTAGTTAGATTTGTAAAACAAAGCTAAGCCCAGATCTAGTAAAAACTTTTATTTGTGGTGCCGTGGTGGTGTTGAAAAATCCCATAGGTAGAGTTGGAATATTGTATGTATAATGATTCATTTTATTTATTTATTTATATTGTTTAGAGTTTTTTTAATAGGGTCTAAAGCCTCCTAAATTGATAAAGTATGGGAAGTTAGATCATTAATAGAGTATATTTGAAATCAGATATAATTAATAAAAAAAATTATTTCGTTACGGAGGGAGTATAATTTTTTGATTTCATACTTAATACTGTAATTATAATAAATGCATGGAAACAAGACCGATATTATTTTGGGGGTTGATTTAACTATTTTTGTCTACATAATAAGTCGAGACTACAAAAAAAAAACCTAGTTTAAGTTGCGAGAGATTGAGTTAATTAGTACCGGTTTGGCATAAGTATATTAAAACTTTTTTTAAAGGGGTATGATGTTTTTTTATTATTATTTTTTGCGATTTAAAAAAAATATTTGTATAAAAATATAGAATTTGTCATATTAAACAATAATTCCCTATTTTAATCTATTCACAAAAGGCTAAAATTTTGATATATTTAAAAAAGAATTCATCAAGTATTTCATATAGATATTGAGCTAGATTAAGGGTGTGTTTTCTTCGCCCTTATTTTAAGGGACGGAGGAGGTGGAAGGAGATGGAGGTGGGGAAAATTTCCCCACCTTGTGAGAGAGGGTGGAGGAGGTGGAGGCAAACTCCACTCAGCCCACCCCTTAAATGAAGGTGGACGCCTGGACGGGGTGGGGCGCCAAACACACCCTAATACGTAGTACTACTTGACATTTCAAACAGACCCAATTTGAGCAACTTCATTATAAATTATAATAAATTCATAGAATTTATTCATAAAGCCAACTCATTCTAAAATTACTTAATTTGAGCTACGCCATTTGGAGCTCTTCACATCTTGAATTTCTTCATCAAATATTTCATTTGAATTTCTTCATTTGTAGCTATTTTAAAATTGTACTAAGTTGTGATTGCGGCTGTTATTCGAGTCAAACGAGTCTATTATTGCTTGTTCATATTTAATTCATTTAGAATATGAATAAGCTCGAGCCGAGTTTACATTTTAACTCGGGTTTAAAAATGTGTTCATACTCGGTTCGTTTAATAAATGAACGAGCTTGAACCGAGCTTTTTTCGATGATTAAGCAGTTTTACTTGCTTATTATCCAGTAACTTAAAGAAAATTTTAAAAATTTCATAAAATTCAAGCTATTCGAGCTTAATTCGAAAAATATGTTCATACTCGGCTCATTAGCCACCTTAGACGCTACAGACACGAAACCACTATAAATAAGAGGCCCAGTTGAGTTTAAGGTACAACCAAGCTGGAAACCCAGCCCAACCCAAAATGGGATTCCCGCTTTCAAAATTGGTCTTACTCCTCCAGCTTTCATTGCTGGCCCTAACTGCTTATTCCCTAGATGCTCAGCCACCGTCGTACCACCATCACCACCGTCACCGCCACCACCACAAACACCCTCAACCACCCATCCCCCCTCCTACTTATCCTCCTGTCAAGCCTCCAACTCAACCGCCGGTTAAGCCCCCAACTAATCCCCCTGTCAAACCCCCGGTTCACCCACCGGTCAAACCTCCAACCAAACCGCCTGTAAACCCTCCAGTTAAACCCCCGGTTCATCCACCGGTTCGGCCTCCAACCCACCCACCTATCAAACCCCCGGTTTACCCGCCGGTTAAGCCTCCAACCAAGCCCCCAGCACAACCCCCAGTAAAACCCCCGGTTCACCCGCCGGTTAAGCCTCCAACCAAGCCGCCAACTCTTCCTCCTGTCAACCCCCCGGTTCACCCACCAGTAAAACCCCCGGTTCACCCGCCAACTCTTCCCCCGGTTCACCCTCCAGTTAAACCCCCGGTTAAGCCGCCAACTCCACCACCTGCCAAACCACCAACTCCCCCACCAGCAATATATATCCCTCCTCCCACTGAACGGCCGGTGGTCGTCCAAGGCTTTGTCTACTGCAAGAACTGCTCCTACATCGGCATTGATACCGTCGACGGTGCTAAGCCCCTTTCTGGTTTGCTACATTACCCTCCCCTTTCAATTTCCAACCTTCAATTAACATTTTCCTTTTTAATTAACTTTAAAAAACTCTTGATCATATAGTTAATTATCTGCAATTTTATTCACAAAATTAATTAATGTAGCTGATTTTAAAAACCTGATGCAGGTGCAAAGGTGGAGTTGAGATGCAAGACGAAGAGGTTCTTCGGAAACCCTAAACCCAAAGCCGATATCACAGACGACAGCGGAAGATTCTCGATTGAGGCTCCGAAGAGCGTAAACTCGACCACAGTGGGAACCAAGTGCCGCGTATATCTGGTGGAGCGGCAGCCGCGCAGCCTAAGGGGGCCCTGCAAACGCCGGACCAATCTTAACGGCGGGATCAAAGGCGGAGTCTTGACTCCTCAGGAAACATTCGTGGCGCTCCCGTACCCGCTCTTCAGGGCAGGGCCCTTCGCCTTTGAGCCGCCCAAGCGCTTCTGCCGCAAACACTGATCTGCAATGGATCCATCGATCGATGTGTTTAGCATTCATTTGGACATTCGATCCGTGTTTCTCTCTTGTGATTTACTACAATAAATTGATCAATTACGATTTAAAGACTAGCTAGAACTAGAAAGCTGTAATTGATTGGATACGAGCAATAAAGGATAGTGTTCATTCACTCATCATCTTCAATTTATTTTTATTTTTTTTAAATAATAGAAAGTAGTTAAGTCTAGATACATTCAGTTTGTAGTCCAGTTTAGAGCATCTTTACGGATGACAACTTCCAGTTCTATGTTGGAGTTAAGGTTAACATTAGAGCTTAAATGTCTCGGTGGATCAGTCTACCCGCGACGCTATTAACCGAGGAAAATTTCAACAGGTGCAGTCAAGACTCGAGAGTCAGAGATGAGCATTTAAGTGTCCCATGGGCAATTCCCCAAGAATGCATTAATAATGCATTGATTGTCTCTTTCAATTTCAATTTTTTTTTATTGAGTGATTATTTGATACCCTTGTATACATCCAGGACTTCGACCCCGATCACAGTATTGCAGTTCCCTCTTTCGGCTTTTAGAGATATGTATGTGCATTGTGGTCTCTTATAATATATCCTATCGACAATTGTCGTCACTAGGAGCTTCATTAAAAAGACTCAGTTATCTTATTCCAAAGTTTTGTACTCATCATCATCAATTGTCGTCACTAGGAGCTTCATTAAAATGAAAAATAAATTATTTTAAAAAAATAACTCAGTTTTCTTATTCCAAAGTTTTGGAGAATCATTTAATTTTAGAGAAGGTTGTAAATATAGTAAAATTCTTTATTTTTAATTATTAGTATGAGATGAAAAATCTGTTAGATGAAAAAAATATGATTATTTATAGATTTTAAAAGACTTTCATTCATAAACTTAATTTGTTATTATTTTTTTTGGTAGGAGACTGTGAGAGGTAGGCTCTCATCTATAAATAACAAACGGACTACACAGGCACCAAACGGGGAGTAGTCCTTCCCCTAGCGTCCTCATCAACAATGAGTTCAATCTCTAAAGGCGAAATTGAAATACTATGTACACCAAAAGGAAAAGTATAAGCAAGAGCCGCGAGGGAGTCGGCGACGGAGTTCGCTTCCCTGAAGACATGTCTCAACTGGACCTCCCAGTCTAGACTGAGTAAGCTCCGGCACTGCTGTACCAGGCTAGAAAGGGGGTGATAACTCCCCACTCCCTTCTGAAGCAATCTGATTGCAGTCCTAGAGTCCGACTCGACAATCACCTGCTTGTGTCCTGCCTCCCACGCCAATCGGATCCCATCCAGCAGACCCCAAAGCTCGGCAATTGGCACCGTACAACACCCAATGCGTCGAGCATAACCGGCCAGCCAACGCCCATCTACATCCTGCATAACTCCGCCAGCACCAGCACTCCCATCCGACGCAACAGAGCCATCGGTATTCACCTTAACCCAGCCCACAATTGGCTTCTCCCACCCGATCTCCGCCCTATGCTTCTCGACGGCGGCTGTCCTGACACCAAGGCGTTTCCAAGCAGCAACGTATTCTAGTGCTTTTGTCTTGATGAACTGCACTCTGTCGACCAAACATTCCTTACCGTTAAACACACGATCATTCCGCCACCTCCAAATCCACCAAAGCGCCGTCGCGAAAACACAACCCCAATCGACATTTCCCACATAAACCTGCGTCACAAGCAGATGCTCCCTAACCCAGGCAGCAAATGGGCTCTCAATGAAAGCCCGGCTGCTCGTCGGCCTACCAAAAGCCATCCACAACCCATCAACCTTGCAGCAATGCCTAAACAAGTGATTGAGGGTCTCGGCTTGGTCTGAGCACGCACCACAGGTTGGATCCGTCGCGATATGGCGTCTACACCTCTCCTCATTAGTAAGAATAACCCCTCTAAGTATCAACCATATGAAACACCGGATGCGTTCCGGCACCTTCAACCCCCAGATTCTTCAAAACACATGTGAATCATTGAAACTCACCTCATGGGAGCCCCTAATCAACTCGTATGCCGATTTGATGGAGTAGTTACCATCCGGCGTCGCCTGTCAGCATAGTCGATCCTCCGACATGTCGGCATCTTCCAGCCCCGATTTTTCAATTAGCTTGGTTGCTGGTTGGGTTCTTAAGTGCAGTTAATATAGGGTGATAATGTTTACACCGCAGAATTTTACTATGTACACCACAAAAAAAATTTCGGCCTTTTATTTGGAAATTAGTGCGCCTCTAAAGGCGTAGGGTTTTTTTTTTTTTAATCGTCATTTCAGGTGCGTTCACAAGCCGGTTGTTTTCCCCTTCATCTGCCGCTCGCCTTCTTCTCTGTCGCTCTATCTCCCAGGCGAGCTCCCTTGGCTTGCACGATCGGTGCCCCACCAGAGCTCAACCGATTTTGCGACTCTGAAGTCCTGCTGTCGTCGAAAAAGTAAGTCGGAGAATCTCTTTTTGTGTTTTAAGACCGAATTGACAGGATTTACTTAGGTTTTCGGTTTTGATAGGGCTTCTTTGTGAAATCGGAATTTCGCCATTTAGTCAGGGGGTTTTCCTTTTCATCTGGTTAGGTTTCCGGGTTGCATATGTCGAAATCAAGATTTTGTCTGTTTGTGTTGGTCCTGTAAAGCGACTTGCAATTATTGTCACACGTGAGGATGGATTTTATCTGTTTCTTTTTCTTCTTTTGTTGTTTTATGTACTGAAAAACATAAGCTAAAAAGGAATTGAATAGTTTGTAAGGAGAAGGAGTAGCGTTAAGTTGTTGATGTTGATACTTTGATGAGACTAGTACTAATGTATAGCAATAATCAGGCTTTGAATCATATCCATGGCCCGTAGCAAGAAGGTTGCAGTGAAGTCTACTCCTACACCGAGTCGGCGCCTCCACGACCATGGTGATCGGAGATGCGTTATTTGCCTGGTTAGAAATCTAATTTCTTATTTTAGTAGTTTGTGCATTCGATGTTTATTGAAGTAAAATTGATTTGGGGAAATACGAAATTTAGGATTCCAAAACAAATAATTCTAGTACATGGCCATACTATAAATGCATAAGTTAAAAAAGGAATTCCAATGCATAAGTTGAAAAAGAAATTCCATAACAAGTAATCAAGGAAAAACAGTCGATATCTTCATCATACTAGAATATAATATGTTATATATATCTTATAGTTTTATAAAAGTCAAACAAGGTGGCTACTTTTACAATAAAGCAAAGGCATATAGACATTTCAAAGGTAAATATAAATGAATATAATAAGGAAATTAGATATTCTAAATGACCATACATATTATAAGGTTGATTGATGATGTAACGTAGAAACCTCGGGTAGATGGTCGAGTGGTGACACAATCTGCTAGGCGTGCGAATGTTCTTATACAAGGGCAAACACATAGAAGGAGACGCACACGAGAGATAATCGAGGAGACATAGGTTATGGAAGAAGAACTACAGGATGAGAGTGGGGATAAGGACCCATCTATGATGTCTACACCCGAGAATGCTTCCGATCCAGCAGTTTTGCAGTCATCTGAGGTTGTTGAGGAACCCTTGACTTGGTCCTCGCTTTTGGAAGGAGAACTTGATGATGTCACATTGGACTTGTCCCAAGAGTTGAGGAGTCTAGGTGACTTGGACCATACATTTGTTCCAGCGAGTGACCCTATACAAGACGATTCAAGGCAGTTGCAGGAAAGTCTAGACATGGTACAAGACCTTATAGCGGCTCCTCAGTCTTTCACGTTTGAGTCACCGACCGTTACTCGACATGAGGTCCTGATTGCAGAGGAGTCAACTGCCTTATCTGAGTCGGCTGAACAGGTTAACCCCATGGATGAGGAGTCAGCTGAACAGGTTAACCCGATGGATGAGGAGTTGGCTGAACAGGTTAACCCGATGGATGAGGAGTCGGCTGAACAGGTTAACCCGATGGATGAGGAGTCGGCCCCCCAGCAACCAATCCAAGAGGCTGACGAGGCAGCCTCATTGGTCGAGGATGCAGTCCCAGTGCCCAGGGATGCGGGTCCGGTGGCAGAGGAGGCTGTCCAGGGATCCGATGATGTAGCACCCGCGGAGGGGTTTCCAGGAGGTCCAAGTAATCTCGGACTTCTTTTGAACTACTCCACACACATCGCTCGGAAGGTTTGGGCAGGCGAGGAGGTATTGAACTTTAGTAATTAGGTTTAAGATTAATTTTTGTTTTGAAAATATATATTATGCATTCATCTGAAGTACATTTATAATTTTCCAGAAAGCGATGGAAAGGATTCTAAAGATCCACCGACGAGGAAAGTGGATTAAGAAATTGGATAAGAAAATTTGTTATGGTCCACGCACATGGTTCGATGAGGCATTTCGCAGTGGGATCACATCTCTTAGAGATCTTCAATGGGATGGGGTAGATCACGTGCTCATCTCTAGTTTTGTAGAAAAATGGCACCTCGAAACGAATTCTTTCCATTTCGATTGGGGTGAGATTACTATCACATTGCATGATGTTGTGTGTCTATTGGGATTACCAATTGATGGGGACGCCCTTGCTATAAGTTGGGAAGATGCTGACTTGATAGAGAAAATTACAAACATGTTTGGATGGACTGCTGAGGAGCTGGACGATTATCAGAAGTGCAGGGGGATAAAGTTAAAAGATTTGGATAAGAAGTTGGCTGAGATGATTGACCAAGATGCGCCGATGGCTCACATCGCCTCCGGTTATTTGATGACTCTGTTGGGTTGCACCTTATTTATCGACAAATCGACCCAACGGGTGAAGCATCATCGACTGATGGGCCTTCTATGTGACCATAGTCGCACAGCTAAGTATGCTTGGGGAACAGGTGTTCTGGCTTGCTTGTACCGCGGATTAGGAGAGGCGTCTCGCTCCGCAACAGCTGGGATGGATGGGTGCACACTACTCCTTCAGGTAACAATTTGTTCTGTGTATTTATAAGTCATAAACCGATCATTGGCATTTCACTGTGTGAGCTTGCAATCATCGGCAAACATGTGTGAGGTCCGCTCCAAGAAAGAAGAATAACGACCACTTGATACAATGTCGCAAACGCTAAACCGATCATTGGCATCTCCATCCAGTAGCGTGGGAGGCATCCTTCCAGGCCCGTGTAGTTGCAATTGTAGATCACTTCATCTAATGGGGTTGCCAAACTTCCCAGTGTGTAAATAGAATAATTCCTTTCAAGCTCTTCTGCTAGAGCCCACCGTATTTGAGTGAAAGCATGCTGCCCGATACCTAGGTGTTCGGCAAGGGCTCGATATCCACAGTGGCCATCTCTTTCGACATCCGTAACCCGTGAAACATAAGGCATCATGAACTCATCAACATTGTCATGGCCCCAATTGAAATCTTTGTAAATAAGGTCCAGAGGTTGTTGATCTTGACTAGCCACATTCTCCTCGAAGGCCCCCGTGAAACTAACACTTCCCGATGACACCTCACTCCGACCTCGACCACTTCCAGAGCCACTCTGTCCACGACCACGTGACCCACGACCTCTAGAGCCGCTAGATGAGCGCCTATTCTGCGCCTTGAGGAAGTCTGATTGAGTCTTCTCCCAACTCGAACGGATTCTTCCACATGGGTTCTTTCTAGGCCTTCCTTTTGTAGGTTCGTAACTTGGTTCCTTCAATGTTGAAGCACCGGGGTTGGAGGCGTCCGTGTATGCTGTAGTAACTCTCCAAAGGGTGTCTTGGTCGAGTTGACCACTCTCATACTTCATCATCATCTCACGAAATTTCACATCGGCTAATCACAGTGGGATGTGATCATCTGACCTCTCGATATCAACCCCTTTCCACTCCAACTGTTTCCAGAACTTGTGAATGTGACCGGGCATGATTGGAGTTTTGTTATCGAGACACCATTGGATATCATGTGCACATGGCAGTCCGTAGCAATCACGCCACCACCTATCAGAACAATCTGGCTCGTGCTTCTTTGCCTTGACCCTGTTTACTATGCTTTCCAAGTGTTCGAAGCAGAGTTTAGAAACTTTCCCAATAAGGCGACTGAATATCTCCTCTTCTTGTATGTCGACTAGAGGCCTAAAACGATCAATCTCCAACGAACCTTTCAATGCGTGAATTTGGTCAAGCATGACAAGGTCGATCGCCTTCACAACTGCATCGAAGCCTCCAATGGTCGAATTTAGGACCTTCTTCAGCACAGCATGCGAACTTTCCACCCTGAGTGTGAAAACTAGAGCGGTGATAGGACGAACTGCAAGGCAAACTAATATATTTACCATAATGTTGTGACCAGAATATTTACCTATTTGTAGTCCTTGTACCAAAATGATGTACAGTATCTGTCCAAGCTCTAATGATGCGCTTCTTGTGCTTTTGTAGCCACACACTGTCCAAGTAGCCCATGAGTTGAGGTGTTGCACTCCACTTTCCATACATTCCCCTTCGACGACCCTCGTACGTTTCCTCCGTCTTTGAATTGAACAATTCCCAACAGTCAGACTTGAACTCCTGCTGTGCTATTAGACATCCAGTATGCTTCAGCGCAGCTTCTTCACATTTTCTACTTATATGCACCCAACATAAAGTATGTTTCACATTGGGGAATACATTTTCCAATGCATTGATGAGACCCAACTCTCGGTCGGTCACAAACAACTCTGGACATTTATTGTCATATAGGTGCATTAGCTGGGACAGCGCCCAAGAGTAGCTATCTTCATTCTCATTCCGCATGAATGCAAAAGCAATGTTAAAGGTCATCCCTGTGCATGTAAAACCGACAATCTCCAGCAACGGCATTCCATACCTTAAAAAATAAGACAAATTATTCGAAATTGTAACCTGTCCTAATAGCATATATAGTGACATTGCATACACACTAAATGTCTAAATTCACTTACTTGTTCGTCATATAGGTGCTATCTAGGATAACCACATATGGAAACAACTCCAACAAATGTCTTGATTCCGGATGGGCTAGAAACAAGTCACTCATCACATCTTCATTCCCAGGCATCCTCCGTGCGTCGACGTAGTAACCACTATCCGATAGCAACTTGAGGATGTGTTGGGTTACCGACCTAGATCCTCGTGCTTCCTTCCTCATCTTTGCGCGAGCATTATATATATGTCGCCTTGACGTGGGTGTGTTTTCATCTTCCAAAAGGAATCCCATTAAGATCGGCTTTGGCATAGTCCCAGTCTCTGATAGCTTCTTAACTTCCTGATAGCTAGTTTCTGTGAGTCGCCCAACATACGCATGCCCTTCCAAGCTGTCTGGCAGAGTGTGGGTGTGTATCCCGTGTTGAACATGTAATCTCCACCGCCCTCCATGGATCTCATACCCGTATAAGGCAAACGGACACCCCGAGATCTTACTCCTTGCACGGTGGCGTCTCACGCCACCTTCGTTATTCGTCATTTCAGGTTTTTTCCGCTTTTTACCATATTGCTCGCAAGCGAGCAGAACTCGTCCAAGGCGCCCACCGCCAACACCCCATGACCTCTTTATAGTAAGCACCATATTATACCCGGTTGCCACTTCACGACACTTTTTTATCATAGCTTCACGGTCTGGCCATGTATGATAACCGGAGTCGAAAACACATGTGAAGTCAGGATAATTCCCTGACCCGTCTGACCCACTGGAGAGAATTGGAATATGATTGGCCTACACAAATAATGCCACCCAATACTTACAAATTGGCGATACAAACAATCTTATTCCTTCTAGTTTATTCAAGATAACCAGATAACTAACTATTTGCTAAAGTCCCCAAATTACTCATTCCATATTCCGTAATCCGAGAAAAATTTCAAAGCTCCTAGAGTCGACATTACATACTCTACCTACCAACTCTCACAAAAATATCAAAAATAGACAAACCTGGGGTGGAACGTAATCTGAGAAAAACGCTGGATGAAGAAATTCTGATGCCCCTCCATCTTCTTCGTCGGATGACATTTTTGCTGTTCAACATATCTGAATTGGAGGTAGCTGGGGGAGAGCTTGTGAAAAGCTTGCCTGTATGCGTTTCAAGAAGCGCTGGGTTACGACTCAAGAGTAGTATGCCTATGACTTTTGAGGAGCAGCTCTTTAATTTATGAGGAGTACGCCTATGACTCCCGATGAGTAAAAACTTCACAAACTTTTTTACCCTAAACCCTAAAACCCTAACCCTAAACCCTAAACCCTAAACCCTAAACCAATAATAACAATACTTATTATATAATTTTTTATTTTCTTTCAATTATTATTTAGAATGAACATAATTGAATAAAATTATATAAAAATATATAATAACACTTCATAATATATTCTTTTCATAATATCTTTTCTTAAACGTTTCATAATAGCATTAGATAATATTCTATCTTAACAATTCCATAATACATTCATTATTAAATCATGACTTATAAATTTTTTGAATTGATAAATTGTGGGATGAAAGTAATTTATTTTTAAACAAACAATAAATATGTATTGATAAATTTCTTAATTACTAAAATTTCTTCTTTAAAATATTCACCGTAATTAATACTCACCAATACACCCATTGCAAATTTATGTATTTTGATTTAAAATAAATTTATTATATAAAAAGTAAGATTTCTTTTGTTACAATAGTTTAATGAATATTGGTAAGGATATATGCTTTAAAATGGCTTTGTTGGATTATGCATCAATTGAATGGTTCAAAATGAATAACATTCAACAAGAGATTTGATAAATATGTGAATTATAAATTCAATTGGTTACTAAATCTATGATTAAGGAGTAATTGTCATGTGTCTCAATTAAATAAAATCTTAATAATTAAATAAGTTAATATTATACAATTAAATAAAATATTAGTTTAATATTTTGAATTAAACTTATAAGAACAAACTCCTAAGAGAAGGGTGTAATAAGTTCATTCAAGATGAACTCTATTGTGATAATATATAGACATTTTAACATAGATGTATGTTACATATTAATTTAATATTTTGAATTAAAACCATTTGTTATGTAAAAATAAAAATCAATTGAAAAAGGAAAAATGAGAGGATTAACCTAGATGTGACATATAAGCAAAAACTCTTATGTTTTAAGAGTTTATATAGATATAGATAAATATAGATATAGATAGTTTTATTACTTGCGCCTACATTATTATTTCTATAAATTTTATTTTCTTTATTATAATTGCTCAATTGATACCGATATATTAATAATCTACATTAATCTAGTTAAATATATTTGCACATTTAAATAAAAATAAAATGTTATCATATATGATTCTTTTTAAATATATTCGACAAAACTTTGAATGTTTTCATATATGATTCCTTTTAATTTACGTATTGCAATTCTTTTTATCTTAATTTATTGAGTATATGGTCAAATTTTTTTTTTTTAAATAATTATCCATTTTTACATTATATTTTAAAATATACATATTTATAATTAAAATATAAAATACTTACAAATCACATAATTACTTTTACAAAAAGGTTGCTTATTATTTTCCAAAAATATTAATATGCTGCGCCTCTTGATTCACAACCCTGTGACTCAAGAGGAGCAGGGTAGTTTTATTTTAAAAAAAAAAAACAAAAATCATGCGCCTCTTGATCCATAGGCCTGTGACTCAAGAGGGGCAGGGTATCAAAAAATAAAAAAAACCCTGCGCCATAGGAATCACATAGCTACGCATTTAGAGGCGCACGAATTATATTTAAAAATTGATGAACGAAATTTGTGGTGAATATAGTAAATTTGTGGGTGTGAATAACAACCGCTTTAATATATTATCCATTTTGTGTGGATGTAGCCCAAATAGATAGCCCATTGGGCTTCTCCCTGATTTGCGGCACACTACACGTTCACCTGTATTAATTGGAGCTATAATTAAACTTCGACCTTTGCCGACCAAAAAAAAAAAAAAAAACTTCGACGATTTTATAATCCGATTGATTAAATTAATAAGTAAAATTATTTTGGATATGACTAGATTTGGAATTTTATTTTTGCATCGTCAAACTCTGGGGAATTTTAAGACTGTGTACCGCTTTGGAACTGTTAATCAAATTCATTGGTTTATTTAAATATAATAAAATTTAGCCGTTTATTATTTATATTCGATCAGAAAAGTAGAAAACTAAGCAACAGTATTATTTTTTTTTTAATACGGAGTATATAGAAATGTGAAACCATGAAAATAAAAGTGAGTGGATCAGTTCTTGCAGATTTGAGCCTATGAATGTTTATGAATTCAAATGTGTAACTATTCCTCAGTATTTGGTCAACAAAGTTTTAAATGCATTAAGTTGACATTTGATGGGGTAATTAAGAAATAGGACCAATTGGTCTATCATGTATTGATGTGCATGTTGAATTAAACTGACAATCTATGCTTCCCCATACCTTGGGTTATCATTTATTCTCATTAAAGTATCCATCTGTAATTCATTTCTGAAAATTCAAGGGCCATGTTAATTTATAATACTGTAGTATTTTTTAAGTTATGGTTAGCAAATTTTACTCCGTTGGGACTCAGGATCGGGGGTCGTGTGCACACGTGCGTCCTTGCGCTAATAGCCTAGCACATAAGCCGAGCGGGGTTCCATCCTAAAATCAATTGGCAATATGAAGAGTAACCCACTAGCTTATATATTAATGCTTTTTTATTCATATTGTCGATGTGGGACTCTTTTGGTCTCTTCACACCTTTCATTCTCTCAACAGTATATACACATTACATAATCACACGTTCGCCTTGTAATTAATTTAGAGACTGTTTTTTTTTATTAAAATAAAATAAAATATCTAGAGACATTTTTCTTTTTTTTTTTAAAAACAAAACTCATTGAAGAAGTACTACGTATAATTTTATCAAGGTGTAATAATAGATGTTTTATTATTATTATTATTATTATTATTATTATTATTATTATTATTATCACTTTTTGTAATTTTTATGGGTCGGAAATCATTTCTTTGTAAAAGTCAGACATTAAAGGAAGACTAATAATCATTGACCTTTTGCAATCTAAAGAGGACTTCAACCATTTTTGTTTATTTATTCTTAAAAAAATAAAATAAAAATTGCATAAAGTATAAGAGGGCGTACATCGAATATTAGTAAAATGAATTTATGAATTATATTTCTTTGACTAATATTTAAATATCTCATGAAGAATAAATATTTTAGTTCTATCCATACATTGGAAAAGCTTTAATGACCTTTTTAAATTTTATGGAAAATTTTGCTTAAATAATGATGATATTATTGTTGTGACAGGAAGAAGGGGATGTCAGACACACTCCTTTAACACACACGAATCTGGATGGACAAGAACTGTAAACCAGAGAGTTAAACTCAAGCAACCCAAACCTACAATCAGACACAAATAGAAGATAAAATAACCAAGCACAAAGAACACCAAATTTACGTAGAAAACCCCAAAACGGGGAAAAAAACCACGGGAGCCAGAAACTTCCACTATCAACAATAACAAGTGGGTACAATCTTCCCTAGACAAAGCTAGCGGCATACAAAATCATCAAACATCAACAAGCTTGGACAAATCTCCAATTTCATCACCCAATTGGTGGAAATCAACAACAAACCAAGAGAGGACACTAGCAAAGGGGATATGAGATTGGAGGCTCAAAACGACGATCCAGACGTACAAAATGAAGTCTATTATGAGGTGAACAACATACCAAAAAGTCGTCCCAATCGGAGATTGTTTGGTCGTCGATCGGGGCACTTCAAAATAGGCTAAACTATTTGATACAAATTTCTCCAAGCTCTCTTTTTCTCCCTTTCTCACTCTTTGTTTTCTCTCTCTTACTTTCCGAAATGGAAAGACATCCCCTTTTATAAAGAAGGTAAAACTTCACATAGTTAAAACCACATGGTAAATTAGTCCATTAGACTTTTCTCCCGTATAGGAGGGAACACAACCATTATAGACATTTATGAGTGAGAATCGAATCGATTCAAATTAAAAGAAAGCGACACTATTTTTTTAATCTATAATCGTTTCTTAATTATTTATCTTATAAAGATAATTTATTTTGAAATTTGAAAATTTCATGTCGATATAAAGTATGGTTTTAATAGTTGTACTATTTAGTCAAGAATTATTAAAACTATTTTTGCTCTTAAAAATACCAATAAATCATTAAAAAAAAGGTTAAAAGTGATGCCAAACTTAGCCTAAATTCTTCAAAATGGTGGAATAAAGTAGGCCAATCCTACCGTGATTTTTCTCACCGAACCAAAGAAAAAATACAAATTAATGGCAAAAGAGGAAAAGACTCAAAATAGAGAGGGCGTTGAATAATTAAATTCCCCCCTTTTCTTCCCCACTCGCAACTTTTTTATACAATTAATAAATACTCCCTCCGTCAAATAATACATGGGTTTTTAGATGTGATTTTTTGTCTAACACTAGATGGACTTTTAGGTTTTTTAGATAAAAAGTTATAATAATTTGTATTGGTTTGTGTGTTGTTGATTTTTTAAAATAATTTTATTGGTTAAAATGTGTAGTGGTTGTTAAAATTTATAAAAAAGTTAGTGAAATGATGATGTTTTTTTAAAATTAAGGTGTTTTATTAAAAATTGTACAAAATGCTAAAAGACAATGTATTTTAAGACGGAGTGGGTATTAAATAAATTAATACTCCGTAATACAGTAATCTTTTATTTTATTTTATTTTTTAATTTTGGTCTGAAAAATCAAAAAGACCACTTAATTCAGCACAAAGCGCCAAACGCCTTCCAATCACTTCACAATTCACATCCCCTCCCCCTAAAAAAAACCCTTATTTCTACTTTCTCCCTCACTTTCCTCTCTCTCTCTCTCTGAAGAAACGAGAGAGATCCATCAATGGAGAGATCACCCAGAGGACCTCCCCCAACCACTCACAGCTCCTCCAGCAGCACCACCACTGCCACCGCCACCACCAGCAATGGCCTCCATCAACAATTCACCACCAGATCCGAGCCCAGCAGCCCCTACCCGACCACCTTCGTCCAGGCCGACACCTCCTCCTTCAAACAGGTCGTCCAGATGCTCACCGGCTCCTCCGAGACCGCCAAATTAGCCTCCCAATCGAAGCCAACCTCTCCCCCTCCCGATAAAAATCCAATTCCCCCGATCCGGCCACCCTCCAAATCCAAGCCCTCCAAGCTGTTCGAGCGCCGCAACTCCATCAAGAACCTCCGGATTAGCCCTCTAGTCCCCGGATTCGGGTCCAATTTGTCCCCCAGACACGCCGAGATCCTCTCGCCGAGCCTCCTGGACTTCCCCTCTCTGGCTCTCAGCCCCGTCACCCCTCTCATACCCGACCCGTTTAACAGGTCTCCGGGCCCCAATTGGACTCCGAACACCAATTCGAACATGGGGAAGAACATGGCGGTGGATAGGGCGGCCGAGGAGAAGGCGATTGCAGAGAAGGGGTTTTACTTGCACCCTTCCCCCCGCGAATCGGAGCCCCCAAAGCTTCTTCCGTTGTTCCCTCTTACCTCCCCCAAGCTCTCAGGTTCCGATTTTGCTTCCTCTTAATTTATTTATTTAATTTTGAACATTCGATGGCCAAGTCGCCCATGTCGTTGTTGTTGTTGTTGCTAAGTTTTTAGTAGTGTACAAATAATTGTATGAATTTTAATTCCATGTAATTTCATGATTGAGGGTAAAAAAACAGAGAGAGCGAGATGATGAATTCACGATGGTCCAATTGTAAAATTAGGGTTTTATGCAATGAAGCGGTGCTTACCCTTGCCCAAATTTGACTGCCATTGAAATTCAATTGCTTCTTTCTGGTACCATGTGCCATTGAATTTGAAATTGCCAGTTACGATCTTCTGGCGTGGGAGTGGGGGAGGGATATGCTCTGTTCTGTTTTGGTGGGGGCGGAGTGAGTAAATGAAGAGGATCTAAAGAGGTGGGTGGGGGCGCTTTGTAAATTCATTCACTTTCGGCATTCAATTTTCAAGAACAAGATCTGGATTTACCGCTACAGTTGGCTGTGAACCAGTGAGCGGTAAAATCTGGGTGGGAAAACGTTTGAAGATAGGAGAAAACAGAGTGCAGAGCTGGGATGGGTGGACTCTGACTGGATGCGTTAGCTGTCGAAAGCTAGAGTTTCAGGAACTCCTACAAGCAACGAATCTTCCCCTCTTTTTATTTCCCTTTTTCTTTTCTTTTTTCTTGTCTTGTTTTTGCATTTACTCATCTCGTGAAGAGCGGGTCAGATTTTGCACTGCACTGTTTTTTGCAGATTTTCTGCCCATATACTATTGTTAATGTTTTCGAAAAATATACCGAGTAAAAGTAACCAATGGTAAATTCACTAAATTGTACGTTGAAGGTTAGTCCGTTTGTCGATTCGTTGGTCTCTTGAGTTTTAGGTTTGTCTGAGCTTGAATGGGAGTAATGTTTTGCCAAGTTATGCATTGAATTTGATTGCTGTATTGGGAAGTTACTTATAGGCACAAAAGAGGGGAGAAGTCATGTGGGTTATGGAGTGAATAGGGTTTGATTCACATCAATTTGACGAAGAACATGAGGGCTAAATACACGCGTTCCTTAAGCGTGCAAGCAACTAAACCTTGCTTGATGAAGTTGCGTTTGTGGCACAGTGCGATTGATGTTATGTTTGTATCTTCCTAGATCATCGTATTATTGGCTTTTAAAACATCGTAAAGTAAATAGTTTAGAAACTATTGTAACACTAGAAATCTAGAAAAGAAAAAGTTTGTGATCTTAAGAAAAAGGTTTGAAATCTTTGTGGATAGATTAGCATGAGACATTCTTTTATCAAAAGTTTGGTAGTGGGTCTACAAGTGGGGAATCACAGGTCACAGCTTGTGTCACTTTGTAGTTAGGTACTTTGGTACTTGGTTTTTAGGATTAATACTCAAAAAATTTATTACTATATACACCACATTATGCATCTCTTGAGATTTAAGTCACCGACGTGTGACTCAGGAGAAGCATAATTTATTTTTATTTTTAAAATTTTGAGTGCAAATAACATTGACTCTAATTTTACCGTTGGAATAATTTTGAAAATGGGAAGGTTCGGTTGACATTTGGTAAGACGACCCATTGGAATGACTACTTTTTTAAACCTCATGAGAGTTTAAATTAAAAAACCTTTCGTTACAAGGTGAGGTGAGCTTTCAATCGTAAAATAATGTAGAAATTGACAAATCTTAAAATTGACTTGGAATGATATGAGATCCGATCAAATTTGGCTTTCGATTGACTTCGGAACAATTTTACTTTAAATCCCTTTTACCCAAAATCCAAATTGATCCAAACTAAATGATCCAATTGGTAAGTCTAGGTTTGTACGGTTTGTTTCTTATATATATCTAGAAGAATTGAAAATGTATTTCTTTAAAAGGGGATAAGTGTTGTTAGACAACTTAGATCCCTAAATGGGAGATAGAGCTAGAATTGTTCATGGGAAATTGTGGTCGTCATCTCGTACATTCTTTTCTCACTGTAACAGTTCAAGACATCGTCCATCTCGTATGTTTTTTTTCACGAAATCAACAATGTGATAGATAGATTGGCTCGTCGATTGTCTCTTATGTAACCCATCTACCTCATTTCTCAACGATTGGGAACCTGGACGTGTTTGGCTGGGGATGGGAGTGGGTGGAAGGGATGGGGTGAGCATTGGGTTTCGTGCCTGCGTGTTTGGTTGGGGGATGCGCGGGGTGGGAGGGATGTCAAAAAGGGGATGGCGCGAGGTGTGAGGGTGATTTTTCTCCACCCAAAATGAAGAGGATTGGGGGGATGGGGGAGGTGAAAAACCCCGAATTGCCCCTTCGGCTCCCCCTCTCTCATCATAAATACAAACTCAAAATGTCGTGGGTCTCCTCCTCTACTTCTACTTGGACTAGCTTAAGAACCCGGAGTTCTCCGTCAAGTCGTCGTCGGTCAAAGCCTACAACCTCACCTCCGACAACCGCCTCTTCTACATCATCAACCTAGGCGTCTGGGCCAACAACCCCAACCACAAGAAGAAGCACTCTCTCAAATTCAAGGGCACTGCGATGCAAGAGCCGAGCAGCGAGACTCTAGTAAGGCGCTCGCGTACCTCGAGCACGCGCTCAGGGCGAAATCCGGCAATCCGAACGCCAGGATCGACGATTACATCGACGTTGTAACCGGCGCCGGCGTTGGTGGGATCTTCGCGGCGATGCTCTTCGCCTCCGGCCGTCGCACCTGGAGCTTCCTCCTGTTGAGTATTATTTTGGAAGGTTGTCGAGGATGAGCAGGGGTAATGGGAAAAGTGGGAGTTGTATTTTGGAGGGGTATTATGGTAAACTCAAGTGGTTAAGTGGGGGCAATTTGGACTTTTTTCGTTGCTCCATCCACCCAAAAATCAAAATACGACCAAACACAAATGGGATTATTTTGGTGTTAAATCTTCATCTCGTCCATCCTCAGAATCTATCCCCATTCCTTGAATTGGTAAATAAAGAGCGGTCATTCCGGGGTTCGAACCGGGGACCTATGACTATTATCCACAAGTCCTTTCCGATGAGCCATTCCGCATTCCTAAAATCCATCTCCATCCACTAAAATCCACCCCGTTGCCAAACACAACCATAGTCTTATCCGAAAAAGTTTTCTTGGTGGTTGTCTAGTAGTACCTGATTCATCGGTGGGTCATTGAGTGGTGAATGTGTATTGAATGCCTAATTCCAAAAAAGTGATGATGGGAGCTGGGGAAGATATGATCTAAATTACTACTAGTACACTCCAACAAACTAGGTCAAAGAGTGACTTAAACTTACCTAACACAGTAACAATGTATATTCTAAATTAATATGGTAAAAAAATGGAAATAAGATATTTCCTCTCTTTAAAAATATAAGTTTTTTTAGATTTAAAATTTTTCTTTAAAATATAAGTATTTAAGTTTTTTAGGTATTGAGATACGAGAATTAATACTTTAAACTTTTTTCTTAAGCTTTATTGGTTTTTTTTTTTTTTGAAGCAAGATAAGAAATTCGGTTCGCTAGACAAGCCTAGCGAAACCGAGAGACTGGACAAGCCGGTAGATGGACTAACCATCATGTACGTACAACTGAAGCAAATGACAGAAAGGAAATTACAGAAACAAATGACAGAAAGGAAAATACAGAAGCAAATGACAAAAATAAACAAACACAAAGAATGTACAAGCCATCCTACATTGAAACAAGCCAAAAGACGAACGAATCGATCGGACAAAGGGGCAACACACACAGAGAACTCTGGAGACAAAGCGGACATCTCAGATTGTAGACTCAAACGAGCCATCAGATGTCGATCGCACATCCACGACGTCACCGAACATGTCAAATCAAGCACCGTTCATAAGAAGACTGCAACACAACAAGAATAACACAATACACAAGCTCGCAAACCCAATCACAAACCAAACCATTGCCCATACAAACCACCCACGAACTCATCACAACCCTCAAGGACGATAAACTAGATCATAAATAGGCTATCACAAGGATAAGCCAAAATAGAGGCGATAAAAATGAGACAAGGAAGCTAACACGAACAATAGCGAACTGGCAACGCGAATGAAAGAGCGGACATAAAACCATTTAATTTTTTTAAAATTGATTTCTCTCAAAAGAAAGAAGCTTAAGAACAGCCCTGTGTGGCAAACGACGGAGGACCGCCACCAGGCAGCACAACGCAAGGAGCAGAAGGGCGGCGGAGGGTGACCCATCGGTGACCGGAACCCAAAGACGAAGCAGAGGAAAGATCATCGGAGAACCGGAGCGCCAAAACGTAGCTAGGGGCCGGAGGGCCAAAGAGAAATGATTCCGCATAAGGAACCGGTGGGAGGCTGCAGATGCGATAGCCAAGGCGGCGGCAGAGGGAGGGGGAACATGGCGCTCCACACACAGCCGGAGAAGCCCCAGGCCACCGACGATGGGAGACGGAGAAGGAGGCCGAGGAGTTCGGTGGTGGTTGCTGGCACCGAAGAAACGGTGAACGATTGTAGTGCAGAGCAAAGGACCAAGGTTGCTGGGGGCTAGTTGCTGGTGTGGCTGGCTGCTGGTGAGGCAAGGAGAAGGCCAGGGGAGCGGGGGCGGCGCAAGACCAACGCCTCTCAAAAGAGAGAGCGTTTTAGGTCATCGCCTCGTCGTTTGAGTTTTCAATGTTAAGCTTTATTGGTTGATAAGGGTTGACAATAATTAATAAGAAATATAAATGCAATAATTTATGATTTTCTTCATTTAAGTGCAAATATCTAAAAAGTCTTACTCCCACTTTCAAAACACCTAACTTCAAAATTGGGTGCTTGTCATTAGTCAATCTCTTGTTCGTGTTTCGTATTCTCATATATTTAGAGAGAACAATCGGGTTGCTGACCGTTTGCACACCTTGAATTGGTCTCGACTCCCACTGATTGGAGATCTGATATCGTGATCGATGATCCCGTCCGGAAAGACACCATTGGGTGATGGCTCAACTCAACCGCGGTTCACAACCCTAAATTTTCCCCTTGTATAAACATTTTTAAAAATATCTTCAAAATTTCATCTTGCTAAAAAAAATATAAAATTTATACGGGTAGTATATATAACAGTACATGCAAATACTTTTGTTTCTACAGCTATAATGTAGTGAGTAAGTGTTAAAAGTCTTGGAGTGCACCTTTTGACCTTAAAAATAGACCTCAAAGGGCCCCTCCCCTCATTTGAATGAAGCTAGGACCATATAAAAGTTTCAAGTGGTGGAGAAATAAGAGAAAAAAAAGTGGGTATGTGGGGAAATCCAAATATTCATGATTTTGACCTACATTAATTAGAGAGGGGGAGGTGGTTGATTTAGTGCTTCTTTTTTTTTTTTCCGATTCAGCTTTTAATTAGGAACCATGTTTGTGATTTGATATGTCCTAATACCCATCCGATGTATGATTAACTGATACATAGTTCTTGACTTATTCGGAGTACATCTTCTTTTATTGTCTTGACTCTTGAGGAATTAGTTGCATAATATTAGATTATTGCTCCGTAATATTTTTAGAATAATGTGTGTCTAATTGAAAGGGTTGATATATACACCGCAAATGACGATTAAGGATTTACACGTCCACTAGCAAACACTTGCACGTCCTTAACAACGTGCTTGCACATCCTTAACGACGTGCAATACTTGTACGGTATTAAGGACGTGCAAACCCTAGTTAGGGTTTCGCGTTTAGGGTTTAGGGTTTAGGGGGTTTAGGTTTTCTGAGGTTTTTGTAATGTTAATTGAAAAAATTGAAGTGTTTAGCTAGTGGAGTTGAAGGATTTATGGTCAAATTAAATAGAAAACAATAATTGTTAAGGTTTTCATTCGGATAATATGCGAATAACGTTACAAGGAACGGAAAAAAAGGTTTACATTCATAAGTTTAATGAACTGGTGGAAAAAAGGCTGCAACCCCATCATCGCATCACCAGAATGATCACAAGCTGGCAGACCCTTCCAGAAGCTGTCGTGCTCGTCGGCCGGAGGTAGGGCTGTGCACAACCGGGTATCCGACACGACACGACACGACACGACAAAAACACGAAACCGATAAGGGGAAAAGTGCCGATCCGAACACGACACGATAAGTACTGTAACGACCCGAAATTTAAGTACCCGAATTAACCTCCATAAACCTACTTAGAAGGTAAATAAGGTTCGGAATACTAGATTATCGGGGAACGTTATAGAAGAAGTTTGATCTTCTTCCGTGAGCTTTGGATCTTACGACCGAGTACGAGTTATTATTAGGTTCATTTAAGCGGAAGATTTAGTTGTCAAAAAATGGGGATTGCGAACCCCGAAAAGATCGTAAGCCCGTTGGAGGCTTCACCTGTCCTAGACTATCGCGAAAACGTTTCGAATAGAAATAAAAGCGGAAATCATAAATACAACAAAACGCCACGGCCACGCCGGGTCAAAACGATAAAAGTATGAGCAAAAGAGTACGATTGTCAAGTGCCTCCCTCACTCTAATCGTCCAAAAGGTCTGTCCCGAAACCCATCCACATAAGCAAGTCATATCGGGTAAGGGGTACCTGAATCTAAAAAACAAGAAATATATCGGGGTCAATCATCGGAAATATGCACACTCCGTGCCATATAAAGAGGCATACTTAAACTACATGAATGTTAAAATGCAACACATAAGCAAGTGTATAGATATATATAAATGCGAAATAAACACACAAGGGCCCGTATCATCATCATAATCATCAGCATCATCATCCTTCTCAAACGTACTCATCCTTCTCAAACATACTCATTCTTTCTCATCATAAGCCTTTCATTATTTCATTCGTGTTCCATCGAATATAAGTCATTCATTTAGATTCTGACGGCCGTCCTACCATAGACACATAACATACATATGAATTATTGGATTTACTAAGTTCATCCTACGTCATATTACCAGTTTATATTCCTAAACATGTTACTAGGTCGCGTGATGCATGAAGACTCTCGATAAGACAAAGAGTATCACATAAATCCATCATGAGTAAGTCCAGGGGACTTACCTGGAGTCCGGAGAATAAGCAAGCAATAAAGTGCACAACCAAGGATCCAATCAACAAGAGCCTATTAATTTCATTAAGCTTTCATTAGGTGGTATTCTAATGCAATGTACCCAACCTAATAATCATCATACATCCACATAAGGTTCACGATTCTATAGATTACGCACTTTGGTTAAGTGATCCGGACTTAACCAGTTATAATCTATATCGTATTATCACATAATCGATTTTCTTCTTATCGGATCATAAGCCAAGTTATGGGTATACTTCATTTCTGTATTTTATATGCTCTAAGTTTCGGTTATGCCATCACATATTTAACCATATTCTTAGCATTCCCTTAGCCAAGTTTTCTAACCGAGTCATTATAAACACTGGTTACTAAAATTATAATAACTCTTGATCCAACCGTTGGATCGCCCTAATTTTTTAAGGACAGTTAGATAACATTCCCATGAACATCATATTAAGATTTCAGCCGAATCAGACCGTTGGATTGGAAATAGAGTCCAAATTACAGAGGCATATATATCCATTTTGTTGTTGTGACATTTGCTACAAAACGCAACCAAAAACACATAGAGGCTCCACTTCCTAGGCCCTAATTTACACATAAGGATCCTAACCTATAGAGGGGAAGGTGGATGAGAGATTACCCTCGAAGCCTCTCTCGAAAAAGACCAAATTACCCCTCCAAGCTTCCCGGGACCTTGCGCCAAACACCTAGCATTTTTGACAAATCCAAACCAAAACATAAAAGGAATCCTTAGACAAAAACCTTAAAAATTAGTTGTAAAACAAGTATAAAATCAGATTTGAAGGGGAGGAAACCAAGACTCACCCAAACACACTTGAAAACCTCAAGAACACAAAGGGCTCAGCACAGCTGGCTCGGAAACGGGGCTCAACGGGTGGCTTAATGGGACTGGATTTTTGTGAACTCACTATGGTTGGAAAGGCCTCTCTTTTGTGGATATTTGGGTTCAAGAATCAGCCAAAAAGCTTGAGTGAGGAGGGAGTTATGGTGGTTTGAAGTTGGCAAGGTTGCTAGGGCAACTTGCTCTCTCTTTCTTTCTCTCTTTCTTTTTCTTTCTTTCCTTCTTCTTTTCTCTGATTTCTGGCGTGTGGAATGGCTAAATGAGGCCATAAATGTGTCCTTAAGAGATCCAAAAGGGTGGGCAAGGGTGGTCAAGGAGTTGGTGTGTATTAGGTAGCATAGTGAATGGAATAGGACTTGGTCATTCAAAGGTGTCAATCCATGGGGGGGGTTTTATTCTTTAATCAACAAAATGATGGCTCATATTTGATCATATAAAGGGCTGAAATGGGGTGGTTTGGTCAGCAATTTAATGTTAAAACAACGTCCCGAAATGTCGCGACAAGTTACGAAAATTACCGAAATAAACGGATGACAAGGCTTTTGCCTCACTAATATTTCTCGGAATTTTATCATACGAATTCCAATAGATTGGAATTGTAATCCTCTTTCCATATAAAATATGTCATCCAAAAATTTTAAATTTTTCCGGGTTTTCAAAATCGTCAAAAGAAGGATAATTGATCGAATTATCCCTCGGAAATTAATTAAATCTTAATTAATCATAATTAAAATTTTCGGTCTTTACAAGTACCGGGTATCCGACACGATAACACGACACGGTTTCGTGTCAGATACCCGTATAACACGACACGACACGATTTGTACAAAAACCTCCTTTTTTTCTGAACGTGTTTTTGTGGGTGAACATTGAAGAGCGCCGAATTTGAGGGCGGCCGTTGAGCGAGGCCGAGGGCGACCGCAAGCGCCGGATCTGAATCGAGGCGCGAGCGAGGAGAGGGAGAGGTGAGCCGTCGGCTGAGCGGAGTGGGCATGGGCGGCGCCGGATCTGAATTGAGACGAGATTGAGGAGTGAGGAGAGGAGAGGGAGAAGTGAGCCGTCGGCTGAGCGGAGTGGGCGTGGGCGGCGCCGCCGGGAAGATTAAAGAAGGAGACGAAACCCTAGCCGCTAGTCTGCATTGCAGACTACCAGATCTGACGTCTGAAAAAGGGAGTGAGGACTGAGGAGAGCCGGAGAGGAGAGGCGAGTTGCCGAGCTGTTGGCTGGGGCTGGCGGAGAGTAGAGACGATGAGACCGAGGACGGGCGAAGACTGAGGATCTGAACCGAGGAGAGGAGAGATCGAGTTGTGGCCTGTGGGTTGGAGCGGACTGCGCACTAGAAGTGGAGCTGGCGGCGCAACTGGAAAATGAAAGAAGTCTTCCTCACGAAGCCCTAGCCGTGACAAAGTAAATAGATAGAAAAAAAAACAAAAGGCTAGAAAAACCAAAAAAATACTCCGTATTGAAGAATTCCAGACTCGAACACGAGAGCAATTGCACTTCTTCAGCCGCGCAAAGCACGCCCAACCAACTGGGCTAACGGAGCATTGTGATATCCAAGGATATTAATTTTATATGTATTATTAAAAAAAAAACTAATTTTATTTTTAAAAAAAATTACTGTGTCGTGTCGGATACCCGATAAGGGGAAAATGCTGATCCGAACACGACACGATTAGTGTCGTGTTTTACCGTTTCGTGTCATAATCGTGTCGTATCTTTATCGTTTCGTGTTTTTTCGTATCGTTTTGTTGCGGTTTCGTGTCGTGTCAACCGTGTCGTATTTTTCTGCACAACCCTAGCCGGAGGGGTCCCCATCGACTGCTGGCAGCCCTCTGCAGCCGCAAGCAGATCATCGACTAAGGCTGTCGGAATGTCGGGTACCGTCTCCTCTAGTATCTGACTGACCGCTGCCCGGTCGGCGAACGTAACATGCTGGAGGGTACCATCCCCTCTCGTGAGCCTCCCTGCCTGTTATTATGAAATGTTGAGAACCTGTTACTTTTAAGGTTTTTTATTTTATCCAGTTAACTATTTTTATGTATTTTAATATGTTATAATGTTTTTTAATATATTTTAATATCTTTTAATGTATTTTAATATCTGTTAATGTCTTTTAATATATTTTAATATTTTTATTTTCTTTCAATTTTAATTTATTTCTATGTATTTTATTATATTTTAATATATTTTAATGTTTTTATTTTCTTTCAATTTTAATTTATTTCTATGAATTTTAATATATATTAAAGTTTTTATTGTCTTTCAATTAGAATTTATTTCTATGTAGTTTAATATATTTTAATATATTTTAATGTTTTTATTTTAATTTATTTTAATGTCTTTTAATATATTAATCGTTTTTATTGTTTTTCCATGAAAACTATCAAAATATACAAACTATATAGTATCTATCAAACTATATACTAAAACTATATAATCTATCAAATTATATAGTATCTATCAAACTATATACTAAAACTAATTATAATCTATCAAATTATATTATAATACTATATTAAAATCTAAACTATATTATAAAACTATAAAAATAAATCAAACAAAATAAATAAATCAAAGAACATACCGGTGGGGTCGGGACCGGCGAAACCTCCATAGTCCGTCGCTTCCCCGGCGGTAATAGGTCCGCCTCCGCCACTCCGCCGCATCACCACCACCACCACCACCACCGGACGCGGCCGCCTCTGCTGCTCCACCACCACCACCCTCCTCAACCTCTATGGGCGCTGCCCCACCACCACCCCCGGCCACCGGCTCCACCGCCACCGCCACCGCCTCCCCCAGTGCTCCACCACCCTCCTCATCCACCGGCTCCACCACCTCCGTCGTATCCTCCATCAACACCGCCAGCTCCACCACCACCTCTCTCTCCGGCTCAGTGGCGGAGCCAGGACACTCTATAGTGGTGGGCGAGATTCAAATAACCTAAAAACATAAATTGATCTACAAATTTTCCAACAGCAAAATCATTGCAAAAAGTGTTCATACGATGAGTTTACAATCTATTGAATTAATTAGTAAAACGAACACAATGACCTTTTGACTTAACAAAGTCAACTATAACAGAATTTATGTCAATTTTACTAGCAACTCTTTCGGTATTAATGCTCAAATCATCGGCAAGAAAGTCATCGACCATTTTGTTGCGAATGTCGGTCTTCACATGTGTATTGTATTAAAATATTTTTAATGGAGTTATTTAAGTTACATTTTTTTAAAGACTTTTTGCACATAAAAAGGTGGTGAGTGATTCCTTGAAAGCAAATCAAATTTATGGGTTATTTTTTTTACGGTTGATTTAGTGAAAAATACCCAATATTAAGGGCGGTTTTCCAAAACTGATCCTTATAATTAAATCTTTCAAAAATAGTGAGTTGTTGACAAGATGTCAAAACGTCTATTGACAAGAAAAAATCGGGGGTAAATTGCACTCAAGTTTTTTTTAACTTAAAAAAAATATATAAATAGGACTAAGACCAAATGTTTTTATCCATTTACTCAACCTATATATTCAGCCCGCATCATTATTATTATTTTTTAAAAAATTATTATTATTATTATTATTATTATTATTATTAGTTTTAAACTTTTAAAATTATTATTATTATATTTTTTTGGGGTGGGCTGGGGCCATACCAGCCCACCCCTCTCTCCGCCAGTGCTCCGGCTCCATCTCTCTGTGTTTCTCTTTCTCTTTCTCTCTCTTCGGCAACCTCTCTCTCACTCCGGCGAACTCTCTCTCTGGCTCTAGTGAAGACGAAGACGAAGAGGAATGAAGACGAAGAGGCCCGTCCTCTTCAGATTTAGTAGACGGGTTTGCACGTCCTTAAGGACGTGCAACACGTGCACTTTTGGACGTGCAGCACGTCCGGGCTCGGGTGGCTGTAAATCTCTTGCACGTCCTTAAGGACGTGAAGATTTGCGGTGTATATAGCCAAAACAAATTGAAATTTGTTACACAAAGTTGAATGTTTTGTATCGTTAAACTTAGAAAAAGAGAGGAGGTTCAAAGTGTGAAACAAGTACATGTGCGGGTCATTAAAAGTTTGCTGTTTCGTTGCTGTGCCTTGTGGGGGCATTACTTTTCCCTCCCCACTTAATTTCTTGTTTGACGACCTTTTTCTTTTTCTTTTCGTAGCCAAAGTTAATATTTTAGTGTGATATATGATGTATGATGCATTATGAAACTTGTTGTTTCGATTAAGTTGTAAGTTTCTGCTCTAGCAATGCATCTACATTATCTGGACAAAGCCTCAGTTATGGTGGTCCAGTAGTGTAGAACAAGAGGGGGTTACGAGATCCCGAATTCGATTCCTCTCTCTACCTTAAAAAATATTGGAACATAGTAGTAAACTAAACACACGAGTTGGATTGAAGGAAACTTGCACATGTGAGGCTGTTTGAATGCCCATGTGACGTTCTATTCGTGTTGCAGCTACCTCTTGGTCATCGTATTAACTAAATTCTTTAATAATGCATGTATCCGCCCGACCCTACTATGAATAACAAAGGCTTAAATTATTGTTGTAACGATGCAGATTGACCCCGTGTATGTGTTTGAGGATGTATCTCTTTCTCTGCATATAGTCCATAATTACATATTTCTCTCTTGATTAAAAACATTGAGTTGAAACGAGGCGGAAAAGAATATGATAAATATCACTGCTGTAATTTTTCAAGTTGCAGTAAATATCATATAAACTACAATATTAAATTGGTTATATAACACGCCACACCATTTTGTTCAACATTCTTCATTGGAAAAATGGATTACCGATCGGTGATTTTGAATATTTGATACAGATTACTGTCCAATTTATAATTACCAAGTACAATCACCAATGAAGTTGGTAATTTTTTTGTAATTTCCCATTGAAGTGAGTGGTGTTACACTTATGCGTCAATTTAATCAACAATGTGATTTTTTTTATAAGGTAAAAATTCGAGATCGGACAAATATGATTTTTGATAGGGTAAATGAAAACAGCATAAAAAAAACAATAGAGAAACAGAAAACGGTGCAACAAAATAAGCAAAAACAAACTCTAATATGACGAATCTAAGCACATTAAAATCAAACAAGTTGAAAATGCAGACGAAGAACAAATCCAAATACAACAAAGAAGTGGCACCACGGACCAGTTATACAGACAATGTGAAATTTTGAGATGAAGACCAGGATTGAATTGGTTTTTTTTTTCTTAAAAAGAAGAACTTGTTTTACTTAATTTTTGGGAGATGAACTGCCAGTAAAGAACCCATTATTGGGCTTTTATACTCTTCATTGGGCTGGGCTCCATAGTTGTGTTTTTTGGGTTTATTTCGTTTGAACTGAACATTAAATAAAAGCCAAATTATAGAAAACTACCCTTAAATACATCAGTTTTTCACTTTGTTGATTTTGAGTTTCTATATTTTTCATCTGTTTAGGGTGAGAGTTGCTTAAAAATTTTAAAGACCGAATTTCCATCAAGTGAAAGTACAAAACACGTTGTAAAAATGATAAGTAGACAGGTTATAAGATGAGTGAACATAGACCGATTATTTTTTTCATGTAAAGATATCTCATATTATCAAATAGTTTTGTTAGAAAGAACACTGCTCTGAGGAGAAACCCTAATCCCACTCAAAACAAAATTCAAAAATCCCCCGTCGTGTGGCCGCCTCCGGTGGTACGGCCGTCGGGCCTGCCGACCGACTGTGGTTCCTCAACCATGGTCGCATCAAAGCATCGTTTGGAATTAATGGAAATCGACACACAGGCGACTCCGGCAGAGACGATGAACCCTAACCCAACAACCTCCGTGGGGGAAGGGGAGACCAACAAAGAAGATGCACCGGCTCAAGAGATCACACCAGATGCAATGAACGAGGCGTTGAATGCAGTTCCTCTGCTAAAAGCTTCCTACGCAAGCACGGTTGCAAACATGCCACACCAAACTACGACAAACTCTGATCGGACAGTTTGGGTAGAGCGACCTAATCTTTATGATGCAGATGATGATGAGACGGATCATGGAGAAGAAGACCCACTCTGCCCGACTATCACTCTCTCAGCGGCGGAAAAAAGAGAATTGCGGCGCCCGTGGGCACACACTGATCATTCATATGTTCGACAAGAGGCTAGGGTACACCCAATTGACGCGTAGATTGGAACAGAAATGGATGATGAAGGGCTCGTTGACTTTGGTGGACATTGGTAACGCCTACTATGTGGCCAAGTTCACCAACAAGGATGACTACAGTCACGTCTTAAACCAAGGGTCGTGGATGATTGGCGACAACTATATAACGATACGATGTTGGGTCTCCAACTTCGATCCCTGAAATGACAGGAATACGAACCTCATGGATTGGGTACGCATCCCGGGGCTAAGTTTGGAGTACTTCCACGATGGATTCCTCCGGAGGATAGGCCAGAAAATAGGTACGGTGATCAGAGTCGACAATACGACGTTAGCAGCAGATAAGGGTCAGTTCGTACGATTGGGGGTCGAGATAGATATTACCAAACCCCTCTTGTCAAAATTCCTCTTCTACAGAAGGCTTTGGTCTATACAATATGAGGGAATTAGTATGTTATGTTACAATTGTGGAAAGATTGGCCACAAACAAGCTAAGTGTCCGCTTTCGCCTGAATCTGATAGGAAGGGCATCCAGAGTGAGCAAACCTCCACTAGCAACCCCGAAGCACACCAAGCACATAATGTACGCGCGGAGATAGAAAACAACCTATACGGCTGGTGGATGAAGCCAACTAAGCCAGTCCGACGGGCAAGGGGGAATTTGAACCAGTCCAGTAAGGCTGCTGAAACGCAACAGAAACACACCAATGAGGGGGGATATCCGAGGGCCCAGTCCTCTAAAGATAAGTCTAAAGGAAAGAACAAGGTCGTAGTAGGTTCACACCATCAGCAAAAACAGAAAGGTTCGTCGTTTGCATCCACTTCTGGATCACGGTTTGTTGTGCTGATTGCCGAAGACGATGGAGGACCTAGGAGCATCCTTATTCGTGACAGCACGCCTAACGCAGATGGGGAGCAAGTGTCGATAGACGATGGGGAGAAAACTATTATTGACCTGACAGTGAACAACAAAGAAGCACCTTGGGTCACCAAAAGGAAGTGATCGGCGTGCAATATGATGATCAAGGAAGGACTGCGGATAAGGCCCCTCGAAGCGAGGAAGGGAATATCGTGGAACTGATTCTAATGGCAAGACAAGAAGCCATCCATGGACCCAAACGTGACCGGCCCAGCCCATATGACCCATGTTACCATGTAGCTCGTCAAGCCAAACCAGGGAGCGGAAGCCTCTCGGTCAAGCATGCACCACCTAAAAATAAATAAATAAAATCCACTTTCCTTGCCCGCATAGGGGCGGAAATCAAAAGCAGAAACCCTAACTACACCTCTTCGGTCGGCCAAACAAACCCTTCACCGAATTCCCTCCCTATCGTCTCATCTACCATCCCTACATAACTTCTTCCCCCCCGCCAATGGCAGCGCCGCCCTTCTTGTTCCCACCGGTAGATCTGATTTTTGTTAGGGAAAAGAAAAGCTTGATGGTTTCAAACCGCCAGATGGGTCCGTTCCTCCCGTATGTGCCAAGGATAGCCGACAAGATTGTTATAACGAGAATGATAGCCGACAAGGCCCGTTTACAATAAACATCGCATACCGTAAAGACGGGGTGGCGCTGCCCCCCTAGCCCCCGCCAGGGGCGCGTCGCACCCTGGACCCCCGACTCGCTGACCGGTACCGCCGCCGCCCCCCGGACCCCCCGATGCGTCGCCGGTCAACAATGATTCAAGGCACATTAACAAATCTCCACCTTGACTTGAAGCCTCTCATAAACAGATGCACCTATGACAAGTACTCAGACGTTCTCTGCCTCAGATTGGTCCTTGACGAGGGACCCAGACTGCCCCGCATGGCAACTCAACAACTGGTGATATTAAGCAAGTCCAAACAATGTTGGAACTTGCTCTCACTACTAAAATAGTTTGATATAGGGACGACTATTAGGAACAGATTTAGGGATAAATGGTCGTCCCTAATCACGTTAGGGATGGATTTAGAGACGAATCGACTATTTGTCTCTAAACACAGCGATGGTAAATAGCAACGACACTTAGCAACATATTTAGGTATGAATTTTAGATCAATCCCCAATTCCTACTCTATTACCAACGACTTTCGATACGACTTAGAATGCTCCTAATAGTAACCAGAATTGTGACGTCCTATATTCGTCCCTATTTTTGTTCCTATATCCGCCCTTGTATCCATCACAAAACATGTATCTATTTTGGTCTTAAGCTCATTGCAAGATTCATCTCTACTTTCTCTCTGAAATCACCCTAAGTACCGCCTCTAAGATTGTCCCAATATTCGTCTCTATATTTGTCCCCAAATCATCCCTATACCCACCTCAATATATGTCTCTAAATTCGTCCCTATATCTACCTCTATACTATTCCCCAATTTTGTCCCTATATTTGTTGCTATATTTGTCTACATGCATCTTTATCCCCGTCTCTATTTTGTACCAAGTCCGTCTCTATATTTGTATTCAAATTCGTCCATATATAAGTCTCTATATCCCTCCATAAATTTATCATTCCATATATATATATAAATATTCATTCTTCAACAAAAATTGAATTTATAAACCAATCCAATAATTCGCCTTATGCCTACGCGTACATGAATCCAACAGAAATGATTAAACTAAGAGAAACATCAAATAATTCCTAATCAAATTGTCTAGCCAATCTCTATTGTAATGTACAACAAATGTTTCCAAACAAACGTTGCTTAATCGACTCATTAATGGTTGTCTCAGTTGGAATAGCTTCAACATAATTTGTCCACACAATCCTCTATGTTGGCTATATCTTCTCCTTGACTGCTCTTGATTTCGTTGTACGATATCTGCCAAGTTGGTCACATCTTTCGTATGTCTTATTGGTTTCCATTTCATGGGTTATTTGAGCATTCAAAGATGATACTTCTACCATCGATCATATCCTCCTAGATGATCCTCCCATATAGGCATGAGTAGGTCACAATACTCCCTTTTATATAAACAAGAATAAGGTTAGTAAATGGTGAAAAAAAGCAATTATTTTATATGCCCTTTACAGAGTTGAACATCCCAAATCACTGACCCGTTCACACTCCCAAAGAAAACAAAATACTAAATAATTAGATCCATAACCAAACAAATTTTGAATATCGAAGCGAAAGCACTCACAATTGCTCCTCCGTGAGCACATAGATAGAAATCATAATTTGGTTGATGAACAGTGCATATATATATATATATATATATATATATATATATATATATATATATATATATATATATATATATATATATATATATCATCATCATCATCATCATCATCAACAAAGACAAATTGTCAAAGGTAGTCATATTAATTAGAAACCCTATACTCAATTTATGGAATCAATTTAAAGAAATCTCCAGATAAATTTAAAAAATTCCAATCAATTTCAAGAAATCTCTATATAAATTTTGGAAATTCAACTCTATAATCAATTGATTCAATTTTAAGCAATTATCACAAATTCCAAATTTCGTTGAATAAAAAAACATACAACACATGAACAAACCTGGATGAAAAAAGAAATATGATGAGCCATGACTAGTGAGAGCCAATGAAGAATCCGAATGAAGATGATGAGGACAAGATGAGCGAGGCTGGGAATAGAGGTGGAACGCCGGATCAAGATTATGAGCGGAGGTAGACGATGATCTAGAAGAAACAATTTTCACACCAGAGGGATGTAGATTGTGAGCAACCGTAGGATGGCGTATCTGATGGGTTGGGGAGACGCTAGAAATATAGTTTAAATATAGGGTTTATTTTAATAGAGAAATTAGGGTTTGTTTTGGAAGAGATGCGGTAAAGATATTTAAAATGGATTTAAATTATTTCAATTCCCTCTTTTTTTCCATTATGTTAATCGATCTTATCTATTTACCTATTTGTATACACTAGTAATTTAAGGTATTTATAAGGTACAAGTGTTTTGTTACCTGCACGAGAATATGTTAGTACAATATTGTAAAATTATGTTCATTATTTATAAAAGTATATTAAAAATATAATAATAAATAAAAAAATATAATAATTTTAATATATTAATGAGAATCAATGGTAATTTTATTTAAATTGTGTAACAATTCAAAATTGTTGAAATAAATTAATTAGCTCTCTAAACGGGTATTTATATTAAATTTATTTAAATTATAAGAAAATCGCACACGATACGGATACTGAACTAGTTAAAAGTATTTGAATATTTTTTATGGAGTATGTTATTAAGTTTGAATATTTTTTCTCTTGAAAATATTTGTATCATGAAACAATGTACACTATACTAAAATTACTTGAATAAACAATTTTGGAACATATATTAAATATGATGAATTTCATTAGTTAAAAATTTTCAGTTGCTACATATCAAGATAAGATGTATTTGAATTGGTTGTATATTAATTTTTGAGAAAAAATATTATTTCCATAAAAGATTGTAATATTATTTAATGTATCATTATAATTTATTTTTTTATTTGTATATATTTTTAGAAGTATTCACCAAAAAAAGTGCATAAAAATAATTGATTCCTATAACTTATTTTTTCAAAAATAACATATTCCAATGTATATGTACAACTATACTAGTTCAGTACCCGCACCATGTGCGTTTTTTTCACAATTTAAATAAATTTGATATAAATACCTATTTAGAGAGCTAATTAATTTATTTCAACACTTTTGAATTGTTACACAATTAAAATAAAATCATCATCGATTCATATTAATATATTGAAAGTATTATGAAACTTTTATATAATTATTATCAAAATCTTACAAATTTGGGTAAAATCTTTCAAAAATATATCGATGTCTAAAAAATTATATATGAAAACTATTATCTTAAGATTGAATAAGGTGGAGATAAATTTTTTGATTGGTTATTACTATTAAGATGTCATATATAGCGAAAATAATTGGGGAAAATATATTAACAAAAATTGAGTTCCGTGATTTGATGACCTATATATACATGGCTAAGTATTATTTCAATTTACCCAGAACATTTTATCTTCTTCATATTGAAAAAGTTATGATAAAGTTCTTTAATTAGTATGAACATACTAAGTATTATTTCAATTTCTTCACAACTTTATATCTTCAAAAAAATATATTCATATTGATGAAATTATTGTATTCTAAAAATATGTTCATATATAGCGAAAATAGGTAAAATCTTATCTTATATAATAGTATTTAAAATTGGTTAATATCTTCTAAAAATATATCCATATCTAATCAAATTGGGTCAAATTTTATCTTATGAATATATAGATATATTGATTAAATAGAGTTAGAATAAAATTTTATCTTATGCATATATTGATTATTAAATCTTATCTTAAATAATAGTACTTAAATTTGGTTAATATATTCTAAAAATATATATCCATATTTAATCAAATTGTGTCAAATTTTATCTTATGTATATATAGATATATTGATTAAATAGAGTTAGAATAAAATTTTATGTTATGCATATATTCATTATTTTAAAAAATTGTGATTGGTTCATACGACTACGATTAAGGAGAAGTCTCCATGTGTCTCGATCAGCCGACTTCTCCTTTATTATATATAATAATAGATTTCAATAATAAATTTATATTATGGTTTATATATATATATATATATATATATATATATATATATATATATATATATATATATATATATATATATATATATATATATATATATATATATATTAGATTGAAAGTAGGGGTATGTTTTTTGCTATTTTATATTTCAAAATATCAAACAATATGGCTTACATCAAATTTATTTATTTATTGATTATTAATTTTTAAAACATATTTTGAACTTTTTTCTAAATTATCATTTGGAATAAATTAATATGTCCATACAATGCACGAGTTTTAGGCATCTGAATAGATAATAAAATAGTATATCTTATAAATTAATATATCCATAAAATAAATAAAGATTCTTATTATTGTTGAAAAAAAAAACACCATTTTAGGCATCTGAATACATAAAATAGTATATCTTATAAATTTTAATTCCGTTTGAGTAAGGAATTAAACTTTAAAATTTAACCATGATGAAATCTTTATTTTACATAATACGTTTAGTCTTACTTAACACAATAATTGTCTTAGAAGGTCATGGCTATATCCTAGTCAGGGACGGATTAGGGAATGACTTCAAGAATGAATTCGGGGAGGAATTTAGGGACAGATTTAGGGATGAATTCTTCAGGGATGGATTTAGGGCCTGTTTGGAGGTAGCGTTTTACAGCGTCAGATACAGCGTGAGATAGAGCGTGAGAGAAAAACGTTGTTTGGCAGTCACTGGCGTTTTCATAAACGCGCAACGTTCATCTCCCTGGGAAGCTTGGCAAGGGTTTCCTCAGCCGCTCCAGATTGGAAGCGTTCGATGAAATTTGGTGGAGCGTTCTCGACGGTGAAAAGAAGACGAAATCTCTCTCCTCTCATCAGTTCCTCTCCTCCCGACAATCTTCATTTTCGTCTTGGCAGAAGCTTTTGCAATCGATTCCATGTTCCACGGCAACAAACTTCGATCTCGCGGTAAGGTTTGCAAGCTTTGCAATCGATCAATTTCTCAGCTTGCTTGTGAAAAAAACTGATATCCACTTCCTTTTGTTGACAGAGGTTCTTCACATGTTCTATTTCGCTTTCTACACCAAGCAATTTCGCTTTCACGTTCTTCAGGTAATTGTGAAATTCCTCTTTCTTGCTCTTTGTTGCCCACTTTGATGCAATTTCGATTTGCATTAACCCTAAATTTTGATTTACATAAAACCCTAACTTTTGATTTTCATGGTCTGACTGATTTGAATTACTGAATGAAGAGTTGTTGCAAAACAAACTAGAATGAAATTAGGTTTTCCAGAATGAAATTGGGTTTTCTTTTTATGTATTGTGATTCATCTTTCCTTACATTTAATTCAAGCTTTGTTTAATAAATACAATCCAATTTCTGAAATCTGGAAGCCAATGTGTTCATGAATTATCTTCAACCTGGAAGCCAATGTGTTCATGAACCAATCAATTAAAGTAACTTTTTCTCATCTGACCGGACAGGAGTATTTCTGAAATCTGGAAGCCAATGTGTTCATGAATTATCTTCAACCTGTTTTGTTTAGGAACATAAGACCCAACAATAATAAGCCCTCCATTTCTTTCTTTGAATAGCCCCAGAGTCTTTGGAGATATATGAGCATTGGACAATATCCCAATCCTATCAGAAACAAAACTAGCAGCTGTAGGTATGGCTATAGGTGGTGTACTACCAGGGCAATAAGTACCCATCCATAGCTACAAGGGAAAAGCAAAATCAAAGAGAGTGTTGAGTTTCTCTCTAACCCCACACCCCCTTTACTTTTCATTTTTTATTTAATTTGGCTTTATTTACTGTTGAGTTTTTTTTTTCATGCCAAAATATTTTCTATTGCACACAAGAAATGCAGTAGTGACTTCGGTTTTCATTGCAGTGCCCAGTTTCTGTTGGTATTATAGACATGTAAGCTATTCTTGAGTGATGTGTTTGTTTAATTTCAGTTTTATTACCCTTGTGTGCTTAAGAGATTTGTAATTCCTAGTGATGCCTGATACTCATAGCCTTTTACCGTTATAAATTTCTCAAATTTCTACAAAACATAATTTATTTGAAGATTTCTAGAGTTATTAAATTTTAATTTTTTGTACAAATTCAGGCTTAAAATCAACCTAGATATGAGTTTGACACTGACTGAATAACGGATTGATCTTTAACTGTCATAATTAAAAATGCATTTTCTTTATATAAAAGTCAGTTTAATTGATTTGTATATAAGTCAGGTGTTGATCGAGAACATTAATTACAAACTACAAGTTAAAAACAAGTAATAGCTGCCACAAATGGCATGACTTCAGTCCAGATAATAAAATTGAGCAATGCTAAATTGACTGACAGCTAAGCAAATACTTATTTTTTTCTTTTGAGGTATTTAAAAGGCCTATATATATGTTAGCTTATGTTGTTTTCTTGTCCACTTATTTAGGTGGGTATACATAGAAATCTTCTTGTGAAGGATCACCTGATTCACACACTCATACTGTGTAAAAAGAGTTTGCTTTTTAATTTCTTTTTCAGTATTCATCAACTATAATCTTGCCCTGACTCATTGTTTTATGACTTTTGTTAGAACAAGAAGGGTAATATGGAGATTCTCTCTTAGCCAGCTGTGTAATGTTACCTATAAATACCTCAACATGTGTTGTAACAACCTAAGGTGAGTAATGAAAAAATAGAAGCATGATTCCCTTTGATCAGAAATTGGTGGATGCACCACCCTCCTCTCTGTAGACTTTCTGAGCAATTACCGTTGTGTGTTTCCCATTTTCTGTCCCTCTGATTTGCAGATTCTTCCATCAATTGATCATATAAAATTTCCTTTACAAACCCATATTTGATTTCAAGCTTTTGATTTGTAACAACTTTTATCTCATCTCTTTTGTTGTTAGAGTACTAGTAGGATTGCAGTAAAAAGAAATTTGAAATGGTTTCTCATAGACTAACTTCAGTTGTTAGTTAGATGGCTTGCCCTTAATTTTATATACACTATATATTTTAATTTGTGACAGTAAAAGGGAATATGTGGCTGTTGGGGTTCTTATATATATATGTATGCATACAGTGTCTTTTTTTCAAGGTTGAATTCGGGAAAAGGAGAAGTACTGGTAAACCATTTGCTTCATATAATTGATATCGAGTTCATGACCGCCGAAGAGTCGAAGACGTTAGGTGATTCATGGGAATGGAGGTTAGGACACTTTGTGTGCTGAGCTTTCTGTGTCCGGCCAGGAGTGTGAGATTTCCTTGGCCCTGCGTGGCCTCACTGTCTTTGATAGGTCCTTATGGATTAGGGAAGCTAAAACAGACTCACTGTCTTTGATAGGTCCCTATTGACAATGTATGATTTTGCCTTTATAGCCCGGGCTTGTTGCTAGGCTATAAAGTCATGTATTTTTTCTCTTTTATAAAGGAACTTTATAGCCCGGACCAAATATGATCGGACTCTAAAGTCATGCATCAAATAAAATAGATTCAATTTTGTAATTTAACAATTTAATCTCCAAAAAGCTTGGATAATCAAAGTCATGTCAAACAAGATGTTCAATTTTAAGTTAGATTATAATTTGAAGCTAGATTAAATTTTGCATCTAGATTATAATCTTAAGCTAGATTATAATCTTAAGCTAGATGAAAAAATGTGTATGCCAAACATGCCCTTAGTGACAACTTCAGGGACGGATTTGGGAACAGATTCGGAGATGGATTTGGGAATGGATTTTGTGACCAAATTAAGGTCATGGCTATTTACCAACAAATATTGTAACGCTTGTTTATTTTGTTGATGACTTTGCGTCAAACACTGGTTCATCTCTAAATTCGTCACTAATTAGACAGGGCTTTAGGGACAAATTTGATATTGTCTCTATATAGAGACATAATATGAAAGGGGTTGTTATATCTATGGCTATATAGAGACAAAATTAGGGACGACATTTCATCCTGATCCCATTAGCTATAGATTTGGGAACCGATTGTGAGATATTGCAATTAGCAATAAAATTAGTGACGCTACATTAATTTGTTCCCAATTAGCATCAATTGTTACATTTTGTGGCAAAATACGTCCCTAATAGGAACATAGTTAGCTACAAATGAAATTCATCCCTAATATCCGTCCCTATATCAAACTATTTTAGTAGTGTCTCTGGAACTGGCTTAGTGAACATATCAGCGGGATTATCAGCAGTTCCCACCTTCTTCACCCCGATTCTCTTCTCATTCCTCATAAAATGGTACCTGACATCAATGTGCTTCGTCTTCTCATGATGGACTTGATCCTTGGTTAAGCATATTGCACTCAAGCTGTCGCAATACACTAAAGCCTGATCCTGATGTAGGCCTAGATCATTGACCAAGCCTTTAAGCCAGATTCCCTCCTTAGCAGCTTCTGTCAACGCCATGTACTCTGCCTCTGTGGTAGACAAAGTGACTGTAGGTTGTAGAGTTGCTTTCCAACTCACCACAGAACTCTCAAGAGTGAAAACATAACCGGTCATCGATCTCCTACTGTCCACATCGCCGACATAATCAGAGTCTGAAAACCCAGCAACCAAGCACTCTGTATCATTCCCATTGCACAGACCAACATCAGTAGTGCCTCTGAGATACCTGAAGATCCTCTTCACAACTTGCCAGTGTCCCTTCCCAGGCTGAACCATAAAGCGGCTTACCACACTAACAGCAAATGCTAGATCTGGTCGAGTGCAGACCATAGCATACATCAGACTCCCCACTGCGCTGGCATAAGGGACCTTAGACATGTACTCCTTCTTCTCCTCAGTCTGAAGTGTGTACATTCCCAGCTTGCTGTTACACGCCATTGGAGTATCTATAGACTTAGCCGAAGACATTCCAAACCTGCTCAATATCTTCTTGATGTACCCTTCTTGAGATAAGAAGAGTTTTCTCTGCTTCCTGTCTCTATAGATCTCTACTCCCAGAATCTTTCGAGCAACACCCAAATCTTTCATATCAAACTCTGCACTAAGACAATCCTTCAGCTTCTGGATATCTGACTTGTTCTTAGCAGCAATCAACATATCATCCACGTACAACACCAGATAAATATGTGAGCCATCATCCAGAATGTTGTGGTAAACACAACAATCATATGGACTCTTGTTTTATCCCAGTTGCACCATATAACTATCAAATCGCTTATATCACTGCCTTGGTGACTGTTTCAGCCCATACAAAGACTTCTTCAGTCTGCAAACATGGTTCTCTTTTCCAGGAACCTGAAAACCATCCGGCTGAGACATGTATATTTCCTCCTCCAACTCTCCATGTAGGAAAGCTGTCTTCACATCTAGTTGCTCAAGCTCCAAATCCTGATGTGCAACCATTGCTAGTAGCACCCTGATAGAAGTATGTCTGACCACTGGTGAGAAAATCTCATTGCAGTCTACCCCCTCTCGTTGATTGAATCCTCTTGCAACTACTCGTGCTTTGTACTTAACACCCTCAGCAGCTAATAGTCCTTCCTTTTTCCTGAAGACCCATTTGCAAGTAATCACCTTCCTATCAGCAGGCAATTTGACAAGCTCTTAAGTCTGATTATTATGAAGAGACTTCATCTCTTCTCCCATTGATGCGAGCCACTGTGCTGACTCACCTCTAGAAATAGCAGCCTTGTAGGTGGACGGAGCATCATCCTCCACCTCTTTGGCCACCTGCAAGGCATATCCCACCAACTCATCAGACCTATATCTCGCAGGAGGTCTGATGTCAACCCTTATTGGCCGATCTAGAGCAATACTGCGATGTGTCGCTCCACCTGCTCATGTGTCTAGTGGTATAGCCTCTGTCTCAACAGTGTCTAACTCAATAGTACCTGATTGGTTTGTGACCAAATCATGTACCTGACTCTCAGATGGAGTGAAGTCCAACTCCACCTCCTCAGCAACAACCTCTTTCTCAACAGCATCACTGGTCTTCTTCCTAGAATTCAGCAAAGAACTCTCATCAAAGACTACACTTCTGCTAAGTATAATCTTGCTTTCAGACCAGATCCTGTACCCTTTCACACCAGTACCATAGCCCATGAAGACTCCCTTCTTATCTCTTGGCTCTAGCTTACCCTCATCAACATGATAATAAGCAATGCACCCAAAAACCCTCAGATTAGAGTAATCAGCAGCCTTTCCAGTCCACACCTCATAAGGTGTTTTGCAGTCGATGCTTGTGTCTGGGCTCCGATTCACAAGATAGCAAGCCGTTGAAACTGCTTCTGCCCAGAATCTCCTAACAAGGCCCGAATTGGAAAGCATACACCTTGCTTTTGCCAGAAGAGTCTGATTCATTCGTTCTGCTACACCATTCTGCTGTGGTGTGTATCCGACTGTATGATGCCGAGCAATGCCCTCATCTCTGTAGAACCCATCAAACTCAGATGAACAGAATTCCAGACCATTATCAGTTCGCAGCCTCTTGACCTTCTTTCCAGTCTGATTCTCTACTAGAGTTTTCCACTCCCTAAACTTACTGAATGCCTCACTTTTGTGCCTCATCATGAATATCCAAGTCATCCTAGAGTAATAATCAATTAGAGACAAAAAATACATGTGACCGCCCAAGGACTGAACACATGAAGGACCCCAACAGTTTGAATGGATGTAATCCAGCGTGCCCTTTGTCTGATGAACTGCTTTAGGAAATTTGCTGCGATGTAATTTCCCAAACACACAATGTTAACAGAACTCAAGGCTCTGGGCCTTATGGCCTCCCAGAAGATCTGCTTTCGAGAGAATTTGCATCTCCCTTTCACTCATATGAGCCAACCTCATATGCCAAAGCCTTGTCAGATCAGCTTCCTGAACCCCAGCAGAAACAGCCGCTACAGCACCTGTAACTGAGGAACCTTGTAGGGTGTACAAAGTTCCCTTTCCCACCTTGACTCCCTGCAAAACCACATCAGAGCCTCTGAATACACGCAACTTTCCTCCATAACCTGTGTACCTGAGCCCCTTGTCGTCTAACACTGTTAGGGATATCATATTCTTCATCATGGATGGCACGTGCTTGGCATCCTCCAATGTGCGAAATTTCCCATCATCTGTCCGAAACCTAACTGAGCCAGTCCCAACAACCTTGCAGAGAGCATCATTCCCTATGGATACATCGCCCCCATCAGCACGGATATATGTTGCAAACAACTCCCTTTTAGGACATATATGATAGGACGCCCCAGAGTCAAGATACCACACATCAGCCTTGTGTGTGTGATCATCAGCTAACAGAACAATATCCTCCTCAGAAGTATTGCCACGATCAGCTACTGCTGCAGACCCAGATTTCTCTTCCTCTTGCTTCTTCTTCTTCGGACAGTCATTCTTCCAATGACTTTTCTCCTTGCAGTAGTTACAAACATCGTTTGGTTTAGGGCCTGATTTGCGATCTTGTCGATGCTTCTTCTTATTGCCCTTTCTACCATCAGATTTGCCTCCGTTTGCCACAAGCCCGGAAGCCTTATTGTCTGTAACCGACGCGGTTGCCTTCAGACGCAACTCTCTGCCGTGAAGCGACGATCTAACCTCTTCCAAAGTGATGGTATCCTTCCCAACGATGAACGGCTGAACGAAGTTCTCGTATGTGGGGGGTAGGGATACCAGCAGAATTAGGGCAGCATCTTCGTCCTCCACCTTAACATCAATAATACGCAATTCAAGTAATAAAGTGTTAAGTTGATCAAGATGATCTCTGAGTTGTGTACCTTCCTGCATACGCAGCCCGAACAACCGTTGTTTCAGAAGCAACTTGTTCGTCAAAGACTTTATCATGTTGCCTACGTCCACGGGCAGAGAACCAGTTTTCTTATTAGAGGAAGCAAAACAGATTAGGTTACAAGGGGTCGGCGTTCCATGAGTATATGAAGAGACTCATGGAACCCTAAACAGACAATGGACTGAAAATGTAAAGACCGGGAAATTTTAGAATATTAAATTATTAAAATAGTGATTTATAATCATTCCGATTTCTAAGTTTTAGGAGGTTTGAAATTTCCATCTCCGACTGACCTAGCTTATTTAAAATCTTTTGAAGCGGAATCCGGCATAAATTTGAAGTTTTAAGCTTTATATCTTTTGAGTCGGGTTAAAGTCCAGTGGGCGGGTTTCAGGATTTATTTTATTATATTCTATTTCTCTTTTGGGTATTTTCCTTGGGATCATATTCCTTATCTCTTCCACTTCAAATGTCTCGTCTTGTATCCCTATTTCAATTTTAAAGTTATTATCAATTGTGGTATGATTTGGATAAGGATCATTTTAGTGTTTGGGCAATTGGAGAAAATTTGACCACTTTTCATCCTCTCTCTCTGCCTCACTCTATTAACCAACAGTTCAACAAAGAACCCGCTTTCCCCTTTTTATGTAATTTTCAGAAAACCCACCCTCTCTCCTTCTGTTCGCTATCCACAAATCTTCAAAAAAAACCCAGAAATCCCAACCACCAGGAAATCACCATTTCCGAGTAACCCACACCGCCTCTTCCTCCTCGTGATTATCGTCCAGCAGTTCCGGAGACCACCAGGAGCCCCTCGCCGTCGTCTGAGCCGCGAGCCACCAAGAGGCTCCCCTGTTCCACCATAGGTGACCGAGCTCCACTTCCTCCTCATTCCTTGAAGCTTCCCTGTTCGGAGCTCCGAGAAGCCGGGAGTGCAGCAACAACGACAGCTCCCCTTTCCCTTCATTCATAAGCAGCAACACCCAGGATTTCGAGCGCCACCTCTCGAAACCCAGGCGCGCCAGGAGCCCCGCCGGAATCAAGGCTGAGCCTCTCCTTCCTCTGCTCTCCCGTGTTTCGTCTCCAAGGTCGATTTTCGTTCTTCTTCTTCGATTTCTGTTCAATCGCATCGAAATCCGCCTTTAACCCCATCCTCACTCTCGTAGGCTTTGATCGAACCCCCCCTCGAGCTATTGCAGTCGGAATCGCCGTCGGAGCCGGAGCTTTCCTCGGAGTCGGAATCACGCCGCATCTCGGTAATCCCTCTTTTCTTCCTCTCCTTCCATCGCGTTTGAATCTGTGTGTGTATGTGTGTGGATTGTGGTTGGAAATTCATTTCGGTCGAGTTTGGGTGAGTTTGAGTCGGGAACGAGTCGTCGGCGGGGCCTGGACTCCTTTCTTCCGTCGGCTCCATTTTTTTTTCGTTAAGCTGCGCTCTGTTCTGATTTGGGGGAAAAAGGAGCGCTGGGAAGGGGATGAGTGTGGGCCCACTCTCTTTTATTTTATTTATTCCTTTTCTGTTTTGTTTGACCAAAAATGAGATGGGTTCTATTTGGGCGGGTCTGGGATTGGTCTTTCCTATTTTCTTCCGGGTTGGACTCCATGTGGGCAAGTCTATCTTTTCTTTCCTTTCGGGTCTGGGCCTCTTCTTCCGAGTTTCTATTTTGGGCCGATGGGTATTGTTGGGCTATGTGTTTAATATTGTTATGTTATTTGTTGTTATTAATGTTACGTTATTAAATGATATACTATGTGATTTTGTTGTTAGTTATTATTATATTATACCATTTTGTGAAAATTTGTTTTATGAAATTATTATATATTATGAAATTATTTTAAAGGTAATATTAGTTGGAATATGTATTTTGTGATATTCTTTTTGGTTCGATTTTGGGAATTTTTGGAAATAAATTATTAATAAAAAATAGTTGGTGTTTATGATAATTATATGTATTGATGGTAAATTATTTAAAAAGAGATTTCCAAGTTTTAGGAAATGTCTTAAAGGATTGATGTGTTGAAACCAAAATGCTGGAATATTTTGGTAAAACAAGATTTTGAGTTGACTTAAATTGGGATTTAAAAGTTTGGAAATATGGTTGATACGATTTTATCAACGAGTTTGATTGGAGGTAAATGATTTTGGTTGATGATGATCTTATCGAAAAGGTTTTGGAAAACAGTTTCACTATCGGTTAGTTTTGAATATGTTGAGAACTTGGGTTTCGTGCGTATGAATGTTGGCCCGGTGACTTATGTAAATGGCTTGATTATAGGTGTGTATTGCTTTTGGATTGCTTTGGACTTGCATTGGGCCCTTGCTTGTATTATCGTGCTGTTCTGCATCTTCAGGTAAGTTCCCTAGGGGGCTTACTCTGGTTGGACATTCATGCCTGTTGTTGCATTTTATGTTAGGTGTTGCATATGCATAAAAGCATGCCATGTAGTATCCTGCTAGGATTGCACTCATGATTGAGCATTCGTTTACTCATTGCTTTTGTAAACAGAACGGTCGTTATCTGTGATAGTCTTAGAGTCTTTGCTAGGGTCATAGGGTAGCCCAGGCTCATCGGGTACCCTGAGTCAATCGAGTCATGAACTTCCTTATATTATGAGATGCCTGCGGGCTTTATTGTGGAGCGGGTTAGGCATGGGTGCCGCCCGATTATGATGGAATGCATTCACGAGCTGGCCAGTCTCTGCCCTATCGGAAGGGGGCGGAGGTAGGAGAGGGATATGCCACTTGGCATTGTCTTGGGTCCTTTATAGTATTTTTACACATTATTATAACTAGGAGCATGCTAGTGTGTTTGACTTTCGTACTGCATTAGAGCATCTTTATTAGGTATAACACATACTATGTGGCCTCAGCGAGGACTGCCGGTCCCGCATGAGTGGCTCGATCTGACTCCTTTCCCCGTTCTTTTTTTTAAGGTATTTTCTGCAGATTTTGATTGCTCGATGTCTATATGACGGGGTTCCCTTTTTGCGAATCGAAGAACCTGGCTAAATCTCTAACTCGTTATAAATGATAATCATCCACTTATGTTTTGGTTTTGACTCGGCTCTGCCGTGGCGCTTTGTATCTTAATTTTGGTTCCGTCTTGCTTCCGTTTGAAATGAATTTCGCGAGTTAGTCCCTAGGACAGGTTAAGGGTACCCAACGGCCCTTCGAGGTTTTTTAGGGTTTGAAATCCCTCTTTCTACTAATCTTAAAATGAGTTTGAAACCTCGACTCATACCTGAATTGCAAGATCCGAACAATGGGTTTTAACCCTTGAAACATAACCCGGAAATCATAATTCTGGGACGTTACAAAGATGGTATCAAAGATGAGGTTGTGCAATTCGGGTACACAAGGGTCGAGTGTATGCTTTGGAAAACCGCCCATGAATTTCAAAGGATTTGAAAGTGTTTTAAAGGGGCAAATGAACTTAAGACGCCTAACCCAAATTGGACTCAGTAATGAACTCGACTTGTAATAAAAGAAGAAAACCGACCAAACGGGGAACGAGAGGGTAGTAAAGGCGTTAGACCACCGCATTGGGTGTAGTCGGGAATGGGTAGGCAAAATACTAGCTTGCTCTTTACAGATGGGTTTGGAAGTTTCCAAGGAGATGATTATGAGTGTCATTAACTGATTCTATGTTGAGTGCTTGCTATGCTAGAGATCTGATTTGGATGCCCTAACAATGAAATGTGTACTGACTTGTCTGTGCAAACGGGATAGCGGGAGTACCTTTATTTCTATATGGTCAAGCCCAGGTTGTGTGGAACGGCCTCTTCCACTATGTTAAACCCTTTCCGGTTCTACCAAATCTTTCTCCTAGCTGTCAGTGTCTTTCACGGGGAATCGGGTTGGTAAACACATTGTGTCGGAAACTCATGTATGTACATGAAGGTGGTTTGAGTGAGTATTGGAAGGTAGTTCTTGATGTCATTTTGAGTCAAGAGTAAGGTGTTTCTGAGGCTGTCTTTCTCAATCCTTATGATGATCGACCAATGTCTTCTTGCCATAAAGAGTCATGTCGGAGTTCCACGGGAAAGAGAGGTGATGAGTCGGTTGGGAAGGTCAATGGTTGCCCTTAGGAATCTCTGTCCGGTTGTAATGGCGACTCTCTCTGAATTGAATGACATGATTTTGTAATCTCACGCATGTACCTTGTAAATGATCATTAGTAAGAAGTTGCTCGTGTTATGCTTTGCTTTTTGTCATAATTTTATTGTGTAAGCTCATGTTGTGGTTAGTTACATTGCTCAAGTCTCGTGTTATGTCTTGTCTTGCCCTCTATCATGAATGTATGTTGTTATAGCATGTTTACTTGGCTGATTGATCGTATAAATGATTGGAAGCATGGACCATATAATATGAATCTACATGATCGTTATTTCCTCATGGATTAGGTTCATGATAGTGTGATCAACTCCTCTTTGTAGGAATGCTTGTAGATTATCCCCTTAGCATGTTGGATGACGACATGTCGATGCTTATTATCCTTTTTGTGACAAGAATCCATATCATGCCCATCTATTTTGTATTTGTCAGATTATCTATTACTGATTATTTTGCACATAATATTGTTGTGTGTTACTTGTGTTGAATGGAGAATATGTGGTATAATTGAGTCTTAGCAAATGCATGTTTCATCCCAGTATGTGTTGATCTGCACTCATGCCCCGTATTCTAATCAAATTGCCCATTACTTAGACTCGTATTATGAATCGTTTAACTTTTCTCATGCTCCTATATCGTGGAAGATGATTGAGTGATTTCTCACTCGTCGTCATGATTAGTTGCATGCATGTATCGTACGTTATATTGAGCTTTTAGCATCATGTATGATCATCGATTGTGACTTGTGCGAACTTGTATCTTGTCTACGTTGTTGATGATTCTCTCTCGAGCTAGGTTCCTGATAGTGTGGTTCTTCCCTCTTTCTATTACCATAACATGTCTTACCCGTGCAAGTTAATTAGTGTTGAATTCGATGATCGATTTGCTTTCTGTGATGGTTAATCATAGCATGCTTACATGTTGTCGCTTGGTAGTGTTCCTCTATTGCTCCATGATATCCTCTCATGCTAGTATACATGTATGACTTGGCACATCGCATAATCACACACCACGCTTATCATGTCTTCAGATACGTAGGACGCATGAATGTTAGAATGAATCTAGTCGAGTTATCTTGATTATGTGCATGTTCAATATGTGCCAGTAGTGTTCGGTAGGGCTTAATTATGATTCCCAATATGACTCGCTAAATGATCACGTGTTGTACTTGTTCTATGATGTGATGACTAATGTACCATATATGTGATCTATGATGGTTCGTTCCTAGTATGACTATAATCTATCGCCCTTGATGTCCTTCTTATTACTTTTGATAATGCCTCGTGCTTCGTAAATATCATGATGAACTCCTTTTAACGGCTCATGATTATGCTTGTATCATGCTATGTATCTCTAGAATCATGTAGGACCTGTGCTTTCTAAATGTATCTCGTCATATGATTACGTGTCATACTTGACCGATTATATGATCATTGTGTCAGATGAGATAGTTACTATGTTACTCTTATATGTTCTCATATGATGAATACACCAAGCTCGTGCATTGTTCATATATGTGACAATTGTGATACCAATTAAATCTTGCATATCTTGCTTAAGTTGCTAGGCATATCGACTTTCATGGGATAATAGACTGCTATCTTGTCTCGCATGCATCCGTGTAGCACTCGAATATGTCTTTTTGGAATGAATACGTATGTCGTGCTCCTTGATATAGGTACATGTTAGAGTGGATTAATATGATTGATATTCCCCATGATGAATTTGTGTTTGCTTGCCACAATTGCAACCTAGTAGACTTTCATAAGGGCGTCGTTGTTATTCTCGGGTTGAAGTTTTGTCTCTGGTTATCGTCTTAGTATTGGCATGTGGTTGTTTCCGAGAGGAACTTTGGGTTGTCTTCTCTTGTCACTCCCCTATCTCCGCTAACTTGGACCCTATGCGATACATTCGACGAGCGACTGCATGGAAGAGGGAACGAAAAGTTAGATAGCGATAGAGCAGTGAAGCGGAAGCGTGGGCCCATAACCCACGGGCCTCAGGATCAATGATGTCGGTGGAACAGGCACGCATCGAGAAATACGGTTACTGAGTATGATATGACTTACAAGCAGGAGTGTCCTCCGTTTGAATTACTAACCTTTCTGAATATGTTGATGACTATGCTGCACTGTTTTGAGGGTGACATTTAGGTGTTGATGTGATGACTTGGTAATAATTGTTGTCTGATTGTCTGTTGTTTACGGTGATATGATTTGATGACTTATAGATCTCATATACCATGATGTCTTGACTTGTTGCTACGCTGAGTTGCTAAGCATGATTTAAATTCCTTTGCCTGTAAAATGTGAACTACATATGCTAAGAAGCCTGAATTGTATCTGATAAGGTTATAATGCAACATGCTAGTTTGACTTGATTATGTTCATATATGATGGTTGCGATGGTTATTGAGCATGATGTTAACTGAGACTGGTTGAATCCATGATGTTATGTTATGAATGCTAGTTGATATGATGTAGACCTTATGTTTGATGATTTTCATGATTGCTTCTTCCTTCAACATGTGGGGGAGGTCATTTGGTAGCGTTGTTGGAGAGTGGTGAAAGAATTTTGGGCGGTTGGGATGATCGATGGTACTAGAAGGTGAGTTGCGAGAGAGGGATGCTGGCTTAAGTAAGACTGAGTGAGCTTTGGGATTTTTGGGAGGCAATGTTGGTGGTTCTGATGAGCTTCTAGGTGATGTTGGTGATGCTTCGGGTAGTACGAGAAGTGTAAGGAAGGGCTCGTGAACATTGAGGACATGGTATTAGAGGTACTTGGGTGTGACGTTAGAGATAGGAGTTGGATTCTTAGATGTGGATGGTGTGGTAGTGCTTAGCGGAAGGAGGGGCGAGATTTGATCATCGAGATGAATTGGGATTCTCTGGGGAATTTTGTCTGGGTTGACGTTGGCGAGTTTAGAGGAGGATTAATCTTGGCTTGAGAGTGGGGATTGTGTTTTATTTTGACTTGTATGATGTGAGGAATTTCCTTGATTTTGTGATTTATTTATATTTACTGGCATGGTGTTAGATAACGACCATGATGAACCTGATATGGAATTAATTAAATGTTGATTTGCAATATTAAAATCTAGTTGGTAGTGACAAGTGTTACCATGATATATTAATACTTTGATATCTTGTTATATTGGTTTAGAAGCATGTTAGGATGTGTTGTGATATGATATATGAAGTAATGATGAGTATGAACTATGGGATAATGATGTGCTATTATGTGGAAGCATGATGTTTTATTATGTGGTAGTAAGCATGATGTGTACTATATGGTTGACAAGCATGATTATTGGTTATATAAATGATGAATATGACTTTAAGTATGATCATGATTAGTATATATGAGATAATGGTGCATGATTTCTAACTGATTGTCATTCGATATTGTGATGAGTTAAGGTGATGTCTTTCAGAGCATGCTGACATTTTGGTGATTTATATACTGTTTGATCTTCCTTTTTTCTGAATCTTAATAGCATGACTTTGTTGTGTTAATATGTTAACGTGATGAATCTGTTCTACTTGTGTTGCAATACCGATATGCGATAGTGAGATTTGATGTGTACTGACGTACTAACCCCATAACATCTAACCCGTTGATTTCTGGACATGTGTGCTTACGTGATGAGCATTCGATTATGCACTTGTGATGCCTTCAGTATGATGTAGATATACCTTATGATTTGTAGTATGTTGAGGTTTGTTGTTCCTTTGTTACTTGAGACTTGTTGGCATGTTTATGTTTATGTTAAACGGTTATATGATGGTTTGTGACTATGATATGATGTGGGACTTGCCACGTGTGAGATGGCTTATGGTATTATGCTTATATAAGAGTTGATGAAACTTTTGGTTATGGTACTTGTTGAGTTGTGAATGATGTTGCGTGATTTGGAAACTAGGAAGAGAATATGGGATTAGCCCTTAGAGGTGGATGATTCCACCTCCTGATTTCTGAATTTGATTGATTGATATGCGGGAAACTGATTTGGTTTTGGGAGATTTTGACGAAATCTTGAGTTGTAGGGATTTGACTTGTTTGGTGCAAAGTTCTTGGTTAAACGTCGGATTTGAAGATTTTGAACGATATAGAAAGAAAATAACTTGTTTTTAAAGAATAAACGTTATCGAGGGTTTCAACGATTTCGAGGCTAATCTTTTTCAATTGCAGAATTCCTTTTGAAACTTTTCAAACCCGGTTTTATATTATAACGACTCACGAAGTGGATACAAGCATTTTATAGGGGCGCATATAAAATGCTTGCTAAGACCTAGTAGACACGTTATGATTGCTTTTCGAGTTATGATATAACCGAAAAGTCGGAGTAAGAATGTGATAAGGACCCATATCGCATAATTGCTACGACCAATTGAGAATATTATGATCACGTCAAGGGTACTGTAGGGATCTCATACGGGCCCTATGAGATGCTTACAGAATCAATGGCATGATCCTTGGACTCACCAATTTAAAACTTCATCCCCATGTTTTAGAGTGATTTTAGTCTCGGGGACGAGACTTGTTTTTAGAGGTGGATGATGTAAAGACCGGGAAATTTTAGAATATTAAATTATTAAAATAGTGATTTATAATCATTCCGATTTCTAAGTTTTAGGAGGTTTGAAATTTCCATCTCCGGCCGACCTGGCTTATTTAAAATCTTTAATTTGAAGCGGAATCCGGCATAAATTTGAAGTTTTAAGCTTTATATCTTTTGAGTCGGGTTAAAGTCGAGTGAGCGGGTTTCAGGATTTATTTTATTATATTCTATTTCTCTTTTGGGTATTTTCCTTGGGATCATATTCCTTATCTCTTCCACCTCAAATGTCTCGGTCTTGTATCCCTATTTCAATTTTAAAGTTATTATCAATTGTGGTATGATTTGGATAAGGATCATTTTAGTGTTTGGGCAATTGGAGAAAATTTGACCACTTTTCATCCTCTCTCTCTGCCTCACTCTATTAACCAACAGTTCAACAAAGAACCCACTTTCCCCTTTTTATGTAATTATCAGAAAATCCACCCTCTCTCCTTCTGTTCGCTATCTACAAATCTTCAAAAAAAACCCAGAAATCCCAACCACTAGGAAATCACCATTTCCGAGTAACCCACACCGCCTCTTCCTCCTCGTGATTATCGTCCAGCAGTTCCGGAGACCACCAGGAGCCCCTCGCCGTCGTCTGAGCCGCGAGCCACCAAGAGGCTCCCCTGTTCCACCATAGGTGACCGAGCTCCACTTCCTCCTCATTCCTTGAAGCTTCCCTGTTCGGAGCTCCGAGAAGCCGGGAGTGCAGCAACAACGACAGCTCCCCTTTCCCTTCATTCATAAGCAGCAACACCCAGGATTTCGAGCGCCACCTCTCGAAACCCAGGCGCGCCAGGAGCCCCGCCGGAATCAAGGCTGAGCCTCTCCTTCCTCTGCTCTCCCGTGTTTCGTCTCCAAGGTCGATTTCCGTTCTTCTTCTTCGATTTCTGTTCAATCGCATCAAAATCCGCCTTTAACCCCATCCTCACTCTCGTAGGCTTTGATCGAACCCCCCCCCCTCGAGCTATTGCAGTCGGAATCGCCGTCGGAGCCGGAGCTTTCCTCGGAGTCGGAATCACGCCGCATCTCGGTAATCCCTCTTTTCTTCCTCTCCTTCCATCGCATTTGAATCTGTGTGTGTATGTGTGTGGGTTGTGGTCGGAAATTCATTTCGGTCGAGTTTGGGTGAGTTTGAGTCGGGAACGAGTCGTCGGCGGGGCCTGGACTCCTTTCTTCCGTCGGCTCCATTTTTTTTCCGTTAAGCTGCGCTCTGTTCTGATTTGGGGGAAAAAGGAGCGCTGGGAAGGGGATGAGTGTGGGCCCACTCTCTTTTATTTTATTTATTCCTTTTCTGTTTTGTTTGACCAAAAATGAGATGGGTTCTATTTGGGCGGGTCTGGGATTGGTCTTTCCTATTTTCTTCCGGGTTGGACTCCATGTGGGCAGGTCTATCTTTTCTTTCCTTTCGGGTCTGGGCCTCTTCATCCGAGTTTCTATTTTGGGCCGATGGGTATTGTTGGGCTATGTGTTTAATATTGTTATGTTATTTGTTGTTATTAATGTTACATTATTAAATGATATACTATGTGATTTTGTTGTTAGTTATTATTATATTATACCGTTTTGTGAAAATTTGTTTTATGAAATTATTATATATTATGAAATTATTTTAAAGGTAATATTAGTTGGAATATGTATTTTGTGATATTCTTTTTTGTTCGATTTTGGGAATTTTTGGAAATAAATTATTAATAAAAAATAGTTGGTGTTTATGATAATTATATGTATTGATGGTAAATTATTTAAAAAGAGATTTCCAAGTTTTAGGAAATGTCTTAAAGGATTGATGTGTTGAAACCAAAATGCCGGAATATTTTGGTAAAATAAGATTTTGAGTTGACTTAATTTGGGATTTAAAAGTTTGGAAATATGGTTGATACGATTTTATCAACGAGTTTGATTGGAGGTAAATGATTTTGGTTGATGATGATCTTATCGAAAAGGTTTTGGAAAACGGTTTCACTATCGGTTGGTTTTGAATATGTTGAGAACTTGGGTTTCGTGCGTATGAATGTTGGGTCGGTGGCTTTTGGAAATGGCTTGATTATAGGTGTGTATTGCTTTTGGATTGCTTTGGACTTGCATTGGGCCCTTGCTTGTATTATCCTGTTGTTCTGCATCTTCAGGTAAGTTTCCTAGAGGGCTTACTCAGGTTGGACATTCATGCCTGTTGTTGCATTTTATGTTAGGTGTTGCATATGCATAAAAGCATGCCATGTAGTATCCTGCTAGGATTGCACTCATGATTGAGCATTCGTTTACTCATTGCTTTTGTAAACAGAACGGTCGTTATCTGTGATAGTCCTAGAGTCTTTGCTAGGGTCATAGGGTAGTCCAGCCTCATCGGGTACCCTGAGTCAATCGAGTCATGAACTTCCTTATATTATGAGATGCCTGCGGGCTTTATTGTGGAGCGGGTTAAGTATACGTGCCGCCCGATTATGATGGAATGCACTCACGAGCTGGTCAGTCTCCGCCCTATCGGAAGGGGGTGGAGGTAGGAGAGGGATATGTCACTTGGCATTGTCTTGGGCCCTTTACACTATTTTTACACATTATTATAACTAGGAGCATGCTAGTGTGTTTGACTTTCGTACTGCATCAGAGCATCTTTATTAGGTATAGCACATACTATGTGGCCTCAGCAAGGACTGCCGGTCCCGCATGAGTGGCTCGATCTGACTCATTTCCCCGTTCTTTTTTTAAGGTATTTTCTGCAGATTTTGATTGCTCGATGTCTATATGACGGGGTTCCCTTTTTGCGAATCGAAGAACCTGGATAAATCTCTAACTCATTATAAATGATAATCATCCACTTATGTTTTGGTTTTGACCCGGCTCTGCCGTGGCGCTTTGTATCTTAATTTTGCTTCCGTCTTGCTTCCGTTTGAAATGAATTTCGCGAGTTAGTCCCTAGGACAGGTTAAGGGTACCCAACGGCCCTTCGAGGTTTTTTAGGGTTTGAAATCCCTCTTTCTACTAATCTTAAAATGAGTTTGCAACCTCGACTCGTACCTAAATTGCAAGATCCGAACAAGGGGCTTTATCCCTTAAAACGTAACCCGGAAATCATAATTCTGGGCTGTTACAGAAAGCCCAAAGTAGACAGACGATAGGCCCGTTTACAATAAACATCGCATACCGTAAAGGCGGGGTGGCGCTGCCCCCCCCCCGCCAGGGGCGCATCGCTCCCTGGATCCCCGACTCGCTGACCGGTACCGCCGGGGGGCAGAGCCCCCCGGACCCCCCGATGCGTCACCGGTCAACAATGATTCAAGGCACATTAACAAAGATGTTTGTGGAATTCTCGTTCCTAATAACGAAGACTTGGCCAATTCTGTGCAGGGTTTCGATACCCAAACAAATCAAACAAGCCTTTGATAGGCTTGAAGAGAAGCCATATAATTTTTCTCCTTTGATAGGGGTATATCCATGAATGTTCTTGAAGGTTATATGCATCAATAATTTATCTTCATGGAAAGAAATATTTTGTTTTGGAATACTTGTGGCGCGGGGAATAAGGACTTCCTGAATGCGCTGAATGAATTGGTGCAGATTCATGATCCTTGTGTGCTAGCATTAGTTGAGCCTCGCATCACCGGTGACACGGTGGATTGAGTGTGCAACATGATTGGGTTCGATGGGCAAATCAGAATTGAAGCTGAAAGCTTTTCCGGGGGAATTTGGTTACTTTGGCGTACTCGGGAGGTTGATGTGGCACCGGTAATGCTTCACCGACAACACATTACAATTGAAGTTTGACGGAGGGGAGAGGAGCCTTGGTTACTCTCGGCCATCTATGCCTCTCCTATACCGGCTACCAGAAGAGATTTCGGTTGAAACTCGATGAGCGAATCACTAGACACTACCTAGCTCTGAAAAAGTAGCTTTACATCGAGTTGGAAAGGGTGTTGCAGGAGGAGCAGATTTATTGGTTCCAAAATTCGAGGGCTAACTTCCTCCTGGAGGAAGATCGCAACACGGTATTACCATCTGTCAACCGTAATCAGACGTAGATCAACGAGAGTTTTAGCCTTACAGGATGAGGCATGTAACTGGGACTTTGATAGGATGTGAATCGAACAACGAGTGCTGGCCTTTTTTGAGTCTTTGTACACCAGGGTAGCAACGATAACCGAGAGTGCTATGAACTGCAGTATCTCTTTTCCTAGTATTGGCCACCGTTCTTTAGAGAGAGTTGGACGTCGTTTCACCATGAGTGAAGCAAAAGAGGCGTTAATGCAGATGGGGCCGAATAAAGTCGCTGGGCCGGACGGGTTTCCTCATATCTTCTTTCAGAAAGCTTGGAAGACAGTGGAGTCATTAGTCGCTTTGACCGTATTGAATCTGCTCAATTAGGGAGACCTTCCGAAAGGGTTATCAGATGCATTGGTGCACCTAATCCCAAAGGTCGACCACCCTGTCGCCCCCGCTCAGTTTCGCCCTATCTCCTTGCTGAGTGTAGTCTTCAAGATAGCCACTAAGATGATAGTCAATCGGCTAAAACCAGTGCTCACATAATTAGTTTCGCCGGTGTAGGCTAGTTTTATTCCAGAAAGGCAAATTATCGATAATATTGTCATCGTCAAGGAACTGCTGCATTCGATGTTTGTTAGAAGGGGAAATCGAAGGTGGATGTTAATGAAGATAGACCTTGAAAAGGCATACGACAGGGTCCGGTGGGAGTTTTTGAAGGATACCTTGAAGGAGACGGGTTTACCTCAGCTCCAAGCCTCATTGAGGTGATCATCAAATGCCAGACTTCCGGTTCCATGGAACTGTTATGGAATGGTGCAAAGACTGGCTCATTGAGGTGACCCCCTCTCTCCCTATCTGTTTGTCCTTTGTATGGAAAGATTGGCTCATTCTATTCAATCGTTGGAGAACAAGAATAAGTGGAAGCCGATCACGGTGGGAGGAGTCAGGCTATCACACATCTTCTTCGCATATGAGTTGGTATTGATGGAGGAATCGTCGGTGGAGCAGACCGAGGTAATTAAAGGTTGTCTCGGTGATTTCTGCAAGTTCTTGGGTGAAAGAGTGAACTTCAGTAAGAGTAGTGTAATCTTCTCTCCGAGCATAGCGGAAGAGGCGCAAGACTGTATAAGTGCCCAGCTCTCAATTCCCAAATCGAGCGAGTTTGACGACTACTTGGGAGTGCCCACAGCTTGTCGAAATCTGACGGCCGATCGTTACTCATACATATTAGACAAGATGAAGAAGTGACTATTGGGTTGGAGTTCGAAGACGCTTTCCTTAGCCGGGAGGGTGACCTTAGCTAACTTTGTCCTCACTAGCTTGCCTTTGTACACAATGCAATTGTCGTTTATCCCGCGATGCATCTGTGACGACATGGAGAGACTTATCTGGGCCTTCATCTGGGGCTCCTCCTCCGAAGTGTATAGAATACATCTTCTTAGATGGGAGATCATGACCAAGCCCATGGAAGCCGGTGGCTTGGGAATAAGGCCGGTGCGTGATTCTAATCAAGCTGTTCTCGCCAGACTTGGGTGGCACTTGCAGCAGCAGCCGGAGGCTCTTTGGAGTAGAGTTCTGCGAGGTAAATATTGTAATGATCGTAATGACATTGACATGTTTCAGGAGAAGAGAGGTGTGTCTCAGACATGGAGAGGAATTATTCATGGGGCGGGGATCCTAACCAAAGAGATATACGGTCTTCCATTGGCAATGGGCGAAAGACTTTATTCTGGTTTCACCGTTGGGTTCATGAAGCCCCTTTGTTCGATGAGGCCATCGGCATCATTCCGGAGGAAAGACTAGGTGATACGGTGGCTGAACTGTGGGTAAATGGGGTCTGGGATCGGCCTTTCTTGTCGGCTATTCTGCCTTTCCACATACTCCAACAAATTGCAACTGTGAGCTTGACGCTAAGGGAGGATGCTGGTGACAAATATTTTTGGGATGACACAAGTTCTGGAAACTTTACAACCAAGACAACGTTAGCTCGTGTGAGGATGAAACGTGAGGAAGAGGCACCACTAGACTGGAAGTTGTGCTGGTCGACCCGGGCACAACAAAGGGTCTGGTTTTTTCTCTTCAGGGTTGCTCACGATGCCATCCTCTGCAACACTAATCGAGTAAGAAGGGGGTTGTCATCATCTCGGACCTGTCCCCGGTGTATGGAAGAGGAGACGTGCCTGCATTTGCTGAGGGATTGCATGCCCAAGCATTCACAACTCTTGGTACTCGTTAATAGACAATTGAACCCCGAATTCCTTCTTTGCTACACAAGACCTTAGAGGCTGGATATTTTCCAATCTCAGGAAGGAAGTGGATTGGAGCTCTCTATTTGCTCACATGGTCTGGTATACATGGAAGTGTCGGAACAACCTAATCTTCAACGGCTTTGATGATGTGTACACTCTTGTAGACTTGGTGCTGAAACAGACGGATGTCTACAACTCCCTCATCACGCCGTGGTTGGAAGACAAGAATGGATCGAGAGCAAGTGCATTACCTTTACCGAGCTGGACACCACCGCCACGGGATTGGGTTAAGCTGAATACGGATGGAATCTCGAAAGGCAATACGGGTCTGGCTGGGGGCGGAGGCTTATTCAGAAATACTGATGGATCTTTCCTCAAAGCATACGCCTTCCGATGCGGGGACTGCGTAGCGTCTACGGCTAATCTCTGGGCGGTCCTCCATGGCTTGAAGTTGGCCAAAGATGCTGGATGGGAGAAGGTTGAGGTGGAGTCCGACGCTAGCAGCATCTGTGAGCTGCTTCGATCGAGGGAGAAGAGGCCTTACCGAGATTTCTACTTGATTGAGCAGTGTCGGGAGCTAATCGATGGTAGACACTGAGAGGTGATCAAGATAACCCACGGAAGAAGGCAAATAAACAAGGCATATGTTGCTATAGCTAACTCGATCAACCTAGCTGATAATTTCGTTGTCTTAGACCAATGTCCGAAATTTCTGTTGTCTCACCTAGACTTTACCCTGCCTTTAGGGGCTTAATTTCTCCGTACTACTATTAATATATGGGCATGACCCTACCGTTGAATAAAAAAAAATCAAATAGTTTTGTTTTTGGTGCATACTATCAAACGGTTTGATAATTCCAAATCTGTACAAATGTGTTCGCACATTTGTAATGTCCTTAATAGATATTTATATTAAGAAGTAAGATATAAATACCATATTAGTTGTAACCGACGGTTATCCAAATAATAAACCAAAAATACTTACCTAACTCTCTCATTCTCTCTCCTATCCGATCTTCTTCCTACCTTCTTCCCTCAGACCCTCACTCAGAATCTCAATTCTCCATAAAAGCTCAAGTTTCTGTCTAATTAACCTTCCGGCCATAACTGTGTCATGACTCATGAATCTGCTTCGGACTTGTGAGGGTTGAGAATTTTGCCTAGGTTGAGTGTCTTGTTTGCACACAATTTTGACAGAGTACCTGCACCTCATTAAATTATATTATCCTTGTTGACCTATTACCGGTCTTCACAAACGGCTCCAAAAAAAAAAGAAAATATCATTATCTTTATTTTAAGTTTGAACTATTCTCTATTGAAATAGATCGACATTATTGAAATTAATAAATATAAATATAAAATGACATTGTTAACTTCATTTTTCAAGTACAGCAAGCATTTGGTTCCATGCTGACTTATCCAAAAGGTCCATTTAAAGTTAAAAATTGTTGATATTGTTGAAAAAGTCCATTGTTCAAAATATTCAATCTTTTATAGTTTTCTCACATTGCATAATTTGCATTACCATCATTAACGGCTTAACCCCTCACGCTATCCCTCACCAGTCACCTTGCAATTAGATCAAAATATGATGATCACAAGTTAAGTTGCAAACAATAAAAACAAAATATGATGACTAGATTCTTATTAAAAAAATAACAATATTTTAAAAATGTTAATTTGACCGTGTATGTTTGCATGAGGCTCCTATAATTGGTTTATTTTTTATATTTTTTTACCCCAATTTCGTCTGTAGGTTTGTTGCGATGAAAATTGAGTTATTGGTTACGGAAATGTTTATTTTTAATTCTAAGAATGTCTGACTCTGTTTTTTTTTTTTTTAAATTCATTTTAATAAAAAATATATAAGTATGTATAAGATACAAGTACGAAGGAAAAAACATTCTCAAACTTAATTCATCCAATAAAAAAATTCCCAAAATACTATGTAAAACTATTAACTTGTGTTTGGTGCTGTAACCCAAGAATAGTATGTATAAGATATAAGTATGTATTAGATACAGTATTAACTTCCCAAAATAGACAGGGAGAGGAACGGTATGAATAATATATACAGGGGGTAGGAAGATGATAGCAGATTAGCATATGTAGCCCTTGTGTTTGGTGTTGGGTGTAACCCAAGAATACACAGGGAGAGGAACGGGACTCCATATCATGTAAAACTATTAACTTTGGAGGAAGAAGATGATCGTTTGTATTGATAGATGATTACATATATAGTTATAAGATTAGAGATTCCTTAATTTGCTACATATTGATCTATGGAGACCTTATAAAGTCCAGGCTATTAATGGTGCTAGATACTTTATAACCATAGTTGATGATTTCAGTAGGGCTGTGTGGACTCATCTGATTGCAGACAAGTCACAGGCTGCATCTGTTTTCATTGAATTCATATTGCTGGTTGAGGCACAGTTTCAAGCAAAGGTCAGAGTGGTTCATACAGATCATGGAACTGAGTTTTTTAGGTGCAAAGAATTCATGAAATCCAAGGGTATTCTTCATCAACAATCTGTGCACTAGTACAAAATGTATATTATAAGACGCCATATAGACAACGATTTCTATAAAGATGGTGTCTATGTTGAAAAAAATTAGAGATTTTTGGGACGGACAACGGTTATAAATTTAACCGTTGTCTTTGGGTGTGTTTGTATTTATAAAGACAACGAGCATTTACAAAACCGTTGTTATATATACAAAAGACTTCTCAAATAAAACTGTTCATAAAACCGTTGTGTAAGGCCGATTAGAATCGTTGTCTATTAGGTTATTAAGACAACGAATATTTAGAAAACCGTTGTTATATATATATAAGACATCTCAAAGAAAATAGTTATTAAAACCGTTGTCTAAGGCTGAATAAAATCGGCTTTTAGCAAATTTAAAAGACAACGAATATTTAGAAAACCGTTGTTATATATATATAAGACATCTCAAAGAAAATGGTTATTAAAACCGTTGTCTAAGGCTGAATAAAATCGGCTTTTAGCAAATTTAAAAGACAACGGATATTTAAAGAACCATTGTTTTTATATAGAGAAGACTTCTCAAAGAAAACGGTTCATAAAACCGTTGTGTAAGGTCGATTATAATCGTTGTCTATTAAGGTATAAAGACAACAAATATTTGAAAAACCGTTGTTATATGTATAGAAGACGTCTTGAAGAAAACGATTATTAAAACCGTTGTCTAATGCTGAATAAAATTCTATTTAGCGAGTTGAAAATACAACGGTTATTTAAAGAACCGTTGTTATATATAGAGAAGACTTGTCAAAGAAAACGGTTCATAAAACCGTTGTGTAAGACCAATTATAATCGTTATCTTTTACGTTACAAAGACAACGAATATTTAACCGTTGTTATATATATAGAAGACGTCTAAAAGAAAACGGTTATTAAAACCGTTGTCTAAAACTGAATAAAATCGGCTTTTATTTAGAAAGTTTAAAAGACAACGGAAATTTAAAGAACCGTTGTTTTTATATAAAGGAGAATTCTCAAAGAAAACGGTTCATAAAACTGTTGTGTAAGATCGATTAAACTCGTTGTCTATTAAGGTATAAAGACAACGAATATTTAAAAAACTGCTGTTATATATATAGAATACGTATGAAAGAAAACGGTCATTAAAACCGTTTTCTATGGCTGAATAAAATCGACTTTTACTCTTTTAGCGAGTTTGAAAGACAACGGATATTTGAATAACCGTTGTTATATATAGAAAATCGCTCAAATAAAACGGTTCATAAAGGGGAGATATAACCCTAGCCACTTGCCAGTTGCCACCACCTCACTTTCGCTCAGTTGCCTTGCCTCCCTCTCTACTGTTTATTCTCTCTCAGATCTGCAACCCTGCCAACCCACACTCGACCCCCGAGTTCCCGACGCTACCAACTCCGACCCCCGAGTCCTCGACGCCACCAAATTGTCACCGTACATGTTCTTCTTACAATCTCCACAAATCTATCACCCCATCTTTGAGAAGCTCTCTGCCACCGCCGAGGTTGGCAGGAGTCTGGATTTGACAGAGGAGGTGAATGGGAAGAGGAAGCGTGCCCGGCTGCCCAAGTCCGGTGGTGTGGCGAAGGCGTTGGCTCCTCCGATCCGACGGCGAAGGCAGATCATGGGCACCTTCCTTGGATCTCGACTTCTCTATTGCCAGGTAATCTCTTCAACCCCTTTCTCTTCAATTGGAGATTCAAGTACGATTTTATTAGGTTTTGATTTGGGGGAAAAGTTACTGTTATGTTAGGGTTTGGTTTAGTTAGGGTTTGATTTGGCAGATTCCAATCACGTCTGGGGGATCGATCTAATGCTTTTGCTCAATTTGGTATGTTGTTTTTATTGCTTTCCTTCCATCCTCTCTGGTTTACCTTGTTGTATACTGTTTAAAGGTTGAAGGTCCTTAGTGTTGATTAATTTATTATTAATAATAATACATAGGGATAGAAAACCTTTCATTATCTTCTACTGAATAGTTCGAGAGGGAATGACACGCATTTGAAGTGATTTTTCTGTGCTATCTTTGGATTGGATGGTTCTCTCTTTGTAGGGGGTTGTTGCTACTCTTTCAGTATGCGAAAGGTTTGGAGACGTATTCATTTCATGGTAAGCTCAAGAATCTCCTTCAAATACTATACTGTCAAGTGGTGAACATTTGTCTCCTTTGTTGACATTGTTGGAGAAACTCTGGAAATTATATGCATATATTCTCTACAGGTTGCCTCTATATGATGAGCTCAAATTGGCATTCATCATATACCTTTGGTACCCAAGGACTAAGGTATAAACAAAAATATAGAAATCCCAATATCCATCAATAGTAAATGCCATTCCCAACTGCTCGTTTTCCTATTATTTCTGAGACTAACAGCAAGGCTAGATCTCTTCCTCTGTTGCAACAGGGAACCAGCTGTTATGAAAGAGCCTCTGCTATGTTTGTAGATGATAATGAGGAGGTGAGCACTTGCAAATGTTTCTCCCGCCGAAGAGAAAGACTACTAGCAATGTTACATCTATTTGTTGTAACTATTCCCAACCTTTAGTTCTTATTCTATTAAATCTCAATGAATTCAGTTAATACATAGCATTAAAAGTATTAAGCTTAATGGAAATAATAATTTGGGCTCGTATACATAGTAGTCTAATTCATTTGTTTCTAAATGTAAGTTGCTTGTTTTTTTAATGCAAAATTTTGCTCTTTTGGTAAAAAAATAATAATAATAAAATGCAAATTAAATGTGGAGTAATCAGTTGCTTTGTAGCTGTAGTTATTTTTCCTATAAAGCTTGAATTGAGACAAATATATGCCCAAATATTCATAGCTATGTTTGTGCAGGGAAAACCAACATCTGATTTGTGTCCTCCAAAATTTTATTTATTTATTTAATCAAAAGTTATATATATGCTCCTCAAATAGTCGTAGGTAGCTATGTTTGGTCACTTTGTTGAAAATTAAAGATAAGATTTAAAGATGGAAGAAAAAGACAGAGAAAGCTAAAGAATTATTACTCATTAGTTATTACTGTTATTAGAAGTATTGTACTGATTTTTTTTGCCATTAAAATGTATTCACTATTTTAATAACTTTCCTAGGAAATTTCATAGTTCAAATGCAACTAGAAAGTGAGTGATTCACTTGACTTGGATGAATGCTCTGTAAAATTATGCCCTTGTAAATGATGTGGCCTAAATTCCGTAGGTGTGTTTATTATATACACTTGACTATACTTACTTTTAAAGCTACGTGAAATCAATGGTTTGGATATTCTTATTTTTAAAGCTCAAAGTAAAATCAGAATTAGTTGGCAGGGACTAATAAGTTTTTAATAGAATATAGTTATTTTACCATATCCTTGTGTTTCAACTTTCAAATGATGGTTTGATGCTCTGATGGTCAGTTCAAATATGGTGTTTAAACCTCTTCTCTTTCCTATCCCTCTCATTTCGAAGAATCCTAAGTCCTGACCTTTTCTTTAGAATTTGTAAGGGTTATAATTTGCCCTAGTGATTATGTGTGATTCAGTGTCCTTGACATCATGCAGAACGATGCACAGAAGGATCCTGTAGTTTAACTAAGTGCACTTCAAGCCAGGATTTTAATTAATCAGGTATCTTTTTCCTCTTACATTTCTTAATTCTGTTGGAATAATACAAGTATCTATAAATATGGAAATAATCGATTATATCTAGGTGTGCTAGCTCTTAAAATGTGAAGTTTGCGTGATCATATGAAAGCTAATTGAATCAAATGAAAAGACCATTCGTCAAGTGCCATTTATGAAACGAACAACAACGTTTTCTGGCAACAACAAGTACTCGGAAGATACTCAAAGCTGGAGGATAGAAATCGACACAACAAATACCCACTTTCCCACCACAGCCACCGCCACAAATTGTTTCACCTCCAACCGGAAGAGTATACAAGCCTAGAGCACTGGAATCGGGTGCTGATGCCTGGGAAAGAGCTCAGTTAGATACAATCAAGCTACGATATGTATGACTTTTCTTTGTAACAAGCCATTTACATTATAAACTTGTATATCAGAACATTGTCTAGATCATCGGCTACCTCAATCGAGCGCCATTTCATTACCTTTATCAGTATCAGCATGCATTGTGACTCTCCTAATTAATGGAAGCAAACTGCAGGTATGAGAAGCTGGACATGACAATTCTCCAGTGGGAGGACAAGAAGAGCAAATTGTTACTGAACTGTTCTCCCATATAGGTATTTGAATATTTTATGCTATAAAAAAATAGCTAGGTGTTTTAATCTTACGGTGGGATATCTTGGGTCTCTTTATGAATGATCTATTGCTGAATTTACTGAGAAAGTGGTATTTAGTCTGTAGTCCTAATGGAGGATCATATGTTTTGTGACATATATATATATATATATATATATATAGTTATGTTTTGATAAATCAATATACAGTGGTTCTATTGTGTAATTTGTGTGTAAAAGTAGCTAATATGGTTTCAAATGATACTCACAATAGACAATGGTTAATTTACTCGTTGTTTTTTATTTTTTCAAATTTAAAAATTTATTACATAACGGCTAATGGAGCTTAGACAACGATTACGATAGCCATTAATGTGATTGTGAAACGACAACGTTTAAAAGATTTATATACAACGGTTCAAGTGAAAATAGACACTGGTTAATGGTTGGTTAATCAACGGTTAGAACGTACATCGACAATGGTTAAATATATATAGACAACGGTTACAATATACATAGACAATGGTTATAAAGTATTTAGGCAACGGTTAAAGTTACATAGACAATGGTTGAAAGTTACTTAGACAACGGATCAAAGTTACTTACACAACAGTTTAAGCGAATCTAACCATTGATTTTTGAATTTAGACAACGGTTAACATGTACCTAGACAACAGTTACGATCACTTTAGACACCAATTAGATTATGATTAGACAACGGTTAAAACCGGATATCCTAACAGGAGACAACGATTATATTGACTTTTGACAACGGTTAGAACCGGTTAATATGATTTGGAACCAATTTTGGAGGTGCATAGACAACGGTTATCCGAAATCTATCACAACGGTTATAACCGTTGTTTAAGTGAACCGTTGTAATAAACTCAACCGTTGTATTTTCAAAAACCACACGGGCTGATGCAACGGTTCCAAAACCATTGTGCGTTTTGTAAAATAATCGTTGTGTAAGGGTTTTTTTGTACTAGTGGTGCCATATGTTCCTCAACAAAATGGTCGTGTTGAGAGCTAGGAAGCATATGCATTTGTTGGAGACTGCTAGGGCAATCAGATTTCATGCATCCTTGCCTTTAAAATTCTGGGGTGAGTGCATCCTATCTGCTACCCACTTGATCAACCTCATGCCATCCTCTGCGCTCAACTGGGCTACTCCTTTTGAAAAGTTGTATGGTCATGGTCCAGATTACAGTAGATTAAGAGTTGTGGGGTGCCTGTGCTATACACTAAAGAGAGGTCCTGGCTCTGACAAATTTGCAGCTAAAGCCAAGAAGGGTGTGTTCATTGGCTATCCCACAGATCACAAAGCCTATAAAGTGTTTGATTTGGTGGATGAAAAAATAATACTTAGCAGGGATGTCCTTTTCTTTGAGGATCAATTTCCTTTTGCTAAAAATGGAACCTGCATTACCCCAACCCCACCTACACCTACATTACCCCTGGTTAACCTAGCTTTTTGTCCACCAGTGCCCTCTTTCACCCAACCCACAATTATAGCAGACACATCCCTATCTCCCACTGCACCCTCTCAAAACCTTCCACAAAATGAATTCCTTCCATCCACTCCCTCTTCAGAGTCTGTGTCATCTTCAGGACATTTTGACTCACCAAACCACACCCAACATCCCCATATTCAAATTCCTGAACCCATTATTAACCAAAGACCAATTAGACAAACACATTCCCCAACCCATCTGTCCTACCCTGTCCTCTTCCATGTCTAGTTCCTTCATGGTTTCATCCCTAGACAACCAACTATTCTATACACAATACACCTGAGTATGTGGCTTCCTTGGCCAATGTACTCTCTCTCTCTCCATGAACCATCATCCTACAGACAGGCTAAGAGTGATCCCTTATGGATTGAAGCCGTGCAGAAGGAAATCCAAGCTTTGGATGCCAACCATACCTGGATCATTACCTCCCTGCCTCCCGGAAAAGTAGCAATTGGTTGTAGATGGGTATATAAGATCATGTTTAGAGTTGATGGCTCAGTTGAAAGGTACAAAGCCCGCCGGGTAGCTAAAGGTTACAATCAGGTGAAAGGAAAGGACTTCAAGCACACCTTCTCCCCAGTTGCTAAGTTCACCACAGTGAGACTGCTGATTGCCTTGGCTACTATGAGAAATTGATGTGTTCATCAGCTAGATATTAACAATGCATCTTTGCATGGGTTTTTAGATGAGGAGGTGTATATGGATGCTCCTCCTGGTTATACATTAGCTGCTCCAGGGCAAGTTTGCAAACTGAAAAGGTCATTATATGGCCTCAAGCAAGCCTATAGGCAATGGAACATTGAGCTGTCCAAGTTCCTAATTGCACAGGGTTATGAGAAATCAATGTTTGGTTTCTCTTTGTTCATTAAGAAAATTCATATTGGAATGATTGTCATCCTTGTCTATGTTGATGATATGTTGATTACTGAGGATGATATTACTGAGATTCAAAGCATCAAATCTGCTCTACATGCTGCATTTACCATCAAAGATTTAGGAAAGGTTCGTTATTTTCTTGGCTTAGAGGTCTCTAGGACTGAGAAAGGTACTCTCCTTAATCAAAGAAAATATGTCTTAGACATATTGCAAGACACTGGTATGCAGGACTGCAAGTCATCTCCCTTCCCTCTTCCTCGTGGTTTGAAGCTTATCACTGATGTTGGTGAGCCGATTGAAGACCCTGAGAAGTACAGACGTTTGATTGGTAGACTGATCTACCTCAACATGACAAGACCAGATATTTCCTACTCAGTTCAGCACCTCAGCCAGTTCATGAGCTCCCCTAGACTTCCTCATTGGCAAGCTACTTTACATGTTGTGAGATACCTCAAGGGGACTTTCAACTTGGGATTATTGTATCCAAGTAATAACCAACTGAATTTGATGGCTTATTGCGATGCTGACTGGGGGAACTGTCTATTTTCAAGGCGTTCAGTTTCTGGTTTTTGTGTTTTCTTAGGGAGTGCTGTGATCTCCTGGAAAACTAAAAAGCAGCCTACAGTTTCTAAGTCATCCACTGAAGCTGAATACAGATGTCTATCCAAGGCTTCTGGTGAATTGGTTTGGCTAGATTCCATACTCGGTGGACTGTTTTGCAACATTCCAAAGCCAATCCCATTGCATTGTGATAACAAGTCGGCTATACACATTGCAGAGAACCCCATTTTTCATGAGAGGACCAAGCACTTGCGCTTGGACTGTCATTACGTGAGGGAGAGACTCCAAGAGGGGTTCCTTGTCCCAACTTTTGTTCGATCACAAAACCAGATAGTCGACATCCTCACCAAGCCATTGGGAGAGGATCAGCACCGTGCTCTGGCTGTCAAGCTTGGCCTTGTGTGCACCACTAGTCAAGCTTGAGGAGGGGATATTAGATGATATAGGAGCATTGATCCGGTTGTGACAATGTATGGTTAACCAATTGTTGTAAAGAGAGAGCTGCATTGTATAAATAGGTGTTTAGCTCCTCATTGTAAGATACACATTACACAACAATACAATCAATTCAAGAAACTCTCTTCTCTTCTAACAAACTCTAACTGACAACCTCCATTGGAGGTAGATTGAAGCTCGGAGCACTTTCAGTGCTCCAGTTTGTTACAAATCATATTGTAATCAAATCTCACTAGGATCGATATTCCTAAATAAGATATATACATGATGATGTACCTTTGAACAAAAGTTCGAACCATATGAATAATATATATAAGGGGCAACATTGGAACAAATGGGATAGTATGGCTTCGTTTGCATTCATAAGTTTTCACTTATAAAGCTTCTCTTCTTTTTTTTTTTACCATCACTGTTGGCTGGTGTTGTTTGGGGTAAGGAGATATTTTGATTTTTTTAATCCCAAAAATCTTTCATCTCCCCCAAACTTCCTCTCTCCTCGTGCCTCCTCATCTCTCAAGTCCCAAGTTGATCTACTCCACCATTTTTGCCCCTTTCTGCTCCAAAATTATAGAACAACTCCCTCTCTTTTCAATTGAATTTGATTAGGGCTTCAATTTTCATCGGTTTGGGAGAGGGGTTAGGGTTTGAACGCAGCTGTAATTTGCCAGTTGCAGACCCGCCGTCTCTGGCCCTATGCCCTCGCCTTCTCCGATTCTTGTCCTCAACAACTTCCACGACCTGCTCGTCAACCAGTCTGCTTCCTTCTTTCTTCCAACCCTTACAAAGAAACTAAATCACACCTTTGATTGAACCGAAAATGGGTTTTCATTAACAAAAAAGGGCTTTGATTAATGAAGAAGGAGATTGGTGAGGGTTGAAGTTGTTGAAGACCATCTCTTTCCTCTTTGCTTATCCTACCCACAACGCAACTTTCCCCCATAATTATTGTTCAAAATCAGGGTTTTGACAAATGTTTTGGAGGTTGCCGCTCTCTCCAGCCAAGTAGATCTAAATTTGAACTCGATTTCACCGATGATGGGGAAGAGAAAGTTAAGGCTCCATTACCAGGCCATCGTCGATTCGTCGTCTTTCTAATTTGTACAGGGGTGGTAGGCTGGTGGCAGTAGAAGAATAAGCTATCCAAACAACCCCTAACAATAGTGAAAGTGATGATTTATAAGAGATGATTTATAAGTGAAAAATTATGCATCCAAACGAAGCCTATATTTTCCGGTGGCTTCATATATAACTCATAGTATATTAAGCATCATCATTAGACAAAAATTGTTACGAACTTCATAATTTCTAAATTCGTATATAACTCATAGTGATTATATTGACTAAAAGTAACTATAAAATTGCTAAGTTCAAATGTTGATTTAAAAATAGATATGAATGCTCGCCAAAATTTTAAATTTTGTTGGTAGGCAAAGAGCGAAGCTAGCTCCTCAAAAACTAGAAACGTCCATCAAAGGGAAGGCATACAAGTAAATCGAGGCTAACAAACTCCTCTAAAATCGTCGAAAACAATCTGAGTAGTAGGGGTGGGCACAAATCCTGCAAATCCTGTCCCATACCGATCTCGTCCCGATCCCAGTGGGATTTGAGAAAAAAAAAATTCAATCCCGTCCCGCAAAAATCACGTGGGACGGGACGCGGGACGGAGAATTTGCATCCCGCAAATCCCGTCCCGTCCCGCATATATATATATATATATATATATATATATATATATATATATATATATATATATATATATATATATATATATAAATTATATATATTTATATATAATTGAAATTAATAAAAAACGTACTATCTCCGTTCCATAATACATGAGCTTTTTTTTTTTTACACGTTTTTTAAGGAGCGAAAAACTCTATGAAATATTATTTTTTTAATCAAATTTTTTATATCATTTGATACTTATTACTAATAAGTATCAAATGATATAAAAAATTTGATTAAAAAAATAATATTTCATAGAGTTTTTCGCTCCTTAAAAAGCGTGCCGAAAACTAAAAACCCATGTATTTTGGAACGGAGGGAGTATAAGAATATATTTATATTATACCTTAATATTTATTTAAATCCAAAATATTAAAATTTAAATAATAATAAAACATTAAAAACATATAAGAAATGTTGAAATAAGACTTACTGTTGGCGTTTTAAGTTAAAAATGAAGACTTGCTCTCGGAGGAACCCAGGAAAGCATCCTAGCTAGTGTTTAAAAGCATCCGTTGTGCCAGGAAGGGGAACCTTGCTACTGTATTTTTAGTCTTATTTGACTTTAATTTGTAATTGGATTATGTAGTAATTGAATTTGCTACTTGCTAATTCGCCTACTGTATTTTGTAATAGGATTGTAATTGGATTATGTAGTAATTGAATTTGCTACTTGCTAACTTGCCTACTGTATTTTGTAATAGGATTGTTATGTGAGACTTTAATATGCACCTTTGTACTAGCTATTTTTTAAGTTAATTGCACTGTTTTTTTACTTATTTTTTACGAGGGACAAATCCCGTCCCGTCCCGTCACGTTTCGTGAGGAATAAGACCCGGCGGAATTTGAAAAAAAAAACTCAATTCCATCCCGCAAAAAATACGAGGGACGAGACGTGGAATTACCCTAATCCCGTCCCGTCCTATGTCCACCCCTTCTGACTAGTGTCCAGAGGAGGACATCCAAGTATTTTTGTTAAGTTGCCGTGTTAATGTTTTGATCAAAATTTGATAAAAGATTATTTTTAATTAATATGAATACATACAATTTGTACATAAATTTTACATTTAAAATTTTTGTATTTATCATCTTCGATTCAATTCAAGGAATCAAGGGTCATACTAGTAGTATTATTTAAATTCATTTTCCCTAATAATAGTAGCCTAGTAGGCAGGCAATATCCAGTCATTTTGTTCATTTGTCTGTTTGAAAAGAAAAACAGTTGAGCTCTCTCTCTCTCTGTTATCCCTTTCCAGTTTCCACTTATATGACCCAAAGATTTGTTAAATCCCACTTGCCATCTGCTTTTCCCATCTCCTTCCTGTTCTTTTTTTCCTCCCTCGCGCTTAAACTAAAACCTCTTCCTTTCTTGGATGCTTACAGTAAATTCCCCGATTTCAGAGCATCTTATACCACCACTTACTCTCTCATTGCGCTTTTTATTGCTTTTTCAATTGACCTAATTTATTGATCAGCTACTTCTTTCTTCTTCACTCCTTGATTACCCGCGCGATCGTTAATCATGCCAATTTTGTGATCCTGCGGCGTTTTTGTGGGGAGTTGTGGTTTATTAGGTTTGATTTCTTCTCGCTTTCTTTCTCCACTTGCTTATCAGCGCTGATTGTCTGTTTTCCAAGTTGCTTTTGTTATTTTGTTCTGATTTACCTCGCTTTAGATTTCAGTGATTTGATCAAATACAATCAATATAAATTTTGGTTTTCAGGCTGTGGGGTTGGGAAAAGGCATAACTATCTACATACATGGTCCATGGACAAGTACCCGGAAAAGGGGAAAATTGTGGTTATGGGGTTCCACTTTCCCTTTCTCTTTTACTCCAAAACGTGACATGACAGTTTTCATCTTCTCTTTTATTACTGAGTTTGTCTTGTGCCTTATTAGGGTTTATCAGATCTGACTATGTGTTACCCTACCAATCAGAAGAACCAATAAATACATAATTATACAGTAAGAGCTGCAGATTGTGCTTGTTAGTATATGTAGTGTTGCCAGGGTGAACTCTCCATTTGTTGGGACAATGTTTTTAATTTCATCTACTTTGTGTTTTTATTTCCTTTTTTCGACAGTCCACATCAAAGTTTCTTATGTTGTAATTTAGTGATGTACATCCTGGATATAGAATTGCTTCACGATTAATGATTGTGGGTTGTGGTTTCTTATTCTGCTTTTGTTTTGTGCTTTTTTCTTTGCTCCAAATTTGAGTCAAAGCAAGGCTGTTGTTTATTTTTAAAGCAAGCAAATGAAGATCAATCAATTTTGATCAGGTTTGGATAGGTGATGACGAATATTGAGTCTTCAATTGCTGTCAAGGATCCTAAAGAGAGAACAAATCGTTTGTCCGAGGTAATGATGCTTAGCTTATTGGAACATTTATGTCATCTATCTACCATCTGATGTTGAGGGTTATTTCAGAGGAACTTTTTCTTCCTTTTAGGTCTTTGATGTAGAGAGAAAGCTCTGGACATGTGTTAATTCAAGGGGGCTGTTGAATGCTGATGTTCAAAACCTTTACCGCAAGGCACGCAGTTTATACGAAAGTCTTACTTGGAAACAATGATCTAGACGAGCTACAAGAAACTGAATACTGTTTGTGGAAGCTTCATTACAAGCATATTGATGAGTTCCGCAAACGAATGTCTCAGAGTTCTGGAAAAGAAGAAATTGAACCTTTTAAGAATCACATGAATGTTCTGAAAGGATTCAAGTTGTTTCTAGGGGAATCCTCTACATTTTACCAAGATTTGATTGGTAAAATCAAAAGGCTTTATGGTTTTGAAGACGCGGTTCTGTTCTATGACAGTAATGATGTGTCTAGCCAAGGCAACCAAGTAACATTGCATAAATGTCGGTTTTTATGCCATCACCTTTTAGTTCGAATTGGGGACCTTGCGAGATACTTGGAAGTACATGAAAAGCCTGGCATCCAGCAAAATAACTGGTATGCTGCGGCAAAGTACTACTTGGAAGCAGCAAAAATGTATCCAAATGGAGGGAACCCCCACAATCAAGTACTTCTTTCCATCCTCATTTTTCTATATATTGACACCTTTTAAACTTTGATGTAATTGCAATGTGAAAGTTTGTGATTTTTAACAGTTGGCATGGCTAGCAACATATATTGGTGATGAGTTCCTTGCTTTATATCATTGTGTCAGAAGCTTGGCTGCCAACGAACCTTTTCCTGATGCTTCAAATAACCTCACTGTCATCTTTGAGACGGTAAGAGTTTCACCGACAAAGCTTTACCCATTAAGGATTAAGAACTTGAATTGATCACTGTGATCTTATTTTGAGTTCACTGGTGCATTTTGCGTTTCCCTGGATGTGATCTTGCAGAACCAGTCAACTCATATAAACTCACTGTCTAGTGAAGCAGAATTCAATTTTCTAAAACCACATGAAAGAGTTGTCATATCAGCTAAGTTGCAGACGAGTAATGGTGCATCAGGCTGCAATGTTTTGAATGCCGCCGAAAGTGCTTGCTCTATTGAAACTGATTTCTGGTCACTGGTTGTGCGGATGACAGGTTTCTTCTTCCTTGAGTATAGGTATGAAATGTTATACAGTAAAACATTTCACTTATTACATCACGCCATCTTAAAGACCTGCCTTTTGCTTCCAGGTTGAATTTGAACGATTTGTTCTTGTTGAGAAATTCAATAAAATTTTGATAGTGGTTCTAGCTCTTTCCAAGGTTTCATGTTGGAGCTCATTATTGCTTGCTTTTTTCACGGGAAACCTTCTTATGACAGTAATCTTGTATGACTGAAATCTTAAATTACTATACAATATTGTGATCATTCAAAATGCAGGTTGGATAGTTTTGCTTATACATTTGGATCCACCATAAGAGCAATGGAGGTGCTCCTGGCCCATGATGATGTAGAACTATCCTCTGCTCTTGAGTCCTACCGAAATGTCAATTTATTGAGGCCAGGCCCCTATAGGGCCCTCCAGTTAGTTTCTGTTCTGATCTTCACAATCCAAAACTCCCTGGAAAAACCAGAAGATGACTCCGTGAAGTTACATGTGGACATGGCATTTGCTACTACATTTATTATCATGGGCCGGGTTTTCGACAGATGTGTGGAAGGCATATCCATAGATGAAAATCCACTTCTGCCTGCTGTTTTGGTGTTTTCAGAGTGGCTGGTGGGTGTTCTTGACAAAGTGGTTAAGAGTGAAATGGAGGAAAAGCTTAAGAGTTCTGTGGGCTACTTCTTTAGCTCCTATGTTGAACTGCTTAACCGACTCGTTGACTGTCAGGTTCAAGTTTGGTTTTCAGATAATGTCATGCTGTGGGAAGACTATGAGATGAGGGGCTACAAACCCATATCTCAGTTCCATTCATCCTTGGACTTCTCAGATCACCCGGAAAATGATGCTAAATTCATAGAAAAAAATGAGCACCGTGTTCATCGCATCTTACAGGCTGCTATAAAAATTGCAAATGATGATTCTCAAGGGTGGATGTTATATGAGAAAGGAGGGAGGTTCTGTATGAGAGAAAAAACAGAAAGTTTACAATGGAAGTTTTTTGAAGTGGAAGAAAATCCGAGCTCTGATTCTGTGTCAAAATTGATTAAAGCTTCTGCTGCCATGGTGGAGGAACATGAAACATCCATGAAAAGCAAATTGGCTGTGGTTGAAGAGGAAGAAGTCATAGTCTTCAAGCCGATCATCAGATACAATTCGGCACCCTTGCCTGCCTACCTGACCCAAAAAGTAGGGATCTCCCAAGGAAGTGTAAAGGACCCCAATCCACAGGCTTCTGATGAGTTTCTCCGTCGTGCTTCTTCACTTCTCATAGCACAGAACCGGGCTCTGATTGATGCTATGACTTCTAGCCCTACCCTTACGGTGATGACGCATCCAAAGTCCTCCATGATCACAGAAGCTTCTATGTCTTCAGCTGGCCCCAGACCTCCGTCTCTCAGTGCCTGGTTTCTCAGTGATGAGAGGATTGACAAGGTTGGTGGAAGCATCTTGAAGCCCATTGATGAGATAGCTTCCGATGGGCTGAGTTGTCTCTCTCTTGATAATGAAGACGAAAGATTCGGTTTTGTTAGCTCTGCAGGGGAAGCTTCAACATCAACAGAATGCAGTTCATCACCTCATTACAACTACTGTGCTCCCACACCTTCTGCTCCATTATTACCCGAAGATGCTACCTGGTTATCTGAGATTCCCGGGCCTAAACCTTCAAGCTTTATTCATCATTCTCCGCCAATGTTGGTACCTCCAACTCCTGCTCCTGAATGGCTTATCCTTCGAAAAGAAAATCAGAATCCCCACTGGAGCAATAGTCACAACAGCGGAATGCCACAACCACACCAGTGTTTTGCTGCACCATGGTATGCTGGCAACGTTTATGTCCAAGAGGCCTCTTCTCGGGGTGATCTTCTTGGTGGATTGGGATATCCAGTGGCTCCTTTCCAACCAGTGTACATGGACAGCATCCCAACTTTACACCTCTCACCCCCTCCTATAAACGGGTTTTATGATCAGAGGGGCGAAACCATGCTCTTTCGCCACAACAGTGATCATGAAAGGGCGGTCCCATATGTCTATGGGACCATGATGGACGTGAGAGCAAATCAGCAGCAGCAGCTTCTTCAGTATCTCAATGAGAAAGAGCTGCGGATCCAGCAAGATACACATGTGACGCGTTCTAATTACCCAGGAAACTGATGAATAATGTACATATGAATATGATACAGTAGGATCTCAAATGCTTATATATACAGTCGGGAGTTCAAAATTTTGCTGTTTTGCATACTGAAACTGATAATGTTGTAAAAACTGATCTGATACGAGCTATTGTGATGAATGATGATGTGTTCTCTTGTTCTTGTGTTAGGGGACAGCTAGGCCTGGTGTGCTGTGGCTGTAACTTGGTTTTGTCTAAAGGCTCTTCCTTCCGTAACAAAACTTGTAGGGAAATAACTCAAAACGAGAGAAGCTGGTGGGATTTTATGATCTGAAATTGAAGGGTTTATGCATCTTTATGGACTATGCTTCTGTTCTGTCATCTGCTATGCATCTTTACTGACTCCTTTACATACTGTGTGACATGTTTCCTTGTGGTTCTTGTCTCCTTTTCTTTAGGGTCTTTCGGAAACACTCTCTCGACTCATTCGGGAAAAGAGTGCGTACATTCAGACCCTGCTCTATAACGGGATACACTGGGTTGTTTATACTATAAATTGTAACCCATACAATGTGAAACAACTATTTCTTCAACCCTGAAGAAGTTGATAAGAAGTTCTCTATATCTATCTATATCAAACACTATCCTATATGTGATATATCTATTACCAAACGACGAACAAGTGTTCTCAACTTCTAATCAAGAGCTATTTTATCCTACCAAAAAAATAAAATAATCAAGAGCTATTTTAGGAAATAGCCCATATAGGGCAACTTTACCTGCTCTTTTATTGGACAACTTTATTTAGCTCTGTATTTGCTAACCTCTTAAGAGGTGTTGTCGTTCTGAGACTGTGTGGGCGTTAAATTGGGGGTCATACCAAGAGAGAATTTTTGTGGGAACTGATCGGTGATTCACGTTTTAGCTAGGGTTTTGGGAGGTCCTCGATAGGTTGTCCGTAGTGAAAGGGGGTAAAACCTAACGATGAATCCATTGACGCTGGTGAAGCGAATTCAGAAATTGAACTCAAGAGAAGCCGATTTAGGCATCTCAGAGGATGCTTCTTGGCACGCCAAGTACAGGGACTCCGCCTACGTCTTCGTCGGCGGCATACCCTACGACCTCACCGAAGGCGATCTTCTCGCCATCTTCGCTCAGTGAGTCTCTCTCCGCTTTTCTATTGATTTATCAGTGCTCATAAATTTCTGTTTCCGAATGCTAATTTTCTGGCTGAATTTATGATTGGAAGATTTTGATTGTTTATGCTCGGATCGATTCTCTTGCTGAATTTATGATTGGAAAATTTCTGGCTGTTCTTAGAAAGTAGAAAAACAATCTCTGATCGATTCTCTTGCTGAATTTTCGATGCTAGGTGTGGAGAGGTTGTTGATGTCAATCTCGTAAGAGACAAGGCATCGGGAAAATCAAAAGGATTTGCATTTATTGCATATGAGGATCAGAGGAGTACAAATCTCGCTGTAGATAACCTAAATGCTGCCCAGATCCTGGGCCGAACTATAAGAGTGGATCACGTAAGCAAGTATAAGAAGAAAGAGGAAGAGGACGAGGAAACTGAGAGACAAATGAGGGAGGAAAGGGGTGTATGTCGCGCCTTCCAGAGAGGTGAATGCACTCGTGGAGCTGGATGCAAGTTTTCTCATGATGAACAGGTGAGATCTTCTGCCTTTCGATTAATTGTTTTCAAATTTTTATTTGAGTTCAGTTTATAGATAGTTTACTTAATGCTAAGATCCTGAATTTATCATTTATCTGAATGTAGAGAGCTGCGAATACTGGATGGGGGCAGGAGGAGGATAGGCGGTCGAAATGGGGAAATGATAAGTTTCAAGGTGGCGGTAAACCTGAAAAGAAACCAGTTGACATTCCATCCGGACGTGAAAGAGAATCTAGTGCTTCAGTAAAGCATAAAGCTGGTGATCTTGATGCAAGGAGACCAAGGAGAGATGACGAGATCTATCATAAGGCTGATGGGGTTGATGCAGGGAGACCAGGAAGTAGAGGTGATGAGAGCTATCGTAAATCTGATGAGCTTGATGCAGGGAGGTCAAGAAGGAGAGATGATGAGAGCTATCGTAAGCACAATGAAAGCAATTTCACGGATCGTGATGGAAGGGAGCGAAGCAGGCAAGTAGAAGTTAAGGAAAAGGGAGGCCACAAAGAGTACAGAGATACTAGAGGAACTTATAAAAGTTCTACAAGGGGTGCTGTGGAGGATTATGAACGGAGAGAAGAGAAGAGACCTAGACATCAAGATACAAAAGAATATCGTCCGAGGGAGAACCGAGATGAGAGGGAGAGGGGTAAGGATAGGGAGAGGGAGGTGCGCAGTCGAGACAGAGATGACCATCACATATCGCAGAGATAGGAAGCTATCGGATAAAGTAGCGGTGTTGGACATGTGTCGGATAGGAAGTCTTTGTGTGTCAAACTGCAGGCTTGCATCCAGTGTTTTTGGTTCTATGGTAGAGGTAGTTGTATCAAATACATCAGTAAAAGTAACTTGCAACTGGTTGCCATTTTGGTTTTGTTATTATGTTTAATGTATCGAATTGTAAAATGTGTTGTTGAATCGTATCCTTGTTCAAGAATCGTTTACAGGTCCTACAGATGCAATTCCTCCAAATAGCTATCCTTTACCATTCAAGTTTTATGCTTTGGAAGGCCTGATTAAAGCAATGACAATGTGTCAATGCAATCATCTTATCCATGGATCAAAAGTTCTTGGTTCTTTATTACAGAAGTCAACAGGTACAAAAATGAACAAAACCCTACTACTAAAGAACCCAAGATTCAGTACTAAAAAATTCTCCTTTTTATCTATTACTATGTGATGGTCAAATTAAGGTGAGCCCATGTGAACAAGCATTTCTTCCTTGCTTGAATTTGTCAGCACCTGTTTGGCAAGAACCTACTCCCTGATGCTTTTGTTCCCTAACACCCAATATGTTATTGTTTTGAAGCTCCGAAGGTGCTTTATTCGGTATGAGATTGTTTCAGGAATTGGTGACCAACCCAGATAAGGATTTGGTTGAAAATCTTTTCTCAGGTTCACTAAAGTTGATGGCACAACCGCACAAGAGATTCCATTGAAAATTTCCTTGGAAATCAGAAGACATATACTTGAAAGGATTGGATAAGTATTATGTATCTGCTGATTGTATGTTTTTGTCCTTGAATTTCGGTAACAACTCTATTTATATGTCAATGTTCTTACTGCTATTAAATCTCAACAGTTTTAGGTGTTTCTGTACTGCTGTTCCTGAATTATACCGGGCAGTAATGCTGTCTCTGAAGCTTCTCTGTCATCTCTTTCATTCTCGGCTTTTTCACCTGGATGCATTAAATGGGGCTACCCTTCCTGGTTTTACTGCATCTTTTTTCCTGGGGAAAATAGTTATGGCTATCAGAGATTGGGATGAGGTTAAACTGGTAAGTAACTCTCACTCGCAGTTGATCTTCTTTGGGTGGAATTGAAGAGTTTCTTCAGAATTAGAGAGCATATTTATTGATGTTCTCAGGCATCCTGAAAGAGCTGTGTGAGGATACAACACTGCTGATAACATTGGAAAAAAGCTTTAATGCTCAGACCAATAGCTTGAGAAGTGTATTTTTTTAATCTTTCTCTGCCACCCTAAATATCCATGAAATCTTTGTTTAGGGAAAATATCCATTGAAAAAACAGTTTAATATGCAGATGCTAACTCCCAGTGTTTCATCAACTTGTGTGTCTGTCACTTAAAATAACCGCAAGGAACTATCTGTATCTGTCAGTCTGTCACTCCATTATCAATGCACTAAAATTCAGCCTTTCATCCTTGAATTGAATGTATGTCTGTATTAATCTGTTTGCCTATAAATAACACTACACTGTTAAACAGTCAGGTAGAGTTTAAAGATTTTAATCATTGTGAACATGAATAGGAATGATGTTCACTGCATTCTCTTATGTAATTCCAGATTCACAATATTGCTGTGTGCAAACTGCGTTAGTGCGTCTTATATTTTGGCTAAGCGATAATATATTTGCAGAGGAATGGTAATATATTTAATCATTGTGAACATGAATAGGAATGACTATCTTCCATTTTGTTCTATCTTGTGTCTATTCTTCAATGATCTCTACGATGGCAAGGTTCTGTCTTATTACTTCCTTCCAACTCTTCTTTGACCACAAACACTCTTGATAGCCAAGTAATCATACCTAGGCTTGTCCACGGGTCACGGTTCAACCCGTAACCCGACGAGTTTGGCGGGTCCGGGTCAGGAGGGTCAAGGGTCATGGCGGGTCACGAGTTAGGGTTAGGGTCGGGGTTCTGAGCAAATGATCCGCCGGGTCGACAATTTTTTTTTTTTGAAAAAGGTTGTTTTTGGGAGAAAAATTAAAAAAAAATGATTTTTTTTTTTAAATCCGGCCTGTCGACCCATGGGGTCACCTGGATTCGTCGACCCGCCTCCCCACAGGTCCAAGTACGGGTCATGACTTTCTGACCCGTGGACAGGCCTAGTCACACCTACACACTGTTGCGTTCCGGTCTCTCCTGCACATTACCAAACTACCGAAACCTCATCTTACACATCTTGTCCTTGATACAAACTACACCTACCTTTTAGGCACTAAGGGCCTATTTTCTTCCCCTCTTTTTTAAGTGGTGGAAGAGATGGAGGTGGGGAAAAGGAGGTGGAGATGGGGCAAATTCCCCTACCTTGGTGAGGGAAGGTAGGGGATGGGGAGGAGATCCACCCCTTTAATGAAGGTGTGGGTGGTGCTGGGGAGGGAGAAGAAAACACGCCCTAATTTGTCATAGGAATATGATCTATCTTTTAGGCCTTTAATTAGGTGTAAATTTAGTTAAAACTAGTGTAATACCCGTGCCTTCTTTGATTCTTTTCAAATTGAATATCATTTTATATATTTGTATAATACTATATTAATATATACTTGTTTACAATAAAAATAATATGTATAATTGTATAAAGTATATAATTATTATCATTAGGATAAAACTAAAAAGTAAAATATAAGATGTCATATAATGATTAAAAAAATTATAAGCACAAGATCGTGCAAATACTTTTGAAGATATGTAGATATATATAACTTATTCATTATTTTCATAAGAAATATGGTTAGAAAAAGGGAGAAATAAATAGAGAAAATAAAGATAAGATGGTAAAAAAAAGTGATCTAAAGCGCATCATCTAAGATGTAAAATAAGAAAGATGGCTAGAAAGAGGGAGAAATAAAAAGTGATTGTAAGTCTTAATTAACTTTTAAATAAGTAAATTGTAAAAAAAAAAACTTTTTGGCTCTAATTGATTTTTATAATTTACTTTTGAAATCGAATATTCACAAATAAAATATTGGAATTATAATAAGGGACGTTTAGGGTGTATAAAATAAATATATATGTAAAATATTCATTTTGGGGATAACATGTGCAAAAATAATTTCTTCTTAAAATTAATGATGTTTTGATTCTATCTCCAAAAATATTTAAAAAAATTCCTTAAAATTTTAAGATGTCTATATTGTATAATAAATGTAAATTTTAAAAAGAAATATTATTTTGAGAATCATTATTTTTTATAGTTAATTTTTATTTTGACATTTGAATTAAATATTCTTATTCATTCTTGAGTTATCACATTTCAATATATTAGTCAATTTAGTTACATACATATATAAATTTAAGATTATGTAAACATTTTATATTTCAAAGATATTTTTTATTTTTAGATATTCTAATTAATTTTTTTTTTTAAAAAGGTTACAAAACAAATTATGGATAACACTCGTATAAATATGTGGACCAATTAATATATGACTTCTGATCATCATGATTAGAGATGACAAAATCTGACTCAACCGAGAAACCCAATCGACTCACCCGAACCTAGACCCGAACGAAACCCGAAAATCCGGAGTCATCCGTAACCCGAACGTGAGACCGAGCCTGACCCGAATTTGACTCAACTTTGAAATAAACCCGAATACATACAAAACCGATCCGATCCAAACCCTATTTGACTCTCAACCCAACCCGATATTCGGAATGATAGTATCCAAAATTGTGGTCCTAATAAATATATAATATTATTGATATGAATGACATGTATAAAGAAAGTCGTGATATTAATGAAATAATGATATAAAAGACCACACAGAATGATAATATCAAAAATTATGGTTCGACGTATCAATGTACATAATATTTTTTATGAAAAAAAGGAAATAAATATATTTAAAATAGATCACAATTTTTTTTATCACAATTTAAAAGATTTTTAAAATATATATTAAATCGATATGAAGATATCAATTTAAATAATCTTTGTATGAAAAATAGGAAACAAATAATTCCAGCAATAATATTGACCAATAAGAAAATACCATTTGAATAAAAAATTCAACTTTAATTGTGGGCGTGACAAATCAGCAAAATGCTAGCAGAATTAGTAATATTATAGATAGATAGATAGATAGATAGATAGATGTGCTCCAAGAAGGCAATATACTTTATGTTTGTAAATTGAATTATAAAATAACATCGATTGTCATGTCTAATTAAATATTTTAAATTCAATTTTTTTTTTCAATAGACAACGTATCGAAATTAAAATAAAATCTTTTTATTAACCATTATTTTGGGTCATTTTTATTGTAATAAAAAAATAGTTACTGTATGTTTTTTTTATACAACTTTTCATTTCGAAAAAAGGATTTTTTTAACTCCGTCGAAAGTCAAAAAGGGAAAAAAGGAACATACCCTAAGGACTGACCGCCGCAGTCAACAATCCCCAATGACATCCACAACCTCCGTCAGGACCGTCACCACCACCAGGTTGATTGGGAGAGAGACTGCGCTCCACGCCATGTTCCTCTTCTCTCTCTAGAAGGTAGGTTGCAAAAAGGTAGAGCGAGGGAGTCTGAGAGATGCCGGAGGCTGATACTGCTAACGGCAATGCCTCATCTGGCTACAAGGACTACGTCGCCGGCTTGCTCGCCGGTGTCTCTAGTGTCATCATCGGCCATCCCTTCGACACCGTCAAGGTCATTTCCTCATCCTTACTCCTTTCCTTCTCTCCTCTTTTCCATGGCACTTCAACGTTCACATTACCAGTTTGGACTTCTGCTTCCTCTACCTGAGTCCTTACTTAGTTAGAGCTGCTATCCCGTCGTATTTAAGTTTTCGATTCTTCAAATTAATTTTAGGTTTTGAGATTTGGTTGTAGTTCGCTCGATTTTCAGTAATCTGTTCCTATGTAATTTCGATTTGGAGCAATTTTGGATCTGAGTATCCGATCTTGAGAAACAGCTGCCTAAGTGACAGGGATGTTAGCTTATTATAGTGCGTAAGCAGATTTTTGGATTTAGGCTTATTGAAAGGAATGCAGTACTCTCTTGATTAGGATCATCTCAGAGGGTCTCCTACTATTGCAGGTTTTCTGCAATGATGGAATAGATGATTGCCTAGAGTTGCTGTTTTCTGGCTGAGAACTGGTTGATAAGAACTTGTGCATTTGTTCTAGCACCTTGTTAGAACCTAATATCACTTGCTTTGATCTTAGTTTCCTAATGTGGCACAAGGAAAGGAGTGAGTCTGCACCATTGATAGGCGAGGCTGGCTATGTTCCACGCATTTCTTCTTTTTAGTTGATGCATTAGCTTGGATCACGCAGAGCTTTGATTTTTTCCCTAACATCAATATGTAATGTTGCACTTTTATACCCTCATTCTTGTGTCAGTTATCTTTATCCTACAGAAATTTCATTCCCATGGATTGATGACTTGTATATGGGAAGGATCACTAATGGAGTTTTTTTTATCTGTTCCAGGTAAAGCTGCAAAAGCACAACACAGATATACATGGGATGAAGTACAGGAATGGGCTGCATTGTGCTGCTAGGATATTTAAGTATGAAGGGGTATCCTTCTCGAACTACATCTTTGAAGATTATCTATATGAATAATTATTGGGTTATCCCTTTTTGTTCAATATGGAGTAATGCGCGCTGACCTAGTCGTAATATACCTAAATCTGAATGCAATCTGCTATTACATTGCCTCTGTTTTTAAGGGGCTATTGGGCATTGGCTATCCAACATCTTAATAATTGCTTATAAATTAGGAATATGGTTCTATATTATTGTGGATAGGAATGCCTATATGTTTAAACATGCATGCCCTAAAATAAAGGTTAATTGGTTTGATTTATTTCTATTTGAGTCCATATGTTTGACTTTGCTGTTATTTGTATTTCATAGTGAGAATTTTGAAATCAACTTCAAATGTTTTTTTTTTTTTTTTCGTGAATATTGAATTGTGTGATTTAGTTAGTTCTCTTTGTAATAACTGTTTGTCATACTTATTCTTCGTAGGTCAGTGGGCTTTACCGTGGTGCAACATCTTCTTTTGTGGGGATGGCTTTTGAAAGTTCTCTTCTTTTTGGCATATATTCCCAAATGAAACAATCTCTCCAGGTAGCTTGCTTCACATACATTACTCAACTAAAGTGAATTTGTTATTCTAAAATCAGTGCTTTGGGATGGAATCAGCAGGCTTACTTTAACATTCTTATAGGGAACCCTACAATCTAATGATCCTGAACCCACTGTCATAATTCCTTCAGCTGCCTTTGGTGGAGCCATAATCAGCTTTATTCTATGCCCGTCCGAGCTAGTGAAGGTAAGTAATTAATTCATGCCAGTGGAATTCCAATTTACCCATTTTATTAGGTGTGTGACTGTAAACTTCTGCAGTGTAGGATGCAAGTTCAAGGGACTGATTCATTTGTTCTGAGTTCGAGCCGGTATGCAGGCCCTGTTGATTGTGTGTTTCAAACTGTAAAAGCAGATGGGGTGAGCAATCTCTCCTTTAGCTTAAAATTGTCCGAAGTGTGTTCACCAGCTGAGAATATAAATACAACTGCAGGTTACAGGAATATTTCGGGGAGGTGTTGCAACTTTTATGAGAGAATCTATTGGAAATGCAGTGTTCTTTAGTGTGTACGAGTATGTCAAGCATGCCATGCAATTACAACTAAAACACTCTTCAAAAGGCCACCAAAACTTGACTGACATGGGAGTTGGCATTGCCAGTGGTGGTCTTGCTGGTGTTGCTGTACGTATACAAGTTACCAATAGTTCGTTGATAAAACAATGGTCTATTGTTCATTTGTTCCTTTATATGTATTGATTATGTTCAAGTGGTTATTTTGAAATTTCAGTTTTGGTGTGCTGTTCTACCCTTGGATGTGGCAAAGACTATTATCCAGACTGATCCCGATAGCAGCTGCTTCCGAAATCCTTTGCGAGTTCTACACACAGTAAGATTTCTTTATAAATGATCTTGCTCTATTTGCCTACAAATAAAGAAAAAGGAAATTGCCGTGAAATAAAGTGGGCAAATATTGATTGGCTACCTCATACTAGTCCCTCATTCATACTGGATTTGTTGTAGGTTTACAGGAGGGCTGGATTAAAAGGATGCTATGCAGGTTTAGGTCCCACAATTTTAAGAGCGTTCCCTGCTAATGCTGCAGCAATTGTCACCTGGGAGTTTGCTATGAAAGTTATGGGGCCCAAGCATGAGTGAAGTTTTTTACTCCTGAGATTTCTAATCACTCAATCATAATCGTTATGAGCTCGCCTATGCACTTGCCGATCATGGGATTGTTGGTTAAGGGGGTAGTAGTTCATCCGAATACGATTCTAGCTCCATAATGATTACCAGATTGAGTGCGAAAGCCATTTATTTGGGTTAAACAAACTCAGATTGTTGATCTCATTTTGAAGCATTTTCAGATAGTGAATTCATGTATTTACTCTGTTTTTCCTCTGTAGCATGGCTAGAGTAGACTAGACCTCGTTATGGTTTCTTAGCTGGTCATGTTTCCCACAGCTAAATTGATGAGATTGTGTTGGGCCATTGATCAGAATCTGCTCATTTTGGGTACATTTCCCGTGGTCCAACTGGAAACTGTCACTATCTGGTGAATGAAAAAGTATGATTAAAACAATTGGTTCTCTTTGAATTGGTTCCTTGCTTTCAGTTTACCTTCTAGTTGCTAACCAGTAAAAAGCACAGTTGATTGCATTCAGAACAAAGCTTACACACTCAGTAGTCAGTACAGCATGAGTACTTCCAACTTTGGATTTTATTTTGAAATGACTGACACACTTGTAATGACTGGCACACTTGAAATGACTGACACAGGTGAATAGGCGATTGACAGAAGACAGAGAGCATCTAGAGGACAGGGAATCCTCTGGCAGGTGGAGCTGCCCATCTGATTCATCCACCTCCTCAGTTTGGGCTTTCCCCATAATTCACCTCCGATGAGGTTCTTCGCCTGCGTTCATTATGCCCTGCCAGCCTCCTTCGGCAGCTCCTCTTGGTATCATCAAACTCCGAGACTTCGTGGAACCTACAAGGAATAGCAGATTTCTAAACAGTAAATTAATCTGGAAGCTCAATTGGTCCATTCAGGGGCTTCTCAAATCATAGGAATGGCAAAATAATCTTCTGAGTTCCATGGAAATCAATATGCAGGAAAGCATGGGACATTTATAGCAACTCAAATGAGATGATGTGCACCCAGGTACCTTCATTTCCGTACACCATTGATAGCATTTGTTGAATCGCTATTCAATACTTGAATCTTTATCAACTCTTATCAGTCCATTATAGGTTACTTGATCAAGTTGATACTTGATGGTATTGTAAGCATGTTCAAAACTACAGTATAAATTAACACTATGATATGAAAAACCTCAAGACAGAAGCAATTAAATGGGAGATATAAAGAGAGAAAGTATAGCTGATCACTAGAGCAATATTAAGGAACTTAAACCATAAAATATAACCTGCTGCATTGCTGGCAGAACCTCTGTTGGAGGCTGGCCACGATGACCACCGGGGCCTTGGCGTGGAATTCACAGACCTTGTGCCTTCGGTGGTAGCGTTTAGCATCGGTGAGATCTGCAGTGCAGCTCTCTGCTTGACAGAATACAATAGTTGATGAGCTTTCATCATATGGCTCCATAGGTGTACCTTCTTGGTTGCTCTTACCTGAGAGGAAACTTGTAAAATAGAAGCTGAGGACCAAAGATATATAATATACTTAAAAGCAGTAGCCAGATCAAAGAGATAAAAAAGATGCAGGGGCATTGGAAACAATACAAAGTCTAGTTGTACTGTTTTGGAGAAAAATTGGTTTTGGTGAATAGAGAGTGCAATAATGTATGGGGGCCATGGACCACAAGCTCCTCAATTATCTACAATTGTTATGCACTTGTTTAATCAATTCTGGAAATGGAATGATACATTAATTAATTTAAGCCTTTTAGTTTCTTTATGAGTTTTTAGGGTCATTTGACTCTTGAAGTCCAAATTTGAGGTGGATTATGAATAGTTGTGGGGAGTGGTTTTTGTCTTGAAAATATAAAAGAAATTAGTGAAATGGCTGGAAAACTGTTTTTTCATCACATGACAAAAATGGACAATATACCATTGGTTGGAAAATCTCATTGCAGGCAAGTTTTGGGAAATTATACTATTTTTTAAATCTTTGAAAGCTCTTACGCTACGTTATCTTAATGTTTTATGCAAGTTAGTCTTGGAAATTATAAGTGCTTGGATTCTAATGAAACCTAGGAAGTACAATGTCCCTATATATTGAATTATATGTACGTTGAGTTCAATTATACCCTTTTCAAATAGGTTTAAAGTTCGAATCCTCTTGAAAATTTACAGTGTTTGGCAAGTGGGTATTTTAGGGAAGGGGAGGGATTGGAAATTTGAGAAAGATAAGGGAAGGGAAGAGAAGGGAAAGAATATCACTTTTCTATCAAATTCCACTAATTTGCGTGGTTGTGAAATCCCATGGAATAAGGCAGTTACTAAAGTTTAAAATCCATCCCATTCCTTCCAATTATCCACCCAAACGTTCAATTCATTTTCCCTTCTATTCCCTTCCTAAAAATCCCATCAAATTCCATCATCCAAACGGAGGGTTAGAGTCATTTGTAATACAAATATAGAACGGTATCGACTTGTTCATTTTAGGTCTCACATTAAAAACATGAATAAACAACCCTTATAAGCTAGGATATTACTCCTTCAATTGGTTACTCGGCTTATGTGTTAGGCTAATGGACTTTGAAATCGTTTATGATCATGAATGCCATCATTGCTATCGTAATGTCACGTAAGAACATCCCAATTTTGAAACATCATAGTATTAGACTATTAGTGGGTGTTGTCCATGTTAGGTCTATTCAATTTGGGTGGTCCTTTGAAAATTGATTCAAATTTCAACAGATATGTTTTAATACTTAGATGTTTTTCTACAGTATAATGAATCGAAAGAATCTTTCTGTTTCTGTCTATATTTTAATCAACCTATCTTAGTTCCATTTATATGCAAAAAAATAATTTATTTTTATTAAAAAGGCTTCTCTTTTATCTAGACATCCAATTCGCCCACGAGGCAAGTTGATTGTTAAATATCCCAGTTTAACCTCAAATAACACATAAATCAAATATTTAAAATGTCGTAAATCATACGGAGTATTGTTAGCTTTTTAGGGTCAAAACCTATTTTCTTTTTAGGCCACACATATATTCATTTTTCTTCATTTTGCCTTTGTCATATGCTCCGTATAAGAATGAGATTCGTTTAATCTCTATGGGTGTGTTTAAACTTTAAACGATCTCAGTCACTCAAACAGACAATTGATGTTTAAAATCTAATTATTTTTTTAGAATTAAGAAATTTGAGCCTACAAACAGTATTTACAGAGTTTCTTTAAGCCGGCCTTTAATTATAATCCTTGTAAAAAAACTCATTTAATCCTAAAAACTTGAAATAAATTTTATGCACCATAATAAACAAGCTAGCTCTATCAACCATTTATCCTAAGTTCGGATCCCCACTTCCTTCGGTGCATCACAAAATTATTTCGGGTATAAATAAATATTAAAAAAAATTAAAAATATTTCTAGATTCTACTGTGTACATCCTTATATCACATCCATCAAGTGTTTGATTAGAATTTTTCCTAATGAAGTGAAAAGAAATTATGACACTCTTTTTCTCCAATCAATTTTGTATTTTTGTTGTTTTCTTGTCCAGCATTTAAAAACTTCCAACTGGCCTTTTTTGTTATAAGGATTGAAATCACTCGATTTCAAATTAAAAAAAATTGAAATGCAACCAGTTGATTTGATCAGATTCATTATCATCAGCAAAATGAATATACATGTTTCAAACCTAGCTAAGCCTGAATCCGATTATTCGGATAACTCGTTCCATCTATCCATCGACTTGAATCAGTTAATGTGATTGCTGATTTCTGAAACCAAGAAGATAAACAAAAGTTGATTAAGACGGGGCAATATTCTGAAATTGGTTGGATGATTAATTCAGTAGATTTCAAAAGGTCAAGATCAATAGAAGCTGAAACAATTGAAGATAACAGAGTTAAAATTGAGTTTGGCTTGTTGATTGTTTTCTAAACATGTATGGGGATTGGATTGGGGAGAAAGAGACCGTTAGTTTATACTGTAATAATTTAGAATCATGGAAAATCACACATTACATTTATTTTAAACAAATTTATTTTGCATTCAGTGGGCTCGCTAGTTTCCCCTTGTTGGAGTAAACAATTGTGTCTCATTGAGAATGACACTAATTTACACAGTTATTCAAATTTCTTTTAGGTGATAAATAAGTATGTTTTTTAACCTAATGAATTTATTGTACCATAAAATTACAGTTTGAGATTTTATAACAAAAGACAGGTTAAAAATTACAGTAGTTATTAGTGGAAGTCACTCAAAACGATAGAGATGAACAGTGATTACTTTAGAAAAAGTAGTTAAAAATATATAGTCAGGTAGTAGTGCTTAGAATCTTCCAGCTGTAGAGTGGTATGATACTTGGTGATAGCCAATCACATTCAATTTATTATGTTTTAATTAATTGAAAAATATGATTAAGCTATGGAAAGAGGTAAACTAGGTTACTATTCACACATTAGGGAGCTACCATGGAATCAATGTCATGTAATCGCCACTTATATGTATATATATACATTAAATATAATCACGATATTGTTAAACAGTTTTAATTATCAGTAATCAGTTTTTATGTGGGAATTGTTTGATTCAATGTATACATTGAAGGGTTATAAAGAGTTGATCAATCAAAGTGATGGATCATTTGGATATCCCTTGGTGAATGCCTGAATGGTGTGTTCGTAAAACTGAATTCGGTCTTCAAATTTAATCTGGTGTGGTCATGGATTGTTTGTCTCTTGTTGTCAATTTAAAAGCAAAAGGTTTAGGGAGGTAGGCAGATCGACGGGTCATGAGTCATGACCCGAACCCAAACATGTGGAGAGGCAGATTGGCGGGTTAGGGCCGGTGACCCAGCGGGTCAAGGGTCGACTGGTCGGATTTTTTTTTTTAAAAAAAAATTCTTCCAAAACAGTCTTTTACACAATTTTTTTTTTATCGATATGGCGGGTCATTTATTCAAAACCCTCGACCCGAACTCGTAGGTTGTAACCCGCCATGACCCGCCGGGTCACGGGTCGTGGAGACTGGAGAGGCCTATATGGAGGTGTCAATCGAGTTTAAATATAGACAAACTTATTTACCAAAATAAATGGGCTTTGTTTTATATTTAGCACGTTGGGCCTTGTGGGCCTAAATAGACATTGGATTTTTTTAATCAAATTATAGAAGCCCATTTTAACTGACAAAATCTGTAAGATCCAATCTTAGACGGGTTGCGAGTTTTGGCAAATTACATAATTCCTATCAAATCATGAAGTTATATACTTAGGGCTTGTTTGGCAAATTACATAGTTCCTCCCGTAAATAAGTGACTTGCATATTTTTTTTTTTAAGGGTAAAAACTATATAAAATATTAATTTTTAATTTTTTAAATAATAATTATTACTACTACGTAATAAGTATGATACTATTATTTTAAAAAGTTAATTAAAATTTAATATTTTATATAGTTTTTACCATCTTAAAAAAACCGGTGTGACTTGAAAAAGTCACTTATTTACAAATGGAGGGAGTATATATATGTGTTTGTGAGTGTGAAATTTATAGAAAATCACCTCTTAGATAAGTGTTTTTACATATAACCACCTATTAAATTTGAAATTATATAAAATCAACCGTTAAATAGTGTTTGTTAACAAGTCACCACCCATTGTCTATTTTCGTTAGAGTTTCGTCAAATATAGTATGATATTACTCCATCCGTTCAGAAATAAATGATGTTTGACTTTTGTGCACGTAGTTTTATGAGTTAAAAACTATATAAAATCTTATTTATTTTAATTAATTTTTTTCATAGTTTAATATTTATTAGTAATGAGTATTAAATTGTAAAAAAAATATTAATTAAAATAAATAAGATTTTATATAGTTTTTAGCACCTAAAACTACGTGCACAAAAGTCAAACCTCGTTTATTTCCGAACGGAGGAAATATAATATGTTAAGCTTTATATTTAAATTATAGTCTCAAATAGATTTAAAAAAAGTATTTTACTATTTTTTCAAAAAAATACTTTTTTTTGAAACTTGATGTATATACGAATAAACTCTCTTATTTTATTCCAAAAAAAGATTATAAAATATTTTATACACTACTTTTTAATCAGAATTAAAATAAGTTTATAAATCATTAGCATTGTTTAAATTTGATAATATTTTTTTATACTCATAACTAATGTCTCATTTTCTTTCATTCTCTTAAACACCTACACTATATACTCAAAATTTAAAAAAAATGTTTAGATATATTTTTTAAAAATATGTTCCATGCTCAAGATTATTTTTATTAAAAGTATCTTTATTAAAATTTTACTTAAATTTCCAAATAAAAATCAATAATATTTTCAACATTGTGAACCCCACCCTTCAAATAAATATAGAATTTAATTTTTTTACACATCCCCCCCCCCCCAATATATTATTGAATTTTTTATTCTATCAAAATATAATTTAAATATATTCAATTTTAAACTTTAAATTATAAGTATAAAATATTTAAATATAATATATTTAATGAAATTCTAATGGAAATATGTGGTGGGTGTGGGTTGTGTTTTGTTGATGGAACCCATCTAATGAGTGGTTTTATATAATTTCATATTTAATGGATAATTAAGTGTAAAATCCTATATTTAACGGAGTTTTTTAAATTTCTATATATATAAAATATAAATGTTAAACCATTACTCCCCAGTCCATGTTCTATACTCTCTCCAATCTATCTATCTATCTATCTATATCTAATATACTATTAAAACATTTGCATTTCTGGGACACGTGGCGGCCATACACTAAAAGTTGGATATTTAGGATAAATCCCCAATTACTTCTCAAATTGTTTAAAATTCTTCTCATATTTAAGGTTTTTTTGAAAACAAATCTGAATTGTGGTCCCACTTTTATATTTAATTGACTTAATAATTAAATAATTAATTATTTACCCATAATATTGATTTGGTTAGGTAATTTCTTTCAAGATATATACGGTTAATCAAACAAATTGATCTATTTGAAACTATTAACCTATATTTTCACCCAAATTGATCTATTTGAAACAAATTGATAAGATTTTACTAACCTATATTTTCACCCAAATTGATCTATTTGAAACTATTAACCAAATCTCATATATGTTATTTATGTTTGAATATTATAACAAACTTTAACCTTTTTTAATTAATTTTATCTTAACCAATTTTTTTCAAGTTTAAAACTTACTTTTCTTTTCACAAAATAAAAATAAAATTAAATCACTTTTGCTTCACGTAACTAGATATATATATATCAACTATTTAGACCACGTTTAGCATAATTAATAGTTTTTAGAATTATTTTTAATAATATATAGCTTTGCAGAAGCTAAAATTGAGATAATGTTTTTCTTCAATTTTCTTAACTGGATATCATCTTAAACTTTTCAATTCTCTACTTTTTATTGTATCGAAAAAAAAATTCTCTACTTTTTATATTTATAAATATATTGTTTATCTTCTCTTTCATCACCCTATTTGTATAAATTACCCTATCAGATAAGATTATTAAATATCTTCATAGCTTATATAAAAAATAGTTCAATTTAATATATATCTTACACACATGACCTATTACTCTATTAGGTTTGAATAGTAAATTATATATGAATTTTGAAATGACTTATAAATGTAAAAATAATAAAATTAGTAATTCCTTTACAATTGTGATGGATTGATAGAATTCCATAAATTAGTAATTCCTTGACAATTATACACTTTGATTAAAAGTATATTTTGAAAGATGGTTAGCACAAATATTGAAAAGGAATCCTTTACATACTTATCAATAAAAACATATTTCTAATAAGAGAAACCGATAATATTTTTTTATGAGTATGTAAATAATATATTCCTAATACATAAATTTATAAAAATTAAAATTGTTTATTAGTTAGTAAATAGATATAGATGGACAATTAAAATGAACTTAAATTAATTAAATTGAAGATTGAGTTTAAACGAATAACTAGCCACCTATAAAATCTAGGCTGTTTTCATGGATTTTAAATTTGAATTTTTTAAATTATTTGAGCATTTTAGATATTTTTACAACTTTATCATAACTCAACCGTTCCAAAATTTCATTTTCACACACTGACACACACCATTAACTAAGGGTAATATATGACCTGATATAATAAAATTTGATATAATATATGTATGGAGAGGTGACTAAAGATTAAAATGAAAATTTTATTTAAAAAAATTGATATATATTTTATAAAGTACAAAATAATTCAAATTAAAAAAATAAGGAATTCAATAAAAGTATTTGGTTCTACCTTTCAGCCGATTAAATTAACAAATATTTGTCGAATGTGAGTCGTACTGAATCTTCTCCAACATTTTTTATGTGCTCTTCATCTCAAAGTTCTTAAAATTCCATTTACCTAGCGTTTGTCGAATGTGTAGCCTACACCTAATAAAGAATTTGGTTCTACTTTTCAGCCCATTACAATAAACAAATATTTGTTTAATGTTCAAAGTAACCAATCAACTTACTAAAAAAACATAGAAGGTGAAAAAAATAATTAAATTAAACACTCTCTACATTCATGCATACAACTATTTCTATCTAGAAAGGTGAGACATTGACATTTTGCCACATATATTATATACTGATATAATACAAACATTATTTTTTCCGAATTAATATTATTTGGCTATATCGTTTTCATATTATTATACTATTATAATATGTATATAATGTAACTAAATTATGATAATATATTCTAAAAGTATATAATATACTTTATATCCTACTTTTGTGAGTTTGCTTTTATATGTTTAATTCAAAATATTTAAATAATATTTTATTAAATGGTATAATATCAATTTATTTTTTTAAAAATCGCGCCATGGCGCGGGAACTATACTAGTACACATATACTAAAACCGATGCATTGTTACCTGCGTGGCGGCTTGTGAATGAATCTGCTTACGTGGCGGCACGTGAGTGCATCTCGCAAAACCTTCTCCCGTCAAAAAGGAAATCTAATAAAAATAATAAGACAGTTATAATCTATATAATTAAAAATAATTATTTTATTTTACCATTAACTTCTATAATTGAATAGATGGAATATATTATAAAAGAGTATATATTATATAAGGAAATAACTATATCAATATAATTAAATGCAATAATAGTAACAAATTTGGCATATACCGATATACAAATTGCCATATAAGTGTATCTCCATCTGGATTATAAATAAATCTATCCAATGGACGGTTTATATATAAATTACACCATATGGACGAGACCTAAAAAAGACATTAGGTTCACCCAATTTCCATATAGACGAATTTTATGGCGGTTCTTTGGGGTCTAGGCGGGTCTTGGTGACCTTGAAGGCCTTGGTGGAGGGATGAAGTAAGGGGTTTAGGCAGAAGTCTAGGCGGGTCTTGAAGGTTTTTTTTTAGAAAAGTGATCATAATTACCAAAAATATTAATAGATACATAGTAGTAAATATTTGATAGGTGTTATCGATTATTTTTGGTGGAAAGAATTAATTATTTCATAGTTATTTAATTTATATATATACTATTTTTCAAGAGAATGAGTTATTTAGATCTAGATTAATTTTAATCTTATATTTTCAGTTATTAGTTTAAATATCGTAATGTAATTCATATTTATTTATTTATTTTCATATTTATAATATGATTTTTTTTATAGATAATTAATGTAATTTTATAATATTGTGTTAAAATATTTCCGTGCACGGGACGGGGCGTTGTTGAGGAGGATGCTAGGGGAAGGGCTACTCTCCGTTTAGTTCATGTGTAGCCCGCTTTCGGTATTTAATATTGTTGAGAGCCCGACTCTCACGCTTCCTCACCAAAAAAATAAGTCATTTACACTATTTTTTGTTTCGCAGTATTTATCGTTCTATAGGTATATTTAATCCTTTAACATCCCAATTCCTAATATATTTGTGTGTGTGTGTATATATATATATATATATATATATATATATATATATATATATATATATATATATATATATATATATATATATATATATATATATATATATATATATATATGGGAAGATATCTTATGAGAAGTGACATTTCGGTGAGAAGATGAGAAGTAAGTCTTATACCCCTTAGATTAAAATGATTTTTTTTATATGGATATAAGGGACATATCTAATGAGAAATATATCAATGTTTTTTTTAAAAAAATTATTTTTTATGCTATTTATCTAGATGGTGATTTAAGGTTCATTTTAGGGTTTTTATGCTAATTTAAATTAGTTTTTTCATTCATCATCTAAAAAAATAGCATACAAAATAATTTAAAAAAAACATTGATATATTTATCATTAGATATGTCCCCTATATCCATATAAAAAAAATTATTTTAATCTAAAGGGTATAAGGCTTACTTCTCATCTTCTCATCCAAATGTCGCTTCTCATTAGATATCTCCCCATATATATATATATATATATATATATGTGTGTGTGTGTGTGTGTGTGATTTTATAAGTTTAATTTTTTTTTATAAGAGATGATTTGTTAAAAACTAAAACACATATTCTTAGATATGATGTGGTTTGTGACAAATGCTCTAAAATAAATTATTGAATTATAAAAACATGCATGTGGGCGTTGTTAGGAAAGGATTAGATGGGGATTTTGATTTGTTATGGGGATAATTTAAAAAATATTTCTTTTTATGGTGGGTGCGTTATAATTTTATGCAATCAAATATCTCACTTGTCCTAAATTATTCTCATGAATATTGTAATTAATATGCTTAATTAAAAGTTAATTCAAGGAAGATTCTGCAGACTGCATTGTCCCTCCACTTTTGCTAATTCCATTTTATCCCTCCACTTTTGAGAATTTCATTTTTTTGACCCATATATGTAGTACTAAAAATGTGATTTTCTACAACTATATATGTAAAATTACTTTCCCTGAACTTTCTCCTTTGGCAATATACGAGGTGATTAAATATGTTTGTCTATTTATTACCAAGAATTTGGATTGATCGGATGGAATATTCTCCATCCGTTAATTAAAATTTGACGCTTTATTATTCAAGCACGCTTTTTTAGGTGTTAAAAACTATATAAAATATTAACTTTTTAAATAATTTTTTAAACAATTTCATATATATTACTATTAAGTACGAATTTATAAAAATAAATGTAAAAAAGAGTTCATATTTTATATAGTTTTTATGATTCTAAAAAAACGTGCATAAATAGTAAACGATAAGTTTTAATTAACATAGAGAGTATCAAATTAGTGGTCCTGGAAAATTATTGTTAACATAGTGTTTTGTAAATTTCAGTAAGTATATACTCCACATGTTAATTAAAACATGTCGTTTACTATTCATGCACACTTTTTTAGAATAATAAAAACTATATAATATATTAACTTTTTTTAAAATTTTGTTTTTATAAATTCAAAATTAATAGTAATAAGTATGAATTTTTTTTTAAATATTATTAAAAAAATTAATATTTTATATAGTTTTTAATATTTAAAAAAATGTACATGAATAGTAAAACGTCAAGTTTTAGTTAACGGAAAACGATACTAGGACTGATGCTTGCAAACTAGAAATTGCCAAAACTAGATAGATCTTTAACTGATTTGAATTTACTTGATTTGACCTAATGATAGCTGCACTGCATAGGTGCAATATGCCAATAATATTCATAGATGATGAATGGAATGAATCTTGTCCCCTGCCATCTCTTAGTCAGTCTACACCTAACATTCTCTAATTATGTGGGCATCCCAGATATACTTATTACAATTTCACAAACCTTTATCATGGAATTAACTAATACTATATGTTTAATTATTATTTTTAATGAATAAACCTCTATCCAATGTGAACTCCCAAATAAGATACATTCGGTGTGGAATTGGATCCGGTGGAGTTGCATATTAACTCCATAGATAGAGTTGGACAAATCTCAACCGTAAAAAAAATAACCGACGGTTAGATTTGGCCCCTCCTTCACCCCCCACCTCCACTCCCACCCATTTTTTTTTCCTTTTTTCGATTAATTTACACTCAACTCTACCCATGAATTTGATAGCCAAATTCATGGGATCCAAACCCGTTTAGTGTAGTCCATGACTATTCCACATCCGGTAAAAAATGACTTTATTCGTTTCTGTATAAGTGGTTGGGCTCTATTTGTTATTAGATGTAAGAGTGATTGTGTTATGATGCTAGATCATCTATGATTATTATTGTAGATTTAGGGTTGAATTTGGAAAAGAAAGAGGAAGAAGATGAAGGTAAGCGGGAGATAGAGGAAGAAGGAGAGATGGACCGAGAAGTATAATAGGAGATAGAGAGATTAGAGACATTGGTTATTTATTATTGATTGGATATCCCAATTACAAGGTATAAGGGTATATTTATATCCTAAACTACCACAATATAATATAATATCTAATATATGGGATGATAACAAATTGATATAATGTTTATTACTCCATGATATGTGAAAAAATATATATCATTTTATTTTTTTAGTATATCTTTGAAAAAGTAAAAAACTATATAAAATATTTTTTTAATAATTTAATACTTTTTAATAATAATTATGTATAAAAATATTTTTAAATATAATAATAAAAAAATTAATATTTTATATAATTTTTAATCCTAAAAAAATCGTGTTAAAAATCAAAGTAATTGTATTTTTTAAACGAACGGAGGAAGTATATATTATGAACAAATTCTTAGAGATTTTTAGTGATATTCTTAGAGATTTTTGTTTATAACAAATGAAATTAATTAAGACGAAATTTGTCGATCATTGATCAATTCGGGAAAACAGAGCTTCAGTTGCAGCTCAAGGAAGAAGACTAGAGAGAGAGAGAGAGAGCAAATATTGATGAATGAGATTGATGCATTGTTACATTGTCTGTTACATTCCCGCTTTTCCTATTTATACTATAAGAGGAAGATTTAATCAGTTACAGAAGATAGAATATAGTGTGATGCGGGAGTACACAATCATGATGGAGCTTCACTCTAATCCACCTGATTTACTACCTCACCCCCCCCCCCCCCCCTCAAACTTGGGGTGGAGACAACCCAGGTTTTCCAAGCAATTCATTTTGTTGATGGGAAGGAAGTATCTTTGTTAGAACATCAGCAAGCTGAGAGGACATGGGAATGTGACATAGATCAAGGAGACCATCAATGATCTTTTCCCAGGTAAAATGGCAGTCAATCTCGATATGTTTAGTCCTCTCCTGGTACACTGGATTTCGAGCAAGTTGTAGGGCAGATTGGTTATCACAATAGAGAGTTACAGGCTTGAGAGAAGCAACGCCAAGTTCAACCAAAAGATGAATAAGCCAAGTCACCTTTGCTGTAGTTTGAGCCATTGCTCTATACTCAGCCTCTGTGGAACTTCGAGAGACAACACCCCGCTTCTTAGACTTCCGGCTAATGGGAGAATCACCCAATAGAATCACGAATCCAGTGACATAAAGCCTGTTGTAAGAGCATGATGCATTGATGCCCAATCCGAATCTGTATAAGCAGCAATTTTCGGACTGTCAAAACCTTTGAGGACAATCCCATGTGTCAAAGTGTCGGCTAAGTACTTGATTGTGTGATGAATAGAAACCAAGTGGGATGTACGCGGACGCTGCATGAACTGACTCAATGATTGAACTGCAAAGCAAAGATCTGGACGTGTATTGGTAAGAAAATTGAGCTTACCAACCATTTTTCTATAATAAGAAGCATCCTGTAGAACATCCCTAAGAAGAGGATCAAGCTTAAGATTCTGAGGAAGAGGAGTGCATACAAGATGAATATCTTTGAGCCCAGATTCTCTAATAATCTCTTGACTGAATTTATCTTGAGAGAGATGAATCCCACTAGAGCTATAAGATACCTCAAGACCCAGAAAATAGTGCAAACCTCCCAAGTCTTTGATGCTAAATTGCTTATCTAAGTAGAGCTTGGGCTTGGATATCTCAATAGGATTTGAGCTTGTGACCAACATATCATCAACATACACAACAACAATGGTGAGCTTCCTATTTGATCTCTTTGCAAACAGTGAGTAATCAAGCTTAGATTGAACAACGTGGAGAAAAAGTAAGGTCGTAGTGAGCTTGTGAAACCATTGCCTACTAGCTTGCTTGATGCCGTATAATGACTTTTGGAGTTTACAAACTAGATGTGAATCAACTGTAAATCCCTCAGGCAACTTCATATAAACTTCTTCATATAAATCCCCATATAAGAAAACATTATTAACATCCATGTGATGAAGAGACCATCTTTGAGCAGCAGCAAAAGCAATGATAACTCTAATGGTTGTCGTCTTGACAAGAGAAGAAAATGTCTCATGATAATCAATTCCTTCGGCCTGAGTAAACCCCTTTGAAACTAAATGAGCCTTGTGACACTCAAGACTCATCATCTTTCAGCTTCACCTTGAATACCCATTTGCAGCCTATGGCTCTCTTACCTTCAGGAAGAGGAAGAAGGACCCAAGTTTTGTTGGCAGATAAAGCATCTATCTCTTTCTTCATTGTCATAACCCAACTTGGATCTTGAGCAACCTCTTTATATGCGGTGGGTTCAGTGTATGATGTAATGTGGGACAAAAAATATATATGAATTGATAGGTAAGGTTGAGGCAAAAAATGCAGAGGGGTAATGAGAGAAATAAGAGCAAGAGGAGGAACACACATTGCAAACATAATCAAACAGATGAGCAGGAGGGTAATGGACACGGCTGGATCTCCTTAAAGGAAGATCATTATAAACATATGTATGAACATTTGTATGGACATCTATATGGGCATCTGTATTGACATCAGTATGTACATCTGTAGGTGATGGAGAAGATGTATTGGCATCAGTATGATCAGTAGTAGGGGACATAATTGGAGGAGAGAGAGTAACATACTGATCAATAGGGAATTGTCATCTGTGGGGACATGATGTTCAGGTGTAATGGGTGTAATAGTAGGTAGAAAAACATGGGAAGGAAAGTTGGGTGCAAGAGAAAGAAGTGGAATATCATAAATGGTCGATTTATAGTGAAATGGGAAATGAGTCTCAAAGAAAATGGCATCACGGGTATGAGATCGATATGAGGTTGGTTTTGAGATCAAACACAATGTAAGCACTCTTTCCGTAAGTATAACCCAAAAACACACACGGATTAGCTCGAGGTTGAAACTTATCCCTCCCTCTTTTAAGGGTGCTGACAAAACAAAGACACCCAAAAACTTTGAAGTGTTTGTATGGTAGAGGTTTATTGTAAAGCAACTCATTATGGGATTTGTTGGACAACACAGGTAAGGGACAACGATTAATCAAATATGTGGTAGTGAGTAGACATTCTCCCCAATACTGAAGAGGAATGTTACCCTGAAATTTTAAGGCACGAGCACCCTCAAGCAGATGCTTATGTTTCCTCTCAGCCCCCCCATTCTGTTGAGGGGAATCAACACAACTGATTTGATGTATGATTCCATGTTTGGCAAAGAAATTGGACAAGGTTTGGTCAACAAATTCAGCTGAATTATCAGATATCATGGACTTAATAGGAAGATGAAATTGGTTGTGAATTAAGGAAACAAAATTGGTCATGACAGAAAGGGTATTGGTTTTGGATGCCATGAGATATACCCAAATACACTTTGAGTAATCATCAACCAAGGTTAAAAAATATTTGTAACCATTGTCAGTGCTTACTTTATATGGTCCCTATGTATCAAAATAGACCAATTTAAAAAGTGCTTTAGCTTTGTGATCTCTTGGAAAGAAAGGTTGTCTATGCAATTTAGCTTTAGGACATATTTGGCAAATTGAAGAAGGAGAAGACACATTCACATATGTATCAATGTATTTTATTTGAGAAAAAGGTAAATGGCCCATACGACAATGTAAAAGCTCAGCTTTACAGCTAGCTGAGAAACCATCATCAACACAATCAACAGAAGAAGGTAAGACAGAAGTTTGATTCACGACATTAAAATTGGAAAAATCATGCTGCAAAATAGATGTCCATTCAGGAAATGATGCCAACTCATAAGGCTTGTGTGCAATGTAGAGTCCTCGCTCTTCACTTCAAATTACCAGAGGTGTCTTCATCAAAGGGCCCTGGATAATACATAAAGTGGGTGTGAAAAGCACATTAGATTTGATGTCATGTGTAAGTTTCTGAATGGAGAGTAAGTTGAAATGGAAGTCTGGGACATGAAGGACCTCATGTAAGGAGATTTGAGGAGAAACATTAACTTTACCAATGTATGCAATGTCTGCTTTCTTGTTATTAGGCATAGTAATGGATGATGGCTTGGGTAAAGGTTTGTATGAATGAAAAAGATTGAGGTGGGGAGTCATGTGATCTGTGGCTCCACTATCCAAGATCCAAGAAGAATTAAGACTATAAGATAAGAGACAAGAGTTTTTACCTGCCAACATAGCTGTGAGCTCTTTAACCTCATGATGTTGCAGTAGAGAGAGTAGTTGCTGGTATTTCTCCTGTGTAGTTGGAGAAGAAGACACTGTGGCTATAACCCTCTTGGGCTTGCCAGAACTCATACCATCAGTTGGAAATCCATGGAGCTTCCAACACTTTTCATTCACGTGGCCTGAAGTCTTACAGTGAGTGCAAAATTGACGACTGGACGAGAACTAGTGTTGACATTAGAGTTGTTGGAAGAATTTGGATAACCATGAATCTTCCAACATTTGTCAGTGGTATGGCCTCCAACTTTGCAGTGATCCCAAAATGAAATTGAAGAGCTCGGAGCACCAGAGTTTGAAGGATAACCGTGAAGCTTCCAACATTTATCCATTGTGTGTCCGGAGACCTTGCAGTGATCACAAAACAAAGACTTTTTGGATCCAAAATATCCACCTTTAGATTGAGAAGGAAAAGTTGCACCATCTCCTCTAGAAACTGATGTTTTATTCAGATCTCTTTGTTGCTCTTCTTGAATAAAAAATCTATAAGCATCATCAAGACATCAACCAAAGGAGGTGGTGTCATCATCAAGATATTGCCTCGCACAACATGAATGCTTTATTGAGTCCCATCATATAAAGGATCACCTGCTAATCCTAGATCATTCTTGTCACAACAAGACTAGATCCACAGTTGCAAGTTTCACCTTCAACTAAAGCGACATATTCACCTCAAATCCTTTTGAATTTGGTAAAATACTCTAGAATTCCAAAATTCCCTTGTTCAAAAACAATTAAATCCTTTTGAATATGAAACAACTTAGTGCGATTCACATCGCCAAAGCGAGACTCAAGATTTCTCCAGATTTGACTAGCAGAACGACAATAAATCACAGATTCTGCGATGTCTTTATCAGCCGAGTGCACAAGTCAAGAAATTACCATGTTGTTGCAACTGTCCCAATGATGTTGAAGAAGAGGATCCGTAGCTGGACGTCTGCAACTTCCAGTCACAAAGCCTAGCTTGTTCTTCGCCATCAATGAGACCTCCACCGACCGCCTCCAATGACTGAAATTCCGGCCATCCAGAGGTCGAGTGGAAATCACATAATTGGGATGATCTGAGTGGTGAAGATATAATTCGCTCATTGTATCAATTCCCCCGACGTCAGAGCGACCGCCGTCAGAGTTATCAGATGGATCTGATACCATGTCGATCATTGATCAATTCGGGAAAACAGAGCTTCAGTTACAACTCAAGGAAGAAGAAGAAGAAGAAGAAGAAGAAGAAGAAGAGAGAGAGAGAGAGAGAGAGAGAGAGAGAGAGAGAGAGCAAAGATGGATGAATGAGATTGATGCATTGTTACATTGTCTGTTACATTCCCGCTCTTCCTATTTATACTATAAGAGGAAGATTCAATCAGTTACAGAAGATAGGATATTGTGCGATGCGGTAGTACACAATCATGGTGGAGCTTCACTCTAATCCACCTGATTTACTACCTCAACAAAATTAAAGGGTCTAATGTGACCTATTAAGCAACTTTTTTACATGGAATCCCTAAAATTAAATGAATAAGAAACGTGTATTTTAGTTTAAGTTGTTCTAAAAAAAAATTTAAGTTGTTTTTTTATTCATCCTCCTATATCTTAAAGCCGAGTACTTTTCAGCCCTCTCAGACTATCCACGTGGAGCCTTCTTTGATTTTTTTCTTCTTTCCCTTTTTGCCGTTTACTTTCTATTTCTCTCTTCTCTATCCTCTCTCCCACGATCTCTCGATCAGACAGTTTCCTACTTTTTCTCAACCGTTACGTTCTCCTCCGACCTCCGACTTCTTCCTAGCGAAGTTAGGGGCAACGGTGGACCACGAGGGCAGAGCTGTGAGTTCTTCCTGGAGGTGCGGCGCTGCGTCTACTAATGGTCGGAGGTGGATACGGTAGGTGGAAGCGGTGGTCGACCTCGGCGCCAGCGAGGAGATTTCAAAATCGGGTTTTGTTTCCTGCATAGTTTTTTGAGATTTTTTTAAATGAAAACGTTTCTGGAAGTGTAAGAAACTTGATGGGAACTCTTAACAACTTGGATATGGAGAGGAAGGAGGGGTGTGTGTTTGAAATTCGTTTCCGGATGAGGTATTTATAGGGGAAGATTTGGGGAGGACTGACTTCAAATTAATTCTGAAAATCTTATTGATAATCCATAACAGATCGATAACGAATCACCAATTTTATATGATTCCTTCAATTTCGCCGGATTTGGGAAAATTTTCAGATTTGGGGATAATTACATTCGGCCAGATTTTTATTCGAATCTTCCGAAATTGGTTTAAGAAATCTCTTTAGAAATGGATGGAGAAGGTTATGAAATGATTTGTTTTAGATTTGGAGCGGAAAAGAGGGGTTCAAAATGGAGGGACGTGTGCTCGGGCTGTACGTGGTAGAGGAGGAAAGAAGGGTTCGGGTGAACCAGATTCTATTTTTATTTTTAATGGGTTTGGTTCACTGAACCGGTTCAATAAAAAATACAATATATATATACACTTGTATAATTCCCCCCATTTTTTAAAACTAAAATCTAAAATAAAATAACAAAATTAATATTATAAATTATAAATAAAAGTTAAGATAAAAATCATAATTAAAAATCTTTAACATAAATGTATCTTATAAATATTTCAGAAAATTATATATATTTTTTAAATCTCATTTAAAGCAGTATACATCAAAAGATGGCTTGAAAAGATATATTATATGTTGATTTCAAGTTGTACGTACTTTAACCCTTCCTGTAAAAAGGTCTCCTAATTGTTATATCCAAAAATAAGTGTACAAGCATACAGTCATGTAAAATTTTTGATATTAATTAGCATAATTTGATTATATCATATCGATACTTACAATAAAGAAAGAGTCTCTTACACCACATGTTGTCTTAATTGCCTATTGATCGATGTCCTATGTGGCATTTTATTAATTAATTAAGTCATATATAAATTTTGTGATTTTTAAATTTTTCTTTAAATAAGTGAAATGGTTTTTTAAATTTTTATTTAATTATTAAGTGATGAAACTCGATAAATTTTTTAAAGGTATTATGACATATTTCAAAGCTACATTTCTGATTTTTAATGTGTCGGCTATCCATGATTCTACTTTTCATTCCATCTTGATCCATGTATCATGGATATAACACTGTAAAATTGGAACAAAATCATTTAAAACATATTTATTAATATGATAAAATCCGAAAAATAAGATAAGATTACTTAAATTAAGTTTAAAAATTAATCCCGTACGTGGCACGCAAGCTTTAGACTAGTTTTATTTTAAAACTAAATGGTCACTATATGTGTATAAGAAAAGAGGCCACGCTTGAGGGTTGAAAATCAGGTGGGTTAGGAATATAGATCGTCATCTTTAACAATTTTTCTAAAATGGAAAACAAAAAAAAATCAAATTATTTTTAATCCAATTTAAACAATTTATTCATTTCAAAGATTTAGAGAAACATTTAGTTTTGGATAATGGTGCAAATTTATATAGAAAAATAAACTATTTAATATTTTATCTATATTTTTTCGCTAAGATATCTTTACATCAATTCAAAGTAGCACGTATAATATTGCTTACAAAAATTCATTTTGATATCCTAAAAATAATAGCGTATCTCATCTAATAATTAAAAAAAAATAGTAGTAACTAACACAAATGTATAACACTATTAGGAGTTTTCAAAACTTATGGGATAAATTAGGTGCGTAGAGATTGCATTATATGTGTAATTTTTTTTTTTTAAAAAAATAAGGCTCATTTACAAATTATATTTTAATTCATTTGTTGGGCCTATTAATATTAAACATTATATTTGGTGGGCCTTTTAAATGAGAGAATGTTTTAATTGAACCTTTGTAAAATTTTAAAAATAAGATAGCATTATAAACAAATACGTACTATATATACTACATATAATCTGGGATGGACCCTCTCACGGAATGAGCCCTGACGGTAGCCCAGGTTGCCCTTGTGCCTGGACTGACACTGTCTCTACCAAGGTAACCTCTTTCATCTCATTACTTAAGGTATAAACTACGACTAAGGGTATACCTTATAGTTACTTTAAGATAAAGAAAACCTTTGATTGTAGATGCTCTCAGCCCAAATCGTATGTCCCTGTTTAGGTTCGCCTGTCCTTTCTCACAAAATTCTATATATATATTTGAGATAGGGAAAATCCCGTCATCATGGCACAAGGGCGTTCCGGTCTTTTACCAAGCGGTATCTTAATCAATAAATCCGAACACTCAATACGGCGTTGACCAACATTAATGCGGAAACGGTTTCGTGCATTAAAGCCTCGACCTATTTAAATACGGTAACGATAACGGTTTATTTTATTTAATACTCGACTAGCATAAATAAGAGGAGATGGACTCATATTGGGGGAACTGACTTGAGCGTCGGAGGGTCCTCCGGGGAGACAAGCCCCGCCCCGACCTCGTTTGTTCTTGAATTGCAGGACTTTGATGGGATCCAGATCTTCATCAACCCACAATCTCCTTCAAGAATTATGATGCAGATTTTATGCATCACAATATTTTTGTTATAGTTTTTGAAACGTAAAACTAACTCTATAAATTAACCAACTCTAAAATTAGTCATTGCGGACTTTTAATTCTATTTCAAATACAATTCTCATTTCGATTCCAACGCCCATACCAAACCAGACCTCAGCTGTAGATTTCATCATGTTTTTCCGATCGAGACAATCAACTTTTTACATTTGAGCTAGTAACATATAGTATCTTTTACAGTTTTACCCGTCAACCAATGAAGATCCTCCACAACACTTTGTGTGACACTAGGTGTAACACAAAATTAGTTATACTATAAATTTGCAATAAAAAAAATCCCAAAAATTATATTTATGTTTTAAACACTTTCTAGTATATGCTTATAAATTTTTTTGATGAAAATACATGTTTTATAATTTTTAAAAAATCTTAAGGCAAAATAAGTAGTATTTGATTTATATAAAATTTAAATACATAATTTTTCATCAAATTTTTTTACAAACATATACTAACAAGTGTTTAAAACATAAATATAATTTTTGAAATTTTTTTTATTGCAAATTTATAGTATAATTAATTTTGTATTATACCTAATGTCACACAAAGTGTTGTAGAGTATTGCCAAACAATATATAATCACTGGACTGTTTTAGTACAGAGGAGGTGATCGAGAAGGTGGAGAGTGGAGAGAAGAATAATGATGGGAAAATCCCTTGGGAGTCTACAAAATCCATTTCCATTTTCCCCTCTTCTCCTTAACCCACGCCTTACTTTTCTTTTTTCTTCTTGTTATTATATTTTATATATTAATCATTTCTTTATATATATATATATATATATATATATATATATATATATATATATATATATATATTTATTTATTTATTTATTTTCATGTCTCAAGAAAACCCGGTCTTTATTTTTATTTTTTTATAAAAAAATAAAAATAAAAAATTCATTGCCCGTGACCGAAAATGAGCTGCCCACCGTGGCACCACATGCTCAAGAACCCTAAAGTTGCCATTTATACATGATACTACCTCCGTTCCATAATACATGGGCTTTTCCTTTTTGACACGTTTTTTAAGGAGCGAAAAACTCAATGAAATATTATTTTTTTAATCAAATTTTTTATATCATTTGATACTTATTACTAATAAGTATCAAATTATATAAAAAATTTAATTAAAAAAATAATATTTCATATAGTTTTTCACTCCTTAAAAAGCGTGCCGAAAACTAAAAACCCATGTATTTTGGAACGGAGGGAGTAATAATTAAGCCGATCATGTTGAACTATCCAATTTCTTGTTATTATTACTATTATAATTATTATTTATACATGAGTAGTCAAGTAGTACAAGCTCCCTGAAATTTATATTTCTAGTGTCGTACATGACAAATCGTCGAATCCACAAAACAACATTTTACTAAATTTCGGTGAATTTTCGTAGCATTCGTACTATACGCGTGTCTTGTCGGGTTTAATTTTGATACCTTGCGAACGAACGAGCGTAGTAGCTTTCGAGTTCTGGTAGGATTTTGGACGGTTCTGCTTAGATGAATATACGGGCATTAGGGTGGTAAAATAAATGTACACGCGGTAGGAATCGCGTATTGTTTGGTTGTGTTTGGAAGGAAGTTAGGGGTGACCGGTGAGTACATAACACATTAAACTCAAATCGATCGAGAGAAGGAAGAAAATGGCAGTATTAGGCATGCTTGGTTTTAAAATTATTTGTTTGTTTGAAGAAAGAGGTGGAATTTGGTGTTTGTCTGGTTTCTATGCGTAGTTTTGTTGCACTTGTATTTGTCACTGCGAACAACCACATACATACAAGTTCGTAAACGCACTCGATGGATATATTTCAACCCTGAATATATTCAAGCAAATTAAATGAAGGGCCGCCATGATTTCAAAATTCCATATATATACTCCATCCATGCCTATGTGCAACTATCAATTCAACTATAAATTAAGAAAGATTTTTTACTGAAAAAATAAGCGATACTAGAAATCTAATTAAATAAAAAGTTAAAAGTAAATTTTTTTTTTTTAAAAAACATTTCTAAATTAATGATATTATCCTATGTCTTGGGGATATAGGATAGAAAAATCGATATATAAATAAATAAACAAGTATATATTTCACCATAAATATATAGATATATCTCATATATACTGATATATTAAAGTTCGAATTCTCTTGAAAAACATGGTATCACTCACTTTTTTTTTTTTCAAGTATCTAATTTGAATGGTTGAACTAGAGGAAGACCAAAATAGAAAAATAGTAAATGCATTACAAGAATGCTTTTGATAAGGGAAAGACAAGAATGTTAAAGAATAATAATGTAATGTGGAAATAGGATGAATAATAATACTATGTAATATAATAAGTGCTTGGTTACTACAATAAGAAAAGCAAGTAGCTATGCATTAAAGTAAGTGAAGTTGGATTCCCTATTAAAACAAAGATATGTATGAATATCCATCTTATTCCTACTTCCTAGGGTAATGGACTCTAGGGATTTCCTCTTGTCCACCCTCTTTATTTTTTATATTAGTTTTTTTTTTAAAGTCTTGAATTCAGCGGTACAGTATTCTCTCCGATCCAACAAGATTGTCGTTTGACTTTTTAACACATATTTTAAGGAGCTAAAAATTATATAAAATATCAATTTTTTTAATTTTTTTTTATAATAGTTCAATTAATTTCACAATAGTTCAATTTCAGTAGCTTATACGGATATATTTTAAAATTATAATTAATAAAATACATGTTTATAAATATTTTAATAAATATTATTGATTTTTTTTTGGTAAAATAACTTTTTTCATAGATTCAATATCTTATTAATTAAACATAGATGGTAAATGGGTTCGTTTGGTTAGCTCTCTACTTCCCGGGAAGTTCAAAATCCCAGAAAGTAGGAGTCAATACATGTGTTTGATATGTTTTTTAAAAATTAGAAAACCCAGGAATTTCAATTCCTAGGAATTTAAATTCCCATGAAATGGTGAAATTGAACTTACCATAGAGGGGTAGGTAAGATCTACTTCCTCCATTCTTTTTTTCCAAATCTTCTATAAAATTTATTTTTTATAAACAAAATCACCAATTTGTCCATATAGATTTTGATTTTTAAACAAAAAGCAAAAGGTTACAAGAGTAATTTTAATTAAATTACTATGAAAATTTCATGTTTAACCAAACAAAACATAGGAATTGAATTTGAGGAAAATTATTTTCAACCAAACATATTTTTACATTTCCCATGAAGTAGAATTCATGGGAATTACAAATTCCGGGAAGTTACTTCCTGGGAAGTCTACTTCCCACGTTTAACCAAACGAGGCCAATAGACTGTCTTGAAAATTAGATATGAAATTTATTTATTTAAATATAATTAATTATCTAAGAGATATTTACTTATTTAGGGATATAAATATTGAAGCTATATATGTACACAATATAATATTATTGCGGGGATATCTTTTAAGAAAAGAAAGATTATAGATATTTTAATATTTATCCATAATATTACTCCCTCCGTTTCCTTTTAAATGACTTTTTCAAGTCATGCACGTAGTTTTATAACGATAAAAACTATATTAAATATTAATATTTTAAAAATATTTTTTTAATAATATTATACTTATCATCAATAAGTATGAGATTGTCGAAAAAAATATTTAAAAAAATTATTATTTCATATAGTTTTTCACACCTTAAAAAACGTGCATGAATAGTAAAAAGTCAATTAAAAGGAAACGGAGGGAGTATTTAGTAGATATATTCAATGCAAATAAAAAAATAAAAAAATATTTATCTAATTTCAACATGTCAAAAAAAAAAAGCAAAAAACATTCTCCAATGGATTTAAAATTTTTTGTATAGATGAGATCGAAGTTTAGTTTAACATTCTGAAAGAATAAAAGCATGGCGATGCGTGTAAGCTGCAACTCTCTCTTTCTCGAACTTGTCGACAGATTTCATCTGTTATCTTTCACTTTATCCTCCTGTCTTCTTCCTCCCATTTTTTAATTCCCAAATTTCCCATTTTAAAAAAAGAAATTAAAATTCAGAAATTCACTAATTAACCTTCTTTATGATTTAAATTACTCCAATGAGGGTCCAATTTTAAGCAGGAGGCATCACGTGAATTAATTAGTAAACTAATTAATGAATTCAACTTAAATTATGCCCTAAATATCTCTCTCTAGCTACCAACTAGTTCAATTTCAAAAACCCCATCAAAGCCTCCACAGTCAGAACTCATCAAAGCAACGGTGGTGGTGGTGGGTAGCTGACGCTGTGAGCGGATTGTAAACATGCTTTCGGCTGCTAATGAATGGCCACAGGTTCTTTCTCTCTCCATCCATCCCTTTCAATTGCAAACACAATTATTATTTGTACCCCTATTGTTTTTGTTCTTTAGCTTTTGGATTTAGAATATCCAGACTAACAAAACCCCCCCTATGATTCCTTCAATTCCTTCCAGAGATTGAATTGATTTAATTTCTTCCTCAGTTTTGAATTGATCTTGATTTCAGAAAAGAGAAGGTGAAGAAGATCATGAGCAGAGATCCCTGAACAGCAGCAACAGCAGCAAGAAGATGATGATGATGGCAGCTGTAACTGCAACTGCAACTGCAAGCAGCACAGAGGAAGGAGGAGGAGGGATGAACAAGGTGATGGAGAAGCCAAACCAAGAGCAAATCCAGCAGCAGCAGCAGCCATTGAAGTGCCCAAGGTGTGAGTCCACAAACACCAAGTTCTGCTACTACAACAACTACTCCCTCACCCAGCCAAGGCACTTCTGCAAGGCCTGCAAGAGGTACTGGACCAGGGGTGGGACCCTCAGGAGTGTCCCTGTTGGGGGTGGCTGTAGGAAGAACAAGAGGGTTAGGAGGCCTCCTTCCTCCTCCAACTCCTCTAGTAACACCACTTCTGCTAATTCCCCCAATAATCACAATACTAATAGTATCAATGAACCCTCCTCCAACACATTATTCAACCCTAGTAGTGGTGGGCCCCACCTGATTAGCCCCTTCCTTTATGGACTCCCCACTAATCTTCTTCCTCCTCCTCATCACCACTCTAATTCATCACCACACCATGATCATCAGGCCATCATCAATGGCTTCCCTTTCTCTTCTTATGACAGCAATCACTTGGGTGGCCTTGGATTAGGGTTTTCTTCTTCATCAGCTGGGATCTTGGGCTGTGGAGATCATGGGGGGAATAGAAATATCAATGGCTACTCCAACACTCCTCCTCCTACTAGTACTACTGCTACTAATACTACAAAGCAAATCCTCCAAGATTTGATCTCTAATTCAAACCCTAGCTTCCATGGATCTGCTACTACAATGTCCATGTCATCTTTGCTAACCTCTAGTTTCCAACAACAGCAGCAGCAGCAAAAATTCAGCTTTGAATCCCTCTTCCCCTATGAACTAGATCTGCAAATAAAAGGGGTAGGAAGCCATGAAGATGAAGGAGTGAAGTTGGAAGATGGTGATCAACATCCCCATGGACAATGCCAAATCCAAAATGGGTATGATCATGATCAGATCCATGACCAGGACCATCAACAACAACCCATGGGAGAATCAGATCCATCCATGTTGTGGGAAAGCAACAACAATAATGCCAATGGGAATAGCATTGGTGTTAATTGGCTTGATCCTAATAACTATTCAAGCATAGGATCATCCTCAGTCCCATCTTTGATCTGAATTGACCAAAATAGCCCTAGCTTCCTCTCATACATCATCTTTCATCTCTTTTAGTTTCTTTTGTTCCCATCTCTCAGGCTTCTAGCTCATTCCCAAGTAGCTAATTATAAGTCCTTTGGTTGGTTTTGGTGAGAGGAGATTGGATCGGTGTATCATGTCAGCTGCAATTGCAACTTTGAGGAGTGGTTTTATCGATTGGTTGCGCTGAGAAGAAACTCGGATCCTCTTGCATCTCACTGGTTGACCCAACCCGGCCAAGAACATGATCATCATATCAATGCAAGCTATAGCTATACATGGAGGAAGACACCAATTGATGGATGCACTAAAAGTGAGTTTGGGTTAAATTTCATAAAATTCAGTTGAGAATTAGTTTGTACTATGTATATATATGGCAATATATGCATGCATATGGTTTGAGATAATTTCCCTGATTCCAAAGGAGTTGAATTGGTACAATATTTAAGTACTGCAGGGGGTTGCATTGGGTCTTTACATTTTGTAGGTATTTGGGGGTTTACATGTTCAAAATCCTCCCTCTAGCAGCTACTAGAGCCAGGTGATCCAGTGAGGGACAAGACAGACACATACCTGTCTTTTTTTTTCCTTTTTTTTTTTTTTTTGGTATTTTGTACTGTAATGTTTATGGGTTTTAGAGGGGTGGGGCAAATGTTTGGTATACGTACCGGTATAGGTGGGTAGATGAGGCCGTTAATGTTGCATTGTTGTGTGGTTAACTTTACTGAATTCGGTGAATGTCTTGTTATTTTGTATTGTTATGTAAGTTGTCTAATGTTTTTAGCTTAATTATGATTTAATTAGTCGACTAAATGTACGTTGCCGGCTATATTCTTAATGGTTTTTCTAACCTAGTATTTTCTAAGAGTATATATATGTTTATGTTAAGTGCTTGCATTGATTTAGAAATGGTTTTTTAATTGTGTTTCTACAAATTACCCATTTTCTAGTAGGAAATATGGAGTATCTTCTAAATAAGTTTCTTAACCAATAGTATCTTTTAACGGTATGTCTACTGTACGTGTGCCATAAGAGCAAGGTTCTAAATATCGTGTATCGGGGTTGTATCGGTTAGGAGTAAAAATGATATATCGGAGATATATCGGGGATATATCGGATTATATCGGATTTATCGGTTTCGCTAATTTTTAACTATAAATATTATATTTATACTTCAAAATGTAAAAATACACATGAAAAATTAATAATTAAATCGCAAAATTACCAAATAAACTTGTCAAAATAAAAACAAATTCATTCATAAAGGCTAAAGTTACCTTATCAAAGTTGGCAATTCTAAATATCTCCGATATATCACTGATATTGACTCGATATATCGGCGTTGATCCGATAATGACTTGATATATGACGTTGACCGATATTTTCACCCGATATGTCGATATCGTAGCGGATTCTAAATATCCTCGATATATCACCGATATATCCGATATTTAGAACACTGCATAAGAGTATAGGATAAAGATACTTTATGAGGAAAGAAAACCCTAAAAAGAAATGGACAAACCTTATAATCTAATTTTAAAATGGCTAAATCGGATGTATTTAGGGGAAATATTTTCCAATTTGACATATGATAGAAAATCCGATCTGAGATACGGATTACGTTAGAAATATCGCATTGCTGATTATCGATCGACGGAGTACATACATATACTACATTCTTTCGGAATGGCTCAACCGGAAAGGACTTGTGGGTAGTACTCATAGGTTCCCGGTTCGAATCCCGGATGACCGCTCTTTATTTACCAAATTCAAGTAGTACTGCATATATATATATATATTGGATCAGATATAGATCAATTCAGATCCAAATGAAAACGCACTAGTACAAAAATTCGATTTTATCACATAACTCCAATATCACGGACCCCTTGTATCCGTGATTTTATGTCTTTCAAGGCCAGGGAAAGAAAATTTTAATTGGTGAAGTCCTAATATCACGGACATTAGGAAACAAAACCGGAATATTAGGGGTATGTAAGAAAATGTGATAAAATCAAATATTCCGGGGTAAAAAATATAAAACACGCCCGTGATATTAGACCTAATATCTCGGAGTAATATCACGGATTGAATAACCTGGATATTAGATCTCTTTATATTTCCTAATTCCCCCCGCTGTCTCTCGTCTCTCTCACACGCTTCTTCGATGGAGATTTCGCCCACCACCTCCGGCCTTCGGCGTCTCTTCCAACTCCAGCGTATCTTCGATCAATACGCCACCTCCGCCCTCTCCTGCAACATCTCCACCACCTCCATCTCTGGTCACTTCCTGGTTGTTCCTGCGTCCCTTTCGAACCACCTCCTTGAGTCTCGTCCGGTTAGGGTTTTGGTAAGTAAATCTCGAATTTATCAAATTTGGTTCTTCCTCCATGAAATTAGGTTTCTGCTGCATCCCTTTCGAACCATACCTAACCACCTCCCCATACCCTTCGATTTGTTCTTCCTCCATCAAATTAGGTTTCTGTTTCCAACTACAGGCCTAAATCGAGAGATTTGATCGCTCTTCATCCTTCTCCTCCTCAACACGGGCCACCTGGTTCGTTGTAGTTAGCCGAGAATTCCAAAGAGAGCGAGTTGGTTCTTCGATGGGATCTGGATGACATCAAGGACCTCGGAGGAACTGAGATCTGCATTCTCCACGTTCATCGCCCCGACGAATTGATTGATACTGGTACGTTTCTTCCCGAATCCATACTAGATAGCGCGTCTAGGTCGAATTCAAGCTGAGCCGTTTCTCAATTGAGCGCTAGATTCACAAAAGCTCTAACATAAGAGCTAATTACAGAATACAGAATTAGAGGATTGATTCATGATTTGTATATACAGTAATCGGGAAGCTCTCTATAGCAACTGCAAATTAACGCCATATTAACTCCCACTGAGAAATTGAAAGGGCAAAGCTGTCTAAAAAGCTGGATAAGTATCCTCATATTTGTCAGCAACGATCAAGTGCATGCAAATTCTTTATCTTCTTCAATTTGCATGTGTTTTAAGATTGGCATTGAACTATTGATGCTTTGAGTTGCAGGTAAAAGTAGGGAAACTGTATGTAGAAATGGACTCTGTAGAGGAAGTCATTGTCAAACTCTTAAATGAGAATGAAGCTGGTAAACTTGTAATGGGAGCAACATCTGTTGGGACGAATAGTGCACACATGGAAGCTTAACCTCTCTGTGTTTGGTTGAAGAAAAATTCAACTATGAATCAATGATGCTATTTCATTTGATTTATTCACATAATCTTGCAGGGGTATGGTAGAGATCAGGCCGGAAAATTCGAACTATATTAACAAGCATGCTCCTAGCCATGCTCAGATATGGTTCATTGGCAACAAGTTTCTCATATCTCCTAGTCACTCAGTACATTTTGTATCATGTGACCGTTGTCCTTTACCCAGTGTGAGGATAGCTTTTGAAATGGGCGTTCATGAGTTTGCTCTCCTATCTCACTTCTAGTGAACATTTGATCTGTCTTCACAGGCGAGGCACTTGTAAGTTTTAGGACATCAGTTATTAGCTCAGATGCTAACCTGAGGATCCAGATCCGTGCATGTGGAAAGGAGTAACATGCAATCCAAAATCAAAGAGAGTTATTTATTTGTAAGCACACTTAAATGAATGCTAGCCCTTTTCTTCTTTCTATTTTCTCTTTCTTTTTTTTTTATATAAATTTTATACTACTACAATTTATAGGTTATCATTGAGGATATTTATTTCCAAGAATTTATTATCTTAATCATGGTGTTGACTAGAAAATATTATTTCAAATTAACTTAGGAATTTAAGTTTGTTTAGAAGATTATCTTTATAAGAGTTTATTTAGTTGTATTAGACTTCCAGCTATGTTTTAGTTTTTTTTTTCGTAATTGTTTTTGTTAACTAGTTTCTATTGATGGGCATTATTGGCCATTTTTTAATGGTTGTTTGATTATTATTAATTTGAGATTTAATAGAACATTCACATTTCTTCATCCTCTCTTTTCCTTTTTGTTTCCCTTTGTTTCCAAGTTCAAACGGTTCTTCTAAATTGGTATAATTCTTTATATTTTGTCTCATCTTTATATTGTTCAATGTTTGGACCTGTATGTGTAAGTTACTAGCCCCTTCACAAGCCCCCTTAGTATTGTTTTTGTTTTTAATGGCATGAGGTTGTTGCGACTGTTAAATGAATGGAAAAAGAATTATGAAATGATAAAAACTATTTGTAATATCAAAAGAGCTTCCCATTTTAGAAGGCAAGTGTTGCTGGTGGCTTGTGATGGTACTGCAGAATGTAGCATCGTTAACCTTTAGCTACTATGTCAGCAATTAACATGTTCTTGATTTCTCTTATTTTAGGAGTCTCGCTAATCATAAACTTAGTGGATCAATACCTCCTGACATGGGAAAGCTTGATCAGTTGGAGATTTTGTATGTAGCACTTCATGTTTTCCTATATTTGTCACAAGTGCATTTTTGTTGTTGTTGATGTTGTTGTTGTTGATGATGATGATGATGCTTGCTGTTTTCTCTACCCAGAGCACTTCATAACAACAATTTCTTTGGAAATATCCCCTCTAAACTTAGGAATTGTACAGCGCTGCGAACTCTGTAAGTTTTATCTTATCTTTTTCTATACATATCTTCTTGTTGCCGAAGAGGCCACATCAGGCATGTAGGGCAATAGGGGTGAGTTGATAATTGCTTGGGGCATGAGGCAAAGATCTCGAGAATCCCCTTGGCTGTCGCACACTATTGCTTGTGGCAATATGGGTGAGTCGGTGATTTAAGTTTTGGAGCCTTATGGCAATTTGTTGTACTTGTTTTGGATGTTTAACGTCCTTCCAGAGACTATGCTGTCACACACTGATAAAACAAATAAAGCTTCTATTATGAACTATGTTATAGTCATTCTTTTAATTGGAGGTGGCTAAAGTTTGTAAATGTACCTCAGAAAATTGCAGGGTAATTATTCAAGTGGGCTGATTCCTAGTGAGTTGGGGAGCCTTATTGCATTACAACATCTGTAAGTTCTGCTTTTTGATCCATTCTTTATGTTCAGATGCTTGATGCTTCAGCTTCAAGTCTCTGGTTTTATAGATATCCCTATTGGATGTTGTGACAGGTTTCATTCTTTCACAAGTTTCATGGACCTCATCACTTTGTATGTTATTACACAATGTTAGTTTGCTAAAGAAAGTAACATTCAAAATGTAATATACACCATTGGCAAAATTGCTGCCTGCTATCAGCATGTAGATAAACGGCAACTCACTACTGTGTGGAAATAGTGAATTGCACTTAAAACTTTTTGGATAGAACATTTTGATGAAAAGGGAATAGTTTGCTAATATGTGTTGTTTAGCATTTTAAATGAGTTCTTAGTTAGAAACTTAGCGCATATGTAGATATATTATGAGTTTTTGAGCATTTGACCCTTTTCTTAGGTATATTGCATATAACATGCTATACTCGTTGTCATTTAAGCTGGTGTTAATTGTATTTAGCTCCTGATATTCCCTTGCATTGTCCATTATAAGGAAATTTGTAAATGGTTTTGTGTCTTGATTGCTTCTTCCATGAAGTTGAGCGAAATCCCTGAGTAGTTTTTCCTTTTGACATATCAGGTTTTGAAGTCAGTGACACAAATATGATGCCATGTGAGAACTGAGTAGATACATTATGACTTCAGGCGTCGGGTAAGAAGAATCTATTATGGCTTGCCTAATCGATAGGACGTGCTTCATGGATATCATGTGATAGAAGGTGAAATAGACCTGTTCATCCTCTCATTTTCAGCTGACTAAGGTGGGTCTTTGTTGCTTTATGAATATCAAAAATAGTCAAACTTTGTTCTATGCTTCTTATATTTGAAGCAAATGTAAAATTTCAGTTGAATGTATGTTACTCCCCTTCTCGTCTGTTGTATTGGAGAAGGTTGAGAAATTTAAGTTTAGTTTTCGAAGTACAAATTGGAATTTGTTTTGGATGATAACCATATTCAGAGATCTTGTTAGTTATGCATATTTTGATTGTCATAGCCCAGGCCATTTTGCTGGGCTACAAAAGTCACCTCTTTTTTTTTTCTTTTATACAGGAACTTTATAGCCCGGTTCAACTAAAACCGGGTTGTAAAGTAATTTTTTTTTTCAATTTAAAAAGGGGCTAATATCACGGGCGTGTACATCTTATGGTCCGTGATATTAGGATCGAGGCATGAAAAAAACACACCCCTAATATCACGGGCGTGTCTACTTTCGGTCCGTGATATTAGAGCACCATACCTATTAGCCCACTGAGCTAAATCACGGACCTGTATTTCCTTAAATCCGTGATATTAGGCCATAAATATCCGTGATATTAGACCAAATTTGTACTAGTGACGAATTAACATGGAAGGTGTGTGAAGATTATGATCCATGTTTATGTCCATAATCTGAGCATCTTATCACTTGTTCATTTTAGCTCTTTCTGCACTCTCATTTATGTTGCATTTCAGCTGCATTTCGATTTGGATGTAATAAGACAGCTAGCCTCTTTTATCTGCTTGTGATCCATCAATCCTGAGTGAGGATTCCATGCTATATAAGCTGGCACCTCTCCTTGTTTTCAGTAGGGTTTTGGGGATCATAAACTTGCCCTCTTTGTGCCGTTAGGGAGCTTCCCCTTCCTGGTTTTAATTCAATGAAACGGTGAATTTTCTGGCACTGAAGTTTAGCCTTATTTTGGCCTTGGTCTGTTGCTTATAGCAGCAACATTACATTGGTTCTGTTCTCTTCACATGGTATCAGAGCGAAAGGTGATTTTTTCAAGCTAAAAGAAAAAGATGCCAGACGTCAACAACAACAAAAATGAAGTGGAAGGCAACAATTTAGGTAATCCCAGTGACCCATTCTATTTGTCTAATTTTGATCACCCTGGAGCCCAGCCGGTGGCTATTCCCTTTGATGGGTCAAACTTTGTAACCTGGAGTAGGGGAGTAACCATGGCTCTAGGTGCCAAGTTCAAACTTGGTTTTGTGAATGAAACCTGTGAGAAACCAGTGGAAACATCTGCAGATCATCGGAAATGGGTGAGAGCAGACTTCATGGTTAGGTGTTGGATGCTAAATTCTATGAGTAAAGGGATAGCAGAGGGTCTGATGTTTGTAGATTCTTCAAAGAAGCTGTGGGATGAGGTGATTGAGAGATACAGCCAGAACAATGCACCTCAGATCTTCCAACTTAAGAAGAAACTGAGCAATGTATCTCAAGGGAGCATGAGCACGGGAGAGGTTTATAATACTTTGAAGAGGTATTGGGATGAGTTACAAGTCCTTGAAAGGTTGCCTCAATGTACATGTAGGGTTACACTACAAAAAATAATTAAATTCGCCGTGCCCACTAGCTTCGGCACACGTTTTCCGCAGAAATTGATATCTTTTTGCCACGCCAGTAACCACGGAAGGCATTGCATTCGAAAAAAGAAACAATTTAGCCATGCCTGATAGCTTCGGCCAGTATTTACAGTGGCTATTGGGTACAAAAACCCTCTTTAACCATCCTCCTCTATCTCCTCGTTCATCCACTTCCGCCTCCCAACGAGCATAGATCTCCACCATCTCCCTCCCTTTGCTCTCTCAAATTCTCAACCTCCCTCTCCCGGATCTCGTTCTCCCTTCTTTATCCTAATCTCTCCCCTCTTCATCTCGAGATCTCTCTCTTAATCTCCTCTTCATCTCAGAATTAGGGTTTTACTGCTCCTTCAATCGAATCGGAGAAGACGATGTCGAAAACCACCACCGCCATCCCCCGTCGCCGGACGCGGCTAGATGCCAAGCCCGCCTCGAGAAAGCCTGTTTTCATCATCGTCGACCAAAGCAAGCCTGGCTCCTGCGCTCATTCACTCTCTCCTTCTTCAGGCGATTTCTAGCCTCTTCGAGGGGATCTCCACAATTTGGCTTTGATTAAGTGATTCCAGGTACAATCCTTCACTTTTCTTCTTATTTGTTCTATATTCCAAGCCTGTATTAAAATTGTTGATGTTCCAATGGCTCTTGGAGATGAGATTTCTGACCTTTTCAAAATCCACGGTTAGGGTTTCGGGTTGGGGCCGAAATTTTGATTGAATTTGCTTGCTATGAGATTAGGTTCGTACCCGCTAAACCTTTTGATTCATTGTGTATGTATCTTCATCTCTGAAATCTGAATATTTAATCCCTTTCCATCTCTTCCATAAAAATGATGGTAGATGAAATAAGAGAAAGAGATCAGAGGGTAGAAGCATACTGTGATTTTTATCTAGGGCTTTCGGTTGGACTTGGTTGGTTTGTATAGATTTGAGCTTGTATATGAGTGTCAACTTTGTCTTTAGGTTCATTCGGTAAAACATGGGTTTATATTATTTACTATTTATATAATTTTTTAGAAAAAAAATGATTATGTCTTTTAAAAAATGTGATGAAATATTACGAATGGCTTATTAGCTCTTATATATGAACAACCACATCATTTTTGTAAGGTTAAGTGCACCACACAATACAAACTTTAGGAATCTTGGAAGCTGGTGGAATGGATGTAGCTAGCATAAATCTCTCTTTAAGTTTATTGGCATGCCACTGTCGAGTGCATATTAACAATTACAACCCTGTGACATCAAGCTGGTGGAATGAAAAAGAAGTTTAAGAAAGGTTTTTTTTTAACTTATTCTTTTCCCTGAAAATTGAATCTCTTTAACTAACCTGATCTCTCTATTTACAGGTTATAGATGTTGCACAAGCTGGAAAGTATAATGAAAGAGAAAGCTATAGAGACTTGTATATAATTGATTTATGGGGAAAAATATTCCCTGGCTTCCTGGTGAGCTTTCTTTATGATGTGATCTGTTTCATGGCTTAATGTTTGAACTTAAGAGAGAAGGTGCTTTGGAGATTTATAGAAATGCTTTTCTGATAGCTTTCATATATTCTTATCGTTCTTTTCCAAATTTCATTATATTTTGGGGCTTATGGAAGCCACTCTTTCCCGCCTTCTGGGCATCGAATATTCGGTCAGGTATTCAGGGGCCATAAGGCTCATGTCCTTGCTCGTTGATTGCACATTACTTGTTTCCATGTCTGTGCTTAACCAATGGGCTTCAAAACTTTCAGGTGCTTAATATGCTCGTGTCCTCAACTGCTACTTCTCTTGTTTGGGCAACTTAGACCTTGCCATCATTATTGTGTTTCATTCAAATATAGAATCTTTTGCATTTGCCCATTCTTAAGTTAAAATTTTCTCTCTTTTCTATAGGATTTGAAAGGGAAGGTGGTTGTATTAGATTTCTGGACATACTATTGTATAAATTGCATGCATGTGCTGCTAGACTTGGAGTATCTTGAGAGGAAATACAAAGACAAACCAGTATGTTCCTCATCTTTGATCAATTTATTAGTCTTCATCACGCTATCTTTTTTTCCTGCCATTTTTTCTCTTCAGGAATGTATACATGTTGTATTTTTTTGGTCTATTTTATGCATCTGAAAGTATCTTTATACATCATCAAACTTGTACCATCTTTTCTGCCTTGTGTCCTGTTTAGCTAGCTATTGAATTGAATTGACTGGATGTGTTGTTGGTGACTGGTTTTTTAACTCTTCCTGCCAACATTGCTTTCACTTTCTCTACTATTTTCCATCTGTAAGGATTTATTTTCAGTCTTTCATGTCTTCTTTTCTATTTCTCTTAGATGTGGACAATGTCTATTTCTATAGATTTTGATTGCGTATTTTCTAGATTTAAGCTCTAATTTCTATAGATTTTGATTGCGTGTTTTCCTTTTGATTCCTGTTCATACTATATAATTGTTGTTAGGCATGCTGATTTGAATCATCTGTTTCTCTCCTTAGTTTGTGTGTTAATGAGTGAACTAACAAACCAACTAGATAAAGAATATTGAACTAACCAATTCAAACTGGTGCTGAAAAGAAAAAATACTACAGACTGGTTGTATTGGTCATGTGCATGCTTATTGCCAAAATGACTGGCTATGTCATTCGTGTGCCAATTGGCAAAACTACAATGGGGTAATGTTTTGGGCTTATATTCTAATGGTAAAGATTTAATCAATGCCAATGGGATGTAAAAGATGATTTTAGAATAGGTACGGTAATCTTGCTGTTATAATGTGTCTTGATAATGATAATAATAAGCTTTTGACAGATTGGGGCAGAATCTGCAGAAAGGGAGCGTTTGCTCATGAAGATATCAGAGCTTCAAGCAAGGTTGGTTACTTGGCGGTTACCTTTTATACGAATGAAGGGAATGTTGTTGTGCACTTTTTCCTTGAGGTATTTGTAATGCTGCAGCTTTCCTTATCTCATTCTCTCATTTTCAATATTACAGGATGGACAGTTTGACAGAAGAGTTGAATATTGAAAGGCTGAAATATCAGCAGCACTAGTAGAAAAAACACTTTTTAGCCCGGGCATTTTTGGGAATATAGCCCGGATATAGGCACAATGAGGTCCGGGCATCAGGTCTTTGTGATATTAGGTATATAGCCCGGACCGAAAAAAAACACATCCGGGCTATTTGGTCCAACCAAGACCATAGAAATAGATTATACAGCTCATAGATTTTGGGATCCGGGCTATTTGACCCATCATTAAACCCATGGAAACAGGTCATATAACCCGTATTTTATTAGGTCCGGGCTATTTGGTCCATCATTATTCACAAAAAAAAGAAACTAATAACCCAGCCAATTTTGATCCGGGCTATTTGGTGTATTTTTTTTTAAATGACCATTTTATTTTCTTAATAATCCACCTGTTTTTACAAACCACAAGCATAAATTCCACACATTAACAACCCAAAAACTTTGAAAACCACAAGCATAAACCAAATGCAATGATTTCGAGATAAAGTATTATGCTAATTACACCAGTTTCCTTTAACACTAAAAATTATGATAAAGTATTCCACTACAATAGTAATAAACCCCACATTTCCAAAAATTCAGTTACACATTCAAGGTCGTGACTGACTTGCTTCCATACATTTTATCGTTTAACAAATGAAGTTTCGAAAGGCCAAGAATTCATATATGTATGAAAGACCTTTAGATAGATGGCTGAATTCGTAAGAGCGTCCAAATGATCCTTGCTATCCACATCTTCAATGATCAGCTTACGCATGCTTTCAAGCTTGAAGAAAGAACCAACAAAGGTATTAATAATGAATTCATAAGAGATGTGTTCATTTTTAAAATCTGTAAAAATATATAGCAAGTTGTAGACTTATAAATTCAGTTTTAAAATCAGTACGTATTAGGTACGGTTCTTATACCCCAAAACTAAATAATGTGGTGTATTAGGATCATAAACGGATGAAGTCAAAATAAAAATCATAAACTAGATGCCCTCTCAAATCATTTTAGAAACTTGAGGCTTAAGGCTAAAAAAAAGGCATGCTCACAATAAAGAGACTATAAATATGCAATTGTACTGTCCACGGTCTAAGGCAAAAGAATCTAAAGTGAGGGTTGGCAACATGCTGAAAAGTGTGATGCTGGTGGAGTGGTGCGTATGACAGCTAGTGCACTATGAAAATTGAAAATCACAAAGGAAAGGATAATGCAAAAAAAAAAGGACTATGGATGTGCGAGTGTGATGTTTAACCTGTCCACTAGCTAAGCCAACAACGAGATCAGCATTAAAGTTGTCATCTGTGTCACCACTGCGATGGCTAACCATAACACCCCATCCAGCGGCTTTAGATTCCAAAGTTGTTTGAATTGATTTAGTAATTGTTCCAATTTGGTTTACCTGCAATGCAATGGCCAAGCGCAATGAGTAAGTAGTAGTCGAAATAAAAATAATCTAAACATTTCCGGAGGGATATTATATTAGCATGGCTGTAGCTTTTCCCTTGATTTTCCACTTAAGTACTCTATAACTATTCATCAAAACCACAAGCTAGCCAGCTGTGAATCGATTCATTCATAGCAAAACAAGATATTAATAGCGTCTAAAAGGGCTAGAAAGGGATAAAACCTTCAATAGAAAAGCATTGCAAGCCAGCTCACCAAAAGACAAATATTTTATTGGGTTCTGCACAAGCAGCTCAGCAACAACTCCCTGCAAGACACAAGATAAATGTAAGTTTCTAACAGTAGCAGAACCAAAACAACACAACAGAACTACTGTGATATATTGATATTTACCTCAAATCACTCAAGTCTAGTGTAAGATCACTTATTTCCATACTTGATAGTCTGACAGCAGCGATTGTACTAGGGAGCTCTTCACATGTGACATCTGCTAGCTTTATAAGGGATGTAGCAGCTCTTCTCATTGCCTGTATAATGTACATGAAAGTTCACATTAGTTTTGACTAAGCCACTGGGTGCACAGCAGCACAACTTTCTCTATCTCTCAAGTTAGTCCTTGTTGGTTTCCAACATAGTCCAACTTGAGGGGGGATGTGAAGATTATGATCCATGTTTATGTCCATAATCTGAGCATCTTATCACTTGTTCATTTTAGCTCTTTCTGCACTCTCATTTATGTTGCATTTCAGCTGCATTTCGATTTGGATCTAATAAGACAGCTGGCCTCTTTTGTCTGCTTGTGATCCACCAATCCTGAGTGAGGATTCCATGCTATATAAGTCGGCACCTCTCCTTGTTTTCAGTAGGGTTTTGGGGATCATAAACTTGCCCTCTTTGTGTCGTCAGGGAGCTTCCCCTTTCTTGTTTTAATTCAATGAAACAGTGAATTTTCTGGCACTTAAGTTTAGCCTTATTTTGGCCTTGATCTGTTGCTTACAGCAGTAGCATTACATTGGTTATGTTCTCTTCGATCACAAGGGGAATATATACCTCGTCTGGACAAATTAAAGACGGCAATACAGTAACCTCAAAATCCTGGCCGGTATACTATTCAAGAAATTAACATTGGTCTTGGTTATTTTGTATATCTTTGATTGATCATTGATCAAATTTATATCCTTAACTTTTTTTATTGGGTAAAAATTCAACCGGACAAGCCGAGCTGATTGTATTCTTGTGGATGAGGGCAATCAGATCTTATATCCTTGAAGTTAAATTTGAATCGGAAAACTCTTTCTCTCCATATATATTTGCATATACATGTACACCACTTATACCTTAGCAGCTAGCTAGCTAGTACCGAAAGCAACATATCATCATCTTTAATTTGCAAGCTAGTAAGCCAACTACATATATATGTACTGTACAAATATATATATGCACGCTTCTTCGTCTGTACTATATATCTAACCTTTAACTATTACTCCATCCGTCCAAAAATACATGGCCTTTTAGGCTTATACACGCTAATTAAGGAACCTATTTTACATTTTAAATCTCATCATTATTATTAAAGGTTAAAATAGTAATTGGAAGTTCAAGGATTTTCTTTAAGTTTTCCAAGAGTTTTATTTAATTTTAACAAGTAAAAAAGTAGTAATTTTAGAGGTAATAATTACCTATACATCTAAAAGACCATGTATTTTTGACAAAGTTTCAATGCCTAAAAGGTCTTGTATTCTTGGACGGAGGGAGTATAAACTAATAATAAAAATATTTATTAGTACGAAGTCAGGATATATATCCACGTCAAAACTCAAGTGAAATCTCACTCTAAATATAGTTTAGGGGGTTGATTTTTTTTAATACAAAAGAATTTGAATAATGGGTCAGCGCTTCCCAGTACCATTTAAGAGCATCATTGTAAATGAGGATGTTGAGATCCCTGTCTTAACTGATGTCGCATTTGCTTGAAATTAAATAAGTGCGAGATACGGTCAGTACATTTTGTTGGTTTCCTAAAAGTTGTGCGTGAAGCTAATCTTCTCAAGGGACTGCAACATAAGAAGAATATATATATGTGATGATAATTTCGCTCTCTCCCACGGACACGACTAGGAACCATTGATTTGTATGTATCAAAGCCCTAACTACATCGATTATACGTATAATAATCAGTGAAATTAACATGTACTGCACTTTTCATCGATCTATTGAGAATTTGAGATGGTGGGAGAGTGCATGCCTTGGAGTAGTTGCTGCATCTACGTTCATATATTAAAGCTGGCTGGGCCGGGAAAGGTCACAGGTGACACTGTTGAGAATGAAAGGAATGTGAAGAGACAAAAAGAGTCTCACATTGATTATATGAATAAAGAAGTCTTAATATATAAGCTAGTGGACTACTCCTCATATTGCTAATTGGTTTTAGGATGGAACTCCGCTCGGTTTATGTGCTAGACTATTATCGCAAGGGTACACGTGTGCACACAACCCTCGATCCCGAGTCCCAACAGACTTCAGTAGACACGTCCTTACAGCGTTCCTATTGAGCAATTCATGTTTATGGCCTTATGGGCATATAGACTGCATATATAGTATACTTCACCTTCTCTTCACCACTTTAGACAAAAGTAAATATTGGCTATTTTTTGTGGGCACAAATTACTGACTCTAGACTAAAGTTGATTAAGATTGCTGCTCACCTGTATATATATAGTACGTACAGTACTATATTTGTTTAACCTACACTACACATGTGAACACGGACATGTGTAGGTCCTATCCTAATTCCATTTCCTGCTTTGGGTTATTTCATGTTTATAATGGCAATCATAATCCATACCCATGCTTCATCTTAATTCATTTTTATTACTCTACATATGTTATGTATAACAACCTAACATTAAAAAAAAAACACTCAAATAATGTTTGCCCTATATGGAGCGTGGGACGTACTGTTCACACATTGAAGTCGAAAGAGATAACCTTGAAATCATCAATGTTGTTAATGGAGTTTGGAAGCGCTTATGGGAGATCAAGATGATTATTTCATATGCCCATGCCCTTCTCCGATCATTTGATTCGACTCGTTGCACTCATGTCTTTCAGGGGGTGAATGTTGTTGTCGATGCTATAGTCAAGTTTCTACACTGGTATGATCTGGACTCTGTCAAACCTCATCCTCGGCTTTTGAGTCTGATATGTAAGAACGCAATCGAGTGTTGAATCTAATACTATTAACAAAGTCTAACGTCAACCAAATTCTTATTTTCTTTTTTTTTTTTTTATAAAAAAGAAAGGGGTTAGTTAATTGGGCTTTTCACATGGGCCGTATAAAAATGAAAGGCCACCGGCTACTTTTAGGCCCAAAGTATAATTTGATTGTATATACGTCAAATATGAACAAAAATTACTAGAGATGATGGAGATTGCTAAGTAACTTTATTCGTGAAAAAAATAATGGAGAGTGATAGGGGATGCTTAATCGACGGGGGAGGAGTGAGTGATGGTGGCGAATTACGTGCACAATCAATCAACATAATACATCAAAGTCTCCATCATCAATTTGGTCTCCCACTACCAAATTTCTCTATATATTCTACTAATTGAGTGATTGTCCATTAAGAGCATGTGCAATGGTGAGCCTTGGGGCTCTTATAGTTGCCATATAACAAAAAAATAGAGGAAAATAAAATTTTAATATAAGGGCCCATTGTTTGGGGCTCTTATATATGAGACCCAAAAAGTAGGGCTCATAACTGCCACATGGCGGAACTTATGTTTTATTTACTTTTAAATGATTTTCGGTTGTTTTTCATTTGTTTAAAAAAAATAAAAAATTTATTTTTGAATTTAATTTATTTTTATCTACACATAGACACCCCTCTTGCATATGTTTGTTGAAAAAAAATTCATTTGAATAAAACCCATATTTTCCTTTTTAAACATTAAAAAATTATTTTTTTATGCTATGTTATTATAAATTAATTAATTAATATTTTTATTATTAATAATAATAAAAGAATTGAGTAAATAAAAATGAAAAATAATAAAAAGGTAATTTAAGGGCCCAAGACTTGGGCTCACGAATGGAGGTGAAAAATTAAAAAGTTAGAATTAGGCTCTTAAGCTGATGTGGCATAAGAAAAGTAAGTTAAGGGCCCGAGGTTGGGCCTCACCATTGAACATGCTCTAACAGTGCCTATGTAGCATCATCATCATCATTTCATTTCTAACCACCTCATTCATATTCGTCTACACCTAAACAATCCAATATTTTGACTCCACCCTCCTAAATTCATAAACAAACGTGCATTTTCTTTTTTTACTTTTTTAAAAATAATAATAAATTAATTATAGCCCAAAACCTCCCGAATTTGGAAATGTTTGTAAAGGCAAATTATATTAGCGCGCTAATTGTTTTTCCACTTTTTAAAGAAGAGTTTGCCTATTTGAAGGTTTTTAATTCCTTTTCAGATTGTAAAAGTTTTTGAGTCGTTTTGAAATTCATAATTAAATTTGTTGCTCAGTAATAAATAATGTTGCCTCGGTTTTTATGGGTTGCTTGATTTTTTCATTCATTTATGTTGATTTGTGTTATTTATATACATATGTTGAAGGTTAGATCGATTCGTTTGTCAATTCGTCGCCTATTGAGTTATCAGACAACTTGTTGTCTAATATCTCAAATTTTGACCTATTAAAAAAAATACGGGTTGTCTCGGTTTTTATGGGTTGCTTGATTTTTTCAATTTAAAAAAATTGAAATTTTAGAGAAAAGAGAGTATTTATAACCTTATTAGCTTTTATATTGATTTGTATAATAGAGAATTTTTTTTTTTAAAAAAAAAGATTTTTTTAAATTTAGAGGAAGATTAAATTTCTTTAAAATTTAATTCTTTATCAATAGTATACCCATATAAATTTATTTGTAGTTCTTGTCAATTTGCTCTCGAGTTCAATAGGCATATAAAGTTTGCTTGTAAAGTTTCATTCATCAATTTTCTTTAACTGCTTTGATTTTTCTTTTTCTTTTTCTTTTTCTTTTTGCATTTGATATGTGCATTCAATTAGTTGGTGGGTATTTGATTTTTAGTTGCTTGATTGATAATTTGTTTTTTTATTTGTTGTTGCGCACATTCGATGATTCGTTGATTGATTTTTAGTTTGGGACAATGCATTATATATCAGTGCTGAATCAGAAATTAAGAATCAGGTGAGCTAGATAGGCTAAATTTTTTTTATACGTGTAATTTTTTATTAATAAAATCCGTAATTTCATAAATAAATAGATTTTTTTATTAAATTTCTATTTTTACCAATTATTTTATGTTTTAAAAAAGGGTCGGGTTGGAGCAGACCCCTCGGTCCATACCTAATAAATGAAGAAATTCATAAAATAGAGAAACGATTGGACGATTTATAGATTTTTTTGGACAATAACTTGAAATAACACCACATATAAATATATAATACAATACTCCCTCCATTAATTAAAAACTTGTCATTTTATGAAGTAAATATTGTTAAGAAAAACTTGTCATTTTAAGTATTTTGTCATATACTTTACAAAATTACCATTGTAATGATTAGATAGTTATTAATTGTACGTAGTTTTTTTCTTAGTAAGTGTGTAGATTTCACGTTTTAATTAACGGAGGGAATATAAAATTAAAACCAAAATAATTAAATTTTGTCTTATTCGACAAATAGGTAAAGGTTGATGATCGAGTTGCATATTGGATTGCATGTAGACAGTAGACCTCCCTCTTTGTCAAATTTGACGCCTTTACTACAATGAAACCTGCAAAGGCATGCGCGACCATCAAATGAATCCAATTATTCCATTTTCGTGGCTTCACTTTTATCGTGAATTAGTTAGTGACCACTTTTGTTGCTACTCTCCCTATATATATAGCTTAAATTTTTGTGTACCTAAAAAAAAATAAAAATTATTCTGTCGAATTTGAACATAGATGATATCGTTGAATGGAAAACGTCGATCGATCATATACCGGAGACATTAAAATTTTATAACAGAATATCTTGATCAATTTCTTTTCTTTGTCGATCTCCTGTTAAAGTTCGATGTGACTAATATATATAGACAAGTATGTTAGAAATCCAACACATAAACAGGAGCATATATAGGAGTTAACTATATAGATAGATATTAAGATTTGGAGGAGTCGCATACCAACGTACTATATGTCATTTTAAAAATCTATAGAGTTTTGGATCACTAGAGGAGGTGCACTCGGACGGTAGATGTATAGAGTTTTGAGTCTTGATGTTTTGCTCTTTTGTCCTTGCTATATATATTCATGTCTTCTTCCTGCTTCGTTGCTGATTCTGTTTCCCTTCTTTGAGTCGTGCTTCCTTGTAGGTCATGTATCCTACTGTTATTGATCTATCGGAAGTACTCTCTCGACTTGTTTGGAAAAAAAAAGTAAGTACATCCTGTTTTTGAGGAACATATTGGGTTGTTGTGGTGGTAAGATTTGGATTTTACCATATATCTATGAATCAACTTAGTTACTGTCTTGACCCCGCCAACAGGTGTATTTTATATTGAAATATTATTCATCCAATCAGATATTAGAGTGAAAAATTATGAGCCAAAGATATATTGTTTTAACTTTAAATAACTTTTTGTCCATGTATTATAATTCGATCCACGCAGGGGTCATATTACTTGATATTTTTGAAGACGTACAAGTACAATTAGGTCATAAAATCTTCACGTTTAAAGTTTTAATTAGGGTTACCATTTTCGGTAATTGTACGATTAGGTGGATATAATTAGGAGTTCGATGCTCTTTATCTAACTTATGCTGTCATTAATTAATCATCTAATTAATTTGTCCGAACTTTCTACTCCTTTGAATCTTTTCTTCCTCTGCCACTAATTAAACCTCCAAGCTAAGGTGGACTCATATATATTGTGAATTTGTGGCTACGTTCATGCGACAGACATAGATTTATGTTGGTTGTCTGAATCAATCTATCCAATTAAGAGACGGATATAATTAATTGGATAGCCATATATATATATATATATATATATATATATATATATATACACACACACGTTCGCGATCGCTTGAACAAGTGTCAAAGGTAAATCATCCGGCCCAGGCGACGAACATTTCATCCATATTGGCCGCATGATCATATTCAAATGACGGAAACCGTTGCAATGTTTATACTAGCCATCTATCAAAAGACTATTATTCATTCAAATGTAGGATAACTTATTATAGTATGAAACCGTGAGTTCGACTCCCATCGATCACTACATTAGATTGAACATGTCATATACCGTACCGTATAGCGCACAACGCAGATTAAACATATATAGAATTCAATTTTGAACCATATCATATCATTAGGTGTAATTTGTAACCCTAATCAATTAGGAGATCACTAAACACTGCAATATCAACTAATTGATTAATTAAAAGACGAGCAGAAAATGTTGGAATTTATTAATTAGAGCTTTACATTAACCGTACCCTTTCATGTTTGATCCATGGGGTCAAAGATTATCGATCGCTCCCACCACGAGTCACGGCGGGGAAAATAACGCATTCATCTCCACAGCCTCGGTGGCCACCGCCGTCACCGCTGCTGGCTGCGCCGCCCAGTGTCCAAAACTGAGCGCCAGTCACAGCGGGCGGCGGTGCCTTGACATGATCGCCAGCTCCGTCGCCGCCTACGAGGTTCTGCTGCCACCCAAAGGGTGCGGCGAATTCATGCCGGCCTTGCAGCACCGGCGGCTGCAGCCTCATCGAAGAGAGGAACCCACCGCCAAGGCCAACGCCGCCGTGGAGCTGATTAAATAGATTGGGACCCATACCCATGGCGGGCAGCGACATGGGGGAAGTGGAGGCAGTAGTAGCATCATGATCGCTGGGGCCGGGCACGACGGGGGCGGAGGAGGGGTCGCGGGGGCGCTTGGATTTGCGGGAGGAGCCGCCGACGGGGACGTTGCGGAGGGTGCCGCCGTGGGTCCAGTAGCGGCGGCAGCCTTTGCAGAAGTAGCGGGGCTGCGACAGGCTGTAGTTGTTGAAGTAGCAGAATTTGGTGTTGTTGGAGTGGCAGCGAGGGCACGCCCTCTGCGGCTGCTGCGCCTGGCTCTGCCCCATCACCGCCGCCGTCAACCCCGCCAGCTCCATATATATTCCTTATTCTGATGATCAATTAATTAATTCGCTTGATCGATCGATCGTTCGTTCAGCTATTAGCTTATTACGGTCGATCGGATTGATGAATTAATTAAAGGGAGTATGGATGTGCAGGTTTTGGTAAGTGGTAACTTCAACTTTCTCAACCAAACGCGCTGAGGAAAAAGGCAGTCGACAAATTTCTATATTCTGCAAAGTGGGGGTTGGATTGTTTTGGGAGTCAACGGGAATGCTTTGGGGGAAAAATCGGGGGTGACATATGGGGACCTTGTGATTCAAACCATACGTTACTTTTACAAACTTTTTTTTATAAGGTAAAAGTTTGGCCGGTAAAAAAAAACCATCTATCATTTCCAATGAGACCAAAAAGAACTAAATTTGTAGCAAATGCAACCTTGTCTACAGAGCGATCAAGGTTGATAGTTACTTTGTTACCTTTGCAGTGTACATGACATAATTTTACTTCCTGGATCATGTAGGTTATTAGTTTGATATCTCCCATAATCGATTTTTATTTCTCAAGGGCAACTACCTTTCACTTACAAGTGTTTTATAATGATTTGAGAATCACCTTCAATATCAAGTTTTCTTATTTGAAGTTCTCGCGATTTCTTGCGTAATGCAAAGGCTTCTATAACAAGTGAATTATGTCGTTCTATATTTTTGTATCCGATTAATCGGATTACCCTCCCAGTGTCTAAATATGTAGCCTATATGAAAGTCCCCCATATTGGTGTAGTTGATCGAGCCATCAAAGTTTAGTTTCATAGGACTATTTTCTGGTTTTATCCATTTGACATTTTTCCTACTAATCTTTTTTTGAAAAAACCAATATTGTCTCAGTTCTAGCTGGATTATATTAATCATTTGTCCAGGACTATAGGGCGACATGGGATAATCAAAACGAGAGGACCATTATTGAGAATCGGCAGACAATTGGGCCTGATGCTTGGACCAGGCCCCCGATAGGGGTCGTGAAGATTAATTCGGACGCAACGTTGATGGGGAACGGGGAGGTTTGGGTTGGTGCAGTGCAGTTGCACGAGATGATTCTGGAAAAATTCTATGGGTTGAGGTGAAGCGATTGAGGGTGAACTGGGATGTGAACACGACTGAAATGAAGGCCGCACTGATGGGTGTCGAACATGCTGCTGCCAGAAGGACGGATCGGGTGCACCTTGAGTCTGATTCGATCCTTGCATCTGGCCAAGTGTCTCAAGGCTGATGCAACAGCTTGCTCTTATGCGCGTGTAGTTGCTGAGGACATTCTCGCAATAGCAAAGCCTTCGTCTCTTTCTCATATGGACATGTACGCCGTTCTAGCAATGTATTAGCACATCCGGTGGTTAGACTTGTTCCACCGAATGGTACGGATAATGTATTTGTCGACCAATTTCCGCCAAGTTTGATTGAACTTGCGGAGATCGACTTGATTTAATCGTAATAATATGGGCGACGGTTATTCAAAAAAAAATATTTCAATCTCCTAGGTAGAGTTGTGTGACCACGTGCGCTAAATAGCCTAGCACATAAGTCGAGCAGGGTTCCATCCTAAAAGAAAGAGTAACCCAATAACTTATATAGTCGGGCCGTTTGCCTTTTCCGCTCTGATACCATACTGAGATCCGTTGGGACTTGGGATCGGGGGTCGTGTGCATATGTGCGCCCTTGCGCTAATAGCCTAATACATAAGTCGAGCGGGGTTTCATCCTATAACTAATTGACAATAGAAGAAGTAGTTCACTGACTCATATACTAGGGCTTGATAGGTTCAACTTTCCGATGTGGAACACTTTTGGTCTCATTGACATCTCTAACATCTCATAATGTTATTAGATTTTTATAGAATCAGGAAGTTCACCCTTTGATTGTCAATACAAACATCAATTTGTCTTCGTAAGGCCATATTTATAAATAAATATATATTGTCAAATCAATTTTTAATGTTGATTGTTTTTGTCTAGATTTCTTCGAATCTTTAAAATGTAAGGTAAATTATAACAGCTAGATCAATCTCAAATGAATATGCTCATTGATCTAGGATGGACATGTTTGGTTATTTGTTCCATTGATTGCCGTCTTATCACTTGCCATCCTATTTTACCCTTGCACATCACCCTATTTTTTATACGTTTAGATTAGACCTGTCAAAACGTGACCCGATCCGAGGACCCGACCCGACCCGTAAAACGTGGGTTTTGGCGCAAATATTTCAGCCCGAAATCCGAAGCAACCCGAACCCGTTCAACCCGCAAATTTCTGGGTCGGATTAGGTCAACCCGTTGGGTCAAGCTTTAAGCTAATAAAAACATAAATAAATTACAATTTAACCTAATATTGAAATATATTACTAATAATAATTAGGATTGAATATTATATTTTTCATCATCAACTTTACTTTATAATTTAACATTACAATTTGTTATGTATATAAAATTACATATTACTATTGTAGCAACATTAATTTTTTTTCCAATAATATAATTATTATTAGGATAATATAACCATTTTAGATTTAGGAACTATGTAAATAGTCATTAAAAATACTCTATCTGTTTACTTTTAAATGTCGTTTACTATTCATGTATGGTTTGAAGGATGATAATAATTATATATAAAATATCAATTTATATATTATATATAATTTCATACTTCAAAAACTAAAAAAGAATGAAATTATAAAAAGTAATAAATTTTTATTGATATTTTAGATAATTTTATCATTTTAAAATAACGTGTATAAATAGTAAATGACATTTAAAAAATTATGGATAAGTAGCGCTCTTGACCCGTTGGGTCGACCCGAACCCGCTAAATATGGGTCTGGGTTGAGCATTTCACGACCCGTAAACCGAAATGACTCGACCCGAAATGGACCCGAACCCGAAACGACCTGACCCAAACCCGACCTGTTTGACGGGTCTAGTTTAGATGTATATGTGGGGGATTAATAAAAAATAAAATCCAACAAATTGTAGTTTAGGATAGTATGCTAAAACTAAGGAGAAAATAGGCATGTATGCTTACAAATAAGGGCATTGATTAAGCATGTCGATTTGATAAACCTTTCACTTGATTTACTTAGGTATGTTGACACCAGTTTATTGGAGTTTTTCAAGGTGGTATGATAAAGATTTTTACGATTTAAAAAAAATAGTTTTATAAAACTCTATGTAATTTGTCATATCAAACAAGAATTTATTCTTTTAATTTGTTTACAAATGCTAAAATTTTGATATATCTCTAAATTTTTTCATCAAAGTTTTAATCCTAAGATAGATTAATTTTTGACGCGTCAAACCGGCTCTTAATTCAGTCCGACTTTAATTTTAATTTTTTATTTTAAATTCATCTATTTTTATTTTGGGTGTGTTTAAACTTATAAGAAATGGCTATAAGAAAAGGAGATGGCATGATTTTATGTAAACTGCCTTGTTTTTATTTATGTTTTTACCCCCTTGAATCTTAATTGATAGGAGGGTTGACCAAAACCAAAGACGCGTGTCGCCGATCAATCTCCTATCCGGTGGAAATAGAAGAAAAGACAAAGAGATATGGAGTAATCCCACCAGCAATCACTCCACTCCAAGTCTCCAATGGCGTTTACGTTGGTGTTGTTCGATCAGTCAATGTGAACGCGCATCTTTTCCCTCCACTTTTTCATGGTGACGTTGAAAACCAACCCTCCAAATTTATTACAGTAACCAACAACTAATTAAACTTTAAAGCCTAAATAATTAATGCATAATTAGTAAGACTATAATTAAACATTCAAAGTTAAGGTTGGTGGCGCCGACGGTGTCAGGCGGTGGCTCCGACGGCACGTACGTACACCGCTTTCTCCCGATTGAGGTTGTCGTCTTTCAGTGTCCAACTTTAAAAGATGCCTCACTCTCTATCTTCTTCATCGATCTATTCTTCCACTTGGCATATACTATTCGATCCATATGTCACCGATAATTAGACGACACATTGACACACTCCATCACATCAACATCAACTCGGTTTTCCCCTAACTTTTGTTACTTGTTTAACGCAGTTTGGTTTCCACAACATCCATCCTTTATTTGTGCATTAAGAACTTGACTGCCATTATACTAATTACAAACCATTGCATTTATACAAACAAATTAAACATCCACTTCATCAAATATATTAAATTTGTAATCTAGTGCAATAATTTGTCCTTGCTGATGAATGTCTAGACTCTTAAAACCTCTAAGAAATATTTCCTATGATCCGGATTAAGTAATATTTTAGCTTTTGACATAATTTTTAATTAAAATATTAAATAAAATTGGTTGGTGTTATAGAAGTTTTAAAAGTCTTACCTTTTATTATGTAAACAATAAACTAATGAATGAAGAGTTACAATTCTCATGAATCATACCTAATAAAAAAAATTAAAATAACACTTATTTTAGATCAATTTCAAAAGTCTAAAATGTGGTTATTGTAGAGACAGAGTGGTATTTAATCTGGAGTCACTATTCATTTTCATCAAAAACTAAAATTAAACCGCAAGACTTCATCAATGAATTTGTATTAAGGAAGTAAAACCACTCGAGGAATTTTTTTTTTTTTTTTTTTGAGATTTTGAGGAATGTTGAAAATAGTTTGTTTGTTGCCCAATTTTCAATATTTATATTATTTTTTATAAAATAACCCGTCAATTTGAGAAATTTTCATGAAATTATGCATATAGTTATGGCCAAATTGCAGAAAACCACCCTTTAAATATGCTGTTTTGCGTGAAACCACCCCTTAAAATGAAAATTCCAGAAAACCACCCTTTAAAACCTTTTTGTTTGCAAAGTCACACCCATCACCCATTTTTCGTTAATTAAATGTTAAAGTGTGTGGAAATTTAATTATACCCCTTATTATTATTATTTTACTCATTTCAATTGATATTAGTTGATATTTAACTTTTAACATGTTTTTCAAAAGTAATTTTTTTAATAAAATATCATTTTTTAAATATAATTTCATAATTATCAGTAAAAACACTCTACAAAAAATAGATATGATTGATGTTTTATACGGAGTATATTTTAAAAAGTGTATATTACTAAAGGGCTACTCAAAGAAAATAAATTTAAAAAAAATGATATGTTATATAGTTTTTATTATTCTAAAATAGGTTCACTATTCCACATACATTTTTAGAATAATAAAAACTATATGAAACATTATTTTTTTAAAAAAATATTTTCTTCAAGTAGCCCTAGTATTACACATTTTTTTATATGTATAAAACATAAATTACACATCGATTTTTTATAAAGTTTTTTTGTAAGTATGAAATTATTTAAAAAAACATTTTTTTTATATTTATAGTGTTTTTTGCTTTTGAAAAACATGTTAAAAGTTAAATATCAACTAATATCAATTAAAATGAGTAAAATAATAATAATAATAATAAGGGGTATAATTAAATTTCCACACACTTTAACATTTAATTAACGAAAATTGGGTGATGGGTGTGACTTTGCAAACAAAACGGTTTTAAAGGGTGGTTTTCTGGAATTTTCGTTTTAAGGGGTGGTTTTACGCAAAACAGCATATTTAAAGGGTGGTTTTCTGCAATTTGGCCTATAGTTATAGGCATGTAGCCAGTCTCTAATTTAGATTTAATTCAACGGCCCAACCTCGAAGGCCCATATAAAGGATAAAATGGGCCGTATTCAGGAAATCACAGCCGTATAATTCGGCCTATTACATAGAGATCAGAGATAGTGAACTTGAGCAAGTGAATGGGTTGTGGATAACGCCATTGTCAAGGTTGAGCTTGCTCAACTCCACCCCTTACCCACACACCATTTCCCCAACCTCCTCCTCCAATGGCGACCTCTGCAACTTCTCTTTGCTCCTCCTTCTCCTCCATCACAATCCGCACCCCCCACCCCTCTCTCCTCTCCGCCACATCCAACCGCCCCACGCCCCTTTACCTTTCCCACCACCCCAAAACCCCGCCCCTCTCTCTCTCCTCCCACTCCGGCCACCACCTCAGGGCCAAGAATGACGACATTGAAACCACCTTCTTCGACGACCTCAACCCCGAGGAAGAAGTCACTTTCGACCCTCCCGCCCGCCCCGAGGGCTTCGTCGCTCCCCGTGCCATCGACGAGCCCCCCTTCGAGTCCGAGGAGCAAATCGGCCTCGCCTACGAGGAGCTCTACGGCCCCGCTTACAGTGGCGAGAGTTTCATGGGGAAGGATGTGTATGTGATGGACTCCAAGGTCAAGAAGAGCAGTGGATTCAGAGTCAGGAAGGAGAAAATCCGCGACGGATTCGACGAGCGCGTTATCCAGGTTTCCAAACCCTAACTAATTGATTGTACCACTTCTGTTATCCATTGTGAACTTGTTCGAATTTGTTCTTTGGCAATGAAATTAGTGGCTTTGGGAGTAGTAATTGCTTCAAGAATTGATACTAGGAGTTGAAATTTCTTCTACTTGATACCTGGATGAGTCGATCTTTTGGAAAGACCTCAGTTTGTCTACTCTGAAGTGCTTACTGTTGTTTCATCATATCATTTTGTTGACACTTGAAATTGGCGATGAGGTATGGTGGGGATGAAATGGCTTGCATTGCAGGTGAGGAGGGTAACGAAAGTGGTGAAAGGAGGGAAGCAAATGCGGTTCAGGGCAATTGTGGTGGTTGGTGATAAGAAGGGCCAAGTCGGGGTTGGACATGGCAAAGCTAAGGAGGTTATTGAGGCAGTTCAGAAGGCAGCCACTGATGCTCGTCGCAATATAATTACGATCCCCTTGACCAAGTACTCGACTTTTCCTCACAGGTATTGAACTTTCCCCTATATTGCTGTAACTTGAATTGATGTCAGAAGCTTGTGGGTGCTTGCTTTTAATTGCCAATATGAGGTTATCTTTATCAAGTCTGTAACTGTATGGATTTCATATACATATTATTAGAAAAGGATGGGAAAATCAAAGCAATGTTAAGTATGCTGGCGGCATTTGATGGGGGATAGGATTATGTAGCCAACGCAAATGTGCATTTGGAAATTGGAATGACTGTAATTTTTAAATGCTCTTTCCCAATTTACGACTATGGGCGCTGCTACCTTCTTTATTATCATCTGCGAGCCCTACTGAAACATTATATAGGCTGTTTGGGAGGGAAAGTGGGAGAGGTGGTTATAGCTTCAGTGCTGTACTATTGTGTCTTTAGCTGCTTCAATTCACATGTTGTCCAGCGTGATTGGTGTGATTGTTAATGTGCATTATTTTAAGCATATTTACCTTGTTTTTTTGTTTATGATCCGATTCATTTAGATAGTATGATAGCTACTTCTTTTTTACAGTCTTATTGATGATAGATTACTGTTTCTAGGCTGCTCGTAAACTCCTTTGGCCTGAGATTCTGAACGTTTGAGATTGTTAAATTTATCTTCATAGTGCTAGAGCCTAGATGCGTGTTTTAGTCTGCGTGGAAATCCTAGTGAACTAGATGGAAGAAAAAGCAGGGTGTGTTAGGCAAACATGTTACATGCTGATAAGTTATAATGTAAACCGCGCTGATATGGTAATTCACGATAAGACCTGTTATCTTGGCTGATAATGGGATAATGTGCTTATAATGGCTTCTAAAGCAAACACATGCTTACCCAACACACCCGAGCATCTGCTTGGTGGAAAAGAATAAAGAGCTTCATGGATTCATAGTACATTGTTAACCTTGAGAACTCTGTTTTCAGATCTGAGGCGGACTATGGGGCAGCTTCTGTGATGCTGCGACCTGCTTCCCCCGGTACTGGAGTCATTGCAGGAGGAGCAGTTCGAATCGTGTTAGAGATGGCAGGGGTGGAGAACGCTTTGGGGAAGCAGTTGGGGAGTAACAACGCCCTCAACAATGCGAGAGCTACCATCTGTGCAGTGCAAAAGATGAGACAGTTTAGAGAGGTGGCTCAGGAGCGTGGGATTCCCATGGAAGAGCTCTGGAAGTGAAACCACTTCTTTCCTGCTGATGTATCAACCTGGTAGATAAATTGCAGTTTGGCCTTTTACTTACTGCGTCACCAAAACACATTTTGCAAGCTTTTTTTGTTTTTTAACTATGAACTCCATCTCCTTTTACCATTTTTGGGGATATATATGTTCATAGTAGAGAATTGAAGTTGTGATAATTAAATCTTTAAATTATTTCATTCACATGTTTAAGATGTGCATAATTTTTTTTCAACAATTGATTGTCCATTGGCTAAAAAATATAACCTTGATAGCTTAATGAAGCAAATGCACACTTTGACTCCCAGAAAGTTATTGAGGGGCATTTTCCTTTGTTACTAAGGTAATTAATGATGATTAAAAAATCACCTTCGATAGGTAGATTGGTGATGTGGACTTGTCTCGCGATGGAGACCCCTTTTCTCAAGGCCAATGCTGGATGGAACCATCAAAGTTTAATTTCATGAAACCTTGTTGTTGTTGTTGAAATTATCTTCTTTCATTTGTGATCTCGTATTTTTTTTTAGGAGGGAGGGGGGTTGCAAACGCGATCCAATACTCCTCAAATTTGGTTGCCCAATGCCAGTTATCTGTTTGTGTTTTTACGAACAATCGAACAACCTCATCGGACGGTATGAGGTTGTTGTTGAAGATAATCTTATTTATGCATCGTTGAGTCAAGATCTGCGTGATGTCTTTGTTTTGGTTGGCCTAACTGTAGACAATATTGGAGACTATAGGCATGTGAATCACGGGTGTATGGCTGAAGCCACATTCTAGAAGATGTAGCTAAGCCAGGCATTAAAACTTGAGCTCATTCCAGCCCGATACCTGGTGCCCATGGGCACCCAACACACACAGTTCTAAGATAATCACTTAACACGACCCTCATCTTACACATCATAATGATGTTTAACTGTCGCTAATACTCTAATACTTTGCAAAAGCATTTAAGCTAAGTATTAGACTATTAACGATAGTTAAACATCTAGATCTGATATTTGATGGATTGTTGTTTGAATTTGTTGATCGATTACTTTGAGAACCTCGGCCTACAATCTACAAATTTTATACTCGATTTGTTCTTCGTGATTGACATCTAGGATGGGTGCGATTTGGGTTTTTATTTTGGTGTTCTTGTTCTCCTCGCTGGAATTGGAGATGGCTCGAGCTCACAAGAGTCTCAGCCATTGCAGGCAGGTTAAGCGAGAGGTTGAAGAAGGATGTTTAATTTTTTATTATTTTTTTTTAGTTAAAGAAACAGAGTTTAAGGGTTAAATGATATAATGGGCACGGGATGAACTTTTACTAAACTTAAGGGTACCATCCAGAAAAAATAAAACTATGGGACACCAACTGGAATAAGCTTAATCTTAGGGTCACCATCTGGAATTTCCCAAAGAATAAAGATAGCTTACGACAACGTAATCAAAGAAGCAAACTAGGAAGTAGGAACCCGATATAACTCCCTTTGGCAATAAGGATCGCTTGAAAATTTGGGTAGAACAGGAGATTTGCAAAGGATAATCGAGATTGAGTGTTGATGGCCATACCATCACCTTTATAGATATGTTACAAATTTAGGAACAGACTCACAGAGCATAAGAAGTCGCGCTGCACTTCACGCAATAAACCCCTTGAGTGTAGAGCTGAACTTTTAAGCAATACAATGTCCTGTGTGATTGTGTGAATATAATGGTTCACGTCTGCTCTTGCTATAGGTGTTTTCCGATTTCCAAGCAGGAAATGAAAGATGCAATATGTGGGGCATACATCGTCCAGCGGCGATGATGATGGTAAATCTTACCGTGTGCAAGGGAATCATCAAGTTCCAGGGGGTGTTATAACTTGCTAGGAATTGTATTGCGGGGAAGACTTCTGGTAGTCTTCGTTTCATTTGATTTCTTGAAGAACTCTTCTCTTTCGGCTATGAACTTCGCAAACCGAGAGCCTTTTCCTTGTTTATCCTTCGTTAACAAATCCTGCACACCTGGGATTGAGGGGCCCCGTTCAGTGGGCAATGGAGGCATCATTGACCACACTGAAGAAAGCTTCTTGTTTGGCTTGTCGAGTTCATGGAGAAGTGATGTGTTCTTCATATCTAGGATTAAGAGGTAACCGAGAATCAGATTTCAGAGTTAAAATCAAAGCTTTGAGAAATTCATCATGTAAAAAGATTTCATCCAAGTAAGCATTGACACTACAAAGAAGCTAGAAGCCACAACGTTCAGGTTACCCGAATTTCCAGTTTTCCTTTTTAGCAGAAAAGAAGAAAGTAACAGAGTATGGATTTGAGTAATTAATTTTCACCTGTGGCAAACTTGAATATAGGCTCCAGAGCAGCACAAGGGATGCTAAAATTCATATGCGGTATGATTGTCTGTCCACCATGTTTAGCATTGCTGCACCCATAAAAAACCAGAGCTGAAGACAAATTCCTCCAGGAAGGGAATCAATTACTGAAGACTTCCCGATTATACAATGCCAAATTTAACAAATTCCAATGAGCAAGAAGACTGAGGGGAGTGCCAAATTTTGACCAGGAGGGCAGGACGGACCACACATAAAAAGAAGCAACAATCCTAATAATAAGATTGTGCATGACATAAATTTAGGGGCAGGGGAATGGCTAACAAAGATATGCCTCTAAGTTCGGTTTGCAGGAAAAGCATCTATCACAAGGTGAGAGATTGCAGCAATCTTCAATGAAAGTGATTGCTAACTCCAAAAATCAGTTGCACAAGAACTCAAAGAAGTGCTGTCAAAGCATAGATTTGCAAGTTTGTGCATATTCCATAATATGTACCTCGTCACAAGCCCAATCATACAGCCTTCTGAATTAACAACAGCACCTCCACTGCTACCTGGATGAACAGCAGCTGTTGTCTGAATCATTGCTGGAAGCTCTCTACGTGCATTTTCCACTGAATATAATGAAGATGCAGGAGCTACATCGGATTTTACAACTTGTGCAACCACCCCAGACGAAACAGATGGATACAGTCCTGGTATAACACCAAGATTCGAAATTTTAGAAGGTAATCAACAAAATAGTGATAAACTGTGATGGAATAAAAGCAACACAGTGAAGAGGAGAACGAAAGTGCTGATCTGATTAATTTTCTGTGTGATATTTGGTTTCATAAAATACCAAAACATAGCCAAACTTAAGGTCTTACCGCAACGAGGTCCAAACAATCCATGTCCTATAACAAATGCCTTTGATCCTTGAGCTGGGGAGCTAAGATTCACACTGATAGGACAGAGCTGAGTGGGAATAGATTCCAGCATCAGCAAGCAGACATCTAGTGTTCCTTGGCATATATATACTACTTTTGCAGCACACCAAACCCATGGATCAACATGATCCAGGCGAACAGAAATCTGCCTCGCATCTCTAGAAGCAGGATGAGATTCATGCCCTTTATACAAATGATCCAGAGATGTAGTATTTGGCTGTAAAATCTCAAGCATATTATACTCACTAGCTCCACTGTCCTTTCCAGATGTGGAATACTTGAAGGAACTAATGGGCTCTTCTGCTTTGTTTTCATCAAACCCACTATTGACTGTCGTACCGCCAAATCTCCATGGCTCAACTAGGTGAGCATTTGTGAGAATTAAGCCTTCACTGTTCAGTACAATACCAGATGCCCATACTCCATTACCAACGGCAACAAGGCAAACAGAAGACATAGCTTGCTCCACCAATGATGAAGTAGAGCAGTTTGTGGGCTGCTCTTTTATAGAAGTGGCAGGCATAATCCTATCAGAACTTTGAATTGCTACTGTACTTGTACTGTTGTTCTCTTTGCTAAATTGGACTTCCTTCCACTCGTTTGGATCAACTTGCGGACAAGAATCTCTGCAAGCAGCTTCAATTGCTTTCCACGGTATCACTAGCTGAAATCCAAAGTTTGATCTTTAATAACTAATGGAGTTCAAATTTCAGAAACAGTAGCATAAACTCTGAGCAACCTGTATTTCAGCCCCTCCATTTTGTCTCAATGGTCTGGTAAGGAGACCAATCAAATTTGAGTGTAAGCCAAAAATTGGGGAGCCTTCCATACCTGATAAATCACATTATGTATACAGATGATCAAAACCTGCACCTGAGCACAAATAAATAACCTAGTGAAAGAGAAGGATATGCATACCAGGAAAGCAATGAATGTCAGCTATCAACAATGACCTATCATGTGAGGTTGGTGGGTAGCAGTTGGCAATGAAGCCTGCTGATACACTGACTCAAGAACAAACAGATTAACATCACTCATGGTTCAACATAAAACATGCACATCCTAAAATGAATATCCACAAGACACACACACACAAGTCACCCCTGCCAACCTATACACCTTCCTATGTAGGTCAGACTCAGACAGATGTTGAAAAGGATCAAAACACAATATTTCCATCACATTACATAACTAATTTAGGTTAATGCTCTTCCCAGGTCTAAAGTTCGGCACAGAACAGAGCCACAACGGCAAAATCCAGAAATGGACATCAAAAAGACCTAGTCTTTCATTGAGAATGCATCTTGAGTTCAAAAATTAAGAAAAATTAATCTCCAAAGAAATGCAAATGCACATATTTAATGACATAAGGCAGCAGAAAGAGTCAGCTCCTTCTCTAATTATGTAACAATTATAAAGAACATCTTCATGGAATCCGGTATTTGACATCATGACAAAGGGTCATTCAAAAGAGCTAATAAAACCAAAATGCATATACAAAAAATTTCTAAGAATGCATTGATGCTGAAATAGTGTAAAACTCTACATAAGAGGATTGTACCTATTGAAGAAGTGCACTGGGGAAAGGATACCAAAAGGGGAGCCCAGGGCAATAAGTGAGTCTCCTCTGTTACAAGAAGGTGATACAGTGATCTCTGGCAGATCCTAGACAACAACAATCCATCCTGTCATTATCATGAATCTGTAACTGAATGAATGTAGGCTCTTTCAGAAAAATAAACAGCTGCAAGCCCGTAGTAATTCTTCCAAGAAATAAAGCATAAAGATGTCACCTTCTTCAATATATCAGGCACTAGAAGAAACACTATTCTAGTTAACGCCGCCTTGCCCATCAGACCCAATTGGCGACTTTCTTGAACAAGCATTTGACTCTTGCCGGAGAATATGAAGTTATTCTTTTCCTGACAAAAACGAAAAAGATCTTGAAAATCGATGAAAAGGAAACCTAGAAAAATACTTAATCCAGGCATTGCTATATACCCGGGAAAGAGAGTCCTCGTTAATATATTAATTGCTTAATTCGGAATTAACATTCTGTTGATCCAAGGGAGCTTTAATCTGGTCAGTACTTAGGATAAATAAATTGACTTCATGAAAAAAATCCCTTGTTACTATACTAATTTCTTAATGCAGAATTAACATTCTGTTGATCACCTTTAATCCGGTCATAACATTGGAGAAATCAATTGACTTAATGAAAAAATCATGCACAATAATCCAAGCTGAATTCATGAAAAAATTGTGTCCCATCCTTTTTTCAAAATGATGATATAAATTCTGTAGCCAATCTCCAAACTTACTAACCTGGCTTTGCATTGCATTAACTGCTTCCTTTGGATGATTTACTTGTGAACCCAAGGACCACCCAACCTCCCAACTATGCTCCAGAGATGGAGAAGAAGCTTTCATTAACAAGTTAACTGCCAGAGAAGATGCAGGGACATCAACCTGTCCAAGTACAAACATTTCTTGGAGGTTATCAACAGAGTGTATTCAACAATTATCAAGAGATTACAGAAACATAAATGCCTAGAGAAGTGCCTGTGTATATACAAGACCATACACTTGGCCTCTTTTACTACAAATATTCAGTTTTGATGATAATTTCCTTTTATGGGAAAAGGTCTCAAGTTATCTTCCGAGACAAAAAATACAGAAAAATCCTACAACATTGAAAGCATCAGAAAAACATTAGCATGAAGCAAATTCACACTTCACATCACAATAAGATCAATCTACAAGAATGATGCATTTTCCAATGGAAGTATTTTATATAATGTGAAAATGTGATGTGGCAGATAGGTGTAACATACAACAGGTTGATAATCAGGATTTATAAGGAATTCAAGCACATACCAATCTTAAGATCTTAGCAGGGAACCACTGTGATGAACGCTGGGATTGATTGCCCACCCCCTCCACACTTTGCTTCATAGGTCCTTTCTGCTGCACACAGAAAAATTAAACAGATCGAGGAAAGAAACTGAAGAGAGTGAAAAACATTCAAGTAATGAATAATGGCATACCTCAATCATGACATCAATCTGAGCATGTGGAATCAGCTCAGGTATGGCCTAAAAACACAAAGTAGCTAAGTCACAACTCACAGAAGTCCTATGCAATGTGCAAGTTAGATTACAAGGGAAGAACATATGATGGACACCGAGGGAACCAACCTGCAAATTAGCCTCTTTAGCGGTAGATGACAGAAATGGCTCCACAATTGAAGCAACAGAGACCACTACAGCAGAGCCTGGCGCGAAATTGGAAGAACTTTTGCCATTTAGCATACAGTCGTTGCGGAGGTTGGCAGGTAAAATCATCCCTGAAGCAGAAAGAGTAGTGATGCCGGAGCTAGAGGAGAAGAAAAAGAAATGGAATCAGGAGGACAGAAATCCAAAGAGGAAGTACAAACACAGATGAAGATGAGAAATAAGGATTTCAGTTACTTGTAGTTGTGGAAAGCATGATTTCTCATCTTCAAACCCTTGGGATCCTGAAATTGATTTAGGGACAAAGTGAATTAAGCAATCCACCAAGTGATTGTAGAAGTAGAGAGAGAGAGAGGAGAGAACATACAGGGCCTTTAACTCTGACCATGGTGGAGAACCTGCGAGCGAACTCCACAATCTCCGGTACCTCCATGGTCATTTGCAGCAGGACGAATCGTATAGCTTGGGGAGACGAATCAAAGCTTTCAATTTTTTTTTTTTTTTTTTTTTGCGAATTCGCACCTAGTTTTATACCCAATTGATCTTGTTTTATTTATATCAAAATTCAAAACGTAATAACAAAACGGGGATGTAGCTCAGATGGTAGAGCGCTCGCTTAGCATGCAAGAGGTACGGGGATCGATACCCCGCATCTCCAAATTTATTTTTTATATTCCATGTTTACTCGGCAAGTCTAAAATAGTTCGGATATTTTAAGGATGTGCATGAATGCATGATTCGTAAATTTAAATTTAATAATAATAAACTCAATAATGTGTCGGCTCTGAGTTGTTCCTTTCTTTCCCTCTGGATCCGGCCAATGTCTTTAATTCAAGTACACATTGCGCGTCGTCTTCCTCCTTGAGGGCCATGTGATTTGCCCCCATTCAAATTTCAGTCATACAAATATATTAATTTGTATGACTGAAATTTTGATTTTATTTATTATGGAATAAAACTAAATAATATATGTGGCCAAGGATAATACCGCCTACCCTCCACACTCGTAATTAAATGCAAACAAAGTTGAAAGTAACGTGTGAATTTACAACCAAACAGGTCCCTTTCGCAAATAGTATTGTTTTAAAAAAAAAGAGCCAATTATTATTCACTTAGTGAGAAAGCGGATGAGCCTTCACACATACACACTGACACTGAGTAGTTTGAATTTTCCTTCTCTTGTGTGAAAAATAGTACCTATAATAAAGTTCGACGGGGGTATTGAATAAGATGATTGTTGTTAGACTCGCTTTCATTGTACAATTGATTGATGTGGAACATGTCTCCACAGTTGCTTTAACCACCAACCAGCGTCGTTTTGTATGGGAGCATCTAAGCGAGCTGGTGGGCTTATACTGGGAAGCCCATGGGCCCTAAGCCCTAAGAGCCCATTAAAAATGCATAAAGCCCAGAAAACAGATACTCCATCTTATGTGAGACTGACATGCGTAAACACAAAGGAAAAGGACGGGTGTTGGGTCCCATCCGGAAAATAATGGATTCGGAAAATGCAGAGGAGACTATATAGGAGAAGCTAGTAGGCTACCGCCTGCCGGCTAAGACTAACAGTACCACCCACCCACCTACATTTCTCTATTTCTCTATTTTGTCCACCATCTACTATTCTACTGTACTTGAAAACATTATTTTCCTTTATTTTTTTTCTTTAAATTAAGATTCGGAATATAGAGAAAAAAATAAAATTTATTATATACACCACACCTATTCTTCTTGAGTCACATTAGTATATTTTAACTGCATCTTTTGAATTACACGTCACTAACTCAAGAGAGAAGAAGTTGTATTTTTTTCTTTAACTTTCATGTGTTTACCTCATTAAAACTAAGGTAATTTAAAAAAAAAAATTATAAGTCAGAAAAATCACTGTTTAAATTATACTGACGAGTAGTATGTACTGTAAAATAAGAGGTAGAAAGAAAGTGGGGACTGACGAGTTGAGAGGGGGTGTTGCAGTAGTACAGTAGTACTGAGAATCTGGGAGGGAGGAGGCGTACGCAGGTGAACTAATATACTCCAATAAATAGAAAAAGTATTACAAGGGGGAGGAGTAAAATAAAGAGAGAAAACAAAGAGGGCGAGTGTGTGGAGAAACTGAAACAGGGTTCGAGGATGTCTCCCTTTAACTATGAATAAATATTCATTTTTTTTGTATAAACGGGTGAAGGAATTAAAATAAAATAAAAAAGGGAAAAAGAAAAAGAGAAGGGAAAGGCAGGGGAGTCCACGTGGGGGGACCAGCGCACAATCTGATACTGAAGGTGGGGAAGGGAGCGGGTGACGTCCCACTCCTCTCATCAACACCTGACACTTTGCATCCTCTCACCCCACGACGCACCACTGACTATTCAGAGGGTAGCCATCCAGCCACTCTCCTACTGACACGTCGCGTCAACTTCCCTCCCCTCTTTATCTGTTGCTGCACACCCCCTGCATCTGCAGCCTATCCCCTGCCCTTCGTGCATCCTCCTCCTACTGTTTTTTTCCCTTGTGGAATAAAAATTGAAATTAAAAAAAGAAGCTAGGAAGAGTGAAGCAGAGGAGAAGGGGCAGAGGGAGGTTGAATTGAGAGGGGGTAGCGGTGACAGTATGTATGTATAGATAAACAGAGGCGTATAGGGAAACCAAAGCGCAGCCGTACCACAGACAAGAGTATGGATAACGTCATCTTTCTGTCTTATACGCAGCTGCAGCTGCGTATCACGTGACCCTCCCTCCCATCCATCGTTTCCCTCCTCCGCTTGTTTTAGCACTACTACAATCACTGTTCAAATATGAACATGAACATGATGAATAAAAGATGAATCATCCAGTATCCATGCACCCCAATTGGCGGCTTCTATTACTTGTGGGAGCTAGTTTTATAGTACTAGTGGAGTATTAATTTGTATTTCCTATTTTGTTAGTTGTAATAGTAAGTTATCAAACTGGAATAAAATGCACATGGCCGGCCTTAGTCATCTTAATTGGTCTCATGCTCTGTTATTTCTCATTACTCTATTCAACTACAATTCGCCATTGGTTAATCACTTAAGTATAACGGTTATACTTAAGTCGTAGTGTAACATTGTTTGGTTCCTTTTCTCCTTTCAAAAACACCAAATAAATTACTAATATAAATATCCCCATCCTCCACGGCATCATCAAAAATATTCGTCTTACATAACGAAATCTTACACATATTAGGTTAATCACTTATTTTTTTACCATCACATTAATCCATATAAAACATACTGTGGATTTCTTCTTGACTCCGCCACTGCGCTTCACCCGCTATTTTTCTTCATACCCCATTATCTCACTAATTAGACATCAAACCATTATTATAATCATCCCTTTAATTTTGTGATCGTCACACGGTGACTAACCACTTTTCTAGTAAAGTACAAAATTATATATGGATAGATAGATGTTATATTTTTTTTAAATCATTTTCTATTTTTTTTTTATCAATTATCCATCTTTTTTTATTTTTTCAAATTAAACATATACTCTCTGTCTCAAAAAATTTAAAATCTTAATTTTAGCGCATTTTTTAATAATTTAAAACCTCTAAAATACTTTTAAATTATATATATATATATATATATATATATATATATATATTCTGTCCTTCGACTGTCTATCTTCTGATCTTGGTTACTGTGATCTTTGTATTTGATTCTTTCTTGTATTTGCTTATTTTGGGTTGTTTAATGATGGTTGGTCTGTTAGCCGATTCTCATCGGCCTCTCGATTTCCCAGATTCTGTTATCGTTTGGGAACTCGAATTCTTTCGTTTTCAAAAAAAAAATACTTTGATATTTTATGTATCATTTTTATTTTTATTTTTATATATATTTTTTTTAATGGATAAAATATGGATAAAAATATGCCAAAATAAAACAACAATTAATTTAAAATGGATAAAATAATATACAGAATACTGTATAATTTAAATTACAACAAGTCGTATATACGTAGTACTATTAAGGAATTTAATTTTATAAACTAGCGGACTGTAAATGAATAAAAAAAACTGCAACAAGATTTGACCCAAAAATGAAAAGAAGAAAGAAAAGGCAGATAAAAAGGGTGTGCCGTCCAGCCGACGATTACGGGAGGAAGAGGAGGAGAGACAACTTCTCGAGGGCGGGTCCCACTTCCCCCCCCTCTCTTTCACTTTTTTATACAAAGCCCCCCCACCCCCCATCCTTCTCTCTCCATGCCCTCTTTTTTCCACTCTCCCTTTAATCCCTTTCTTGCTTTGCCCTTTCCCCTCAGCCCCCCATCAAGCAGTCATGGCCTCTGCCGCCGCCGCCGCCGCCAACACCACTAGAGAAGCCCACTACCGGGGAGTCAGGAAGAGGCCGTGGGGAAGATACGCCGCCGAGATCCGCGACCCCTGGAAGAAGACCCGCGTCTGGCTCGGCACCTTCGACACCCCCGAAGAGGCCGCCCTCGCCTACGACGGCGCCGCCCGCTCCCTCCGCGGCCCCAAGGCCAAGACCAACTTCCCCCCTCCTCCTCCACCTCCCCTCCCTCCCCCGCCCGCCGCCGCCTCCGCTGTCTCCCTCTCGCTCGACCTCAACCTCCCCTCCGGCGATCACCCCCCGCCCTACCCCCGCTGGGGGCCCCACTACTACCCTGGCTGCTTCGTCGAGTATCTGCAGCACCCGGGCCCTGTGGCGGGCCATTGCGGGCCCAGCGGCCCGTCATCTCTCGGGTTCGGCGCCGTCAGTCTTGGCCGGGTGGTTGTTGGGGGCGGGCCCGCGGTACTCTCTGACGGGCCTACTAAAACGCAGTCGTTTCTTGGGGTGGTGAGCCGCCCGCCTAGCGGCGGAGGGCTGGCGATCGATTTGAACGAGCCGCCGCCTCTGTGGATGTGAGTGTTGGTATTTGGAGAGCTAATTAACTGTGCTTAATTAATTAACTAGTGTGAGTGAGAGAGATTTTTTTTTTGAAATCATGTGAGTGAGAGAGATTGTCGTCTTTTTTTTACCCCTCGAGGCTTTCCCAACGGCGTCGTTTTGATATGTATGTATATTAATTAAGCTGCCCTGTTCCGGGATCGTGTATTTATTTGCCTTTAATTTCATCCCATCTTTTTTCTTTTTTACTGCTCTCTTCTGTTGATATTGTTGGTACGTTTTACCTACAACTTAGATCGAGCTATATAAATAAATAAATAAATATAAATAATACAAATGGTTCTTTATCAAAAAAACATAAATATAAATGGCCGGCGTATAATCGGACGTCGTTTTCCCACTGTTTTAATAACTGTTTTCTTTTAAAATTCCTTGTGGAAATTAGTGTAATTTATATTTATCAATGTGCTTTCTTATCCGTTATACTATATATTTACATGTGAGGTGATTATATAAAGATGTACATATAATAGAGAAGTAATCCATATCTTAAGCCGGAAATGAATGTCCTAATCATGATTATTCGTGATTCCACTCATTATGATAAAACTGCGCTAATCTGTACCGTACCAAAAACTATATGAAGTCAATGATATGATATTTGGATTTGACTTAGATTGATATATCTAATTAATTACTCCGTAAATGGATTCGTTGTTCAAGTTGGATCAATTAAGTTGTACTTTAGGAACTTAGTGAAAGGTTTAGCATGGCATTATAATTTCCATACCAATTAAGTTGAAGGCCTACATAATATTTTTGTATTTACTCCGTTAATTAAAACATGTTATTTTACATATTTGTACATTTTTTTAAAAAGGAAATAAAAATAATTAAAAATACACTTATACCCTAATTATTACTTTACTTTTACAATTTATGGAGTTGTGTATCGTATCGGATTCCATGGATGCAGATGCTCCTAAGGAATTATATATTACTAGTGCAGGTCCCGTCCCGTGTACGGGAAATACATTAATACATTGTTTTAATAATAAAAAAATCTAAATATAAATCATTTTTCCACCAAAAAATAATATAGATATAAATAAAATTAGTTCGATGGATTATAAAAATCTAAATATCTTTTATTTAGATTCTCTCAAAATATAAATAATATTCACATTTACTACATACTCCCTCCGTTCCATATTACATGGGCGTTTAGTATACATAATTTGTTCCATATTACATGGGCGTTTAGCCCTAATTATTGCAGAAACCTACTACTCCGTATTATGATTTGACAACACTCATACTGATACTCCGTACTAACTATTTCTAAATTGAAAAAACAAGCACGTTTCTACTTCTACCCACCATTCCCAATGTATCTCTCATTTACAGAGGAGTACAATATTTGGCTCCAAATGAGTTTTTTAAAATTGTGGAGTACACTTTTAACCCTTAAACTAGTACACGACACTAATTAATGATGATGCCATTTATGATTGTCAGACCATCAACAATTGGGCTTCTAGTAATAGTAGGTTTCTTAATTATTGTGCCAAATCCTAAACGCCCATGTAATATGGAACGGAGGGAGTATAAGGTAATTTCTTTTTTCTAATCTACCATTAATTAAATCTCATGTAATTTAATAGATAACCGTTTTAAAAAAATATTTTAATATTGTTTTTTATTAAATATATAGTATATATTTATTACGTTGGTTTACTAAAATATCTATCCAAGAGTGGATTTGGGCTAGATAATACTTTGATAAATTATTTTGTCTCAAAAAATAATATAGATATAAATAAAATAACAATGATTAAATAATTAATTTTGATATAAAAAAATTTTTCCCACCAAAAATTAATCTAGATATAAATAAAATAGCACTTATCAAATACTACATATTTATCTATTAATATTTTTGGTAAGTATGACTATGAATATTTTTTTTATTTACATATATGTCAATTAACTAAAATATAAATATATATAGATAGATTGTGCCTTATATAACTTTCTATAAACTATGATAATATATTATTTTATTATTTTTTTTCCCTAGAATTAACCAGAACGCGCCACATAGGATTTTTGTCCCTAGAATCAACCACAACACACCACATAAGACGCTATGCATCGGTTTTAGTATATGTTCTAGTATCGGGTACCCGCGCGGTTGCGCGTTTGTTAATAAATTATATTTTATTATATTAATTTGTTTGAAATATTAGATAGAAGATTTATATAGATTTGTTAAATTCATCATATTTCTATATTTTAAAGATATTATTTGAATAATAAATCTTATTATTAGTTAATGAAATATATATATGTGGTATCTAAAACTATAATTAAATATTTTAAGGCACGAAGCCTTTTTAAGATTTTAAAAATATGTTCTACTGAGTAATACATTAAAAAACATTTAATAAGATTTGAAAACCAATTTCTGGTTAAGATTATTTTTGAAGATTTGAAAGCTACTTTCGGTTAAGATTTGAAAACGGTACGTGTATGATTAGTTATTATTATATTTCAACAATAACTTATTATTATATTTGATTAGTTAGATTGGATATGTTTTCAACGATAATTGTAGTACATATATAGTACATATATGATATATTTATCTAATTAAAATATAAGGTTATATTGGATAGATTTATTTTACCTAACTATATTGATTTATTAATTGATGTGGTACAAAAAGATAATACCAATTTAATCCAGAATATGACACGTAAGCAAAAATATCCCGTTTTAATTTAGAAAATTTCATGGATGCGAAATCGCACCAAATGTTGTTTCAGGCCTCTGCATGAAAATATAACTACCAAAAATATTATAATATTTTATTATTTATATTATTAATATGAATCAAAACAATAATATTATTTTTTTGCTCCCATTAATCTATGTGGTTAATATTTATATTAAAAATGAATGTTTTTGAGAATGTGAACATGTTTCAATTGTATTATCTTTAATCTAGAAAACGTCACATATGAAAAAATAACTCCGTTTTAATCTAGAAAATTCCACGTATACGAATCGCACCAAAGTAATTTAAAAAGATAAGTTTTTCTATCTAATTAAGATATAAGGTTGAATATTTATACAAATATATTCAATTTATCCCAAGTAATGAGAAGGTGATAATTAGTTGATTGAAATTTATTCTAAACTAATTTTTATTTATTAATTTTGTTTCCAAAATACCAAAGATTTTCGTACGATACTTTGTTTTAGAGTTTGTTAAACGCGCAAAATCGCCTATCAACATGAAACTATGTTACATAATTTACATTCGATACTAATCAACTCCTTAAATATATAACAGGTAACAGGTTCTCATAATTTCATGTGATGAGAATGTAATTTTTTTTTTCATTTTATTTACAAAACAAACCTTTACATCGAAATTATCAATTCTTCAAATACAATATTAAAATTTGTTCCAAAATAATAGTATAATTTAAAAATGTACGTATTTTTACTTGAACCAAATCTTTCAAATTAAGAGGTAGATAAAATTATAAAAATTTAAGTTATTATATTGTAAAGATTATTTCTTAGATATGAAGTATAAAATGATAAGTTTTCTAACTAATTAAAATATATGGGTGCATACTTATAGATGGCAAAATAATACTCCCTCCGTTCAACAAAACTTGTCGTTTACTATTCACGCACGCTTTTTTAGAATGATAAAAACTATATAAAATATTCATTCTTTTATAATTTTTTTTTAACAAGTTTGTACTTATTAATAATAACTACGAAATTGTTAAAAAAAATTATTTTAAAAGTCGATATTTTATATAGTTTTTAGCTCCTAAAAAAGCGTGCATAAATAGTAAAACGTCAAGTTTTGTTGAACGGAGGGAGTATTATTAATTGATGTTGTCCAAAAAAATAATACAAATTTAATTCAAAATATGAAACGTAGGCAAAAATAATTTCACTTTAATCCAGAAAATTCCGTTGTGCGGTTTTTTAATAAACAAAATGAGGTTTAATTTATACTGTATTTTCTTTCTAAAATTTGAAGGTTATAATAGTTTTGTTGAAATATTTAGATCTTTTAATAACAATAAACTAAATGAAGAATATGTTTAGTTCGTATCAATATACAACATAAATATTTTTATTTTTTTAAAATTAAAATTTATAATTATGGGTAGTTCTAAAACAATAAGATAAATTAATTTGAAATACATTAGTTAGGTGTGGTTATTTTGTAAATATTTTTCACTTTATAATTGAATGGCAATTTATTTTATGAGATGAAATTATATTAAAAAGGTAACAAAATTCTGGCACATGGCTCGGCATAATTGAAAAAAAAAACATTTTAAATGTAATGGAATTATGGATAACAACAAATATGAAAAATTAATATAGACAATATGAATAATATAAAATAAAAAATTAATTAATTAATAGAGTTTAATTACACTGCTCAAATAACACAAAAGATATCCATTACAATCATAATAATAGATATATATTACTACGATCACAATCCTAATAGAATAAGTTATCATATAAAACAAACCTAGCTTCTTGAAATCTATCTCTATATTTTTTTTTTAAAACCCGAATTAAATTTCTCTAATTCGATCGATCATCTCATTCCCGATTCCACATCTCATATGGATCAATCATCGAGAGTCCATGTACTTCTGAAATCTAATAATTATCTAACTAAAATGTTAAATTTATCTCATTTAAAGTTATATAATATTAAAACTTTGTTTTTAAAAAATTACTTAAATTATCAAACACTGGTGTAGTCGGGGTATTTTGACCCGATTAATGGATCCAAATTTGACAAAGTTTAGACTTTAGAGGATTGCGTTTTTTCATTTTATTTAGAATTATTTAGAATTGGCTGCAGCAAACTAATAAATAAAGTTATCTAATTTAGATATAAGGTTATATTGGATAAATTATTTGATATAAAAAGATAAGTTTTTTTACCTAACTATATTGACCTATCACTTAATTAATTGATGTGGTCCAAAAATATAATACCACTTTAATTCAGAATATGACACGTAAGTAAAAATAATCCCGTTTAATCGAGAAAATTCCGCGTCAGCGAGGTCGCGCCAGCGGTCTCTGTTTTAATATTTTATATAGATATATAGATATAGATATAGATAGATATAGATAGATTAGTGGCTGGTGTAGTAGAGTAATAATTTGTACAGTACTGTAATAATTTGGACAGTAAACATACTGTGTGGAAACATGTCGAATGAAACCAAAGTTGCTGAGTCCCTTTTTAATATTATATAAAAAAGATAATGGAGTTGTGTATCGTATGGTTCAATGCGATTATGGGCTCTTTCGAGCTAGTATCGACTGTTTCGTAGGGCCAAATATGGGATGGGTCCTATAATCACAGGGTCTCACTTCTAGGCAGCCACCCGTAACATAGGGGTAGACGAGATTTAGCCTAAAAATTAAGTAATAATGAAGCGAGTTTTGCTAAACTTTAAATAAATTTAATTGTGAAGGGTTATGTAAAAAAATTTCAAAGATTTATTCATAATTTTAGGAGTGAATAAAATTTATAATTAGTTAAAAAAAAAATTCAAGTAAACCCCTAATGAATGACTAAAATAGAATTCAAACAATACTAATTAAAATTAATTATTCTCAATTTAAAAAGATATTTGAACTTATATATAAAAAAGATAGTTAAAAATAAGTGAAGAAAATGTAAAAAGTGAGAATTGAATCTTGCACTCTAGATAAAGAGGAAAAAGTTCCCCATTTATACTTTACCAACTAGGCAAGGTAAACTTTTTTATCCATTTTCACTTCTAAATTAATTTAGACCTTTTTATTTTTTTATTTTTTATATAGTTAACATTTCGTATTTTTTTTCCGGGATTGGGGTGGGCTCGCGCTCATACGAGCCCACCCCTAAATCCGCCAGTGCTTCTAGGATATGTGGATTGTGGAGGGCTATGCATTCAGAATACAGAAACGTAACACCCACCAGTCTACTTGGAGATTTTTTTTTTGACGCAAGATAAGATTTTGGTTGGGTTGGCCGCAGCAGAGGCCCTTCCTAGCGCGTCCTTCCGGACGAGAACAAGCAGTTCTGGATCATCCTCCCAACTGACGTCGGCAGGGGGTGCATGGGCACTACGAGCAAGGTAGTCAGCCACCGCATTAGATTCCCTGAAAACATGACGAATAACAATATAAGTAAAGGACGAGATATCAGACAGAATATCATCTTGTAGCATCTCTATTTCCTAGGGGCATTTTCAATCCCTTAGTAGAGCTCTTATGACCAGTAAGCTGTGTTCTTCGATCAGAAGTTTCAAAAGTTGTAGCTCCTTTGCTCGTAGCAAGCCCATCTTGAGACCGAGATTCTCGGCATAAATCACCGATATATGAGTGCAAACCGACCTGCCAGTAGAGACCACCAAACCAGCAGAGCCACGGATAACAAAACCATAAGAAGATGTGCCACTCGGGAGGACCAAGCCATCAAAATTGAGCTTGTAGCAATTTTGTGGGGGTTTATCACACTTCCCAGATCGATCCTGGATCCGGGCATAGTGCGAAGAACCCTTTGTAGCGTTATGCTGTATATTGCTGTGAATCCGTGGGTTAGGGTTCAGTGGGTTAGTCGGGTCGTCGTCTAAAACTTTTGACTTTTCCCAGCAGAGTACCGTTTTGCAATGGAATAGCAATATCTCGTTGATAGATACCTTGTTGGTGTGCTAAAAAACGAGTTGATTCCTAAAGAACCACAAGGCCCACCATGCCGAGGCTAGAGCGGCAAACTTTTTGGGTCCAATCGCACATTTTACCTTGGTGAGCGGAATCACATTGCCCATGCCAACAACGGCAGTAATATGCCTCGGGATGTGTAGTCGTAACGCTTTTAGAAAATCTGTAACCATGGGGAAGCGTAAAAGAAGGTGATCACCTGATTCGTTTGTATTTCCACAGAAAGCACAACCCGCAGGTACAGTCATGTGTGATTTTAGTAATCTGATTTTAGTCGGTAGACCATCGCGAGCGATTTTCCATAAGAAGTGTCTCACTTTAGGGGGCATATCGAGAGACCAGATCCAACCGCAATCGAAATCTGGCAACCCGGCGTTTTTTGATAGGAAGGAGTTGGCTGAGGCAGTGGAGAACCAACCATTTTTACTGGGCCCCCAATACAGTCGATCCGTTATTGGATTAGTCGGCAGAGTTAAACCAATAATGTGGTCGATAACATCTTTTTCCAGAACATTCGTCAATGAGTCGTATATTCGACCTATGTTCCACTGTCGATTGGTGATGAAGTGAGCGACCGAAATACCTTTTAGATTATCTGGGATGGGGTTAACCGTTTTGGAACATAACGGCTCCTGGAAGGCCCAAATATGGGACCAGAAATCAATGGTTTCCCCATTACCGACCCTTCACCGTGGTTGGTTCGTCATTTACGAGGACCGAGTAGGATACAACTGAAACACATTCCTTAATTCTGTTAATAAATAGTTCGTTGAACCTAAACTTAGCTAAGACTTGGAACATAAAAGACCACTCGATACGATCATAAGCCTTTTTCATTTCTAACTTAAGAGCAACCATCCCCACTTTGCCTTTCTTTAGCCGAAACGAATGCAATGCTTCGTGAGCGATCAGAATATTGTCCTGAATAGCTCTCCTTTTCGTAAAAGCTCCCTGTAGAGGGTGTATAAGTTTATCGAAAACTGTGGTTAAACGTGCTGAAATTACTTTAGCTATGATTTTATAGATTGTTGAGCATAAACTGATAGGCATGTAGTGGTTTACTGCAGTTGGATCCTCACACTTTGGGAGTAGAGTAATGAATGTATGGTTTGTTTGTCGTAGAAGCCTACCGCTTACGAAAAAAGCTTTGACTGCTTTAATTACAAAAGGGCCCACTATAGGCCATAACTTTTGGTAGAAACCAGCTGGGAAGCCATCAGGACCCGGAGCCTTATCCGGACTCATTGAAAATACGGCCGATTTAATCTCATTGTTGGTTACAGGAGCAGAGAGCATGTCATTGTCTGCTTTAGAAACTAGCGTTGGAATGACCGCTAAATCTGGCGACAGATCCAAACCATGTGCCGACGAGGCTTTAAAACGGATTTTGAAGTCACACACAAATTCTTGTTGGATTGAATGAAAGTCAGTTGTGTGCTCCCCACCTGGAAGTAGGATAGATTTGATCATCTTTCTGCCTCGTTTAGCATTCGTGATTTTATGAAAATATCCCGAGTTGGAATCATTGAGTTTGGTATGTTTTACCTTACCCCGCTGGCTCCAGTAGCGACGGTGAAAGTCAAGCATACGTTCTCTCTTGTTGAGTAATTGTTTGAGTATCTGAACATCTTTGCTATTATAGTTTGAGATGAGTGAGGTTTGTAACTGCAGAAGCTTTTGATCCATTACCAGAATTTGGTTATGGATATTACGTACAGTATTCTTATGCCAGGTTTTGGAAAGTTTTTTAAGAATTTTAGCCTTTTGCAGCAGTTTAAACATCAGAGAGCCATGTGGATTCGTTCTCCAAGCTTGTGAAACTAAGTTCCTGTAATTGGCCCTTGAGGCCCATTCCATTTTAGACTTGAAAGGTCTATTTCTAGGCTGAATGTTGTGGCGAAAGTCAGTGGAAATAGGAGCATGGTCAGACCTAGTAATACGATGAATCTTTGTGCGAATTGAGTCAAAAATGGTAAGCATGTCTGTGTGGATAAGTAAACGATCAAGTTTTTCCAAATAGATGATCACATCTTTCGATTTGCGTTGCCAAGTAAATTGGCCACCATAAGAAGGTACTTCTAGGAGTGATAATTTATTCTTCAAGTCTAGTAATCGAGTAAAGCGTGATGGCGACGGATAGGCTCCGCCAAGTTTGTCAGCTGGGGAAGCTATTTCGTTCAGGTCCCCCATGATACAAAATGGGATCAGTAGTGAATATATATATAGGGAGATTCTTTCCCAGAAGGCTTGTTTGCGGCGCTCATCTGGCGGGGCGTAGACCACCAGAACAGCAAAACACCGTTTAGTAGTGTAATCCGAGTAGTTAAAATGAATGAAGCGGTGTTGGACCGAAATCAGTTCAATGGAACCTTGTGAGGCTGGGATATCTTTCCACATAAGACAAATACCCCCGGAGAACCCGATAGCCGGGTCAAATGCAACATTTGAGAAACCACACTTACGCAGAGTACTTTTTGTAGCAACCTTATCAGTCTTGGTTTCTAATAGGGCGAGAACGTTGATATTATTATTTTGGCAGAAAATATCTATATTAGTCCAGAAATTACGGCTCCGGATGCCGAGGAAGTTGCAAGTGCATATATTCATAAAAACCTTTGAAGGCGAGCTATTTGTACTAATTTGGGACCGACTTACGCAATCTTAAGAAAAGAGAGCCCTAGGATAGGTAGTTTAGTTGTTGTAAGGTTTTGTGTAGAAGCAATTGTGATGCTCAACAAGGCTCGTAGGCAATGTACGGAACATCTGATTTGAAAGGAAGATATATACATGGCATTAACCAGTACTGTTAAGGCAATCCGGTAGAACTTAAGAATGCATGTAAGGCTTTGTAAGTGACACCTTGTGGGATTTAACCGGTCATGTGTGACCCAATTGTGAGGACCTATTAGAGCAAGGGGGGTAACCCCAATTTCTGTAGAAGTAGTTAAAAGGGAAGTAGTAATTTGTGATAGATAAACCGGCCGAATGACAGAAGATTGGTAGAGTAAACCAACGAAATCCCAACTGAACAAAGAGTTACAACTGAAACCTGAAACGCCCAATAAAGTTAGCTTATTACAACCCGAGAAAGAAAACCAAAGTAAAGAGCTTAAGCGTCTAGCAGCAGCAGACGCAGGGGCAAGGGAGAAGCCATCAGCAGCAGTAGGCTGATTTTCGACCATGAGAGGCAGCGCAGGGAGAAGCCAGCAGCAGCAGACGCGCAACGGAGCAAGCGCCCAACAACAGCAACCAAGACACTAGAAAGGACCCAATTTGCAAGAGTAACATGCACTAACAGCACACACGAGAGTACCTCGAAAGCAAGAAAGATCTAGAAGCAAGGTAATCAAAGTAAAAGAGGTAAGCATGACAACCATAATGAAAATGAAAATTATATAGAATGTAAAGGCAAGTAGTTGTGAGTGGTTGTTGAAATTGATGTTGAGGATGAACAAAGATGGAGAACCAAGCAAAGCAATCTCGCAAGAACCACGTAATTTGGCGAAATAAAGTAAGTATACCAATGTAAAATACAACATTCACACTGTAAATCAAGTTATGAATACCAAGGTGATTTTGATCAACCAAGTAAATCAGATAATTGGGGAATTTAGCAAATGTAAAAGTTGGATTGTGATCCGAATTGTAGCGTTTAAGATAGATTGTAGAGATAGCGTGCCGGTAGGCCTTAACAGAGGGCAAGTAAGTAGTCGAGAGAGAAAGGGGACTTACAAATATCACAAGCGACATGTAACGGGAGGAGATGACCACCAAACAGATCAAAGAATCGAAGAGCAATGAGCTATATATTGTAAACTGGAAATTTATATGAAGGGAAGTGTATTCCCAAAGATTAAATTCAAGGTGTAAGTAGTGGGTGTGCTGGTGAGCAATCGAGTAGGAGAGTCGGAGAGGGAGAGAACTTACAGAGAATCGAGAAGACCGGCGTAGCCGAAAGAGAAACGTTGAGCAAAGAAGGGACCAAAAAGCCACCCACGCCACCGGTAGATGCGACAGTGCCCGACCGGACACCACCGGCTAATCCCAGCCCTCAAACAAGCCCGAAAGCAAGCACGAAAGATCCTCGAAATGGGCGATTCATGCCCAAACGAGAGCGATTCATAAGGCGGCGCCACCGCTCGGAAGGCCTTGCACAGGCGAAATCCGCCATGAACGGGGAGAGAGCGAGAGGGCCAGAATTGACACCTCGCAGCAGGTTGTCGGAGGATCAGGCTAGGGCAGGAGGGGGTAACAGAGGGATTAACCTTCGGCTTTCGCAGGTGAGCGGGACGGGATCCGTTAGGGTTTGGTGGCGGCGGCGGCTGGTCGGCCAATCTGGGAGAGAAGAAGGGTTTCATATTCTTTATGAAGATACGTTGATCGACACAGTCTACTTGGAGATCTAATTTCATTACTTATATATCAATTATTAAAAAAAAATTATAGCTATTAAATTAAAATACATAGTCCACCTTGTGAATTTTGATTTAAAAGCGATTATTATTAGCAATAGGTCGGTCAAATGATTGAGCCTAAGTAGACATGGAAAAGGTATATGACAAAGTTGGATAGGGCTTTCATGTTTAGAGTCCTATAAAAAATTAGATTTTGTCCAAAATTCCGAAATTGAATAGAATAATGTGTCAAAAAGGTCTCCTTCTCAGTAATGGTCAATGAAGGGTCATCGACACCTTTCGTCCCAAAAAAAAAGAGTAAGACAAGGTGTTCTTAATGCAAGTCGAAATTTTGGGAAGTGTGAGGTCCTCATGAACCACCACTAAAGTACGTCATTCCTTACAAGAGCGACTAGCTTTGAGGGAGATACAACCCGATCAAATCCGAGACAATCGTGAGGCGTGTTGCTTGACCTATCGTATTACCTTCTCTAAATATGTGTGAATAAGTAGGGATGGAAATGGACCGGGTGGAGACTCCGCAATCCCCATAGAGAATCACCGTCGTGGGGACCGGTGATTGTCCCGGTTTGTGTTGTGTCTTACCCGTGCCTATAAAAACTCTTCAAAAAAATTTTTTAACTTATTTTTTTTTTTATTTTAGGGGATGGGAGGGAAAATGAGGGGGCTAGCCGCCTAGGGCATGCCCATTTGGGGACAAGTGATCCCGCTCGCGTGAGGACGAGGATGGAGAAATTAAATGGAAATCGGGATGGGGATGAGGACAAAGTGATCACAAGGAAATCTCCCGCAACTTCAATATTCCATATTCCCACTCGCTTGGCCTCCAACAACCCTGGTTGTAATCTAAAGGCCTCAGCTTAAAAGGCCTAAAGAAACCGCACACACCAACAGTTGTAGCAAGTGACCACCCATCCACGATCTTCCTTTGTCACAAAACCTGTGGCAATGAGGCTAGACACGGCCACGGACTTAGCCCCATCAAAATTAGGTTCTCAGAAGCCTTCTCTTAGCTTGCTCCAAGGAATGATGTTCCTCTAGCTTTGGTTTTTTATTGCAGTCATTGTGTTATTTCTTTTCTTGGTCCAAAATTTTTGTTTTCCGCCAATTTCGCAAATACCCTCTAATTACGCCTATCTAATTTTCCAATCTTTGTATTGCATAATTTTCGATGGGAATTCTATTTTTCTTTATCCACCCCTCCCACCAACTAAAAATCAAGAATATTTCATTTTGTTCCTTTGTAAGAGAAAGCCCACCAGCTTCTCTAAAAAAATCTATAAAATAGAGAGGAAATTGTCAAAATCTGGAAAAAAAAAAATCACTTAAACTCAAATAGCTTCTCTATTTTACAGATTTTTACATTTATTATACACTATAATAAAGAAATGCATTTATTAAGGATATTTAATTCTACATTTCTAAAAAATTCTTTTAAACTTAATTCTAACATTTAGCCTCACATTTATAACAACATTTTAAACATAATTTCTAATATTTCTTACGTCACCATCACTCGTCCCGATCTTGCATACTCCGTCAACCACGTTTGTCAATTTATGCATTGTCCATCGGAGCAACATTGGGCTGCAGTCAAACACATCATACGTTACCTCAAGGGCTCTCTTGATGCGAGTTTGTTCTTTCGCCCATCACGAGATTCTCGACTTGTCTGCTTTACTGATGCTGGTTGGTCTTCAGATCCGGATGACTGCAAGTCTCAACATGGGTTCTCCTTTCAAATTCGTTAAGCTCACTTTGCATAGCAATGATCCAATCTGGCTCTTGAAGGGCCTCATCTACCTTCTTTGGTTCTATAAGAGAAACAAACGCGTGAAAAGCACAAAGATCTTTAAGTTTAGAACGAGTTTGAACACTAGATGTAGGGTCAGAAATGATATCCTTTAAAGAGTGTGATGAGGAGTATTTGAATTTTCTTTTGCTAGTCTCAGCTCCTTGATTCGTCACACTAGTAGGATTGATTTGTGGTACATCTGAATCCGTGGTCCTATTAGGTTCAGTTACAACAGTTTCTGACGTTTCAACACTGTTGGATTGGACACCAAGTGCTTTGGACAAATCTTCAACACTTTGGGCCAATTCTTCAGTGTTGAGAATTTGTTCCTGCATGTTCCTCTTCTCTATGTTCTTGATGGCATCATCATCACCTTCCTCGTTCTCTCGTGTGCATGCATTGCACATATCAATACATTTGAACTCCATCTCAGGTAGTCCTCTTACAAGCCCTTTGGACAAAAGCTTCTGTAGTGTATGTAGACTCACATGACCGAGTCTCCTGTGCCTTCTCTGCACACAACGATGTCACACTTTCCTTTGTCACCAAGAGTGATGTTTCCAGTAGATTGCTTCTTTAGACCATGAAAGAGAGAACTCCTTCCACTCATATGCCTCGAGCATCCACTATCAATAATCCATTTTTGCTCCTTCACCTTGGTGATCTCCTGCAAAACAAACATCAACCTTTGTGGCTAGACCAGTGAGCAAATTTAGATCCTTTATTGAGATAAACCATATTTTGTAAAATAGTGCCTTTGGGGACCCAAACTTGCGTTATCCGTTCTTTTCTCAAGTGAATAGGAAATGTATTGCGAATGATATGAGGATCCTTTCTTCTATAAGGGCAGGTCTCTCTTACATGTCCCTTTCTCGCACAGTGGTGACATATAGGAGAGGTTATGCTTCCTTTTGCCTTCACAAAAGTGGTAATGTGTTGCTTCATTAAAAACCTCGGGTTGTAACCAATACCACTTCTGTTTAGAGAACTTTGTTTCTCACCCAACATCCTATCAAGAGTGCCCTTGGACTTGGTAAAACTTATGAGGGCTGTCTGTTGGTCTTGAATCTTATTATTCAGGGAGATCTTCTCGTTCTCTAAGTCATGATGTTCACTTCTCAGAGACGAGAGATCTTGCTTAAGTTCAGATTTCTCTGAGTCAAGAGTCTTGACTTTAATGTCAAGACCCGAATAAGAAGTTTCAAGACTTTTGACCCGCCTAGACAGTTTCTCAATAGTTCTTTCCTGGTCCACGGTTTTCTTGATAAGAGTGTTAGTCTGGGCAATAAGTTTTTCTTCATTGGCAATCATATTAGATAGGAATTCCGATAGTACCTCTTTTGGACTTGCCATGAGCTCTCTTACAGTTACCTCGATTTGCTCATCATGGGATTCATCTCCTGTGGCCATGAGACAAAGGTTGGCCTTTTCATCATCGGAATTTGAGTCACCTGAGTCGGAATCACTCCAAGTTGCCACAATGGCTTTCTTTTTCCTTCTATCACCTTTCTTGCACTGACTCTTTGTCTTTTGAGGGCAGTCTTTTACAAGATGATCTGTTTCACCACATTCAAAACAAGACAAAGGTTTAGTCTTCTTATCAAATTTGTTGTATTGAGACTTACCTCGAAATTTAGAAGACTCTGATCCATCCTTGTTGTTGAATTGTTTCTTCATTTTGAGGATCCGAGCAAGGCCTCTTGTGATAAGAGCAAAAGGATCATCCTCATCGTCATCCTCATCTTCGGAATCAGATCCATCTTAGGGCTCATCCTTCTTAGACTTGAGCGCCAAGTTCTTAGTGCTTGCTGGAAGTTCTCCATCGTCTTCATTAAGGATCATCTCATGCGTGATCAGTTTCCCAAGCAGGTCATCAAGGTGCAGAGTGGTGAGGTCCTGGGCTTCCTCTATGGCTGTACTTTAGGACCCCATTTTTTTTTGGGAGGCACCTCAATATCTTCATTACTTTCTCAACGTTTGTAAAGCTCTTGCCGAGAGAGTCAAGGTTGTTGGTGATTTTTGTGAATCGTGTGAACATGGCCTTGATAGACTCGTCAGACTTCATTTTGAAAAGCTCCTACTTTCGAAGGAAGATACTGATCTTGGTGTCCTTTACTTGGCTGGTTCCTTCATAGGTGACGACCAGCTTGTCCCAAATCTCTTTAGCTGACCTACAAGATGAAATACGGTTAAACTCGTCAGTGCTAAGACCACAATAAAGTAAGTTGATAGCCCTGTAGTTTTTGGAGTCGAGTTCAAGATCCGCTTGGATGTATTCAGACTCCTTCTTTGCGACTTTGGTTCCATTTGGTCCGTCTTTCTCTGGAACCTTTGGACCATTCTCTATAATGTTCCAAAGTTCCAGATCTTGATCTATAATGAACATCTTCATCAATGATCTCCAATGGACAAAGTTGTTTCCAACAAAGAGTGGTGGTCTACTTGTAGACCTTCCCTGTGCAAATCCTCCGCTTGCTTCACCAGACATGATAAAAAACACACAAGATTGTTAGATCGAAAGTAGTGAGTAAAGCTCTGGTACCAATTGAAGGTTCGATAAAGTAAAACAAAGTAATGTAAAGATACTCTAGAAGGGGGGTTGAATAGAGTATGCCGGTTTTTCGCAGATAGTCTCAAGATTTTTGAAGCTCGTGCAAAACCCTTTGAGATTAGACTTAGTCTTTTCTCTGAAAACCTGAATCACAAAGTTAAACAATTCAAACCAAGTGCGGAAATAAGGTAAAGCAGTAAATAAAGGACTCGATGAATTGTTTACGAGGTTCGGCACGAACTTGGCCTACGTCCCCGCCTAGGGTTCTTCCACAACCCTAGGATTCAACCGGCTTTTATTGATTCACAAAGCTTCCTGAAAAGTTAGTGAATGTATAATAATATCTGGAAGCATATAATAATATAAAATAATATTCGAACATAATATCATAGGGAACAGGTTTTGTGTTTCATCAACACTACTGTAGCTTCAAGACCTTTGACATAAACTGACTGTCAAAGCCTTTGAAACTTATTTCGATTTTCATCAAGGGAGTGGAGTTATCATTCTCGTTTCAAAACTCTTTGATTCAAGATGCTCGTTCGTAATCGTCGTGAGCTTGTAGGAGGGTGTTGGATATTATTTTGATTTGGTCTTATCACATATGGAACATGTAGATATATATAATAATTATACTCTCCTAGACTTTATAGGGATCTCTTCTTTGATTAGTTGTAAATACGTGTGTATATATTTGATTGTTCAGCATAATAAAAAAGTATCTTGTTGTGATGTGTGGATGATCCGTCCCACATCGAAAAACACGGAATCACAGGCCTTGCATATAAGTCAGTGGGTCACTCCTTTTATGGACAATTGGTTTTAGGATAGAACCCCGCTTGTCTTGTGTGCTCGGCTTGGGTGCGCATGATGCGCTCAGACGTGTGGACCCCCCACGTTATATGGCCCGTCGGAATTCAACATGGTATCAGAGCGGTGCGGTCCGGGACCCTGGTCGAACTATCTACTGGGCTAGCCGGCCTTAAGCCAGTTGCACTTGAGGGGGCGTGTTGTCATGTGTGGATGATCCGTCCCTCATCGAAAAACACGCAACCCCCACTCCTCCAATTGCCAATTGATTTTATAATGAGACCCTACTGATCTTGGGTGCACATGATGTACTCGGACGTGTGGACCCCCCACGTTATACGACCCGCCGAAATTTCACACATCTTTTTCCAGAGCCTCAATTCTCTTATAACCTATAAACATTCTTAACAAAAGGCACACATCAATGATAACAATCAATCTGTTCCTGACAAATCAAAACGACCTAAATAACATATTTTGAATGTCTTATTATAATTATTTTACATATCTTTTGAATAAAAATAAGAGAATAAATAACATCTTTATTTATTTATTGTAAGATGCTACTAATGGTTGCCTAATTAATCTTTATTAATGCCTCTCGAACTAAATTATCTAAAATGGGTAAAAAATGGATTTGAATAAAGAAAGGATATAATTAATTAATTAATTCTCCTCAAACTACCGACTGAAATAAAGAAATTGGTGTAAGTATAAAGAAAGAACCAAAAGAAGGTATTGGAAAAAGATGAGAAAAGGGAGTGGGGGGTGGTAAAGATTAAAGAAAGGGCACGTCGGAACAGCTTTGCAGTTTAAATTGTGCGCAGATACTGCCAAAGACCTACCTATTTCCATTCCATTCCATCACTTTAACTAAACACTCTCTGTTTTTTTTACATTTATTTATTTATTTTATTTTATTTGTAGCAACACGCAACACACCACCCAGCGGTGTCTTCTTTTCTTCTTCCTTTTCCCGCTTACGGGCGGGCCTCTTTTATGGATTCGTATATTTAGTGTATGGGACCACACCACTCATATTTTACTGTCAGCCCTCAGCAATATGATATACTGTAATTGATATTTTTTTTTTTTAAACGGAAAAAATTTGACCATAGAGTTAAGCTCTATCAGCCAAGAGCATCCTTACGGATGAGACTACGCAATAGAGAATTATCAGGAGTCATAGATCCATGTGAAGCAGAACAGAGACGTGACAAACGATCAGCCACTAGATTTGCTTCTCGGAAGACATGACGAATCTCAACAGAACCAAAGAAGCCCAGCGAGACTAGACTGTCCGAGACAATCATATCAGAGTCTCCAGTAGGCTTCCCCAAACCTTTTAAACTTTTAATAACCGTTAAGTTATCCCCTTCAACGATCAAATTCGTAATGTTCAAGTTCTTTGCAGCTAATATACCACTCCAAAGTCCATGGCTTTCACATCCACATACAGAATTGATAGGTAATGGTCCCCAACCACAAGAAATAGGAGCACCCTGGGAATCACGAATGATAAATCCAAAAGTGCCCCTGTCATTCAAGGAAAGAGAGCCATCGAAATTAAGTTTGTAAGTGTCATGAGGAGGGGGTTCCCATTTAGTTCTTTTCCTTCTTGAAGTCAACCTGGGTTGTGAGCCGTTTTGCGTAGCTAATATTTTCTCTTTTGTATTTTTCTTTGATTGTGAAGTTATCCAGATAAATTTTTTATCCTTTTTGAAAGCTAATATCTTTCTTATGTCTGGGTTTAAATTGTCGAAAAGCGTATACTGTAATTGATGTTGAATTGTTATCAAATTACTAGTAACAATATATTTGAGTTTATTTTTTCTTCTTTTTTTTTAAAAAATAACCTTTGCCGTAAAAGTATATATATACTGTCAGTTTAAATATTTTTTTCTTTAAAACGAATTAAAATCATCCACAATGGTTTTGTGTAAAATATATACAGAGTATGACAAATTTTCGCAGTAGCAACGTCAAGGCCTTGAAATGTGTTTCAAACTTTGTGAAACTTTAAACACAAAAGTAATTATGTGGAAAATAAAGAATCGAAGGTAGAGCAAGGACACACGATATGTTAATGAGGTTCGGCACGAACTTGGCCTACGTCCCTGCCCAGGGTTCTCCAACCCGTATGATTCAAAAGCACTATTATTCCACTTCTTATGGACCCTAGATACAAACCTAGAAGAACTACCTCTCTTCTATCAACTCGAAGTCTCACCCGCTTCTATATCTAGTCAACCCAAACTCTCGTGAAATGAAAATCCAGTGAATACATTTGAGTAGATGTATACTCTTAGTATAACATTTTAGACTTGTACAATAGCGCTCAACAAAACCTCTCACAACTTAAAGATAAAGCAAGAAACAATAAAGCCTAGAGAGATTAGAGTAGATCGAATGCAGTGGGCGCTTTTGAGATTAGTGAGCAAGTTTGTTCACCACCGGTATCCAGCGATCTATAAATAGTTGTGTTGCCGTCCGTGTTCTCTCAAAAGAATCGTTTGAACTTGAACGTTCAACCACGTCTGAGATAGGAGGATGAATGAAGATCTTCATGTAACAACTTGGATACTTGGAAGATCTCCTAAGCCGATTTAAACTTCTTCCTTCTAGAAGCGGCCGAGCTTTGATAGGCTTGTTTTGGGCCAATCCTGCAAGTTAGTTTTATAACAAAAAAGAGGCCTAAAAACTAAGGCCCAAAATTTATCCAACCTTAAGTTTTGACTTTCATCAAACAATAAAATATTTAACCAAATATAATAGCCTTCATCAAGGTGAAGTCAACAATATACATTTGCATATAAGATATGTAAAAATAAACATCACTTTTTAGTAATTTGCTCAATTGGTGAAATGTTCATTACACACCATTGAAATACAAAACAAAAACGGAAATAAAATCATAAAAATACAAACCAATGAAATTGTCTTGCTTTTTATAAAAGTTTTTGCACATGGATAGATGGTATGCTCAAATTTGCACATTACATGCTCAAATGACACCCAAAATCACCAATAGAGCTAGAAAATGTCAAAAAAAAAAAAACATTTACACATTAGCATAAACCATTGTGGATGGTCTTAGAGCATGTGCAATGGTGAGTTCCAACCTCGGGCCCTTAACTCACTTTTCTTATGCCACGTCAGCTTAAGGGCCTCATTATAACTTTTAAATTTTTCACCTTCATTCGTGAGTCCAAGTTTTGGACCCTTAAATTACCTTTTATTATTTTTCCTTTTTATTTACTCAATTCTTTTATTATTATTAATAATAAAAATATTAAGTAATTAATTTCTAATAACATAGCATAAAAAAAATATTTTTTTAATGTTTAAAAAGGAAAATATGGGTAATATTCAAATGAATTTTTTTTCCAACAAACATATGCAAGAGGGGTGGCTATGTGTAGATAAAAATAAATTAAATTCAAAAATTATTTTTTTATTTTTTTTAAACAAGTGAAAAACAACCGAAAATCATTTAAAAGCAAATAAAACATAAGTTCTGCCACGTGGCTGTTATAAGCCCTACTTTTTGGGTCTCATATATAAGATCCTCAAATAATGGGCTCTTACATTAAATTTTTATTTTCCCTCATTTTTTTTCCTATGTGGCAACTATAAGAGCCACAAGACTCACCATTGCACATGCCTCTAAGATGTAAGTTGAGATTTAAGTGAAAAATATGGTGAAGATATTTGTAATGGTATAATGGAGATTGAAGTTAAATAAAATAGTCCGTACAAATAATGGATAGAAAATTGTCCTATATATATATATGTATATACATATATTTAGGAGAAAAAAAAAAAGTAATGCGTGCAACAAGCAACAGCAGCCAGCTAACGTTGGGTTTAGGAGAGATAGTAGGGGAGTGGACCACAAAACCCATGACAAGGACGGCCGATGCGACGACTGGAGGTGGAGGGCAGAATTGGGTGGAAGACGTGAAAGTGGGGTTGTCAGTGTGTAGCCATCTGAGAAGTAAGGCGGGGAGGGGAGCAGGATTCCAGTGGGTGGAAACGGACAGAAAGCCGGAGTAGGCGAGTAGCAGACACCCACCGTCCCCACTTCACCATCACCCTCAGGAGGTCAGGCCCCATCACCTGCCCACCACCGTCCTCCACGCGTCTCGCCGTTTTCCTTGAATCTATTAAATAAAGAGCGGCTATTCGGCGTTCGAATCGAAAACGTACTACCCGCGAGTTCTTTCCGATTGAGTCATTCCGAAATGGTTGTTTTATCTTTACATATAAAAGATATATTTGAGGAAATCAATAAACATAGTGTCTGATTCCTTGAGAGGCCGATGAATCAGGATATGGACTAACGGTTATGATATAAAACTAGCAGAAGAACATAACGGAAAATAAAGACGCACTAACTGGTTGAACCCTCCCGCCTAATTAAAGTGGACCTAGGGCAAAGCGAATACCATCCAGTTGAAAAAAGTAAATAAAGCATCACCGTGGTAGCACCATTGACCAACGATATAAGAAGACTTTAATTCATGTGGGGAGTGAAAACGAACTCTAAGGAAGCACCTTTCATAAATGGATTCGTCATGAACACACCACCACGATTCTGACCAGTCCCAACTCAGGTCACCGCGTCTTCAATGAACCCGAAGAACGTCTAGGACCACCAAAATTAAGCACGAACACCGAACAACCTGAACAAACTAAGCCAAAAGGAAATTCTCCTTCCCATTTTTTAATAAATTGACGTGTATTTACTAGATACATCGCAAATATACACAACTTATTTCGAAAAAAATTGTCAAAGGCGTCAAAAAATTCAAAGGAAAAAAAAAATTAAAATAATCGTTATGTTGTGGAAAAAAATCTGAAAAATTTTTTTCTTTATTTTTTATAGCATTTAGAGTCTGTTTGGATTCCCGATGTATTATGTTTATAATCAAAATACGTGTATTAAATCCGAAAGTAGATTATAAGCACGCCTTCTAAATGTTGTGATTTTTTAAACCTTAAATCTAATTGTTAAAATAAATAAATAAATAATTATAATCTCTCCCATAATTCTAGAAGATTCACCTTCTCCTCACACACATTCTTCCTCCTTCTGCACCATGATCCTCTCGAACTCTACCCTCGCATCCGCAGCTCCACCACCGCACCGAAACCCCATCCCGCTCCCCCGTCGGCGAAGGAGGCACCATAAATTCTAGACAGTGGTAGGAGGTGAAGCTACAACGGTCGAATGGAGGCATAGTAGCCGAAGGCGTTGAGCCTTCTTGCGGTTCCCACTTTCTTGCCTCCCAGTTGCAACCAGTCCAATTAAGAACTATTGTCACCTATTGAGAATTCCAGATCTTGCTTGCGATTCATAAGAACGAGTTTAGATGATTGTATTGAACGATTGATGTCAATTTTCTCAAACTATTCAAAGAAATTGGGGATGTTTAAGGAGCATACAAACAAACACTAGGGTGCATGATTGATCTCATTAACAAATTCAGAGGGAGGGAGAGGAGATGTGGGCCTAGCTGCGAAGACTGAAATAGCCTCCGACCAAGATCCGCGGTGGACATAGCGATCACCGGCGGAGATCTTTCGCAGGCCGTCGATTAGGAGGACGGCGGTGGTGTCGGCAGAGTCGTCGGAGGTGTATTCACCGAAGGAAGAGACAGAGATGAGACGTCGACGACACTCAGCAAGGTTGGAGTTGAAGACGATAGATCTGGAGGAAAAAAAAAAGAAAAATTAAGTATTTTGAAATAGTAATGGAAAGCGTTTATAATAGATATGTATTTCCACACATCCTAACATTGTTTAAATGAAAAATAAATTATAATCTAAATGAATGTATTATAAACCTAATACATTGGCTATCCAAATATACTCTTAATAAGGGTCTCCATAACTCTTTGTGTGGCTTTGCCGCTTGGCTTCCTTCTCAATGAATCCACATCTCCTACTCCCTTTTATATCTACATGTGGACCACCACTACTAGAATTATGTTCATAGACATCACATTATTTACATCAGTCAGAAATACGCATAATGTTAATTTATTATATTACATCAGTTATTAAATTTGTGATGTTAAAACCAATTTTGACAACAGTTATAACTTTTGACCGATGTTAAATGGTTAATTCTAAAATTTTTTAAAATACGCGGAATACTAGATTCTCAAAATTAAAACACCCGGGATTGGAACAGTTAGAAATAATAGGCGGTGTTTCAAAATTTTGGAAAAATTTAACACTTAATAAAAAAAATTCCTCCCTCTCGACCCTAAAATCTCCATCTCCTCTGGTCTCTCCTCTCGTCTCCTCTCCTTTCCGTTTAGCCGGTGACTACAGAAGTGTGCCTCACCACTCGTCTCATCTCCTCTTCTTCCCCTCTGGCCGACGACTACAAAAGAACAGAGAAGATGTCATCACCGACTACCCTCATCGTCTCAGACCTTCTCTGTTCCTCTGGCCGTAATTACATAGACATTCGTTCTCTCTCAAAACCTTAACCGGTAAGCATTCTCATAGTTTTTCAACCCTTCTTTCAATCCCTCTTTCAACCTTTTCAGATCTGAGGTTTCAGATCTTTTTTTGCCTCTCTCTATCTCGTCTCTCTTCCTCGGCTCTGAGTTCAACTGATGCTCCGTGTCTCTTTAATAGGGGATGTGCCATGTCTCTCTTCCTCGGCTCTAAGAAGTGATTCCCGAGTGTTCTCTCCTCCATTGTCAAGTACGTTTTCGAACCCTTCTTCTTTCAATTACGGATTTGATTAGGGTTTGATTTGGTGAAATAGAGGATCTGGATTCGATCGGGAGTTTGATTAGGGTTTGATTTTTTATTCACGAGCTTGATTAGGGTTTGATTTGGGAGTTTGATTCGAGGATCTAAATTCATAGTATTGATTCGGGAAGAGATGCCAACACTGAAGAATTTTCTAGTTCGCAGAAATTAGTTACCCAGTCTGTGCAAGTATGCAACACCAATCTCTTTGAAAATATTATTGAGGATTTTGCAAGCCACAAGGTATGGTTTGATAAGACATAAATCTATAATGAACTTCAGTATTAATAGGTTTATCTCGAGAGTCAAGCCTCAATGTATTGAAGAGGCCTTTTTTCTAAAATTTTGGGTTCTAATGCAGAAGAAGCTACTTTCTTATTTGGAATCTGACCTCAAACCGATGAAAGAATTAGAGATTCATGAGAATGTTGTTGTGCAAGCTAAGAATGAAGCTGGTAAGGGAATTTTAGAAATTTATGCCAAGGTGGATGAACTCAAAAGTATGCTTAACTGTGAAAGGGAAGCAAATGACATTAGTTTCTTCTCCTAATGATTTTAGTTTCACTTGTTTAAAATGATTAATTTTGAATACATTAGTTTTCTCTCCTAATGACAATTTGTAGCTTTGGTTGTTTCACGAATCCTACTCTAATCCAATGTCGATGCCAAGAGCCCGACCCTTTCCTTGCTTTCACCGGAGACAACCCAGAAGTCGTCGCCTATGCAGCGTTGATGCTGCATATGCTGGTTTTAGAAAGCCCACTGATTGGTAGCAAAGCACATGTAAGTTTGAGGTGTTAGTTGATTTATAAAATTCCTTTTCACGGATGTGGGGTTGAGAAACTAAATTAGCATCTTACTGAACTAACATGACAATCATCTTTTATCAATTTCAAACAAGTTTGTGAAATGGCTTTGGCCTTGCGAAAGAAAGTGACATGATAACTGGTGCAATCTGCTAAAATAAGTTTGTAAACTAACATGCAATCTTTTGTGTAGGTTTTCGGCTTTGTTGCTGCTGAGTATGGAACTGAAAAGAATACTTTGAATCAGGTAAGAACCATTATGTTATGACATACCAACTCTTGATCTTTCATTTATTATCCGCTAAAACAATTATTCATTGTTGTTTTTTATCTAGATGAAAGTTTTTTGCCATTCATATTCATTATTTTTTCGTGGTTATTATTTTATAGAAGCTCGCACAAATTCTATGTTATCTAGAGCTGCTTCTTTATATTGATTATGATTTTTTGGTGTGTTATGTCAGCAATTTACTTATGCAACTTCATCAAGAACTTTTGACCCCTTTTGGCATACATGGAAAGATAAAATAAGAACACTATGGAGTAGTATTAGATTTTTGACATTCGTATTCTTCCTCTAGTTTCTTTGCTAATGGTATCTGATGTACGCTATCTATCTATAATTGTAACCAATTTTCTTTATTTTCTCTCTGGCTACGTTTAATCCATTGTCACTTTATACCATATGCTAGAGTGTATCAGAGATGAATCTCATGTCCTCATATCCTTGAAAGATAATGGCTCCAGCATATGAAAGATATATGAACTGGGTGGCCTAGAAGTCATATGAAAGTCCATCAACTGGTAATATCCGTGTGCTTCTGGTGTTAAAAGACGGTTGTCTGATCTGATTGGCTTTATACTTGCCTAATTTGGCCTTTTTTGCAGGCAGAGATTATGTATGATGTGATTCGTGAATATCCTCATCATGTTTCTGTTCCATTTCTAGTTGCCAAGGTGATTGCGTTAATATATTTCGCATATGCTTCTTTCTTTGGAAGAAACCTGCTGATAAACCTTAGTCTGATCTCTTCCTATTTCTGACTTTTTGTTAAGAGCCAAATGAGTTTCTTGTGAACTGTGAACTTTGCTTTACCCCCTCCCCCCCCACCTAACCTTCCCTTATGTGGGCACATTTGATTGATTAGTCCTTGATGAATTTTTGGGAGCAATATCGAGACAAATGAACCAACTGTCATCTGTGTATTTGATACATACCGGACACTGTTTTTTTTAACTATTGGATGATAGCAACAATGTTATCTTTTGAAGTGAATAATAGGTTTTGATGCATATTCTCTTTTATTATAGTCGAGTCCAGTTAGAATGGTGTTAAATGCACTAAATTTAGTGACATCCTCTTTGTCATTGTGTTATTAATTATTATGTACTAAACATGCTATTATTGAGGCCCAACTTGTGGTTTCTCTTGTGCACCTTCTCGAACTAGCTGAATTTGAAATCAAGGAGGTTGCATGGGCTGTTTTGATAGATTGTGCAAGCCTTTAGATCTTTATTTTCATTAGCTTTGAGTCCTACATATCCATTGGTAAGTCTTTTAAAGCCACTTCTTCTAGGTAGCCTTGTGATTATTATCATGATTATATTAATATAATTCACTCAAATATTAAGCTATATTTCATTTATGTTTTTACATGTGATATCAAGAGTTGAATCTGTATATGTATTGCTGAATTTGTTTTTTAAATCTGTAATTTTGAACAGATTTTCAGATTTTATTGCTGAATCTATACGAGTATATATTGCTGAACATGATTTTGAAATCTATATTTTTGAACAGATTTTATTGTTGAATCTGTATGAGTATGTATTACTGAATCTGTTTTTAAAACCTGTAATTGAACAGATTTTAGAAATATTTTACAGTTCAGCAGGGGATGAAATAATTTGAACAAATTTTAAAAATCTGGTTTTAATAATATTTTGAACAGATTTTTGTTATGTGCCAAATTGAAACGATATATATCCAGTCATATGAGAATGCAAAATGGATTTGCTTCTTCTTCTATGTACTGCCATTGTGTTCCTGTCTCTTCTAAATTGGAACTATTTGCACATAAAGGTGGAGCAAGTTTTTAAAGAGGAAGATTATCTTAAAGATAGCCTTGACAAGTGTTGCCTAAGGCTTCAAGGGTGCACACAGGAAGCTGGAGAGAGGGAGGGCTGAATTGCTTGGCAAAGTGGTATGCTTTAATAATTTGTATTATGCCACCTTACCGTTACTAACTATTACTCAGTAATTCACACATTTCTTTGTTTAGAAACGATGATTCTGCTCATGTTTTGAGGAATTTTGACGATGAAGCTCAAGCAATGAAGTCCCCTCGTAATTGTGCTTGGATGATGGAAGAAGCTTACTTAACTGGAGTTGTTATCTTTTCATTAAGTTTGTGTAATACTAAGCAAAGAATATATGCATGTAGATGATATTAAGAGATCGATACGAATAGATAGAGCACTATTGAATGCTTTGATTGATTTTTTATTATTTGAGAAGTAGCCTATTAATGGATATAAACAGGAAATGAGACATCATTTAATAGAATAAAAAGCGATTTTAAAATGTATTAAAACACAAGAAAACGACTAACAAAACTGATGTATTTTGTGAAATTATACATTGTTATTCATAAAAAGCGATTTTAAAATGTATTGAAACACAACAGAATGACTAACAAAACTGATGTCTTTTGTGAAATTATACATTGTTATTCATAAAGAAATTGATGTTGTAATCTTTTTAGACATCATTGCTTTCAAATATACTAATTTAAATATATACATATAACATTGTTTTTATAAATATTAAATGTTGTATACTATTTTTTAAACGAAATAACAAGACAAAATACAAAGGAAAAGTTAATAAACATGAAATGAATCGTCTACAATTGATGTAAATAAGATATTACAATATTGTATTTGGAAAAAATATCGATGTTAATGTGAATCTTTTTATTGCTCTACATATCCTTAGATAGCTAAAAATGCAAAATAATAATGTTTTAACATTAGGTGAATCAATCAAAATGTAATTATATTCATGCATTTAAGTCTATATTACAAAGAGAAACGATGTTATAAATAATTATAGACATCGGTTTATAACTGATGTAGTAAAGTTTGGATTTTTAACACCACCCACTAACACGACGAATTTTTTTTTGTTTAACATCGGTTTATACCCGATGTCTATGAACAGAATTCTAGTAGTGCACTAATATACATCCACATCATTAGTTTTTGTCACGTCTTAGTAACCACCACCTCCACTGACCGGCCACCCCACTAATTCCACCAAAACATTTCAAAATTTTAAAATGATTTCCCTAAATTAACGAATGAAATTCAACCAAATACTAACATAACATTTATTCAATTAATAAAAATAAAAGGAATGGTATACTTAATGAATAAAACTTTATGATATCTTTTTTCTACAATTCATTTCCAAGTTATCAAAATATAAATAAAAAATATTTTTGAAAAATAGAAAAAATTGTTACTTTTAGTATTCAAAATCGTATGACAATAATATAATATTTTTTGAATATTTTTAATGCATTAGCCTGTGATATTTATGCATATAATCCTATGATTTTCCTTCCTTCTTAGTTCTTATGTTCTTTATTTTTAATCAAAACCATTCAAATATATAGGTAAGAAACATCCACCATAATAAAGGCTTGTACATGATATGAAAATAGTTTTTTTCTTATAATCATATGTTTATAGGCACGCCTAAAAACAATCAATTGTCATCTTGATTACATTGGGTTAGCATTTATCTAGGGTTAGCACTTATCTTTACTACTCCCTCCGATCAGAAATAATTAAATTAGAACGTAAACTATACCCGTGTCTTAGACACGAGACTCCCACTAGTAGAGTTTTAAAATAAAAATGTATCAAAAGTCAAACAACTAATATTTTAAAATGGAGGAAGTAAAAAAATGGATAAAGACTTTTTTGTTAACATAAATGCTTTGTATATACTTTACGAGTTTAGGACCAACACTATTGTGCGGTCTATTTTTTAAAATTAATACATTTAATAATAAAAAAATTCTGTAAGTAAACTTTAAACTCTAAATACCCCTCACATCTAAACATTGTTAATTATTATATGGTGAACGGTAAAAATGAAATCTATGGGAGTCGAGCATTTCCTTTATGTCTTTCAATTAGCAATTAATTACTAACGATATATATGAAAATCAAAACATAACCACCTGATCGGCAAATCCTATCGGTATATGTAATCGGTTGTATTTATCTTATCGGTATATATGATTGTTTCTATTTATTAATTATTAATTACTTTACCATTTATAAGGACATTAATTTGATTTAAAATTAATTAATTAACAAATCCTATCAACATATATGAAATCATAACCACATGTTCGACAAATCCTATCAGCATATATGAATTATCGTCTTAGGCTCCCATAGTTAATTAAATCACGTACCTACCATACGACTATAATCGACATTTGGACTCAAAATCAAATCGAACTCGACAAATTGAAATTCGTGCATCAGAATAAACGGTTGCTCAATCTGAGTGATAGAAGTATTATTTGATAGATTACATAGGTCTTAATATTGTATAGTGGGCTAAAAGCCCATTAAGGCCCAATACCTTTGTAACCTATATATATGTTATATTAATGAATGAAAACCCTCAAGGAAGACTTTACATCAATTCTACAATCCTACATGCTATCACAGTCTTTTCTTCCTCACGGAACCCTAATTTGATCCTCCCAGCCCACTCCTCTTCTTCCGCCGCCGGCGTCGTCCCCTCGCCTCACCGGCCTCGCCGCCCTTCTCCTCCCTGTCCTGCCTTGCCACCGCTCCAATTGGAATTCCACGGTCAACCTCTCTCTCGCCTCTTGCTAATTAGTTAACAAAATAGCCCTTGCTAATTACTCTTTGTTATTTGATTGCACCCATCACCGCGGCCACCATCCCCCACAACCTCTCTCTCACCTTTTTTTTTATTTTTCCAAAAAAAAAATAAAAAATTATGCATCGATACTCTGGATATCCTACCCCTCGACATGTCGGTACTCAGGCCTCTTTGACATCGCCTGACCCAGGCTATGTTCCGTCAGCTCTGCATCACGCCTTCTCCTCTACGCAGCCGACATCTTCAGACTCTTCTTGGTACATGGACACTGGTGCCACCTCCCACATGACGAACTCATCAGATAACCTCTCATCTATTTCTTTTAAGGGCCTTGCCCACTCTATTATCGTCGGAAATGGTGGTCGTCTTGCTACTTCGGGAATTGGCCATGCCAAATTACAGACCTCAACCCACCCAATACACCTCAACAATGTCCTTATTGCCCCAAAGATTGTCAAAAACCTTATCTCTGTCCGTCGGTTCACTACTGACAACAACGTTTCCCTTACGTTTGATCCCTATGGTTTCTCTGTGAACGATCTTAATACGGGGGTTACTCGCATGAGATGTAACAACACCGGGGAGCTCTACCATGTCACACCACCTCCTGCGTCCAGTCAGTCGTGCCCAGTCGCCCTCTCGGCATCGTCGTCCAGCCTATGGTATGCACGCCTGGGCCATCCCAGCGCTGCTGTTCTAGATGTCCTCCGTTCCCAGAGTCTTGTCACCTGTACTAAAGACCCACGCTCTGGTTTATGCTCTTCCTGCCAACTAGGCAAACATACCAGACTGCCGTTCCAATGGTCTTTGACCTCTACCCTTGCTCCCTTTGATATCATTCACAGCGACATTTGGACCTCTCCCGTGCCTAACAAGGAGGGTCACAAGTACTACCTCTTATTTCTTGATGATTACACTCATTACTTATAGGTCTTCCCGTTGCATTTCAAGTCCCAAGTAATTTCTGTCTTTGCCAGATTCCATACCTACATCAAAACACAGTTTCACATGTCCATCAAATGTTTCCAATGTGACAATGGTCGTGAATTTGACAACAAAGACTTTCACTCCTTCTTTTCCGCAAATGGGATCTCCTATCGCTTGTCTTGCCTCTATACTTCTCAGCAGAATGGCAAGGCAGAAAGAATCATCAGAACCATTACCAACATGATGCGCTCTCTTCTCTTCCACGCATCTATTCCCCTTCTCTATTGGCCTCACGCCTTATCCACCACATGTTATCTCCTAAACATTCTCCCTTCCATTACCCTACACCATCGCTCGCCAGCTCAGACAATTTATTACGCCGAGCCTATGTATGATCACCTTCGCACCTTCGGGTGCTTGTGTTTCCCAAACCAGTCCTCCACGGCCCCGCACAAGCTTCACCCGCGCTCCACTCCATGTGTCTTCCTAGGCTATCCGTCTGATCATCGCGGTTACATTTGCCTCGATATCAAGACCCACAAGATCATTCTCTCACGTCATGTCACCTTTGATGAGTTGCAATTTCCCTTTGCGTCTCCCACGCCCCCTGTGTCTCCGGCAAAGTCTGAGTCACCATTCCCTCACTTCCTTTTTTCCCAGAGATCTCCCGGTGCTCATGCTTCTCCCCCACCACCACCACCACCACCACCCCCCACCACCAGACCACACACCCGCAGCGTCTCCGGTGTCTTCCGACCCCGTCAGATCGTCTCCATGACCACCGCCCATCACCCTGCTATCCACCTCCCATCACCCCGCCAAACAGCCTCCCGTCACCTACGTGCGGCGCCCGCCGCATGTACAAATGTTTCGCCCGCAGCCTTAAACCCTTCCCTGGCGGCGCCCACCGCATGTACAAATGCTACGCCCACAGCTTTACACCCCTCCCTGGCAGCGGCCTCCGCAAGTCATGCGGCGCCCGCCGCAACCCTCGCCGCCTTTGACCCGCCCGCCGCCTCTTCCCCTTGCTTAGCCCCTCTTGCCCCCGTCCTTCCCGACTCTCATTCACCCTCTGTCCCCACCCAGACCTCCCTCTCCCCCGTTCCCACCTCCCACAAAACAGCCCTCCTCGACCCGAATTGGCAGGCGGCTATGCTCGACGAATACAGGGCCCTTACGAAGAATGGTACTTGGGTTCTTGTTCCTCGCCCTTCTGAGGCGAACGTCATTCGCTGTATGTGGCTTTTTCGTCACAAGTTCCACTCTGATGGGACGTTGGAGCGCTACAAGGCCCGTCTTGTGGTGAACGGTAGATCTCAGCAGGCCGGTATTGATTGTGATGAGACCTTCAGCCCTGTGGTCAAGACTGCCACTATCCGAGTGGTCCTGAGTCTGGCTCTGTCGCGCAACTGGGCTATCCATGAGTTAGATGTCAAGAACGCCTTTCTGCATGGTCATCTGAACGAGACAGTTTACATGTTTCATCCGTCGGGGTTTACTGATGTTGAGCGTCCAAAGCATGTCTGTCTCCTCAAGCGCTCTCTATATGGTCTGAAACAGGCTCCGCGGGCGTGGTTCCAGCGTTTTGCCTCTCATCTGCTCTGTTTGGGTTTCACTGGCAGCCGTTCGAATACGTCTTTATTTATCTATCGCAGAGGCTCAGACTTGGCATTCCTGCTGCTATATGTCGACGACATCATTCTCACCGCCTCTTTTGATGCTCTTCGGACGTCGATAATCTCGCAGTTGAGTGCGGAATTCTCCATGTCTGATCTGGGTCAGCTGTCTTACTTCTTGGGAGTTGTTGTTCAGCGGCATGCGTCTGGTCTGTTTCTCTCACAAAGTATGTATGCTGCAGAGATTGTTGCTCGGGCTAAGATGGTCAACTGTAATCCCGTCGCGACCCCAGTCGATACATCCAACAAGCTCAGTGCTCATTCTGGTCCTTTGGTTGACGATCCCACACTGTACAGGAGCCTCGTTGGTGCTCTTCAGTATCTCACTTTCACCAGGCCTGATATCAGTTACGCCATTCAGCAGATCTGCTTGTTCATGCATGCCCCTAGGGAACCTCACTTTCAGGCTTTGAAGCGGATCATCCGATACATCAGCGGCACCCTCGAGCTCGGCACCACCATCACTCCTTCCTCTAAGCTTGATCTTGTGGCTTACACTGATGCGGATTGGGGTGGTTGTCCAGACACACGTCACTCCACATCTGGTTACTGTGTCTTCCTCAATGACACTCTTGTATCTTGGTCATCCAAGTGTCAGTTCGTCGTGTCTCGCTCCAGCGTTGAAGCCGAATACATGGGTGTTGCCAACGTTGTCTCCGAGTGCTCTTGGCTCTGCAATCTCCTGCTTGAGCTACGATGCCCCTTGCAGAAGGCCACTCTGGTCTACACTGACAACGTCTCCGCCGTCTACCTGGCTAGCAACCTAGTCCAGCATCAACGCACGAAGCACGTTGAGCTTGATCTCCACTTCGTCAGGGACAAGGTTGTCATTGGACATGTCCGCGTTCTACATGTCCCGTCCTCTTATCAGTACGCTGATATATTCACCAAGGGTTTACCTAGACAGTTGTTCATTGATTTTCGTTCCAGTCTCACTGTACGGACCCCTCCCGTTTTGACTGAGGGGGTTTGATAGATTACATAGGTCTTAATATTGTATAGTGGGCTAAAAGCCCATTAAGGCCCAATACCTTTGTAACCTATATATATGTTATATCAATGAATGAAAACCCTCAAGGAGGACTTTACATCAATTCTACAATCCTACATTACTGAATAGTAAAATACGATGTTTGAATGGACTACATCGTACTTTAACGGTATGTTCGTAAACTCCAAAATCCTTAATGGAATATGTAAGCCCTTCTACCATGTAATCAACCATGGTTAAATATTTCTCTGTAACGGACGCTTGTATCTTCGAACCCTGCACATAAGGTTGTAAATGTAAATATTTATGTGTGCAAATAAATGTAAACATCGCCCAATACCAAATTTCAAGAAATCGAAACTAAATAAAAGAGGGAAAATATAAAGTACGAAGGAGTCATCAATTGGTACGTCTGAAGACTAATTCGCTTAAACACACTAATGCTAGAAGAAAGGATGGAAAAAACTAACAAAAGGTGATCTATTTATTAGGTGAAGTGGGCATAGATATGATGATGATGATTTTTATATATTTTTGATTTCGTAGTCTAGGACTTTCGGTGACTATAGTTACCGAAGTTGAAATATAACAAACCTAAAGACAGACATCGATCATAAATATTAGTGTAAACAAATTAACCAAGCTTTAAACATAAATACCTTTTCATCTATCAAAACCACTTTTTCCTCCATCCCGGGCTACTGGACAACCTATCAACGATCTTCCCGTCCAGAGAGGCGGACACCATTCCCTCCCCATGCCTCAAGGAAAGAATGGAGAAAAGATGATCCAACGTTGGCGCCTGCTTAATGGCAGCACAACGCATAATATATACCGCTAGATACATCCACACGTTGAAAGCAAGTTGGGCAGGACATTGGTTTATATGAGCTAAAAATTCCACGTACAGCGGGGGAAGAAGGAGACGGAACCCTTGAAGCAGGTTGTCTAGGTGGACTACCACATGATCCTTATATTCATTTAAACATCCCCTGCCACCGACGGCCAAACCTATCTCTACCCCAGCCGGCCACGGGTAAAGTCTAGCCACCTCTTCCAGGTGCTTAGCATTTAGAATCGACTCCTCGCCCAGCGTTTTCCGTACAGTAGGAGCTACGCGATCTAAAAATATTGTTGGAGGGGGAGGGGGCGCCCAGAAGGTATAACATTCACAGAAACTACAGCTGTCGGCCTCTGTTCGGTCATAAGGGGCAGTGCGAAGTCGCCCGAAACCACCCGGACATGCTTTTTAGACTTTTTTTGTACGCGAGACGACTCGCCCTTTCCAAAGTCATTTATGGACTCTGAGGTATGACAGTATTCGGGGTGATTCCTTTCCAAAGGGTGCTTAAAGGTTCCTGCCATCTACCGCCTCTTCGCAAGGGGACCGTCCCCAGTGTTTGCCCTCTTTCTCTTTTCCTCCCGAACCTTGTTGCTTGGAGGAACAGGAGTCGGGCTCGCCGCAGATTCCGAACCTACATCGGTATGAGAACTGGTGCGTGAGGAACTAACTTTTTCATATTTATAGCTTACGCTGCGATTTTGGCTATCACTCTCCTAAGACATCTTAATTTTAAAGAGGAAGGAAAATCTCCTGGAAAAAACGCAAGAAAAAGAAACATTAACAAAGGGTAAAACCACATTTTCAACATCGCGAATAAATAAATTTGGCGCCAAAAGGCCCTCTTAAAGACTCATTTTGGCGCCTCACGCGCCCCCCCAAATGGACGTTGAAAAGACATCTTCCCCTCCACGGAACGACAACTAAAAGGCGCCTTTTCATCGGAGATACTCCACGAAGCCCGAAGAGATCGCTAGGGGTCGCCCAGAAAAGTCAAAATACAACACTACCCCCTCTCGACGCCACCTTACTACGACTAACTACCAATCGGCCACTCCCCAGAGGTCAGTTACGACTAAGGAGGCCAAGTGGAAAGTCAGGGGCGAAGCACCAGGCGCGCCCCGATCGCCACCCCATAACCGCCACTGGTTTCAGTTTTTCCGAGTAAACCTAAAAATCTCGAGAGGATGACGCAAACGTGGGAAATCAAAAAGAACAAAAGAAAGATCAAAGACAAACTTACTTGAGCAACTACGAAAAGGAAGCACTGAAAAACTTAGTAAACCAGGAGCAAACCGCCACCAAACACCAATCTCAGCTCTTCGGAAGACACAGGAAACCCTTGAAAATCCCTCTATCTTCCCTCCTCTTTGGAAATTCAGAAATGAAGAATGAGAATGAGCGAGAATAAGAATCTCATTTATAGGTCCCTGTGGGGCCAACCGGCCCAATGGGCCGAAAGGGCACGAATAGGCCACTAGTACAAATATAGAGGGTGGAGCACGGCAAGTTGGGTACGCTTTTTGACAAGCGTGCTTATTTTTTTATTTTAAGCACGATTTTATATTAAAAGTGTGTTCCCAACCCCAAATTCAACTAAAAGCAACACACTTTTTCATAAAACCGTTCTCGTTTATTTCTAAAAAAATATTTAGACCGGTTTTCATGTAAAGCGTGTTTAAAAAAACTTAAAACGAACACGGTTTAATTTTCAAAGTGTGTTCCCAAAACCAAATTTGACTAAAACAAACACACTTTTCTATAAAACCGTTCTCGTTTATTTGTAAAAAAATATTTAACCCGATTTTCGTGTAAAGCGTGCTTAAAAAAATTACAACGAACACGGTTTAATTCTCAAAGTGTGTTCCCAAAATCAAATTCAACTAAAACGAACACGCTTTTCTATAAAACCGTTCTCATTTATTTCTGAAAACTACTAAGCTCGATTTTCGTGTGAAGTGTGCTTAAAAATAAATTAAAACGAACACGGTTTCATTTTACAAGTGTGTTCAAAAGCCAACTTTAACTAAAATCAACACGCTTTTCTATAGACCCGTTCTCGTTTGTTTCTAAAGGAATAATTAGCTCGGTTTTCATGTAAAGCGTGCTTAAAAAAATTAAAACGAACACAATTTTATAAGAAAAGTGTCTTTCCAAAACCAAATTTAACTAGAGGGAACACATTTTTCTTTTAAAGCGTCCTCATTTATTTTTATAAATCGTTCTCGAAATTATTATTTTTATATTTAGAGTTTTTTTTTAGTAATTAGATTAAGTAAATGCACAAAGTTACAACAAAATTTTGTAGCTCGGGTGGCAGGAGTGTAAAGTGGACGAATTCAGTATGAGGGTGCAAGAGGTATTGGGTTCGACTCTTGGTTCGAGTGCGAAAGAGGTCTTGAGAGAAATATAAAAGAGCACACTTTTTATTTAAAGCGTGCTTACAGAAATATGAAAGAGCACACTTTTCATTTAAAGCGTTCTTATTATTAAGCACGGTTTGAAAAAAAAATGTGCTAAAACTTTTTTTTAGCACACTTCAATTGAAGCGTTCTTATAATTGGTTGTATGACAATTTTAAGAAAGCTTCAACACAATGCCGTGCTTAAAATATGGGATCACGATTAAATAGTAAGTGTGCTTGTTTGGGAGCGCACTCACTATAAGCACAGTACGAGAAGTGTGCTCAAATGCATTAAAAAAGCGTGCTCTGGTCCCCCTTTTTGTACTAGTGGGCCCAAGAAAGGTTCATCTGGTGGACTAAGAGCTTTAGTGAAAAGCATCGTACTGGTCGAAACCTAATCGCGAATATAAGTATTACTCGCGATCCGGTTACGAGGAGATATGACGATGCCATAGAAAATAGGTTATATAATAAACACGGGATATTACGTCATAAATGGGTCACCCAACGCAAAAGGATGGTTGGTCCCACCATTAGCACTTCGCGAGCAAAGTATCCATCCAGACTTAAAGAACTAGACTTAGAACCCCCAATATCTATTAACCTTTACTTCCCTCGCGAATCAAAACCAGTATAGGAATCAGAGCTAACTCTCCTTTGTAACTCGTTAGCCTCCGAAGACCTAGCAAGCAGCTCGCTGACGCAGGCACCTCGCCTCTAAAGGCTCCACGTGTATTGTCTATGCCCCTAAGCGTGTGGGCATGCGCTACATGTGTCCTACGTAGAACCACGAGATTGCAAGTCAGTTGCTCGCTTGGTTTCCCTATAAATACCCCCCTCCGAGTTCAGAACTGGGGATCCGATTCCGAAGATAAAAAAGGCGTAAGAGCTCTGATAATCCCTCGGATCTAAAACCCCCGGAGTTGAGTTCTAGAGATCCTCGGTAGAATAATAAACTCATAACCTTCATCGCTTGGAATAATAAACTCACAAACTAATCATTGTCCCATCAGGCTAAGGCTCGCATGTATTTTAAATGCATTATGTCGTCACAAGTGAGGTAATAAGTATAGGCGAAATCCCATGAACGCTTCAAATAGTACTACCATGATGATGTTTGTCTTGATTCTTTGTTTCGCATGGACTCAATCTTTTATCATGGTGTATTTCAGTCTACTAATGCACCTTTTCATTATTTTGTTATTTCATATAATATATCATAATAATTAATCTGTCCGTCGATTCATCGACCTATTGTAAAACCAACCGGGCAATGTGGTAAATGACTTCTCAAATATTTTCATGTACAAAAAAGATATACTTTGTATATTTATATACATAGAGAGAGCGGACAGGGGTTTGGATCCCATAAATTTGATCATCAAATTCATGAGTGGAGTTGGGTTTTACCCTCACAAAAAAAGAATTAAAAGAAAAAGGGAAAAGGAAAAAGGGTGAGGGTGGGGGTGAAGGAGGGGTCCAAATTCAACAATAGATTATTGTTTTACGGTTGAGATTTGCGCAACTCAACTAAATTTGATCGTCAAATTCATGGGATCCAAATCAAGTGGAGGGAGGGGGTACGGGTAGGATGATACACATACACCAAGTGTATATTGGTGTATCTTTTTTCCATGTGTAAAATTTTATAAAATTTATCCACTACTTTTAAAATTGTAAAAATTAACCTTAAAATTTTTCTTTAAAACTCTATTATACCCATATTATAAAGAATAAACCCTAAAAATTTCAATAACCACTAATGATACCCTAAATTTTAAATGGTGAACCCTAGAAAAATAAATTTTCAAAAAAAAAATGGTGTATACATCATACCCCGAAAAAGGCTACAAATACAATTGGTGTATGTATACACCATTTCTACTATGGAGGGAGTAGTATACGGAGCATCCGACAAATTAGTTTGCTACCACCGAAAAGACGGAAGAAAGAGGAGGGAGAACGACATCATAGACACGTGGCGGAATCTGGTACATCCATAAGGGACAACTCTACACACACACCAAGTGTATGTTTAAATTCTACACCACCAATTATGAATTGCCATTTGTCTTATAAAGAGAATAAAAGAAAAAAAAAGAGTTAAATTTTGTTTTTAATCCAAAAATTTCAAAAGTAACCGCAATTTTTTTTCAAAGTAACCACAATTGAAATTTTCAACCTCAAATAATTTTAATTTAAATTATTTTCATCGGACCAAGAAAAAAAGACTTTTCCTTCATTTTTGTATAGTATTTAGAAATAATTAAGTTACTTTTCATTTAACATTTAAATTACTACTGTATTAAAATTTTAAATATGTGATTAAATTTAATATTATAAAAAAAATAGAAACATGTTTAAGCTAATTTAGATTTAACCTTTCAAATTACTATTAATATTTTAAATATGTGATTAAATTTGTTAATATTTTCAAAATTAAGGATTATATGTAAAAAAAATATTTTTTTCCCAGTGTCATTTACTTTGATCAATTCTATTTCTCATAACACTTATTTATAGAATCATATTTTTCCCAGCAAAATGAAAAGAATAAGATTTACAATTAAAAAAAAAAAGCAATCACGTGGGTAGTACTTAGTAGTAACTACCTTTAAAAATCCTTACTTAATCAAAAAAAAAAAAAACATTCATTTTAATGTACACGTGGCCAATTGTAATTGAAGGTGTATGGATGAGGGGATATGTGTATCACCCTCCATTCATAAGGTAAAACGAAGAGTCCACAGATGACCCCCACGCTCTGCCGGCTCACACCTCATGTGTCGGCAGTTGACGCTTCACGGCACTGTTTCCTAATCCTTTGCCCCTTTTCTATTCTACAGCAGTACATTTCTACGGGATTATTTTTTTTTACTACGGAGTAGCTCATTTCGATAATTCTGATGAAACAAAAACTAAAAGTGATAATAAACTATTACCTCCGTCCGATAAAACATGTCATTTTACTCAAGCTTTTTTAAGAGATAAAAACTATATAAAATATCTAGCTTTTTTAATACTATTTTTTTTAACAATTTCGTAGTTATTATTAATAAGTACAAACTTGTTGAAAAAATTTATAAAAAATAAATATTTTATATAGTTTTTATCATTCTAAAGAAGCGTGCGTGAATAGTAAACGACATGTTTTGACGAACGGATGCAGTAATAATCTTTTTTTTTGACGAGGTAAGAATTCAATCGACAGGCAGACCTGACTTCTCGAGTGACCGACAAAGTCAGCAAACGGCGAACCGTCAAACATACAATCTAAAAAAGAAAGGTGCAATATAAAAAGTGGCAAATAAATAGATCTAAGCGAAAAAATAAACATATCCCTAATAAGCTGGGGACAATATAGACTATAACCCGATGACAAGCGTCACGAGTTTTAAAAATAAGCTTTTCCCCCTCCTTTTTCAAAACCTAAATCTCAGTTTTAACAAGAGTGAAAAAATTGATCGGTGTAAAAAGATTGAAAAGTTGGAGAAACTATTCAATTTCTAAAAAATGTGAGAATAGATAGAATTAATTAGAGTAAAATTAGTAGTAATAAAAACAAAATCGGATCTGTTTTTAAATAAAAGTCTTTAATTTTTTTTTTTGAAAAAAGTATATACGATATTAATGTAACTTTGATAAAGATAAATAATTAAATATCAATTTATTACTGAAGTGATTAAGAAGTTCATTAAATCAGGTGAACATTTGGATAAAAAAAATTAAAGTGATACAAAAAATAATAGTTTAACCGTGTTGTACACTTTTGTCACTCTACTAAAAAAGCAAATGTTGCATACAAATTTAGGTGACCTGATCCATTCAGATGTCATCGGCAAATGTGGCATTCTACCTACTTAAAGACACACCTTCGCCACTCTACTAATACTCCGTAGTGATATCAGAAATTGTTAGATAGGGAATTAGAACATTTGTTAAGCAAGCAACAAAGTCAGGAATTCTTTGACTAGCCAGAATGGGATATTGAATTCCCCTTCTCAAATGTGGAGTATGGGGTCTTCTTCCTCTGAGCCTTCTAAAAAATTCATTTTTCTTTCTAAATGAAAAATTAAAGCAATTCAAACAATGTAGATCGTGGGCCATATATTTAATTTTTCACACTTTTTAAGAAATACAAATAAAAATATACTTATATCTCGATCTAATTATTACAGAGTATTTTATTTTCTCACTTTAAAAAAAATACAACTAATAAATGCTAATCATTACTCCCTTCGGTTGGAAATAAACTACGTAGTATACTAAAAAAAAATTGTAAATGGAAATAGAAAACCCTCTTTTTGCTGAAAAGAACGCGCCGACACGTGAAACTCTACCTCCCTCAAACCCCCAACCCAGAAACCCTAGATCCAGAAATCTCGACGAAAGCTCGAGTGCATTCACTGAGAATTTCACTGCGGAAGTGACATTCAAGCCTTCAATCAACCAAAACAACCATTGTTTATTCAAATCAAAGGCTTTAGCCTTCGGGATCTGGCACAAAATCTGGAAAACAGGATGGGGTGGAGTGTGGTGTGGAATTCGGGCTTCCTCTGGCTTCCCTCTCTCCCGATTTCATCGACGGGTAGCCTCTACAACAATCATTGCTCTCTCAAGAAATCAATCTTCTAATGGCTCTCTCTCTAGAGGTCGGATGCGATGGGACGAGCCCTCTGACCGGCGTGGACTTCTGTGGCCTCGCAAGCTTGGCATTTCGGATCCGGCCTTCGGGATTTGCCTTCGCCATCACCACCTACTACATCTGATGGTTCCCCAGGGTTTTGCCATCGCCTCTGGCAGGTATGGCTCTAATAACCCCTCTCTTTTGGATTTCCAGTTGCCTTCTGGATGTGTGAACTCTCTCAATTACTCGCTCTCTTGCATCCTCTATTTAAGCTTCCATGCTCTAACATTAAATGTCCACAAAACTACTTATCTGTTCCTGCTCTTCTCTGCTACAAATATTCCTTTCTCTGCTCGCTCTGAATTCTACTATCTGTTTTTAAGCTTACTTTGTCTTGCTCCAATGGAGTCAAACAAAATCGATAAAGGGAAGGGGATTCTCTTAGAGGATCCACCGACACCCATTAAAAACAAAACCAAAGGGAAGGGGGTCCTCTCCGAGGAACCACCGACACCCAAAAAAACCCACAAGAAACCAAAAGTTCCTAAGCCACTGAAAAGTGACAAAGGAAAAGAAAAGCTGGACTTAAGCTCTTTCTTCACCCAATTACAACAGTTCCAACCACAATACCGTTTTCCAACCAAAGCCAGGCTCTATGGGAGAGCTTTTGGTGCTCCCATAGATTTCAAGAAACTTGAATCTAAACTCAATTTCGATTGGAAGGGTCTATCTGGTGATCTCCAAATTGTTGAGCTTCCAAACCATTGGTTTGAGGTAAGGTTTACTGACCCAACTGATCTTCTTATTATCTGGGAAGCAAGACCTTTTCATGTCTATGGCCAACTCATTATTTTGAGGATTTGGTCAGATGCTTTTGATCCAATCACTGAAAACTCCTTTACCATTGATATGTGGGTAAGAATCACCTCAATTCCTGATGCATACAAAAAGCCTGGAGCCTTAGCCCTTATCATAGAAAAAAACAAATTTGGTACCCTAATCAAAACTGACCAAACTGTGGATCCCAGTGCTAGATATGCTAGGCTTTGTATTAACCTGGATCTTGCCTTACCTATGTCTAACATAATCCTAATCCCTGTCAACCCACTTGAGGTGTCTGCCCATGTCATATGGTTTGAAGAATTCCCTGAGGGTTGTGGCAATTGTGGGGGTCAAGACCACATTTTCAACCACTGTCCTAACTTTATCCCTAAACCAAAAAAATTTCAAGTTACAATCAAAAAGCCAAACAACATGATCCCCAAACCTGTTATGGGAGATGCCTGGGCTACCATTGGGAAAAAAGGAAAAGTTCTAAAGCTTCCTAACCCCATCCATGCATTTGGCAACAAACCCTACTTATCTGGTAGAGGGGGTGTGGCCATTGCTTTTGAGACCATTTCAAATTCTTCAAACTCATCCATTGGTTCTAAGTCCCCAACTGACACAAGCACCCTCCCTAACACCCCAGCTCACACCACACCTTCTGTATTGCCTACTGCTGCTGTATTGCCTGGTCCAGGAATCCCTCCCTCCACGGCTGGCCTTACTGGTAACCCTGCAGGTTGGATGCCTGTAGCTGGTTTCAGTGTTGGCCCTGTGGGGGTTGGCATTCCTGGTCCCTCTGCCTCTGGCATACTCACTACTGAGCACCATCCCAGCTCTGAACCTATTGAGATTTCTGACTATGAGAATAACAAAACCTCTGATGATGATCCTATGGATGCTGTCTTTCCTCTCCCTAACCCACAAGACTTCAATGAGATTGGAGCCGAAGTAAACTCAGAAATCCTTCCTTGTCTCCTCTATGACTATGAAGAGAATGACCTGCTTGGTGGAGATTATGATGAGGGGCACTATTTGCTGGATGAACCCATGACTGATCACCATGTTGATCTGATCTCTGAGCCTTCATTTCACTCTCTTCAATCCAACACTTCCCTGATGAAGATGCTCACCACCTCTGAAGCTCCACTAAAGGATTCCTCTACTTCAGGCTCTCTCAAAAGGAAGGCTGTGGGTGGGGATGATGACACGGCTAGCTCCATCCTGAAGAGGGGCAAAAACATTGAGTGATCAATGAATTACAAGCTTTTGCCAAACAATGGGTTACCAAGACCTGACCTAGGGGTCTGCTGTGATGATCTCAGTCTATCTCCATCACCTTTTGAGAATAATCCACTAACTTTTGTAAAGAACTCAAGTCCTATTTTTTGGCAAAATCTTGATTTGTACTTTGGCAAACCTAGAGCCACTTTGTATTTGGTTATTTTCAAATTATCTATCCTTGTAAGCTGTTGGTTTTGGATCTCTTGGGCCTTCATGTTTCTTTCTCAAGTTGATCCTAATGCTTGTACTCTGCCCCTGTTAATGAATCAAAATCTATATTATGATCTTCTAGACTATCTTAACATGTTTTTTTGGTTTATCTCTAACCAGATCTCAACCATATTACTCATAAATTGCCATCAAATTCTTAATTATTTGACACTAGTAGGCTACCATCAATGCACTGCCACCCTTACCTTAAACCTGAACTCTCCTAAACATGGAGCCTGTCACCTTAACCTTGATGAGTTCTTACAAACCTTTTATGTTGAAAAACAAAAACCACACTCTAGCTATCCTAAATCTAACTGTCATAATAAGTATAGTAACTTAACATTAGAACCTTCCTTACTTCTGCCTCAAAGTAGATTACAAACTCACAAGTACCTAAATTATAAAATATATAACTTAGATCTCCTATATGCCATAAAACAAAAACATTCTATTAGGCACCAGCTTTACCTTTACCTATATAATATATCTCCTACTATATCTTGGCATCTATCTAGCTATCTCTACTTATGCTTTATTAGCTACTGGATACAAAGCAACAACTGAACCAGGAGTTATTATCATAGATATAGTGCTGCACATTATTTTGAATTTTACTCTCTTTGGATAATGTGCTCTGCCAGCTACCTTAAAATTCCATTACTAGATTACTTTCTTGCTAATTCTCTATATCTCTCTTGCTGCTGTCGAATTATTCTTTGCCATAAACTGCATCAATACATTGAATATATTGACAACAACCAAACAATTCTGAATAACCATATATGTAAAAGTAGCACTTATCATATTCTTCTTCCTTTATCTATGAACCTTGAGTTAGAATATGAACTTCATTATTATTTAATGGCCTTCTTATTGATAAATCAAACTATATATCATGAATTACTCTACTATCTAAATTGGTGTTTATGGTTATTTCCAATCCTCTTCACTGCTACATCTGCTTGCATATCATCACTAATTATAAACCAAAACCCTTATCATGAACAATGGCTTTACCAGAGAATGGGTTCAATGTTTCTTACTATTAGGACCTCTAATTTACTTCTATCAAGACTGTCACAAAACCATAACAACCTCACCACTGGCCTCAATCAAAACTGTAATGTTGCATTAGATTTTGAAATCATTTACTACTTGAAATTGTGTTTTGATATTCACCATATAAATCTATTACTTAAGTACTTTGTTGAGAGCTCTCTGGATCCCTCTTGCTTTTCTAGAACAATAACTCAGTGTAGGGATACATTCCCTCTACTTAAAACTTGCTTTGCCAAGTTAACACATTACCCTAACCTGCATCACTACTCTATATCTGTTATCACAATTCATTCATATTTGAATTCCTTTAAATATGAATGTATTATTTATCATATCACTCTATACTTATTTATGAATCAATATATATATCCTGAACTCCTCTACTATCTAAACTGCTTTTCATGGTGCTTTGCTAATCAGATTTCAAATTCATTACTAAGACGAATGCCACAAACTCGTTATCACTCGAATTCTGTACACCACCATCACTACACCATCACTGCACAACCTCTGTATCCCTCCTTATGGTTCTTTGCTATTCAGCTTTCACTCTTAGCATTCATAAGAATGCCACAAAATCACTACAACACAGCCTCTGTATCCCTCCTTCTCAGCATTATCTGTTGTGGGCTTTGGGATCTCAGAGGTCACCCCTTTTTTTACCATTATACTTCTGCTTCTTCTGGTATCATAACTCCAACCATAAAACAAAACCCATGTGATGATCACTCGGCATGGCTGTGCATAATTTTACAAATTCTCACTAATAAGGTTTTAAAATTATCCCAATCAGGAGTGTCAAAAAACTACAAATGCTCAACCATTGCTTTAAATAACTACTATAGTGATGTATCAAATTATGATTTGAATTACTACCTGAATATGTGCATTGTTATCTACCTTGGAGACTTCTTGCTAAAATGCTCTGTAGCACATTCTCTGGTAATTTATTACTGTTGTCTTGGATCCTCATATCAGTGCAGGTCTATACTCTATCTACTAGCTACTTGCTTGACTATGATAATGCATTACCTTAAACTGCAGCATCACTCTATAAATGCCATCACCAACCAACCATATCTGTGTAATAACATTTATAAATACATTACTTATCAATTTAATTTATCATTGTCTATGAATCAAAAGCTACATCACAAAATTCTCAGCTATCTAAAAACGTCTCTATGGTACTTTGCTAACCAAATTTCTCTTTTATCTCTTATATTGTCATCATGGTTCATTATTGCTTGCTCCCTATCTGCCTCTTACTGCTGCTTACAAACTCTATCTCAATGCACTTGCTATCTGCTTAGAACATGCTTTGCCAAATTACCACATAACCTTAAACTAAACTTGAGCAAAAATTCTGTTACTATTAACCAAACATATTTGTTCATCTTTATATATGAATATGCTATAAGTCATCATACTAATCATGCTCGAGGGAGTCATTCCCTCGAGGAACAAAATTTTTTACACAATTTGCAGTCTCGTCCTCAGCTTGGCTGGTCTCATGGCCCTTGCCTTGTTGGCTTGGGGTTTCAAACTCATGGAATACTCACACAAATGAACTCAACGGTTCTGCTCTTGATCTAGGCTATCTACATCAAAGACGGCTGCACCAATTCACTTCACAACTTGTGTGAGCGTCCTCTTGCCATCTTCAAAGTTTTAGATGTTAACTGTACTTGGGAAGGATTACCCAATCTGGATTTTAAACAATACTTCAAACCTGGACGCAACAAACAATATAATCCTTACTACTCTAATTCAGCAGGCTATATGATGGATACTTATTTAGTAAACCATTATCGCACGTTTTATGTAAGAAACGATCATTATTATCATTCAAAAGACTTTTATGGACTGTCAAGTATGATTAATTACTTAGAATTTGTCTTGAATACTAGTTATAATAATGACTCATGCCCAATCCAAAACCACTACTATGGTCTTGGGCTTCATCTGCTTCATCTGCATTATAGTGAAACCAGTAAGCAAGATTTGTAGATTAACAACTATATGAATGAGACATCATCACACACATACAGATTTAAACACAACCATAACAAAACTCCTTCAAGTGGAGCAGCACTCAGAGTAGAGATCACACACATACTCGCAACGAAAGACGAAACAAACAACACAAACCATAAACAAATAAGAACCAAAAATAATTGGAGGCTCACTACTCCTATAAACAAGGCTACCAGCCAGAAAAACTACAATGTTCCCCAAAAAAGGTTTAAATGAAGTTTAGCTTTTGGAATATAAGAGGCCTTAGCAGAAAGAACGTTTGGACCCACATTGAAGCCACAACCAAAGCAGAACACATAAAAATCTTAATGCTGGCAGAAACAAAATTAACAAACCCTCCACCAGACAATTGCTGGAGGAAACCGGGATTTGACAGAATGCACTTTATCCCTTCCAATGGCCTAGCTGGTGGCCTTTGTCTTCTTTGGAAAGAATCCCAATTCCACAATGAAACCTTCACAGTTAGAACATCGACAGACCGCATTATTCAAGCAGACTATATAAACACGGCTCTTAAAATTGATGTAGAAATTTTATTTGTTTATGCAACCCCTTATGCAAAGGAAAAAAACGACTTCTGGACCTCACTATCAGACTATATTCGCAACGCTAAGGATTCACTGATTATTATTGGAGACCTTAATGAAATTTTAGAATCTAGCGACAAGCAAGGGGGTAGGACCCCATCAGCTAATAGATTTGCAAGACTACAAGACGCCATCAGAAGTTTCAACCTGGTAGATTCCCCAACTAGCGGGAACGATTACACTTGGAGAAAAAGTGAACATGGCATTGACAACATATTTGAAAAGCTAGACCGCGCTATGGTTAGCCACCCTATCCTAAAGCAATTCCCGAATCTTAGTACAAAGAACCATGCTTTTCTTAAGTCAGATCACGCACAGATCACTTTAGACCTCATGGATAACCGCAGACCAAAATTGCAACCCTTCAAATTTGAAATGGCATGGACAACGAGATCGGACTACGAAATTGTAGTGCGATCAGCATGGAGATTAGACACCCTTGGCTCGAAAATGTTCAAACTAACGAAAAAACTTCAAGAGGTCAAAAGAAAAAGCAAGGTCTGGAGCAAAGTAACATTCGGAAATGTTTTCCGCCAAATCAAGCAAATAGAAATAGATCTGCTAGAATCTCAAAAGAAACTATGCAACACTTACAACCAAAACCTAGATAACAAAATCAAAAGACTAACTTCAAAGCATACTTCCCTCCTCTCCTTCCAACAGAAATATTGGGGGCAAAGGGCGAAAAGAATGCACATAAAATCCATAGACGCCAACACTAAATATTTTCATAAAATAGCAACAGGCAGACGAAATAGAAACATAATAAAGCACCTACAAACCACGGCGGGTATAACACTTACCAACGAAGAAGATATTAGAAACCTCATTAAGCACGATTTTAGCCAAAGATTTACGCAACATGCAAGACAGCAGCCACAAAACAACCTACTCCACCATATAGGGAATGAAATCACAAATGAAGATAATGAATGGCTTACTCGCCAAGTCACGAACTCCGAAATTAAAAATGCAGTCTTCAGCTTAGCCAACGACAAATCACCGGGCCCAGATGGCTTCTTCAAAAAGTACTGGCATATCGTGGAACCGTCAGTCATTAAAGCAGTTAAAAGTTTCTTTCTGAGTGGAAGGATCCTGAAACAAACAAACCATACGTTCATAGCACTAATCCCAAAGATAGATAACCCAACCACAACATCTCACTATAGGCCTATTAGTCTCTGCACAACAACATATAAAATTATATCCAAAATTCTAGCTTCAAGACTCAAAAGGGTAATCCCCAAAGTAACCAATCCACTACAAAACGCATTCTCTTCAGGCAGATCAATACAAGATAACATCCTAATCGCAAATGAAGTCTTCCACTCCTTCTCAAAGAAAAATGGAAAATCTGGTTGGATGGCTGTAAAACTTGATATGGAAAAAGCATTCGATATGGTCGACTGGAATTTCTTAATCTCCATTATGTCAAAATTTGGGTTCTCGCCCAAATTCACTCTTTGGATCAAAGAATGCATAACCACTGTCACCTACTCGGTACTAGTAAATAATGAACCTACTGAAATTTTCTTTCCTGAGAGGGGAATACGTCAAGGGTGCCCGCTTTCCCCTTATCTCTTCTTGATTATTTCGGAAATTCCGGCCCGTGGGTTACAACATGAATCGGAAAAACCACAGAGTCACCTAGGTATCAAACTGACGCGAGGAGGAACAAAAATTTCTTTCTTAGCCTTCGCGGATGCTATCGTCATCTTTGCATCAGCAACCAAAACCGGCTGCGACCAAATTAACAAAATTCTAACCGATTACTCTGCTATTTCAGGACAAAAGGTAAATAGGCATAAATCCCAATTCCAAGCATCTAAAAACGTAACAACCACACAAAATAACCTAATTAGAAACGAGCTAGAAATAGCACACACCCCCAAGATGGGTACATATTTGGGTTTCCCCCTAATCGAAGGAAGAATGAAAAAGGAAGAATTTACGGAACTTCTAACAAACACCAAATCACAACTCCACAGATGGAAGGCGAATTGCCTCTCTCAAGCTGGGCGTTGTACTCTAATCGAAACAACACTATCAGCCAAGCCTCTAAACATAATGCAATGCTTTATGCTGCCAAAATCAGTCCATACAGAGCTTGATAAGATCAACCGAAACTTCCTCTGGAACAAGGGACCCAACCACAAACCCCTCATCGGTTGGTTTGAGGTTTGCAAAACAAAGGAAAATGGAGGACTAGGGCTGCGTAGCTCCGAGGATATGAATTCTGCACTTCAGATGAAATTACTATGGAAACTACTAGCGGAACCAACTAGCCCTTGGGTCAAACTAATCAAAGAAAAATACATTAAAGACCAAAACATACTCACATATCAAAAGCAGGGTACCTCTTCCTGGCAATGGACTCAGTTAATAAAATTAATATCGTTGTTTAAACAAGGACTAAATTGGTCTATTGGAGACGGAGCCTCTATTAAGTTCTGGCAAGACCAATGGTTAGGTCAAACACCGATTAAATCAGCTATCTTAGGAAATCAACACATAGACGATACAATCAACATAAAATATTTTCTCAACGACGACAAAACTTGGAACCAAAATAAACTACACGCAGAATTACAAAACATAATTCCAAACAACCTAATTGAAATTATCAAAACGATACCAGTACCACAGCACATCCATGTTGACAGGCTTTATTGGAAATGGAGCAAGAATGGCTGGTCCAGCACCAAGTCTGCAATCGATATGATACACAACCACAAGAAGCATGAAACATCAAATACAAATTGGGTATGGGGACTTGATATCCCACCGAAAATAAAAACATTCCTATGGAAAATCCTGAAGAACGCAGTGCCCACCTCTGTCAGACTAGCTTCTCGACACCTTGGGATTCCGACAAACTGTCCTCACTGTGACTCTTGCTATGAAGATCTAAACCATCTTCTTTGGAATTGTCCGATTACGAGGGAAACCCTAATTGCAAATAACCCGGGAACGTTTCAAAAAATAAATGGTTGCTTCAAAGAAGATAAGCACTTGAACACTACTCTTTGGGAAATCAAAAATACGATAGGAACAAAAAGCTTTGAAGATCTCGCCTTTGCTTGGTGGGGTATCTGGTACTTCAGAAACAAAACACTTTTTGAAAATATAAACCCGGACATAAGACGCATATTATCTTTTATAAGGAAACAAAGATATGTCTGGAAGACTGCAAATTTAAACTGCCCGGACTACTGCAAAATTGACAAAAACAACCCACCAAGAGAGGAGAAACAAAGGTCAATATCAAAGAGAAAGAGAACCAAATGAGAACCTCCTCCAAATGGAACTCATAAACTAAATTTTGATGGTTCGCTTTCCACATATGGTTTGGGCTCATTTGGATTTATCATTCGTGATTCCGAAGGATCCCCGATTTTCTCTAGTAATGGACCATCAGCAACCAAAACTGTCTGTGGCTGTGAAAGTTTGGGTCTCTGGAAGGGACTTCAGGCTGCGACAGAACTAAAAATAAGAAACCTTATTATTGAAGGAGACAACCTAACAATAATAAAAAGTATGAAAGGTATGGGGAAGCCTACTGGAGACTGTGAAATGATTGTCTCGGACTGTCTAGTCTCGCTGGGCTTTTTTGGTTCTGTTGAGATTCGTCATGTCTTCCGTGAGGCAAATTTGGTAGCTGATCGCTTGTCCCGTATCACTCCATTCTTCTATGGAATCTGGACTCCTGATGACTCTCTATTGCGTAGTCTCATCCGCAAGGATGCTCTTGGCTGATAGAGCTCAGCTCTATGGTCAAATTTTTTCCGTTTCGAAAAAAAACAAAACTACGTAGTATACTATAAAATCTTTTTATTTTTTATTTTTTTTCACAATTGAATACTTATTAGTCAAACATCGTTTATTTCCGACCAGATGGAGTATACTACGGAGTAGTAATTTTGTGAAGTGAATGTCAAAATATCTAAAAGAATATCTTTTTATTAATAAAAACAAACTCTTTAAAATAAAATATCGATAAGAGTAATAAAATACTCCCTCCATTAATTAAAACTTGACATTTTACTATTCATGCACGCTTTTTAGGTGTTAAAAACTATATATTAAATATTAATTTTTTTAATAATATTTTTAAACAATTTCGTACTACGTAGTACTATTAATTTTGAATTTATAAAAAACAAAATTAAAAAAAATTAATATTTTATATAGTTTTTATCATTCTAAAAAAACGTACATTAATAGTAAACGACATATTTTAATTAACAGAGGGATTACATTACTTTGTTGGGTTCTAAACTGATTAATGTGAATTAAATAATTTTGGTAGCTATGGGTAGTGAGTTTTTTTTTAGAGAAAAGAGGAGAAAGAAAACAAAAGGTAGGCCCACAAGACGAGAAAGCCGACCCTCCTTAACGGCGCCGGCCACGAACACGATGATGTCTTTGACGGCCATCTCTATGTCCCTTTTTTGTATTTTCCTCATACTTGCATTTATTTACTGTATTTTTCACTTAAAGTCTTCGCCGGCCTTTTTAGCCCCCACTTTTAACGGCGCCGTTACCCAACTTCTTTCTTTATTTTCATCCCTGTCCTGTGGTCCCCAATCCTCATCTCTCTACTTTCTTGTACTAATTTTTAAATTTGTCATTTAGTTTCATTATAATAATTCATCTGATCCAAAATAACATGTCGTTTGACTTTTTAGCACGCATTTTAAAAAGCTAAAAACTTTATAAAATATAAATTTTTAAAATAATTTTTTACAACTTAATATTTATTGGTAATAAGTATTAAATTGTAAAAAAATAATTAAAAAAAAAGTTAATATATTATATAGTTTTTAGCTCCTTAAAATACGTGTTGAAAAGTCAAACGACATGTATTTTGGATCGGAGGTAATATGGGATATATTGGATAGTATTAATTATATACATCTTTTTTATTAGCTAAATTAATACTAAGACTAAATCATAAAAAATCTCAATAATAACTCAAATTATAAATGGGGCATCCTAGTTATACAAAATTTTGTAAAAAAATAAAATTTGATAATACACTAAGACTCTAAGAGTATGTGTAGCCTTTTCCGTGTAAAAGTTAGTGGTCAAGTGAATCTAGTTTATATTTGAGTCATGTTTTAATTTCCCAATTTTTTATTATTATTATTATTTTTTTAATTAGTTAAGAATTTGAGAACCAGACAACAGACTGTCCGATAACTCAATGGGCCGACGAATCGGCAGACGGATAAGTCGTCAACATACAACAAACTAAATAACACAAATCAACCAAAATGAAAGAAACCCCCCAAATAACCCATAAATCCCATCAGCGAGCGGCGGAGACGAGGAGGATCTAAGGCGAGCCACGAATGCCGAGAACACGGGCGAGCGCGACGACTCACACGGCGTCTCGACGCCGAGAAGGCGGAGAACAGCAACCCACCTTCGGAAAGGGCGAAACCTGCGGAAGTGCGGATCACCGACGCTGCCCCCACCTAGATGAGAGATCTTCGAAGACCACAAACACAGCCACGATCCTCTCGATCATACAGGACGCCCGATGCTGCAACCCAACTCGGAACTAAACGTACCCACGCCAAAGCAACGAAGCGACGCCAACAGAGATGACAAGTATGGGACAGATCCAGAGAAGGAATCAATCATCAAACGGAGATTTGAGTGATAACGTGGAACCAAACTAAAAAGTTCGGGGATAAATTATTATTAAAATAATAATATTATTATTATTATTGACTAATCCCTTTCGGGATTTCGGTCAAACCCTTTCGGGATTTCGGTCAAATCCTTTCGGGTGGTTGTGTAAAATATATAAAAATATATATATTTATAAATATAAGCTGTAAAAATACTACATGATTTTTATTTTTAATATTTCTCCATCAGGATCCTTTTGGGCCAAAGAACAAACTTTCGGGCCCACAAAAGGTAAAGAACCCAAACTTGTCTTGCAAGAATCACCAAGTGCACAGAAAATCAGGGAGAATCCCAGATTTCCCGGAGCACACCTTGATGGCTTGATGCCCAAGGAAAAGCCAATCTGATCGACGGCGAGAAATGAAACGGTGGTGGAAGAGAGGGGAGCCAGGGGAGAGACGATCGAAGATGACGAGGAGGAAGAGGAAGAAAGGAGGGAGGCGCCGGAGCGAACACAACTCCCAACACCACCACACCCCACAATCAACCAGATTGGATCGGAAAACTGCAAAGCCAGGGGAAGAAGACCAAAGGTCCGACCAGGGAGGGAAGAAATTGGGCGAATTGAAAAGAATCGAGATCGACCGAAAGAGAAAACTCGAGATCGGACGAGGATTTGCCGATTTGGGGGTTTTTAAGGGTCGACAGAGAGCCAGGCAACGGGGAAGAAGACGACGGAGCCTGGGAACCACCAGGTCGGAGCAAGGGCGAGGGGAATGAACAGGGAAGGGGCGGAGAAGAGGCGAGGGAAATGAAACAAGGGAGAGTGCCGGTGAGGAGTCACGAAAGAACCACCGGAGGCTTGCCACGCCTGGAGAGAGATGAGGAGGAACCGGGGGCTCATTTACACCAATCAAAGGAAACAAACCAGCCACCAAGCCATACAGTGAGAAGGCGGAGCGGTGATCCAATTGAAGGAGAACAAATTTGGGATACAAATTAGGGATTTGACAAATAGATGTTTGGGGAAGATTGTAGGCAAATTTCTAGAGAGGGCTTCTGCCTTCTCTCTAGAAACCCTCTTCTAACTTAAAGCGGAGATTTTATTTTCCCAATTTTGTAAGACAAGGATAATATAATTTTATTGATTTCTTATAATAATAATAATAAGAAGAAGAAGTATGTTTTAGTTTAGTTTTATCGATCGGTTGGGTGGACAGAAAACATCTTATTAGTGATTAAAAAAATATTTTATCGATCAATATTATTATATTGACTTCATGGTAGTGAGATACTACCTCCGGATGGTTTTGAGGGTTTTAATGGACAATGGTTTGGCTTGGAGTCGGGTTTGCGGGTTGATGTGCAATGTTTTTCTTGTTGTGTTGCAGGCTTCTCTGAGCGGTGTTTGATTTGTCATGTTCGATGACGTCGTGGATGTATGTTGACATCTGATGACTCGTTTGAGTCCATAATCTGATGTGCCCGCTGATGTTCTCCAGAGTTCTTTAAGTGCGTCGTCCCTTTGACTGATCGTTTCGTTTCTCTTTGGCTTGTGATTTTCAATGTAGGATGGCTTGTACGTTTTCTTTGTAATTTTATTTCTGTCATTTGCTTCTGCTTTTTTTTCCTTCAGTTGTACATGATGGTTAGTCCATCCACCGGCTTGTCCGATCTCTCGGTTTCCCTAGGGTTGTTTAGGAAACAGAATTCTAATCTTGCTTAAAAAAAAAAGATAGAGTATAAAAAAATCCTCATTTTTTCAGCTTTTGAGTAAAAAGTTATTGGTAGGAGTATAATATTTGAATTAGTTATATTGGGATGGGAATAACATATTAAAGCTATGGACCTTCCCTAATCCCACCTAATAAGAATTTAACAAGTGTTTCAATAATAAAAATATATATCTATATTTTTTGCTTCCTCAATTTATACACAAGTGGCAAAAATATGGTGGAGTATGCAGATATTAGATGAGGGTTTGAGTTAGAGATAGGGTTTTGTTGGGGAGCTTTATTGTTGTCAATTTGGGAGGGTTATAACAAAATTAGTGAAAATTGAGGCAATCTAAAGGGTGAATATTTTTGGGTTATTTTGGCAACTAACACATTATAAATATCTAATTAGCTAACTAGCACCCAAACAAAATTAATTAACTAATCTAGCACCCTTCTCAATTTGACTATCAAGGTCAACGTCGGTCAACGATGACCGTTGACCGTTCAACGCCGGTCAATGTTGACCGGTCAACGCTGGTCAACAGATTTTTTTTTTAACCAATGATGTCATTTTTTGTCGTTTTGATGCCATTTTTTTTACATTTTATTTTCGCTTTAATGTCACTTTTCTAATAAAATGGATTTATGACACTTTTTTAATGTCACTTTTTTCAAATCTTGCTGATATTTTTTTGTTTTTGTGATGCCACATTGACCATTGATGCCATTTTTTTTACCGTTGACTACTGATGACACTTTTTTGATGATATTTTTTTTTACCGTGATGCCATATTTTTTTAAGGTAATGTTTTCGTGATGCCATATTTTTTCAAGGTAATGTTTTGATGACAATTTTTTCTTTAATGTGATGCAACTTTTTCAAATCAGTGTTTTGATGCCATTTTTCTAATGTAATTATTTGATGCCATTTTTTTAATCAAATCGTTTGATTCCACTTTTTTTTTAATTTAATCAATTATATATCGATATATTTTCATCGATTCTACTTTTATTTACTGATGATGCCATATTTTTTTAAGGTAATGTTTTCGTGATGCCATATTTTTTCAAGGTAATGTTTTGATGACAATTTTTTCTTTAATGTGATGCAACTTTTTCAAATCAGTGTTTTGATGTCATTTTTCTAATATAATTATTTGATGCCATTTTTTTAATCAAATCGTTTGATGCAACTTTTTTTTTTAATTTAATCGATTATATATCGATATATTTTCATCGATTCTACTTTTTATTTACTGATGACACGTTTGTGATTACACTTCATTGATGACATTTGCATCCAATAACTCAGTCAGCTCTTAAAACAAGAGTCTTGCAACTCTTACAACAGAGTCGTGCAACTCTTACATCGTATGTTGTGCAAAATATAATTTTTTTTCCGCTTTTTTTTCGTTTCAGAACTTTTTGTTTTGCAAAAATAACTTTACGTTGTGCACATATATGGAGTGATTGAGTCGCACATCCAGATCGCATATAAAAATATAGAAGAAGTGAATCATATAATAAAATACATATAGTTTTTTTCATTCTCATATTTATGGGTTAATTTTTGTAATTTTACAAAATTGCTATTTATGGGTTAATTTTTGTAATTTTATAAAAAATGCTTCTTCAACCTCTGTACAGGATCTTGAGAAATGCGCTCGGGCGCTCGCTCCCGGCCGATCGAAATCCCTCGCCCCAGCCGCCGCTCCTGGATCCCTCGCTCCGGCCGATCGACCTCGCTCGCTCGACCTCGACCTTGCTCGCTCCGGACGCTCGCTCGATAGCTCTGCCGCTCGTTCACTCCCTCGCTCCCCCGCTCGCTCGTCACCGCCTCCTTCCCTCGCTCAGATCTGGACTCGCTCGCGCCGCCTCGCTCGTCCTCGGCTCAGATCTGGACTCGCTCCCCCCGCTCGCTCGTCACTGCCTCCTTCCCTCGCTCTGAACTGGACTCGCTCGCGCCGCCTCGCTCGTCCTCGGTCGTCCTCCGGCGCCTCCACACCAGATCCGGCGCTCCCTCACCAGATCCGCCCTCCTTGGCCACGTACCGCCCTCCCCGACGCACCAGCAGCTTCCTCCTTCCCCTTCACGGCCAAGATCCGCCATTACAGAGCACTGAACCTCCCCTTCCCCTTCTACGAGTAGTGAATAGAACTAGAGAGTAAAGCTGCTAAGGGGCTAAAAAAAATTAATTGGGTGTTACAACGGCAAATTTAAAAAGTTAATATGCTATTAACCTAATTAGATTAGAAAATGGTGATACTTCAGCAAATTTTCTCAATATTTTAAGAATGAATATTCTTTTTCCATATGTTAAGAAACTCGTTTAGGAAATATTTTGTCGAATTGAATTTTTTTTAATATTGTTTTTATATGATATAAAAAATCATTTTAGATTGAAATTTTTAACTAATACCCTTAAAATATAGGTTAGAAATACCGTTTTAAGAAACCCGTCCAGAGTGGAAATATATGGTAAGTTGAGAATTGATTGATAAAGGAAAAGGAGGTAGTTAGGTAAGAGCATGCATATGGTAAGTTTATAACCGATAAGATGGTAATAGGAGAGATGATGTAATGGAGCTATAGGTAAAAATGCATTGCATCATGGATGGGTGGAGGGGACACAAGAGGGAGGCCTTATAAAGTGAAAAAAATATGACAGTGGAGAGTAGTGTTTGACTGTGAGGCTCTCCTTTTTCACTTTATTTGGTGCTCTCACAATCTCAAATCCCTCCCTTTAATCACTAATCTCCGTAGAGGATGATTTTTTTTTATCAAGTAATAATTCGATGGTCAAATAGACCTAGCTTATTGAGAGATCGACAGAGTCGGTATACGGTGAACCGTCAAACATACAACCGTAATAATAAAATGGTGCAACACAAAGACGGCAAACAAACAATCACTAGAAGAACATACGAGCCTAATCCATAGAAGTTGAGGACAACGAAGACAGAACGGAGCCAAGCGCCATCAAGAGATAACACCGCTGGTCAGCGGTACATCAGGAGTCCCCTTGTGGCATGTGGGCGATGAAGACGAACCTCCAAGGAAATTTCCGGAATATGGATTCGCCATGATGCACACCGTCACGACTCTAGCCAGACCCGACACCGGACGCACGAGCTCCAACTCAGATCAAAACCGCCAAGAACTACCATAACGATTGTCGCGAACCACCCTCGTAGAGAGCGCACCTGCAAGCCCTTTCGGGAATTTGTCAAGACTCAAGACCTTTTCGGGATTTAGACTACCCTTTCGGGTGGGTTTACATGTTATTCCATATACGGGAATTGAATAAGGCTTTTTCGGGTTTTTCTTTTCTTTTTAAAAATATATTTGCACAAACTTGGGCCCGAAGGAGAATACAGGTCGGGTACTAAGGGCCAACCGGGCCCAAGGCAACCCACTTGTCACCATCAGCACAGCCGCACAAAGAAGACACAAATTAGCAATCCGATCGTCAAAGCCACCAGCAGCTGCCGGCCAAAGGAGGCCGCCAGCGCTGGGGTGGACAATAAAGCCACCCAGCCGGCCACCAGAGCAAAGCACTTACGAGAGGGAAAGAGGCGTCGAGAAGCACGGGATTAATCGAAAGCCCAGAAACCCTCGGAAAGAAGAAATCGACGACCATCAACAGGGAAAGACGGACATGTGCACAACGACAACAAAACAGCTAGATCGAAGTGGGTCATGAGGAGAAGGACCGACGACGAAAACAGCCAGAGAGGAGCTCCAAATCGAAAACCGACATGGGGCTGAGGCCGAATAAAAACGTCGAAACCGGCCACCAGCACAAGAGGAAATCGATTGGGAGAACAAGGATCCACAAATTAGATATTTCAATGGTTGATTTGGCCTATGAAGATCCCAAAACAGAGGTAGGAGAAGATGATTTGCCCAAATCCGGATTGAGATAGAAGAAGGAGACCAAAGGAAGTTGCCCCAATTTCTGGATTCTCAAAAACCTCTCTATCCTAAGAGAGAGAAACTCTCTCCTCTGTACAGGATGAATAAACAAGTCTTGTATGGGATCCCCATGGAGACCTTCTCTTGTGTTAAAAAGAGGTAAATTCATAGCTAACTTTGTTCCAAACCATAAATAAAGGAAAGGGCAATAGACGGTATTCGTCGTCGTCGGGGTTTTTCGTGAGGCTGATTGATGAGCATCATCATCCAATTTTACAAAACACATAGTTGGCCTTCAATGGACCAGTGAACCCGCCTAGTGTTCTGAAAATTTACAAGTAAACTCTAGGCATGATTTTATTTATTGATAACATTTGCGCACTTTACATATACATACACAGTCTCTACAGGCAAGCTTCCGATTTATAGGTTTATAGCGAAACTCTCCACTCTGGGCAGCTATAAATACTCTGCGTCGCTAGAATTTTGGAGGCTGTCGAGTAAATTGAATTCCCCGCCGCTGTCTTCGTTGATCCTCCATCTGGGAACATTTGGAAACATTCAACAACATACAGTTATAATTAGCTAAGAGCTAATCAGAAGAGAAAGAGAGCAAGTGTTGAATTTGAATTGCTTGTAGGTAAGCATTTTTTACCTTTCTAGTACCACCTTGCCTTCCTTGTACTTCTGGTTCTTGTCACGAGCTTCCATCTATAAATAAGATCAGTAGGATCAACACGAGCAAACTCGTAGTTTTAGGACTCAAAAGGTTTACAATGGCTAATTCACAGTTAAGTTTCAATAAAAAGAACAGAAAATCTAAACAATTAAAAGCAGCCCTTCAAACATGTGGTCAGAGTTGGGGGAATCACCAATCCTAATTCCTAAATGATCTGGTTATGTACACCAAGAATTTGGAATCACCAGATTCCAAGTGAATTAACAAGCCAACTTAAGTCGCATCAACTTTGCTAGATATAACAAACAGGTATAATTACAATTATATATCTTCATCACAATGCGGTAGCTGCTGTTGAGCGGCATGGTGGATTATTTTGCTATGATCCCAATGTTATACCAACGAGATCAAAATGAATGCATAATAAATTCATAGCAAAAAAAAAATCCTAGTTTCCAACTGAGATGGCTAGTGTCACTAGTCCTGACCGAAAGGCATTTGCATTTATTAGACGAGAATTAAGTTTATTCATAGTATGCTTACGTATTTCCAGCCAAGGAGTTGGCCACAAGTGCAGCAAAAGATGTCGGCCACACTATGTACACCAGATTGCATCACGCTCTCCTCGGCTGCACCGACAAATACATTCACACTGCAGAAGACACCCAAAGGATGAACTTAAATTAGGGCTTCACAAGTTTTATAGTCAATGTTTAATTTCCTAACACAGACGATCATTGAATTTTCTCAAAACCTGTATTTTAAAGAAGGGTATGAATCTCGCCAAAAAACTGATGATCATAGGGATAATTCAAGTATGCTTTGGGCCTACTTATCTCAGATAAGAACACTGATCCCCATGACAAGATGGAAGACTCAACTACAAATCTTCCCTTATTTTAAAATCAATGTAGTGTTGATAAAAAAAATCCAGGTAGTGATTTCATCCAAATCAACATTTATATCGTAGGTTCAAATTCAATGCAAAAGAATAATTAATAAACCTTCAAAACCAAGTGGGCAATCTTTCAGAAATTTCACCAACACATTTATCAAAAGCTTACTCTCAACCAGGTTGAATGTTATTGAAAAATTGATTATATATCTTGCATTATCATCATTCATCAGGACACCAAACAATATATAGGAAGAAAACAGCTGTACATTATTAGACTGCACTTATTATTCAGAAATCATTATTTAACTTCCGCAGGACGCTGTTAACATATTTGGTAAGTGTCACTTTTAATCAGGAGTGTAGAATTTCAAAAGTAGTAGCAATAGTAGGTGAACAAACTAATACCTAGAAACTGAAATGGATTTTGGAGCAATGCATGTAGCTTACTGATAAAGGTAAGTAACCCCAATCGGTTTGATTCTCCTCATATCTTACAAGCAAGCAACCGACTTCTTACTAGTTCCAAATTACGTCAAGCATCCCATTCAAATCCTAACAAATAAAGGCTGTAACTAATTTCTAACATCTTGTTCAGAAAACCATTCCTCAATATCTGAACATGAAATAACACAAAACAAACTAACTAGTGCAGTGCTGATGCAAACAGAGAAATTAAAGAAGGAACAAACTTACGCATTTTCAAACAGGTATGCTCTCCCTTTGCGACAGTTGAAGGACTAACAACATGATAAAACAGTTGATTAGAAAAAAAAAATCACGACATTAACATATAGAAGCTTGGAGGAAAAAAAATATTGAACATCATATTTCATATTGTGACATTGAGCTCCTCGTGTTGTCAATAAATAAGGTCAAAAATTAAAGTAGTAGTAACATATTCAGAATCCACAATCGATGGCTTATTAAGAATGAGATGGCCTTAACCTGTTTGGGAGGGCAAGAAATCACAATCCATGTACAGCAAGATGCCAAAACTCAGTTGGCAATCAAAGATTCAGATTGAAAGCAATCAAGGGTACTGAACCGAAGAACCAACTCAAGAAATACGACCGAATTTAATAGAGGAAGCAGTATCAGTAATCAACTTGGTAGGCAGAGTATAATAATAAGAATTATAAAAAGAGGGTTTATAGCTGAATGCAATTAACATAACCCACTACTTTCCTCCTTTAGTGCTGAAAAAAAAAAACAGTTAAGTCTAGTTGTGAAACATATAATACAAACAAAGCTTCCAAGAAGACCAAGAACATGACAATTTTCTAGATAAGATAACCATTTACTTAGACATGTGGTCAGTGGCTCAAATGAGTCAAATCTTATTCTGGTCACCTAATCTACAATTCAAAGATCAATTTTTGAAAACTAATCCAACTGAAAGACCATTTCAAGAGAAACTTAATGCCCTACGCAACACTGCTATGATCCAAAACCACATCTGAAGATGAATCCAGGACTCTCCCAATATAACCCCAATTCAAGGATCAGATTTTGCAATTCCCTAAAATCTGAGCTATTTCAATAAGTTTTGCTTCAAAGCCAATTGATTCCCTCCGGCAAATCCTCCAAAAAGTCCAACCCCACCCCCTTTCAAATCGATCTACTTCAGTAAAACTCAGCCTCAGAATCACCCAATCTCGTCCCCCAGGTGCCAACCACCCAATTTCGACATTAATTCATCTCAAAAGATGCAAAAAAGATCCCCTTTTACCTCTAGAAATTGCTGACCCACATAGTAAAATTAAATTAAAAAAAACAACAGCAAAACAGGGAGAGGTAGAAACTAGGAAGAAGGAAAAGGTTACCCGGGAAATAACATCATCGGCAAGAGCTAAAGGGCTATCACAGAACCGGCAGCGGTAAGCTCTGCCTTGTACTTCCACCAGGAACACTCGCCCCATCCTATAAGCTTCTACAAATTTCACCCACTTTCAACAAATTTCTGCACAGGAACGAGCTAAAGTGAAAATTCCATCTACTTTTGCCCTTTCACAAGTTTCCAGAACCTGAACTCTTTGGGGGTTTTCGGTGGGATTGAGATCGGAAATTGACTTCGTTGGGTTGGGCCTTTTTTTGTGATGACAAAGAGTAATTTGGAATTAGACTTGTCTTTCTTTCTACTTTTTTGCCCCCAAAACAAATAAATGAATTTAAATAATACAAACTTCATTGTTTATCTTTGTCCCTAATTGGGCGACTCAATGGTAAGGAGTAAGGGGCTAATAAGATGGAATTGATTCAATTCATACTTCCGTTTTTTTATCTCGGTGAAATAACCAGGGTTAACCTTGCTTATTACCATTGAGTCTAGCCGGTTGGCGCAAGTCGATTTACCTGACGCGTGACTCTTATCAGCTCGGTCATGTGTTCAGAGTTTAACATCAAAGGTGGGTTACTCTTGTTATAAAAAAATAAAAAATCAAAAGAATTTTTTTTATTTTTAAAGTTTCAAATGTTAAAAATGATTGGGACATTAAATTTCTTGACATTTTTTAGAGCCTAGTATTATTAACAAAGGACCAAAAAAAAAAAAGTATTCTATAATTAACAAATTGTTATACGGAGTAATGAAATATTCATTTTTAATGGTGGGTGGGAAAATAGTCTAAAATTTAAGAAAAAATATCAATATTATTGAGACGATCAAGAGTACTAATTAGTTGACCTATTTATAATTTGATGTGCTTTAAATTTGTTGACAAATAAGTGATAAAGCCTCTGTTAAATATAAATATAGATACTAATATTAGTGATTAAGGTTCTGTAACAGCGGATTTCAAGTTTGAACTTTGAAGTGAAACATAGGGATATATATATATATATATATATATATATATATATATATAAATTTTTAATTTTTTATGGAACTGAAGGTTTCAATTCGAATCCATGTCTTCCTAGCTCCTAATTTACTTTCGGCTAAATTTTGACGGTATTCCTAATTGCTAAGGAATAAGGAGTGGCCGGAATCTAACGTCGGCCACCCATAGGTACTAATAATCGAATCCAGGTAATTTAAAATTAAAATTAAGTTTGGGGGTGGCCGCTGGTTTTAACTCTTCTTCTTATCTTCTTGGGTCTTAAAGAAAAGCCTGCCTACGTTATTATAAAATTAGTGCTCTAATTAGTTGCTAATCTTAGCAAATCAAAATTTAATAAAAAAATGGACCAAGTAAGAGAGGGAGCGAGAGAGAGATGGGGTGTGTGTGGTGTTGAGACGGGCGGTAACAGATTCCCCGTTGGAGGGAAAGCGGGCGGTCGCAGTTGTCACAAAAGTCACACCCCCCACCAAACCAAAATCCAATTCGTCGTGTTTGTGATATTGGAACTCCCCCCAAAACGTGTCGTATCGATGCACAAACACCGTGTCCTCCTGGGCCCCACTTCCCCCCACTAACACCAACCAAACGGCGACGACTCGGCGTTACTGTCCGTCCCTTTCCGACACGTCATCCCCCCGCGCCGCGCCGTAACTTCTGTTTCCCTTTTACTTTTCGTACTCCCGAATTTTATACTCAATCTGTCTCGAAATAGATAGTCTCTCGGTTCCAAAATAAATGTCATAATGCTTTTCGGCATATTTTTTAAGGTGTTAAAAAACTCTATAAAATGTTATTTTTTTAATCAAATTTTTTATATAATTTCATAGTCATTACAAATAAGTATAAAGTTGTACAAAAAATTTAACTAAAATAATAATATTTTATAGATTTTTTAGCTCATTGAAAACGTGCACTAAAAGACAAACGACACTTATTTTGGAACAGAGAGAGTATCATTTTAGCTCTTTAGTTTTGTACTGTACTTCCTCCGTAACGAAATAATTGTCATTTTGGCTACTTTTTCTTGTAACAAAATATTTATGCCTTTGAACCTAATTAATGACAAAATTTTCTAATTTTATCAATTCATCTCATTAACTGTATTTGATTTTCAAGATATTCTATTATTACTCTAACTTCTCATACTATTTTTTTTTTTCATTGGGTCATTTTTTTTCCACATTATTTATTTACTAATTTTTTAACTATTCCACTTTCTAATTTTAGTTTCCTTAAGAAATGTGAAAACCCCCTAAAGGGACAATTATTTCGTTACGGATGGAGTACCAAAATATATGTCATTTTAGGTTTTCTAGGTATGGGGTAGTAATGATTTGTATTTATTTTTGTATTGTTGACTTTTTTAAATGTTTTGATTGATTAAAAAATGTAGTGGGTAATACTCCATTCGTTCAAAAATATAAGTCTTTTTAGGCTTATAAGTCCTTTTAGGTTTTATATGCATTAGGTTAAGAGAAAAGTAACTTTTTGACTTATTTTATGAAATGCTATTGGTTGTTAATGGTTATGGATAATTAATGAGGGGTATAAATGTAATAAGTTTATGATTTTCTTAATTTGTGTGCAAATGTCTAAAAGAACTTATATTGTTGAACGAATGTAGTAGGGTAAAATTTATGAAAAAGTCTGTTGAATGTTGATGTTGATTGATGGATAAGTGTTTTATTAAAACTTGTGCAAAATTCTAAAACGACTTAAATTTTGAGACGGGTGGAGTATCAATAATATCAACATTTTACTAAATATTTTTAAATAATATTATACATATTACTAATAAGTATAGAATTAATTTTAAAAATTAATTAGAAAATGAATATTTTATATAGTTTTTATTTCATTAAAAAGCGTGCATAAATAGTCTAAAGATAATCATTATGGGACGGAGGGAGTATATACTTATCTGTCCTACAATATAGGTTATTTGATTTTTTAACGTATTTTTTTAAAGAGGTTAAAAACTATATAAAATATTACTTTTTTATTAATTTATTAAAATAATATTATAGATATTTACTAAGTATAATATTATTTTTACAAAATTAATATTTTATATACTCCGTAGTTCTTAAGGCTTTAAAAAATCTATTATATAATATTACTAATTCTGCTAGCATTTTGCTGACGTGGCGCACCCACAATTAATGTTGAATTTTTTTATTCAAATGACCTTTTCTTATTGGTCAATATTATTACGAAATATAATTATTTATATTGTCTAATTTTGATTTTGTTTCCATAATTGATTACGGAGTATATAAGATTTTCGTGATTCCCCTCACCTATTTACTTTATTACGGAGTATATCAATTTAATTGATTTTGTTTCCATCCAATGAAATCAATAAGAATGATATCATTATATCATTATTTAGACTATCTATTTTTATTTTTATTTTTTATTTGATGACGAGGAACCCACCTTCAGTGACAAACCCCGAGCACGTGACCCAGTCGGCAAGAGCCACGTACTAGGTAAACCGGCTTGCGCCGACCGGCTCGACCTAGTGGTAGGGAGCAAGGCAAACCTTGTCTATTTTTATTTTGTTTCCATCATTCTTATAATTCTTATATCAAGGATTTTCGTGATTCCCTTCACCTATTTAAGGAGTATATAGGATTACGTCCGAAAATATGTACAGAACACCTAAATTATTATATTTTTTTATATTTTTAAAACATTTGAATTCACTCAAAATATCATGTACATGTCATTATTATAATTAATTCCCTAAAATGAATAATTTAAATTTAAATTTATTTTATACACCGTGGATGACCCTTATAATTTCAACATTTTAAGCCTTGCAATTTTTTTTATGAAGTTAGTAAAAATAATCTCAATTTGTGAATATTCGATTTCGAAAGTTAGAAATACAGTTAGAGAAAAAAAAACGATATTTACAATTTACTTATTTTAGACATCTTAAATAACTATAGAGAAATAAATAATTTTTATTCATTATATGGAAGCTTATATTTTCCTTATTAGTTTTATCCTAATGATTATAATTATACATGTTATTCAAATTATATTAGGTAGCTTGTTTGAGTTTTATTACTGTTTTACCTTATTCGATCATTTTCATCATTTTTTTATTATATTGTATCTCTTTTCAACTAATTTATAAATTAAAAAAAAATACTTATACATATTTTGTTGTAAACGAGTATATTTTTATACAATATTATTATATAGATATATAGGAATTTTTTTTCAAAATATTCATAAAAAAATAAAAAATTACGGATAAATTCACACATTGAAACTATTTACACAAATATTCAAAATTTGCAGACCCGTCAGAGAAACGCGGTCTCAGACCGCGTTTTTAGGTTCCGTTTTTATTTCTTAATTTAAAAAAATATATAAATATGTAAATATGTAAAACGCGGCCTGAGGCCGGGTTTTACCTTACAATTTTTTTTTAAAAAAAAAAAAAGCCCCTGCCGGAGATCTCCAGATGGAGCGGTTCGCCGAAAGGACAATCGCCGGGTAGGACCATCGGCGACGAGGACTGGCGGGCAGCCATGGTTGCGAAGAGCAAGCCCCGCCGGAGAGGTTTGTCGTGGGACCGGTTCCTCTGCCACCGTAACCTCACCGCCCTTCCTCCCCACTCACTCTCGCTCTGCCCGACCTCCCTTCCTCCCTCCCTCTCCCCGACCTCCGCTGCCACCGGCGCCGACCTCCACCTCCGTTCCCCCGCCTCCTCAGATGCCCTGGGGTCGCAATCCCCAACCCTAACTCCCCCGATTTGCAAGGTCACATCCCCCGACCGAAACCCCCAACCCCCAACCCGCAACCCTCAACCCTAACTCCCACGATGTGCAGGGGATATGGCGATGGAGTTGCAGGTCAGCAGGTGTCGAAGTGCTCTGGCCTCGTCCCTCCTTCCCACGGCCACGAGAAACCCCCTGGCGTCCCTTCCGGCCTGAAGCCCTCTCCGGCGATTCGAGAAGCTCTGCTTCTTTTTTTTTTAACTTTCTAAGTAAAACGCGGCCTGAGGCCGCGTTTTACCTTTATATTTTTTTCTTTTTTAAAAAAAATTAGGAAATAAAAACTGAACCTAAAAACGCGGTCTGAAACTGCGTTTCTCTGCTGGATTTACAAATTTTGAATATTTTTGTAAATAGTTTGAATGTGTGAATTTATTAGTAATTTTTTATTTTTTAATGAATATTTCGAAAAAAAATTCGATATATAGAATGATGTTTAAATTGAAATGGATGAAAATTCCACGCCTTTAAGACTTGGGTATTACACTTGTATTAATAAATCAAATGACATGTATTTTAAGAGGAAGGTAATATTATATACACGGAGTATTATATATTGGTTTTTTTGGGTGTTACTATGTACGTAGGAGATAAGCAAATAAAGAGAGGATATGATTTTTTATTTACTTGGTGGATGGAGGTGTTCATATCAACCTATCACCTATGAGGGTCATGGCTTTGGACGACATTAATAATGTTGAGGACCATTGACCACCTCACCTTGCCATTCATCATTCATATCATATATGCATACATCACATACATGATACTTTGATCTACATATATTACGATAGCAGCGGATTCATAAATTTTCTTAGGGGTTTCAAAATATTTTTTGAGATTTTTTTATATGTATATATGATTTTTTTTATAAAAAAATACATTAGAAAATTCTTAAATTTATTATTTAAATAGTCATTTTTAATAGAAAAATAAAAATTAGGCAAAAAGTGAAGCTATGTGGGTTTGACCACATAATCTCAAGGTAATAACTACATCTGTGCTTATTTTTTTGTGATTATTTCTCTTTTTACACTTTATCCCTAAATTTAGTAAAAACCATCAAAAAAAAAATTATACTACTTTCTCCCGGCCTAAGGAGGGTTGACGCCACCTAGAGACACCTAAGTCCGTGAATGACCATAGTCCATATATATTGGTCAATATATATGGACTATGGTCATTCACGGAACCAGAGGGTAATATATAGCAATGCATGAATCTATTGTATATGATGTGAGAGTTTCAAAACATACGTAGTAGTATTCATTGATTTTATGGTTATAAAAAAGTGGATATTTGCGTTCAAATATGATAGATTAGACTATTTTATTCCACTATTATAGACCATCATTTTCCTAAGTATTTATTTTGATGGATCAATCAAGGAATTTTTTTTCGAAATATTCACTGAAAAATAAATAATTACAAAAATATTCACACTTTAAAACTATTTACGAAAATATTCATTTTTTGCAGGGCCGTCAGAGAAACGCGGTTTCAAACCGCGTTTTAAAACGGGAAGAAAGAGGGATAAAAATTAAAAGAATAAAAAAGAAAAGAAAAAAAAGGGTAAAGCGCGGTTTTAAACCGCGCTTTCCTTGCTCATCGTCTTCTTCAATCAAAAGTGGATGGGAGGCCGGTGCCGGATCGGAGGTCGGGGAGAGGGAGGGAGGGAGAGGCAATGGCAGCAGCGAGGGTGGCCGGCAGCGGCGGCAGCGGAGGTCGAGTAGAGGGAGGGAAGTCGGGAGTGGGAGCCGTCGCTCTTGCCGGAGGAATTGGAATCGGGAGCGGGGGCTCGAATCGAAGTCGGGACAAATCAGAGGAATTGGAATCCGAAGGAATTGGAACCGGCACACATGGGGGCTCGATCTGGCACCGGCCTCCGAACAGGGGCTCCCCTCCCCTCCTCGCTCACCCTCGTTCTGCCCGACCTCCCTCCCTCTGCTCGACCTCCGCGCCTGCGACTCTCCGCCTGAAGTCCCGAGCCGCCACCACCTCTCCTGCGACTCTCCGCCCCCCCAGATCTGAAATTCTCCAGCTGTGCAGCCTCCCTCCCTCTGCTCGGACCACCACCTGTCCGACCTCCCTCCCTCTGCTCGGACCACCGCCTGCGCGGCGTCTCCCCCACCTCTCCAGATCTGAAATTCTCCCGCTCCGGGCTTCCCTTCTACCTCCGGCGTCTCCCCTTCCACCGGATCCGACATCGCCTCCTCTGTCCGGCCTCTCCTCCTCCTTCCTCCTCTGGCGTCCCTCCTTCCTCCTCCGGCGGCCTGCACCCCTCTCCGTTCCAGATTTTAATTTTCCAAAAAAAAAAAAAAAACAAGACACGCGGTTTGAAACCGCGTGTCTAGTGTAAAAAAATTGCCTATTTCATCCGAAAATAAAATTAACAATAGAAACGCGGTTTGAAACCGCGTTTCTTTTGTTAAGTTTTTGTCATATTTTCTTTTAATTTTAAAATTTTCACCTTCTTAATAAAACGCGGTTTGAAACCAGTTTTTCTGCCCGATCTGACAAAAATGAATATTTTTATAAATAGTTTTAAAGTGTGAATATTTTTGTAATTATTTATTTTTTTTTGAATATTTTGAAAAAAAATTCTCAATCAAAGTAAGATATCTCAAAACCCATATATATCAAAGAATGGGAGATGGGAGAGGGTAATGGCACCGGCCACGGCCAGCTGTCCCGCCCCACAAATTCAAGGGAACGCAATGAATGAGGGGTTTACTAGTCAAAACGGTTAATATGAACACTCATAACTTCACTTCTATCATTAAAGTAAATCATACCACAAGTTCAATTAGGCATTAGCGCATAAAATAAAATATTACTCATATATCCCCGGTTCGATCTATAGAGTGACTGCTCTTTATTTATCTATTAAAGAATAAAATAAAATATGTACGTAAAAATCTATACAACTTTTGTACACAAGTACGGAGTATTACCTTTGAGATATAAGATTTCCTATAACCTTGTATACATCTTTAGGTTTTAGAGGTAACACTAAATTAATTAATATTTTTTTTATAAAAAATAAAAATTATATTTATGTTATAAACAACAAATTATATATATTTGTATAATCTCATTTGAAAAAAAAACAAATTTTAAAATATTATCATCAAATAACCATTTTTTCAATTTTAATAGTTTTAAATTATGTTTTTCAATTTTATAATATAAATATGATTTTTTATCATAAATATATATATATATATACTAATTATCTATATCTATACAAAATACTAAAACAGAGACCGCTGAAGCGACCTCGCTGCCACGGAATTTTCTGAATTAAACGGGATTATTTTTGTCTGCGTGACATTTTCTGGATTAAAGTTGTATTAAATTTCTGGGCCACACCAATTAATAATCCAATATAGTTGGGTAAAAAACTTATCTTTTTAGATCAATAATTTATCCTATATAACCTTATATCTTAATTAGATAAAATTTATGATGAAGATCTTTAACGATTTGATTTTATTTTTTTTAAAAAATATCATGCAGTATAAATCTTAGTGTTTGACTTTTTTTTTTAATTTGAGCAATTTTTTTTAGAATATGTGTTAATTTATGTTATTAAAAAAATTGGGAAGATTTTACACCGAAAAAAAATTGGGAAGATTTTTTTCTTAGAATATTAATATGTTTATTTCGGTTGTCATTTTATGTTTGATCCCTCCCAATCCTATTTACGATTTTCAATTTGAAATCAATTCAAGGTTAACAAAGGTCATCATTTTCAATTTAAAACCAATTCAAATTGATCGATGAAAAGTGGAAGAATCGATTTTCCTAATTAAAATTAATAAAACTCGATTTTAGATATCCAATCAATATCTATCTATATCTATATCTATCTATATCAATATCAATATATATCTATATCTATTTATATAAAATACTAAAACAGAGGCCGCACAAAATACTAAAACAGTGGCCGCTGGCGCGACCTCATGGCCACACCAATTAATAAACGAATATATTTAGCTAAAATTTTATCTTTTTACATAATCTATTCAATATAACCTTATAGCTTATAATTTAAGGTAATTGATGCACTTTTGATTAAAGTGTTAATTTTTTCTTATTTGAATTTTACATGCAAGATTCCACGATAGAAGTTAGATATGGTTTCATTTCTTATCTCAAATAAATTTTCTCCGATTTTAAAGGAATATCCAATTTATAAACTTTCAAATTTCACTATATCGAAGAAAACAATGATGATTTTGAATTAAATTGGTATTATATTTTTGGGTCACATCCAATCTAACTAATTATAACCTTACAACTTATATTTTAATTAGAGTATAAACGATTTTGTTGAAAACATATCCAATCTAACTAATTAATCAAATATAATAATAACTATATTGTTCAAAGTATATAATAAGGATAAAACTATTTCATAAGTATGTACGTGTGCACCTTTATAAATATATCTTAGTTTTTAGTACGTACTACTTCGTTTTGGACTTTATTTTGTATTTAATATAATATGATTCCATATTACATGGATATTTCATATTTGTATTTTAAAGCATGGATTGATTAACATATTCAAGCAAATTAGCATAGGGGGTGCGGTATTGGATTTGTGGCAAGAGATGGGAATGGGGATACTTGGTTGGTGGGAGCTACGACGGTGCAGCCATCCACGAACGTTTTGTTGATAGAGGTCGAAGCTATCTTATGGGCGCTTCAGGTATGTCTAGATGCTGAGATGTCCCGTGTTATAATAGAATCCGACTGCGAGGCAGTAATCAAGAAGCTGCGGGAAGGGATTCATATTAAGGGATCCATGGGGATGATGATGAGTCGAATCCGCAGCTTGGCAAATCAGATGGAGGATGTCAAATGGATATTTGTGAGGCGCAATGGAAATAAAGCAGCTCATTATATGGCTCAAATTAGACCAGTAGAAAGGTTTGTATGTAGTATTGAATCTCAATTTGATGATGGATTGTTGGATGTACTCTTGAAGGATTTAGATTAATTGAATGGGAGCTGGTTTTCAAAAAAAAAAAATACAAAGACAATGTTGGATTTGTAAGTACTCTGAACCGTGTGCGCTTAAATTAAAGATGAAGGTAATTATATTCTAGAAGTGTGAGTTCAAAACATAAGTCTTTTTTAATTTAAGAATCAAGAGATGCTTGTATCAATTATATTTAAAAAAAATATATTAATTTATTAAAAAAATACAAAATAACCGATTAAGATTTAGATAAAAAACAATTATTAGAATTTTGGTTATATTAATTTATTATATGTAATGATAAGATTTTATAATTAAATAATCTATATCTATCTATATAAATAAATCTTTATTGTCTTATTTTAAAATAAGACTTTTTTTACTTTAACAATTTAATAATAAAAAATTAAACATGGATAATTGATATAATAAAAATATAATTTATTAAACAACTTACTACGTATTTTGGAACTTATTAGGGGTTAACATGGGTACATACAACATAATTTATCATAGTATTAAACTATATATTAATATTTGAAAATAAGACCATAGTTAGGTAATTGCAAGATTAATTAAAGTATATATTCAAGACACCGTAGATAGGTTTTCTATCATTAAAATAAAAAAAATAACAAACGAGAATATAATAGTAAAAAAATAAACATACCGTGCAAGAGCACGGGTAACATATACTAGTTTTGTGTTACACAAGTGTATTAAGAGTCATAGAAGATCCCGGAGCATATTGTTTTTACTAGGTAATATAACTTTTTGTTTTTAAAACACAAACGATTCTTTTTTCAATAAATTGATTTTTAGGTTATTATATTTCAACAATGGTTTTGTGAAAAATGTACACATTTGCACAAGATGTGTCAAAATATACATCACTTTTTACTTTTTTAGTAATTTGCTCAATTGGATAAATGTACATTTTTTACACACAATTAAAATACAATTTATTTTAAAAAAATAAAATAAAATTAAATCATAAAAAAATAAACCAATGAAATTGTCTTACTTTATGTGAAAGTTTTTTCAAATATGTACATTTGCACACACTCAAATCGGAGTAGCTAGAAAATATCTAAAAACTAACAGTTACACGCAACCATGGTGTGAGTGAATAAGGAGTGGGGGTTGTTAAATACACCGCTAATTTTTACTGGATAAACCGCTAAGCTTCGCAACCCCCCGCGGAACGAGCTCCGGTACCCCTTGCGGACCTCACCGGGCAGCAGGCCAAACAACTTGTTGCGAAAATGTTAGTGTAAGTCCGCATGAGGTTGCAGAGTGTTGCGGAACGAAGTCCGCATCCGGTTGTGTAGTTAAAAAAGAGCGCATAAAAAAAGAAAAAAGAAAGAAAGAGAGTTTCGCATCTACACGCGGAGTTGCGAACTACAAACAAAGACAAATATCTAAAGTCTAAACTAATACAGTATTGAATTGAGCCCAGTTGCTTGGTGCGGTCTAATTAAATGAAATGAGATGGAAATTGCGGACCGAAGCGGAGTGAACCCAGATCGAAGATGCGTCCCTAGAACCCACCTCTGTCACCACCGCCAACAAGACAAAGGCCGAAAGGATATCGAATCAGTCGCCGATGAAGCTCCAAGAGTACAATGCGAGTGTCCTCCCTTCGGATCTGAAGTTGGAGGTAGATCCCCGTTGCTCCTCTCCGTCAGATTAAAGCTTCAGCCCGATATAGAGAGAAAAGAGGCGAAAATTGATGGAAATCTCATGAATAAATCCAAATCCCTAATTTTGTGGCGAAGGATGAGCGTGGCGTACGTTGTGCTTCACGCTCAGCACCTTGTCGAGGCTGGCGCTGACATGGCTGCCGGCGGTGGCTCTACATTGGACGGAGAAGAGTGGAGCCGGAGATAGGCGATTGAAAGCCATGGATTGGTGTAGTCGGCGAGTTCCCTTTATTAAAAAAAAAAGGTCCGCACCTACATGCGAATCCTTTTTGATTTTTTTTTTTTGTTTTGATTTTTTCTTTTTCACATATAGGTTAGGGACTCCGCAACATGTTGTGTAGTTTCTGTATTTAATTTTCGTTTTTTCTTCATATTTTTTAAATTTTCATAAGGGCATGTTTGGCACGATGTCCGGAGAGATCCGCAGAGGTTGCGAAGTTTAGCAGTGTATCCAGTAAAAATTACCGATGTATTTAGCTTTTCCGATAAAGAGTAGAAAAAAGAAAAAAGGTGCAAAGATGGGGGAACTGCTGGGAAACCAAACTCCATGTCCGCCGGTGCCCACACAACACCATCTCTGTCCGGACTGTCCCACAATGTTCATACCAATCAATCCGTTTGACCCCTCGATCATCTTCTCCGACCAACTATAGCACCTAACTACTCCACATTAATCACATTTAAGATCAACTAAATTAAGAACCTCAAAAAATTGAACCAGGTTATTGATCTTGCATCAATTTATCTTTTCGATTCAATGCCTGCATATTACATCGATCAGCAGAAAAATAAACCAACGCAGGCAACACATCCCAAGCAATCATATATCTTGGAACCTCTGAAACTTCTTATCTCCGGTGCAACAAAAGCAAAGAGCCAAAAAGAACAAAAATTAAAGCTATTTACATAGATCACAAACACATATCGGCGATAATCATACGGTTAAAGCTCGTTAAAAGTGGATCATCGCCGATCTAGCTAGATCTTTTTTACTAATCTATTTTTGGAGCCTAAAATTTATAATAACAAAACACCTCCGATGGCCGGCGATCCCGAACGGAACAAAAAGGGGGAAGGGATGTTAGGGATGAAGACATCATCGAACGATCAGGCCAGATCTGACGGCGGAAGTTCGTTTAGATCGATGTTGAGCATCGCTGGGGTGCTGTTCAGATCTGGCCCGTTCAAATCTACAACGGATGATGAGTCGGAGTCGCTCTGGGCTCCGCCGGCAAGGGGCGCGTGCATCTCAACCGCCGCTGGCTTCGAAAGCGGGAGGTAGGCCCTGAGATACTGTTGGTGTAAAAGTTGTTGGTGGTGGTGGAGGAGATGAGTGGGACGAGGAATTTGCCGGTGGTTCACAAAGCCTGGCCGCCCCATCGCGTGGAATATCGGAAATTGGCTTGCCGCCGGGGGAAATCCAGCGTACACTCCTCCGACTGCCGTCGATGGGACAAAACGCATGTGGTGCTGTGCCTGTACCGGAAATCTAACCTCTGAACCGAATCTCGCAACGCCGCCGTGAACATTTCCGGCGACGGTGACACTCTCGGCGAGATTTCCACTCCCGCCGGTGGAAAGATTCAGATCCAGAGGCGGAGAGGACGAGTCCACCATGACCGCCGCCGGCGAGAGCTTCTCATGGCTAGAGGACTCAACGGTGCTGCTCTGGCTGGGACTCTGGCGGTTGCTACAACCCCCGCCAGCCACTTTCGAGCTCATCAAATTCAGGTTACAGTCCACCACAGCACCGCCGAGCGTAAGAGCATCGGAAGGGAGAGGAAAGTTAGTCTTCGCCTTCGCCCCCCGAAACTCCCTCGCCGCAGTGTCGTACGCACGGGCGGCCTCCTCCGCCGTATCAAACGTGCCGAGCCAAACACGGCTCTTCTTGTTCGGGTCCCTGATCTCCGCCGCATACCTCCCCCACGGCCTCTTCCTCACTCCTCTGAAATGGTGCTCCTTGTTCACCCCGCCAAACCTCACCCCGCCGACAGCGGCCGCAACGGCAGCAGCGGTTTTCTCTTTCGGCGCCATCGCTCAGGCACGAGTACTGGAAAGAAGGGAATGAAACGACGTCGTTAAGAGGAAGAAAATGAAGGGAGGGAGGGTGGGTGAGTGGGGCGGCACGAGGAAACGCAATTTATAGGAGAAATTGAATAAAAGGTGGGGGGGATTTGACTGATCTGGAAGCAGCCGCCCCCGTCGTCTTCTGCCTCCGCTCCTTGGGTGGGGGATACTGTGAATTTACTGTTTTGCCCTTCCCGCTGATTACGTGTCACACGGGAGTTTGTCTGAGCTAAGCGGGAGCTATGATTTCGTCTGCTGCAGTTTGTACGGGTCAAAAGAAAATCATGGCCGTCGGATACTCTTCCAGATCTGGAGATATTGCAGGCGCATTCAAAGGTCCACGGTTGTGCAGTTGTACAGGATTACTCCCCCCACCCCCACTGGGCAGACAGAGAAATGCGCGCACGGGCGATCGGGGTATCATTGCACCCGCACACCGCCGTAGACCAGCGCGTGGATCTCAGCGTCGGTTGACAGTGACGTGGCGGGGATTGATGTTAGAGGAAATAGCCGCGTGCGATGGATCAAAAATTGGATTGAGGGGACCTGTCGAAAAATGGCTAATTTTCTTTTATTTCCATTTTTATTAATTTTCGTGATTGATGGGAGTAGAAAATAGGGGGAGCGGGTGAAACGCTCTATTGACTAAAAGGAGGGTGGGGTGGGGTTAGATACGAGAGAGCTAATGAGACGGTGACACGTGGCCAGGAGGAGTAATGTAAATTTCTTGTAATGGAGGACTATGACAGGAGGTATCCTTTTTCTCCGACAGGTTTTCGCCTACGCGATTCAACTAATCGTGCCGCACACGCACAACATACCGCACGCAAGTGGTAGTAAAAAAGTAAATACCGGCGTTTAAAAAAGTCTGCAGTTTCGCTTTCCCACTTTTTACTTTTGTTTTTCTTTTTCCGAACGTCCTTTTTTTTTTGACTAGGTAATTCAAACGTCTTTATTTGTTTCGAGTTTTTTTTTTTGATGAAATCGTTTCGAGTATTTAATTTGTACTCCATCCGTTCACAAATATAAGATTGTTGACTTTTTACACGTATTTTAATTAGTGAAAAACCATATAAAATATTATTTTTTTTAAAAGTTTTTTCTGTAATATAATATTTATTAATAATACATACTATATTGTGAAAAAAATTGATTAAAAAATTAAATTTTTATATAGTTTTTCACTCCTTAAAGTACGTGCAAAAATTAAGTGATCTTATATTTATGAACGGAGGGAGTATTTAATAGTGGGATTTATGAGGATCTAAAGAAAAATGTCACACGACCTACTCAAAGGAGGAGAAAAAATTTGAGATGACAAAAACCTGCGGGTGGAGGTTTCAAATTCAATTTTGATACTTCTGTGCTGTCTTTAGGCGAGACCTCTACGGGAGTAGTTATTCGAGATCACCGTGGCTCTGTTGTTTACTGCAAAGGTTCCCTGGGTAGGGAGATGTCGGCGGTGAAGGCCAAAGCTCTTGCCCTCCATTCTAGGCTTGTGGCTGCTCTCCAACTACGTATTTCGAGGATCGAGGTTGAAGCCGATTGTCTTGCGGTCATCAACGCTATCAATGACGTTTGGAGCTGTCTTTGGGAGATTGAAATGATTATTGCTGATTCCAGGCGACTTCTCTAGAATTTCCAAAGCTCGTCATGTTCGCATGTCTTTAGAGAGCTCAATCAAGTCGCGGACAAGGTGACTCATCTTCGGCACCAACTCGATGACGACTCACCCTTGCATCATTCTGAGCTCCAGGCTCTCGTCCAAAAGGACGCACTTGGGTGGTGGATCAGCAGGGTCTGACACCGCCCAAATCCTTTCCTTGTATAAAAAAAAATAGTGGGATTTATGAAGTTGGTGTATTTGGAAAACACCCCAATTTTGACGGAAAAAAAAAATATATATATTCCCTCCGGCTCTAAATTTAAGTCGTTTTACATCTTTATTTTTGTATCAAAACAAATGTTATTTTATATTTTCTAGATATGAGATAGTAATGATTTATCTCAATTTGTGTGTTGTAGACTGCAGTGATTATTAAAAATTAATAAAATTTATAAAAAAGTTAGTGGATTGATGATATTAATTGATGGGTGAGTGTTTTATTAAAACTTGTGCAAAATCCTAAAATGACTTAGAACTTGTGCAAAATCCTAAAACGAATTAAATCATAAAATGACATCTATCATTTTTTTTCATTAAGTAAGAATTCAAGATCAGACAAATCAGAATCTCGATGACAGACTAATCAACAGACGAAAACCTGTATAAACAAACATACGAAAACATAAACGGTGCAAAACAACAAGTGGAAGCACACTCTAAAAGAAACGAGACTAAGGCAAAACTAAATCTATCATGGTAGGGACGTAGACTACAGACGAAAGCCAAGCACTGTCCTGAAACAGCACCGCAGGCCGGCGATACATCAGGAATCCCGTGGATAATGAAGACGAACCTACAGGAAGCTCCTTCCCGAACACGAAGTCGCCCTGTACACACCACCTCGATCCCAGCCCGTCCCGACCCCGAGTAACAGAACCCTAACAAAGAAGAAGAACGCCTAGCCGCATCAAAGCAGAGATGCACGCTACCCGAGCAAACCGCACCGCAAAAGACCGATCACAACGAACCGGTCAAGCCCTAACAGGGTTTAATTCAAGCTCTTTTGAGCGGTGTTTCAAGCCCTTACCGGACTTTAATTAAGCCTTTTTGGAAAGTTTTATACATTTTATATATATATATATATATATATATATATATATATATATATATATATATATATATATATATATATATATATATATATATATATATAAATAAAAGGTACTGCTCCGTATTAATCTAAAATATAAATATAAATTAAAATAGAATTTTCCTCTCTCTCTAAATAGTTCGGGCTGCCTTGGGAACAAAGCACAATTCTAGGCCGGGCCCTCGGGTAACTCGGGCCCAATGGGAAGACACGGATGCATCGCACTCAACATAGGAGAGCCATTTTGCAAGACGCTGCCGACCAACACCAGAACGCCAGCGACAACAAACATGGTTGACTCTGGTGACACCCATCCAGGATGCCAGTGACTGCGACGAACGAAGGTCGGACGGGACCGACTGGCATGAGTGATCTAGAGCCGGTAAAGGAGAAGCCGATGGCGATCAGAGGTGAAAATGCCGAATCTGCAACGTAACAGTAGAGGACGTTGATTAATCCAACCTGAAGAATGAATCAAAGACGAGATTCGGGAGCCCAAAGAGAGCGGGCGGTAATTTCAGAATCCTAGAGATGAAATCCAGGACAAGGTGAGACTAATTTATCAAGATTCGAATACAACGGCCCAAAAATCGCAAAACCCCCATGGAAATAGGACTATCCGGGGAGGAGTATTTGAATAACACATATGTATGCAATGCATGCTCTATTTGAATAACACATATTTTTGGATTTTGACTCAGAGGACTACTCGATATCGACTGGTGGTAGTCGATATCGACCAAGTCTAGTCGATTTCTGTCAGCTTGCAAAAGGTCAGTCGATTTCGGCCAAAGTCACTCGATATCGACCTGGGGTGACTCGATATCGACATGTCTACTCAATATCGACCTATTTTCTGCAGAAACACAAACGAGCAGCGATCTTTCTGGATCGAAAGTCAGAAGTTGATATCGACCAGTAGGTGGCCAATATCGAGTGGGGGACATTAGGTAAATAAAGAACAAAGCTTTTGCAAATTGCAGAATTGTTGTTAGGAGGAAATCGAGTTGCAAAATAGAATGTAAATAAAATAAGGCAAACCAGATTCCGTCCCTTGCGAATAATTACAAGACCTCCTCCTGATGCAGCAGTGGGAAGTCAGGATCGATCCACGAGGAAGCGTGTCAGCGGATCCTAGGCAGCGGAAAAATCTCACGGACAGAAGTCGACAACAGGAGCTAGATCTCGACTAGGGTTAGTCAACAGGAGATCGGACAGTCGAACACAGCGCAGCAGCAGTTACAGGGGCTCGTCGATGTCGACAAGGCCTACTCGATGTCGAGTAGAGTCTTAGTCGACTTTGCTTCGACTCGTCGAGTACCTGCACAAGTAAGCTCCAACGACTTTGGGTCGAAGATCAGTAGTCGAGATCGACGAGTGCTATTCGATCTCGAGTAAGACAGAGATTAAAACGAAATAAAATAAATGCAAAGGCTTTGGGATTTCGAATAATCTTAATGTAAAAAGGGCTTCCAAGATTGGGGATTGCAACAACGATAACCAAGCATGCATAAGGCAGAACCAAACAAACTATCATGTAAATCGCATCAAAGGACTAAGCTTTCGCCTTTTCCAACAATTAGACAACTCTTTCAAGAAACCCTAATTGTCTCTACCGATTTTATGTTTATAATCCAAGTTGTTAGCATGGATCTCCATTAGACGGGCAATAAACACATAAACAAGTAGGAAAATGCTCAAAACATGATAAAAGTCGGATCTTTTACCTCAAACACGCATGGCTATCGTCGGGCTCGCCCCAACCCTAGAAGTGGGTGGACTACTCGCGCTTCATCGCAACCTCAGACATTGATTGATGAAAAGAAACTTGCATTAAACTAAATTCAAAGACTTTACAATCCCGGCGATCCAACTCTCGTTGAACGCCAAAACCCTAAAACCTCTGAACTCCTAAACCGTCTCTGTGGACCTACTTCTCTCCCTCTGAAATTGAATTGGAATGAATGAAAAACCAGCCCCTAGGGCTTTATTTATATCCTTCTAACCCTTCCTAATCAAGGATAGAATATCTATATCTATATCTAAAACTATATCTAAAATGCTTAAGGATAAATAAAAGCGATAAAGGAAATTAAATCTAAAATGGAAAAGATAAATCTAAACTAGGTAAGTCTCTTCATGTTGATAAATCTCCCTTCCATGGATAGAACTTGATAGATCTCGGCCTACTCGGATTTCTTCGGCCCCAAGGATTCCTAACTCTACTCGGACTGCTCACGGCGACGCGTTTCCAGAAGCTGGTCTACTCGACATCGACAAGGGCTCGTCGACATCGACGAGGATTCGTCGTCGACTGGTGTTCTCGGGTGACTCTGCTCGACATGGCTCGGATCTGGGCTCTGGGCGTCGTTGACATCGAGTAGCCCTACTCTGTATCGAGTAGGATTCGTCGTCTGGCTGGCTTGGTCGGGTGGATCTACTCGACATGCTCGGACCTTGGCTTCGGGCTCCTCGATCTCGACTAAGCCTCCTCGAGATCGAGTAGAGGTGGTCTGCGTCCTCGTCCTCGGCTTCTCGATCAGCTCTTTCTCGACCAGGCTCTCCTCGATCTCGAGTAGAGTGTACTCGATATCGAGTAAAGATTTCTCAGCTTTCTGCTCTGTTCTTAAAACGCACTTTCCCGAGTCCTAGTTCGTCGGATTGACGCATATGACCATGCGTTGGAAAGCTCTTTTCGAGGGCTACAACTCTCATGAAGACATCAAAGTTTGATTCAGAACGAAGAATGGTGAAAAATGGCATTTTCTCCAGCTGCACCATTCTTAGCTTCTCCATGAGTTTCCTTTAAGCTCCAAAGTGCGTCCGATTTCTGCCAAATATAACAAAAACTTGTGTAGACCTCCATATATTGCAAATAAGTGTAAATTACACAGATTCTGTATTATTCTAACCCAAATGTATGCAATGTATGCAGAAATCGATATAAAAGTTACTGTTAAACATGGCAAATTAGGCTCACAACAAACACCCCATACGTAAGCTTGCTTGTCCTCAAGCAATACTTTTAATTGCCATTCAGGGGAAGTAATCAAAACTCTCAACATATTATATTCATTTTTATATAACCCAGCAATCAATTACCATCCTCGAAAAGGTACTAGTGTCACAAATCCATGCATGTGCAATTATATCAAAGCAACATCTACTCACAAAAGGAGGGTTATGCAAAAACATTCATAAGTGACAAAGCATTGATAATCAAGAGGACTTCAATTTAAGCTCAAATAAGGAGTAGATTTGGTAAAAGGCTAAAGGTGGGCAATTTCTGGCAATGTGGTGCTAATGATCCGGGGAAATGGAGTATTTCCAAACTTGAATTTCCACATTCCTTTTCATAAGTTTCATCACCTTTCATAATGCTTTTATCAACGATAATGCTTTTACCTCTCTGACCTCAGCACTGCCTTCTCGCGAGTCGCAAACATGGGTGTCATGAATGGCCCCGGATACTTAGTGCTTTGGACTCCTCACAATGTGTCCCATCTCTCCAAACTATTATCTCAGAGAGCAGGGTCAATCTACCTTTATCTCCTGAGGTGATTGAATTTTCTTTCACTCATTAAATTTTCCATATATTTCAAACAATTTCCTTCCAAACTCCAATAATGATAATAATCACAACACAAACACCATATGATAATCTCCATAATGTAACATCATTCTCAACATAATCCCCGGATAAGGTAAAGAATGGCAAATATTTAGATCATGTGGAGCAATAATTGAAATAAGGCATATTATGGCTTTTGTGATGCATAAGCATAGGTAAGGCTAGGATTTCAAACAATGAGCATTATATGGAAATTTAAAGTCCTCCATCATCTTATCATGCAACATGTCAAAAGCAACTTCAAATTTTACCTCATTTTATGGTTTTCATGAAAATATGCATTTCATTATGACTTCCCTTTACTAGGCAATTTTATGCTATATCTCTAATGAATCCAATTTTGCATCGTCGAGTTCAATTAAAGCTTCCATGACATTATTCAAAATTTTTAATGGGGGTCATTTTTCAAACTTTTGGAAATCATGCATATAAGCACATAAATCAATAATGCATTCCAAAATGACCATGTAGCAATTCTAAGAACTAAACTTTAAACATGCACAAATAATGGCAAATATGGCAAATATGCACAAAGTAAGCCCTTCCCCCACCCCATACTTAAACATTACAGTGTCCCCACTGTATAAAATCAAATAAAAACAAGAGTAAAGGAAGGAACTCACAAGACAATTCATCGAGGAAGGCGGATTTGGGTCGGTCGAGTAACTGTTCTTGTCGATATCGAGTACAGTACTCGATATCGAGTAGGCTCTCAGCGTCCAGTGGTTTCTGAAGTCGAGGAGCGTCTGGGCTTGTCGATGTCGAGTTGGCCCACTCGAGATCGAGTAGTGTCTGGGCTGCTCCTCCTTATCGCCGTCGACTTGGCCTTCGTCGATTTTGACTGTTTTTCAGGGACTTCTTATTCCACTTTTCGCGATCCTTTTATGCTAGCCGACCTAAAAGTTTTAGATTGCACAAGAAACAAGACTATCCACATGAAATATTCTAAAAGACATAAAACCCCAAAACCAAAAACAAAAACCAAAAACAAAAAGTTCAAAAGTCCCAAAAATCATAAAGTTTTATATACATGCTCTAGATTTTAGAGTCGCTAGGCCGACTTCTCCGTTAAGCATTAGCCTGGCTCATCTTTGTCCGGAGGTATAGGTGGATCTGGTGGTTCCTCCGGTGGCGGTGGGCTATATTTGGGCAATGTGGTGCTAAATCCGGGGAGAATTTCTTCAAACTTTGTTTTGATGCACTTTCTCCTTTTAATAATTTCCACATCACTCATTCACTCTTTGCTTTTTTTTTTTCACTTATATGCTTTTGCCTCTCTAACCCCAGCAATGCCTTCTCGCAAGTCACAAACATGGGTGTCATGAATGGCCCCGGATACTTAGTGCTTTGGACTCCTCACCTTTGTGTCCCATCTCGCCGAACTATTATCTCAGCGAGCAGGGTCGATCTACCTTTATCTCCTGAGGTGATCGGATTTTTTTCTCACTCATTAAATTTTCTATATATTTCAAACAATTTCCTACCAAACTCCAATAATGATAACAATACAAATACCATATAACATCTCCATAATGTAACATCATTCACAACATAATCCCAGGATAGGAAATAAGGTAAAGAATGGCAATATTTAGAACATGTGGAGCAATGTATGAAATAAGGCATAATATGGCTTTTTGTGATGCATAAGCATAGGTATGGCTAGGATATAAACAATGAGCATTATATGGAAATATAAAGTCATCCATCCTCTTATCATGCAACATGTCAAAAGCAACACCAAATTTTACCTCATTTCATGGTTTTCAATAAAATATTGCACTTCATTGTGACTTCCCTTTACTAGGCAATTTCATGCTATATCTCTAATGAATCCAATTTTGCATCCTCGAGTTCACTATAACTTCCATGACTCTTTTTAATTGAACAATTTACAAGCTTTGGGAGATGTCTCATAGAACTTTTGAGTTAAGCATAATTTTTAAAAAAAAATTCACTCAAAATTCACCATGTAATAGCAAAATAATAATGAAATATGATAATGAGTTCTTCCCCCACCTCATACTTAAAATATACAATGTCCCCACTGTATAAATAAAATAAAACAAAGGTAAAGGAAAGAACTCACCAAATAACGCGATGTCAGGTCGAAATTAGGCTGCAGTAGATTGCCAAGAGTCGATATCGAGTAGGTGTAGGTCGTTATCGGCTGCAATTCGTCAGATTCTGCTTCTGAAGGTTGGTCGAAATTTGGGGACTTGGGTCGATATCGACCAACTTACTCGATATCGAATAAATATGGTTGATATCGACCAGTTAGTTTCCTCTTCTCTTGGTCGATTTCACCTCAAAGGTCGATATCGACTAAGATCAGTCGATATCGACTAGGCTGCCTCAAAATTTCGACTCGATTCCCGTATTTTAACCTGTAAAATGTTAGTTTTCGCACAAAGACAAGATTTCCCACATGAAGTATTCAAGACGAAAACCAAAACCAAAAGTTTTAAAGTCCAAAAACTTAAAAGTTTTATGTACATGCTCTAGATTTTAGAGTCGCTAGGCCGACTTCTCCGCTTATGCTTAGGTATCCTTAATGTTGGGCCCTCTTGTGCTTGGCCCTTCTCCTGGATCATCTAGGTCCTGATTGTAGTATGCAAGCTCAGCTGATATGTGGTTGCTTGCATAGAGTCCTTTAGCTCCCTTCTTCTTTTTTCCAGTCCTAGTCCTGCGCAAGTTAGCTCTCCACGGGACTTTGTCTCCTCTAAAATTCTTTTTAACTTCATTAATGGATGGATGAGAAGTAGGGATCATACCTGAACTTACCTTTTCGTGCCCAAAACAGAAATCTTTGGGCTGGGATTCAGTCGATGTCGAGTACAAGGACCCCATACTTAGGCTCTTGGCAAGTACGCAGTTCACCCCCGTGGTCGCTTATGCTTTTTACCTCCAGCCATGGAATTTCCTCTTTTGTAGGACCAAAAGAGAAATCTAAGACCTCATCGCCTATTGTGAAGGGGAGCAATAGCTTCCTGACACTGATCTTGGCATCTACAGTAGCTAGGAAAGGTCTACCAAGAATAATAGGGCAAGTAGGATCTTCCACACAATCTATAACGAGAAAATCAGCGGGGATAAAGAACTTACCAACCTGGACAGGGACATTATCAACCATACCTGTAGGGATGACCATTGTATTGTTTTCCATGTATAGTTTGGCATCCACAGACTCTATTGATCCTATCTTTACCTTTTGCCAGATTGATAGGGGCATGATGCTCACGCTTGCACCTAAATAACACAATGCCTCATATTTAAATTGTCCAAATCCCACAGTAATAGAAAACATACCAGGGTCAGGTCTCTTCTCAAGGAAGTCCATCATTTTGCAGTCGCCTACGATTTTAGTGATTGATCGCTTGTTGCTAAGGATTTCCTTGAGAAACTTGACATAAGCAGGCATCTCTTGAAGAGCTTCTGTAAAAGGAATTGAAACATTTAGTTCCTGAAGCATCTTAAAAAATCGTTTAAACCTACCTGCAGTGGGATCTTTCAGCGCCTTGGAAGGGAAAGGAAGCGTCTTCTTTGGTTTTGGAGCGAAATCAGCTGTCGGGGGTGATGTAGAAGGATCAATATCGATTGGAGGCTGCTCGATATCGACCACATGTTGGCCGATATCGACCTGTTCTTGGTCGATTTTGACTGGCTTGGTCGGAATCGAGGAAGCTGGTGTCGCTGGGTCAATATCGACAAGATTCTGGTCGATATCGACCAGTCCTTGGTCGATATCGACCTGTTGTCCAGTGCCGTCGTTTGCTCCTCCGTCCTCTGTTTTGTGCAGTTCGCGTTCGCTCCTCAGCTTTACAGCAGCGACGTGTCCGTGCTGCCCCTTGGGATTTGGTTCTGTATGCCCAGGGAGCTGCCCGGTTGGTCGTGGAATTTGTGCCGCGAATTGACCCATCTGGGTCTCAATGCTCCTCTTCCAAATGTCCAGTTCTCCAAATCTTGTATTAATGTTTTGGAGCTGATTGTTGATGGCGCTTGTAGATTGCTGCTGTTGTGTCTGATTTCTCCTCATCTCGTCGAGGATCATCTGTAGATCATCTTTTCGCTGATCCCTTTCTGGATGTCCTGGAGCTCTGTATGGTAGAGGGTTCCTAAGGGCACATTGGTTCCACTGTGGTTGTTGGAACCTTTGGTCCCCCATATAGCGATTGGGACCCCCTGCGTAAGCTACCTCCTCGTGAGTTTCTGCCATCCTGACTTTCTCTGTATGTGGGCACTCTGTACTGGTGTGCCGCTGTGAGCCACATTCAATGCAGAGCTGGTTGATAGAAAGATACTTGAATTGCTTGAGCAGCTTGCGGTTCTGATCTCTGTAGTACTGCTCCTTGACATCTGGATCAATCTCTTTATGAGGCCCATAGAGGGCCATGAATGGGGCTGACCTTGCATAATTGTTGGTGTCTTCTTCGTAATTTGCGGGAGCCCCATAAGTATTGTCGAAGTTGGTCAGCCTTTCGATTGTAGCCCATGCCTCGGCTGGTGTCTGTGTGAGGTACTCATACTGCGTGAAATGGTTGATCCTATCCTTAGCGGCCAAATCAAGAGAATTGTAGAAGATCTCCTGAACGACATAGGGTGGCTGCCCATGAGTAGGACAAGATCTCAGTAGGTCTTTGTATCGATCTCATGCTCATGCTAGCGGTTCCCCAGGCTTCTGTTTGAAAGTTGTAATCTTTTGCCTGAGGAGTGCTGTCTTGGCGGGAAGAAAGAACTTGTTGAGGAACGCATTCCATACATCTGCCCATGTTGTGAGGGATCGTGCAAGGAGACCTTCAAGCCACTTTAGTGCTGGACCGGCACGGGACCAACGAAAAGCCTTCATCTTGACATATTCCAAAGTGGTACCTTCAGCAAGAATATGGCACATGTCAGAAAACGTAGTAATATGCTTGAGAGGGCATTCATTAAATCTTCCATAAAAAACATTATTTTTAATCACAATAAGGAAGGCTGTGCGAATTTCAAAGTTGTTTTTAGGGATTAGAATAGTCGATTCAGGCACGAATAAAGTCGGGCGCATGTAATCCTCAACAATGGTAGGGTATTGGGCAAGCTCAGCTTCTGTCTGCCTCCTACGTTCAGCTTTCTGCTTCGTGCGTGCTCTCTCAGCGGTGAGAGCAACATTGTTGGCTGCTAATTCCCTTTGAAGCCTCTCAATCAACTCAGCTTGTGTTTTGGTAGTTGCCATGATCTTCTTTAATCTAGAGTGGATGCAGAAAAGGCATTCTGGATCGCCTAAGGCGTCAAACTCAGGTGGTTGACCAGAACGGCGCATACACTACAAAATCAAAACTTAAAAGAAAACATGAGATCTAACTACCTAACCAGCGAATGATTGCCTCCCCGACAACGGCGCCAATTTGTTGACAGAGGAAATCGAGATTGCAAATAGAATGTAAATAAAATAAGCTAACCGATTCAGTTCTCAGCAAATAATGTTCAAGACTTACTCCCGATGTAACAAAATAAAGTTAGGTTCGATCCTCGAGGAAGCTGGTTAGGTGGGTCAGAATTACCCTCATCCCAGAAATCTACAAAAACCCAGGTGATGTTGAGTCCATTCTCAGGCACAACTTGTTTGGTAATTACATCAAATATGATCACTCTGTTGATGCCTCTACTCGCTATGCTAGGGTTTGTACAAACCTTGACATGGCCGGTTCAGTCCCAAACACAATTCTCATCCCTGTCAACAATAAACATGTCTCTGCCCACATTATCTGGTTTGAGGGATTCCTTGAGGGTTGTGGAAATTGTGGTTCCCCTGATCACCTCTTCACACAATGCCCACATTTCACCCCAAAACAAAAAAGGATCCAAGTCACAATTAAAAAGTTTAGTGTAAAAACCAACCATGCTGAAACCTCAACTGTCAATGATGGATGGACTGCTGTCCAGAAAAAAGGGAAAAGCTTGAAGCTTCCCAACCCTATCAAAGCTTTCAACAAAAAGCCTTATGTTACAGGAAAAGGGGGTGTTTCTATTGCTTTTGAAACCCTCTCCAACTCTTCCTCCTCTTCCAGGGAATCCAAGGATGCCTATGAGCCATCTGCAAACACAACCCACCCTATTGAGGTTCCTTCTGACATTCCTCATGTGGCTCTGATGCCTCTTAGTGGCATGACTGGTAGCCCTATTGCATTAGTTGGCTTCAGTCTTGCCCCAACTGCATTTGTTGCTCAGGAGATGGAGCCTACCTACATATTCCCTACTGATACCCTGATTGCCCTGAAAGATGACGAGCTAAACCTGCCTGTTGCTGGTCTCAATGGCACTTCCTTACCTGTGGCTGAAGAAGGAAACCACACTGACCCTTGGCCCAAGACACCACCCTCTATTGATGAGCATGTGGAGACTGGCTATGAGCTCCCCACCCTGAGCACTTCAATGAGATAGGGGCTGAAGTTGATTCCACCACTCTCTCCTGCTTGGACTACAATCTGGAAGAACATGACCTCTTTGATGTGTTGGATGAGACTGGTTATCTGGTCGATGATCCCATGGTTGATGAGACCTATGAGGCTGGCTTGAGGCATGAGCTCCTATCCGAGCCCTCCTTCCACTCCATTCACTCAAACTCCACAGCTCTCAAGGAGCTCTCAACCATGGACCAGCCACACAAAGAGCCCACAACCTCTGACTCCATCAAAAGGAAGGCAACTGGGGGTGAGGATGATACAGCCAACTCCACCCTGAAGAGGACCAAATCCAGCCAGTAAGTTATCTATAAAGAAGCTTTTGGGAAGAATTTGAACCTTTTGCCACCAGCTGATGAAAATCTTAACAAATCATCCTTTTGTGAACCTCTTAATTCCCAATTCTTGGCAAAATCTTTTTATATGTAAGCCCCTAGATCTAAATGTGCAAGCCTTTCTAAGTCTTGCCATTAACAATAACCTAGTTAAGAAATGTATGTTTAGGTTCAATCATTGTCCAACTACTACTAGTATTTGCTACTGTTGTAATGCTTTTAAATCTAAGAATTATATGCATTATTTATTAATAATATATAATCCTAATGTTTGTACTCATATTTATTTCAGCAAAATTGATTTGCCTAGGACTATAACTCTTAATCTAAATAAAAAAATTTCTCATTACAAAAAATCTCCTAGTGCCCTTCTACACTGGAAACCCACCAATTTCTTTGATAAGAGACCAATATGGGCAATCCTAAATATCAATCATCTGTTGCACAACAACACTTACTACTATATGATCTATTTAGAATCTTATTTGATCACTTACATACATACAATGACTCCATATCTGGTGACATCAACCACAATGCTTTGTTCTCAAATAATAAGCTGTCAAAAAACAGGAAAACCAAATGATTTTAACCAGAAAGCTTTGCATATACTCTAACAAAACTATTACTTGCAACTTCATTACAAACATGGAAAAACATTCTTTACTTTTACACCTCAAAACAACTACTTACACCAAATCATTTCAAAATAAACATGAGAAACACATGATCTACATTGCATTATTATACAGAAATCAAATGATTGACACATGCACAATTGCACTACATATTAACTATGCTCGAGTGCTTGTTCCACTCGAGCAACGAGATCTAAATCTTGTGTTGCAGGATCGCTTCTGGAATCAAATACTTAGCCTTCACTTGACCCAGAGTGCACAAAGAGTCTTCTGGTTGGGTGCAAAGCCTCAACATACAAGGTTATCCTGCTCTCAAGACAAGATCTGGCGCCTGAAACTATACTGCAGAAGAGCCAACTCACCATACACTTATGACTATGGGATGCAAATCACTTGGAACTGGACTTGGTCTTCTCTATCATGCTTTCATACGAACAACTGTAACAACTATGATAGGTTTAAACTTCACTATACATCCGGCCTCAATGAAGGTCTTAGGTCCCACGAGTTCTCTGTAATGGATAACCCCTCTTTAGAAAATGTAAAAAGGACTATCATTATTCTTTCATACCCCCTATCATGTGATCATAAGTTTGCTTGCACAAACTCAAACAAGAATTATGTTTCCCATGACCCTATTCTTTCAACAATGCATGACCATCCTAAACATGCAAATGAATTCTTTCAAACAATTCTATTTGTTTTGAAGATTAATGGGTACCTCAACTACAAATTGTTAAAGGACCAACCACACATGAAATGCCATTACCTATCTTCAAGAAGAGTAAACAAAAAAGCAAAAGAGCACAACAAAACCCCAAAACTTTTAATGGCAATCTACGAATAGAGATGAAAATCAATCAAAAACAACTACTACGACCCAGAAAAAACATACAACACATGCAGAAGACTATAACATGAAAATAAGTTACTGGAATGTGCGTGGACTTAAGCGTAAAAATGTTTGGACTCAAATTGACATGCATACTAAAATAGAAAATATCCATATCTTAGCACTCGCAGAAACGAAGCTCCAAACTGTGCCCCTTTAAGGCTGTTGGCGTAAACCTGGCTTCGATAATCTATACTTCTGCCCTTCCAATGGACTCTCGGGGGGTCTTTGCCTACTTTGGAAATCAAGGCACTTAAACAATAAAACTTTTCAAGTTGAATTTTCAACTGATAGAATCATTCAAGCCACATATGTAAACAAGCATTTAAACACCACAATAACAATACTATTTGTATATGGTCCACCTCACCCGAAAGACAAAGACAAATTTTGGAGTGACTTAACAAACATAATATCAACTTTAGCAAATCCGTATCTAATCATTGGTGATCTAAACGACATCCTAACCCCTACGGACAAGCTGGGTGGTGCGATCCCTCAACAAATAAGATTTAAGAGGTTAACAGAATTTGTAACAAATAACAACCTAATTGATCTTCCAACTATAGGAAATAAATTCACATGGCGAAAAAGGAGGTACGGAAAAAACAATACATATGAGAAACTGGATCGAGGGCTAGCTAATACTGGTCTACTTAACACATTCCCCAATCTAAAAACAAAAAAACCTTAAGTTCACCACTTCAGATCATGCTCAAATCCTTATAGAACTAAATGAAAACCAAAGACCAAAACTCCAACCATTTAAATTTGAAATGGCTTGGACGGCTAGAAAACATTTTGAAAAGCTTGTCACAAATGCCTGGCGAGTGGACTACCCAGGATCAAACCTTTTTAAGCTAACAAAAAAGCCCCAAGAGGTCAAAAGAAAAATCAAAGCCTGGAGCAAAACCACAATCGGAAATGCCTTCCAGCAAATTTCTATAACAGAGAACAAGATGCAGAACATACAAACGCAACTCTATCTACAATATGATCCTAACCTGGAAAACAAACTAAACGGGCTTGCTAAAAAGCACGCCTCACTTCTAAATTTTCAAAAACAATACTGGGGGCAGCGGGCTAAGCGTACACACATCAAGGCTATGAATGCAAACACAAAATACTTCCATAGAATTGCAACTGGCAGAAGAAACAGAAACATCGTAAAATCAATTAACACATCAACAGGTGTTTCGCACACACAAGATATGGAAATCAGAACTCAAATCAATGAGGATTTTAAATCCAGATACACCACCCAAAACGCAACACAAATCATACACAGAAACATAGATAACTACATTATACAGGAAGTAACAAATGAGGATAACGATTACCTAACAAAACAATTATCTAATTCGGAAATAAAAGAGGCCATCTTTGGATTAGCTAATGAGAAATCACCTGGACCGGACGGTTTTCCTGCCGGTTTCTTTAAAAAGTACTGGCATATAGTGGGACCTACAGTAACAAAAGCAATCAAAAGTTTCTTCCTAAGCGAAAGGATACTAAAACAAATAAATCATACTTTTATCGCATTAATACCCAAATGCGAACACCCAACAACAACAAATCACTACAGACCTATTAGCTTGTGCTCAACTACCTATAAAATAATAGCCAAAGTCCTAGCCAACAGATTAAAAAAAATATTGCATAAAATTATACACCCACTACAGAGCGCCTTTTCCTCGGGAAGGGCTATCCAGGATAATATACTAATTGTGCATGAAATCTTCCATTCCTTTCGCAAAAAAAAGGGTAAAAATGGCTGGATGGCAGTTAAACGAGACATGGAAAAAGCTTTCGATAGGGTCGAATGGAACTTACTTTTATCAATCATGAAGACACTAGGGTTTGCTCCAAGGTTTACAGATTGGATCAAAGAATGTATCACTACAGTCTCATACTCTTTCCAAGTAAACAACGAACCAACGGATATTTTTACACTATACAGGGGTATTAGACAAGGTGATCCACTTTCGCCCTACCTATTCCTCATTTTTTCTGAGGTACTATCAAGATCACTACAACATGAAGCTTCAAAACCACAAAGCCACCTGGGTATTACCTTAACTTGTGGTGGGCTAAAAATTCCTTTCTTAGCCTTTGTGGACGACATAATAATCTTCTCATCCTCGACCAAGACAACAAGCGGTCAAATAAACAAAGTGCTATGCGATTACTGTTCCCTCACTGGCCAAAAAATAAATAAATCAAAATCCCAATTCCAATTAACGGAAAATGTAAATGCAGAAACTAAACGACTAATGCAAGGCGAACTAGGAATTTCGCACGCAAACAACCTCGGAAATTATTTAGGATGCCCGATTATATCATCTAGAGTTACAAAAGACTAATTTAAAGAACTCATTGATACTACAAAAGGTCAACTGGACAAATGGAAAGCAAACACACTATCCCAAGCAGGTAGATGCACCTTAATAAAAACTACCCTAGCGGCTAAACCACTTCACCTCATGCAATGCTTCATGTTGCCAACATCCATACACAAGGAGCTAAACAAAATAAACCGAAACTTTCTTTGGAATAAATGGGCCAAACCACAAACCCCTAATTAGCTGGTATGAAGTATGTAAAACAAAAAAGAACGGAGGTATGGGTATCTGCAGTTCGGAGGATATGAACAAAGCCCTTCAACTAAAACTCATCTGGAAAATTCTAGCAGAGCCAGAAAATCCCTGGGTTAAAATAGTTACACAAAAATATATAAGAAGCCAATATATCTTATCTTACAAGAGGAAAGGAGGTTCCTCTTGGCAGTGGACAAAGTTATCTGGCCTAATAGATCTTTTCAAACAAGGAATTAGTTGGGCTATTGGGGATGGAAGAAATATAAATTTTTGGACTGACACTTGGTGTGGCTCTTCTCCCTTAGCAGATAAAACTACATACCCAAACAACATAGATGTAATTCTTAAGGTAAATCACTTCATCCGACAAGACAAAACCTGGGATACTCAGGCAATTAAACACTATCTTAGTGACAAAATAGATGAAGGATACATGGAGAATATACTATTAACACCAATACCAAAACATATTCATCAAGACATACTATATTGTAACAAAAGCAAAAATGGATGGTACTCCACAACCTTAGCTGTTGACTTAATCCACACTACTAAAAAACACACCAAATCATACCTTAACTGGATCTGGAACCTGGACATAACACCAAAACTAAAAACCTTCCTATGGAATATCACAAAAAAAAGGTCTTCTAACATCTGCAATTCTTGCAAATAGGGGTACGGGTATACCGTCCAATTGCCCCCTTTGCGACTGCTGCTACAAAGACATCCCCCACCTCCTATATATGGCTTTGCCCAATAACACTAGCTACTATAAAATTAATGGAGCCGAAACTACACAAAACACTAGAAGTAATTAGTAATAATGGGCTAGATTTAAATGCATCCCTAAGGGCAATAAACACTAAAACCAACAAAGACCAATTCTCAAAGTTAACATGGGCTTGGTGGAGCATCTGGATGTTCCGAAACAAAGCACTATTTGAAAACATTAAACCAGATATTCGTAGCATATCGACTTTCGCCCAACAACAAATCTACTCCTGGAAATTAGCCAAGACAGATGAAGAAAATACCTCACACCATACAACGACCACATACATCGCAAAACGGAGGAAAAATACAAAGTGGTGCAAACCACAGGAGGGAACACACAAACTAAACTTCGATGGTGACTTCGATGGTGCCTTCTCTGAATCTGGAAAAGCCACCTTCGGATACATAATTAGAGACACTAACGGTGTCCTGGTACACATGGCTTCAGGGTCTTCCCCTATCAATTCTGTGAAAGGGGCAGAAGGTTATGCAATGTGGCATGGCATTAACAAGGCCCTGGACATGCAACTTCATCATATCATAGTTGAAGGTGATCAGTGGCGGATCCAGGATTTATATTAGAGGGGGGCTGAGAGGTTTCTCATTAAATGGGATTTTTTCCCTGTGAACCAAATAAGCCATTATAACTAATGTTATTTTCCAAATCCCACAAATCATTCAAATCAAACTATATCAATATATAAAATTCAACTTAAAACTCCCTAGCTACTTCCAAATTCCCAATCCACAAATTGAGTCTCAAATCCACAAATTTACCTCAAATTGCTACTAAAATCCACAAATTTATTAGCAAAATCACAAACCCTAATCGAAATTTACCCAAATTGATTCTCAATGAGAAAAATTCTAATCTAAATTGATTCTCGTCTCAACGAACTAAAAAAATGCAACTGAAATTAATTAATACATGTCCATATTTTATACTCCTATAAAAAAACGAATTCAGAAACCACAATTCGAAATCACAAACCGCAAATTCACAAATCCATTTCTCACAACCATAATTACAAACTACAATTTCAAATCACAAACAACAAATTCACAAATTTATGTCTCACAACAACCACAAACCACAATTTTAAATCACAAACTTTCTCACAAATCACAAACCCTAATCGAAATTTCTCCCAAATTGATTCTCAAATCCATAAATTTTAATCTAAATTGATTCTCATCACAACTAATTGAACTTAAAAACAATCAAATTAAAAGGAAGAGGAAGAAAACTAACTAACATCAAGGTCTAAATCGAAGGAGTGAAGAAGAACAATGAAGATTGAACCACTTCGGCTTTGCGGACGTACTGCGGGAGACAGCAAACAAAGGTGGTGTGCAGTGCGCCGGTGCCAGGGACCAGGGTCGGCCGGAGTGGAGCTGGCGGCGGCGGCCGGAGGGGGGACTCAGGCGGCTAAGGGTTTTCGCTTTCGTTGTCTGTGAAAGTCTGTTCGTATTAGTATCTGTGTTAAAAAAAAAAGAGGAGGGCGGTAGTATCTGTGTTAAAAAAAAGAGGAGGGCGGGTAAAAAAATTCAGATGCAAAAAAATGGGGTAATAGGATTCGAACCTGCGTCAAACGTTATAGTACAAAGTTATCCCGTGCCGTTTACCGCTGAGCCATATCGTCATCATGTTATATTTCTACTTCATTTATATATATTACAAACCTAACAGATATAATATATACATACCTTTGTATTTCGGATAGGGGGGCTTCAGCCACCTCGAGCCCCCCCGTAGATCCGCCACTGAAGGTGATAACCTCACCGTAATAAATAGCCTTAAAGGCATTTGGTCCCCACCGGGAGAAATTGAAATGATCGTCTCTGACGCTCTCTTCTCATTGAGCTGTTTCAGCTCCTCTCAGGTTTGCCACATATACCGTGAAGCTAACCGAGTTGCAGATCGTCTTTCGCACCTAAATTTAGCTTTATCCGATTCCTCGCACGACGACATAGAACTTAGTTCTATCATCCTTAGGGATGCGCTTGACAAATGACAATTTATTTTTGGCCTTCTCAAATTCTTTTCGGTTCAAAAAAAAAAATTCTTTTCAAGAGTGTTATGATTAGTTTGTAACTTTAAAAATCAAATTCTATTTCACACAATTGTTTATTTTCACCTAGAAATAATATTTTGATAAGGATGGTTCAATTACAATACCTAATTTACCTATCAATAGGGGTGTGTGAGTTTGTTTGATTTTGGTGTCAACGTTAGAGCGGTATTAACTATTAAGCAGGCGATCAATATCTTTGTAAGTAGTACCTTGTCGGTTCCAAAGACTAAAGATGTTTGAGTAAGAGGCAATTAAGGAGAGGTATATGGCGTGCTTTCATTGGCTCCAAAATTGACTAGCTGATTATTAATTAAATCTAACATTATGAAAAATGATAAATACATTGGAGAGGTCATCTGAAAGTAAAATTAGTTATTAAAAAAAAGGTACCAACAAAGATCTCTCGTGTAAATTGATTTACCAAATCTCTCGTGTATACCAACAAATTATATTTCATATATTGTACCAACAAATTATATCTCCATGTACCCAACTAATTAAAGAAAGGATCTTTTAAACTTTTCAAGAATTTTATGATTGGTTTTGTAACTCTAAACTCAAAATTTGTCTGATACCTTTGTTTATTTGCAAGAAATAAGATGTTATGTTAGGAAGGGGAATGAGGGTACAAAAGGAAGGAGGGGTGAGCACAAATTCCGCAAATCTTAGTCTTGTCCCGGGACCGTCCCGTAAAAATTATGCGGGACAAGTGGACAACCCATCAGGATCTCGCAAATCCCGTCTCGTCCCGCATACACATATAATAATAATAATAATAATAATAATAATAATAATAATAATAATAATAATAATAATAATAATATAATACTATATATAATATTAGGATATAGAGCATGTACTATATATATATATATATACACGTACACACTGTAATATATTTCATATAATATATTTCATACACACTGTAATACTATATAGTGTATATATATACTACATGCTGTAATTTAGCCATATATAGATATACGTCCTCCACTGTAAGGCCATATATACACACACTACATCGGTGTTTATATACATGTGCACACGTATATATGGGAACCTGCAAAATATAAAAAATTATACATATATATTTATTACGCCTTTGAGAATCGCAATATATACATGAAAATTTTGAGTTTTTTAATAATTTTTTTATTTGAGGGACAAGGCCCGTTCCGGTCCCGCAAAAATTACGCGGGACGACCTTCGTCTCATCCCGGTCCCGTCCCGCGCCCACCCGTAAAAGGAAGGGATATAAATGTACAAGGGGTTACATTGTATTGGACATTCAGAATGAAATATGTTCAGTTACTCCTAACAACCAAGATCGATCTCTCTCTCTCTCTCTCTCTCTCTCTCTGTTCTTCCATTCTCTAATCGAAACTAGTGAGATCTGACAAATTGGTATCAGAGCTCTTTCGATTCTCTTCCATGGCGGGCGATACATGCTTCAAAGCATCGGAGAAGGTAGAGGTCCAGTTTCAGCAACTTCAACAGTTCACGTCCAGCACTCATGACCAACTGAACGAGGTGATCCAGTGGCAAGAAGAGCAGCATAAGGCGATCGAGGAATTGAAACTCGACACTACGGAGATTCGGACCAAGATGGAGGCGAAGATAGATCAATTGCAGACCAGAACAGAATTGAGTTTCGCCAAGTTAGTAGAGCAATTCCAAGCGAAAACGGAGCAAAGCTTTGCTCGGTCATTGAAGACATTCAAGATTCAGGTAGAATGAGGCCCATCGACGGGAGGTAACTCCGAGCAACAGGAGAAAACACCGGGCTCAAGCACAGGGGAGGATCACGGTGTGTACAAAATTCCTCCATAGCGACATGAGAATCAGACTAGGGGTGCTGCGTGGACGGGAAACAGATTTCCAAAGATCAAATTTCCTCCATTTGTTGGTCGAAAGCCAAGAAGTTGGGTTAGGAAAAGTACGTGAAAAGTATTTCACGATCTTCAGAATTCAAGAAAATCAGAAAGTAGAAATTGCCGCGATGCATATGCAGGATCGAGCAGGCGTGTGGATCCAGGGCTATTTGATGCAAAGAAAAGGGGTGCGATGTAGAGAAATAAGCGAGGCGATTTGTAATCGGTTTGGGGAGAAAAAGAGAGTTGAAATCGTAATAGATTTCAACAAATTGGCTCAAAAAGGAGACCTAGAGGACTACAACGAGCAATTAGAAGAACTGTGTGCAGGGATGTTGACGTACAATCCCCATCTTCCGGAGAGTGAGTTTGTCTCCGGTTATATCAGTGGCCTCAAAGCAGAGATTAAGTCCCTCGTCAAGCCTGGGAGACCCAGAGATTTGGTCGAAGGATTGGAATTAGCGAGGCTTCATAACAATGTTGTCAAGGCGATCGTGAAGGCGAGCAAAGGCAATTGGAGAAACGTGACACCGAGCTCAAATTGACAAGGAAGCTCAAGGCCGGTGAGCACGGAAGCTGCTAGCGGCCAGAAAAGAGAGACACCGGTGGGAGAGTTCAGGAGAACTCCGAGTTTATGTTACAGATGTGGCGTCAAGTATTTTGTTGGCCATAAATGTAAGTTTTCGTCAGTCAATTTCTTGTTAATATATCAACAAGAGATGTGATGAATTCAATTTTCATCATTGATGGGTGATTAAGTTCTTTTGGGCTTGCCTTCCATCGGCTCTTGGCAAAATAAATTGGTAAATAAGATTTAACATTATGAGAAATAAGTAAAAGTTTAGGGGAATGAAAAATGAGGTGAAGAAGGCAAGAAATGAAGATATGTAAAATTTGAAAAATGATGTTATTCATCGATCGTCAAAATATAATTTCTTAAAGTGATCCAAGATTTTTTTTTTGAAGCAAGATAAGAAATTCGGTTCTCTAGACAAGCCTAGAGAAACCGAGAAACCGGACAAGCCGGTGGATGGACTAACCATCATGTACAACTGGAAGCAAATAACTGAATTAAATGACAGAAATAAAATACAGAAGCAAATGACATAAAATAAAAAACAAGGAACGTACAAGCCATCCTACACTGCGAAACACAAGCCAAAAGAAGACTGAAACGATCGGCCAAAGGGACTACGCACACAACAAACTCTGGGGACCAGCGAACACCTCAGATTATGGACTCAAGGAGCCTTTAGATGTCAATCACAAGTTCACGACATCATCGAACATGACACATCAACCATCGCTCACAAGAAGCATGCAACACAACAAGAATAGCACAGTACACTAACCCACAATTCAACCACAAACCACACCAATGCACAATCGAACCCCAAGACCTCATCTTAACCCTCAAGTAAGAGAAACTGGGCAGAGATTATCCAGAAAGCGAATGAAAGATCGGACTACAACAATCAAAAAGGCTGGTGGCGCAGGAGGATTCCCTGGAGCACCGGCAGGTGGGCATGTTTAGAGAAGTAAGCGAGCGCTAACAACAAATCAACGACGGGTGGACAGGTTATCGATAAACCTGAGGCTAGCCGATAGAAGCCGGTGCAGGTGGGAGGCGGAGGAGGCTGGACCGGCGAGAGGCTGAGAAGGCGGTGGGCACCCGAGTCGCCATTAGAGGCGATTTGGAGGTATGCGAGAAACGGCAAACGGCGGCCGCGAAAGTGTCGATGAACAACCGGACGAAGCAGGGTAGGTTGGGGAGGAGTTGGACGAGACGAAGGAGGTCAGGTAAGGGTTGTTGGGCTCAACTCAGGTGGTGGAAGGGTGCTGGTGACCCAGGCCGTGGAGGCGGCGGCGAAAGCGCTTGGGAGCGCTTAAAGTGATCCAAGATCAATTGCCTTTCACTTAAATTATTATTATTATTATTAATTTATTTTTTGATTATGAAAGAATTCGGGCGAGCGAGCTCTACTCGATGGCATCCTTACGGATGAGGTCTAGAAGACCAGAATTGTTGTTAATATCGACACCACAGGCAGAGTGGCAAAGGTGTGCAACCTTATCAGCCACTCGATCTATTGCCTAATCGGGGAACATGAAAGAAAGAAACTTCTTTCAAAGTCGATAGTAGAAATTTAACATCTAATAAAATCAGTTCGATTTCCCAAGGACAGGTAGATGTTTTATTTAGATGGTTTATAATTATCATGGAGTCACCTTCAATGTGGAGTTTATTGATACGGAGTTGTAGAGCCTTTTGGATTCCCAGTTTAAGAGCCTTTCACTTATTTTATAATAAGGAGATAAGTTTAACTTTTTGATTTTGTAAAAATACATGAAATCTGTTAATTTACCTCATTTTTATTTTTTTTAGTATTTTATTTACAAATAAATGATGTTGAACATATACCAAGATTTATCTTCTCGGCATTCACAATTTTCACTTGGTGTCATTCGGCTGTCTCTCAGTTGACCTTTTTTTGTCGAGATCTTTTGTATTCGAGCTTTTTGTATTTTGCTTATTTTGGTTGTATTATGACGGTTAGTCCGTCTGTCGTTTTTTTGACCTCTCGTTTTCACAGTCTGCGATTGTCGGCTGAGATTTCGAATTATTTTCTTTTCAAAAAAAAATATACCAATATTTATCAATTTACTAATATGAAAAAATATAAATAAAAACAATAAATTTACACGGTGAAACAAGCTTATGTTTTTTTTATCTCCATTCCCTATAAAAAACAAACAAAATTGCATGTACATACCTAACCAACGCTAGGATTGATTCATCTTTTCAAGAGTGTTATGATTAATTAGTTTGTAACTTTAAAAATCAAATTTTATTTCACACGATTGTTTATTTTCACCTAGAAATAATATGTTGATAAGGATGGTTCAATTACAATACCTAATTACCTATCAATAGGGGTGTGTAAGTTTGTTTGATTTCGGTGTCAACGTTATATCGGTATTAACAGGCGATCAATATCTTTGTAAGTAGTTGTCGGCTCCAAACACGACTACACGAGAGACGAGAGTTGTTTGATAAGAGGCAAGGAGAGGTATATGGCGTGCATTCATTGGCTCCAAAATTGACTAGCTAAATTCTTAATTAAATCTAACTTTGTGACGAAGACAACAGAAACAACTTACTATATCCGCGCAACATATCTCGCAAAAGAGGGGTTTGGGAAGTCAGGATACACGCCTTCTTTTCTTGAACTAGTCGAGAGAATGTTTCTAATAAATCCTAAATTTAATGAATGGAGTGCACATAATGTGAACATGTGAAACAAATAATGAAATTAAGAGTCAGAAGATAGGTATTAATTTGCTAAAATTGTTATTGTAAATTTGTAATTGCTGAAATTGGTGTTGAAAATTGGGCAAATTATGGTTCGTGCTGAAATCTCTTAAATTGTTGAAATTGTTGTTGTAATTGCTGAAATTGTGCAAATTGTTGAAATTACTCGTTTCAGCAACTTCGGTTTCGGCAACACGGTGGACATTTAGCTAATGTGGATAGGTTGGTGGACAAAATGCTAATAAAGGTGAAAAGTATAGACATTATAGTAAACACCCCTAAGTTTAACGTTTTGATTTTGTAAAAATACATGTAGTATTAATTTACCTCGTTTTTAAATATTTTTAAATAATTTTTTACTAATAAATGACGTTGAAGATATACCAAGATTTATCAATTTAATAATATGAAAAATATTGTATATAATATATGCATGCCGTGAATTAAGAGCTAAATTGGATTGCTTAAGGAGGGGTTAAAACATTGTCTTTTAGTGGAAAAGATTAGCGAAAGGAGGCACTCAAAATTCAATAAAGAAAAGGACTTGTGGGAGAGAAAGAAGCATAAACGGCCGCACCTCTCAACATGAACAATTATATATATATATATATATATATAAATAATTACATATCATAATCCATAAGATCTTCATAATCTTTGAGGTCCGATTGGATTTGCATTTCACGGTAACGTGTCTTATATTAAGAGGAAGCATGTAGTATTATTGTGGGCCCCTCTTGAAAACATGACACTTACAATAATTCGTTGTGGGCCCCACTTATGCCTTCCGGATGAAACACGTTGCTGACTGGCGACCTACAGAGACTACATATAAATATACATTTAAATATATAAATATTCTATATAAAATAATTGTCCCAACAAGACATCGTCTTGCCGGATTTATAATTGGCTGGTGTTGACAATTAAAATATTTAGAATTTTTGAAAGAGATTACTTAAACCATTCAACATGCTTTTTTATTATAAAAATGCATTATCACCTCTCATTATAATATGCTAATATTGTTTGTATGATTTATGTCTTATTAGTAAATTATTGTTGTTCCTGATTCAGACAGATACAATGTAACACTCTCTCTCCAAAACCCAAGCTAAAGCCAAATACTTTATTCCTGGATTGAAACAAACAAAAATGGGCATTGCTTGTTAAGACTTCGCCACGAGTTCAGATCTGTCGGGTTGACGAGTCCAACCTTCGAATTAAGGGTTAGATTTCTGAAGATCTGAATTATTAAGAAGACGGAGTAGCGGGTCCATATAACTCGTCAGTGTGACAGAGAAAAATGTGAAAAATAATTTATATTTTTATCACTTCATTTTCATCCTTTATACAATTTTTTTTTAAAAAAATCGATACGGGACATTTTTTTATTCATTCTTTATTTATCTTTTATTACAAAAATAAATTTGAATTCGCATAAATTAGTTACTTTAAAATATTGACAATGTAAATTTTTTCAGCATCCGATGATTGCTAATCAGTTTTTAATTAATTTATAAAATATTGGTCTTTGGTATTAAGAAGCTGGTTTTAAAGAGCTAATGATTTTGTGCCGTTAACATGGTTTCTAGTTTCCCATTATACGGATTAAGAGAAAAAGCAAGTCGTTTTAATTCTTATACTCCGTAATATTTATCATGTAGAATAGAAAGTACAAAGAAAAGTCTTTTGTACTCCGTATTTGATTACGCTTAAAAGTTTCTTTATTAGGAGCAAAGACTTTATTCACTTGAATTTATAATTAACAAATTCCCCAACCATAAAATTGGTCTGATTGATTGAATTATCCACTGATTACAACATCTAACAGTAAATTTCATTACATGGGTGGTCAACTGGTCATCAATGTTTTACACCCGTATTAAAGAAGTAATTTGGTCCAAATACCTTACTAAATGTCTTAAAGGCTTTTCTTTGCTTGTAAATAACCAAAAAAAATTCATAATACCAACACTACCCTTCCTTTCATTTTGGTTACAACGTCTATAGTGTTTCCTTTCATTACAGTGTCTACATCCTTGTTTTTATAGTGGTGACAACGGTTATCACCCGGTTTTATAGTGGTGACAATGTCTATTATCCTGTTTTCATAGTGGTGACAGTTATGACTCTCTTACCCATTCATATATTGAAGGAGAACTGTCCACCTAATGTCTTTTGGCTTCTCATTATCCCTTTTAGGGTTTGTGTTTAACTTGTCATAGGGTTTTCCATTTGGTGACAACAATCATCTCTTAACGACGTACATTACTTAACATTTTAGGGCCTTGGCCCTAAACCCTAAAGACTTAACCCTAAACCATATTGTACATCACATGTTCTTTTGGCTTCTCATTAGCTCCTTTAGGGTTTATGCTTCTCTTTTCTTAGGGTTTTCCTTTTATTACAGTGTATATGCACCTTTTTTCATAGTAGCGACAATGTCTATAAAGCTGTTTTTATTTTTGTTACAACGTCTATAGGGTTTTCCTTTTTATTACAGTGTCTATGCACATGTTTTTATAGTGGTGACAGTATCTATGACTTTATTTTTTTTTATAGTGGTTACAATAGTAGTTACATTTTTAAATTTTTTTTATTGTGGTGACACTAATTTAAAAAAATCTAAAAAACTATAAATTAGAAATTAGAGAAGAACTGTCACCACGTGTATTTTGGCTTCTCATTAGCCCCTATAGGGTTTGTGCTTCCCTTTTCCTAGGATTTTCTTTTGATTACAGTGTCTATAAACCTTTTTTCATAGTGGAGACAATGTCTATAAAGCTGTTTTTATTTTGGTTACAGCGTCTATAGGGTTTTCCTTTTGATTACAGTGTCTATGATCATATTTTTATAGTGGTTACAGTGTCTATGATCCTATTTTTATTTTGCTTACAACATCTATTGAAAAAGCTCGATCGAACAAGGCCTCCATTTTTAGTGGGACCTGGGAATCTACCTGGTGAGGTGATCAATATTCCCAACGGGCTTACCTGACCCGCATCGAAATAATCGACGCAGCCCAACCTGTGCCGCGAGAAGAAATCTAATTATGAGTCCGAAACGTTATTCCCTTATCGAGTTTTTTCTGGACAATTCGGGAAATTGTTTTGCTTACCTGTCGTCGTTGATTATCTTGAGGACCAATAACAACAGACTTTTAATTCTAATGGAAAGTTTTACTAAGGATGAACGAGGTCGATATCCGCGGAGCAAGTCCAGTGAAAGGCTTTGATTTTACTACTGAATAGATTCTTTGTGATGCATACGACTTCCTCTCCCAGTTCTCCTTGCTTCAAATTTCTTTCTTAAGTTCATTTGGTCTTGGTCCGCTCCTTCTTTCTCCTTTTCTCCCTTCCCTTATCTCACGAAAAGTCCCCTATCGTAATGAATTTTCTTGCTTTTAGTGGTTACAATAGTAGTTACATTTTTATTTATTTTTATTTTGGTGACACTAATTTAAAAAAATCTAAAAAACTAGAAATTAGAAATTAGAGAACAACTGTCACCACATTTATTTTGGCTTCTCATTAGCCCTTATAGGGTTTGTGCTTCTCTTTTCCTAGGATTTTCTTTTGATTACAGTGTTTATGAACCTTTTTTCATAGTGGAGACAATGTCTATAAAGCTGTTTTTATTTTGGTTACATCGTCTATAGGGTTTTCCTTTTGATTACAATGTATTTGACCGTGTTTTTATCGTGGTTACGGTGTCTATGATCCTATTTTTATTTTGCTTACAGCATCTATGACCCTCTTAACCATTCATATGTTATAGGAGAACTGTCACCACATGCATTTTGGTTTCTCATTAGCCCCTATAAGGTTTATACTTTCCTCGTCCTAGGGTTTTCCTTTGGTTACAGTGTCTATGATCCTATTTTTATTTTGCTTACAACGTTTATGACCCTCTTACTCATTCATATATTAGAGAAGAACCGTCACCATATTTATTTTGGCTTCTCATTAGTCTCTATAGGGGTTGTGCTTCCTTTATCATATTATTTCCCTTTGATTACAGTGTCTATGACCACGTTTTTATAGTGGTGACAATATCTATGAATTTATTTTTATTATGGTGATAATAGTAGTTACATTTTTAATTTTTTAACGGAGATTACGCGAGTTAGAACAACTTCTAAAACTGTGGGATAATTTCTGAAATTTTAGAAACTAACGCAGGGGCATTTTTTATAAAAACAGAAATTCGGGGAGGTTTTGCGTAATTAGTCTTCTTCTTCCCCCATCTCGGCAACATCTCACGCAGCCTTAACAGTGATTTTCGCCGATCTTCCGACGGCTCGTTCTCCTTACACAGAGCTCCGTTTGACGCGTATGACCTATCAAACTAACGAGTGCAATCTCTACTTCAGCATCGTTGTGTTTATTTTGTCGAAGAATGATCTGACACACCGAGACGAGTGCTTGAACAGGGGCTGCTAAGCGGTTCTCATGGCCAGATCTCGCTTCGAGCATCCATGACCAGATCTCGCTTCGAGCATCCATGGCCAGATCTCGCTTCGAGCATCCATGTCCAGATCTCGCTTCGACGTTTTTCCCTTTGAATTCCTCCACCGACGTCGCAGCCATGGCTGCCACCGACGTCGAGTATTATCAATGTAGTTGGAGACGGGCAGGAGGGGGTTTGAGGGGTCGGATTTGGGTGCAGTGGAAGAGCTCGTCGGCGGCGGAGAGAGAGGGGCGGTCAACGGAGGTGTGCAACGAGGAGGCGGAAGGCCGGAGCTGGGAGACGGTATGCAGCGAGCGCTCCAAATTTTGTTCAGATATGTTTTAATTTGGGGGAGAAGGGGGTGAAATAAGGGTAGGGTTAAAATTGGAAAAAGTGGACATTTATCTAATATTGTAACTCTTGTGTTCTATGACTTAATATTTGTTTCCAAAATGGCCAATTAATAAAAAAGCCCCGTATTAAATAAGTTTTTAATCTATCAAATAAATGATCGGTTTTTCTATCTTAAATTGGATAAAATTCCCTACAAAAAAAAAGTAAGCGACCCTATGAATCTAATTAAAAAAAGGCTAACTTAATTAAAAAAAATTTAAATTTAGGGTCTTATCTTATGTCTGGGGTATAGGATAGAAAAATGGATAAACGATTTATGTTTCTAATAATTTTTCCCAATTTCATGAATAATCCCATGTTAAGAACATTTGAAATGACTTGTGCCAAAATCATATTTTGTTTTGTATTTGCCACGTCAGGAGAAAAATGACGCTCTCCCCGTCTCAAAATCCTATTTGTTACGTTTTTTAAGAATTTCAAAAGTCCGTAAAATATATTTATATATATATTTTTAAATATATCTATACTTATTAGTAATGAGTATGAAATTGTTTTAAAATTTTACTCTCCGTTCGGCAAAATATGTCATTTTAGAATATTAATTTTGTTAAGAAAAAAATGTCATTATATGTATTTTGTCTTTTAATTTACGAAAATGGTCTTGTAATGATAAATTGATTGTTAGTTATAGTTTTCGACAAAGTAATAAAGTAGTGTAATAGATGAGGGTAAAATAAGATATTTGTTGATTTTCTTAAAAGTTATACACAAAGCTAAAATGATATGTTTTGGCTAACGGAGAGAGTAGTAAATAAGTTGTTATTTTTATAAAGTTTTAAATTTTTAAAAACGTGATAATAAAAAAATGATCTATATTTTGAGACACGGGGAGTAATAATTTTTTAAAATTCATTTTTTTTTAACTCATTCGATCTATTTTTTAAAGTTGGTAAAGTATGATTTACTCAAGTTGTTTCAAAGGGACAACTATTTGATATTTAATGAATGGAATGTCGATTATCTCAAGTATAAACATTAAAAATGTAAATGATTTATTTGATAGATCGGGGATTTATTTCATACCAATGTGAGAGGTTTGGACCAACCTCTCACACTTGTGATTGTGAATAATGTTGAACGAGACTGATTACTTACTCCCAAACAAACAAAAGGCCCAGGAATTTGTTAAATGGGCCACTCTAAGCCCAAAAGCGACGGACTTTGAACCAGTCCCAAAAAATGGGCCTGAAGTATTAAACCGGCCAATAATACCCTAATACAATTTTATGCCATAACAGTACTTTGAGAAAACAACAGCTCTAGGAGACAATTGGTATGAGTGCAAAAACTCACCAATAGTTCTTGTTGTAATCTTGTCTTCCTGAATCATTTTAGGCTTTGTTTGTTTTAGGAGTAGGGAATGGAAGACAAAAGAATTAAATTTTATGTGTAAAATGTATATAATCATGATTTTTTGTGAGTTTAAAGAAGAGGGGAGGGAAATTGTTAGAGTATTTTAGGAGATTTGGTTACCCAATAATAAAATTAAGTAATCAAATGGGAGAAAGTAAATGAATTTTGTATGAAAAATGAGAGAAAATGGATAATTATTAAAATATTGATCAATAAACCTGAAGAGAATCGCTCCAAAAACACCTGTAAACACAAACAGAAACTAATGCATTGATCATGAAAAGAGTTTACAACCAAATCAAAACCAAAACAGAAGAGGCAGAAGAGATTTGTAGCGACGAGTAGCCTCAACGAGGACACCAGCCACTAAGGTCAGAACCTAAGGGCAAAGAGGCTACAAATCTCTCTCAACACAATGTCACTAAGCGTTTTGGATGGAAGGGAGCTCGATCTACCATCACAAAGGCCGGCTAGAGATGAAACCCTAGAAATCGCCTTCGGAGACAAGAACAGAGCAATATTAAGCAAGCACCTCTCTCAAACCTCAGATTAGGGTTTCATTACCCATATAAAGGAGAGCATAAGCGGAACGTCAGGAGAGTGAGCTTGTGATCCGAGTGGGCTTCAAGCCCATGGACAAGCTGAGATCAGTTTTGGACCGATTTGGCCCAAAACCAATACAATCAACCTTACATTACATTATAAACATCCAACATAACACTCAGAATTACACAAAGGTTAAGAGAAATGAGCCCTACAATACCTTAACTAAAATAGGTAAACTAGATAGTGTAAATGCAAATGGGTTTTTCATATTTGAAAATGCTGAATGTTTGAACCATAGAAATGAAAATCTCTCACTAATTAGTTTTGTTTCTAAAGGATAAAAGATATTTTTTAAATGTCCTTTTCCGTTGGCCATCAAATGTGTTGCGTAATACGGAGTATATAGTTTATCCAATTTATATTTATACCATAACACTGAGAAAATAGAAAGAGGCAAGCGTGTTGACCATGCAGACAAATTAGTACTCCCTCCGTTCCAAAATACATGGGTTTTTAGTTTTCGGCACGCTTTTTAAGGAGCAAAAAACTCTATGAAATATTATTTTTTTAATCAAATTTTTTATATAATTTGATACTTATTACTAATAAGTATCAAATGATATAAAAAATTTGATTAAAAAAATAATATTTCATAGAGTTTTCCACTCCTTAAAAAACGTGTCAAAAAGGAAAAGCCCATGTATTTTGGAACGGAGGTAGTATCATTTTATCCAACAATAAACTTGTCATTTCACACTCCTAAGCTAGCCTACCATTATATTAGCATTTTCCCCAAATCATAGGGTTATGGCATAAGTTAATAATCATTTGAGATTTAATTGTTTAACATTTTTTTTTAAAAAAAATTCTTTTAAAATTTTTTTCTTGTTTTGTTGTAGAGTTTGTTTCTGCTGGATTCATTTCACTTGTTATTTGTATTTCTGTTTTTATATTGCTATGTTGGATGGTTCGCCGTCTGCCGACTCTGTCGGACTCTCGATGAGTCAGGTCTGTCTAACCTTCGAATTTTTACCTAATAAAAAAAAACAATTAAAGGGAAATTTTTTAGTCGAGATTTTTCAACTTATGGCATAAAGATATAGATTAAAAAGAATCATATGTGAATTCTCCAGGCTCTAATTGTTGAAATTAACCCAAAAGATATGCCTTAAATGATAAGATAGTGTATATACTATATAGTGGGAAATGGATTATATCACTAATGAGATCGAAAAGGGTAATCTAGCTAATTGGTGCTACATATATCCAAGATTCCTCACATCCTTAAAAAAAAAACTTAAACTAGGCCATAACGGGTATGAAAGTTTAGAAGGTATTCGGGGGAAATAAGAGCCCTACTCAAAACATACTCCCTCCGTTCGGCAAAACTTGTCGTTTTAGAGTTTTGTTTTTGTTCGGAAAAACTTGTCATTTTAGGTATTTTTGCTTCTACTTTACTAAAATGTCCTTGATTTGATTGATGTGTTGTGAGTTGTAGTTTTTGATAAAGTAAAAAGTAGAGTAATAAATGAGGGTAAATTAGTAAAAAATGGAGTGTAATTATTAGCTTTATTAAAACTTGTGTGGAGAGTTAAAATGACAAGTTTTGCCGAACGGATGGAGTAATAATTTAAACTTAATTTGATCGAAATGTCTTTTTTGAACCATTTTCTTCTGGTGGAAAAAGGGAAATCCTTCACACTCACACACAAAAAAATAAAAAATAGAATTGGTTGCTTTCTCAGCTTTTTTGGAGTTGGTCTTCTATGATCGTTTTGTTGTAGAGTTTTACTGCTTGTTTCATTTCGCTTGTTTTCCGATTTTCTATACTTGTTTTTTTTTTTTTGTATTTTCAGGTTGTATGTTAGACGGTTCACCGTTTGCCGACTTTGTCGGCCGCCCGATGAGTCAGACCTGTCTGACATTCGAATTTTTACCTAATCAAAAAAAAAAAAAAGAATTGGTTGCAGTTTATTACTAAAACATTAATCGAAGTGAATCAAAGTTGTTAAAATCAAAATTAGATCGAATAAAATAATGTATGAACCAAACCGGCCAACAAGAACTTGTGACCTTTTTTTTAAATTAGCTAGGTTAAACTAGAAAATCACCAATTTTAATTGAAAACATATGCTTAAAATGTATAAAATCTATTTATTGTACGAGACTATATATGAGGACTTGTTTTAATAATAAATTCGAATCTTTCATTTAGATTGGCCTGTTTTCTACTTGTTTAATTGGCTTTAGGTTTTTTTTGCTTGTTTCCTTTATATTATGACGATCAGTATGTTTGACATTTTTTCGCCCTCTTAGTATACTAGACATTGTTTTGTCTGGTAAGGGCTCGTTTAGTTCAATGTGGGAATTGAAATTCTTAGGAAGTTACTTCATGAGAATTGGATTTTCGAGAAGTTAAATTGATGGAAATTGTGAAAATGTGTTTGATTGTTTTTTTTTAGAGGATTAAAAGGGGGAATTGAAAATTTTCAAATGCAATAGGGTGGAAAGTTGAACTTACCTAAGGAAGACTAGGTGAGTGAACTTCCTCCAAATTGGAGAAATTTAACTTCATGGGAAATTGAGTTTATGGGCTTTTATTTTTTAAAAATATAAACCAAACGCAGATATTTCTCAAACATTTTGAGAATTTCTATACTTCCTGGGTTTTTTTACATATCAACCAAACACACTCTAATACCGAATAAAAAAAAATTAACACGAGTTTGTGTGTTCTAAAAAATGTTCAATAATACATAAAGGCTATGCCCTCCTTTTGAAGAATAAAAATGTTAATAAAAGGAAAATTCAATCTGGATATGATTATAATAAGTTTCAATTAATTGACTGGGTATTCTCTAATCTAGTGACATGAAATTTCCATGTCTAGGCCAAGCCCCAAGTATATGACTCTTTTTACTCCTTTTTCTCCTACTTCTAGAGCACGTAAAGAATAGGAACTTTGGGAAAAAAAAAGGAGGTTAATTGCAGGGAAAAAACCCAATGTTAAGGGGGTGTTGTGCATTGTGATCAATAGCCCTATCTTTTTAAAAATATAGAAAATAGTCGTAGAGAGAACAGATCAAATGTTTATAACTCTTAATATATTTTGTGTTAACAAATAATAGTCGTTGATTAAATGAAGATGACAGACTGTGATTCAAGGATTTTTAATATTTTATTTTTATTAAAAAAGTGGGACGCAATCATATAACTGCTCTACTCTCACAATTGTAGAGCGTGTGATGCAAGCAGACAATTATATGCTTAAAACTGGGTGTGAGAAAATTAGGGAAAACATTGATTTTTTTTTTTTTGCCAATTTGCACCAATTAATCTGTTATTTGAAATCTTTGAAAATCATATCGACGATTTTCATCAGAGGACAGTGAAGAAGAGGAAGAAGAAAATTGGATGGAAACTCAGTGATGGATGCAGGTAATGTGTTAGAAAACGTAATGTGCAATTGAACTATTCGATGTTGGGAATTGAAGCAAGTATTCGTTGTAAGTTGTAACTATGAAATTTTTGTTGCTGAGGGCGGTTGTCAGATGGAAAAACACATGGACGTAACTATTTTTTGGATTAATTGACATCAACAAGAATTGTGAAATATGCACCACAATCACTCAATTATTCATCAATAATTGTGAAATATGCATCACAGTCACTCAATTAATTGTGAAATTTTGGATTAATTGACATCAACAATTATTCATCAATATTCGGCAAAATTTATGAAATATGCACCACAATCACTCAATTATTCATCAAAACCATGAATAATTATTCATCAACCTTAGCAATATTCATCACAGAGTAATCGCAGTATTCATCAGTATTCAGCAAAATGCAAGGAATATTCATCAAAATCTCACAATTATTCATCAAAGATTCATCAAAGTTTTTGATCTTTGCCATTTTCTAAGTTACTGTCATCAATATTCGGCAAAATTTAGTATATATTCATCACTTTCAATCAATTATTCATCAATGTTGCAAAGAGTATTTAGCAAAGATTCATCAAATAATTGAAATCGCACAACCCTCAATTGCAATTAATTCCGACCGTTATTAATTAATCTAGGCTAGATCAAACACCAATTGAGTGAGCAATTCGAAATCAAACTCAAACAGTTGACTTTTATAAAAATCAGAATTGAATTGCGAGAAGCAAAATTCAATTGAAATTCCACAAAAAAACCAACACCAATCATAGAGTGGTTCGTGAGGATACCAATCTCAAATTTTAAAGGCAAATCGTGAGGATTTGCTATGGTTGATGATGAATTACGCAAGAGGAAGGCAAAAATCGCAAGCACCCCAGGAGAGAGAAATCAAAGAGTAATACTTGTAAAGGCTCGGATTTTTAAATCCTAATTTCTCGGTAAAAGAAAATCAAAATGAACTTAAAAGCGGAATTTGAAGGAAAACTCGTTAAATCGGATTTTAGAACTCATGGAACGGATTTCCGACCTCGAATAAAATTCTAGAAACTAACTCAACATGACGACATCATCCTCGAAATTTCGAAAATATAATTGATCGAGAGAGCTGGACTCGAGAGACCAATCGTCGAAAATTCCAAATTTCTGACTCGGAACCACAAATTTCGTCATCTTTCACCAATTATTATCTAATTTCAATCTCCATCTCACTCTTTTCAATTTGGGTAAAATCTTATCCTCTCATCCTGAAGTTTCAAAAGCCAGCTTGATTTCTTGTTTTGGGACTAGTAGCAATCCACACCTTTCCCTTCCTTACAGCTGTTGTTCCCCCATTTTGGCAATCTACAGCCCTCACGCCAACCCTCCCCTCCTTAATAGTTGATTCAAATGGTTTCAAACACACAAACCCTTTTTTTAATATCCATGTTCTCACCAAACCAAACAACACCTTTCATTTTCTGAATTGGTCAAACACTCTGCCTACCTGCTTCATCTCTTCAAAGAAAAAGGCAGAACTTTGCTCATTCTCCCCACATTTCATTTTCAACCCAAAAAACCCAAACTCCCCCCTTCTCCCCCTTTTTAGTTACTGAGGAACAAATCAACCTATCCCCCTCCTCCTTGTTGATTGCCGCCCCCACCACACCGTCACCACCACAGACAGCGTCACCTCCATTGTCGGCCACCAAACGCAGCGACACCCCCACCCTATTTCGGAAATCACCCCAGATCCGCCCGAGCGCCAAGCACCTCAGATCCTCTTCCTGTCCGTTCACTACGAGTCAACCACCAGAGCTTCTTTGCACTCCTCTTCTACGTCCCCGCGCAGCCGACCAGTCCAGGAGCAACCCGAACCGCCGTGGACGTCGTCCTTCCTCCTCTGCTCCCCTGTTTTCCCGATCGAGCACCTCGGTAAGCTCCTTTCCCTTTTTTCGACCAAACACCCCGAAAAGCTTCACCTTTCACACATTTACTTCCGATCTAGGCCGAGGAACGTAGCCCGAGCCCCGGGCGAGCCCCAATCGAGTCCTGACGGTGAACTCCGGCGAGTCGACGCTCCTCGGTGAGCTTCCCAAACCCCTCCTTTTCAATCCTAGTCCCGATTTCGTGCTTCTTGTGCTAACTTATCGAAGAGAGACAGTGAGTAACGGGGAGGTCGAGAGTGAGGTCGAGAGCGTGAGGATGGGAGGTCAGCGTTAGCGGTGAGCAGGGCCGGGAGCGAGCGAGCAGGTCAGAGCGGGTGCGAGAGGGCTGAGAGCGAGATCGGGAGAGAGAGGAGGAAGCCTGAGCAAGCTGCAATCGACCATCGCTAAGAGCTCCGTCGGCGGCGCTCAGCCCCGTCACTTTCAGGCTCCCTCTTTCTCTCGCTTCTTGATTTGCCGAAGAAGAGGAAGGTTGAAGGAGACTCCGGGCCCCAACTTGCCACATCAGCAACCTGGGTCACTCCTTTCTTTCTTTCCTTCTGAGGCCGGAATTAGGGGAGTATGAGGATGGCTTTTGGGCCTATTTTGTTGGGCCTATTCATTTAAAAACAAATCAAATGAACCTTGACCCATTTCTATTAACATATGTTCGGTTTTTGAAATATAAAAATCAAGTGAGGCTCGGTTTTGGTATTTAATAAAATAAAGGGGCCAGTCTGTAATTTTTATAAAATAAGGGCGGTTTTGGTAGATTAATATATGAATGATTTTATTTAATAAAAGTGGTTGGGATTTCAAAGGAATTTGGTGAGCATTCTCAAGATGACGGAATTTCTAACTAGTTAACTTGGTTTTCGAATTGGTTTTCGGGATTAACTCGGGAATTGTGTGATCGGTGACTAACTAGCATGATTGATGTGAATGATTGTCTAATAGCATGATTGGGTGACTAATAGCATGATGAGATGTTAGAGTTATGTTATCGCCTGTCTATACCGTATGATTATATATGATGAACGGTTGAGATATTAAAAATGCGGATATGTTATTATGAGAATGCGAAAGTGGTTGAATGGAATATGGAGAATGATGTGGTTTTATGGATTGTGGTGATATGATGAATGGTTGAACTCGACGGAATGATGATTGCGATATGGTTGCTATTCCCGTTGTATGTTGTGCTTGAGTGCTTGGATAATTAGATGTAGACTTATACATACATGTTCTGATGTGTATCTAGGTGATACTTTATGATTATGAATGATGTATGGCAGACCTTCTATTATGCTGTTCTGCATAGCCAGGTGAGTTCCTATATGAGCTCACTCGGATTTGAAAAGAGATCTCCCTGCTTGTAGCCATGTGCATACTAGGTGCTTGCATTCATAATAAAGCATGTCATGTAGTATCCTACTAGGATTGCACTCATGATTGAGCATTCGTTTACTCATTGCTTTTGTAAACAGAACGGCCGTTATCTGTGAAGTAACTAGAGTCATTGCTAGGGTTATAGGACGACCTAGTCTCATCGGGTCCCGTCCTGAGTCAATCGAGTCATGAACTTCCTTATATTATGAGATGCCTGCGGGCTTTATTGTGGATACGGGTTGGGCATGCGTGCCACCCGATTATATGGAATGCATTCACGAGCTGGCCAGTCTCCGCCCTATCGGAAGGGGGTGGAGGTAGGAGAGGGATATACCACTTGGTATTCGGTGTTAAGGCCTTATTATATTTATGCACTTGATCTTAGGACCATGCTAGTGTGTTAATATTCCGCCTTGCATCTAGAAGCATCTTTATTAGGACTAGCGTGTGTATATGTCTGCTTGTTTGGGATTATATTGCGTAGGGCTTCGATCTGACACCGCTCCGCATACATTTTTTTTTAGGTTTGTTTTACAGCATGATTATTCTTTGTTTCCGTGACGTGGGAACTCTCTTGGGCGATCTCAAAGAAACGGTTTAACTCCACTAACATTGTATATTAAATTTCGATGAATACGCTTATTAATTTGGTTTTGACTCGGCTCTGCCGTGTCACCCTCTTGTATTACACCTTGATTATACTATTTGCATGACTGTTGGTTTTCCACGCTTAGACTTATGACAGGTACAGGGGACTTCCCCGGGGATTCCAACGATCCCTCCGAATTTTGGGTATGAAATCCCACTTCAAAATGTTATGATAGAATTTCAAACTTTCAACCTGTACTCGGGGCGCAAGATCCTAACGAGGGGTTTCATCCCTCGAAACGTAACCCGGGAATCATAATCCTGGGCCGTTACAAAGATGGTATCAGAGCTCAGGTTATGCAAACCGAGTATGATAGGTTGAAGCGGTTTTGAAAATGGCCCAAAGTTTTCAAATGGTTTTCAAAATGTTTTAGAAAGGGCAAATGAATTTAATATGGCTAACTCAAATGCACTAAACATGAACTTGACTCAATAAATACGGTAATCAAACAAAGGGAAATGAGTGGGTAGTAAAGGCGCTAGACCATCCCTATTGGATGTAGTTGGGAACGGGTAGGAAAAATATAGCTTGTTCTTTTACAGGTGGACTTGAAGACTCCAAGGAACCCGAAGGTTGGAGTGACATGGGTTAGGAGACTATGAGGTATTTGCCCTTCCGGTCGGCCGTCCCTCAAAGGACGGCCTAAATCATCTCTGTGATTATATGTGTTATATCCAACTGGGCCCGAGGGCGATCCTCCTCGAAGGGGATCATATTAATTCCGTTGATTGCTTCCCTGTTGGGTGCTATTGTGTTTAGGATAGAGAACTAATCAGTATGCTTTAACTTAAATGTGTGAGTGGGATAGCGGGAGGAAACATTGTCCCTATGTAGTCCGAATTCCCGTCTTGTCGAAATAGCTCTTCCCTAATTCAAACCCTTTGATGATTCCGATTCCGTCATCCGTCCCACCAAAACATTTAGGCATGTTAGCAAGGGTCAAAGAGCATCCGCTCGCCCCGTTTCGAGTCCTGTTTGGTATCCCACCATCTATGCTTCTATCGAGCCTTGTACTAGAGGTGGGTTTCTTCCACGAGAAATTTGGGTTGGTTAACTAATTACCTTCGGAAATCGTGTCGGATGTGAGGGTTACTCGAGTATGTTAGTGGGAGCGAGGACTGGAGTAGTTTCGAGTTAGGAGTAAGTTGTCTCATGGAGTCATCCCTTTGATCCTCGTAATGGTCAACCATGTCCTCTTGTCGCAAGAGTCTAAACACGAGTCCTATCCTCACCCCTCAGGAACACTGTGAGTGTCCTAGTGTCCTACCCAACGGGTCATATTAGAGTCCCACGGGGAAACGGGGTGATGAGTCGGTGATTGCCCTTGGAGAATTATGTTCGATTATGATAATATCCCTCCTTGTGATGTCATGATATAGTATATTGGTATATTTCAGCATGACTTGCCTAATATCTTGCATGTTGCACTTAGGAGTGGATGCATATGCCGTATGTATGGAATTCCCATGATTATTCTCCCCCTATGAATTAGGTCCATGGTAGTGTGGTAAATCCTTGTACGATGTTTATATGGGAAATGAATGTCTTAGCATGCTAAATTGATCTAGTTGGACCTTCCTTGACTACTTACATACTTGATGAGTGTTGCTAGTATTATGTAGGACATACACCTCCCCATTATAGACCCTCGTATGACTATGTGTCATCCTTGCCTTACTATGTGAAAATGAGTGCATATGATGTGATAGTTGCTACACCGCCCCTGTATGACTTGACCATACCCGTAGTAGGATTATTAGAATGCAACTTAACATGCTTGCATTGATCCCACATTATCTTGATCTGCTTATGTGTGTACCTAAGGTGAGTGATTAATCATACATGTTATATTTTGTGATATCCGCTAGATCTTGCGTAACTTGTGTTGCATATGTCCATTGTCGGTCCATGTATAAATGATCTTAACATGTCAGGCATGACTGGTAAATGAAATGATAGAGTACTTGCTTGTTCCGCGTGCATGAAAAATTCGATTAGATGAACGTGTTGTGGACTCATAGGTCGTTATTCCTTGAGATAGGTACATGCTAGTGTGGAATAGTGTTGTTGAGATATTCATGATTTTTATGTGTTTGCGTGCCATAATTATAACCTCATGGGATACCCTAAGGGCATCATTGTAATCCGCGGGTTGGGATTCTATCTTCGATTTCGTCGCCCCTAGTTCTGGTCCCTGTCTGAATCCTTAGGGATGCTGTGTTGTCAACCCTTGTTTCTCCCCTATCTCCGTAACTTCTAATCCTTGTGATCCTTCAATGAGCGCCGACATGAAAGAAAGAACTGACGACCAAGTGGCACCGGAACGACATAGCGGAAGTGTGGTGGGTCCATGACACCTAAATTCGAAGGACGATGTCACTGATGACAAAAAGGATGAATATGTTTCCAGATGGCATGCGTGCTCAAGATTCTCCCAGTTGACTCAAGGAAAGACGTTCTTCATTCAATCGTGGATTCTTTTATATCAATCGGAATCGGCGTAGTGCGATGGGCCTAGAACTGACTTAATTCGATGTGTTAATACTTGATGTGCTGAACTAGTAATGAATGATTACCTGACTAACTTGTGCTTGTGATGATGTATCATGATGCTTGAGTGTACTGACATGCTAGTAAATCGGTTATGGGTTATATAGGTGGTGGTGTTTTCCTCTTGAGCTCGAGTCATGAGATTCTTTAGTGAGACAGGTCGGAAAGTGGGAGGTAGATTGAGGTCTTCGAATTGTGTTAGTGGTTGTGTGAGATGGGGTGCAGAAAAGATGCGCTAGTTTGGGTAGAGCCGCATGAGTTGGGACTTGTCGGAGATAATGGTTAGTTTGTACAGTTGAGCTTCTAGGTAGGTCTTACGTGAGGAGTTGAACTAGTATGGCGAGATTTCAAGGGAGAGGTCCTAGCCAGAACTGTTGGTAGGTAGTGCATGCGTGGTGCGAGCGTGTGACATAGGAGGATAGTTGGCTAAGGTCTGGACTAGTTCCATTGGGGTGACCTTGAGAGCAGGTGTGAGTATAGGCAGTTGGCGTAGTTCTAGAGGTGGATGAGAGAGCTAGGAGTGGATTGAGAGGATTCTTGAAGGGAAGTGTTGTTAGACAGGTTAGTGTGCCCAGAGGAGAGTGTTCGCATAGTCTAGGAAGTAGGAGCTTGAGGCATTTTAGGAATATGAAGAGATGAGGAACTGGAGTACGACGACTCGAGGATTTCGAATGGTTAAGGTTTAGCAAGATTTAAAATGCGGAAATTGGGAATATGTTGAGACGATGATTTAGAATAGGTCGGTTGAGGAGTCATGGATGTTTAGGTTTCGTGACCGGTTGAGGAGTCATGGATGTTTAGGTTTCGTGATATTCAGAATGGGACAAGTAGGTAGAATCTGTGCTCGGTCATTGAGGATAGACGCGGGTGATGAATAACTCGGTGATTCGTGGTTATGAGTTAGCATTAAACAGTTTTCTGTGTTAGAGTTGTCGAGAGTGGGCGGTTGAGTGGATTCTAACAAGGTAGGATGCTTGTGTTGGTGATGGCGGGGATAATGAAGGGAGTGCCAGGTGTGAAATAGTTAGTATGAGTTGGGTTCTTAGAGGTGGATGGCTAGTGAGAGTGAGTAGCGGTACGGGAAGTGTGATCAGGTTAGCGAGGAGATTCGAGATGTCTCTTTGGGAGATAATGGTCAGGCGGAGTCTTGAGAACTTAGGAAGAGTAAGCGAGATTGTTAAGGAACTCCGAGATATGGGTTTTAGATGGTTGAGTGGAAGGTTAGGACTTGAGCTTGGGATCTTGAAGTAGATTTATCATTAGATGGCTTGATAGCATAAGAGTTTGGGTACTTAGTAATTGGCTTGTGATGTAGACCTTGAATGTCGGATAGTTAAGAGGCTAGAAATGTTGTACGCATCGGAATGCAATGGTAATTAGAACTAGTGTCGGATTGAGTTGGTAGACCTAGATGAGGTTGATCTTGATGCGAGAGATGATGAGTAGTTTTCGTGTCTTATTTTGGCCGATAGTTATAGCCAGTTTTCTCAGGGATGGGATCTAGTGTTATGCGTTACTTGAGGGCCAAATGTTGTGCATATCCTATCCTATAGACTATGTTAATTCCCGGACGTATTGCCATAGACAATAGCGAGCTGTTAGTACTAACAATAGTTATCCCCTGAACTTGGTAAAATGCTAGTGTATGGAAGTACCTATTTGTCTCTGATGCGATGATGCTTGCATTGGTAGTTAGCGTGAGTATGATGTGATTATCCGATTGATACGATGGGTAACCTCTGTGATATGACATGACAAATCTTAGTATATATGATACTATGCTAGGTATGTTATGATATGTGACTATCCGTGACATGAGTATGACCTGTTTATGAATGTATGATATGATTGATATATTACATGATGCCTTGAACTCGAATTGTAGAATGATAAGATTGAATTGATGAATTTCGATTATGACCCGGAACCTAGGGAGGAAATATGGGATTAGCCCTTAGAGGTGGATGATTCCACCTCCTGAAATTTGAAGCTTGCTTGGTTAACGTCAGGTTAGGGAAATTTGAATGGTGTTTAAAAAGAACTAACTTGGATTTTGGGAATTGAACGCGATTAAGAACTTTAATGATTTTGAACCCAAACCTTTTCGAATTGAGGAAACATTTTAAAACTTTTCAAACCCGGACAACTCTATGATACTTCATGAAGTGGATACAAGCATTTTATGAGGGCGCTTGTAGGGTGCTTGCTAAGACTTAATGATGGTATTGTGGAACTTTTAGAGTTGTGGTACTTCCGAAAAGTCGAAGCGAGGATGTGATAGGGGCGCTTATTGCATACTTGTCAAGGCCAATTGGATATGTCACGACCGTGACTAGGATGTTGTGAGAATCCCGGAAGACGCAACCGAGATGATTACAAGATCCTTTAGACATGGTCCTTGAACTCATCAATTTCAAACTTCATCCCCTATATTGTTTTGGTTTTAGTCTCGGGGACGAGACTTGTTTTTAGAGGTGGATGATTGACGGAGGGAAAGTCATTGATTTACCTCGCCAAAAATAAATCCCAAACAAACAAACTAGTATAGTATGCAAGTAAGGGGTCGAACCCTAGAGAATCAAGTATTTCTAAATATTGTGTATTTATCAATATAAAAGAAACGATTTTTATGAATGAAAATAAAAGAAAATAATATTGACAAAAACAAGTAAAGGATAGAAGAAAAGCGTTTCCACCTACAAGTTCTCGACTTTGGTTGGTTTTATTGATCATCGAATCCTTTTCAAGTTATTATCTTTTCCTACGAATTCCTCTCGTCTTGGTTTAAGTAGATTAAAAGTCCTACGAGTCCAATTAATCCCTTCCACCTCAATGCAACCTTAACACGGTCAAGATTTAACAAAGAGATAGCAAATAGTCCCAAGAACTTGAGCATATAAATAACACCAATTAAACACGGTAAATCAATGTTTAAGATATATGTCAACTCCCTACATAATCATGCTTCAAACACGGAATCCACAATCTTATGCGTGCTACTACGGAAATAACACAAATACGAAAGTATTATATCCTAGCATGAAATCAATATTATCAAGGTAGCTAATCAAGATAACACCAATAACATAATCAATATCACATAAAGAAGTTGAAAGAATTATAGAGGAAAAATAACTTAAATTAGAAACTCACAAACCACCAACCAAGTCTCGAAAGTGTAGGCGGAAACTACAAAATTAGCCAAACATGGCTTACCTAAGCTTTCTTCTCTTCAATGGTGATTTCTCTACTTGGAATTTTAATTGAAACTTATTAAACTAACCCTAGAACATCCTATTTATAAGCCTAATGTCTTCCATAAAAGGTAGATAAAAGATAGATAAAAGATAGAAACTTCCTAAACAAACTAGATAAAAGATAGAACTTTCCTAAAATAATTCAGCGTCGGATTCCGCTGGCAGCGAGAAATTTCCGCTGGCAGCGAAAAGCCTTGATTGAGCCACTGTTGGATTTTCGCTACCACACTCGCTACCACACTCGCTGGCAGCGAATGTCCATGCCTTAGAATATTTTCAAGCTTCTTCGATTCCGTGGTTTTCGCTCCCGCGAGTCACTCCTTCCGCTGCCGCGAGAGCTCCAACTCGCTGGAGCGAGTCCGGCCATCCGCTGGCAGCGACTCCATTCGCTGGAGCGAGTCCGGCCATTCGCTGGCAGCGAGTTTCTTTTCGCTGGCAGCGAGTCATGCTGCTCCTGGACATGCTCCCGCTAACTCCAGTCGCTGGCAGCGAGATGCCATTCGCTGGCAGCGAGTTTCCTTTCGCTGGCAGCGAGTCATGCTTCTCCTGGACATGCTCCCGCTAACTCCAGTCTCTGGCAGCGAGATGCCATTCGCTGGCAGCGACTCATGCTCAATCCGGCCACCTTCTCGCACATGTTGTTGCTGACTTGATTCGCTGCAGCGGAAAGGAATTCGCTGGCAGCGAAAATCCAACAGAACACCATCACGTAGATCTTCGAAAGAGCTTTCCAACGCATGCTCATATGCGTCGATCGGACATCCGAGGCCTCCGGAAAGTGCGTTACAAGTTCAGCTCGCCGAGCGGACAGCTTTCGCGACTCGCCCTCGTTTTCGCTCTTAGACCTCGATTTCGTTCTCCGTTGCTCCTTAGGTTGTTCCATTCTCTTCGGGACTTCTTCCTTAAGCTCTCTCAAGTCTCGTCTTATCCTCTTTTAGCTCCGTTCCTTGTGTTCTTTGCCTCGGATCTACGAATCTACATAAAACCATCGAAATAGCGTAGATTCTGAACTTTCCCACAAAATGAATGCTAATCTAATTAACACTAAAACATGATTATATAACAATGAAATGCAACTAAACTAACCTATAATGCCTATTGGAAACATGCCTTATCAATGATGTAAATGCTCGGATTTTTAAATCCTAATTTCTCGGTAAAAGAAAATCAAAATGAACTTAAAAGCGGAATTTGAAGGAAAACTCGTTAAATCGGATTTTAGAACTCATGGAACGGATTTCCGACCTCGAATAAAATTCTAGAAACTAACTCAACATGACGACATCATCCTCGAAATTTCGAAAATATAATTGATCGAGAGAGCTGGACTCGAGAGACCAATCGTCGAAAATTCCAAATTTCTGACTCGGAACCACAAATTTCGTCATCTTTCACCAATTATTATCTAATTTCAATCTCCATCTCACTCTTTTCAATTTGGGTAAAATCTTATCCTCTCATCCTGAAGTTTCAAAAGCCAGCTTGATTTCTTGTTTTGGGACTAGTAGCAATCCACACCTTTCCCTTCCTTACAGCTGTTGTTCCCCCATTTTGGCAATCTACAGCCCTCACGCCAACCCTCCCCTCCTTGATAGTTGATTCAAATGGTTTCAAACACACAAACCCTTTTTTTAATATCCATGTTCTCACCAAACCAAACAACACCTTTCATTTTCTGAATTGGTCAAACACTCTGCCTACCTGCTTCATCTCTTCAAAGAAAAAGGCAGAACTTTGCTCATTCTCCCCACATTTCATTTTCAACCCAAAAAAACCAAACTCCCCCCTTCTCCCCCTTTTTAGTTACTGAGGAACAAATCAACCTATCCCCCTCCTCCTTGTTGATTGCCGCCCCCACCACACCGTCCCCACCACAGACAGCGTCACCTCCATTGTCGGCCACCAAATGCAGCGACACCCCCACCCTATTTCGGAAATCACCCCAGATCCGCCCGAGCGCCAAGCACCTCGGATCCTCTTCCTGTCCGTTCACTGCGAGTCAACCACCAGAGCTTCTTTGCACTCCTCTTCTACATCCCCGCGCAGCCGACCAGTCCAGGAGCAACCCGAACCGCCGTGGACGTCGTCCTCCTCCTCTGCTCCCCTGTTTTCCCGATCGAGCACCTCGGTAAGCTCTTTTCCCTTTTTCCGACCAAACACCCCGAAAAGCTTCACCTTTCACACATTTACTTCCGATCTAGGCCGAGGAACGTAGCCCGAGCCCCGGGCAAGCCCCAATCGAGTCCCGACGGTGAACTCCGGCGAGTCGACTCTCCTCGGTGAGCTTCCCAAACCCCTCCTTTTCAATCCTAGTCCCGATTTCGTGCTTCTTGTGCTAACTTATCGAAGAGAGACAGTGAGTAACGGGGAGGTCGAGAGTGAGGTAGAGAGCATGAGGATGGGAGGTCAGCGTTAGCGGTGAGCAGGGCCGGGAGCGAGCGAGCAGGTCAGAGCGGGTGCGAGAGGGCTGAGAGCGAGATCGGGAGAGAGAGGAGAAAGCCTGAGCAAGCTGCAATCGACCATCGCTAAGAGCTCCGTCGGCGGCGCTCAGCCCCGTCACTTTCAGGCTCCCTCTTTCTCTCGCTTCTTGATTTGCCGAAGAAGAGGAAGGTTGAAGGAGACTGCGGGCCCCAGCTTGCCACATCAGCAACCTGGGCCACTCATTTCTTTCTTTCCTTCTGAGGCCGGAATTAGGGGAGTATGAGGATGGCTTTTGGGCCTATTTTGTTGGGCCTATTCATTTAAAAACAAATCAAATGAACCTTGACCCATTTCTATTAACATATGTTCGGTTTTTGAAATGTAAAAATCAAGTGAGGCTCGGTTTTGGTATTTAATAAAATAAAGGGGTCAGTCTGTAATTTTTATAAAATAAGGGCGGTTTTGGTAGATTAATATATGAATGATTTTATTTAATAAAAGTGGTTGGGATTTCAAAGGAATTTGGTGAGCATTCTCAAGATGACGGAATTTCTAACTAGTTAACTTGGTTTTCGAATCGGTTTTCGAGATTAACTCGGGAATTGTGTGATCGGTGACTAACTAGCATGATTGATGTGAATGATTGTCTAATAGCATGATTGGGTGACTAATAGCATGATGAGATGTTAGAGTTATGTTATCGCCTGTCTATACCGTATGATTATATATGATGAACGGTTGAGATATTAAAAATGCGGATATGTTATTATGAGAATGCGAAAGTGGTTGAATGGAATATGGAGAATGATGTGGTTTTATGGATTGTGGTGATATGATGAATGGTTGAACTCGACGGAATGATGATTGCGATATGGTTGCTATTCCCGTTGTATGTTGTGCTTGAGTGCTTGGATAATTAGATGTAGACTTATACATACATGTTCTGATGTGTATCTAGGTGATACTTTATGATTATGAATGATGTATGGCAGACCTTCTATTATGCTGTTCTGCATAGCCAGGTGAGTTCCTATATGAGCTCACTCGGATTTGAAAAGAGATCTCCCTGCTTGTAGCCATGTGCATACTAGGTGCTTGCATTCATAATAAAGCATGTCATGTAGTATCCTGCTAGGATTGCACTCATGATTGAGCATTCGTTTACTCATTGCTTTTGTAAACAGAACGGCCGTTATCTGTGAAGTAACTAGAGTCATTGCTAGGGTTATAGGACGACCTAGTCTCATCGGGTCCCGTCCTGAGTCAATCGAGTCATGAACTTCCTTATATTATGAGATGCCTGCGGGCTTTATTGTGGATACGGGTTGGGCATGCGTGCCACCCGATTATATGGAATGCATTCACGAGCTGGCCAGTCTCCGCCCTATCAGAAGGGGGTGGAGGTAGGAGAGGGATATACCACTTGGTATTCGGTGTTAAGGCCTTATTATATTTATGCACTTGATCTTAGGACCATGCTAGTGTGTTAATATTCCGCCTTGCATCTAGAAGCATCTTTATTAGGACTAGCGTGTGTATATGTCTGCTTGTTTGGGATTATATTGCGTAGGGCTTCGATCTGACACCGCCCCGCATACATTTTTTTTTAGGTTTGTTTTACAGCATGATTATTCTTTGTTTCCGTGACGTGGGAACTCTCTTGGGCGATCTCAAAGAAACGGTTTAACTCCACTAACATTGTATATTAAATTTCGATGAATACGCTTATTAATTTGGTTTTGACTCGGCTCTGCCGTGTCACCCTCTTGTATTACACCTTGATTATACTATTTGCATGACTGTTGGTTTTCCACGCTTAGACTTATGACAGGTACAGGGGACTTCCCCGGGGATTCCAACGATCCCTCCGAATTTTGGGTATGAAATCCCACTTCAAAATGTTATGATAGAATTTCAAACTTTCAACCTGTACTCGGGGCGCAAGATCCTAACGAGGGGTTTCATCCCACGAAACGTAACCCGGGAATCATAATCCCGGGCCGTTACAATACTGTCAAAGATGTGTAGTGAGAACACGCGCTTATGGAACCCAGTTAGTGGGTTTTTTATTTATTTTAATAATATATTTAATTAAAAGGGGGAATAATCTCGCCCATCCATTTTCTCTCAATAATCTATGGATATGATATGTTAACACAAAACACATTAAGGGTTGTTTACACTATACCTAAACTCTAGTTTTAGATATTAATTTGGTTATAAAATTGTAGCAACAAAGTTCCCTTCAATTGTAATTAAATAAAAAACTACCGTAAAAAAATACTTGTAAAGGTTAACAAAATTGTGTGTTTATATCCAGATTAACTTAATGCCGGACTTACCAATCACAAGTTGGTGTAGTGGTTATGGGGCTACATCCCATGTCTCGAGGTTCGAAGTTCGAATCTCCGTGGAAACATGGAGACGCTTGTGAGTGGAAGGGTCAACCCCTTAATGAGCATACAGTAACCCAATCCAGATGTAGAGTGGGCTAATCCCACTTGAACTGGAAAGGATCTAAAAAAAAAACTTAAATGTCGGACTTTAAGCGTATGTGAAGGTAAATTAAGTTACTTTTTTTTTTATTAGGAAATAATTCGAGGACCAGACAAATCTGGCTCCTCGAGAGGCCGACAAAGTCGGTAGATGGGAAACTGCCAAACGTACAATGTAAAATAAAAACGGTGCAATACAAAAAGCGGAACCAAACAACCCCAGTCAAACAAACGAGCCTAACCTAAAAAAGTAGGAGACAACATAGACTAAACTCGGAGTCAAGCATCACCAAACGACGACACCGTTATCAGGAGTCCCTATGGGCGATGAAGACGAACCTCCGAGGAAATATCCAGAATACGGAGTCGCCTCAATGCACACCGCCACGACCCGACACCGGACGCCAGAGCCCCAACTCAGACTAGGACCGCCACGAAACAACCGGAAACGCAGTCGAGAGTCACCCTTGTACAAACGCACCTGAAAACCCTTTCGGGATTTTATCAAGACCTTCAACGGATTTTTATCAAATCCTTTCGGGTGGATTTACTCGAGGCTGAAATATATTTACTAAAGTAAGCATTTTAATTCGTTCATTTTTTTTTGGGAAAAATTCAACAATTAAGGTATTCGTGAAATTTTGATAAAATGAACGTGTGTTTTCGCACAATGATGATCTTTGTTCAATAATGGTGGGTTGAAGAAGATAAAATATTTCTATTTGCTAACTTTTGTACAAAATAGCTAGGCCATAAAATGTACAATATATTTTAATAAAAAATGTAGCAATCTTGTTGTGATGTGTTGGATGGAGCCTTTGTCCTACATCGAAAAACACGATAACCGCTTGATTTTAATAAAAAAAATATGGCTTGATTGTAGCAATCTTGTTGTGATGGCGGCATGGAGCACTCGGGAATCCCAGGGACAGACAATCGCTTCAACAGGTTACCAAAACTTGATTTCCCGGGATTTGATGGGAAGAAACCGCGAAATTGGATTCGGAAATGCGAGAAGTACTTCGGCATTTTCCAAATCCCAGCAAAGAAACAGGTAGAGATAGCAGCAATGTATCTCACAGACAAAGCGGATACATGGCTTCAAGGATATTTGATGCAGAACTAGAGTGTGAATTGGAGCGAGTTTTGCGACTCGGTCTGTATGAGATTTGAGGATCGCCGGGAAGCTGAGATTGTCGGCGATTTCAACAAGTTAGAGCAGCAAGATGATCTGGAAGAATATAATGAGAAATTTGAAGAACTGAGAGCGGGAATGCTTTCGTTCAATCCACAGCTCATGGAATCGTATTTTGTGTCAAGTTACATTAGCGGCCTCAAGAGCGAGATTCAATCCTTGGTGAAATTGGGCAGGCCGAGTTCAATGGCAGAGGTTATAGAGCAAGCGCGTCTTCACTACAAGGCTGTTCGGGCACTACTCCGAATCTCAAGACCACCATGGTGAAATGCGAATGGGGGATCCCAATTAAGTCGAAGCTCTCCATGGTCAAGAAACACCAGCTTTAAGAGTGATTCCAAACCACAACTTAGCAACACCGGGGGTCCGAGTGAGTCCAGTAAGGGGTCAACACCACCAGCATCAGAAATGAGCACAAGAAGGTCCAATGAAGCAAGAAAAGGCATGTGCTATAGATATGGAGATAAATTTTTTCATGGCCATAAGTGCAAGACCCAATCCCTTTTTAGTTTGATTGCACAAGAAGTGCAAGAAACTGATCCTGTTAGTGACGAATTGGGGCCTGATTGGAGCCCAGATGATGAGCAAGATGATGAGGTCTATGTTCATGCCCTCACGGGAGATGAATCAGGCAGCACTATTCGTGTGAAAGGGACAGTTAAAGGGAAGGAAATCACAATCCTAATCGACAGTGGAGCTACACATAGCTTTCTGGATTCAAGGGTTGCAAAGGAAGCAGGGTTTGAAGCTTCCAAGGCCGGGGTAATGCAAGTCAACAACATCAGTGGTACCATGTTTAGCAACAAGATTTGCAAGGCTTTTGTTTGGGATATGCAGGGAAGTAGCTACGAATATGATATCAGATTATTAAAGATGGAGGGCTGTGATATGATCTTAGGCACTGATTGGCTAGCTGGTTACAATCCTGTATTGTTTGATTTTATTGAAGTTCAGATTTCCTTTATGAAATTGGGCAAGAGAGTGGTAATCAAAGGGTTCAAAGAGGAAAAGGATACTCAAAATGCTTGTGTCAAGATGTTGACAGGAAAAGAGTTGAGTAAGCTTTGTCACATGGATACCTCTTTGCTTCAACTGAAATTGCTGCAGTGATAGCTGAATTTGGGGACATTTTTCAAGAGCCTAAGGACCTTCCCCTTGTGAGGGACCACGAGCACTCAATTCAGTTGAAGCAATGAGATTTTCTTATTGGTCAATATTATTATGGAAACTTTCAAATATTTGTTTCCTATTTTAAATATGATTTGAATCCATTCCTTTTTTTTTTTATTTTCGGTTATATTGCCGTACATATTGAGACATGTTTCCATTTTTTTTCCCGATTGCAATATTCTCATAAATTTATTTTTGGAAATTTATACTCTACATAGGCCCATATCCAATTGTTAGTTTATAAAATGCTACGGAGTATAAATTAACTTTCACATATGTTCATATTTCCTCACCAACCATGCAAGTATTTCATTTTCAAATAAATTAATCAAAGATGTACTCGGATTGCGTGAATTCATTATCTTAACAGATTGAATTCATTTAAATATTTGTTTATTATATCACATTTATCTCAATCATGTTAAAATTTACTACTCTCTATTCGTTTAGCTAAATATGTTGTTTAATATTCATTCACGCTTTGTTAGGATTGTAAAAATCATATAAAAATTTTTTTTTTCAATTTTTTTTTATAAATTAATTTCGATAATAGGTAATCTATTTATAATATTAATTCTACTATCATTTTGCCTATGTGTCACGCTCACAATTAAATTTGAATTTTGTATTCAAATGGTATTTTGTTATTGGTCAATATTATTGCTAAAATTTTAAAATATCTGTTTCTTTTTTAAAAAAAAAAATTGTTTCCTATTTTTATACTAAAATATTATTTAATTTGATATGTTGTATGTCAATTTGTGATCTATTTTAATCGTTTACTTACATTGAACATTCATCAAGTCTTGGCTGATTTTATTCTTGGATATTGAAATTGTTGATTTATCATATTTAACCGATTGCAATATTCCCCACAATGTCTACATACAACGAACATGTAATAATCAATTTGTAAATATTCGATTTTAAAAATTAATTATAAAAATCAATTAGAGCCAAAAAAGTGTTTTTTTTTAATTTAACTATTTTAGACATCTTAAATGACTATCGAAAATAAATAATATTTTAAGACTCACAAGCATTACTAATGCTTATTTTACATCTTGGATGAAGCTTCTTAGATCCCTTTTCTACCTTTAAGGATCTTTTTTTTTTACCATCTTACCTTTATTTTCACTATTTATTTCTCTCTCTTTCTAACCATCTTTATCATGAAAATAATGAATAAGTTATGTACATCTACATAACTTCAAAATTATTCACACAATCATGTGCTTATGATTTTTTAATATTTGTACGGGAGCTTATATTTTACTTTTTAGATCTATGCTAATGATAATAATTATATATTCATTTCAAATTATATTAGGTGGTGTGTTTGAGTATTATTACTACTTTACCTTATTAAATCATTTTCAAAATTTGTATCATATCTCTTTCCAACTAATTTATAAATTATAAAAAAAATACTTTATACATATTTTTGTTGTAAACACGTATATATATTAATATAGTATTATATAAATATATAAAATGATTTTCAAATTAAAATGGATCAAGCTCCCGTGCCTTCAAGGCACGGGTATTACACTAGTTTATTATAAAAATGCAGTTTCAAACCACGTTTTATTCATAAATCTTAGGTAAAACGGAGTTTGAACCGGTTTATTTCATTTTTTATTTCAAATTAAAAAAGAAAAATGTGGACTTTATGATGGAGGAGGAGCAACTGCAACCATAGAGCGCTCATCCCACCCTGATTCCTCCTAGCAGGTCCTCGTGACTCGTGAGCCTCCTGATAAATTCCAGCGGGCCATATAACCGTGGGGGGTTCACATGGCCGAGCGCATATGCGCACCCGAGCCGAGCACACAAGACCAGCGGGGTTCCATCCTAAAACCAATTGGCAATAGGAGGAGTGACCCACTGACTTATTGTTATGGCCTAGCTATAACAGATTTTCGGTTGGTTGCTTGTGGAACCAGAAATAGAAGAGAGGTGAGAGATAGAACAAGGTGAGGTGAAGAGTAAGATAGAGTGTAGGGAAGATATGATTTTATTTTTAGTCATACCCCTCCTTGAGGCAATTACAAGTCTATTTATAGACTACAATCAAACCATAACAGTGCCTCACCCATATTAAGCCTTGTCTCAAGGCTTAAGATGGTACCATAACATTGCCTCACTACTAGTAATTGCTAGAAGCACAACCTATAAGAGCTAAGGCTCAAGGTGAAGATCGGGGAACTGATGGAGGATGTGGGCAGCAGGTTCCCAGGTTGCCTCTGCAGGTGACAAATTCTTCCAGTGAATGAGCCACTCAGTGACTGGGTCCCTATTGGCAAGCTTGTGCATCCTTGTGTCCAATATCTTCTCTGACTCGTTCAGTATCTGGCCCTCATCATCAGTCATAGGCATTGACTCACAGCAGTTGCTCTCCCCTTTGTATTTCAGCTTCAATTGTGACACATGGAAGACATGATGTATCTTAGAGTCAGTTGGCAATTGTAATTTGTAAGCAACTGGACCAACTCTTGCCAAGATTGGATAAGGTCCATAAAACTTGGAGCTCAGCTTTACATTCCGTCGAACTACAGCAGAGGTTTGTCTGTAAGGTTGTAATTTGACAAATACCAAATCCCCAACATTAAAAGATCTCTCATTTCTGTGACTGTCAGCAAGGGTCTTCATGCGAATCCGTGCTTGTTGGAGGTGATCCTTCAGTTGTTTGATCAAATGTTGCCTGGTGAGAAGCCAGTCATCCACCAAGGAACCTGAGGCTGACAGCGTAGGGAGTCCCAATTGGCGTGGTGGTACTCCATACAGGGCCTCAAAAGGAGACATTTTAATGGTTGTGTGTGGAGTGGTGTTGTACCACCATTCAGCAAGGAACATCCAATGGCACCATTTCCTTGGATTGCCCGAGGTCATACATCTCAAATATGTCTCAAGACAGCGATTAACACGTTCTGTTTGTCCGTCTGATTGAGGGTGATATGCAGTACTCATGTCAAGTCTAGTGTGTAATGCCTTGAACAGACCTTACCAAAATTGACTGACAAACACCTTATCACGATCAGTAAAAATGCTGGTCGGAATGCCATGCAGTTTATACACATGCTCCATGAAAAGAGATGTCACTTTAGATGCAGTGAAGGGATGGCAAATGGCAATGAAGTGGGCATACTTAGTTAGTCTGTCCACCACCACTAGAAAAGTATCTTTACCCATAGATCTAGGTAGGCCTTCCACAAAATCCATACTAATGTGGTTCCAAGGTTTACCAGGGATTGGTAAAGGTTGTAATAACCCCGGGTAAGCAACTGATTCAGACTTGTTTCTTTGGCAGACATCACAAGCTTTCACAAAGGATTCAACATCACCCTTCATCCCTTGCCAGTAGAATAAGCTCTTGAGTTTGTTGTAGGTGGCATGAATCCCTGAATGACCACACACAGGCTCTTCATGTAATGTTGTGACTAAGCTTTTCCTCAAATCAGATGCAGGACCAATGCACAACCTATTCTTGCTGGTGGTCCAGGTAGCTCAGGTTTGCAGCATCAGCAAGACACATGATTCTCTTCCACCTGAAATTGCTGCAGTGATAGCTGAATTTGGGGACATTTTTCAAGAGCCTAAGGACCTTCCCCTTGTGAGGGACCACGAGCACTCAATTCAGTTGAAGCAAGGGGCTACACTAGTGGCTACAAGGCTCTACAGGTACCCCTACTTTCAGAAAACTGAAATTGAAAAACAAGTTTCTGAGATGTTGGCTAGTGGGATTATCAGACCCAGCCATAATCCATTTGCTTCTCCAACATTGCTTGTGAAAAAGAAGGATGGTACTTGGAGGTTTTGTATTGATTATAGAAGATTAAATGACATTACTATAAAAGACAAATTCCCTATCCCACACATAGAAGATTTACTGGATGAATTAAGTGGAGCTTGTGTGTTTTCCAAATTGGACTTGCGTGTTGGATACCATCAGGTTAGAATGGTGGAGGAAGACATTGCTAAGACTGCCTTTCGTACACACCATGGGCATTATGAGTTCAGAGTAATGCCATTTGGCCTCACAAATGCTCCTGCAACCCTCCAAAGCTTGATGAATGATGTTTTTGCAGCATTCTTAAGGAGGTTTGTGTTGGTATTTTTTGATGACATATTGGTTTACACTAGATTAGTTGCCGAGCATGCTAAACACTTGCAAGAAGTTTTGCTAGTCATGAGAAATCACAGACTTTTTGCCAAGGAATCTAAGTGTGAATTTTCCCAGGAGAGAGTGGAATATTTGGGTCATATCATTTCTTCTTCTGGTGTGTCCACGGATCCAAAAAAGGTAGAAGCTATGTTAAGATGGCCACCTCCCAGAAATATCAAAGCTTTAAGGGGATTTTTGGGTCTCACTGGGTACTATAGAAGGTTTATAAGAGGCTATGGTTGTATTGCCAAACCATTGACTGATATGCTAAAGAAGGATGGGTTCAGCTGGTCAGGAGATGATGAGAAAACTTTTAGCCAATTGAAGTCTATTTTGAGCTCACCACCTGTCTTAGCTATGCCTGATTTCTCCTCTACTTTTGTAATTGAAACTGATGCATGTGACTCTGGGTAGGTGCTGTACTAATGCAGAAGGGTAGGCCCATTGCTTTCATCAGCCATGCTCTCCAGGGGAGACACTTACTACTTGCAGTATATGAGAAGGAGCTCCTTGCAATCCTTTTGGCAGTAGATAAATGGAGACATTACTTAGAGGGGCAGAAGTTCGTCATTAAGACTGATCACCAACCATTGAAGCACCTGCTTGATCAGAAACTATCCACACAAGTTCAGAGAAAAGCTGTGAGAAAACTGATTGGGTTGGATTATAAGATTGCTTATAAGAAACGAGTAGAAAATAAAGTTGCAGACGCCCTCTCAAGAGTATTTGAATATAGCTCTTCTGCTTCTTTACTTATGGTCCAATCCACTTGGATGTCTGGAATTGTAGGAAGCTACATCGATGATAAGAGCATCCAGGACCACATTGCTCAAGCACTGTCACCTACTCCAGGCCCTTATACTGTGTCTAATGGGTTGCTGAGTTACAAGAATAGGTTGTGCATTGGTCCTGCATCTGATTTGAGGAAAAGCTTAGTCACAACATTACATGAAGAGCCTGTGTGTGGTCATTCAGGGATTCATGCCACCTACAACAAACTCAAGAGCTTATTCTACTAGCAAGGGATGAAGGGTGATGTTGAATCCTTTGTGAAAGCTTGTGATGTCTGCCAAAGAAACAAGTCTGAATCAGTTGCTTACCCGGGGTTATTACAACCTTTACCAATCCCTGGTAAACCTTGGAACCACATTAGTATGGATTTTGTGGAAGGCCTACCTAGATCTATGGGTAAAGATACTTTTCTAGTGGTGGTGGACAGACTAACTAAGTATGCCCACTTCATTGCCATTTGCCATCCCTTCACTGCATCTAAAGTGACATCTCTTTTCATGGAGCATGTGTATAAACTGCATGGCATTCCGACCAGCATTTTTACTGATCGTGATAAGGTGTTTGTCAGTCAATTTTGGTAAGGTCTGTTCAAGGCATTACACACTAGACTTGACATGAGTACTGCATATCACCCTCAATCAGACGGACAAACAGAACGTGTTAATCGCTGTCTTGAGACATATTTGAGATGTATGACCTCGGGCAATCCAAGGAAATGGTGCCATTGGATGTTCCTTGCTGAATGGTGGTACAACACCACTCCACACACAACCATTAAAATGTCTCCTTTTGAGGCCCTGTATGGAGTACCACCACGCCAATTGGGACTCCCTACGCTGTCAGCCTCAGGTTCCTTGGTGGATGACTGGCTTCTCACCAGGCAACATTTGATCAAACAACTGAAGGATCACCTCCAACAAGCACGGATTCGCATGAAGACCCTTGCTGACAGTCACAGAAATGAGAGATCTTTTAATGTTGGGGATTTGGTATTTATCAAATTACAACCTTACAGACAAACCTCTGCTGTAGTTCGACGGAATGTAAAGCTGAGCTCCAAGTTTTATGGACCTTATCCAATCTTGGCAAGAGTTGGTCCAGTTGCTTACAAATTACAATTGCCAACTGACTCTAAGATACATCATGTCTTCCATGTGTCACAATTGAAGCTGAAATACAAAGGGGAGAGCAACTGCTGTGAGTCAATGCCTATGACTGATGATGAGGGCCAGATACTGAACGAGTCAGAGAAGATATTGGACACAAGGATGCACAAGCTTGCCAATAGGGACCCAGTCACTGAGTGGCTCATTCACTGGAAGAATTTGTCACCTGCAGAGGCAACCTGGGAACCTGCTGCCCACATCCTCCATCAGTTCCCCGATCTTCACCTTGAGCCTTAGCTCTTATAGGTTGTGCTTCTAGCAATTACTAGTAGTGAGGCAATGTTATGGTACCATCTTAAGCCTTGAGACAAGGCTTAATATGGGTGAGGCACTGTTATGGTTTGATTGTAGTCTATAAATAGACTTGTAATTGCCTCAAGGAGGGGTATGACTAATCATATCTTCCCTACACTCTATCTTACTCTTCACCTCACCTTGTTCTATCTCTCATCTCTCTTCTATTTCTGGTTCCACAAGCAACCAACCGAAAATCTGTTATAGCTAGGCCATAACAATAAGTCAGTGGGTCACTCCTCCTATTGCCAATTGGTTTTAGGATGGAACCCCGCTGGTCTTGTGTGCTCGGCTCGGGTGCGCATATGCGCTCGGCCATGTGAACCCCCCACGGTTATATGGCCCGCTGGAATTTATCAGGAGGCTCACGAGTCACGAGGACCTGCTAGGAGGAATCAGGGTGGGATGAGCGCTCTATGGTTGCAGTTGCTCCTCCTCCATCATAAAGTCCACATTTTTCTTTTTTAATTTGAAATAAAAAATGAAATAAACCGGTTCAAACTCCGTTTTACCTAAGATTTATGAATAAAACGTGGTTTGAAACTGCATTTTTATAATAAACTAGTGTAATACCCGTGCCTTGAAGGCACGGGAGCTTGATCCATTTTAATTTGAAAATCATTTTATATATTTATATAATACTATATTAATATATATACGTGTTTACAACAAAAATATGTATAAGGTATTTTTTTTATAATTTATAAATTAGTTGGAAAGAGATATGATACAAATTTTGAAAATGATTTAATAAGGTAAAGTAGTAATAATACTCAAACACACCACCTAATATAATTTGAAATGAATATATAATTATTATCATTAGCATAGATCTAAAAAGTAAAATACAAGCTCCCGTACAAATATTAAAAAATCATAAGCACATGATTGTGTGAATAATTTTGAAGTTATGTAGATGTACATAACTTATTCATTATTTTCATGATAAAGATGGTTAGAAAGAGAGAGAAATAAATAGTGAAAATAAAGGTAAGATGGTAAAAAAAAAAAAGATCCTTAAAGGTAGAAAAGGGATCTAAGAAGCTTCATCCAAGATGTAAAATAAGCATTAGTAATGCTTGTGAGTCTTAAAATATTATTTATTTTCGATAGTCATTTAAGATGTCTAAAATAGTTAAATTAAAAAAAAACACTTTTTTGGCTCTAATTGATTTTTATAATTAATTTTTAAAATCGAATATTTACAAATTGATTATTACATGTTCGTTGTATGTAGACATTGTGGGGAATATTGCAATCGGTTAAATATGATAAATCAACAATTTCAATATCCAAGAATAAAATCAGCCAAGACTTGATGAATGTTCAATGTAAGTAAACGATTAAAATAGATCACAAATTGACATACAACATATCAAATTAAATAATATTTTAGTATAAAAATAGGAAACAATTTTTTTTTTTAAAAAAGAAACAGATATTTTAAAATTTTAGCAATAATATTGACCAATAACAAAATACCATTTGAATACAAAATTCAAATTTAATTGTGAGCGTGACACATAGGCAAAATGATAGTAGAATTAATATTATAAATAGATTACCTATTATCGAAATTAATTTATAAAAAAAAATTGAAAAAAAAAATTTTTATATGATTTTTACAATCCTAACAAAGCGTGAATGAATATTAAACAACATATTTAGCTAAACGAATAGAGAGTAGTAAATTTTAACATGATTGAGATAAATGTGATATAATAAACAAATATTTAAATGAATTCACGCAATCCGAGTACATCTTTGATTAATTTATTTGAAAATGAAATACTTGCATGGTTGGTGAGGAAATATGAACATATGTGAAAGTTAATTTATACTCCGTAGCATTTTATAAACTAACAATTGGATATGGGCCTATGTAGAGTATAAATTTCCAAAAATAAATTTATGAGAATATTGCAATCGGGAAAAAAAATGGAAATATGTCTCAATATGTACGGCAATATAACCGAAAATTAAAAAAAAAAAGGAATGGATTCAAATCATATTTAAAATAGGAAACAAATATTTGAAAGTTTCCATAATAATATTGACCAATAAGAAAATCTCATTTGAATAAAAAATTCAACTTTAATTGTGGGCGTGACATGTCAGCAAAATGCTAGCAGAATTAGTAATATAATATATATTGCAATCGGAAAAAAAAATGGAAACATGTCTCAATATTTACGACAATATAACCGAAAAAAAAAGGGAATGGATTCAAATCATATTTAAAATAGGAAACACATATTTTAAAGTTTCCATAATAATATTGAACAATAAGAAAAGCTCATTTGAATAAAAAATTCAACTTTAATCGTGAGCGTGACACGTCAGCAAAATGCTAACAGAATTAGTAATATTAATAGATAGATTAATAGATATATATTTCAATTGGAAAAAAAAATGGAAACATGTCTCAATATTTACGATAATATAACCGAAAAAAAGGGAATGGATTCAAATCATATTTAAAACAGGAAACAAATATTTTAAAGTTTCCATAATAATATTGACCAATAAGAAAAGATCATTTGAATAAAAAATTCAACTTTAATTGTGAGCGTGACACGTCAGCAAAATGCTAGCAGAATTAGTAATATTAATAGATTAATAGATAGATAGATATATATTGTAATCGGAAAAAAAATAATGGAAACATGTCTCAATATTTACGACAATATAACCGAAAATAAAAAAAAGGGAATGGATTCAAATCATATTTAAAATAGGAAACAAATATTTGAAAGTTTCCATAATAATATTGAACATGTCGCAATATTTACGACAATATAACCGAAAATAAAAAAAAAAGGAATTGATTCAAATCATATTTAAAATAGGAAACAAATATTTTAAAGTTTCCATAATAATATTGAACAATAAGAAAAGCTCATTTGAATAAAAAATTCAACTTTAATTGTGAGCGTGACACGTCAGCAAAATGCTAGCAGAATTAGTAATATTAATAGAAGATTGTAATTTTGCCTCCGGTGCAAGGAGGGTGTTTAAAATCAGGTTCAAATCGGTGATTTGCACAAGCGTATTTTAAAATCGCGTTTATCTGATATATCTAGAAAAAAAATTTGTAAATATTTTGATAAATAAATATTGAGGGATTTTGTTCAAATGGACCTTTAAGCATATTTGGTTAGCTAGATAGGCCCATTAATTGTTTTTTTAGCATGCTTAGCCCATCTTAAACGGTCAATGGTCAACCGTTGACCGGTCAACCCATTTTGATGCCAACTTTTTTTTTTTTATTTTAGTGATGCCATATTTTACCGTTTTGATGCCAACATTTTATGGTGACAATTTTATATAATTGATGGCATAAGAGCTTAAAACGTGGAATCAAAATATTGTCACCTTATTGTCACTTTTATAACGAAATGATTGGATGACTTTTTTTTAATGCCACTTTTTTAAAACATTGATGACATTTTTTGTGATGTCATATTTTACCGTTTTGATGCCAAAATTTTATTACATTTTATTTTCACTCTGATGCCACTTTTCTAATTAAATTATTGGATGACACTTTTTTTAAACTTTGATGACATTTTTTGTTTACTCTAATGTCACGTTGACCATTGATGCCATTTTGAAAAATTTTGGCATCAAAAATACTAATTTGAAAAAATATCATCAAAAATATGGCATCACGGTAAAAAAAAATATTATCAAAAAATTGACATAAAAAAGTGGCATCAAAGTGAAAATAAAATATAGTAAAATTTTGGCATCAAAACGGTAAAATATGACATCACTAAATTTAAAAAAAAAAAAAAAAGTTGGCATCAAAATGGGTTGGTCAACGTTGACCGGTCAACGGTCAACGTTGACCGGTCAATGGTCAAACAGTTGACCATTGACCAACCCACCCTATTGGGAAGGAAGATAGGGCAAAACTAATTAAATTGATTTAGGGGCTAAGTGGTTAATTGAATATTCAAAAAAGACCCTCTACCGAAATCGCCCATAAATATTTTAAATATTTATTTATTTTGTATACGCTTTGTGCCTAATACATTACCATCAATTATTTCCTTATCCATTATTGTAAAATAAAAAAACAGAATAAACCCGGCCCCCTCCAACTCTGTATGTATTAATGCCATCGTCAATAATAAAATCGTTATCAACGTACACACACAAATCCCTTGTATAAACTTACAGTGTCAAACATATCAAGACTTTGATAAGAATAAATAATAAATACTAGATGCCAAACAATCTTTAAATCTTGATTCAAATATGAACACGTGATCATCCCCAACCCCAACCCAAGTTTGAAACGTTCAACACGACTACACGAGTAACGTAGCAACTAGCAGTACGCTAATAACTTAAAAACTCTTCCCCCACACACATAATAATTTCATTGAAAATGGAGTGCAAACATTTTAAATTATAAATATTTATACTACCTCTTTTCTTTTCTTTTTCTTTTTTTTACAGTGGGCAAACAATCGGAGCTATTACAGAGAATGTAAACGTGCTTCGGGATCATCCTTACGGATGATGGTACAAAGTTCCCTATTAAAAGGGATTGTAGATTTATCACTAATGATACCCCTAGTAGCTATATAATCTGCAACTTTGTTCGCTTCTCTGTAGATGTATCTGTATTCAACCTTTTCAAAATTTGTTTCCATGATCTTGATCTGTTCTGCTTGGTGCCAAATCTCCCATCTGCTTTCTCTACCTTTCGATAGGATCCTCATCAACTCTTGGTTGTCACCTTCTACAATAATTTGTCTTAATCCAAGTCTTATAGCTGCTCTCATTCCTTCTAGTACTGCTTCTGCTTCCGTTTGAATGACTGTACCTCGATCTATTTCCTGGTAGAAAATCTCAGTTACATGGCCCCTTGAATCACGAATGATTCCTCCCACCTGACACGCGCCCGTGAATTTGACAGAACCATCTACGTTAATTTTGTCGATAGCTCCTACTGGTCTAGTCCAACTAGATCTAGACCTTTTCTTCCTGTTGTTGGCATCTTTATTTGTACTCGTGGGATTTGTAGCTCTCCAGTCTTGGATCTCTTTAATAATACGGTTAATTAGGTTTCGGAAATTGTCCGGGCTAGTATGTTTGAAAATTAACATATTTCTAGTTTCCCATATTATTTCCCAAATAACGACTAGATCTTCAAAAAATTGGTTTTCCTGTTTAATTTGGGTAATATTGTCACATAGGGGTCCTTGTAAGGAGAGGTTGTGAAAGAGCTTACCTGTAGTATGTTCATACTGGGCTATTAGTTCCTTTGCAAAGGAGCACTTTGTAAAGAGATGAGTGGCATCTTCATTTCCTTGATTACACAGAGAGCATGTGTGAGGGACTCTATTAATGTACCTATTGAGCCTGCTAGTCGTGGGGAGAGCGTCAATTTTAATTTTCCAAATTAGGTTTTTAAGTCGAGGAGGAAGATTAAGATTCCAGATCAAGTTATGGTTTTCAATGTTGTGGTTATAAGTATTGGTAATCGTTTTTGCCGATTTAGTTGAGAATTTTCCAGAGGGGTTAGGCTTCCAGATAAGCTTATCCTGAGCTTGCCATGAGGGGATCTTAAGGGATAAAATACAATTGGTTATATCTTGAGGAAAGAGACTTTGGATAAGGGGCTTATTCCAAAGCTTTTGGGGGGTAAGGAGGTGGCTGACTTTCATGTTTGGGTCATTGTTACCCATGAAGGTTTCGAGGCTTTTATCGGGGACCCACGGATCGTTCCAGATATTTATTTGGTTACCATCTCCTATAATCCAATGTAAGCCTTTCTCAAATTTTTCTCTAAGGGATAAGAGTCTACCAAATTGCCAAGAGGTAGCTTGATTAGGTTTGTCTCTGATGCTGCTATCTTGTAAATATTTTTCTTTGATGACTCTTACCCAAATATTATTTTCATTAGTGTAAAGTTTCCAAAGAAGTTTAAATTGAAGGTTTATATTTAGATCTTCGGCTTTTCTAATACCCAAACCGCCTTGCGCCTTACTCTTGCAGATGTTATCCCAGCTAATCAAAGGGGTATATCTTTCGGATTGAAGTTTGTTCCAGAAGAAATTTTTGTTTATTTGGTCAGTTTGGTTGAGAGTTCCTTTGGGGAGCATAAAGTTTTGCATCAGATAGTTAGTTTTGGAACTTAGATTGGCTTGAATTAAGATAGCTCTGCCTGCTTAAGACAGGTTTGAAGCTTTCCACTTTGACAGTTGTTTTTTCAAGTTTTGGATAGCTTCCTCAAAAACCGAGTTGCGAATTCGGCCATTGATCATCGGGATACCTAGATATTTTTCAAGAGTGCTAGAGATAGGAATTCTCATGCTCTGAGCTAGGTCTTTTGCTAAGTTTTGATTCACATTCTTAGAGTATTGAATAGAACTTTTACTATAGTTTATGGTGAGACCTGAGAGATTTGAGAAGTTGTTTATCATATTTTGAATGGTATTTAGACTAGTATGAGCAGCTTTAGCAAAAATAATTGTGTCATCTGCAAAGGTAAGGAAAGGTATAGGGTTACCGTTTTTAGTTAGCTTGATTCCAATTAGCGCATCCTCTTGCAAGGCTTCCTTGTGCATTTCTCTTGCTAGTCCTTCCATAATTAACACAAATATGTACGGTGCAAGTGGGTCTCCTTGTCGAATTCCTCTGTTGGGCTTGAACTGTTTGCCTGGACAATTGTTAATTAGAATTGAGAAGGAGGATGTAGTGAGACACGTCATAACCCAGTTGATCCATATCGGATGGAAACCAAAGTTCTGAAGAACAGCTTTGATATAGTTCCAGTTTATTTTATCATAGGCTTTTTCCATATCTAGTTTTAATGCCATCCAGCCGGTTCTACCTTTTTTCTTATGAAAGCTATGGAAAATTTCATGTTCTATAAGTGTGTTGTCTTGAATGGATCTCCCTTCTACAAAGGCTCCTTGAAAAGGATTGATGAGTTTGGGGAGAATATGTTTCAATCTGTTGGCCAAGATTTTTGTAATTACTTTGTAAATGGTGTTACATAAGCTGATCGGTCTGTAGTGGTTGATTGTGGTAGGGTTATCAGTTTTGGGGATTAGAGCAATAAATGTTTTGTTTATTTCCGATAACAGTTGCCCTGAGTGGAAAAAAGCTTTGATTGTTTTGCAGCAAGAGGGGCCTACTATATGCCAGTATTTTTTATAAAATTCGGGGGGAAATCCATCTGGGCCGGGAGATTTATCTTCTGCCATTTCAAAGATGGTATTTTTTATTTCAGCTGAAGTCGGTTGAGAGATAAGATTTCGGTTTTCTTCTGAGGTTATTTGAGGTTGAATGTTCCAAACATCCCCTGAGTTAACTTGGTTTTGAAGAGTACCTATAAACCTTTCCGATAGCTCGTTTGTGATTTGGTCGGAGATGGGATCATTATCATATAGAATATTGCCTTGTTTGGACGTGAAGGATTTAATTGTTCTTTTTGTGTTTCTGATTCTCGCTGTGATCTGAAAGTATTTTGTGTTCTTATCTGCGAATTGTAAATGATTCGTTTTAGCCCTTTGTTTCCAAAATTTGAGGTTGCATTCTAAGAGTTTGTATCTCTTGAGTTCTAGTCTTGCTAGCTTTTCTTCTTCTTGTTTACTGATGTTACCCCACGGTAATCGATTTTGCAAATTAAAGATTTGACTCTCGACTTGAGCTAGCTGCCTGACTGTATTACTGGTTTGGGATTTGCACCAGTTTTTGGTATTCTGTTTGAGCAGTTTCTGTTTCTGAATTAGTTTAAAGCCTTGAGATCCATTAAAGTTATTGCGCCAGACTTGTCGGACCATAGTTTCATATATTGGGTTTGTCGTCCAGGCCATTTCAAACCTGAAAGGCGCTCCTTTAGTGAGATTTCTAGATCCTATTTCTAGAGAGATCGGGCAGTGATCAGAGTTTGAGAAGGAGTGGTGTTTTGTATGAATCTTTGGAAACCAGTTAAAAATATCTTGACTTGCCAGACTTCTATCCAAGCGTTCATAAGTATTGTTAAAATTTGATTTGTTTTTTCTCCAAGTGAATGGAGAACCCGTGTACGGGACAGTTTGGAGATCCAGTTCGTACTTGACAGCTTGTAATCGTCTAAATCTAGATATAGCTGGGATAGTGCCCCCTATTTTTTCTGTATCATTTTCTATATCATTTAAATCTCCCATGATAAGAATTGGGAGGGAATGTCTGTGAGTTATCGAGAATACTTCTCCCCAAAATTGATTTTTTTCCACTTCAATAGATGGTGCATAGACGAAGAGTAAGGCCAATTCATGGTTGTCTATCTTTGTCTTGAACATAAGAAATCTATCGGATTGTTCTAGGATTATACTTGTATCCTCAAATTTTGTTTTGTAAAGGAAGTATATACCACCCTTGTGACCCTTAGCACTGATACTCAAAGCTTTATGAAATCCCGAGGCTTTGATCATTTGATCAGTCGGAGCTTCAACAACTTTAGTTTCAGTGAGCATAAGAGCATCAAGGTGGTTTGTGGCCCTTAAATGGTTTATTTCTTGCCAAAAGAGAGGCCTTTTGGAACCTCTAACATTCCAGTATGCAACTTTAATCATAAGAGTTCCATTTAAGAAGAGCTTTTAGCATGTTACAATGTAAATTGGTGCAATATTCGACAAGATCTCCTATATCTCCTATACATTGACAGTTGCTGTTTTGATTTAAGTAGTCAGAAGGATTAAGATAGGGCCATACTTCTCTCTCGAGAGGACTGCTGGTATGTAGATGCTGATGCCAAGTTCTGTGTGCAGCTTGAGTCCACCGTTGGGTTTGGAATCTGCATTGGACTTTAAGTCTATAACTTGCCCTTGTTGCAAGGAAGTTTGTCAAAAAATTTGTTTGTGAAGGTTTGGGAGTAAGGTTTGGGTAGCATGCCGCCACTAAGTCCCTAACGAGACCAGTGTGACAATGCTTGAAGTTTGTTGGGAGTTGAAGAGATAAGATCATACCTGCGCAGACACAGCCACCTAACATATGCATCTCATATAGTTCTAGATCCCTGCAAATGTGCGCGTGTGTGTGTCTTTTCCATCGCCAGGAAAGCAATGAGAAGACAATCCTTGCTGCTAAAACAGATCGTAGGCATGCTAAAGCGGATAATAGAAACATAGGCAGATTTATAAGCCAAAGGATTACAACAGCTTGTTATTGCTAATAAGTGTAAGGAGTTCTTGTTAAAAGCAAAGTTTGTAAGAGATTTGTAATGAGCTTGTTGGTAAGTAAAGTTTTTGTAGCTTTCCCCCACTTGACCCAAGAAGGGTTTCATGGAGCTTTGCTGAAGGGTTGCTTTGTTGAGATAGGGGGAGATTATACCTGAAGTCCAAGGTTGTTTGGTATTCTCAATGGAAACCAAGAGTTTGCTGCCCTTTTCATCCACTTTTATTTCATTTATCATAGAGATTTGAGTGTTTAGAGTTATTCCAACAGAGAAAAGGTAAAATATACAGAGATCATAGCGAAAACAAACATTATAACAATTAGGGCTAATAATGTTAAATCTCACAGTATTCCAAAACAAATTGAGATGCATGTTGCTAAAATACATATTATTATTGCTACTGTTGCAAGAAAAGGCCAGTAAACTATGGGTTTGGCAGACAATTAAGGTTGAAACCAGGAGGGCGACACTAAGGTCCAAATCTGTGATTTGAGAGCCAACAAAGTTATTCCACCTGAAGGGGGAGTTAGACCTAGACTGATAAACAAAATCCAGGTATCCCAAATTCATCTTCAAGTCATTAGGGAGGCTCAAGTTTCTTTTAGTCAGAATCATGAGGGCTATCCTAGGGTCTATATTGGTAAACTGATTGAAATCAATGGAAAGGGGAAGAGAGGGTTTATAAAGAAACTTATCTTGAGGGAAATCTCGGATACTAGTAGTGTCTGCACCAGGTTGAGATTTTACACTGCTGGTGAGGAATCGATCATCCATCACCACAAAGAGTGGGAATCGTCCAGTAGATCGCGAGTTGCTGCTGTTGGTAGAGATGTAGGGAGATCTGCCCAAATCGATGCCTAAAAGGCACAACGAGGACAAAAACAGCCTGTTGCACCCTCGAGACCGGATGCATGTGACGATTCTGGTTTGGAGCTTGCCGATTTGGAGGCCCCAAGCCATCGTTTGAGGAAGTTTGAGAGGGGATTTAGTTTTGGGGATTTCAGGGTTAAGGTGAGGTTTTTTAGATAAGGATTGAAGATTAGTGAGGACGGATTCAAGGACAAATCTTGCAGCAAGCAAGCATCTGCTGAGTATGATAGATCTAACCCCGCCATTCCAAGAATCACTCGGAATCACACCGGGCGAAATCAACAGAAAAGGATCTTCGAGGGGAGAGTATCCTCCGGTGGGCAATTATACTACCTCTTTTACTTTATCAAAAACAACGGACAATTCATAATCATTAATTATTACTAATGTATTTCGTACCATAAACTTTAAAATATCTATAATGATATATATATTTTTAAATAAATTAAACTTATCAAATGACATATTTTATTAAACTAAAAGAGTATTCAATCTTGTTTATGCAGAGGTAAAGAGCATCTTCAACATGTTCTCTATTTGGGGGAATTTAAGAGCATGTCCAACAACTTCTGTAAAACAATCTCCAAAATAAAGATAAGTCAAATATTCTGAATATTTTTGGGTCTCATTCCAACAACTTTTCCGTTATAGAGTTTATTCAGAAATATATAGAGTTTTCTCCAAATTTAGGGAATGATTTCCCTATTTTCTCTCCATTATCTATTTTGGAAAATATAATGGGGAAACTCTTAGATCAAAAACCACCTCAATATTCTCCAAAAAAAAAAACAAGCTAGGAAATCTCTTGGACTTGCTCTAAGAGTTTTTGGAGAATTTTAAGGTATTTTTTGTTCAACAGGTTCCTCATCACATTCTCCAAAATGGAGAATCAGTAAAAAAAAATATAGATGATTTACAAAATTTGCAGCATTTTCTAAACTAAATAATTATCTAAATCTTCGAAATAGGGAAATTGTTGGAGTTAAAGTCAAAATAATTTAAAATATATATAATTTGTTTCTCTATGTTAAGAAAATTTTAATAAAGTTATTGGAGATGGTCTAACAAATATACATATAAAGTTACTTAGATACTCCCTCCGTCCAAAAATACATGGTCTTTTAGACCTTTGCACGTTAATTAAGAAAACTTATTTATATTTAAATCTCATTATTATTATAGAGAGGAGAATTCTTAAATTTTACTCACTATTGTACTTTTTAGGGGTAATAATTACCCTATAAACCTAAAAACTCATGTATTTTTGACAAAAGTTGCAGGTCTAAATGACCTTGTATTTTAGGACGAAGGGAGTATTATTCTATTTTTGTACTTTTCCCAAAGATTACAAATAACCAATTATTAATGATTGTCAGAACAATTATATAAAGTACTCCGTAAATTAACACATTTTATTTAACAAAATTTATATTTAAAATGATACTTTATCTTTTATTTAATGGAGGAATTATTATTAAAAAAATAATTAAAATATTTGAGGAAACCACATAGCAGGAGCACCACCTGACCCCTCACGGGAGTCGGTAGCCCATTTCCTCCGCCGCTCAAACTCGCTGTGACAGTCTCCGTACGAAACACGGTGGTCACGATCATTCACAGGCGGGGCGTGGCCCCACGCTCTCCCTCACGGGAAGTCAATACCCCACTCGTATTTGACCATTCACCACCCTCTCTCCACGTCACTCATCCCCCTTTCTCGTCCGCCCGCCTCAAAATCTCTACTTTACTGGAGTTAATTAAATTCAAAATGCATTAATCATTCAAAAACTGTTTGTCAATGCACGAACCTTCTGAACCATCCCCCTTTTCAGGTTTCACACTCCTCCTTTTTCATCCTTAATTTGTCATCACCTCGACCAATTCCACCCTCTCGATCTCCTGTGATTAGCCGTGAAATCCCTTAAATTCCGACCGGAAATTCCGATCGCCGTGGCAGAGGTGAAATTGCGGGAGTTTCTGTGGCGGCGATGGCTCTGCTTGGCATGATGAACGCTCAGACGGCCGCTGAGAAGGCCGTGGCGGCTATTGGTTGCGGATACGATCTCACCGCCGATCTCCGGCTCCCAAAGTCCTCCGGTGCCGCTTCTAGCTTGATAGAGTTGGATCATAGCTTGACCAGAGACCTAGTGCTTCCTGGTGGGATCGTCGTCCCCGGTGTATCGGCGTCGATAAAGTGCGATAAAGGGGAACGTACGCGTTTCTGCTCCGACGTCCTTACTTTTAACCAGGTACTTAGGGTTTTCCAATTAGCTACAAGGTTCTGTTTCAGCTTATCTATTAGAATGAATTTCTCCCGCTAAACATGTTTTGGAGCTAATTTTATAGCAAAATTACAAATTCCAGTGAGAATAGGTGCCAATTTGTTCCCGATTTGATCTTGTAAGGGCAATTTAGAGACAAATCTGTGATTATCCAAATACACTGATATCAGACAAAATGAGAAAGCAATTGAGGTAATTTGTGTTGAATGATTACAGATGTCAGAACTTTTCAACCATGAATTGGCTCTCTCTGGTAAAATTCCTTGCGGCCACTTCAACAGGATGTTCCATTTGAAAGGCTGCTGGCAGAAGGATGCAGCTGCCACCAAATCTATGGCGATAGACGGATGGTGGATAAGCTTGTATACCGTCGAGCTCGCTAAGTCTCAGGTTAAGCTCAAGGATGATGTCAGGCGCGAAGTGCCTTCTTCATGGGACCCTGCTGAATTAGCCCAGTATGGTTGCTTCCCTCTCATTCTTACTCCTGCACTATGAGATCTTTTGCTTCTTTTTTGATGCTTGAGAGGTCGTTTCCATCAGGATTGCTATTCGTTGAATTCCATTGCTGAAACTGTGAATGAAGCACTCAATGACAGTACAACTTGTGTGTGGTTTCTCAGGTTCATTCAAAGGTATGGTACCCATGTAATTACTGGGCTGAAGATGGGCGGCAAAGATGTAATCCACATGAGGCAGCTCAATACCTCCGATCTTCCACCAACTGAGCTACAAATGAAACTGAAGAAAGTAGCTGACGAGAGTTTTTCACAACATGCAGAAGATAACTCTATGCAGAACTCCACAGGAAAGTCCAAGGTATAGATATCCCAAAAATCGTAACAATGCATTTGTTTGTTGGCCCTCTCTCCCTCTCTCTTACTAGAGTGTATAGCAAAAGAATCTGATAAACTATATGGATTATATAATATGTCTGTCTATCTTAAGAGTTCATGTGAAGTTTGGATCGCTTTTCTCTACCTCTGTGCTGCATATATATAATCATGTGCAATATTTTCCAAATCCCAAATTGAGGGTGAATACGAAAGAAGGAACCTCACTCTTTTTTATGTTTTAGGACAAACGAGGCAGTGATTTCGATCACCGATTAGCATTGGCCAATTCATATCGACCAGCTGTAGTATCTCACACAAAGACTGATGTAAGATTTCTTACATACCCTTCTATGCTGGTCCTTGTATTATATGGAATAATATGATCTGAAATGGCCAAAATATAATGCTTGGGTATTCCAATGTGTCTGCAGGATGTACTGAGCATTAGGGTGAAAAGGGGAGGAGTTGATTTGGTTAATCACCACAAGCAGTGGCTGTCAACCTTATCAGAGTCTCCAACTGTCATATCCATGTCATTTGTTCCCATAACTTCACTTTTAAACGGGGTGCAGGGCTGTGGATTTCTTAGCCATGCAGTCAATTTGTATCTAAGATGTGAGCATTGCTCTTCCACATCTCAACTTTGCTTAATGAAGTCATAAACATACAACTTTAGCATTCAACTCAAGAGTTTTCAAATTTTGCATGCAGATAATCCACCTATCGAGGAACTCGCTGAATTTCTTGAGTTCCAATTGCCTCGACAATGGGCTCCACAGTTCAATGATCTCCCACTAGGACTCCATCGCAAGAGAGGCATGTCACCGAAACTCCAGTTCTCTTTTATGGGACCTAAGCTTTATGTTAACACCGAGCAGGTAATTTCCTTATATTTGCTTGTCTTTTCTTAACCAAATTTCTAGATTCTGCTTGATTTCTTTACTATGCTTCAATTTGACTTGGTGGAATCACTACATTGTTATACAATGGAATCACTACAGCTTGTTGCATATACTGAAGTTATAAGCTTGCTGGGTACCCTATTTATAACAGTTTGAGTCAGGGCTTGAAATTTCTGCACCCTTAAAGCAATCATAATTTTTAAGATAGTCTAGATGCGGTCTCGTGAATGAAATCAGTCTCTGTCTATTTTACTCTTTTGGGTGTTGATAAAATTTCTTGTGCAAACATTATAGGTCGACACTGGAAACCGTCCAGTAACGGGAATGCGGCTATTTTTAGAAGGAAAGAAGAGTAACCACTTAGCAATCCATCTCCAGCACCTCTCAGCTGTTCCCAAGATCCTTCACCTCTCCAATGATGCTGATCATCAGCACGGTTTCAAGAAAAATTATGATGTCTCTACTGATAGAGACTATTTTGAGCCTGTCAAGTTGAGCATCTTCTCCCATGTTTGCACAGCACCCGTTGAACACCATGGCACAACAGTGGATGAGAGAACTGCTTTTATTGTGACCAAGGCTCAACTCGAGGTCAAGCATGTGGGAATGAAGAAGGTTCTTTTTCTGAGGCTCGGTTTCTCCTCGTTTGCATCTGCCAAGACTCGGAGGTCAGAATGGGACGGGCCCTCATCTTCGTCTAAAAAATCAGGGATGTTCTCCAACCTGATCAGTGGAAGGTTCAGCTCCAGCTTGACACCACAACCCGAAGAGCCTAAGAAGCCAGATATAAACTCCGCCCTTTTCCCTGGAGGCCCTCCTGTGCCTACCAAGGCACCTAAGCTTGCAACCATTGTAGATATGACAGAGTCAGTCAGAGGCCCGGAAGATCACCCTGGTTATTTTGTGGTCACAGGAGCTAAGCTGTGTGTAGAGAACGGGAAGGTCTCGGTCAAAGCCAAGTATTCGTTGATCACCATTCTGTCGGATGAGGATTCGATGCTGATAGATGATTAGTAAGCAAATTTTTTGAGTGCTGTATAATACTGTAACATTTCATTCTTTTCCCATGAACATCATATGGGATCATTTAGCCATTTTTCAAGGAAACAAGTCTCTGTAAAGATCCAAGATGTGTTTTTAGAGATGGAAAACCATAGCTATGTTGTAAGCATCCAAAGCATCTCGTCTGCTGTGCAAGCACTAAGCAGCTTCAATCATTCATACATTGATGTTCCACCAACTGTTGTTATGCATATCGATCACTCCCTAACCCGCCCCTTTCCGACCTAAACCCAAGAACCCGAATCTATTCGGAATAAACACAACACTTGTTTGTTTTCCAAAATCATGATTCAGGATGATCAAAGCACAAATGAAGAAGAAAGAGATTATTATTAAATCCTTTTTACCAGCTAAAGGGATTCATACAACCATACAAGTTATGATCTAAGTCATCTAACCAACATCATCTGTCTGAGTCAGTTGCAATTGCAAATCAGCAATTCTCTTCTTCCTCATCGATCAACCAGCAAATCCCAAGAAACTGGGGAAAATCACAAAGAAGGAAAAGTTGAAAACTTGGCAAACCATTAATGAAGAAAACATGGTATGACAGCAAAAGCACAGATATGAAATATACAGTAAAGAGTAAGGGACCTGAGGGTGCGGAAGGCCATGTGGTGAGTCAGGAAATGGAAGAACAGATGAGCTCCGTGAAGAAACACAACCATGCCGGTGCACCCCAACACCAACAGTCCTACCATCATCTTTCTTTTTCTTCTGCCTCTCTCTGTGGCTTCATCTCCCTCTTTTTATTTATTTTCATACCACCCACCAGATAAATTAAATGAACCTTTCATCACACACTAAGGTATCAAAATAAAATACTATTCAATTATATGATTAATAATATAAACTAAAGGAGGCTTGGATCCGTGTAAGCAACCCTTACGGTGTAATTTGTGAGCAGATAAATTATTCGTAGGTACCAAGCAATTATTTATGTAAAATAATGTAATTATTCGTAGGTATGAACAAATGTAATTATTCATATGCAACAAAGGATTATTCATATGTATATACATACAAATAATCACTTGGTATTGAATAATGTCACCGGTCACAAGTTACTTTTAATGTTAGCTGTTTGATCTTTTTAATCTGATACTCCAGATTTGCTCACAAATTAAACAGCAAAGCTTGCTGACACAAGATTTATCCTCTAAACTAAATAACCTATTATATAAACTGTGGAGCTACTCCTCAACCTCACCGCGCTAATTTCGACGATGTAAGGCCCTTCTGAACCACATGTTATAGTCCGTCAAAAAGTTCTGGTTCTCTGGATGAAATAAAATACTACTCCGTATATGCTGATAGATGATTGCATAATTAGAGGTGAGCTTAATAGCTTATAGTGTACAAAGTCATAGTTTGATAGTTACGTTTGAATAGTTCAAATCGATATTCCTTTATTTTGGTTTGTGATAAAATTAATTTTGATTATGAATTTATGATTAAGGTCAAATCTTTGCCACCCTAGCTTTTATTTAGTTATTTTAGGGTCTCTGTCATGAAGTACATTCAAATATTCAATTGCCTAATCAATGGGATGAGAAGTTACATCGATCAACCTTATAACTTCACCGCCCCAACGGATTTAGATCTATCTTATACAGTATGTTGAAGTTTTAAGTTATCTTGTTTTCATATAGCTTTTCCTCATTTGCAATGATATAAGTTTTAAATTACAATTTTACAGGACATTGATTAACAGAGCTCAATTTAATTTGAAAGGCTCCGTATTTGGATTTGTTATGAGTTTATTTAGGGGAAGGTACAATGGAATTAGGTGCTCTTTGAGTCTTTGTCTCCGACCACTACAAAAGCACCGGCACAGCACCGCCCAGGCGCCTCGCTAACAGCTGGTTAGGTAATTTTTAAATCTTAATCCCCATTTGTTTATCTTATCTGCCTTTTGAGTTTTGTCTTCATAATTACTAGTATTAATTTAATATTATTCCTCTGGAATATCGCTTTTGACGGTTAATTATACTGTATTTTTTTTAACCATTTCAGAATGGTTCACTGAAAGGACCTGTGGGTAGTACTCATAGGTCCTCAACTCGAACTCCGAATGACCGCTCTTTATTTACCCATTCAAGGTTAATTATATTTTACGTAAATATAATTTTCCCACATATACAGAATGCTATAACTATATAAACAAAATATATAAAATATTCTGATATTGTAGATGGATTAAGAATTAAGACAAATACTAAAGCCCATATGGCCGAGAATCGTCACTTACGATCACTTAAAGCCAGTTTTAAGCCATAATAACCCCGTTAAGGGCCAGAAAAAATCGAAATCAAGCAATAAGAATTTCATTTAAAGCGAAATGCTCAACCTCGGTAAAAACAATCAGCTTGTCAATCATAAGTAAAATTCAAACGAGAATGTCATCAACTAACATTATCTCTCATTTATGACAAAGAATTCATCTAATCATTTTGAACAGTAACTTTCAGTTGATCGGTTAATAACGCACCAACTGCATTATATTGTGTTATTCGGTTGCGAATGCTAAAGCTTGCAGGATGCAATGAAGACAAGGGACAAGCATTACTGGTGATCTTTGATCATAATGAGTGAAGAGTATCGAATTATTCGTCTTCCCTCATCACTAGATCGTGATAAAGAAAGTCGAGGGGCAATTGATAGAGCAAAAGTAATTCAATAAGAGATCCAGGGGCATAATAGTCCTCACAAGGTAAACCCTAATCCTCACTATATATTCAAATGAGCTACTAAGGTTTAGGGAGGCTTTTTGGACAGCCGACACACTCTCTGACTTGAGCGTCGGATGCTCCTTCGGGGAGTGAGCCCCGCCTCTTCCTCTTCATCCTTGCAGGAAGTTCGATGGGCACGGAGAACGATCGAGACGCAGATTTGATGTATTACAACTCCACATATTTTCCTCTCTCTTTGTTTTATTAGAGTAATCCCTCCGTTAAACATATCGTTTTGATAATGATAAAAGTTATATTAAATATCAACTTTTTTGTAAATATTTTTTTATAACTTTATATATATGTTTTAATATTAAATATGAGACTATATAAAAAACAATATAAATATATTTTATATAGTTTTTAGCTCCTAAAAATACGTACATATAAATAGTAAAGTAACATGTTTTGGTTAATGGAGGAAGTAACTACTAGTTTTTTTTTATAAATAAAAATAGCTACTAAGATTAGCAAATTATCATATAATAGTTGAAAATTTAACTAAGCTTTGTACCCTGATTTAGATAAAGGTAACCATTGGATTATGCTGTCTAATTATTTTACTCAAGTGACATACCATATTTTACAAAATAAGAATATTTTTGTAATTTTATAATGTTTGGTTGTCAATTATATAATGTCTATAGAATACTCCGCAATAGTATAACACGACTTGCCAGTTGGGTAAGGTTTGTTAAGAAGAACAATTTCCAAGTTGTAGGCTTTGCTTTGACATGACCGGAAAATTATTCTGGGCCTAATCTTGTTAGGCCCAACGTGTATATTTGGGCCGTTTAGGAAGACCTGCTACGTTGCCCATTATCTCCAGGACTTGTGAATATTTGTGATTTGGGCCATTTAGTCACTCCAGATTTATATTTTTATGTTGAGTGAGGCTAGAGACAAGATGTCGGAATGGCTATTGACAAGATAATTTCACCTAAATTACCACAAGTCCTTTTCATTTTTTTCAAACACATTGCAAAAAGGGACAAAACTCTCTTTTCCTGAATCGAAACCTAAATCTGTCGAATGAATTGTTTTGATTGAAAACGGCCTAAAATCGATGAAATTAATCAAAAGATCAATCAATCAACACACGAATTGATATATCGCTCGCTTTACGTGATTATCGAATGCCGATTTTTGGTTTTCGTTTGAAAAAACTGTCGAAGGAAGGAGCTCGGCAGATAGATACGAGGTGAATGAATAAGCTCGGCAGAATTAGATGAGGTTAATACGCAACCTCATATTTTTTCGCCGAGGTTACGTATTAACCTCATCTAATTCTGCCGAGCTTATTCATTCACCTCGTATCTATCTGCCGAGCTCCTTCCTTCGACAGTTTTTTCGAACGAAAACCAAAAATCGGCATTCGATAATCACGTAAAACGAGCGATATACCAATTCATGTGTTGATTGATTGATCTTTTGATTAATTTCATCGATTTGAATTGTTTTCAATCAAAACAATTCAAAACAATTCATTCGACAGATTTAGGTTTAGATTCGGGAAAAGAGAGTTTTGTCCCTTTTTGCAATGTGTTCGGAAAAAATGAAAAGGGCATGTGATACTTTAGGTGAAATTATCTTGTCAATAGCTATTCCGACATCTTGCCTAAACCCCTTATGTTTTATGTTATCTTTTTTTTAGGGTAAACTGCAGGAAACCACCCCTTAAATACCCTATATTGCTCAAAACCACCCCTTAAAATAAAAATTATAGAAAACCACCCTTTAAACCTACTCCGTTAGCAAATCACCACCCTACCCATTTGTTTAGTTAAAAATTCCGTCAGATCTCTGAAAATACAATTAGTTGGAACCTCTCCTCCTCTCTTCACGCTTCTTTCCGCCCTGGCAGCGCCGACCATCACACCGGAGCTCCTCTCGAGCACAATCTCTTCTCCGCCTTGGTCCAACCTCCATCAGATCTGCATCCTCATCATCGATCAGACTCAAGACGCTCACTCTCGAGCACAACCTCTTCTCCGGCTCTCTCTCCCTCCCCTCCTTTTGTCCCTCTACAAGCTTTGCGTTCTTGATCTGTTCATCATCAACATCTCCGATCAATCCCCATCAATTTCTACCGCCTCGATCGACTGATATCGCTTCAGCATAAGTTCAATCGTTTCACCGAATGTCTCCCAAGGGTCGCCACGGTTGGGTCGAAGAAAGAAAGCCATGTGAAATCAGAAGCCGTGATGACAGCAGCCCTGGGCTTTGCCTGACTCGCTGTCAAATTTTGTTTTGAAGCCGTTGATTGATAACAATGATAAGGATCGAACCGGGCCATTGACAAATCTGACCCCGCCCATAACCCCGACGTTGATGCAGCCCAGGATCTGAAGGAGACTTCCGCCGAATTGCTCACGGAGGAGGTTGAGGAGAAGAAGAAGGAAGTCACCGAGGAGCTGCGCAGGTGTTTGACGCCGCCATCGCTGTTATGAATTTATAGGGTTTGAGGGTGAGAAAAATTTCATGGTTCTGGCTGGTTTGGAGGCCTGGAGGGTGAACCGAGGGGCATCATTGTACTTTCACACATTTGTTAAATTTTTAACGGAATAGATGGGTGGGGTGGTTACTTGCTAACGGAGTAGGTTTAAAGGGTGGTTTTATGCAATTTTTATTTTAAAGGGTGGTTTTAAGCAATGTGGTGTATTTAAGGGGTGGTTTTCTGCAGTTTACCCTTTTTTTAATAAGACTTGTCACATTATCATAATTGGGTATAATCATTTATCTATTATTATTATTATTAACATTATTATTATTATTATTATAAAATAAAATACTTTGTCATCTAATTAATAAATGTATTTTTTTTATTAAACCGTACTTATATATTATTAAAGTTTCTACATGAAATTAGATCGGAGCCGGCTAACAAGCTGAGCTCCGCATCCCTTTTGAATATTAAACGCAATCCTAATTAAAGTGTGACAAAAATCCCTACTATATTCAAGTACCCCCTTAGCTACACCACACACCCGCTTGAGAAGTCACATAACATCGTACGTCCTCTAAGTTACCAATAGTGGAAAAGGAGAATGGCAAAAAACGATAACCTTTGGCCTTGCAAACATCCTCGTACTTCTTCCTCTTGTTATCAGCAGCCACCTTAGCTGCTTTACCCGGAATGAAATTTGAAAGACTAGCCGGACTGAAGATAAAGTCCCCGTAATCTCCACACAAGTGTCCTTGCCCTGAAACCAGTTGTAGAACAAGATATCGGTTGGTCGGAGCTCCCCTCCCTTGTTATCAACCATACTGATAAACGCCTCTTTACGAACAAAGATTTCCGCCTTCAAGCACTCATCGTACAAAGCATCGCACACCACATTATGTCGATGCTTAACACCAATATCAGCGGCACAAGCAAGTGCGTGCTCCCCCCACGCATCCATAATGCCTTTCTCACAAGTAGGACATTTGGAACCCGCACTAAACAACTCAATTCCCATACGATATTTAATAACTGAGCGAAAGATGACGAGATTCATAACCTGACCAAGACCGGGAATAGGAGCAGCCTTCAGCCACTGTTAGGGCCATAGAGAGCTTCAGATTCGCAATAAGAGCTTCTTCCCTCTCAGTAAGAGGAAAGTCCACCTTGAGGTGCTTGTCCACATTTTTGTAGTAGAAGCTAGCCATTTTCTTCATTAGGCAGGGGGCTGGCTGTAATACATACATGTCCAAGTCATCTTTGTCGATGGCACTAACCCAACTAGAGACCGATAATTCGAAAGAGGTCCCATCATCAGTCAATCTAGCACTCCTCAAAATGTGATCCTACAAACCGCGGGACTGGAGCTTCGAAGCGAGAAAAGCATACCACAATGTATCTACATCAGTGTAAACTCCAAGATCACCATATTCAAGGGACATAGTAGACAGAAGCCTGATCCTCTAAGCGTAACTATCTGTTCCACTAAAAGCCTCAAAGAATCATAAAATTTTTGACAGAGATGGAAGAAAAAAAATCTGTAAAAAATTGACATTTAGCGACATGAGAGAGACAAATCTAAAAAGAGGTTGATGGAAAATAAAAACAGGGTTATATTGGATTTTTATTATTGTAAATAACAAATGTATTGGTTAATCATGGGAACAAATGAGATAGAGAATGATGTAATTAGATAAAGAGTATTAATTTCAATTGATTTAGATGATCGATCGATAATGTGTGGGGGGATCGGATAAATACAGGCACCCGTGAGTGAGTGATAGTAGCTTGCAACTTTCTTATGTTTCATAATTGCCCACCCCCATTATATAGTTGACACCCTCCCCCACTTATATATATTGAATTGGTCATCTTTTTCCCTTCCAGTAATATGTGTAACACGACCTACCCCTCGAATCATCTCATCCTCCACTACCACTTCCACCCATTTTACAATGGATGCATGGATAAGGCGAACAGTGGTACACATGCAATGCAAGGAGATATGTCATGTGTTATGTGTAGTTAAGGATTTCAGTGTATGTGTGTAAATTTTATTTTTATTTTTTTAAAGAAAAAGGACCACCTCAATTAAATTCGACATTTCAGTTGATAATGCCCAACACACACAACCCTCCATCATTACATACATCTTTTTATCATTCGCCCCATCTTAAGGGTTTTTTTTTGGGGTAGAAATAATAGTCGCATAATTTTATGAAAATAAAAGGTAATAAGTTATGGGATGACATTAATTAAGAATGAAGGGTGCAGCTGCAGAACTGGTAGTGCTAAGGTCGATCGGACAAAACACACAGCGCGGGGGTTGGGGCTGTCGTAAACACAAGTCAAAGCTTCCTCCCGCCAATTGCGGATTAAAGCAACTTTGGCTGTTAATTTAATATCCCATTTTTTTTATTTTTTATCCGAATTTAATATCCCATTTGACCCACTTTCACTTTTTTCTTTGCTTATAAATACTCATTCCGAAATATAAGTCCATTGATTTTTTAACACACTTTTTAATGAGTTAAAAATTATATAAAATAATAATTTTAGAGTTTTTTGAATTTTAATTTTTGTCGAATAGATTCTTTAATCTTTTTGAAGAGCTAGTTGAAAATGGTACTCCATCCGTAACGAAATAATTGTCCTTTTAGCTAATTTTTTGTAAAACAATATTTGTCCATTTAAACCTAATTAATGACAAAAATTTCTAATTTTATCAATTCATCTCCTTAATTGTATTTGATTTCCAACATATTCTATTAATGCTCCAACTTTCCATACTACTCTTTTTTTCTTTCATCGGTCCATTTTTTTCGCATTATTTATTTTAAAAATTTTAACTATTCCACTTTCTAATTTTAGGTTTTTTACGAAGTGTGAAAACCTCTAAAGGGACAATTATTTGTTAGGTTTAGGAAATTCCCCCTTGGGGTTTTCCTTTCATTAGATAGAATATATATAGAATACAAAGGACTTGGGTCTTGGGCTCCAAGGAAACTAAAGATATGTACATAACAATCTAGGATTCTATCTATATCTATTAACAGACCCCTGCAGTCGGAGCGGGAGGAGAACGTACGGTCAGACTGTCCCGAAAGTCAAGAAACAACTGACGTGACAAACCCTTTGTGAAGATATCAGCGTACTGATAGGCGGAGGGAACATGAAGGACCCGAATAGCACCAATGGCCACCTTTTCTCGGACAAAGTGGATGTCCATCTCGATGTGCTTGGTCCGTTGATGCTGCACCGGATTGCTGGCTAAATACATGGCGCTGACATTGTCGGTGTAGACAATAGAGGCACGCGGCAAAGGACAATGCAGTTCCAGGAGGAGATTGCGCAAGAAGTAACACTCAGAAACGACGTTAGCGACTCCCCGATACTCTGCCTCCGCACTGGAGCGAGACAACGTAAGCATGAAATCGGACAAATATAGGAAAGACTTGTGATTTGTATTTAATTGGAAAGACCCACAAGAAATGTGTGAAATCATCTAATAAGACAAGGTAATAACGAAAACCATCCTTAGACACCACAGGGGATGTCCAAAGGTCGGCATGCACAATGTCAAATGGAAAATAAGTAGGAGTAAACGAACTAGAGAAAGGGAGTCTAATGTGTTTCCCAACTTGACACGAATGACAGGAACGTCGATTCGAGTCGTTATTACAAGCAACAGGTAAAAAAGTTTTAAGAATACCAAAGATGGGGCCGCTAGGATGATCGAGACGAGCATGCCAGATGGGTGGAGCCATGGCTGCGAGGGAGACATGTGAGGAAGATGGCGAGACGGAAGGTGACGCGAGAGGGTAGAGATCCCCGGTACTATTGCATCTCAGACGACTGGTCCCCGTGCGAAGATCCTTGACAGTAAAACCAAACGGGTCAAATTCCACCGAAACAGAATTATCAATGGTAAATTTTCGAATGGATCAAATAAGGTTCTTTATAATTTGGGGAGTGAGGATAACATTTTTGAGGTACAAAGGGTGGTTGTGGGTGGGGATTGTGGTGTGGCCTTGTCCCAAAATTGGAATGCTAGAACCATTGCCGACTATAACAGAATTTGAAGGACTCTTAAAAGAAATAGTTGAGAGACTACCTGGATGCTGGGCCATATGAGATGAGGCGCCTGAGTCCATGTACCATGTCAGATCCGGGGGATTGAGGCTCATGGACGAAAACTGGGAGTTCAAGTCAGTGGGCTGAACACCATATGTCGAGTAGTATGCAGCAAGGGCATGAGGCGGAGGGCGAGGGGCGGAGCCAAGGATGTCGGCGCCCGGGTGTTGTGGCGGCATCGAGGGGTAGGGACAGGGCGGGGCAGGCTACTGCGGGAAGCCCTAATAGTTCGGCCACTACTACTGTTGCTGGGGACCCCCGCGGCCGCCGCGACCACGTCCTCTGCCGCGACCTCGCTGGTTGCTGTCGCGATTGTTGTCGCGAGTGTTGTCGCGATTGTTGTCGCGGCCGCTGCGTTCTCGGTTGGAAGGTGCAGAAGAGGGCGGCGTCTGATCGGTGGGCGGTGGTGGAGTGGTAACGGTGAGAGCTTGCTAAGACGACGACTTGTCCAGTCGAGCACGACTAGTCTCCTCAAGAGCCAGCATAGAGCGGGCTTTGTCAAAGGAAGGGAGAGGATCAGACTGTTGGATGAAGGTGGCGACGGACTGGTACTCGGATGTGAGGCCGGCGACGAGTTGCAAGACCAGGCGACGATCGGAGATCGAGGCGCCTACCGCTTCAAGTTGATCAGACAGAGATTTGAGGCGCTGACAGTAGGCTGCAGCGTTCGGGAAAGCTTCGAGCTTTGTGGTGGAGAGTTCGTTCTCCAATAGGACCATGCGGGTACCCTTGTTGTCCTGGAAAATATCAGCAAGGCGATTCCAGGCTTTCTGAGCCGTGGTATTGGGTTTGAGGATGGTGAGGAGAAGGTCGGACGATATGGTGCCATAAATCCATTGAAGGATAATGGCATCAAGTTGGGTCCAAAGATCATCGTCGATGTTGTCAGGGCGTTTCTGAGTAGGATTGATGTGGTCAATGACTCGGTGAGCACGAGCATTGTTTTTGAATAACTCACACCAGGAAGTGTATTGAGAGTTTTCAAGGTCAAGGATGATTGGAATGGAATTGCGGATGTTGGTGACGGAAAGGGCCGAATGAAAAGGGGTTTTGGTGGAGGTTTCGCCGGCCATGGTGGGTGTCGGAGAGGCTGCCAGGGGGCGGCGGGTTGGGCAGGGAGGCGGCGGCGGCGGGTGGGAGAGCGGAAGCTAGGGTTAGGAAAGAAATTATCTTTAAAAGATAATTAGGCTCGATACCATGTTAGGTTAAGGAAATTCCCCCTTGGGGTTTGCCTTTCATTAGATAGAATATATATAGAATACAAAGGACTTGGGCCTTGAGCTCCGAAGAAACTAAAGATATGTACATAACAATCTAGGATTCTATCTATATCTATTAACATTATTTTGTTACGGAGGGAGTATTAGATTACTGATAGACGGAGAATGCTTTTTTCTTAAAATTAATTAGCTCAATTTACTTAAAAAAAATCTATACCTATTTCTTTATTTAGTTGGTTTATTCCGATCCACTCCAATTTTATGTAATTCCCTGCAGAATAATATATTAAATAAATAGTTATATAACTTAATTATTAAGTGAAGATTCAAACCCATCCTCTTGAAGGGAACAGTACTTTGGTAGCTTTAATTGGATCGATTTGATTTAATGTTATACATATAGTAATAATGGGTAACAATGCAAATAAAGGGGCCGGGCTAGCTAGCTACACAATGTGTATACCATATAAAAGCAAAATTATGGAACAAAATAATGAATGTCGCATATCCCATGCTTGCTCATTTAATTCACCCACCCTAAAAAGGGAGAATCCCATTGGCCATTCCCATCCCTTTTAGGCTTTAGCGTTCCACAACGTAACGTTATTTTAATTTGTAAGCTATTATAAATGAGTAACTAACTATATAGCTATAGCACGTTCAATCGTCGATCTAGAGCTCCTTCCTTAATTATCTCACCTCCTATTCCAACTGTTATTTAAACTCTCCGCATATTTTCCAATCATGCACGTGTCCAGGGGCAGAGCCAGAAAAAATCCGAGGGGGAGCTCAAATAAATTTTCGGGATTTTTTTTTTGAAAATATATATAAGATACAATTTTTGTTATAAGAAATGTAGTATAAAACATACTAAATGTATTATTTAAATAGTTATTTTGAGTTTAAAATGCTAAAAGGAGAAAAAAAATCCCTAAAATGAAGCTATAAGAATTCGAACTCAAGACCTTATCATTTTATTCCTCAACCCATACCAACTAAGCTAAGCAAACTTATTAATTCAATACTCTTTTTAACTATTTTTAACCCTTAAATTATCAAAAATTACAAATTTTTTTTTTTTTTTTTGCGTTTTCCCCCGACTCAGGAGGGGCTCGAGCCACCTCATGCCCCCCTCCCTCCGCCCCTGCACGTGCCTAACTATACCAACAAAAATTATAGTATAGCTAATTAGCTAGTATTATACTCTATCCTTTTATAAATAAGTGTTATTTGACTTTGTAATTTTTTAAAATTAAGTTAAAATTATATAAAAATGTCATTTTTTTAAAATCATTTAATGCTTATTATTGATAATTACTAAATTATTTTAAAAAATTAATATTTATATTATTTTTTTAACTTTTTATAAAAGTGTCAAAAGGTTAAATGATATTTTTATAAGAATGGACAAGATTCAACACCAAAGAAAATGCACCTATAATTTTTTTAGTAATAATAATATCAAAGACATAAAATAATTTTTTTACATATATCATTTGTATAATGTATTGATAAATCAACCTGATCCTTGTGGGAGTGAGAAATGAATTGGGGAGTTTTGGGACTAAAGTTAATGGAAAGTGAGTGAACGAATGAGAAAAAAATAGAGAAAGTTTGTGAAACCCGACTATTGGGATAGTCTTAGCTAGCCCACCTTCTAAAAAGAAGGAAAAAGAAATTAAAACATTTTGAAGCAGCAAAAAATGTGTAATAATTAAAGATCATCTACATCACAAAATTATTTTATCTTTTTTTTTGAAAAAAAAAACTTAGACTCGTATTCCAAACAAGTGTTGTTCTTATAGGTGTATAAAATTTTATCTTGAAAAAATATGTTTAAAAGTTTTAGCTGAAACTAAAAAGATGAGTTTTGAGAAAATATAGTTTATTTTTGTTAAACATGATTTTCGAATTAAGAAATTGTTTTTATGTTTTTATTAATAACTAAGAATAACGTTTAGGTATATGAATGTAATTTTTTATTTAAAAAAAATAAATTTAAGAGAAAAATAATTTTGTGATATACAAAGTGATACACATAGAAAATCTTCAGTGCAAATTCGGTAGATCATATTAATAAGGAAACAATATATGCGAAGTAATAATACGTACAAATTACACCGAATTCGGACATAATGCGTAAATCGTAATATACTAATTTGGAAATTCAGGATTTGAGATCGATCAATTATCAATCAACATAGAAATGGAATCTTCAAATGTGTATATGCATATTGACCACATTTTCCTTCTCTTTTAACCCTTTCCCTTTAACCTCGTTTCTTTCCCTTTATTTTATCTTCTTCTTCTTTTTTTTTTTTAAACCAAAATCAATAATTTAACACCTTTTAATCTTTTATCAGATAAAAGAGAATGTACGGCTGAATTTTTATTATTCTTTTTTAATAAGGAAAAAATTTCTAAGAATGAGATCACGATGATCTAAAGGAAATACAATCGCAACATACAACAACCGAAAAAAAAAAATTGGCTGAATTTTTAATTGACAGCACTAGGAAGATGGAATATCACACACTAATTAATATAAGGGCTTATACTTATATATATTTGGTACTATACGGAGTACATCGTTTCCTACAAATTAAACACCGTGATCGATAAACGAAGGAAACTCCGTAACTCCCGGTCTATCGGAATAAACAACTTTCCACCACAATTTCAAGTAAGAAAATTTAAAAAAGTCACGGAAATTCGATCCATAACGAAATAAAAATAATTAACATTAACAATATTAATTAATCAAGGATCAAAATCAAACTCGTCCTCCTCGAGGCTCTGCTCGCCACCGCGGAAGCCATTGCCGGCATACATGTTGTTGTTGAAGCTCTGGGTGCTGCCGCTGTAATACCCCTCGTTGTTGTAATACTCAGGCTTCCGGGCATTGTTGTAACTCCAGATTCGATGGCTGGGCTTCTGATTTTGGAAGTCGGAGAAGTACTTGGGCTGCTGGCTGAACCCCTGGTCGGGATCGGAGTTGTAGCTCTGCACATAATTGGTCGGCTTCTCGTTTTCTATGTCGTAGAAGTACTTGCCGTTCTCCAAGAACCTGGTGTCGCTCATTCCCTGTTTCTCCCCGTTCCAGTACGATCCCGATCCCGACTTCTTGTAGGCGCCCCGGAGCTCCGGGGCGTAGTTTGTGGATCGGCCGTAGTTGTCGTAGAACTCCGGTTGGGTGGCGGGGATGGCTTCGGAGTCGACTTTGGTGGTGGACTCGAAGTTGTACTGGTTGTTGAAGTAGTTGGGGTTCTTGTTGTTGTCGAAAGCGGGCTCTTGGTACTTGGTGGTGGTGGTGGTGGGGGAGGAGTCGGTTTCGGAGAGGCGGCCGTAGAGGCCGTAGGAGGTTTGGGGGGTTTGGGGGAGGAAGGCAGGCTGGTCGTCGTCCTTGGCTTCGAGCTGGACCTGATTGACATCGTCGATGGGCTTGGAGATATCGACGCGGGGTACTTTGCTGAAGTAACGGGGTTCCCGGGCTAGGGTTTGGGGGGAGAGGAGGGCCAACACGAGCACCGGGAGGAGGAGGAGCACCGTTTTTGCCATTGGTACCAACAAGGAGAAATGACACAATTCAATGTGTATCCAAGTGAGTGTGGTGTTGTGTGAAATGGTTTTGTATTGGTATATATAGAGGTCTCTCGACCCCCCCTACTTTTCGAATTTTATGGTCTTTTTGGAGAAATTTCTCCTACATATTTTTTTTATATCAAGAAATAAATTTCATTATCTACACATATCTACAGAAATTAAAAGACCGGATAAAATCGATAAATGAGTTAATTATTATTATCAAGTACTCCCTCCGTTAATTAAAACTTGACGTTTTACTATTTACGCACGCTTTTTAAGGTGTTAAAAACTATATAAAATATTAACTTTTCTAATAATTTTTTTAAATAATTTCATACTTATTACAATTAAGTATGAATTTATAAAAACAAATTTAAAAAAATGTTAATATTTTATATAGTTTTTATCATTCTAAAAAAACGTGCATGAATAGTAAACGACAAGTTTTAATTAACAGAGGAAGTAAAACATAAGCAAATATAGAAACAAATGATAGAATATGCGCCTCAAAGTCTCAAATAATAATAATACTATTATATTAAAAGAGATTTCTCATCTTTATTTTTTGGAGAATATTGGGATGATTTTTGGTCTAAGAGTTTCCCCATTACATTATCCAAAATAGAGAATCGAGAAAAAATATGGATATCATTTCCTAAATTTGGAGAAAACTCTATATATTTTAGGATAAAGTCTATAATGAGAAAGTTGTTGGAATTAGGCTAAAAATATTGTGAATATTTATCTTATAATTCTTTATTTTGGAGATTGTTTTAAGGAATCCGTTGAGCATGCTCTTATAATTCCTATAAAATATGCTAACTATACACGGAGTATTATTGGAAAAATAAAGTAAAAATAAAAAACAACAATTCTTAAGAAATAATTGATTTTATAAGAAATAAATATAAAATGTAATAAATATAGATCTTAAAAATTATTTTTTAAATTAATTATATATAAAAATTATAATAAAAAAATCCATATAAGTTATGTAGAATTTTTTTTATCTCTCCAATCGAGGCACAAGACAAGGCGTAAATAAGGACATGAACCTCATCATTAGAGATCATGGTGGTGTATTTTTTTCTCATTTGCGGGGATATCTTTTCCTTTTTGTTTTGATTTTCGAAGATTTAAGTCCATATTTGAGCCGGTAAAGATATTTGATTCGTTTTCAATTTTAATTACCTTTCCCAAATGGTAAAAGTTAATTCCCCGTAATCGTGTTTACAGGGCCGGACCTGAGGCGAGGCCCAAGAGGCACTCGTCTCGGACTCAATCAGCCTAGGGGGCTCATAGTGTGTGCATATATTAGGTATTTTTATAATAAATATAAGTGAAGTGAAATGTAAATCAAGGAGACAACTTGGCTCAATGGTTAGGGGTTGTTAGGTATTTAATTGGGAATGTGTAGAGGTCTCATGTTCGAAGTCTATATCTCTCATGTTTTTTTGCATCCTCTTATCAATCATTACAATAGATTTGTCCTCTTATCAATCATTACTCTTATCAATCATTACAATAGATTTGTGTACTCGTGCACCTAAAGTAAGTTGAATTGGAATCTCGTCTCAGGCCTTAAAAATCTCAGGTACGGCCCTGCGTGTTTAGTAGGGGCATTAAGTAGGGGTATCAAATTGCTTTAACCATTTATGAAATGGAAGCAACGTGCGGTGTCCTATTCGTTTTGGAACCAGCTGATCAAACTCCCATGTACCGATGTACGTGTACGTATTAGGATCGATATATAACAATTGAATTTTATACTATACATTTGTGACATTATCCCTTTAGACACAAGTAACAAACATATATGGAAACACAAATCAGCACTAATTATAATGTTCAGTCTTAATTAGTGCTTAATTATTCACACAAGTAACCAACATATATGGAAACATATATCAATTTTTATCACGAAATTAAGATTTTTTTTATGGGGTACGTGCAGTGGCGGAGTCAGGAGTGCTCCCTGGTGAAAAAAATATACAAAAAAAATGATAATTTTTTTTTGCATATATTTAGTATTTGTAAGGTAATATAACATCTTTAAATGATATTTGAAACAAGAGTGTTATCTATCTCAAGTGGTAAAGAAAGGAGAGAAGATGAATCAAGATAAAAAGATCCTGGGTTTAAATCTCAACTGCTTCACTTTTTATTTGTTTTTACTTTATCATTAATTCTTCTTTGTTTTACTTTATCATTAATTCTTCTTAATTTCTCTCTATATTTTTTGTTTATATCGACTATTTTATTAAAAAATATCTCTATATTTTTTGTTTCTATCAACTATTTCATTTTTTTTACGCAAGATAAGGATTAGGTCGGGTCGGCCGCAACAGAGACCCTTCCTAGCGCATCCTTCCGGACGAGAACTAGCAGTTCTGGATCATCCTCACAGCAGACGTCGGCAGGGGAAGCATGGGCACTACGAGCAAGGTAGTCAGCCACAACATTCGATTCCCTGAAAATATGACGAATAGCAACATAAGTAAAGGACGAGATATCAGACAATATATCATCTTGTAGCATCTCTATTTTCCAGGGGCATTTCCAATCCCCTAGTAGAGATTTTATCACTAGTAAGCTGTATCCTTCGATCAGAAGTGTAGATAGTTGCAACTCCTTAGCTCGTAACAAACCCATTATGCGTCTGAGATTTTCGGCATGAATCACCGCGATATTTGTGCAAACAGATATGCCAGCAGAGACCACTAAACCCGCAGAGTCACGGATGACAAAACCATAAAACGAGTTGCCATTCGGAAGTACCGAACCATCAAAATTGAGCTTATAACAATTCGGCGGGGGTTTATCCCACTTCCCGGACCGATTCTAAGCCCTGGTTTTCGTAGCACAACCCCTAATAGCCTGGTTGTGCGTACCACTATAAATGCGATGATTAGGGATCAACGGACCAGTCGGATCATCGTCTAAACGTTTTGATTGTGTCCAACAATGACTAGTTGTGCTGTGGAGCAACAAAATTTCATTGATAGTTACCTTGTTAGTATGATCGAAAACGAGTTGGTTTCTAAAGAACCACAAGGCCCACCAAGCTGTAGCTAGAACGGCAAAAGTGTTGGTCCCAATAGCACATTTTATAGCAGTAAGTGGAAACACATTTCCCATGCCGACAGAAGCAGTGATAGATCCCGGAATGTGGATACGTAAAGCTTTAAGCAAAGTCGTAGCCATGGGACACTGAAGAAGCAGGTGATCACCCGATTCATTTGTATTGCCACAGAAAGCACAACCAGCAGGTACAGCCACGTGCGACCTCTGGAATCTGGTTTTGGTCGGGAGACCATCACGGGAGATTTTCCAGAGGAAGTGTTGAATCTTAGGGGGCACATCGAGACTCCAGATCCAATCGCAATCGAAATTAGGCGACCCGGTGTTTACTGATAGAAAGGAGTTGGCAGAGGCGGTTGAGAACCAGCCATTTTTACTTGGGCCCCAATATAGACGATCCGTGATATGGTTACTAGGCAAAGTCAGACCCATGATGTGGTCGATATCATCTTGTTTCAGAACATATGCTAATGAGTCATTTATAAGTTTTTATTTCACTGGTGGTTGGTGATGAAGTGAGCCACCGAAACTCCCAAGAGATTATCTGGGATGGGTCTCAGTGTTTTGGAACTCAACGGCCTCTCGAAGGCCAAGTTATGGAACCAGAAATCAATGGATTCCCCATTTCCGACCCTCCACTAAAGAGCTGGGAGGAACTGAGGTCTGATGGACATAAGGCGGGACCATTAATTGCCACGAGGCATTACCTTTTTTGATATAACTGGAAAGGCTGTGGCCTTTTAGATATTTTTGTGAGATGACACGAACCCAGATATTGTCTGGTTCAGAAATTATTTTCCAAAGAAGCTTCATCTGGAGAGCTATATTAATAGACTCCGCCTTATGAATCCCTAAACCCCCTTTCATGGTGTCCGAACAGATTTTGTCCCAGCTAATCAGCGGTGGAGCTTTAGAGGTTTTGTTCCAAAAGAATTGTCTATACACTTTGTCAAGTTCATGAAGAACATGAGAGGGTAGCGGGAAAGCTTGGATAAGAAAAATCGGTTTGGCACTCAGATTTGCTTTGATAAGCACCCGTCTCCCTTCGGTAGAAAGATTGGATGCTTTCCATTTTGTGAGTTGATTTTTGGTCTTAAGAACCACATCAACGAATGTGTCCCTATTGGTCCTACCGTTAACGATAGGGCAACCCAAATATTTGTCAAAATTGTTAGCCTGGGGAATGCCAAGTACTGCAATAGTAGACGCTATGGCGGTAACAGCCGTGTTAGGAGACGCTTGGAAGCTGGATTTGTGCATGTTCACCTTTTGTCCCGAAATTAAACAGTATATGTCTAAAATGGACAGTACAGAAGTACATGCCGAATGGGAGGCTTTGCAGAAAATAAGAATATCATCAGCAAACGCTAGAAAAGGAACCTTGATACCTGGACGACCGAAAGAGATACCCAGGTCCTTACTAGCTAGCCCTTTGTTATGCAGTGTACCACTACTAGAAAAACGCAATTAGACATCTGTTGTCAACAGATGTCTTTAAAAAAATATTCCGATCTCTATGTGCGTGTAGTAAAAGATCAAAACTTTTCACATCGGTTTTAAGCAGATGTCTTTTCTTGGTTAAAACATCTATTTTATTTTGAATATAGATATAAATCAACCCCTCAACTTTGTTTATTACATGTTCAATTCTTATTAAATCCTCGTTATTTTTCATTTTTAAGGTTTTGAAGATGTTCGCACCAAGCCTAAATTTTACATTTACATCACTTTTTTAAAAATAACTAATCTATTAAAACAAAATAGACATCTTTTTTTATTATATTAATTACGTGTATATTATTTTCATATTTATAATTTGTCATTTTATATTTTTTTCAGATAATATACCCAATGAAATCTATGCACAACTGATGTATTAACATGATATAGACATCATTTTAGATTTTTATAAAGGTGTTGTTGTTAGCAATATATATCAATTTATCTTAAAATTGTGATGTAAAAATATATGTTACACATTGATTTAGATTATTTAGACGATGTCTATAATAATACCAACATCTGTTTTTATGTAATGGTGCGATTTCATAGCTATTAAGACACTACACTTTTCATCTATATTTAGATGTTTTTGGTTTGATATACAACACTCTTCGCTCATAAAATAAGATTTTGCAAATGAATAGTTTAATGATCATGTAGATAAACACGGAATCAACCTTTACAAATGTTTTACAAAGGATAGATACTTGAAATATACACTTTTACAAATGAAGGGGACTTTTAAAAAGGATAGGTATCCCTTAATGTCTTATTTGGCAGGAGCAATGGATCATGTGCAATGGATCATGTATGAGCAAAGGATAGGTATCCCCACTTATTTGGCAGGGTGGATGATCTGGCCCATCCACAAGCTGTTGTATGAGTAATGGATAATGTGCACCCCTTACAACCAGAATACCCCATCTGGAATCATCACCTTCAAAAATCAAAATCCACCATTTCATCATTAAATTCAGCCATTAACACTTCAAATCAGACCTTCAAGAAATCAATTCTCACTTACCTACTCTTCCCATCGAAATCTGTTTGGTTCCGAGGAAGAAGTCATTGCATTGGTGCATACTAAAGAATAAGACCTACACTAAATGATTACATGATATATCAACTAAAAATTAATGTCAAGAAAATTTGCAATATTATGGGGATACAAAGGAAGGTTCTCATAACCCATTGATCATTGCAATTCAGATGACCACTGATAAAAATGTTGAACAATGAAGCAAACAAAATATTGTTTCCATAATGTAGGACTTGTAGAGTTGTAGGTTACATAATTATTCTATTAAGCATTGTTCTCTGAAATCACCTTATTCATATGCAACAAAATTAAACAAATCTTGTGCTAGGAGATCTTAGATGCTACTGTAAAATTGAATGATTTAAATCCTAGATGCTACTGTAAAATTGAATGATTTAAATCCAAAATCTTGTGAAATTCGTTGACATGATCATTAAATCGACCTAAATCTGCAAAATTAAACAAATCAGCAACTGGTATTGTCAATGACTCAAAGGTGACTCAAAGGTTGTGCTAGGAGAAGCTAGATGAATACCTCTTTCAAGAACCTGACATAGTTGCCAAGATTTAATAAACTCAAGGATCTCTAACAAGGATTTAATTACAATCTTAACGAGTAAATTATATGATTTGCTTCATTTTAGATCTAAAATAGGGACATGCTACTAAGAATTTATTGAATTTAATCCTTCAAATAATAGATATTGATTATAAATTTATCAACTCAGCGTATTCACTATTGATACACAAATGAAGAAAAAACTATCAGAAAAAACGATTAAGTTTCTATTAAAAAGAACCCAAATCTAAAGGTAACTAGGCAATACATTCAAACTAGGAAAATGGGTGATTAGGGAATTCCCTAGTCCTGATAGTGGAATCCTACAACATTCAGGTTGGCATGGGGTGATTAGGGAAAATAAATACAGTACAAGGGGTGATTAGGGAATTTCCTAGTCCTTATATATTAATAATTATTTAAGCCCAACATTAAAATTTCAATTTGATTTAAACCCAACATTAAGAAATTAATAAAGCAATAAAATTATTGTGTCATTAGTACTTGGTAATGGGATCATGTAATACAATAGTATTTAATAAAGCAATAAGATTATTTTATCAACCAACTTTCTCTCTTTTTTGTTTTTCTCATATGTGCCTCTTTTTTTTCTTGGCTTTTTCTTCTTCTTACTGTTTTTTTCTTCTCTTTATCTCTTTCTATATGAATTTTATCATTCACTGGACAATCGGTTACTAAGCGCTGATTTTTATACTCTTCCTGTCCCAAGTAATTTCTCCAAATAATCAAGACAACATGACAAAGATAAGTTATAACTAAAGAGGGGAGTCTGTTTACAAGGAAAGTAGCTATTAGGACAGTCTCCGTAGAATTAATTTCCATGTGAACCTTATTTACACTAAAATAAAGCTAAGTGATAGCTTAGTGTGCTTTTTTGCCTTCAATCCACCATGTTTAACAATAAGTGATAGCTTGCCAAATAGCATAACAGAAAGAATTGTTGCAAAAACCATATAAAACCAAACAAAACCACACACAAAAAATACAACAGCAGTACCAAACAGAAGCACAACAGCTGCAGTAGTAGCGAAACCAAACAAAAACCAAAACAAAAAAATGCAAAGCATCTAGGTTCTTACTAGGCAGGGTCCAAGAAGATCGAACCATGTTCATCCGACCTCAAAACACAAGGGGTTGAAACCACTATATCAGAAGGAGAAACATTAGCTAGTAAGTGAAGAAGGGCAGCCAAAATTATTGTTCTTTATTGATAGAAAGCAAAAATAAAGAGTAAGAATGGAATCCAGTTTTGTTTGTATCTTGACAAAAATAAATATATATGCAGCAAAAATAAAAGCTCACCTCCATGGATGCCAATGTTGGATCTTAACAATAATAGCCCACAGTCACACAATTCCCTTGTGACATCAGATAGCAATCCAGTTTTTTTTTTTTTTTTTTTTTTGTATATGGGATATCTAGTCGTAATACCTGCTAAAAAACTAGCTATTATTAGAGAAGTCCTATTCCAGGATATCTGCGTTGAATCCATACATTTGCAAGTAAAATTTTCCAATCATTAGACAAGTCTTATTCCATCAAAGATACTGTATTTTCTACCTATATGATTGATCCCCTAGTACGTAAAGGAGGAAAATTATAGGATAATAGCAATCTCCTTCAATTTCATATATAATATATAGGCAGCAAACCTTTAAGTCGTCGATACATGATAAGTCAGTCAAAGAACAACCCTTAAGCCTTTTGTTGCATCATCCAAACATGGAAAAAGGAAATTAAGATGCTTTTTTTTTATTGCTAATGTTTCTCGTGTTATGGCTTGTTAACCTTCTCAAAATTCCTCAAATTTTTTAGTAAGTGTTTGTATAACAGATCATATGGCAACATTTACCCTAATTGTTTGAAATATGCATATTTCAAACAATTAGGGTAAATGTTGCCATATGTCTAATTGTTGTTTACATTTACCCTAATCGTTTGAAATCTGTCTAATTGTTGTGGCATAAAATCAGCACCTTCAACATACTGAACATAATGCTTTAATTTACATATGATTCAGGGAAACACACCAAGCATCACCACGATCTAATGCAATATTGAGGGAATTAAGGAAACATAAAAATCTTGTTTGTTTAAATAGAAATGGTTAAGCCCCATAAATTTATTTTAAAAATAGCTAAACTGGTGAATTGAAATGTTTAGCTAATTATTACTCAAATTATAATACAAAGCCTGCAAGATCAGTGAAGGTTTAATTTAGCATTTTGATTTTCTAGCTTTTAATATCTAAACCTACTAACACAGTAGTGCATACCTAAATTCAATTTTAGATAGAAATAGAAAGGGTAAACTTCAGAAAAGCATTTTTCATAAGGCCATTTTTCATAGCAACTAATCTCATTGAAAAGAATTGACTATAAGCTTTAGTTTAAGACTACATGTATAAGACTTGCTAATTAGCCCCTTTAACAAAAATACCCAATAAAGAAGAACTATCAACCTTTATTAGGCATTAATAACAATATCAATTATGTAATAAGGTCTTAATATTGTCTTATAATGTCTTATTAGCAAGAACTACATTATCAATTTATTCCAGAAGCTTTAGGGTTCTTTTTCAACATATCCATGACCCTAAAACCTTAATCAGAAAAGACGACCCAAGATTCATATGAAACAGAGACACAAGTGAAAACATAAAAAGCTACTTTGTATTTTTAAAGCAACAACAAGCCCAACAATCACAAAAACCCATCCATTGAGTTTCACAACCAACAAAATGAACAAAATGTTGATAAAGTTGTAGATTCACCTGAACTGGGTAGAAATCGAGCAAGAATTTGAGAAAATTGGTGTTCTAACCATCAAGTAGTAAGCTAGATTAACTCTGAAAAATCAAACTTGAGCATATCAAGAATGAAGGGGCAAGCTCTCCAGTTTCCTGTGTTTTCCTTCAACATCGGGCTCCCATTAAGATCAACTGAGCCATCTCCAGTGTAGCAGTCGTCTTTTTCGTTTTGTACAATACAAAGCATAAGGTGATCACACAGTTGGGGATAAAGCATGAAACTTTCAATACTAACTGATCAAAACAAAAAGCAAGGAACACATGAAATCCATTAGAAGTTCAAAATTAGCGGTCCAACTCCTGTATCCAGAAATTATATCCACTGCGGACCAATTTAATTTCTCTAGCAGCAAGATTTGAATACCAAAATCTAGGGTTCACGAGACAGCACTAATAACACTGCAAAACTGGAAAATTGCAATTTCCTAATTAGCAAATAGGAATCCCATGAAACTTTCTAGAACAACTGACCAAAACAACAAGCAAGGCACATGTGAAATCCAATGGAAGTTCGAAATTAAATTCATGTCCCCAATAACAATATCGACTGTTGACCAATTTGATTTGATTTTATCAGAAAGGTGGTGTGCTAACGCTTCCATTGAAACTGAAAGATGCAAAATAAGGGTCTAATAAGAAGAGGGAAGCTACAAATTAGGGTTTTTGAAAGATCTGAAAGCTACAAATTAGGGTTTTTAAAAGATCTAAAAGTTAGGGGTTTTGTTTACCTGGGATGAGGAGGCTCTTATTAGGGATTTTCTTCAGGAAGAGGACGGCAGCGAGGTGGATGGCGTTGAAGAGGATGTCGGTGAAGAGGAGTCGGCGATGGTGGTCGCGGCGGGTGAGGAGTCTGCGACTCTACGAGGTGTCTGCAATGGAAGTTGGTGAGGCGTTAGCGAGGTCGACGGGTGAGGAGTCGGCGAGGAAACGCAGTCGCCGAGAAGTCGGAGCACAGAGTTGGAGGAGTGAGGGAAATGAAAAAAATTTCGCTTTACTGAAAAGGCCGGAGAAAGGGGTGGCCGGTGCTTCTCACTTTCTCAGATCTGTGTGCAAGAGGAGAAGTGACAAGAGGATTACTGGATTAGTTGTTAGGTTTGGGTGTTCAGATCTATGGGGAGGAGGAAGAGGAGAAGTGGCGGAGGATTAAAGTTGGGAGAAAGGAGAGGTGGCGGTGGTGGTGACGCCGGCGGTGGAGAGGGCATCCAGAAGATTGGGTTACAGAAGAGAGGATCTGTGAATGTGGAGAGAGGGAAATTTTGGGAGAAAGAGGGAAATTTTTTTAAGTGTTATCAGATCTAGTGAGTGAATGAATATGGATAGATGGAAAATTTTACAAGTGTTATATATTTCCTCAAATTTTGAAATCCCTCTAAATTTTTTTATATGTTTCAATCCCGCTCATCCAAACTTAGAAAATTTAAATCCGCGCGTATTTTAGATTTTTCAGAACCAATACTTTCACATCTGTCTAAATGTGTGACAGTTCTATAAACTCGTTTATACATCACAACAAAAATTACTAATGTAATAGATTATTTTTCACATCTGTTGTTTTTTGACAGACTTAAATTCGGTGATGTGTATTGACAGTATTCTAGTAGTGTACGTGCTAATACCTCAGAGGCTAGGATAAAGAGAAAAGGGGAGAGGGGATCTCCTTGTCTTAAACCTCTAGTGGGTTTAAATACTGTGGTTGGTTCATCATTAACGAGGACCGAGTAGGATACAATTGAAACACATTCCTTTATTCTGTTAATAAAGAGGTCATTTATTCTGTTAATAAACACAGTAGAGGAACGACACTAGGAGATCATCCCCTGGGGATAGGGAAAGAGCTCTGGAAGGAAGAGGACCCCAGCCACCGCCAGAGGGCGTCGGCAGCAACCACTGGCGCCATCGAACGGGGCTTGTGAGCCTTTATTTGTTAAGTTAGCTGGTCGGAAAACTAAAAACCAAACACCAATCCAAGCTAAACAACACATCGCAAGAGCCACGTTGAAGCTCAAGAAGCACCACCCAAAACAGCTGCTGAACAAAGAGAGGGGCTCCCCACATCCGAAACCGTGAACACCTGAAAAGCAAGCCACAAAGACGACCCACCTGCACACCAAAAAGAGCAAGAAACAGAGGGAGCAGCAGCTAAAAACAGAGGTAAAGCTCCAAATCAGTTCACAACCCTTTAGAAAAGGAATACTCGGTAGAGTAATTTCAGAATGAACAAAACACATGACTATAGCGAGAGAAGCATACACCAAGACAGTATGAGATCCGGGAAGGAAACACAAATTAAAAAAAACGAAGGGGGAATGAACCCACAACAGCTGTGCAGTAGAATAAGTAAGACAATCTTGCTTAGAAAGAGTAATTGCAAGCTTCTGAGCAAACCAAAACCAGTTAGCAATGCAGAGTAACCTATGAGAGATAATCGGACTAACCGAAGACAAGACTAAGATATCTCTAAGGACTGTGAGTCCCTTTTCCATAAACCAAAAGGTGCAGAAAGGCACTAGTTCAACAGCAACAACCGGGGAGGCACAGTTAATAGCGGGATTGTAATCCAAATTGCATATTCTCGTATGATTTATAAAGGCAAGGTGCTGGTTAGCAAAAGGAGTATTTGGGTGAAGAGAAGCGAGAGGAAGTGGACTTACAGAGCGCAGGAGCCACAAGAAGAGCAAGGACAAGAACGACGAAAAGAGCAGAAGAGCAGTCAGCCACCGACGGAAGCGACGCTGCCCGCCCGACCACCACCAGCCATACCAAACCCACAAAATTGCCCGGACAAAGGGCTGAGACACCCTCCAAGTGGATGAATCTCGCCAAGGCGAGACCGAATCCGGAGGCTCTAACGCCTCTAGGAGGGCCCGATAAAGGCGAAACCCATCAAGGACGGGAAGACGACGGGTGGAGTGGATTCTCCGGATTGGCACAGGTAGAAGGGCGCAAAGGGTAGCAGTGGGAGAGGCTTTTGGTTTTTGCAGGTGGGCGGGATCGGAGGTCACAAGGGTTCCGAGATGGCGACTGAATGGCACAAAAGGGAAAGGCGAATGTGTAGGGCGACGGAAATCGCCTATAGGCACCCGCGCGTGAAGCGCGTTCCCAAACATATTAGGTTTTTTTTTATCTAATCTAATCCTATCAACTATTTCATTAAAAATATCATATTTATGTTTAAATTATAAATTTGACATTTTCTTTCAATATTGTTTTAAAAGTAATTCTTCGTGATTTACATTTTAAAAAGTCAAAATTTTAGAGTTTTTTTCAATATTTGTTTAAAAAATCTTGTTAATAAGTATACACATGATTTAAAAAAAATTTACGAAATTTTTTTAGCCCCTTGTCCGAGAATCCTGGCTCCGCCACTGGGCACGTGAAAGTCCGGCAACAATCCTGTACAGTTGAACTCCGTGGAGATATTAATTTTAGCAACTCCATGGGATCCAAAGTGGCGAAGGTCCCTTGTTGAACAATCCATGTTTTTAACATATCTTTTACACTTTATTTTTTTTTAAATATACTCCCTCCATCAATTAAAATTTGTCGTTTTAGAAATTAAATGACAAGTTTTAATTAGCGGTGGGAGTATATACTACATCCGATCGAAAATAAACGATGTTTGACTTTTGTGCACGTAGTTTTAGGAGCTAAAAACTACTCCCTCCGTTTCATAATAAAAGTCGTTTGATTTTTTTACACGCATTTTTATGAGATAAAAACTATATAAAATATTATTTTTTTAATGAATTTTTTTCAATAAATTTATACTTATGACTACTAAGTATGGAATTATTTAAAAAAATTGATTAAAAAAATAATATTTTATAGTGTTTTTATCTCCTAAAAAAGCGTGCAGAAAAAAACAAATGACTTTTATTTTGAAACAGAGGGAGTATATAAAATCTTATTTATTTTATTTAATTTTTTTCATAGTTTAATATTTATTAGTAATAACTAATAGTTTTTAACTCCTAAAATTATTTGTATAAAAGTAGAACATCGTTTATTTTCGATCGGAGGGAGTAACATAATTGGAGCCTTGTATTAGTTAGTACTAATTGTTTCACAAATTTGTGGTGTGATGGCCGGGTTACGCACTTACGCATGATGAAGCTGTCAGGGACTGCGGGAATTGACGATCGATGGAAGCTTCTTAATCACTGTCATTTGTTGAAAGTCTTGGAATTAAGTGAGTTGTTGGGTCTAAAAGTCCGAAATAATTGTTATTAATTAGTAGAGTTAGATTTGTCGATCGATGACGAGGGAGCGGTGAGTTAATCAACCCTAATTTTGACTAATACAAAGTGTTACACAACCAAACACCATCCACACTCTTCAGTTTCCTGTGTGTGTTTGTTCAATTTGTTGCGCGATTATCGGACAGTAGATGAGATGTCAGATGTGCAGATGACTTACTTTTTCCACTTCTCTCTTCCAGACTTCCACCACCACGTACTTTAATTCTACAGTGAATTTTAAAAGCTGACCCAAAAAGGTGATAAAAATAAATAAATATTCCATCGCACATAAATAAAAGCTACTGTAAAATGATAAATAGAACAATAAATATTCATTTTGCCTTGGTCGTTTACTCGTTTGATTTGTTTTTCAGAGGGTATGTAGACCGATTTGCTGCACAGGGCAGAGAATTAGACGATTAAAAAAAATGTAAGAAGAGAGACCACTATGTCAAATTACATTTCAGGCAACGGATCCAATTCGTCACCTGAGAGGGGTTTTTCATCGTCAGGTCACTCAGGCGACGAACATCAGTCGCTTGACTCGTGGTCGGCTAAACGCCGTCCCTAGAGTATTCAGGCGACGGGTGTTATGTTGTTCGTCGCCTGAGTAACATTGGGCGACCGAAAACATGTTCGTCGCCTGAATACATTGTCAGGCCCTCGGGGCTCTCCAAGCCTGCCCATTAGCTTTCGGGCGACGAACCATTATATTTAGGCGACAGAAAAAATTCATCGCTCCATTGTGGTCAGAGAAATTAAAAACAATATTTAATGGACTCAGGCGACGAACATATATAAGTAACGTCGTCGCCTGAATGAGGTCAGGAAATTTGAAAAAGAAATCAAGCGAGGGGGGTTTTAGTATGTTCGTCGCCTGAGTGATTTTTTATTTTAAAAAAAATTAACCGAAGAGGAGGCTGAGAAAGCCAAAAAGCAGGCCGAGGAAGAGGCCCTAAAAGCTGCAGAGGAGGAGGTTCCCACCGAAGAGGAACCTGAGGAAAAGGAAGAGGAGGTCGACGAAACTGGAGACGACGAGGACGCTGAAGGGTCCGCTGAGGACTCGGGGTCAGAGGATGAAGAGGATGAGGAGCCTGAACCTGTTCCCTCTCCTCCTCCTCCTCCTCCTCCTTCCCCGTCTCCGAAGAAGCGCAAAGCCCCAGCAGCAAAACCTCCATCTCCCAAGCGCACCAGGAAGGGCACTCTCAGAAGCCTTGAGGCGCCTGCCAAGAGGACTGCTCCCACACAGGCTCGCTGCTCCCACACAGGCTCGCAGGAAGAATGCTGATCCACCTGCCCTCATCCAGGTAAACCAATCCTTGCCCTCTTCTTGGTTTGAAAATGCTGAGATGGATGGAAAGTAGGTAGATGAGTTTCGAACTCGTAAGATATGTTGTTATGATTTTATTGATCTTGAGTTCTTAGAAGCTTTGAATCTGCCATGCATCTCTCTCCTCAAACAATCCCTTGCCTGGACTCTTCTCAACCTTGAATTTGTTTATTACCCCCAACTTACCCGCATGTTCTACATAAACCTAAAAGCCAAACACAATGTTGATGGTTGGTCTTTGGAATCTGTCGTCAAGGGAGTTAGAATCTCTTTCAACTCCATTGACTTCGCTGATTTCCTTGGCCTACCTAGACCTTGTCCACCCTCTCCTGAAAACCCCACAAAAAAATAGTGCATTGCTCTTGCCCGATCCAAATATCTCCTACCCGAAGCATCCAACAGCACCTCAAAACAGCTTACCCACTCATCCCTTACCCTCGAGGTAAAAATTATTTTCAACATCATTGTGCGTTGCCTCTTACCCCGTATAAACTCTGGCTCTCTCCTTACCGATAATGCCATGGTCCTTTTATACCGCATCTTGAACGGCTTTGATCTTGATCTGGCCAATACTATTCTAGGATCCATGGCTCACACTCGAAAAGCCAGAAAAGGAACTCCCCTCCCCTTTGCCACCCTTTTGACCCATATCTTCAAACCTTCTGGAATTGATTTCAAAAATGAAGAACACCAGCGTTATATGGGTAAGTTTGACTCCAAGAGCTTTGAGAAGATAGACATCACTCGGTCCCCCCAAGGGACTTGGAGTCTTGCCTCTCAGTCAAAAGCTCTTCCCACTGCCTCAGCCATTGATGAGCGCATGGACAACCTAGAGTTGGGCTTGGAGGAAGTTCGCCTGGATATCAAGGAGCTGCACAAGGAGTTTATGACGGAGATGAGCGGGGTGTCCAAGCTGTTGCAAGGTCTGAGGTCGCTGCTCACGGATGATGCTCCGGACAATGAAGCTTAATCCTACCCTACCCTATCCTACCCTACCCTAACCCTGAATCTGAAACATTGCTGGGTTTTTTTTGGAAACTGTTTCAACACTTTTGGTGACTGTTTTACCTCCTCCCTTTGTTGAAAGACAAAAAGGGGGAGATGATCTGGTGTTGGTGTTAGACTTTTTTAAACTGCTGTGATTTAAAGGTCTTGGAAGACCTTGCTTGGTTTTGTTGAATATTTCATGTTTTAAAATTATGATCCAACATTCGTCTAACCCATGTAGATACTTAGTCCGATTTTGCTTATATTATATTTGTTTGACTAAGTTGCAGGGATGCACAGGTTTTGTCTTTCATCAAGGGGGAGATTGATAACTCCACTCCCTTGATGAAAATCGGAATTAGTTTCAAAGGCTTTGACAGACTGTTTGTGTCAAAGGTCTTAAAGCTACAACTGTGTTGATGAAACACAAAACTTCTTCTCTATGATATTATGCTCGAATATTATTATATATTATTATATGCTTCCAGATATTTTATACTAACTTTTCAGGAAGCTTTTCAAATATTACCTCCTTCCTTAAAGCTTGAAGTTGAGAAGGACACAATCGGAGATCATGGCTTCAAAGTTTCCAAGTATAGAAGATCATGAGGATAGCCATGATCAGCCTAGCCGTTAAAGAGAAGATTCCTCTTTGTTGGAGGCGCCGATTTGTTCTTTATAAAGGAAAGGAAGAAGAGAAGACAAAGACACATTCATTGAACACGAGCTCTCATTCACACTCAAGCCTACAAGTGAAATATGTCTTCTTCGTGTGCTCTCTCTAGTTCTTAAGAGTCTGTTATTTCATTTCAAAGCATTTGAGAGTTGCACTGTGAGCTTATAGGATATATTTCGAGTGAGTGTTATACTCGAGAGTTTTGTAACTCGGAAAGTGGACACTAGGCGATTGATTCACTAAGTATAAGAGGATTGTACTAGATAGCTGAGAGAGGTGGGGCTTTTCTAGATTGGTCTAGGACTCAAAGGGAGCGTGAGTTGACTAGATTGCAATTGTATAGGAGAAAGGCTTCTCGGTGAGCTATTAGGATCCTAAGTCTTGTGAATCAATAAAGCCGGTTGAATCTTAGGGTTGTGGAAGAACCCTAGGCGGGGACGTAGGCCAAGTTCGTGCCGAACCTCGTAAACAACTCATTGCGTCCTTTACTTACTGCTTTTCCTTATTTCCGCACTTGGTTCGAATTGTTTAACTTTGTGATTCAGGTTTGTCAGAAGAAGTATTACATCTAATCTCAAAGGGTTTTGCAAAAGCTTCAAAAGTCTTGAGATTATCTGCGAAAAACCGACATACTCTATTCAACCCCCCTTCTAGAGTATTTCTATATTACTTTGTTTTACTTTATCGAACCTTCAAAAATAAATTGCATTAAATAAACTAAATAAAACTTACAACCGATCGAAGCCAAAACGTTTCTCGACAACTCCAACTTGCTCTCGGCCTAAGCTCTCTACTCTCCTACTCGATTTCTCTCTCTATTGGCTTGTAGCTTGGATTGATTGAATGAATAAAATCCAGCCCCTAATGCCTTATTTATAGGATTCATTCCCTAGGAAATTAGGAAAGAAAACTATATCTCTATCTATATCTAAAGATTAAACAAAAGAAATAAAAGAAGTAAATCTAAAAAGGAACTATATCTAAAGTAGATAAATATCTCTTCCATCTTGATAGAACTTGATAGAATCTCCTCTTGTGGATATCTCCATTGGACTTTTGATAGAATTTTGATTGGAACTCGGATACACTCGAAATCGGCTTCTGCGCACCACTCGATATCGACCTTGCCTAGTCGATATCGACCTGTAACTTCTCGGCTTCACTTCCTGACTCGATATTGGCCTCTAGGGGATGAAAATTGATTGGCTTCAACTCGATATCGACTTGGCATGGTCGATATCGACTTGGATCTTCCTTCTCCAGATTTCTTGGTCGATTCCTGGTCTTGGCTCGATTTTTTTGTCAACTCGATTTGTCTTAGTTCCGCTACTCCTTGACCTCGGACTTCCTGTAATTGACTTTGAGTTTTTCCTCCTTTCTCTGAACTGCTGTAAATTGTCTAGATTTCTGCGAAATTAAACAGAAACTGGTGTAGATTCCATAATTGGCAAATAAGCATAAACTACATAGATTCTAAACTATTCTAGCCCAAATGTATGAAATGTATGCAGAAAACGATATAAAAGTAAGTATAAAACATGGCCAATTAGGCTCACAACATTTTTCCTATACAGTGTTCTCCTTCATACCTCTCCTTTATCCTCAATGTGGCTTCCTTCACTGAACCATCAACTTTGCAAGATGCATTGGGTAAGGCATAATGGATTAATGCCATGCTTATTGAGCTCTCAGCTCTAGAGGAGAATAATACTTGGACTCTAGTTCCAAGATCTGAAGCACAGTCCTTGGTCAGCAGTAAATGGTTGTTTAAACTAAAGTTTCATGCTGATGGCTCGCTTGACAGACATAAGGCTCGGCTTGTTGCTCGTGGATTCTCTCAGTTGGAGGGCATTGACTATAGTGAAACTTTTGCTCCAGTAGCAAAAATGATCACTGTCAGGATTGTGCTTCATGTGGCCACTATCAGAAATTGGTGTATCTCTCAGATGGATGTCACAAATGCCTTCTTAAATAGAGACTTGGAGGAGGATGTTTTCATGAAATTGCCGCCTGCTTACTCTTTTCTGAAGCACCACTCTTGTCCTCAGGGGGAGCACATGGATGAGGACAAGATGTCTCATATGGTGTGCAAGTTAAACAAATCTTTATATGGTCTTAAGCAAGCTCCAAGGCAGTGGTTCTCAAGGTTCTCTCAAGTAGTGAAGGAGACTAGCTTTGAACAGTCCAAGGCAGACTATTCTCTATTCTTTAAGGTCACTACAAGCTCATATACTACTCTTCTTGTGTATGTAGATGACATGATTATAACTGGAGACAGCACAGCTGAAATTGAGAAGCTGAAGGCACATCTAAATCAAAGATTCAAAATGAAAGAGCTTGGAAGGATGAGGTACTTTCTGGGAATTGAATATGAAAATATTGATCAAGGCTTACTGATAAATCAGAGGAAGTATGTTCTAGAGTTACTCAAAGACACATGCATGGAGAATGCCAAACCCGCAGCTACTCCTCTTGACTCCAAGGTGAAGCTCTCCATGGAAGGAGAGAGATCTGTGGTGGATGTTGCTTCATACAGAAGACTGGTAGGTAAGCTCATTTATCTCACCATCACCAGACCAGACATATGTTATGTTGTACAGGTGTTGAGCCAGTTTATGCATCAACCTAATGATGATCACTATAGAAGTGATAAGCATGTGTTGAGATATCTAGAAGGATCTCCAGGACGGGGATTGCTCCTATCAAGCACATCTAGCCTTCAGTTGAATGCATTATGTGATGCAGACTGGCAAAGATGTCCAATGACACGAAAATCATTGACTGGATTCTGTGTAATGTTGGGAAGCTCTCTTATATCATGAAGGACTAAGAAGCAAAGCTATGTGGCCATGTCATCAGCTGAATCTGAATATAGAGCCATGGCAACTGTGTGTTGTGAGATTACCTGGCTACTAAAGCTTCTTGAAGATCTGCAGGTTGATCAGCTAAGACCTGTAAGGCTATTTTGTGATAACAAATCAGCTATACACATTGCCAATGTTGCAACTCAAATTAGGGATCACAAGAACACTGATGCACACTCAAAGACACCAGATTGCACACCTTACTTCGAGAGAAAGAGAGAGCTAAAACTAATTCTGTATTGATCACTACTAACTGCATTACAAGGTCATCTAAAGACATGGTTCAATTGTTGGAAACTGCTCAAGTAAATGCACCCCACTAAGCCACTAACTTAGCTAAACAACATGTGTTAAAACCTTCAAACATAACTGCTACTTAACTTGTCTGTGAGTTACTAACTCGACATAAACACAACACCAACAGAAAACAGAAATTTGAAACTAAGTCCTAGAGTTCATAGGTTACAATGTGAAGTACATTCAACACCCCCTCTTAATTCACATTGTCTTCATCCCTAGCTTCTCTCTAAAGAACTGATGCTTGGCTCCATTCAAGGCTTTTGTAAACAAATCAGCATCTTGCTCATTTGTTCCACAAAAATTCACACTCACCTTTCCTTCTGCTACCAACCTTCGGATGAAATGATGCTGCACTTCAATATGCTTGGTCCTAGCATGAAAGGCTGGATTTTTAGTCATGGCTATAGCAGATTTGTTGTCACACCACAACTCCACTGCATCTTCATGATTGCATCCCAAATCCAGCATCAACTTCTTCAGCCACAATGCCTGTTTAGCAGCTAACCCTGCTGCCACATACTCAGCTTCTGATGATGAGAGTGTCACTGTGTCCTGCTTCTTTGAGCTCTATGTCACTGCACCAGAGCCTAGACTAAACACAGATCCTGAGGTACTTCTTCTGTCATCCAAGCACCCTGCCCAGTCACTATCAATGTAGCCTATGATCTTGAACTGATCCACACTCTCATACCATAAACCATACCCCACAGTACCAGTAATGTACTTTTAAAATCCTCTTGGCTGCACCAAGATGTTGCTGTGTAGGACCATGTAGATATCTTGAAATTACACTCACACTATAGGCAATGTCTGGCCTAGTATGTGTGATGTAATTCAGACCACCAACCAAGCTCCTGTACAGTCTCTCATCTGTACTTGGAGTTCCATCATCTCTCTTCAACTTCTCATTTGTGTTCATTGGTGTTTGAGCAGCATCACAATGCTCCATCTTGAACTTCTTGATCATATCTCGAGCATACTTTTCCTGGCATACAAATACGCCTTCACTGCTTTGCCTTACTTCCAAGCCTAGGAAGTACTGTAACATATTGAGATCAGTCATCTCAAATTTGCTCATCATTGCCTCTCTGAACTGCATAAGCATCTCACTTTCAAGACTGAAATAGATTATGTCGTCCACATACAAACACACCACAATAAACTTATCTCTGCTCTTCTTCTTCACATACAAAGTTGGCTCATTTTCACTTCTTGAGAATCCATTCTCTAAGAAAAATGAGTCAATTTTACTATACCATGCTCTTGGAGCTTGCTTCAGTCCATAGAGAGCTTTGTACAATCTTAACACCTTGTGCTCTTCTCCTTCTTTCTCAAAACCTTGAGGCTGCTCTACATATACTTCTTCCAATAACTCTCCATTCAAGAAAGCTGATTTCACATCAAGCTGATAGACAGGCAATCTCCACTGTGGAGCAAGAATGATAAGACGCATTTAGGTAGTGTTAACATATTGCATTTAGATAGATTTAGATATAATAAAGTGCAGGAATTAGAGTAGTTTTCGTATTTTTGTTAATTACATAGAGAGTCAGAATCTACATATGTTTGCATATACTTTCAGGAATTGGTTGAGTCAATTGATGACAAGGGAATGGCCTAACATCGAGCAAGAGGCTTATAAACAAGAAGAATTGATTGGAGCTGTCCAAGCTGGCGACGCTGCACTAAAACGAGTCGTTTGAAGGCTGTAGTAATCGGATCGGGGCGTACTTATACTTGTTGGAAAGAAGATTCGAAGACCTACAACTTTCATGTTTATGATTTTTGCAAATCCGACCTTGAAAATAGCCGAATCTGAACGTCAAGATGGCTGCTGAAAAGAAAGGTCTGGGCATAAAAACTCGCCCGAGTTCTTTGGTGCACCCGAGTTATATTGCATTTCCAAGGTTGTGGGATGTTACTTTTGTTAATTTATGAAAGATATTATTTTATTTATTTTTATTTATTAGGAGAGAAGAGGAAACGTTGGTTTTTGGCCAAGAACACTAGGTAGGTCTTGTTTTGAGTTTTAGGGGGAGGAACGAAGAGGTTTTGGTACATAGAAAATTGAAGCCCTTTTGTGATTTCTTTTCAACCATAAACCACTAAACCTCTTTGCTTAGGGATTAATCCAAGCTTCAGGTTTGCAATTCCATTGTGAGATTTCTATTTCTTTATACTCCTCTCTGAATATTATTGATTCTTTGCGCTGATTGTTTAGGGTTTTCGTGAATTTCCGTTAGTCTGATCAACTAATGCCTTTTCATGATAATCTATAGCTAGATCTAGGTAATTTCTGGTTGAATTATCTATATCCTTGAGTAGCAAAATATAAATCTCTGAATCTGGTTGATTTAGGAATTTGTATGAAGAATTGATTTGCAATTGATGCAATAACTGGTTGTGCGCGTCAATTGCCTTTGTTGATTTCCTTTAAGCTTCATCGATTGTTGAATTGAATCTTGATAATTTCAAGATTGTTTGATAATTGGGGTTTTTAGGATCTAGTTGTCCTGTTAACTAGATTCGATAAGGAATTGGATTCAAAAAACCTAGTCTTTCCACAGCAAAGCATTCAAGAGGAAGTTATCTTTTCGATATCAATGATCAATGAACAAACCTGATTGCTGAGATTGATTGACCTGAGCTATTCTCTCATATTCATTCATTCACTCTGTTTTATTTTATTGTTTTGCGTACTTTTGCATTCGTAGTTAGTTCAAACCATCACAATCCCCCTCTTTGTTTATTTAGTTCTTATTTAGCACACTTGACTTGCATACAAATCGTTGACTCTCTGTGGGATCGACCCGTACTTGCCAAACTACATTAGTTAGGTTAGTCGGATTTATTTGATAGGATTTAAGGCGACTGAAAATCCTCTGTCAAAGAGCTAGAAAAACTCTCACAGTTTCAAGCCTTGCAACTGGAGAAAATGTTTCTTCATAGTCAATTCCTTTCTTCTGAGCATAGCCCTTTGCCACCAGCCTAGCCTTGTATTTCTGAACTGCCCCATCTGTGTTGTACTTGGTCCTGAAGACCCACTTCAACCCAATTGGTTTCGTTCCTTGAGGCAATTCCACCATCTCCCATGTTTCATTCTTCTCAATGCATTTCATTTCCTCTCTCATAGAAGATTTCCATTCCTGATTTCCTTTAGCTTCATCAAAACTCTCTGGATCACTTGCCATCGGAGCAAAGCCACACCTCACACTCCTATCATACACATCAGTGAGTGATCTAAACTTCCTGGGAGGTGATTCACTTGATGAGCCTGATGATGGAGACTCTTCACTGCTTGATGAACTCCTTGGAGTTAAAGGAGTTGAAGATGTTGAAGAGGAGTTTGAGTTCAACTCATTTATGTCTGCTTCATCTTCTGCATCTATCTCTTCAGAAGAGCTTTCAACTATGACAACCTCCTTGGTCACAGTTCCACATTTCTCCTTCATCCAATCCCACTCATTTTCTTCATCAAACACCACATTTCTGCTTATGATTGTTCTTCCTCTCACTGGATCAAATAACTTGTATGCTTTAGATTGACTAGCATACCCAATCAGAATACATTTTTCTGCTTTGTCATCCAGTTTTGATCTCAAGTTTATCATAGCATATGCAATACAGCCAAAAACTCTCAAGTGTTGAACTGAAGGTTTCTTTTCTCTCCACACCTCAAAAGGTGTCTTGTCTAGTAGGGGTGTGCAAAAAAACCCGACACGACTGATACGACACGAAAACACAACAACACAACACGAAAAAACACGAAACCGAAAAGACATACACGAACTGCTAAAACACGACATTAAACGGTTCGTGTTCGGATCGGGCATATCCCCTTATCGGATACCCGAAACGAACCGTTTATTTTTTTTTAATTTATACCTATGCTAATACAGTACTAGTATAAATTTAATTGCTAGGGATCATTAAATCCCACTAGCTCAGTTGGTAAAGGCCCATGTCTCAGCGTGTCTTCTCCCACCAGCCCAGGTTTGATTCCCTTCTGTTGAATTTTTTTCCCTCACAATATCTCGCCTCTTTTTTTTTTTTTTTATTAATTATGACCAAACATTAAACCCTAAACTCTCTTTTCCCTTCAAAACCCAATTTCTTCTTCCCAGCCGCCACCGCCAGTCCAGTAGACTACTCCCTCTTCAATCTCTTTTTCTCTTCCCTTCAACCTTACCTCACACTCTCGTAGTACTTCCTCCGGGCGACAATGGAGGCACCTGCCTAGCAGTTACACCTCACCTCCACCCCTCCTCCTTCCCTTCTCCCTCCCGCTTCCGCTCTCTTTCTCCCTCCTCGCGCTCCCCCTTCTCCGGATTGCTCCTCCTCTGTCCTCTTCGCCAGTTCGTTGGTTTCTTTCCAGTTTTCTCTCCCCTACAACTGCTCTAATTTCTCCTCCTCCCATCAACTAGTTCCTTCATCCGAGTTTGCTGTTGACAGCGAATTGCAGATCCTTCATCAATTGAACAATGGATCTGGATTACAGCGAATTGGAGATCCTTCATCCTAGTTTGCTGTTTACAACGAATTGCAGATCCTAGGTCCTTCATCCATTGTTCCTCAATTGAACAATAAGGGCTTTTGATTTGCAGATCTCAATTTCTTGTTACAGCGAAATTTTTTTTTTAAATGGTTCGTGGCGTGTTAACCCGGTATCCGACACGGAACCGAATACCTTAACCGTGTCGGGTACCCGGGTTAAGATGGTTCGAATACGGTTTGGGCATTTTAACTTTATCGGTTTCGGGTACCCGACACGATTATCCGGTTCGTGTCGGGTACCCGGATATGCACACCCCTATTGTCTAGCACAGCTCGTGTAGAAGATCTGTTCAGCACATAGACTGCAGTGGTCACAGCTTCACATCAGAACTTCTTTGGAACATTTCTTGTTTAAGCATGCTCCTAGCCATCTCTACCACTGTTCTATTTTTCCTCTCATCAACTCCATTTTGCTCTGGAGTATAAGGAGCTATAAGCTCTCTTCTGATCCCATGCTCTTCACAAAATGAGATAAATTCATTTGAAATGAACTCTCCTCCCCTATCTGTTCTCAAGGCTTTTATCACCTTGCCTGACTGCTTCTCAACCAGTGTTTTGAACTTGACAAACTCTCCAAATGCCTCAGACTTGTACCTCAAAAAGAATACCCAACTCATCCTACTGAAATCTTCAGTGATGAGAAGAAAGTATTTGCTTCCATCCATGGATTCTGTTTGCATAGGACCACACAAATCTGCATGGAGTAACTCCAAGCAGTCACCGGCAATCGAGGCTTCTCTAGTTGTGAATGACCCTTTGCTTTGCTTCCCATAGACACACCCTTCACATAAGTCAAGCTCTCCTATCTTAGGCAGTCCTTGCACCATTGTCTTAGTGCTTAACATCTTTAAACTCTGCAAGTTAAGATGTCCATACCTAAGATGCCACAATTTGGTTGCATCATCCTCCTTTGCAGTCATTGCTTTGCTTGCATTTGCAGACAAATCACAGGGAAATATCCTGTTCTTTGTCATAGGAACCACAATCACTAAATGACCTGTCTTCTTCTCCCTAATCTTGCACTGATCTTCATCAAAGAGTAAGGAATAGCCACTCCCTTGTAGATGTCCTACACTCAGCAGGTTGTGAGCCAACTCTGGAACATACTGCACATCAGTCACATACTTTACTCCACCTTGTGCACTTTTGATAGACACAACACCTCTTCCTTCATACTGCAAAACCTTGTTGTCACCTAACCTGACTCTCCCTTTCTTAGATTCGTCAAATTCAGTGAACATACTCCTCACAGTTGTCATGTGATTTGAACACCCACTGTCTAGATACCAAGTATCATTGGTGTTCTCAGACGTTAGTGTGAAAGCCATGAACAACCTATCTCTCTTCTCACTGCTCTCAGAGTAATTGGCATTCTTCTGCTCTTGCTCTTGCTTTTCCCAACAAAAAACTTCCTTGCGTCCATACTTCTTACAGTAGTGACATTGAATGTTGCTTTTGTTTGATCTATTTTCATTTCTCTGACCCCTACTTGAATCTCTCCAATGATCCTTATCTTGATCACCACCATTTCCCCTTCTTGAACTTCCTTGTGAGCCTCTACCATAACCTCTACCACCACGACCTCTGGAGCCACCTCTGTTGCCCCCTCTTCCTCTGTGACCTCCTCTATAGCCACCTCTTCTAGATGAACTATCTTTCTTGGTCTTAGAAGGTTCCTCTTTCACTTGAAACACCTTCTCATCCTTCTGCTCACTAGTTATGTTTAGCCTTTCTTCATGCGCATGAAGTGAACTTATCAGTTCTTCAAACTTGTACACAAACAAGTCCTTTGACTCCTCTATTGCTGCTACCACATGATCAAACTTCTTTGGAAGACTTCTCAGCACCTTACTCACTACTGTCTCAATGCTTAACTTCTCTCCATATGCCCTCATATGGTTAACAATTCCTGAAACCCTTGTCAAATACACCTGCACGGACTCTTTGTCTTGCATTGTCAAGGTTTCAAACTCCCTTCTCAGTGATTGCAGCTTCACTGTAATCACTTTCTTGTCTCCCAAATACTCTTGCTTCAACACTTCCCAAGCCTCATGTGATGTTGTTGCAGCAGCAATCCTTGGAAAGATTTCATCCTCCAAGGCACTTTGTATCATAAACAAAGCTTTTGAGTCCTTCTTTCTCTTCTCTCTCAGTTGTTGATCTGGTTCTCCTACTACTGTATCCTCGAACCCTTGATCAACCAAATTCCACACTTCCTGAGACTTGAAGAGAGTTTTCATCTTCAAGCTCTAGAAGTGATAATTGACCCCCTTGAACATTGGCAACTGTGGATTCCCACTGCCATTTCCTGAGTTCTGCATTTTGTCCATAACCTCTCACAGATGTGTTTCCCGTGTGTATAAATCTCACCAACACTCAAACCCAGAACTGAAACCCGATCACAAACCTTAGTTTGCTCTGATACCAAATGTTGCAACTCAAATTGGGGATCACAAGAACACTGATGCACACTCAAAGACACCAGATTGCACACCTTACTTCGAGAGAAAGAGAGAGCTAAAACTAATTCTGTATGGATCACTACTAACTGCATTACAAGGTCATCTAAAGACATGGTTCAATTGTTGGAAACTGCTCAAGTAACTGCACCCCACTAAGCCACTAACTTAGCTAAACAACATGTGTCAAAACCTTCAAAACATAACTGCTACTTAACTTGTCTGTGAGTTACTAACTCGACATAAACACAACACCAACAGAAAACAGAAATTTGAAACTAAGTCCTAGAGTTCATAGGTTGCAATGTGAAGTACATTTAACAGCCAAAAACCTTGTGTTTCATGACAGGACGAAACACATTGAAGGAGATTATCATATTGTTAGGAACAAAGTCCTGAGCAAAGAAATTGAGCTGGGTTACATTCCAACAAAGGAGCAACCAGCTGTCATTTTTACCAAGGTAGTCTCTTCTGATCAGTACTCTAAAATTCTGTCCAAGTTAGGAGTTTATAACTTGTTTGCTAGTTAAAACTCCTCACTTGAGGGGGAGTGTTAAGTATGTGATCTAAGGTGTATGGTTAACTCGAAAGCTTGCTGATGTTTTTTCCATAGCAACACGTTGAATAATATTATACATTATGACATTATCCATCCACAGCTACAACTTATCTCAACCACATAAAAAATAAAAAATAAAAAATAAAAAATAAAAAATAAAAAATAAAAAATAAAAAATAAAAAAATCTAATCATACTGGGGAAACGGATTCCAGAACAGAGAGGAAAGCAAAACGATATTCGGAAGCAACAAAGGAATCAGTGTATTCACCCCCACGCCTCTCCGTTTCCTCTTCCTGTCGATCAACCTCTTCCTCACGTACTCCCTCTTATCTTCGGGGCCCCACCGGGCCTCCTCCACCCCATCCGCCAGTATCAGGGGCGGCGGCTGCTGGTAGGGGCACTTGCTCCTCCACGATGTCTCCGGGTACCCGAATCTCATCGCCCTCCTCAAGTACAGGTACCCGAATCCCCACCTCACGTGATCCGGTACCAGCCTCGGCTCCGAACCTGGACACGGTAGCAGTGGCGGGTAGTCCCAGTTACGGTAGCAGGGCATCCGAACCGACATAAACAGCTGCGAGTGGAGGCTCGGCGTGGTTGACGGGACGGTCAGGATGTGCGTCGTCGCTTCTATCTTTTGCTCCCACGCGCTCCCTTCCATTTTGTTTTCGTGCTCCAAAGTCGATCGGATGTGTGTGCGTGTGAATGAGAGGTTTACATTCCGAAAGCTGTAAATGGGCCTTCATTTTTAGACCATTATCAGAGGCCCACTTTACTGGTCGCACCATTTAAGGCCCATTAAGGTTCGATAATATGTTTTTTTGGTCGGAAGGTTTGATGATATTTTGATTCATGACTTAGACACCGATAAAAAAAAAATTGACGGTTGTACATCACCAACTGGTGCAGCAGTACATCGCCAAATCTCGTAGAGCTTTTGTAAACTATTTTTCGAAAACGGCAAATCATATGATAAACTAGAACTATTTATGCCCAAGAAAGACACATCTTTGGTCTGGTCCTATGAGATTTTCATCTCATTCAAGTAACATCCCTATTGAGTATTCTGTATTCACATAAGTCGTTTACCGTAACGAAGCTATTAGCAACGTTTGATTGTTCTTCGGTGCGTGAAAGAGAAGATGTCACTTGACATAGAAGTTTTTGAATGTAACCGAATGCGATAAATAAATTCGGTTGCTGATTTCGCACCGCGCACCAAAACAAGATAACAAGCAAAAACAAAACATTTGAGTATCTGAGTAATATGTTGATTTCATTTCATTATTATAATTTCGATAAACTGTGTTACTCTTTTCTATAGATGTCGTAATCCAACATCCGAGACTAGAAAGAGCAAAAGGTTACAACATCAATCGACTACACGCTTATATGATATCTAGTAGTGTTGATCTTGTGGAGGCACGCAATCAGCACGATGACAATGAATGGTATCACTATGAGGAGTGCAGGGCCTGGAGGTCCAACCGGCCCCACCATCATCAACGGGAGACAGAGGATTAGCGCTGCCATTACGACGAATGCAAGGATTGAGCCCCAGTACACACCCGTACTCATAACGATCCATTTCCGTTATTTCTGTTGACCCTAAATCTCAACTGTCTTCGGTTATTCTGCCTCCACAAGTATCATAGAATAGAATATGGCCACCTTGCATATTTATAGATGTGGTTGGTTTGCAGTTTTGGAAAACGGTTATACTCCATTTTTTATTTTTCAATTTGGGCCGCTCGGTGAAGCCCCATTTTGAATTTGGGCTTCATATAAGCCCATAATTAGAAGATAAGGGGTTCGACCCGCATCCGACCCGTTAAATTTCGTTTATAACTGAACTCGAGCGGAAGTTGTGCCAAGAGTTTCAGTGAATCGGAAGCGATGGAGGAGAGTGAGAAATCGACGGTGAAAGGCGCGGTGGAGAAGGCGAAAGAGGTTGCGATGGGAGGAGGGAGATTGAGAAATGGAGACGATGTGAACGGAGGGGAGATAATCGGGGAAGACGAAGAAATCACGGCGGCGGTTGGGAACCCAACCAAATCCATGGCGATAACTCATCCACTGGAACATTCGTGGACGTTTTGGTTCGACAATCCATCCGCCAAGTCGAAGCAAGCCGCTTGGGGTAGCAACATTCGCCCCGTTTACACCTTCCACTCCGTCGAAGAGTTCTGGGGGTTGATCTCTCTCCCTCCCTCTTTCTTTCTCTGGCTTTATTTTCTGCGATTTCTAGTTTTCCTGGAATTGCGTGAAATTACAATTTGGGGGGTAAGTTTTTGGGGTGGGGGCGTCTTTCATGACATTTCCTGTCGATTGATTAACCAAAAGAAGAGAAAAAAAGGGGATTGATCATCAATGTGTGTTTCTTGAAGAATCTTTATGATCGGTTTATGTTTGGGAAATCGATTAATGTGTTTGCCCCATCACCAAGAATTTCTTCGGCTTCTTGTTCTGAATCGCTCTCCAATGTGTAAAACAAGAACTCTTAATCAAATATTTAATGGATATGTTGTTGATAACTGATAAAAATGATTTCTTTTTTGTATTCTGCAGGATTGAGTACAGTTGAAGTTTATTCCGATGATAAAAAAAAAAATCACGGAATTAGCATTTATGAAGTTCTTGATTGAATCATTAGGATGATATGCTTCCCAATTCAGCATGCTAGTTAATTTCATTAAATACTTCCATGTCATATGCTATTGGAGTTCTTGATTGTATCGCATTCTAGATTTTGGTATTCCATGGCATGTGATTTACTTTGGGGATTTTTTTTCTTCTGAAACTGTCATATATGATTAGTTTTTGTATGATTTCTCAAACTCAGTATTTACAACAACATTCACCATCCAAGCAAGCTAGGTGTGGGGGCTGACTCCCATTGTTTCAAGCACAAAATCGAGCCGAAGTGGGAAGATCCTATCTGTGCCAACGGAGGGAAGTGGACTGTCACCTTTCCTAAGGGAAAATCTGATACACCATGGCTGTACACAGTTTGTGCTTCATACCCTTTTCATGTAATCATTCGAGTTCTTGGTAAACCCAATGTCTTGAGTGAACACTCACCTATTTCACCCCCTATAGGTACTTGCAATGATTGGGGAACAGTTTGATCATGGGGAGGAGATCTGCGGAGCTGTTGTTAATGTCAGGGCAAGGCAGGAGAAGATAGCAATGTGGACCAAAAATGCTGCAAATGAAGCTGCTCAGGTACATATTCCATCTTGTGGAGTTCTGGTTCTTTTACGTTAATTCGTAGTTCGTGAGGCCTTCTAACATTTTTTCAACATGGGTGGCAGATGAGCATAGGACAGCAATGGAAGAAGTTCCTTGATTACAATGACTCAATAGGGTTCATCTTCCATGTAAGCTACAACTTGCTTACTTGTTTAGAGGTCAATCTCACTTCAATTTAGAGCAATTAATCAATTCTCTGCACTAAACATCTTACAGGAAGATGCAAAGAAGCATGACCGCGGTGCCAGGAACCGCTACACATGCTAGGTTTGTACAGGAACAACATGAGGAATGGCAGAGCAGAAGATCAAGTAACATCTAATAACTGGCTGTAACAAGTCGTCAACAAAATAAGTAATGCTACACTCCATGTCTGGTTCCTGTGAAGGATGGAAGCAGCTTTGGATGCTCTAACAGTCTAACTGCCATTTGCTTCAACAATGTTGAGGACATTTCTCACTGTAGGAATGTGTTGTTTTCGTTTTCCTAGGTGCAGTTCAATATGGAGTATCATCTAAATATGTGGATGGTCTTTAGAAGGTGTACAGTACAGTGCCGTCATTTAGACATTTAGCAATAATAGTTGTTGCTCAACTGAATTCACTTTCCCTGAGCTAGTCAATGTGCCTAATTTTGTTATCAGATTTTGGCTTGCAAAATAACAAGTCAGGTTCTTACAGACTCAGAATTAGACACGCAAGTGTGGAGCTAAGCCACCTCCTATATATACTTTATACACACACTACCATTTACAAGTCAAAATTATATAGTTTCTTGTCACCTGACAGCCGTATCCTCCAAACAGGAAAAACCGAAAAATATACAGTTAGAAGTCGTCCCGCTCTCTTTTTGCGAGGTATAAATGACAGAGCAGGAGCTGGTAAAGAGTTAATAGAGAAAGGAACTCTCATGTCAAAAACTTCAGAATATTAGCTCTCCTTCCTCGTAATCTTCTGGTAATGTGTGTCTGTCATGATCCTGGTCATCACCAAACATGTAGTCATCGTCCTCCTTGAGGTATAAACCCAAGCGTTCCAATGGGCTCTTCAGCTTGCCATTCACAAACTGCTTTGCAGCCACGTACATGCCACCGCTGCCGCTCAAAGGACCAGCGAAAGAGAAATCCCCAATCATGCACGCAAGATCTTTCAGGATGGAAATGTTGTCCTCAAATTCGACAGATTTTTCCATCTGCATTGGGCAATAGACCAAAGGTGGTAAAACAGTTGACAGGGAGCACTTTCTCAACCTACCATCTAACATTAGCTTGAGAAACAAGAGAGCTAACCTTCTCTAAGGCTATCCGGGCAGCCTCTCTTTCCCTTTGATGATTCATCCTGCTCTTGTGATCACACCCCTGACTATCTCGGGAGGCTTGGACTTCAGGGTTCAGCTTCTCTTTAAACACTATATAACGAGGGAAACAAAATTTAATCAACAGGAGGATATGAGTACCCAGAAGAAAAGCTAATAGTAATAACATCTAAAAACATGTTGTTCACAAGTTGCTTATTTAAAAATAAAATAAAATACACTGACCTTGTTTTAGGTTTTTTAAATTAATTTCTTTTAACAGAGTAAATTAGTTGGCACAAAAATGCATGAGAGTGCTCATTTGTGCATGTGTGACGAAGATTAAAACACCAAGAATCAAAACAAGCACAACTTTCAAATCACCTTCAGCATGATGCTTCTCCAATCTCTGCTTCTTTACCTCCATTTTCACTTGAACAAGTTTTTCACCCTATAGAACAAGTAAATTTATAAGCAAACAGGAAACAGGATCTGCTTTTGTCACTGTAAAAAATATCCGCTGATCAGATACAGGAAACAGGGTCTTACTGGACATAGAAGGGTCTGGTTTTGTGCTTTCAAGATGGTGTCCGCGAATCGCCTCTTCAGCATCTCTGCACGTGAGGCCTTGCCAGGAGAAAGCTGGGTTTGACAAACCGGAGATCTCCAATCTAATTGTTCAAAGAATACAAAATTTAAGTTCCGCGTTCACAAGTACTGTATAACAAGCACCATGTTGTACTTCAACAGATTTATTGGACTGACCATCTGAGGCAACAGCAGTAGAAGCAAATGTGGGATGGTCATTGACAGAGGCAGGTTCTTCATCCAACCAACTCAAAGACCCTTCAAGTAACCCCATGGAACAAAGTCAGTAAGGAATTCAAAAATGTTTTAGTGCCCCCACCAAATTATAACACTCCTCACCTCTACAAGTTGGATGAGAATCACATTTCTTTGATGATTTAAAGTTGATAGCCACTTCATCAACAATTTTCTGCAAGAGGGCATGTGTTAGTGCACTTTGTATTACAACTCAAAAGGACAGGAAAAACAACATTCAAACAGAAAATATAAGACCATTTAAGAGGGGAAAAAGAGCTAACCTCTGAAGTTTTTAAACCACTCGATGGTGCCTTTAATTCAGATGTAGCATTTCTCAATGGAACCTTCTTCACAATTGATGCTTCCTTCTTTTTGGGCTCCATCTTATTTGTAGACCCAGTTGGTCTTCTATGCAAGACATTAGAATTCACAGAACCGCGGCAAACATTCTCAACATTTACTGAGCTTTTGGCACCTACAGATATTGTTCACAATATTAACAATGAGAAATTAAAAAGCTTTGACTTTAAAAATAGGAAGACAATCGTTATAAATCCTTACCAAGAGAAACTGCTGAAGAACCAGTCAGCTTGGAATCCGTCTTTCTAACGTGATTCTCCTCCTCCTGGAGTTCCCAGGAGAAACAATAAAGCTCTCAATGAAATCTCCAGAAGGAAAAGAAAGCAAATCCAACAAAGTAGACATGGTTAAATTGTGCATACAGTCAAACGCTTGTAAACTTACTTCCATAGATCTAGTGTTTTTTGCTGGAACTTTCCGGGGTAACTCCTGTTTTGAGCCTTTGACATTCATATTCTCTGTCACCATAGTTGATCTTCTAGGGGATGCCTTAGGATGGGGTGAACACGTTCTTAGACAGTCACTTCTCATATCTAGCAATTTCTTCTCCCCATTACACAGCTCATTATCTGTTTCAACTTTCATACTCTCTCTCTTCATCAGTGACTCAAGAAACTTCCACTGTGCACCGAACAATGAATTCAGTTCCTGTGCCATCTTATGGTAAGGGTTCTGAGGGGGATTATACTTCATAGCATTGGAGAAAGTAAGCCTGATGTCAGCTTGAAATTCATCAGCAGAAGCATAGCGATCCTTCTCCAGCTTGACTTTTATTGTACCCAGGTCCATGGGTTTAGAGATTACAGAGAAATAATCTGGGATATTCAGAGCAACAGGATCTACTGGAGTGTTGAAAACAGGTCCATATTGATGTGTCATAAGCTTCTTTAGAATCAGCAAGCACTTCCTAACCATAGCTCTATCCATCTTAATCCTCTTTCCACTGCGATGATCTATCATCTCTTCTGGGCCACGCTTAGTTCCACAAATAGATTTCAACTGCTTCCCATCACCAGCTGTAACTACTAACTCTGCTTTCTTACCCCCGTTTGCAGCAACACCTTGACCATCCCTAGATGGTGGCTTGTTTAGTTCAGAACTAGTGTCAGGCTTTCTGGAAATAATCCTGATCTTCAGAGTCTTGGTTGATGAAGTCATCGCCAACCGTATAAACAGAACGATGTAAATTAAGTCTCAGTCTTCAGTTCGGTGAACTGAAACCACCGCCACTGTACGTCAAGAGATAAATCCATGTCAAAAGTTACGAATCTAAAAGGCAAAATTGGACACAACAAAACCAAAAGTATACCCTAATTGCCAGGAGAACGCTCAAAAGGATTGATCACAAAACTAAAAACTCTCTAATTTGAAACAACCCGATCAAACTAAAATTGACAGATATAACGTGAAGTAGAACACAGCAAAACTAAACATTAACCCTAATTATCATCAGGAGAGCGCTTAATAGAATTGATCACAAAACTGAAAATTTTCTCAAATTTCAAACAACCCGATCAAACATCAAATTGATAAGATGAATAAGAACAAAATTAGGGTTCACAAAAACGGAAGAGAGAAGCCGATCATACACCTAAAAGCAGCGAAAGAAACAATTGAGCGCGAATTCCACAGTGAATCCGAAAAAGATCACAAAAAAAAAAAAAGGAAGCAAGCGAATTGATGCAAAATAAACGCAGAAATTAAGAATTACCAGATGACCCAAAGCGAAGATCGGCGAGGAAACGGAGGGAGAACAAGTAGAGCGGGAGACTGAAAGTGATTAGGGGTTAGGGTTAAAAACTCTTCAAGCCTTGCGCCCCAAGCCTTTCTGTATCCCGGTGAGAGATCTTCAATATCACAGCACGTTTTTTTTCCTCACGATTCACAGCCGTCAACGCGTAACTGCGTAAGTTACACAAGGAAATGTTTTCATACGCGGAAAGTTCTACTTAAAAAAAATATATAATAAAAAATAACACAAAATTTGGAAATCTATTGATATTAGGAAAGTTTAGGAATATTTCGGATAAACAATAATATGCTTTTTAACTAAATAGATAGATATCGTAAAGGCAGAGGATGCCACAAGATAAACATATTTATATTATTTTAAAAAACAATTTGTATTTGATTAATTTTTTTTAAAAAAAAAACAAAATTGATTAAATTTCAAGTTTGATTAAATTTTAGAATGAAGTGAATCACAGGTACATCATTGTAGATTACACAGTTACACTGACTGATAGTTATTAGATTTAAGTAGTTTTGCTTAAGGAAAATTTTGAATGGAAATTTGGCAAAATATTCTGAAATCTTTCCGTATTTTCCATGCTAGCTGTATACAAAAAATTACAAATTTACTAGTGATAAATTACATTAACAAAAATTTAGGATTTTAGTTAGTTTGTCAACTTAATAATACTCCCTCCATCAATTAAAACATGACGTTTTACTATTCACACACGGTTTTTTTTGTAGGTGTTAAAAACTTACTAAAATATCAACTTGTTAAATACTACAACAACAACAACCCAGTATATCTCGCGATTAAGCAGTGTTTGGAGATCACGATGCACACTCTGACCCCGAACAAGTCGAGAGAGTGTTTCCGAAAGACCTAAAACAATAGAGTATATGGACCTTAAGATAAAATTCAAAATAGCAAGGAGGGGAATGAGACATCAAGAAAAAGAAAAGAATGTAGAAAAGAAGCAACAACAAAAACACCTAATCCCACGCCCTGAAAACTAAACATCCGAAACCCGAATGCATCTCCTCCAGTGGTCTCTGTCCGAAGTCATATCTTCTAAAAGGTTCAGAAGATCGAGGTCATTTCAGATAACCTTCATCCAAATTTTCTTCGGTTTACCTCTCCCCCTACTAATAGTTCCAAGCTCTCACAACTACAAACAGACGCTGATAGAGGTCTCCTACTGACCAGACAACCGCAATCTGGACTCCCGCAGTTTATCAACAATACTAGCAACTCCAACCCCTGCTCCTAATGTCGTCATTTCTGATTCTGTCCAGTCTAGTGTGTAATATGTTGTAATCTCCAACGACTCGAATTGCTCGAATCTTACGACGTCTTAAGTGAATCTTGACCCGTTTTTGATGGATCTTGCCCCGCCTAGTTAACAAAGGCGGCTGCCTTCACAAATCACCAGTTGAAGATACGTGGAATTGCTTTCGAATGCATGTAATTGGCTTCCTTTAGATCGGCCGAATGAAAAGCTACGTAATGAATGAATTGATTCACAACTCGAGTCAACAATGGCAGCTTGACTCACATTTGCAATCGTAATTGCAATGTAATTCAATTAAGTAGGCCACCCTTCCGAACGCACTCGAGAGCTACGTCTTGAATTTGTAAATAACAGGACGGTCATATCCGGGGTTTGAATTGAGATCTTTGAATACTACCCGCAAGTCCTTTTCAGTAAGCTATTCTGGAATGGTTCTCGAGAGCTACGTCACACACACACAAATTGCAATCAAAATTAATTCGATACGAAGAATACGAACGAGTGTGGATTGGATTGATCACAATGGAAGAGTAACGTGAATATGAAGAACGTAAAAACGTCAAGAGCGATTAGGGTTGAAGAAGAGAAAGCACTTAGCTAAGTGCTCCTCTTTTAATTTCAACGTGATTAAAAACTTAAGAGAAATACATATTAAATAGGAGTTGATGGCTAATGAGAGTGGCTAATTGCAAAGGAAACTCTAACTCTCTCATTTTTATCTAGAAAATAAATAATTAAAACATAGGACAAAATACTCCTAATTTAATCTATCTAAAAATAGATAAAACCCTAAGATAAAAGCTACTAATTATATCTATCTAAAAATAGCTAAAATAGATAAATGAGTAAAGAGATAAAATATCTCCTCACTTTTATTCCCCAAATAAATAATAAAAACCGAAAAATAAAAAAATAGATAAAATAATGTCTTAAGGAGAATTCGACCAACTCCTATGCCCTTGATCTCGATCCTTCATGAAGGTGGAATGAGGTTGTAAACTAAAATCTTGAGTTGACGGTTGAGCATTGAGTCATACAAGCTCTCGTCTTGAATTGTCTTGTCGTCAAGAGTTATCGGATCTTGAGTGCTATTAGTGTGCCCACACATCAATTGAAACATTCTCATCTCAGCCATATACAACTTCTACTCTTGAGCTTTGGTGACAGGCCAACACTTAGATCCGTACAATAAGGTCGGTCCGTATTTTAGTATATTTTTTTATCATTGTGAAAAAGCGTGTATAAATAGTAAACACCCATATTTTAATTAACCGGGTGCTGTTATATGAGCTGAACAGCTCGAGCTCGGCTCGAAAATGGCTTGAATCGAGCTCGTTCATTTACCTAAACAAGTCAAGCCTGAACATGATTTGAAACTCGGTTGAAAGTTCGGCTCGTTCGATTTAGGCTCGAATTGCTCGAATTTCATGGAATTTCTATTTTTTTTTTAAGTTAATTATGTTATAACCAAGTAAAATTACTTATAACTCGAAAAGATCAAGCAACTGGAATATGCCTTCGAATTAGTCGAATACAGACATTGCTATCGGGAAGCAAACCAAGTAGCGGATTTTATAGCTCGGAAGGGTATCATTTGTAATAACTCTACTATCCCTTTTAATATGGAGCTTTTTCCATCATCCTCAAGGGTGATCAAGGAGCCAGATTACAACTTGTGTGATCGCTCCTAACTCTTGCCTACTCTAAAAAAAATACTTATAACTCGAAAAAAGTTTAGCTCAAACTCGTTCATTTATTAAAATAAGTCAAGCTTGAACAAAAAAAAAGCTCGTTTAAAAATTGGGCTTGACTCGACTCAAAATCGGTTATCAAATGAACCAAACTTGAACATGTCAAACTCGGCTCGTTCAACTCGAATAACCCCCTAGAAGTATGTGTTATTTAATGCAATTAGCATGAAAAATCGTACTACAATACGGAGTATTTAACAATGACGGTTTATTGTAAATGGCCCAATACATATGGGCTAAGCCCAACACAGAAGACCCAACCCTTGTTCAACAAGCTTTCTTCTCTGCAAATTCTTCGACAGGGCGGTGCAGAGAAATCCATGGCGAGATCCACTCCGATGATACCATTTCTCCTTTGCCTCTTCCTCCTGTTGTCTTCCCCCACCTCCTCCGACGCCGTTTCGTACAAACAGCTTCGAACGCTATTCTCACTTGCCCACTCACTGGTGACGCGCGTGTCGAACCTACGCGCCGCCAGGGGTGACCTCGATGGTTACCGTAGGGCTCGGCTGATAGCCGACAAGCTCGAGAGAGGGCTAGGGTTAGGGTTTTGGAGACTTTTGGGGTCTATGGGCTGGGATTATGTCCGAAACTACGCCTGGAGGGACACAACGGCGTCGTTTCAGGTTCTAACTGGTGTTGTCTATGATGCTAACGAGCTGCTGAGTGTGCTCAGCGAGTTGACTCGTCTTCGATCGGATACCGAGCGAGCTGCCTGGGCTGCCAGGAATTACAAAAATGTTCTTAGGATCTCCAACTCTCTCTTTGGGAGATTGCTTACAGTTTTTCGCAAATCGGTGAGATCTCCCTTTCCTTTTGATTTATTTGAATAATGAGTGTGTGAATGTGTGATGTTTATGTGGAAAATTAAGCATTGATTTGGCTGCTTGTGGATTTTGTTTGGTTGTAAATGGCAGGGGCCAATGAGAGAAATGGTGGAGCTGTTGAAGACAGAAATGGAGGGTGACTTGCTGAGAGATTGTATTGAAGTAGGAAGCAATGATTTGAAAGGTTTGTTTCAGATTTTGAAGGATTTAGCATTACAATATACCACAGCTGAATCTCAGGACTTGTGATTGAAAACTAAAGACTCTTTAGAATTTTCAAGTGATGCTGAAATTTTGTTGCTTGAACTGGTGTGGTTTGCATGTTGCAACTACTGAGTTTCAAATGAAAAAAGAAGGTGCAGCTACTGGTATAGTTGATATTAGAGATATAATAGATTTTGGTAGTGGAGCAATGCGGAGTGGAAGGCAATTTTGTTGTGTATCTGTAATGCTGATAGAGGGCTTTCCGTTGTTAACTTGTTGAACCTTGTTTGCTCTACTTGGTATCCATGAGAACCTTTTTCAGTTAATCTGGTTTAACATACCAAATGTTGAAGCTGATGGCTGGGATTTGTCATGTTTCCCTCCATACATGGACATTTCAGCTATCAGTATCACCTGTAGCTCGTTTATTGCTAAGATTAGGATGTTTGGATTGCTAGGTCCTTGTACTTGATTATGTTTCAACAATGCACAAGTAGAATAACACTCTATTTGGAACATGCATCGGGCAGATCTGTGTTTTCCTTTTCCTTTATGAGATTGGTTTGAACTTTGAAGAGCGTTCTCTGCTTCTGTATATGCAGTACATGATGCATTTGACCATCCTTGATTACTGAATTCAACATAGTCATTACTTAGATGGTTAACAGAAGTGTTTGATCTTGAAGAACATTTGAGGACGTCTTGAAAAATGAAAACTCCATGATAAGCTTTGGTTTTTGCTCAACTAGGCGCAATCTATTCAATTGCGCTGCGCTCCTAAAGTGCCTCACTGCATTGTTCTCTGTCAGATTGAGATTGAGAAAACACCACTGTCTGTCAGCTGGGTACCATAATGAATTCCTTGGCCAAGATTGAGATGTTGCCTTTACTAGGAGAATGCCATTGCTAGGATATCCGCCCTTGTGTACATTTGAGAGCAAGTGTACAGGGCAAAGTGTCATCTAGTGAAAGACTTCAGGATAGGAAGTTGCGTTGAACGTGGGTAAAGCTTGTATTGTATCTATTGATTCAAATGAAGGTACTACATGATGCTACAATTTCTCTTAATCATGGAGTTTGGAGGTTTGCCAAAGATGATCTCGAGCTATTATTTGCGTCGCCTTCACTGTAGCCTAATGTAGTGAAATGTGTCCGGAGTCACTTGCCATTAAAACAAAGTTTACTCAAAAAAGGAATTTGATCTGTAGTTTCAAACTATGTAGAACAATTAATGACCCTTTCAAAGAAGAAATAGTTTGGTTTGCCAGCCTCTTTTCTTGGCAAGTACTGTATTTGATTAAAAGGTAAATGTTAAAAGAGATCTTTGAACTTGAATATCTGATCTTTTTACCAACTAAGCTCGTTTTGCCACCTGTAAGTATTTTAATGTCTTGTTTTTTTGGCTTTAAAACAGATGCCAGCTTAAAAACTAGGGAAATTTACATAAAACCACCCGTTAAATAGGGTAGTTTTCACTTAACCACCCACTAAATAAAAAATTACAAAAAACCACCCTTTATAGTGTGTCTGTCAACAAATGACCACCCATTTCATAACGGCGTTAAAGATTTCATTTAAAAATGTGCAATCTGACCAAACAAGACAACTCCTTCCCTTGATGTGACTGTTTAGATGAACTTCCTTTTTTTGGATCCAATCAAACGGTCACAATTAAACTCTCAAATAGTCAAATTAATCCCAACCGTTTCTTATCACATCTCAACCTAGGCCACAAAGATCTAGCAACTCTCTTCTCTACCATCCATCAGCAACACATTACGTACACCCTCTTCTCTCCTTAACCAACTCAAATTCCTGCTTACCATAGTAACCATACCACCCACAGTCCAAATTAGTTTTGATCGATTCGGTGGCTTAATTGACATTGATAACAGGCCTTTACAGACGCCCTCTTCTCTCCTGAACCATACCGTTGTAGAGATGCTTGAATCCCCTTCAATTAATCAATTGTTATCGACCTATGATAGTGGGTGGTGTCTTAGATTTTTCAATAGGACAATGAGGGTTTAGAAATAACGAATTCCGGAATCGTAAAACCCCCCATCTGATATCCAAATCTTGGTTCATCCCAACTCAAAACTGGGATGGAGAATCTTTAACTAAATAAAAATATTCAAAGGTCGGAAAATCTTTAACTAAATTAATGTCCAAATTTCTAGCAAAAGGTTAAACAATGGCAACAAATCGGAAATTTGATTGATATATAAGGGTATTTTGGTCCTGTCAAGGAATTCATGACGGGAAAGGTTCTGTGGGTGGTCATTTGTTGACAGACACACTATAAAGGGTGGGTTTTTTGTAATTTTTTATTTAGTGGGTGGTTAAGTGAAAACTACCCTATTTAACGGGTGGTTTTCTGTAAATTTCCCTAAAAACTATGATTGCCTAGGAAAATTAAAGGGTGGTTTAAACTAAAAAAAAACCTTGTTGAATTGTTCTCTGAAAGCAATGAACTCTTTAATGTAGCAGTTTCATATGCTTCACGTTGATTTGCAATAACACAGCCCATGTTAAATGTTAATGTTATCCCTTAAAACTCAAATTTACACGCCATCTTATTATACGTTTCTTTTTTTTTTTTTTTTTTTTTTTTGGAAGCAAGATAAGAATTAGGAAAGACGTCGGCGACCCGGCTTCTTCCCTAGCGCGTCCGTGCGGACGAGAACTCGAAGTTCTGGATCAGTGCTGAAGCTATCATCGGCAGGGGAGCTATGAGCCTGACGTGCAATCCTGTCAGCTACAGCGTTCGAACCCCTGAAAATATGACGAATAGCAACATTAGAGAATGATCGGAGAAAAGTCGTAGTATCAGCCATCAGTAACTCAATAATCCACGGCGGGTGCCAATCTCCGAGTAGAGATTTAATAACGACTAAGCAATCGCCTTCGATAAGTAAATTATCGAGACCCATTTGTAGGGCCCTGACCACACCCATATGCAGTCCAAGAGCCTCACAAAACACCGCTGGCTTGTTAGAGCAAATGCCAGAGCCAATGGATATTACCGTGCCATTGGGGTCTCGAATAACGAAGCCGTAAGCGCCCGACTTTGTAGATAGACAAGAACCGTCGAAGTTTAGTTTGTAGTGGCCATGTGGTGGCTTAGTCCACCCTATAGATCGAGATGCAGTCAAATTTGGATGGACATTTCCGTTCCTGTTACTAGGTTTCGAAAGTGGCGGCGAACACAAATGATTGTCCACTAGGGAGGCCGACCTAGTCTTCCAAGTAGTATAATTGGTTTGGTAAAAAACCACAATAGCTTGAGCCGATATAGTGTTTATGTGTTGGAAAGTCAGTTGATTGCGAAAGTACCAAATCGCCCACCAAGCAGTCGCTAACCTGGAAAACCCCGCTTTCCCCATATCAGAGTAGATATCGTTAAGCAGTATATTAGGCCTAACATGAGTGTAACCGTTCGGGGGTTTCGGATTATTGATGCCCGCTTCCGAAATTACCTGCCTAGTCAGTGCACAATCAAGTAGCAGGTGAGCAGTAGACTCCTGTGTAGAGTTACAAAAATGACATCCAGATGGAACCGAAACATGAGACCGTTGTAGTCTGTCAGATGTTGGTAGCCCATCCCTTGCGATTTTCCAAATAAAATGCCGAATTTTGTATGGAATGTCTAAATTCCAAATCCATTGGCAGCCAAACTGTGGATCACCAGTATGTTGATTGCTGAGCTTAACTGCCGAAGCGGTGGAGAACCACCCGTTTCTACTTTGTCCCCAGAATAGACGGTCTTGAAATTGGTGTTGTGGTAAATGTGTGGAAACAATTTTCATTATGGTAGCTTGATCGAGGAGACCGTTTAGATCTGTTTGTAGTTTTCCAACATCCCAACTGTTGTCGGGGTTTATGAAGCAATCGACCATCCAGTTGTGCTCCTGGTCATCCGGTTGTCGGATAGCCGCCTTTGTAAGGGGGGTACTTTGCGCCCAGTTATCTTCCCAGAAGCTAACCGAATGGCCATTTCCGATTGACCAGTTGAGGCCCATCTTGAACTCTGTTCTAAGGTTCATAAGTTTTGCCCATTGCCAGGATGTGTTCCCTTTTTTCACATACTTTAGTAGAGTTTCCGTTTTTAGATATTTAGCCGTAATCAATCGGACCCAGATATTATCTGGTTGAGCTATAATTTTCCACAGAAGTTTCATCTGCAGTGCGATGTTCATCGTCTCAGCTTTGTGAATTCCTAGGCCCCCGGAAAGAGTGTCCGTGCAGATTTTATCCCAGCTAATTAGCGGTGTGTACTTTTCCTGTTTGTTCCAAAAAAACTGTCTGTAGATTTTGTCTAACTCATGCAGAATTGACGAAGGCAGCATAAAAGCTTGCATAATATAAAGTGGCTGGGCGCTTAAGTTGGACATGATGAGAACTCTTCTGCCTTCCGCGGATAGAGAAGAAGCTTTCCATTTGGATAATTGCTGTTTAGTTTCAACAATGATGTCAGCGAAAGTATCTGGATTCACCCTGCCATTTATGATCGGACAACCCAGATATTTTTCCAAATTGTTTGATTGGGGGATACTCAAAGTTGTTGTTACAGTGTGGATTGCATTATGTGAAGTATTCGGAGATAGCTGTACGCTCGATTTATGTAGGTTTACTTTCTGTCCCGAGATGTAACAGAAACGTTGGATGATGTTAGACATGTTCGTGCAAGTGCTGTGTTTTGCTTTACCAAACAACAGAATGTCATCAGCGAAGGCTAAGAAAGGAATCTTAACACCTCTTTGACCCACAGTGAATCCCATGTCCTTTTTGGCAGCCGCGTTTCGGTCAAGTGTTCTGGCTAGAACTTCTGCTGTTAGAATGAAGAGGAAGGGAGATAAAGGATCTCCTTGTCTTAATCCCCTGGAGGGCCCGAAAGGAGTGGAGGGTTCGTCGTTCACGAGCACTGAGTACGATACTGTTTGTACACATTCCTTGATCCAAAGGATAAACTTGTTTGAAAAACCGAAACGAGTGAGGACCGCGAACAGGAAGGGCCATTCAACCCTGTCATACGCTTTTTCCATGTCTAGTTTAACAGCCTTGTAACCTTCTTTAGCCTTGGAGGTTCTGAAGGAGTGGAATATTTCATGCGCAATAAGAATGTTGTCTTGAATGGACCTTCCTTTTGTAAAGGCACTCTGTAGTGGATGAATAAGAGTGTCAAAAAGGTTGGATAATCTTGCAGTTAGGATTTTCGAAATAATCTTATACACTGTAGAGCAGAGGCTGATAGGCCTAAAGTGGTTAACTGACTGTGGGTTGTCCCGCTTCTGTATTAGAGTTATAAACGTGTGATTGACTTGTCTTAGCATCTTCCCCCTGGAGAAAAATGCCTTTACCGCTTTTGTAACCGAGGGTCCAACAATATTCCAGTAAGTTTGGTAGAAACCGGCTGGCATTCCATCAGATCCGGGCGCTTTGTCAGGTTTGATAGAGAATAATGCACATTTGATTTCGTTGTTTGTGACTGGCGCTGTTAACATATCATTTTGTTGAGGGCTGATTTCATTATTGATGACTGTCAAATCCGACTCAAAGTCCATGTTATGATTGTAAGATGACTGGAATCGTTCTGTGAAACTACTGGCGAACTCATTTCTAATGAGGGCGTAGTCCGAGAGGTTGATGCCTGAATCCGTTGTAAGAAACTTGATCATTTTACGACCCCGTTTAGCCGATGCGACTCGGTGGAAATATGTTGAATTTGTATCATTAAGTCTTATATGTTTAGCCTTGGCTCTTTGGCTCCAGTAGCGGCGTTGAAAATCAAGCATCCTTTCTCTTTTGTTTAATAATCTCTTATGCAGAGCGTAGTTTGTTTGGTTGTTGTTAGTGATCAACTCATTCTGTAGTGACAGAATCTTGTTATCAACTTCAAACATCTGTTTATGGATGTTGTGAAATGTTTTTTTGTGCCACTTTTTAGCCAGGTTTTTAAGCAAAGATGTTTTCTTAACCAGTTTGAATATAAGCGAACCTGGTGGGTTCAGTCTCCAAGCTTGTTTAACAATGTTTGAAAATTCGGATTTTGTCGTCCAAGCCAATTCGAAACGGAAGGGTTTCTTATTATCATTTGTTAGGGAGCGAAAGTCGATTGTGATCGGCGCATGGTCCGACGTGGTGAAAGGGTGAATTTTAGCCCGAATGCCATCAAAAATAGAAATAACCTCGTTCTGTGCTAGCAAGCGGTCGAGCTTAGCGTAGCAGTTGTTTGGTAAACCAGTTTTTCTTTTCTGCCAGGTATAAGATCCACCGTAGGTAGGAATCTCAAGTAGTGCAAGAGAGTTTTTTATCTCTTGTAACCGAATAAAGCGCCTGTTTCCAGGGATGATGCCCCCTAATTTATTATCAGGGATCGCAATTTCGTTTAGATCACCTAATAAGCAGTAAGGTTTTTGTATAGTTGCTGCGTATTGTACGACAAATTCCCAGAAAGCATCCTTAGAATTATAGTTCGGTGGAGCATAAACTACAAGGAAAGCTATAGTTTTGTTATTCCTCCGGTCAACATAGTCGAAATGGATTATTCTCTTTTGAACCGTAACAAGAGTGATTTCGCCATCCGAACTCGGAAGATCTTTCCAAAGCAAACAAATTCCCCCGGAGAACCCAGCTGCAGGGTCAAAGGCAATATTGTTGAAACCACATTTTTTCCAAACATTCTCGTTAGGTATTTTATTTGTTTTTGTCTCGAGCAATGGCAGAACATTGATGTAATTGTTTCTGCAAAATAGTTCTGTATCAGTCCAGAAGTTCCTTCTCTTAATCCCACGGCAATTCCAAAAGCATATATATATATATATATATATATATATATATATATATATATATATATATATATATATATATATAAACTTTATAAGTTTATTATATTTTGATTGTTTTAGAAGAAGCCAATAAGCCACTTGACATGTGATACTGTGATAGTGGTGAATCGAAGATGAGATTGGATAGGATCAAGTAAGAGGCTCCATCCCAATTAAAACTGTCCGCCATCTATCCAATTATTTGCATTTCTTGAGCTTCTCTATACACCCAATTTAATATCCATCACCTGGCCAGTGGCCAGGCCTTCTCTTATTTCATCAAAATTTTAATATTTAAATGGTTAGGCTATCCATAATGATTTTGTGGGCTGAGACTCTCGATCATCTGTTTAGGAAGTGTCCTAAGATCGATGGGTTCTGGAAGGCTCTTGGTAGGCAGGCTTGCAGTCGGGAATTTTTTGAGATTCCTTTCGCCTCCTGGATTCGGATGAATCTGCTCACTGCTGTGACTTTGATCGGAGGGATTGAGTGGGCTGGTGCTTTTGCATTGGCTCTTTGGTGGGTGTGGAGGTGGCGGAACGATCGAGTGTTCAATGGCAAAGATTGTTTGGTGGATCGAGCGCAGTTTATTATGGATAAAGCGCGTGAGTATGGTTCTGCTTTGAACCGGTTTGGTGCCCGGAAAGTCATTATCGAGAAGCAGATGGTGGATATACGTTGGGAGAAGCCGACTGCGGGGTGGGTCAAAATTAATGTTGACGGAGCGGTTGCGAAGGATGGGAGCGCCGGCGCGGGTGGTGTGTTGCGGGACGCCGAGGGTCACTGGTTGATCGGCTTCGCGCGCCACGTCGGGTGTGCAACTGTGCCGGTGGCTGAGTTGTGGGGTCTGTTTGAGGGGCTCCGATTAGCATGGGACGAAGGTTACAAGCACGTGATTGTGGAGTCGGACTCTCGGACTGCCATCACGCTCCTTCAGAAGGGAGTGGACCGTCACCACCCACTTTCTAGCCTGGTACAGCAGTGCCGGAGCTTACTGAGCCGAGACTGGGAGACCCAGTTGAGGCATGTCTTCAGGGAAGCGAACTCGGTCGCTGACTCCCTCGCGGCGCTAGCCTTTTCTTATCCTTTTGGTGTTCATAGAATCCTAATCCCGCCTTTAGAGGTGGAAGTTATTGTTGACGCGGATGCTAGGGGAAGGGCTACTCCCCGTTTAATTCCTGTGTAGCCCATGGATTCTATTTTCTTTATTGATGAGAGCAGCCTCTCACGTTTTCACACCAAAAAAAAAAAAATCCATAATGATTTTGTCTATAATCTATACATTTATATAAGGTGTGTAAAAATATACCTTATTTTTTGATATTTTGTTCCAATAGTCAAATATATATTGTTTATAAAAAAATTCAAATAAAATTAATTTAAAACAAAAATTATAAAAAATACACCAATAAAATTGTCTTATTTTTTGGAAAAAAAATTGCACATTGGGGAGGTAATGTGCTCAAATTTATATATTATATGCTCAAATGTGCACATTTGTACACCCAAAAAACAACCAATGAAGCTAAAAAATATTTAAAAAATAAATATTTAGACATTTATACACAACGATCGATACGATTCCCCCTCGTTAAACACGTTATATCATTCAGTTATAGTTTATTCTAAATTATAATAATCCTATCTCTGACCTTCACATGTATATGACGTGTACCGCAGCCCACCAGCTAGCATTTATATAATTATATATTTACCATTTCTAAACTCACTTCCCCCAAATATTCTACACGTTAATCTTCCATTCAAAAATTTCCATTCCTCAATCATCAACCTCTCTTTTGCCTTTATTATCTTTTAATTTCCATGGATTGACCCCATTATTTTAATTCACACCAATACATAAATATTTTTAATTGAATATTATATATCAACACGTTCAATTGTTTATTTGTTTTCTATCCCCGGCCGCGTCCATAATCTTGTCTATATATGCAAACCACGAACCGATCGATCGAGGTAATCTGAATCATTGACGACTTCAATTCAATTCAGTCAGCTCAACCAAATCAATTAAAATGTGTAGATTTAGTACTGCATCTTCCGCGCCTTGTTTGATCATCCTAATTTGTACGAGTCTCGCCCTCACGCTGCAATCAGCTCGCTCCGATCCTCAAGTTACTTGCTACTTCGTGTTCGGAGACTCCCTCTCCGACAACGGCAACAACAACGCCCTCCCGACTTTGGCCAGAGCCAATTACCAGCCCTATGGGGTCGACTATCCCGGCAAACAAGCCACCGGCAGGTTTAGTAACGGCCGAACCATTGTTGATGTCATATGTATGTACCTCTATTTGCTTAATTTAATCATCTACTCCATATTTGGGATTCATTCGATTTCGAGGTTAATTAATCCTTGATCAATCCATCAATCTTATGTGCAGCTGGACATCTGGGACTAGAGGAATCTGTCCCGCCCTTTGCTTCAACATCCGCCATGGATGAAGAGGACCTGCTTAAAGGCGTCAATTATGCGTCTGGATCAGCCGGTATCCGCCAAGAAACTGGACAACATTTGGTAAACATACTTATATAATATGAATTCGATTGATCGAGTATATATATAGATCTCTGTTATATTGTTACTAGTTATTCATAAAATTGAGAATATGAATTCAAACCTACCTTGTAAATAAGTAGGTGGGTTAGAGGCTACTCCGCCTGACTCTAATTGGTTGTAGATAGAATTCACTCGGCATGTGGATACCGTAATTTAACATGACCGATTGTTGCCAGGGTGTTCGGATTCCAATAGATGAGCAGCTAGCAAATCACGAAACCGTAATCTCACGAATTTCAGGCTTGATAAGGAATGATCCATCGTACCTGAGTAAATGCTTGTACACGATCAATGTCGGAAGCAACGACTACTTGAACAACTATTACGTGCCGGAGAGCTACACAACGAGCCAGAAGTACACCCCCAAAAAGTTTGCCCAAGTATTAGTCCAACAATACTCTAAACAGATACAGGTATTAATAAGATTGTGTCTTCATTGATTAATAGGTGCAATTGATCCATCGATAAGTCATGATTTCAATTGAAAATTGAATATTGATCGACAGAGACTGTATGAAATGGGAGCAAGGAAGGTGGCCGTGTTTGCATTGGGGGAGCTAGGGTTAACGCCGCAGGCAACAAGCAAGTACGGGCTTCTTCTAGCCAACAAGGTGACCGTATCATCGCAACTTTTCAACGACGAGTTGCGGAAGCTTGTAGACGAGCTCAATTCGAAGCTAAGTGACGCCAAGTTCACTTGCATCAACATGGATTTCATATATCCTACTTCGTCTATAGGTACTAATTTTGCGTCTTCTTGATCATAAAAATGTGAGACTATATAGATGATGGGCAAAACTAAAAAAAACCTCTTTTATGAATTGGTGAAGGGTTTGTGCATTTGACGGATCCGTGCTGTGAAGTGAGGTTCGATGGGCAGTGCAAAGAGGACAGCGCTCCCTGCATCCACAGAAACCACTACGTGTTCTTCGACAACTTTCACCCAACCGAAGCCATGAATAGTCGCATAGGAGGCAGGTCTTACAAGGCTGCCTTCCCCTTCGATGTTCATCCCATTGATATCCGCACACTGGTCCAGAGTTAGCTCGCTCGAGTACATGACTGCAAAATCGCGAGGTTTTGATTAATCGAGATGTGTATAGCTTCTTACATTCCCTCAACTATGCCACACATTCATGTCATATATATACATGTATTTTTTTATGAAATTGGCATGGAAATGTCTGTTTTATATTCGTGCCAAATAGTACAGGTTAAATAATACTCTCTCCGTCCCACAATAGATGTCTTTTACTATCATTGCACGCTTTTCTTAAGAAGCTAAAAACTATATAAAATATCAATATTTTATTAAATATTTTTAAATAATATCATACATATTACTAATAAGTATAGAATTATTTTAAAAAATTAATTAAAAAATGAATATTTTATATAGTTTTCAGCTCATTAAAAAGCGTACATGAATAGTCTAAATGAGGGATCTTCCTCCTTCGGTCCTGTCAAGTTTCAACAACAATGGGGGATCTTCGACATCACACGGTGGCTAGCTGGCAACAAGAGGCTCCAAGAAAACAATTTTCGAGGACGACGAGAGCACCTCTTCTTTGTTTTGGCGGTTGTAGGGGAAAAGGAGATGTCGTTTTGTTCTTCGTCGGATCGGAGACTATAGATCTCTGGTCTAGGTTAATTAAGTACAAATTGGGTATGAAAATCATGAGAATTGAGAGCTTGTTCCGTAAAGAGAGAAAGCCCTATCCCAAATCAGTCGATTCTTTATAATTTTGTTAGTTGCAATTCTAGGGTTGGATGACTCAAATTGATTATGGTTGTAGAACAATACTTGAAGATGCTATATGGGGTATTTCCTATTCGATTGGTCAAGGTGATAGTAAAGGAAGGTGATGACATCTAATTTAGTCTTATTTTAAGGTTGCATTTGCATATTAGCTTAGATCATTTCCATGCATATTTATCATCTTTTATATTTTATTTTGTTTATTTTGCATTTTCGGAGTCTACATCGGGTTTTTATTGTTTTCATGCACTTTGAAAGTGATATTGTCGAAATTCAAGAGTTGATGTGAAGGAGCGAACATGAATGGATTGGACTCGAAGAGCTAAATTGGCAATAGCTGAAGTTTCTAAACTTGGAGGTTGTTTGATGGAATTAACTTTATAATTGGGTTAAAATCATTCAATTTTCTGGGCTGAAATTGTAATTTTTATGGACATGAGAAAGGGGGGGGGGGGTGTTCTGGGTTTTGCCGCAGTGCACGACTTCGACCGACTTTAGATTAGGTTTTAGTTTTAGTTTATTTCTTTTTTGGTATTACCTTCTGGATCGAGGACGGAGATTTCTGGTTTGCATCTTATTTTAAGTATGTTTTTAATTTATTTCATTGCTATATTATGTTTAGATAAATTCTCCGCTCTAAGGTTAGGGCGAACCCGACAATGTCGCGAATTGTTTGATTTCGATGTTTGCTTGAACTTAGTCTGAATTTTATGAATTGATTTGATCCTAGTTGCTTAACCTAATTGATGTCAATCGATTAGAATCCTTTTTATATTCAAGATGCTATCGCTGCGAATTGAAATTGGATAAATAGATGAAATTCATGAACCCGAAAGGAGGATTGGTTTCATCGGAACTCTAGGATTGAACTTGAGGAATCAACAATTGTTATTGTGACATTTAAACGATTGTTGAGGACTCTTGAGGATTAATAAATTATCGTAGATTATTAGGTGTGAATCGGTTAGGCGGAACGGGACAGCGAAAGTTTAATTGATTTTCTCCTAAGGTCTATAAAGAACTTAAAGGGTCTAGATTTGATTAATTTAGACACAATTACTACAACATGCGACAGCTGAGTAGTGATGACTTTAGATAATTTAGCTTCAATTTGACATGTTAAGAAGATGAAGTTCGAGTGAATATCGGGTTGAATTCTTTGTGGCATTGTCGTGGGAATCTTTAACTCTGGAATTATTTCTCATATATATTTTCTTCATAATCTTTGCTTGTTTTTTCTTAGTTTAGTTTAAAATCAAATCCCTCTTTCTTGGCTTAGCTTATTAGTTATAGATAACAATTGATACAGATTTAATCCCCGTGATCGATACCCGTATACTACAATTGATCTCATATTCTTGCGAGGTTGGTTCAGGCTACACTATTTTTGTGTTGGTTTAGACCAACACAAGACCGGAAATAGCAGGTGGTGAGAGACTAAATGAGGTCTTCAAGGTTGTCACCAATTTTCTCTGATGGAGGTACGTTCCTAGTTTAGATCGAACGTTGTAGTTGGATAAGTTCATGTATTGTGTTTACAAATTGGAGGTGCAGAGATGGCGATGGTGGGGTTGAGTCCCATGGAACTCAAATCACTTTCGCGGTTTGGTTTCTCTCTCACCAAAGGCTAAAGCTGTGTTAATTTTTTCCTTTGTTTTTTAAATAAAATGATGTAAAAGTGGGAAAATGACATTAAAACTGAAATTTTTAAAAAGGGTAAAAGAGTAATTTCGTAACTTTAACAGCAATTTGGACGGAAAATGAAAAGGGGTGGTAATGTGATAACGGAGCTATTTTAAAGGGTGGTTTTCGATAATTATGAATATAAGGGGTGGTTCTAAGCAATGTGGTGTATTTTAAGGGTGGTTTTTGCCATTTACCCTATTTCTAAATAGTTGTCTTAGGATTGGGCTGCCCGTTCGGGCCTAATTTAATTGGAAAAATTACAGCCCAAAGCAACTGCCCAGAAGAGCCGAGAAGCTAGGGTTTATAAAATGGCATAGGGGTTCGTACGTATATATATACTGAACTTTGGGCTTTGCCCAATTGGCCCATTGTTTGGTAAACATGTGTATATAAAGGGTAAACTCCACAAACCCACCATTTAAACAGGACATATTGTTTAAAACCAACCATTAAATTCAATATTGCAGAAAACCACATTTATATACTTTTTGTTTGCCATCAACCAACCTCTTCCCATTTTGAAGATTTGGAGATTAGTCAAAGATGATCTCGAGCTAGTATTAGCGTAACCTTCACTGTATCCTAATGCAGTGAAATACTGAAATGTGTCCGAAGTTACTTGCCATTAAAACGAAATCTACTCAAAAAAGGAATTTGATCTGTAGTCGATACAATTAAATGACATTTTCAAAGAAGAAATAATTTGGTTTGCCCGCCCCTTTTGTTGGCAAGTGGCCTAAGTCAAGTGTTTCTTCCGGCTGAAAAATGATTATGCCCAAGAGTCTGGTCAAAGCATATAAGATACCAAAATAGAAGGGCTTATACCTTTTTAGCACGTTTTTTAATGAGTTAAAAACTCTATAAAATATTAAAATTTTAATTTACATAGTACTACGTATTATACATAAATGCTATGTATAAAAATTTAATATTTCGTGGAGTTTTTACCTCATTAAAAAACGTGCCAAAAAACTTATATTTTACTAGTATGGTATAAGTATAGTAGATTAAAAGGTGAATTTTAAAGGTGATATGTGAACTTGAATATCTGATCTTTATTAACCAAGCTCGTTTTGGCACCTGTAAGTGTTTTTTCCTTGAAAGCAAAAAGAACTTGTACAGTTGTGCATGACAAAAATAGGGGTGCATGTCTACTTGGTATGGCCACGGATTAGTGGAGCTCCACTCATACGTGTACGAGAAATATTATGTCTAATATGATTTTAATCTCTTGTTTTTTTTTTTTTTTGGCTTTTAAACAGATGCCAGCTTAAATACTTTGATTGCGTAGGAAAATTAAAGGGTGGTTTAAACTAATAAAACCTTCATGAATTGTTATCTGAAAGCAATAAACTCTCTTTAATTTAATGTAGCAGTTTCATATGCTTCACGTTGATTCGCAATAACACAGCCCATGTTAAATGTTAATGTTATCCCTTAAAACTCAAATTTACACGCCATCTTATCTTATTATACGTTTCGGTTTCATTACAACAAGGACGTAAACTATTGTTAAATTTCGAATTTCTTTTTTGCAACCACATTCATTCCACTTAGTTGCCAGCCTACCATGCATACCGGCCTTGTGCTAGCTAATCCTCGTACCAGACTTACTTAAAATTACAACTAACCTTTCATTTATAATTTGTAAGGATATTTTTGTAAACTAAAAACTAAAATAAGACATCTTTTGCTGAATAAAATTAAAACTATAATAAGTAAAATATATATTTCAATGCTTATTATTTGTTCGCATGTGGGCCGGTGTGGCCAACCCATATGCTATATAGTATATCCTATAAGAAACTTGGTCATACAGTACAAATGAGAATCGTGTTGTGATTATTTTATTTGTGTGATTGCGTTTATTCTGGGTTAATTTCTTACTACCAAATCTCCGCGGACTGGCTCCTTAATTAATAGAATTTTTTTTTCGAAATAGCCAAATTTCGAAAAGTTATTATCAAACTAGCCAAAGTCCCAACTGTATGAAACCGTAACCTCGTAATTAACTTTGTGTTTATTCTTTCCTTGTGATTGATCGGTTTGCTTCCTTGAACAAAATATAACCTGTAAAGCGGGAAATCTCTATTCATACTCAAATGAGGTATCATAACAGATACATCTCCCCTCGGATCCTACTCGCATTTCGACCGAATAGGTTCAAATCCAAAAATTTATATACCATTATATATAAACTTATAATTTTAATTATAATATTTTGGTTGTTTTAGAAGACGCCAAACCAAGGTGGGATGCTATTCCCTCACCATAAGCCACTCGACATGTGATATATTATGGTTAATTGAAGATGAGATGATGGAAGAGGCTCCATCCAATTAAAACTGTCCGCAATCTATCCAATTATTTGCATTTCTTGAGCACACCAAATTTAATATCCATCACCTGGCCTTCTTATTTCATCAAAAAAATTAAATAGTTAGAGACCAAAATACAGTTTTGAAAACATACCATTCCCCCCTCATTAAACACGTTATATCATCATTCACTTATATTTTATTCTAATTAATAGGGGTGGGTATAAATTCCGCAAATCTCGGTCCCGTCTCGATCCCGGTGGGATTGAAGAAATATGTGTTTAAGCTACCATGGGAACCATGGAATCCATGGAAGCTCCGTAGAAACGAAAAAGAGAGAGGAAGAAGAGGGAAATTGAATGAATTTCTGTGTGTGTAACAGATTGTCGATTACAGGCCTTTATAGTGGGCTATACATCTTGTGGGCTTAGTTACAGATTGTACAGCAAGACGTGTGTGCCAGGTCTGTGCACTTATTGCTGTAGCAGCTATGGAACTATCTTTGACATGAGAAACCACCACCTCAGTGACACGAGCATCCAGGAAGTAAAGGCCTCTGCTACATCTTCCAATTGTGAGAGGTCTCTTGCCCTGAGTATTCTGCATCAAACACATTGTAGGAGTAAACAAAACAGATCTCCCTGTGTCATTGATAAGTTTCCCAATGGAGAGCAGGTTGCACTTGAAATATGGAACAAACAGGACGTCTTTCAAGTGCAAACCATCAGCCAATTTGATGTTACCCATGGTGTCAACAGTCAAGGAAGCACCAGTAGGTAATGTGACAACAAATGGCTTTTGAATAGGAACACGAGTTGAGAACAATGAGATGTCTGTACACATATGGCTATTGGCTCCTGTGTCCAATATCCAATTGTGTGATGAACATCCATTGAAGGCCATACCTGCAAAGCCAACAAACTCAGTGCTAGCACCTGTCACCACATCTCTGTTACGCTGATCTAAGACCTTCAGCATGTCTAGAAGTTGGGCATACTGAGCATGTGTAAGCTCCGGGACCACATTTCCACCAGATCCATTTGTAACTTGAGCAACAACCTTCTTTCCTTTGGCATTTTTCTTGGGAAAACCATGAATAAAGAAACACTTATCTATTTCATGGTTTGTTTTCTTGCAACGAGTGCAGAAAAGATTGGATTTCTTAGTCTGAGCTTGAACGTCCCCTTTCTTGGCTTCGACATTGAATGAGGAAGTCAAATCAGCATTGATACGGGAAGAATTCTTGTAGTCCTGCTGTGTTTCTTCCTGAGAAATCAAGGAATAAGCAGTCCCTACAGTAGGGAGAGGTTGCATCATCAAAACTGATCCCCTAGCAGGGATGTAATTCTCGTTGAGACCTAGCAAAAATTGCATCAACTTCTGTTCCTCTTGGAACTTAGCATTGTCAGATCTAGAGCCACATGAGCAAGGACATGAACACGATTGCCCTTTCCTGAAGTTGTCATACTCCTCCCACAAGGATTTGAGCTTATTGAAGTAAGCAGAGATGGTGGCCGTACCTTGTGTGAAGGAGCTGAGCTCCCTCTGCAGCGAGAATAGGCGAGCTCCATTGACTTGGCCATAGCGTAGCTCAAGATCGTCCCAGATCTCCTTTGCTTGGTTCATATACATCACGCTGCTACGAATTTCCGAATCCAGGCCATTCAGAAGCCAGGCAATCACCATGTCGTTACATCTATCCTAGATCTCAGCTCGCTCATCATCGTCGACAGGTCTCGGAAGCAGGCCATTGACGAATCGGAGTTTATTTTTCACGCTTAAAGTGATTTTAGCAGATTGCTTCCATTTGGCAAAATTTCTGTCATCGAACGTCACAGCAACAATGGAGAGTCCGGGATGATCGCTTGCGTGAAGGAACAACGGATCTGTGTTGTCGATCACAAGCTTGGTACCAGCTACAACTTCTGTTGCCATGAGGTCGTGAGAAATTGGTTTCAGTGGAAGACGAGTGCGTTTTGTGTGAGAAAAGGAGCGGAAAACAAATGAAAAGCAGTGTACTGCTCTGATACCATGAAGAAATATGTGTTTAAGCTACCATGGGAACCATAGAATCCATGGAAGCTCTGTAGAAACGAAAAAGAGAGAGGAAGAAGAGGAAAATTGAATGAATTTCTGTGTGTGTAACAGATTGTCGATTACAGGCCTTTATAGTGGGCTATACATCTTGTGGGCTTAGTTACAGATTGTACAACAATCAGTTAGGCCCAATCTACGGTTGTAACAAACATAACAACCCAATTCCCACAGGGATTTCAAAAAAAATTAGTGAATCCTGTCCCGGTCCCATCCCGTAAAAATTACGTGTTACGGCCGGGACGCGGATGACCCGTCTCAATCTCGCAAATCCCGTCTCATCCCGTATATATAATAATAATATAAATTATGTTATACATACTGTAATATATATAATCTATATATAGATTACATACACTACTAATGCTAATGCTACTTTGTGTGTATATGCACATGAATATTCTACCCATGCTACTGCATAATGCTGCTGTGTGTATATATGTACATGAATATTATATGGGTATGTGTATATATATGAAAATCCGTAAAATATAATTTTTTTCGGAATTTTCGCCAAATACCTCTAAGGTTAAGGCTAATTCACGTGGTGTACAAAAGTTTGACATATTTCGCCAGATGCCCCTGAGGTTTCCATTTTTTTCGCCAAATACCCCTGAGATTTCTATTTTTTCGCCAAATGCCCCTCTGTCGAATTTGTTTACGTTTTTTATTGAAAATTAGTACAATTCCTGCACCATGACGCATATTTTTCTTTTTAGACATTACAAAAAAAAATTTCTAAGTATAAAAAATTACTATGATAAATTTAAATAAAATATTCTCAAGCGTTAACATAAAATACAAAAAAAAAATAGATTTGATAATTAAGTAAAAAATAATAAAAATATTTATGAAAAATGTGTAAGAATTACACGAGTTTAAGATTTAAGTAAAATATGTTGATTGAGTTAAAATCCTAAAATAAATTTGGTTATAAAACCTAATAAAAAATGCTTATTAATTAGTATTTAGATATAACTAGATTGATTAAAGAAACGTGTACAAATTTCTTTAGTTTAATTTTTTTTTTCAAGATTCAGTTGATTGGAAGGAAATTGTGAAATTAAAATGATTATGTCATCTAAGCAATAATATTTCTCATTTAACAATTAGAATAGATAAATCTCATTGGTTAAAAAAATGTTTAAAAATTTTATTATTTGAAAATTTATGTAGATTGGGTTGATTGTGTGAAATTCCAAAAATTAAGATTATTATATTAAAAAAAATAGTTTTCATTATACACCCACAAAGAGAACAAAGAGAGAGATTAGTTGCTTTGGAAAAAAAAAAGAATTCGTATATTTGGAACTATGTATTTTTTTTATAAAAAAAAAATTTGAATTAATCTCATTGTTTAAACAAATAGCATGAAATGATATTGTGTAATTAATACATAATGAAATAATATTGTATAATTAATTTTAACTTTATCAAAAAAAAAAGGGAATTAATTCCATTGGTTAAAAAATGTAATATGAAATGGTATTGTGTAAATGATATTAGATAATTTAATTACCATAATTAAATAATATTGTGCAAATAATACCTTACAAAAATAATAATGAAATAATATTTTATTTTTATTTTCAATAAAAAAATGTTAACAAATTCAACAGAGGGGCATTTGGCGAAAAAATGAAAACCTCAGGGGTATTTGGAGAAAAAAATGGAAACCTCGGGGGCATCTGGCAAAATATGTCAAACTTTTGTACACCACGCGAATTAGCCTTAACCTCAGGGGTATTTGGCGAAAATTCCGAATTTTTTTTGATAGATTTATGTGTTACGTCTTTGAAAATCGTAAAATATACAATAAATTTTTACCTTTTATAATATTTTTTATTCGAGAAACAAGGTCCGTCCCGTCCCGGTTCCACCCCACAAAAATTATACGGTCCGTCCCGTCCCATCACGCGCCCACGGCCCACCCCTACTAAATAATAATAGTCCTATCTCTGACCTTCACATGTATATGACGTGTACCGCAGCCCACCGGCTACCATCTACAGTATATAATTATATTTACCATTTCTAACCTCACTTCCCCCAAATATTCTACACGTTAACCTTGCATTCAAAATTTCCAATTCCTCAATCATTAACCTCTCTTTTTCCTTAATCTTTTTCCATGGATTGACCCCATTATTTTAAGAAAAAAATTGTAAAACAGGCACTTTTTTTGGACAAATTGGTGAAATGTCCACCTTTTTGGATAAATTAGCAAAATGTCCGCTATATATACTAATTATCAACTTTTTTTTTATCCGATAGTTTCCCATCGTCTCTCCAAACTCTCTCTCCGCTCCCGATTGAAGGCGATGGAGGTCTCGATCTCTCCGACGCCGAAGCTGCTGTCTTGTGGCGAGCGAGCGAGGGAGGGAGGGAGCGAGCGCCGGATCCGAGATCTCCTCCAGCGAGCGAGCGAGGCTGAGCGAGAGCAACGGAGCGGGAGCATCGCCGAATTTGAAACCTCCAGATCTCGCCAGATCTCGGATCTCCTCATCATCGATCTGATTGCAATCAGATATGATTTCCATGGCTTCCTCTGTTGATTGCAATCGGATCTCGGATCCATGGCTTCCTCTGTTGATTGCAATCAGATCTCATCATCGATCTGATTTCCGTCGGCGGGATGAACATCTAGATATCGCACCAGATCTCACACTAGCACTGGCAAAATCGAAGAGGAGGAATCGAAGAGGAAGAATCCCGTCGATCGCTCGGAATTCTCTGATTGTGGATTTCTGCCTTTCAGTTCCCGGAGTTCGCTTGAAGAATCGGAGGTATGTCTCTTTCACTATTAATTTGGAAATTTGTGAAATCAAAATTGATAAATTGATAATTTGTTTACTGTCAAAATTGATAATGTGCAGAGAATTCTGATTTTTGAGCTTGGAGGTGGTGTATTGGTTTCCCATCCATTTTTTTCAATCATGAAACATCAAATCACGTTCCTGATTAACTTGTATGCTGAAAAATCTGATTTCTATATTCTGAAAAATCTGATTTTTGTATAATTTGCTGAATCTTTAACTTTAATCTGTACATTCTATATTCTGATTTCTCTATATTCTGATTTCTGTATAATTTGTTGAATCTGAAAAATATGTAATCTGTATGCTGCTGAAAAATCTGTAATTTGTATGCTGCTGAAAAATCTGTATGATTTCTGTATATTCTGATTTTTGTATGATATCTGCTGAAAAATCTGTATGCTCTTGAATTTGTCTGATTTCTGTTATTGTCATTATGGAGTTAATTGAACAAATCTACTTTCAAGTGAAGGTGATAAATTGTTGTGTGTTTCTGTCGCAATCGGCGTTCAGATGCAATTGCAATCGCCGGAGTTCGAGCGAGCAGCCGTAGCTGTGTGTTGCCGTTGATAGCAAGTCCGGCTGCAATTCATTTAGGTGATTTATTTTTCAGATTTGGGATCAATTGTTGTACGTGTGAGCTTGTTGTTGATCTAGTGAGCATTTGCTTGATTGAGATTTTGGATCAATTGCACAAAGTTTTTTGGTTATCACTTTCCATGGTTTATAGACTTTAGTATGGAGCACAACAGTCTATAAAGCAAATGCATTGTAATCTAGTTCAATTGAATAAGCCCCTTTTTTATGTGTTTACTGTCATAAACTCATAATCTATCTAAATCCTTGTCAATTGAAATACTAAAATAAATTAATAATTGTCCGAAGAAGATTATCCTCATACCAACTATCTTTTGCTATGTCAATTCTTTAATATGAATTTGATGTTTCCAACACATGCACACCACTTGATTGTTCAGTGACTTGGATTCGATGCGCAACCTGTTTCAGTTGGATCAACAAGTCCATCTTTTGATTCATGTTACTAGCTGCATATAATCTTTGTTGCTGTAATTATTGTTGTTCATTCTAGTTCCTTGTTGCTGACAGTAGATAAATTTTGATGTGTTTATACGTGTCTTGTTGAATTTTGGGTAATATGGCCTATCAATTGTTTTTATTTTAATTTCTTTTATCAAAAGCTTCTGAAATTTTTACACTTGTGCAATTATAAAATACAGTTGTGCAATTATAAAATACAGTTGTGCAACTCTAAACTAAAGTTGTGCAACTCTAAAATACAGTTGTGCAACTAAAGCCTATTAGCTCAAAATGGTAGAGCAATGTGCATACGCACAATGATGCGGCTTCAAATCCCGCATAGGCTATTTATGCTTGTTTTTTTTTTTTTGCTTTCCTTTCCAATTGAGAACAAGTGGAAATTGATCATGAAGGGATTGTGAGAGCTTTGGTAAACCGATATTTAGGTGGTAGTAACTCCAACACTATTTTGTAGATGGGGTGAAAAGGGGGATAAAGAACTTCCTAATCAAATATAGACAAAACCAAAATCTAGACCAAAAGAAAAGAAAAGATGATGCACACAATAATTCAAAGGAAGAAATAAACAAATATAGCACTAGCAATTAGTGTTGACACTGATATTAGTTACAATTAGTGCCGACACTGATATTAGTTACAATTATTGCCGACACTGATATTAGTTACAATTAGTGGTGAAAATTTGCTCAACATGTTGGAAATACCATGTTGAGAAGCAATACCATGTTGTTTCTCAACATGGTATTGTTTTTTAAGTAAACAATAATGATAAAATCTAAAATTTGATGAGTAGCGATGATAGAATTGTACTGACATATAAAAAAGAATACACAAACTTGTCTTATTATATTATAAAACCTAAAATATTATTTTATAATATTGAATTAATGTTTAATATGGAACATAAATGTCTAAGATATAATCTATCCTAGTAGTACTTTTAAATAGTACCGATGACAGAATTGTGCTGACAGCCTTATTTTGAATGCTTTATCCTTCTCTTGAACTCTCTTATTGAAATCTTTCTATTGCAGGGTGGTCTTCCTGCTCTCGAAAGCCAGTAGGCGGTCCCTCTGTCGAGCAAAGAAGAAATCCAATTACACAATTGGAAATCAAGGCAAATGAAGAAAAGGAACGAACTAAAATAGGGATGTCGGACATACTAATAAGCTATCAAATATGAATTTCAGTTTCAAAGACCAAACAGAATTAACTTGCCTCTGCACAGAGAAAGAAATAACAATGATGACAACATTAACAGTTCAAATACAAGAATAGTGAATATGCAAATACAAGATGGAAGTGTGCAAATACAAGAAGAGAAAATTTGTGCCAAAGGCACAAATTTTCAGGCTCCTTGAAGAATCCACAGGCAAAGTTCAAAATTGCTAAGCAATGCCCCATCTCCTTGAAGTGTGCAAATACGCTGCTTGAAGAATCGCTCAGCAGAAGTAAAGATCGAAACCTCGACTCATAAAAATTGATCAACAGTGATCCTGCAAGCAAAGAAGCAAATTCGGCAAAAGGAAACACCGGCTCGTAAAAATACAGTCACTAGGCCTATTGGGGCATTTCATCAAACAGGTTATGTGCAAAACATAAAACAACATATCAATCACAAGTATAAAACAACAACGACAAGATTTCAGATTTCGTTCAGCAATTGCAGCCATCACAAATAAAATTGAGCTCCTTATCAATCGATCGAAGATCGATTGATAAGTAAAACAGCCGGAAGCAAAACATGGGGGATTGGTGGAAATTTGCTCAACATGATCTTATTTTTGCTCAATAATAGATTATTTTTGCACAACAATCGAGACTTGTGAAATTGTTCTCAACATAATTTTATTTTCTCTCAATATGTTTTCATACTTTCTCAATAGATTATTGCACAACATGCTCTTACTTTTGTTCAACAATTCTTTATTTTTGCACAACAATCGAGGCTTGTGAAATTGTGTCTCCACATAATCTTATTTTTTGTAAATATAATTTTATACTTTTTTAATAGATTATTGCACAATACGGTCTTATTTTTGCTCATCAATAAAGTAAAATTGAACAACATGGGGGATTGGTGAAGTTTTGCTCAAGATCATCTTATTTTTGCTCAACAATAGGTTATTTTTGCACAACAATCGAGACTTGTGAATTTGTTCTCAATATGATTTTATTTTCTCTCAATATAATTTCATACTTTCTCAATAAATTATTGCACAACATACTCTTATTTTTGCTCATTAATACTTTATTTTTTGCACAACATTCGAGACTTGTGAAATTGTGTCTCAACATGATCTTACTTTTTGTAAATATAATTTTATACTTTTTTAATAGATTATTGCACAACATGATCTTATTTTTGCTCATCAATAAACAATAATTGCACAACATGGGGAGATTGGTGAAATTTTGCTCAACATCATCTTATTTTTGCTCAACTATAGGTTATTTTTGCACAACAATCGAGACTTGTAAATTTGTTCTCAACATGATCTTATTTTCTCTCAATATAATTTCATTCTTTCTCAATAAATTATTGCACAATATGCTCTTATTTTTGCTCATCAATACTTTATTTTTGCACAACTAGTGGTGAAAATTAGTGCTGACACTGATATTAGTTATAATTAGTCCTTACAGTGATATTAGTTACAATTAGTGGTGAAAAATTGCTCAACATGTTGAGAAATACCATGTTGAGAATACCATGTTGAGAAGCACTGAAGCAATACCATGTTGTTTCTTAACATGGTATTGTTTTTTTAAGTAAACAATAATGATAAAATCTAAAATTTGATGAGTACCGATGACAGAATTGTGCTGACATATAAAAAAGAATACACAAACTTGTCTTATTACATGATAAAACCTAAAATATTATTCTATAATATTGAATTAATGTTTAATATGGAACATAAATGTCTAAGATATAATCTTTCCTAGTAGTACTTTTGTATAGTATCGATGACAGAATTGTGCTGACAACCTTATTTTGAATGCTTTATCCTTCTCTTGAACTCTCCTATTGAAATCTTTCTATTGCAGGGTGGTCTTCCTGCTCTCGAAAATCCGTAGGCGGTCCCTCTGTTGAGCAAAGAAGAAATCCAATTACACCATTGGAAATCAAGGCAAATGAAGAAAAGGAATGAACTAAAATAGGGATGTCAGGCATACTAATAAGCTATCAAATATGAATTTCAGTTTCAAATACCAAACAGAATTAACCTGCCTCTGCACAGAGAAGGAAATAACAGTGATGACAACATCAATAGTTCAAATACAAGAATAGTGAATATGCAAATACAAGATGGAAGTGTGCAAATACAAGAAGAGAAAATTTGTGCCGAAGGCACAAATTTTCAGGCTCCTTGAAGAATCCACAGGCAAAGGCACAAATTTGTGCCGAAGGCACATGATCATTAAATCAACTAGATGAATTGAATACACCATTTATGAACACAATCCTACAAAATTTTCACCTCCAGTGCAAATTTTCTATGATTCAAGTGCAGTGATGACATGAGCAATGAAAGTGTAATAAGGAATGGGTACTTCATTATATTGTCAAATGCAATAATGGATGCAACAGTGAGGATTGCATATCATTAAATCAACTAAATGAATAGAATACACCAGTTATGAACACAATCCTACAAAATTTGCACATCCGATGCAAATTTTCTATGATTCAAGTGCAGTGATGACATGAGCAATCAACTATATGAATAAAATACACCAGTTATAAACACAATCTATCAAAATTTGCACCTCCGGTGCAAATTTTCTATGATTCAAATGCAGTGTTGACATGGAGCAATCAAAGTGTAATAAGGAATGTGGAGTTCATTTTATTGTCAAATACAATAATGGATGCAACAATGAGGAATGCATATCATTAAATCAACTAGATCAATAGTGTAAGCACATTATTCGGGATGTATTTGATCTAGATATAGCAATGTTACATTTAAAGTGCAAGCACATTATTCGAATGAGCGTAAAGAAGCATGGATTCAAAAGGAGACTTCAAAATCTCATCCAATACATCAAAAATGAAATAAAATTTACCAATGTAACATATTAACGAGCATACATAAGCATAAACAAGCACATATTCGATTGGAGACTTGAAAATCACACACATATAGCAAAAAATGATCATAATCAGTAACTGATGCTTCAAAAATCAATCAAAATTTGCGCCAAATGCGCAAATTTTGAGGCATTCCATAGCAGTAATCACTTGATTCGATTGTATTTGATAGAGATATAGCATAAATAAGCATAAACAAGCACATATTCGATTGGAGACTTGAAAATTACACACATATAGCAAAAAATGATCATAATTAGTAATTGATGCTTCAAAAATCAATCAAAATTTGAGCCAAAGGCGCAAATTTTGAGGCCTTCCATAACAGTAATCACTTGATTCGACTGTATTTCATAGAGATATAGCATAAATAAGCATAAACAAGCACATATTCGATTGCAGACTTGAAAATCACACACATATAGCAAAAAACGATCAAAATCAGTAATTGATGCTTAAAATACAGGTTATGTGCAAAACATAAAACAACATATTAATCACAAACATAAAACAACAAGGACAAGATTTTAGATTTCATTCAGCAATTGCAGCCATAAAAAACAAAATCGAGTTCCTTATTAATCGATCTTCGATCGATTGATAAGGAAAACAGTCGGAAGCAAAGATCGATCAGTCGGAAGCAAAATCAGCAAAATTAGCAACGAATCACTGGATTCCATTGCAGTAATCACGAGAGACTTCAAAATCACTGGAACAAGTACATATTCAATTTCCATTGCTATGAAATCACAGCCTGAATAATCACACAGGCAAATTGATGTTAACAGCAAGTGTAACAGGACACAACATACCTAAGCCTCGATTCGACATACAGGACAACTATTATTCCTCCGATACTCGTCGATTAGGGCTTGGGATTGCCTTCGAAACCTCGATTCGAGACATAAGGCAACAACAACGTGTATTGGAGATATGGTGCACCTTCTTCAGAGATACGTTGCAAAGGACACGAGGAGGAGCGATCTTCATCCATCCGACAACGTGTCTGGGAGCCACAAGGCGTCGCGGGAGGATGAGTGTCATGGAGATCACTACGATGAGGATGAGCGTCGACGAGGTGCATATTCGTCGGAGATGAGACGTTTGAGAGATTAATTGATAAGGAAATTCATCGATCGAAGATCGATTTCCCACCTCCAGCGTTAGAGACAGAAGAGATCGAGAGAGAGAGACAAGAGAGAGGTCCGGGGAGAGAGGAGAGAGAATTAGGACGGGAGAGAGCGTACAAAATTGTTTATATTTAGGACATTTCACAAATTTATCCCAAAACGTGGACATTTCACCAATTAATCCATATTTTGTGGCTATTTCGCAAATTGCCCCTTATTTTAATTCACACCAATACATAGATAAATATTTTTAATTGAATATTATATAAACATGTTCAATTGTTTATTTGCTGCAATCCCCGGCCGCGTCCATAATCTTTGTCTATATATGCAAACCACGAACCGATCGATCGGGATAATCTCCATCATTCACGACTTCAATTCGATTCAATCAGCAAAACCAAATCAATTAAAATGTCTATATTTACTGAATCTTCCGCTCCTTGTTTGATCATCCTAATTACGAGTCTTGCCCTCACGCTGCCGCAATCAGCTCGCTCCGATCCTCAAGTTCCTTGCTACTTCGTCTTCGGAGATTCCCTCTCCGACAACGGCAACAACAACGACCTCCAGACCTCGGCCAGAGTCAATTACCAGCCCTATGGGGTCGACTATCCCGGCAAACAAGCCACCGGCAGGTTTAGTAACGGCCGAAACATTGTTGACGTCATATGTATGTACCTCTATTTGCTTAATTTAATCATGTATTTGGGATTCATTCGTGGTTAATTAATCCTGATCATCAATCAATCAATCTTATGTGCAGCTGGACATCTGGGACTAGAGGAATCCGTCCCGCCCTTTGCTTCAACATCCGTCATGGATGAAGAGGACCTGCTTAAAGGTGTCAACTACGCGTCTGGATCAGCCGGTATTCGCCAAGAAACTGGACAACATTTGGTAAACAGACTTATATGATCGATCGAATTCGATTTATAGATCTCTTTTATATTGTTAACAATTCATAAAATGAAATCCAAGCCTTTGTATGTAAGTAGATGAGCTATTCCTCCCGGCGTCAATTAGTTTTAAGATAGAAACCACTCAGCTAGATTAGTGTATGTGCGCTTGGGCGTATAACCACACGTCGTATGATCCACCGTAATTTAACATGACAAATTGTACGTTGCAGGGTGTTCGGATTCCAGTAGATGAGCAGCTAGCAAATCACGAAACCGTCATCTCACGAATTTCAGGCTTGATAAGAAATGATCCATCATACCTGAGTAAATGCTTGTACACGATCAATGTCGGAAGCAACGACTACTTGAACAACTATTACGTGCCGGAGAGCTACACAACAAGCCAGAAGTACACCCCTAAAATGTTTTCCCAAGTATTAGTCCAACAATACTCTCAACAGATACAGGTATTAATATGATTGTTTTTTTAATTGATCGATAAGTCATGATTTAAGCAATTAGTAATAGGTAATTGAAAATTGAATTTGACAGAGATTGTATGAAATGGGAGCAAGGAAGGTGGCCGTGTTTGCATTGGGGGAGCTAGGGCTAACTCCGCAGGCAATAAGCAAGTACGGCCCTCTTCTATCCAATAAAGTGACCGTATCATCGGAGCTTTTCAACAACGAGTTGCGGAAGCTTGTAGACGATCTCAATTCGAAGCTAAGTGATGCTAAGTTCACTTGCATCAACATGGATTTCATATATCCTACTTCGTCTATAGGTACTAATTTTGCGTCTTCTTGATCATAAAAATGTGAGACTATATAGATGATGGGCAAAACTAAAAAAACTTCTTTTATGAATTGGTGAAGGGTTTGTGCATTTGACGGATCCATGCTGTGAAGTGAGGTCTGATGGGCAGTGCAAAGAGGACAGTGCTCCCTGCATCCATAGAAACCACTACGTGTTCTTCGACAACTTCCACCCAACCGAAGCCATGAATAGCCGTATAGGAGGCAGGTCTTATAAGGCTGCCTTCCCCTTCGACGTTCATCCCATTGATATCCGTACACTGGTTCAGACATAGCTCGCTCGAGTACATGGATATATGCCCTGCAAAATCGCGAGGTTTTGATTAATCGAGATGTGTATAGCTTCTTACATTCCCTCAATGCCATACATTCATTTCATTTACATATGTATTTTTATGAAATCGGCATGGAAATGTCTGTTTTATATTCGTGCCAAATGGTACAAATTAAATAATACAGTATAAGTGATGTGTTGTTAATCATTTCAGGGTTGATTTTGTATGTATGGGAGGCAATTTTTTCTTGTCTCAATCGATGGTTTCTTTTCATCACCCATAATGATGATTCGTATTTCTAAGGGTAAACTTCAAAAAACCACCCCTAAATACGCCACATTGCTCTAAACCACCCCGCTTATATTCAAAAGTGCAGAAAACTATCCACTAAACACAAATTGTTAACAAAAAGTCACCCATTACCTTAACTCCGTTTATTTTCTGTTAAAATCCCTGAAGTTACAATTTCACCCCTAGACTTTCTGTTTAAAATATATTTTTAGGGGTTTAATTGACTGAATTATATTATATATATACTGTATTTATTTTTAAAAATATTGTAAAAGGTGCTTCGTTAAAAAAAACTTCATTACATAAAATATCATTTGTAAAAAAATAATTAAATCAAATAATTTTGATCAATAAATACAATAAAAGGTTTTGTTAAAAAAAAATATTTTTTTAGGAGAAAAACTCTAATAATAAAGGTAGAGGGATATAATGGTAATCTAATACAGTATAATTTTATCAACTACTTAACATCTCTACCACCGTTGATACTACTTGTGTTAATGGAAAAGGAAATAGCAATGGCCAATGGGTTGGATCGTGGGCCGTTCCAAAATGGGCTTTCCGTCTTGACTGGCCCATTACTTTAGTTTGGTGTGTGTGGCCCATTAATAAGTGATACAGATTGCCTCTTAAGGATCTAATATAAATCATCTGTTCGGACTTCGGAAGGTTGGTTTTGAAGGAAAATCGGACGGCAACCGACTCTTTTTTTTATTCACAAATAACTTTTTAATTTTATTTTCATGATAATGAATGAAGATGCAGATGTGTTCATTGCACCCACGATCGCAGAACTGCAGGTATTAATAATATTTCTTCCAGTTGGTTTACAGGGTAATGGGTTATTATTCTAAAAGCTGTCCAAACTAATTTCATTGACTAGATCGAAATCAATCCATCTCTACACAAGAAACAACAACTGCTCAACCTGTACCAAAGACCAAAACCAAACTTGGCTTTGACATTACAAAAGTAAACGCAACACCATCGATGGTTGATGCATCGGCTGCTGCCGGTGCTGCCAAGTGGATCGGAGCAACCCTCATTGCAGAGGCCGTCTATCTTTATGGCGCTGAAGACGATATCCTCAGCCTTCAAGAGGACTTGAAATGCATGGAACTATTCCTACAAGATGTAGATGCAAATCCCCAACTGACACATCAAGATGGACAACTGCGCAATTTCGTTCAGCACATTCGACAGTTGGTCTTTCGTGCTGAGGATGTCACCGATTCCTATATTGTTGATGTTAAGACCAAGATTAATAGGAAGAGCTGCTTCTTGAAGTGTGCGTGCCTTACTGCTCATTCCTACCCGGTCCACGTGTTGATTATGGAGATAGAGGCCATCCAACAAGATATACAAAACGCCAAGCAGAGATTTGATACATTCGAAATCGTACCGAAAATTCTGGGGAATACGGGATCAAGTAGCTCCTCACGATCACGACCACTACCCCTTGCAGAAAACTACATCCACCTGGATGATGATACTGTTGTGGGGATAGATGCCGACATTAGCCGTCTCGCAAAGCGTCTTGTTGATCTAGAAGATGATTTCAGAGTCCTTAACAAGTGCGGAATTATGGTAAAGCAATAAGTAAAGAACGCAACGAATTGTTAACGAGGTTCGGCACGAACTTGGCCTACGTCCCCGCCTAGGGTTCTTCCACAACCCTAGGATTCAACCGGCTTTATTGATTCACAAGACTTAGGATCCTAATAGCTCACCGAGAAGCCTCTCTCCAATACAATTGCAATATAGTCAACTCACGTTCCCTTGGAGTTCTAGACCAATCTAGAAGAGCCCCACCTCTCTCATCTATCTAGTACAATCCTCTTACACTTCGTGAATCAATCGCCTAGTGTCCACTTCCCGAGTTACAAACTCTCGAGTATAACACTCACTCGAAATATATCCTATAAGCTCACTGTGTAACTCTCAAATGCTTTGAAACAAAATAAATGACTCTTAAGAACAAGCAGAGAGAACACGTTGAAGAGAGATCGTAAACTTGAGGGCTGAGTGTGCAATGATATTTGTAAGTGTCCGTTAGTCCTCTCTCTCTTCTTCATCTCCTTTTATACTTGATCAAATCGGCGCCATTTGAAGGAAGAATTTTTGCCCAACGGCTACTTCAGATCATGGCCAAGGAAGGATCTTCGCAATCTTCTAAAGAGGGAAACTGCGAAGCCATAATCCAACCGATTTGATTCTTCATATTCTTCATCTTTAAGGAAGGAGATATCTCGAAATCTTTGCTGTATGGTTAGCATATAATATATATAATAATATTTCAAAAACCATACATAAGTAATATATATAAATAAAATACATATAATACAGGTTTTGAATTTCATCAACACAGTTGTAGTTTCAAGACCTTTGACACAAGCTGTGTGTCAAAGCCTTTGAAACCGTTTCCGATTTTCATCAAAGGAGTGGAGTTATCACAACTTAACCACTCTATGGGTGGACAAGTGATGTTGACTCATCCAAGTGTCTAGGACCTCATTTAGCAATTGGGTAGATTTATCGGCCGAAATTTTCCTAATCCACATGATGCATCCCCAACCCCAAGTGAAGAAATATTGCTATTTTGTGTTTTCTGCATATATTTATTTATTTTAAGAAAACTATTTTTTTAAATATTGTTTTTTCAAATCATCAATGATAAAATTATTATAAATTTTTTTAACAAAATTTATCAATAATTTTAACTTATAATAATTTCGTATGATAGATTTGAAGATGATTAGATTTCCATGAGAGGAAATCAAGAACTCAAGGAGAAATGCTATGAATTGATTGAAGCACCGAGAGAGTTTGTTACAAACTTAACCAACTGAATTACAAAGCTCTGAAGAAGAGCTGCGTTTTTAAAAAAAATTATCAATAATTTTAACTATCAAACGACGCCGTATAACCCCAATTTAGCCTTATTTACACTAAATGTCATATATATTTTATATATGCTCACAAGATTATTTGAACTCCCCCATCTCCACTCAACTCAACCCCTGATGATCGACATGTTAATGCTGTTATATGTTCGCATACAGGTCAACACGCGGGCAACTCAGAAGCCACTCGACATGCGATATTTGTGAGCTCCATCCATTTAAAACCGTTGGGAAATTTAATACCACGTGGCCTTTTTCTTATAAAAATAAAGGAACCAAAAAAAAGGTAGACCGAAAAACAGTAAATGTCCCACAAACTCTACTTAAAGTGGAGGCTGTACTCTGTAGCCATGTTTCAGGGACCCAAACCAGTTATAGATTTTATTTTTTTTAGGACGAGGAACATTATTTGATGTCAGAATTTTGACCTTGGAAAAGGGGTAGAGGTGGGCAGTTATAGACTTATGGATTTGAATACTCAAAAAAATGATATAGAAGAGATTGCCTGCTATTTTGAAGGTCCCAAAATGCTGGAAATTAAATGACAGTAATTGACATCTTACATTGTTTAGCGGACGTTTTGGACTTTCATTAAGGTTCATTATCCAATTGGAAAATGTAGTGTGACATATGAGGTTGCATATTGTTAGAGATCAACGCCTACAATCCAGGGCAATTTGGTTGTGATAGTATTTACTTAATTAATCAAAGTAAGTGGAGGATTTGTCTCCACTACTCTCGTCATTTTCTCATATTAGTTAGTTGTATTTTGTATTTAAATATCAACTCAATTAATGAGAAGTATTATCAATCTGTTAAACAAAATCTCTTATCCTTATTCTCTACATGGTATCAGGTTTTGATCCAAATCTGTGAATCTCTCTTCCTCCTACTGTCCTACTCTAGCCTCCTTTCAATGTCTACTCCATCCAACATGCTTGCCAATTCGGCCGAGCCTTCTAAACCCTTCATCATCGTCCACTTCATAAATATCCAAAAATTAAACACAACTAATTACATAACCTGGCGTAAGCAGGTTCAATCCACTCTTGTTGGCCATGGCCTCCTCCCCTATGTTGATGGCTCTTCCCCTGCGCCGTCTCCTAAAATTGATCCATCTGATCAACCCAATCCAGCCTACACCACATGGGTTCGCCAAGACCAGTTACTCTTTGGCTCCCTCGTCGGTACCCTTTCGACGGAAGTGGCCCCTTTGGTTACTCCTGCGGAGACCTCTCGACAGGCATGGAATATCCTGGAGCAAACATTCGCCAAACCCTCTCGAGCCCATATTCATCTCCTCAAGGAGAAAATGAATTCCCGAACTAAAGGTACAAAGTCGATCACCGCCTACATTCATGAGGTCACGGGGGTAGCCGATGTGCTTGCATCCTTAGGCAAACCACAAGATCCCGAGGATGTGATCGATGCTATCCTCAAAGGCCTCGATTCTGCTTATCAGTCTGTTGTGGACAGTATCTATGCCCGCGATACCACCATCACCATTCCTGAACTTCATGAGAAGCTACTCACCAAGGAAAACCTCCTCCGCCGGGCATCGTCCTCTACCTCCACTCCTGATCCAACTACTGCAATGTCAATGCAGTACAGACCTTCCAAACCAAAGCCCAAGTCCTCTGCTCCTCTTCTTCCACTACCGCAGAGCAACCCAACGGCTCCTCCCTCTCAACGCCCTCCGTTCAAACCATTCCAAGGTAAGTGTCAATGGTGCAGGGAACAGGGTCATGTCGTCTCCTACTGTCCGGTCTTCCGCAGTCAGGTACCCTCTATCCGCCCTCCCACCTTCCGCCCTTCGTTTCCATCCCAACATGTCCAGCCGCAAGCTCATGCCTCCACGACGCAAGCCTCCGCTCAACCGTGGCTGGTCGACAGTGGTGCGTCGCATCATGTGACCAATGATTTGTCCAACCTAAGCATCCACTATCCATACGACGGCACTGACGAGCTTGTCATCGGCAATGGTAATGGCCTTCAAATCTCACACATTGGTACAACGACGTTAAACTTGGCAACCAAACATTTTACTCTTAATGATGTTTTGTGTGTTTCAAATATTGCAAGAAATATCCTCTCTGTTTCTAAATTCACCTCCCAAAATAATGTTTCTATTGAATTCTTACCTACTTGCTTCTTCGTGAAGGATCTCCTCTCGGGCAACATCCTGCTTAAAGGCCCCCTGGCCGATGGCGTCTACTGTTGGCCGCCCACTGCGTGTCTAGCTTCCTTTTCAGCTTCCCGAGCTTCTTCAAGTGCAGATATGCACCACCGTTTAGGGCATCCCTCGGCATCCATCTTTAAATTGTTGCAATCTTTTTTCCCTTCTGGACCTGCTACCTCTAGTCCAGATCATTGTGCTGCTTGCTCAATTAACAAATCTCATAAACTTCCATTTTTTACTTCCTCTATTACTTCCTCGTCCCCTTTAGAAGTTGTATTTTCAGATGTTTGGACATGTCCCGTTCTGTCTTTTGATGGGTTTAAGTACTATGTTATTTTTGTTGACCACTTCACCAAATATATATGGTTTTTTCCCCTCAAACACAAATCGGACACGCATCAAACTTTTGTCAAGTTTAAAGCTTTGGTCGAAAATCACTTTAATACAAAAATCAAAACATTCTTTTCAGATAATGGTGGGGAATTCATTTCCCTCAAATCATTCCTCTCCACAAATGGTATCACTCATCTCACCTCTCCTCCTCATACACCCCAGCACAATGGCTTTGCCGAAAGACGACATCGCCACATTGTCGAAACTGGATTAGCTCTAATGTCACACTCGGCTTTGCCTCACAAGTTTTGGCCCCTAGCTTTCCAAACTGCGGTGTACCTAATAAATCGCCTCCCTACCCCTACTCTTCAAAATAAATCTCCCTATCTTGCTCTTTTTCAAACAACGCCTAACTATTTAAAGTTACGATGCTTTGGTTGCTTATGTTTTCCGTGGCTTCGCCCATACGCTTCTACCAAAATGGATCCGAAATCCATAACTTGTGTGTTTGTAGGCTATTCCCTTAGCCAAAGTGCCTACCTATGCCTTGATCCCCAATCAAACAAATTATATGTCTCTCGCCATGTGATGTTTCAAGAATCCACCTACCCTTTTAAATCCCCCAATATTTCTACACCCAACCCCACAAACCCCATTGATGACTTCACTGCCCCAATTCCCTCATTTTCAACCCAACTCCTTTATTCCACCCCTCCCACACAACCGGCTACCCAGCCCACTTTGGAGCCCAATCCACCTCACCAATCAACGTCCCCCATCTCCCCTAATACGTTGACTTTATCCTCCCCTACAAATACTGCTTCCCCAATTCCTAGTCCAACAACCCCTCTTTCCCCTTTATCGACGACTTCATCGCCCACCACATCCCCTCCTGCTTCTGCATCTATTATTGCTCCGTCTCCCCACCTCTCCCCTCTTACCCCTCCCTCTCGTCAAATTATCACAAGATCCAAAAGTAATATTTCTAAACCTATCTCCAAACTAAACCTTCATGTTACTCTCTCACCCCTCAAAGAACCACAAAACATAACCCAAGCCCTAAAGGACCCGGATTGGCGGAAGGCTATGCAGATGGAATTTGATGCCCTCATCGCCAATGGGACATGGGAGTTAGTGCCCAAACTCCCAAGCATGAATGTTGTTGGTTGTAAATGGGTGTTTCGGACTAAACTCCTTCCCGACGGCTCCCTGGACAAGTACAAAGCCCGTCTCGTCGCCAAGGGTTTTCACCAACGCCCCGGCTGTGATTTTACCGAGACGTTTAGTCCCGTCGTCAAGCCTGTCACTGTCCGGTCAGTGCTTGCTCTTGCAGTTCAGGCAGGCTGGCCTCTTCGTCAACTCGACGTCAACAATGCATTCTTGCAAGGAACTTTACAAGAACAGGTATTCATGGACCAACCTCCCGGCTTTCATGACAAATCTCAGCCTGACTTCGTGTGCAGCCTCAAGAAGGCCATCTATGGCCTTAAGCAAGCACCGCGTGCGTGGTACACCGAGCTCCGTCAATTCCTCTTATCGCTTGGATTCGTCAACTCGGTTGCAGATGCTTCTTTATTTATTCTTCGCAACTCCACAGGGATCTTCTACCTTCTTGTGTACGTTGATGATATCATCATCACCGGAAGTCACATGCCTATGGTAACCTCTATCATCCGTACCCTCTCCAGTCGCTTCTCCTTGAAGGACATGGGCCACCTGTCTTACTTTCTTGGCGTAGAGGTTCAACCACACCCCCATGGGTTGTTCCTAAATCAGCGCAAGTACATTTCCGATATCCTGTCCAAGATGAATATGCAGGATTGCAATTCCATCTCCACACCTATGGATACAACCACCGCCCTCACTAAAACCACAGGTACCCTCTTACCAAACCCCACGGAATTCAGGACGGTTCTCGGAAGTCTTCAATACCTCTCTCTCACCAGGCCCGACGTCAGCTATTCTGTCAATAAGTTGTCTCAATTTATGCAACAGCCTACGTCATCTCATTGGAGTGCTCTGAAACGCATCCTTCGATATCTGCAAGGCACCATCGACAAAGGTATTATCATCCATCGTCATCCCTCTCATGTCCTCCATGGTTTTTCGGATTCAGATTGGGCTGGCAACAAGGATGATTATACCTCCACCACCGGGTACGTCTTCTTCCTTGGCCGCACCCCCATTTCATGGAGCTCGAGAAAACAGAAGACTGTTGCTCGCTCCTCTACCGAGTCTGAATATCGTGCCCTTGCCGACGCTTGTTCGGAACTCATATGGATTCAAACCCTTCTCAACGAATTGGGGGTCCAACAACCGACGCAGCCGGTCATCTACTGCGATAATTTGGGGGCCATACACTTGAGTTCTAATCCTGTATTTCACTCGAGGATGAAGCATGTTGCACTAGCATTCCATTTCGTCCGCCAACAGGTGCAGGGCCAACGACTTCGAGTGTCCTACGTTCCAACAGATGATCAGATAGCGGACATCCTAACAAAACCTCTTTGTCGCCCCAAGTTCAATACTCTGCTATCCAAGTTCGGTCTCGCCTAATCGGCGGCCCTTCTTGCGGGGGTATGTTAGAGATCAACGCCTACAATCCAGGGCAATTTGGTTGTGATAGTATTTACTTAATTAATCAAAGTAAGTGGAGGATTTGTCTCCACTACTCTCGTCATTTTCTCATATTAGTTAGTTGTATTTTGTATTTAAATATCAACTCAATTAATGAGAAGTATTATCAATCTGTTAAACAAAATCTCTTATCCTTATTCTCTACACATATCTCTACCATTCTTCCTAGATAACTTTGATGAACCATCCATATTTTTTAAACTTCATCCGCAGAAATACTATCGAGGTTGCATTCGAATTCTTTCCTTAAAAAAAAAAAAAGGGTAAATGTCCCACAAAAATATAGTACTCGTAACAACATTAAATAAAAACTTGGAAATTTCCATAAGAAAATTTCAACCACTTTTTTTTTAAAAAAAAAAATTATAAGATAATCCTAAATCTAATGACATAGTTCGACTGGACGGTCCTAACCCCCAAATTAATACATTGCCTATGCCTTTCACCTACATGGCTACATGCATTATGCATATGATTATTTATGACGTGTACAGTGTACAGCACCCCACCAAATATACATTATTGATCACTGATTTTCAGCTCCAATTCATTATTCATACCTCTTTGTTACATCCCTTAAGAACGACCAATCGACATCGATCAACCAAACCAAACCAAAGCAATGTCTGTATTTACAGCATCGCCCGCACCTTATTTCATCATCCTTTGCACGAGTCTCACCCTCGTCCTGCAATCAGCTCACCCCGACCCTCAACTTCCTTGCTACTTCGTCTTCGGAGACTCCCTCTCCGATAACGGTAACAACAACGCCCTCCCCACTTTCGCCAGAGCCAATTACTATCCCTATGGTGTCGACTCTCCCGCCAACCAACCCACCGGCCGCTTCAATAACGGCCGATCCATTGTTGACGTCATATGTATGTATATGTATATGTATAATAATGTAGCTACGTACTTCTACGTACCTTGCTCATATAATCTCTGCTTATATATATGCAGCTGGACATCTGGGATTCGACGAACCCGCCCCGCCCTTCGCTTCTACATCCGCAATGGATGTAGTGGACCTCCTCAAAGGCGTCAATTACGCGTCTGGAGCTGCTGGTATTCGCCCAGAAACCGGACAACATCTGGTAAGCATACATACATACATAAATACATACATATGTACGTACGAATGAATGTTACATATTGATCGATTAATAACGCAGGGTGCTCGGATTCCGCTAGACCAACAGCTAGTAAATCACCAAAACTTCATCTCAAGAATTTCCGACGTGATAAGGAACGATCCGTCCTACTTGAGCAAGTGCTTGTACACGATCAATGTCGGAAGCAACGATTACTTGAACAACTACTACTATTACACGCCGGAGAGCATATACTCGACAAGCCAGGAATACGCCCCAAAAGAGTATGCCCAAGTGTTAGTCCAACAATACTCCCAACAGATAAAGGTCCGTACACATTATAACTTGTGCAGTTGTGCTCACTGTTCTAAAAATCTCGCCTAGGTACATCTAGGCGCCTGCCTTGACCAGATGCTGCCTAGATGTTGCCTAGGTGCTAGACGACCTCTCACCACCTATGATCCGGCTAGCGTTTTTTAGAACACTGCTTGTGCTCGGTCGATCGATCGATCGATTCGATCGTTTTCTTTTTAATAGTATCGATTGAAAATGGAATATTGATTGACAGAGGCTATACAAGATGGGAGCGAGGAAGGTGGCGTTGTTCACGCTAGGGGAGCTAGGAACAACACCGCGGGCAGTGAGCTTCTTCGGGCCTCTACTAGCCAACAAAGTGAGCGTGGCATCGGCGTTGTTCAACGAGGAGTTGCGGAAGCTCGTAGACGAGCTCAATTCAGAGCTAAGGGATGCAAATTTCACCTGCATCAACATGGATTCCATTTACATTTCCGCAATTGCATCTGCTGGGATTGTCGACTTGACGGAGGCATGCTGCCAAGTGAGGTTCGATGGGCAGTGCGTCGAGGACAGCGCTCCCTGCGCCCAACGGAACAAGTATGTGTTCTTCGACAACTTCCACCCGACCGATGCCATGTGTATTCGGTTAGGCGACAGATCTTATGAGGCTGCATTCCCTTTCGACGCTCACCCCATTGATATCCGCACGCTGGTCCAGGCTTAGCAAGCAAGGTTAAGACTGCCTGGCCCGCGCTGAATCATAAAGGTGTTTGATTTTTCGACTGTTACGGGGATATTTCCTCAACTATATATGCAACTCCCAACTATAAATTTGGACCCATTTGTTTGTATGGACGAAGTCCCCAACTACCTAACCAACTTTTTTCATCTATGCTTTTAATACTCTATATATATCCTTTATCGGATATCAAACTCCGATATCTTATATATAGTGTTTGGTAAGATAGTGATATTTAGTGTTTTTTTTTTTTTTGAAACGGAAAAAATTTGACCATAGAACTGGGCTATATCAGCCAATATCATCCTTGCGGATGAGACTATGCAACAGAGAGTCATCAGGAGTCCAGATACCGTTGAAGACTGGAGTGATACGAGACAAGCGATCAACTACCCAATTTGCCTCACGGAAGACATGACGAATCTCAACAGAACCAAAAAAGCCCAGCGAGACTAGACTGTCCGAGACAATCATTTCAGAGTCTCCGGTAGGTTTCCCCATACCTTTCATACTTTTTATTATTGTTGAGTTGTCACCTTCAATAATAAGGTTTGTTATTTTTAGTTATGTCGCAGCCTGAAGACCCATCCAGAGACCCAAACTTTCACAGCCACAGACAGAACTGATTGGTGATGGTCCATTACCAGAGAAAATAGGGGATCCTACAGAATCACGAATGATGAATCCATAAGAGCCCAGACCAACCGCGGAGAACGAACCATCAAAGTTTAGTTTATGAGTTCCAATTGGCGGAGGTTCCCATTTTGTTCTCTTTCTCTTTGATATAGATCTTTGCTTGTTCACATTTGTGGGTGTGTTTTTGTTGTTTCTCTTTGAACGAACCATCGCAATAGTCCGGGCAGTTCAAATTTGATGTTTTCCAGACATATATTTGCTCCTTTATAAAGGATAAAATGCGTCTTATGTCCGGGTTTATGTTTTCAAAGAGTGTTTTGTTTCTGGAGTACCAGATACCCCACCAAGCAAAAGCGAGATCTTCAAAGCATTTTGTTCCTAGTGTATTTTTGATTTCCCATAACGTGGTGTTCAAGTGCTCGTCTTTGCTGAAACAACCATTCATTTTTCGAAATGTTCCCGGGTTATTTGCAATTAGGATCTCCCTCGTAATAGGACAGTTCCATAATAAATGGTTTAGGTCTTCATAACAAGAGTCGCAGTGGGGGCAGTTTGTCGGAATCCCAACGTGTCGAGAAGCTAGTTTGACAGAAGTGGGCACTCCGTTCTTAAGGATTTTCCATAGGAAAGATTTTATTTTTGGGGGGATATCTAGTCCCCAGATCCAATTTGCGTCTGATGTTTCATGTTTTTTGTGGTTGTATATCATATCAATAGCGGATTTAGTGCTGAACCAGCCATTTTTGCTCCATTTCCACTAAAATCTGTCAACTTGGATGTGTTGTGGTATTGGTATTGTCTTGATAGTTTCAATTAGGCTGTTTGGAATTATGCTTTGTAACTCTGCGTGTAGTTTATCTTGGTTCCACGTTTTGTTGTCTTTGAGAAAATGTTTTACATTGATTGCCTCGTCTATTTGTTGAGTTCCTAAGATAGAAGAATTTATGGGTGTTTGGCCACTGGTCTTGCCAAAATTTGATCGAGGCGCCGTCGCCAATAGACCAATTAAGGCCTTGTTTAAACAGCGGGATTAGTTTTATTAACTGGGTCCATTGCCAGGAAGAGGTACCCTGCTTCTGATATGTGAGTATATTTTGGTTTTTGAGGTATTTTTCTTTAATTAGTTTAACCCATGGGCTAGTTGGTTCCGCTAATATTTTCTAGAGTAATTTCATCTGAAGCACCGTATTCATATCCTCCGAGCTACGCAGCCCTAGCCCTCCATTTTCCTTGGTTTTGCAAACCTCATACCAGCCGATGAGGGGCTTATGGTTGGGTCCTTTGTTCCATAGGAAGTTCCGGTTGATCTTATCAAGTTCCGTATGGACTGATTTTGGTAGCATAAAGCATTGCATTATGTGTAGAGGTTTGACTGCTAGCGTTGTTTTAATTAGAGTGCAACGGCCAGCTTGTGAGAGGCAATTCGCCTTCCATTTGTGAAGTTGTGATTTGGTGCTTGTTAGAAATTCTGTGAATTCTTCTTTTGTCATTCTTCCTTCTATTAGGGGGCAACCCAAGTAAGTGTCCATCTTAGGGGTGTGCGCTATTTATAGCTCGTTTCTGATTAAATTTTTCTGGTTGGTTGTGACGTTTTTAGATGTTTGGAATTGGGATTTGTGCCTATTTACCTTTTGGCCTGAAATAGCTGAGTATTCAGTCAAAATTTTGTTAATTTGGTCGCAGCCGGTTTTGGTTGCTGATGCAAATATGACGATATCATCCGCGAAGGCTAAGAAAGGAATTTTTGTTCCTCCTCGCGTCAGTTTGACTCCTAGATGACTTTGTGGTTTTTCCGATTCATGTTGTAGCACACGGGCCAGAATTTCCGATATTATTAAGAATAGATAAGGTGAAAGTGGGCATCCTTGTCGTATTCCCCTCTCGGGAAAGAAGATTTCAGTGGGTTCATTGTTTACTAGTACCGAGTAAGTTACTGTGGTAATGCATTCTTTGGTCCAAAGGGTGAATGTGGGTGAAAACCCAAATTTAGACATAATGGTGAGTAAGAAATTCCAGTCGACCATATCGAATGCTTTTTCCATATCAAGTTTCACAGCCATCCAACCTGATTTTCCATTCTTTATTGAGAAGGAGTGGAAGATTTCGTTCGCAATTAAGATGTTATCTTGTATTGATCTACCTGAAGAGAAGGTGCTTTGTAGTGGATTGGTTACTTTAGGGATTACCCTTTTGAGTCTTGATGCAAGAATTTTGGATATAATTTTATATGTTGTTGAGCAGAGACTAATAGGTCTATAGTGAGATGTTGTGGTTGGGTTGTCTATTTTTGGTATTAATGCTATGAACGTATGGTTTGTTTGCTTTAGGATCGTTCCGCTTAGAAAGAAACTTTTAACTGCTTTGATGACTGATGGTTCCACAATATGCCTGTACTTTTTGAAGAAACCAACTGGAAAACCATCAGGACCCGGTGATTTGTCATTGGCAAGACTGAAGACAGCATTTTTAATTTCAGAGTTCGTTACTTGGCGAGTTAGCCATTCATTATCTTCGTTTGAGATTTCGTTCCCTACTTGGTGAAGTAGGTTGTTTTGTGTTTGTTGCCTAGCCTGTTGCGTAAATCTCTGGCTAAAATCGTGTTTGATTAGGTTTCTAATCTCTTCTTCTTTGTTAATTGTTATACCCGCCGTGGTTTGGAGGTGTTTTATTATGTTTCTGTTTCGCCTTCCTGTTGCTATTTTATGAAAGTATTTAGTGTTGGCGTCTATGGATTTTATGTGCATCCTTTTCGCCCTTTGCCCCCAATATTTCTGCTGGAAGGAAAGAAGGGAGATGTGCTTTGCAGTGAGCCTTTTGATTTTGTTATCCAGGTTTTGGTTGTAAGCATTGCAAAGATTCTTTTGTGATTCTAGTAGATCTGTTTCTACTTGTTTAATTTGGCGGAAAACATTTCCAAAGGTTACTTTGCTCCAAAGCTTGCTTTTTCTTTTAACTTCTTGTAGTTTTTTCGTTAGTTTGAACATTTTCGAGCCAGGGGTGTCTATCCTCCATGTAGAGCGCACAACTGATTCATAGGATGGTTTTGTTGTCCATGCCATTTCGAATTTGAAGGGTTGCAATTTTGGTTTGCGGTTATCCATAAGGTCCAAAGTGATCTGGGCGTGGTCTGACTTAAGAAAAGCATGGTTTTTCGTACTAAGGTTCGGGAATTGTTTAAGGATAGGGTGACTAACCATAGCACGGTCTAGCTTTTCAAATATGTTATCGGTGCCATGTTCACGTTTTCTCCAAGTGTAAATGTTTCCGCGGGTTGGGGAGTCTATCAGATTGAAAGTTCTAATAGTGTCTTGAAGTCTTGCAAATCTATTTGCAAATGGGATCCTGCCTCCTAATTTGTCGGTAGGTTCTAAAATTTCATTAAGGTCTCCAAGAATAATAAGCGAGTCTTTAGCATTGCGAATATATTCTGAGAGTGAGGCCCAGAAGTTGTTTTTTTCCGTTGCGTAAGGGGTTGCATAAACGAATAAGATTTCGACATCAATATTAAGGGTCGTGTTTATGTAGTCTGCCTGAATGATGCGGTCCGTCGAGTTTCTAATTGTGAAGGTTTCATTATGGAATTGAGATTCTTTCCAAAGAAGGCAAAGTCCCCCAGCTAGACCATTGGAAGGAATGAAATGCATTCGGTCAAATCCTGGTTTTCTCCAGCAATTGTCTGGCGGAGGGTTTTTTAGTTTTGTTTCTGCTAGCATTAGGATTTTTATGTGCTCTGCTTTAGTTGTAGCTTCAATGTGGGTCCAAACATTCTTTCTACTAAGGCCTCTAATATTCCAAAAGCTAAACTTCATTAAAACCTTTTGAGGGGGAGAAGGTAGTTTTCTGGTTGAGAACCTTGTTTATGGGAGTAAAGAGATTCCAATTAATGGGGGTATCGGTTATATGAGCATGTAGTTGTTTTAGGGTCACTGTGCTTAAAGAATTTTTGTTTTAATTGTGTTTTAATTTCTTTTTGAGCGATGTTGCATCTTTTATATAGTGATTGATATGATGATTATGGCTTATGTTGCCTGGGTATGGTGGAAGGGGATGTGGCCAAAGGCCCCAATAGAGGTTTATGAGCAAACATGAAGCGCTAGAAACCCTTGTATTCGAGTTAGACTCTAAGTAAAGGACTACAATTATCAATCTATAAAACCTATTGAAGAGATAATAATGATAATGATTTACACTGAAAAAGCGACAGTAGTGTAGTAAACGAGTATTCACCAAAAAGCCTGCCGTGTTTAAGAAACATGGATCGTACTGTATGTTGCTACTATTTTTAAACAATGGTTTAAAGGGCAAAGTGATTGAGCCACCCCAAGAGCAGCTAGAATCTAAAACTTTGAAGGTGGCACAAGGAAGCTCACTTAAGGTGAGATGTGGCTTGGTGCTGTTGTCGTCAAATTGGATAGCTTGAATCCATGTCATTGGTGTTGGATGCCTTTGGATGTGCATACCCTGGACTGGAAGCCAAAAGCCGACAAGGCATGAACCAAGGGACCAAGTAAGTTGAGGCAGTAGCTGCACAAAATGCAAATAAGTATTTTGCTCAAGGGAATAACTCCCTTGAGCAGGATTAGTAAATTGGTATAAAATATAGCCACATATATAGTTATACAAATTTGTTTGATTGATGATAACTGAGATGGTGCACTGGTGTAGTTTAGGATAATGTGGTAGCATGGCAAAGTAAGTTTTGATCAGAGAATAGGCATCCATGCACAGAGACAGAGTTCTTGAACAGCAGTAAGAGGTCAGAAAGTTGACAACAAATTACTTTAGAAGGAGGTTTCCATGGTGAATATCAAAGCACATATTCAAGTAGTAATTAAAATCACAGATTAAGGCAGCACTAGTGTTATGATTAAAATTAGTGGTGATGCAGTTGTGTTTTTGAGACTTTCTTGATATAAGTAAATTAGAGATCTCATAAGTAAGAAGCAGTGACCCCAAGCTCTGGCAATACCAGTGCATATAACATAGATTTTGTTTTGTGATTAGATATATGGTGCAAGCAGATGTAAAGGCATTAAGAGATGAGAAGAGGAAAACCCCAGGAGCCCTAATCCAGCAACTAATGCACAAGTATAGGTAGCAAATCAGATGCCAAGATATAGTGTGTGTTTTGTTATACAAGTAAAAAATAAGCCAGCAAAGAGTGGAGGGTTTTTTTGCCATGGCTACCTGAGTAGTGGAGTGTTTTATATAGTGTTTTTGTTTTGGATTAGATAGAGGATCCCGACTGGTTATAATACAAATCAGAAAATTGTGAAGTAGTAATTCAGTTGACAGCAGGGTTAATGTTAGCTGTAACATTAAAATATTTTGGGTAGCATGGCATATGGATTTAGAGCAGGTATAGTGGGTGCTTAAATGATCAACATATAGCTTCAGTAAGAGTGGTTGTGCAGTGATGGTGTAGTGATGGTGGTGTACAGAGGTCGAGTAATAAAGAGTTTGTGGCATTCTTAAAGTAATAGAATTGAAATCTGATTAGCAAAGCACCATAAAAACCAATTTAGATAGTAGAAAAGTTCATAATATATATGTTGATTCATAAATAAGTATAGAGTGAAATGATAAATAATACATTCATATTTATAGGAATACAAATATGAATGAATTGTGATAACAGATATAGGGTAGTGATGCAGGTTAGGGTAATGTGTTAGCTTGGCAAAGCAAGTTTTAAGCAGAGAAAATGTATCCCTACACTGAGATAGTGTACTAGAATAGCAGTAAGAGGGATCCAGAGAGCTATCAACATAGTACTTTAGTAATAGATCTTCATGGTGAATATCAAAACACAAATTCAAGGAGTAAATGATGTCAAAATCAGATGCAGCATTACAGTTTTGATTGAAGCCAGTGGTGAGGTTGTTATGGTTTTATGACAGTCTTGATAGAAGTAAATTAGAGGTCCTAATAGTAAGAAACATTGAACCCATGCTCTGGTAAAGCCAATCTTCATGACAAGGGTTTTGGTTTATGATTAGTGATGAGATGCAAGCAGATGTAGCAGCAAAGAGAGTTGGAAAGAACCATAAACACCAATTTAGATAGTAGAGAAGTTCATAATATATATTTTGATTCATCAATAAGTATAGAGTGAGGTGATAAATAATACATTCATATTTATAGGAATACAAATATGAATGAATTGTGATAACAGATATAGGGTAGTGATACAGGTTAGGGTAATATGTTAGCACGGCAAAGCAAGTTTTAAGCAGAGAAAATGTATCCCTACACTAAGATAGTGATCTAGAAAAGCAGTAAGAGGGATCCAGAGAACTATCAACAAAGTGCTTTAGTAATAGATCTACAAGGTAAATATCAAAACAAAAATTCAAGGAGTAAATGATGTCAAGATCAGATGCAACACTACAGTTTTGATTGAAGCCAGTGGTGAGGTTGTTGTGGTTTTGTGACAGTCTTGATAGAAGTAAATTAGAGATCCTAATAGTAAGAAACATTGAACCCATGCTCTAGTAAAGCCAATCATCATGACAAGGGTTTTGGTTTATGATTAGTGATGAGATGCAAGCAGATGTAGCAGCAAAGAGAGTTGGAAAGAACCATAAAAACCAATTTAGATAGTAGAGAAGTTCATAATATATATTTTGATTCATAAATAAGTATAGAGTGAGGTGATAAATAATACATTCATATTTATAAGAATACAAATATGAATGAATTGTGATAACAGATATAGGGTAGTGATGCAGGTTGGGGTAATATGTTAGCACGGCAAAGCAAGTTTTAAGCAGAGAAAATGTATCCCTACACTAAGATAGTGATCTAGAAAAGCAGTAAGAGGGATCCAGAGAACTATCAACAAAGTGCTTTAGTAATAGATCTACAAGGTAAATATCAAAACACAAATTCAAGGAGTAAATGATGTCAAGATCAGATGCAACACTACAGTTTTGATTGAAGCCAGTGGTGAGGTTGTTGTGGTTTTGTGACAGTCTTGATAGAAGTAAATTAGAGATCCTAATAGTAAGAAACATTGAACCCATGCTCTGGTAAAGCCAATCATCATGACAAGGGTTTTGGTTTATGATTAGTGATGAGATGCAAGCAGATGTAGCAGCAAAGAGAGTTGGAAAGAACCATAAAAACCAATTTAGATAGTAGAGAAGTTCATAATATATATTTTGATTCATAAATAAGTATAGAGTGAGGTGATAAATAATACATTCATATTTATAAGAATACAAATATGAATGAATTGTGATAACAGATATAGGATAGTGATGCAGGTTGGGGTAATGTGTTAGCACGGCAAAGCAAGTTTTAAGCAGAGAAAATGTATCCCTACACTGAGATAGTGTTCTAGAATAGCAGTAAGAGGGATCCAAAGAACTATCAACAAAGTACTTTAGTAATAGATCTTCATGGTGAATATCAAAACACAAATTCAAGGAGTAAATGATGTCAAAATCAGATGCATCACTACAGTTTTGAATGAAGCCAGTGGTGAGGTTGTTGTGGTTTTGTGACAGTCTTGATAGAAGTAAATTAGAGATCCTAATAGTAAGAAACATTGAACCCATGCTCTGGTAAAGCCAATCTTCATGACATGGGTTTTGGTTTATGATTAGTGATGAGATGCAAGCAGATGTAGCAGCAAAGAGAGTTGGAAAGAACCATAAAAACCAATTTAGATAGTAGAGAAGTTCATAATATATATTTTGATTCATAAATAAGTATAGAGTGAGGTGATAAATAATACATTCATATTTATAAGAATACAAATATGAATGAATTGTGATAACAGATATAGGGTAGTGATGCAGGTTGCGGTAATGTGTTAGCACGGCAAAGCAAGTTTTAAGCAGAGAAAATGTATCCCTACACTGAGATAGTGTTCTAGAATAGCAGTAAGAGGGATCCAAAGAACTATCAACAAAGTACTTTAGTAATAGATTTTCATGGTGAATATCAAAACACAAATTCAAGGAGTAAATGATGTCAAAATCAGATGCATCACTACAGTTTTGAATGAAGCCAGTGGTGAGGTTGTTGTGGTTTTGTGACAGTCTTGATAGAAGTAAATTAGAGATCCTAATAGTAAGAAACATTGAACCCATGCTCTGGTAAAGCCAATCATCATGACAAGGGTTTTGGTTTATGATTAGTGATGAGATGCAAGCAGATGTAGCAGCAAAGAGAGTTGGAAAGGGGAAACCACTAGGAGCCCTTAACCAGCAGCTAAAAAAGCACAAGTAAAGATAACTAGCCAGATGCCAAGATATAGTATTTGTTTTATTATACAAGTCAAGATATAGTTGATGCTTTATATAATGTTTTTGCTTTGTTTTAGATATAAATTCTGGATTGGTTATTTTATGAATTAGGCATTTGTAAAGTTGTAATATATTTGGTAGCAAGCCTAAGATTAGTTTTAACATTAACTTATTATGCTTAGTATGACAGTTGGATTTAGTGCAGCTGTAGTGTGAGTTTAGAAGGTTAGCATAGAGTTTTTGTAATAGTTCATAAAGGTCAAGACAGTGGTGAAGTGTTTGTGGTATTTTTATGAGTAATGAAGTTGAAATCTGGTTAGCAAATAACCACAAAGACATGTTTAGATAGTAGAGAAGTTCATAATATAGATTTTGATTCATGATCCAGAATAGATTACATGCATTGGAAATAACAAGAGTAAGTTACATGAAGGCTCTAGAGAACCAGAACCAACAGCTTACATGGATAGGGGAATTGAAAACAAACAAATACAAGGTGGCTTTATGTTTGCCAAAATACAAATAAAGTTTTTGCCAAAAAATAGGACTTGAGTTTTTTGCAAAAGTTAGTGGTTTATTCTCAAAAGGTGATGGAGATGGACATAAATCATCACAACAGACCCATGGGTCAGGTCTTGGTACCCCATTGTTTGACAAAAGCTTGTGATCCATAGATTACTCAATGTTTTTGCCCCTCTTCAGGATGGAGCTAGCCGTGTCATCATCCCCACCCACAGCCTTCCTTTTGAGAGAGCCAGAAGTAGAGGGATCCTTTGGTGGAGCATCAGAGGTAGTGAGCATCTTCATCAGGGAAGTGTTGGATTGGAGAGAGTGAAAAGAAGGTTATGAGATCAGATCAGCATGGTGATCAGACATGGGTTCATCCAACAAGTAGTGTCCCTCGTCATACTCTCCACCTAGCAGGTCATCCTCATCATAGTCATAGAGGAGACAAGGAAGGATTTCCGAGTTTACTTCAGCTCCAATTTCATTGTAGTGCTGTGGGTTAGGGAGAGGGAAGGCAGCTTCCATTGGATCATCATCAGAGGGTTTGGTGTTCTCATAGTCAGAGATCTCAATTGGTTTAGAGCTGGGAGGATGCTCAGTAGTGTGTATACCAGAGGCAGAGGAACCAGGCATGCCAACTCCCACTGGGCCAACACTGAAACCAGCTGCAGGTATCCAACCTGCAGGGTTACCAGTGAGGCTAGCCAAGGAGGAAGGGAAACCTAGACCAACAAACTCAGCAGATGGAGTGTGGGCAGGGGTGTTAGGGAGAGTGCTTGTAACAGTTGGAGACTTAGATCCAATAGATGAGTTTGAAGAGTTTGAGATTGTTTCAAAAGCAATGGCCACACCCCCCCTACCAGATAAGTAAGGTTTGTTGCCAAAGGCATGGATAGGGTTAGGAAGCTTTAGAACCTTTCCTTTTTTTCCAATGGTAGCCCAACCATCTCCCATAGCAGGTTTAGGAATCATATTGTTTGGCTTTTTTATTGTAACTTGGAATTTTTTTGGTTTGGGGATAAAAATAGGGCAGTGGTTGAAGATGTGGTCTTGACCCCCACAATTGCCACAACCCTCGGGGAATTCTTCAAACCATATGATGTGGGCAGGCACCTCAAGTTGGTTGACAGGAATGAGGATGGTGTTAGACATTGGGAGGGCAAGATCCAGGTTAACACAGATCCTAGCATATCTAGCACTGGGATCCACAGTTTGGTCGGTTTTGATAAGGGTACCAAACTTGTTTTTTTCAATGATAAGGGCTAAGGCACCAGGCTTTTTGTATGCATCAGGGATTGAAGTAATTCTCACCCACATATCAATGGAAGAGGAGTTTTCAGTGATAGGATCAAAGTCATCTGACCAGTGCCTCAAGATAATGAGTTGGCCATAGACATGGAATGGTCTAGCCTCCCAGATAATAAGTAAATCAGTTGGGTCAGTAAATCTCACCTCAAACCAATGGTTTGGGAGCTCTACAATTTGGAGATCACCGGATAATCCCTTCCAGTCGAAGTTGAGCTTAGACTCGAGCTTCTTGAAGTCTATGGGAGCACCAAAGGCTCTCCCATAGAGCCCGAACTTGGTTGGAAAACGATATTGTGGTTGAAACTGTTGGAGTTGGGTAAAGAAGGAGCTTAGGTCTAGCTTTTCTTTTCCTTTGTCACTTTTCAGTTGCTTAGGAGCTTTTGGTTTCTTGTGGGTTTTTTTGGGTGTCGGTGGTTCCTCATAGAGGATCCCCTTCCCTTTGGTTTTTTTTTTTGGGTGTCGGAGGATCCTCTAAGAGAATCCCCTTCCCTTTATCGATTTTGTTTGACTCCATTGGAGCAAGGCAGAGTAAGTGTAAATGCAAGTAGCAGAATTCAGAGAAATCAAGGAGAGACAAGTTAAGCGCAGAGAAGAGCAGAAGCAGAGAAGCAGTTGTGTGAGCATTTAATGTTAGAACACAGAAGCTTAAATAGAGGATGCAAGAAGGTAACAGGTTGTGTGAGTTCACACATCCAGAAGGCAACTGGATTTCCAAATGAATGGGGGTATTAGAGCTAGGGCTGTTACATGAACTGAACAGCTCGGGATCGGGTCGAAAAAGCTCGACTCGAGCTCGTTCACTTATTTAAACAACCCGAGCTTGAACAAAATTTTAAGCTCGGTTGAAAGCTCGGCTCGTTCAAATAAAGCTCGAATAGCTCGAATTATATGGAATTTCTAAAATTTCCTTTAAATTAACATGTTATAACCAAGTATAACTACTTAAAGCTCGAAAAAAGCTCGGGTCGAGCTCGTTCATTTCTTAAACAAGCCGAGCTTGAACAAAATAAATAGCTCGTTTAAAAATTAGGCTCGGCTCGAGCTCGAGCTCGTATAAAAAACGAACAAGCTTGAACATACCAGGCTCGACTCGTTCGGCTCGAATAACACCCCTAATTAGAGCCATACCTGCCAAGGGCAAAATCGAAGCCCTGGGGAGCCATCAGACACAGCAGGTGATGATGACGAAGGCAAATTCCGAAGGCAAGGGTTGGGGTGCCATACTTGCGAGACCAGAGAAGTCCACGCCGGTCAGAGGACGCGTCCAATCGCATCCGACTACTTGAGAGAGAGCCATGAGAGAGATGATTGCTTGAGGGAGCAATGATTGTTGCAGAAGCTACCCATGGATGAAAGAGGAAGAGAATAGCGCCAGAGGAAGCCCGAAATCCACACCACCCTCCAACCCATCTGAGTTTCCAGATTTTGTGCCAGATCCAGAAGGTTAGAGCCTTTGATTTGAATAAACTATGGTTGTTTTGATTGTTTGGAGGCTTGAAAGTCTGAATCGCAGGGAGATTTGCAAAGAGAGCACTCGAGTTTTCTTCGCGATTTTTTGATTTAGGGTTTCTGGTTTGGGGATTTGGGGGAGGTATAGTGACACGCACTGGCGCGTTCCTTTTAGCCAAAGAGGGATTTTCAGTTTCCATCCTATTTACACTTTCTATCTGGACGTGGTAGAGAAGTCAAATATTGATATTTAGTGTTTGATATCCCCAATATCAAGTGATACATGATATCTGTGTTTATTATCACTAGATATCGATATCGCTTGATATCTGATATCAGATTTGAGCCTACTTAATATACTGGTTTTGAAGGAGGTATCATTTGTGAAGCTAGTCCTAATTATTTAGCTTCCCATAAAAGGAAATATTTCATCCAATTTTTTAGCCTTTTCAAGTTATAGTTGCGTGGTTGTAGGAATTCTAACAAGGAACCATCGTGGACATTTGTTATTTTTAGACAGTTCATATTTGTCACATGTGTAGAGAAGTAAATGGTGTAGCAGACATTTTGACCTTCTTGGGTCATACAACCACTATCTGTTAAGTTACGAGGAGCGATGGAGTCAGTTTTCACAATTAAAGCATAATTGACTGTTGTTATATGAGCTGAGTAGCTTGAGCTCAGTTCGGGCTCAGCTCAATAAAAACTCGGCTCGAGCGTTCATCTTCTTAACAAGCCGAGTATGAGCACATTTTTAATCTTAGTTCAAAGCTCGGCTTGCTCGATTTAAGTTCAAATAACTCGAATTTGATGAAATTTCTAAAAATTTCCTTTAGATTACTATGTTATGAGGAAACAAGGCTCCTTTAGATTATTCGTTCATGTCCTAAACAAGCCGAGTAGAAGCACATTTCAAAGCTCGAGTCCAAATTTAGCATCGGCTTGAATTCGGCTCGTTTCTAAACGAGTTAAATATGAACAAACAATACTCCGCTCATTTGGCTCGAATAACCGCCCTAGACTCCAAGCTAAGCTTTCTAATGTGTAAATTTGACATACCTCGATCATACATTGATTTAATCATCTTGCATTCATGAAAACAACAAATAGTGTTCCTTCTAAAAACAAAGAAATAGTAACAATTGATTATTGAAAAAAGCCTCATAAAACAAGGCTCATGCTAACAACACAGCCCTTTGAGAATAAACAGGATCCGCTGAATTAAAGACAAAATGAATATAGTGTGATGCCGTTATGTTCGCTAACACTACGGAGTATTTATTTAATCTAAAGGATTATACATAAATACCTTTAATCTAATGAATATAGTGTGATTACAATCGGATTATTCGGGTGTTTATTCGGTTTAATCTAATGAATATGCTGTCCTATGCGCTCGCTATCCACTTCTCCTTGTCGGGTCTCCTTCTTCTCGCTGATGTGTCCGCTTGTGTGCTTAGAGTATGGGGTTTTCCGGGTTTAGTTTGTGTAGTTCTTTTGTTGTATTAGGTGATTATATTCTGTTTCCATGTTGTATTTTCTTTTGCTATGCTGTATGTTTAGACGGCTTGCCGTTTGCCGACTTTATCGGCCTCTCGAGGTTCAGACCTGTCCGGCCTCGAATTATTTCCTATTCAAAAAATTTTTTAGGATGCACACAAATGCATCAATTCTAAACTCCCAAGTCCCAACCCCATATATAGCCATCTATATACTCCTTGCACAACTTCTCGATTCTCGGTCGATCAAAACCGCATTGCAATCGAATGAATCGATCATCGTTTGTAGAATCGTGAAAACCAGAATGTCTAATTGCACAGCTAATAAACTAATACCCTCTTCTACACTTTATTTCATCCTTTTTGGTACTCTTACTCTCCTCCTGCAATCAGCTCTCTCTGATCCTCAAGTTCCCTGCTTCTTCGTTTTCGGAGACTCTTTATCCGACAATGGAAACAACAACAACCTTCCTACTTCGGCCAAAGTCAATTATCCGCCTTACGGGATCGACTACCCTTGCCAACAAGCCACCGGAAGGTTCACCAACGGCCTAAATATAGTTGATGTTTTAGGTATATATAGTCTATGTTTTCCCACCAATATACATATATATGTGTGTTGTGTAAATTATAATTTCGATTCGATCCTCTTGTGATCAATCAGCTCAGCATCTGGGATTCGACGAATCCATGCCACCATTTGCAATGACGGACTCCGTAGACCAAGAGATCATACTCAAAGGTGTCAATTACGCATCCGGATCAGCTGGTATTCGCCAAGAAACCGGCCAACATATGGTAAACATATATACGGTAGATCATATATATAATACGAGTACCGATTGATGTAATATATGATCGATATGGGATTGCAGGGTGTTCGGATTCCTCTAGATCAGCAGCTAATAAATCACGAAACGATCCTCTCAAGAATCGGCATCCTGCTAGGGAATGAAAGTTCGGCTTACTTGCAAAGATGCTTGTACATGGTGAATATCGGAAGTAATGACTACTTGAACAACTACTATGTGCCGGAGAGCTACTCAACAAGCCAAGAGTACACTCCGGAACAATATGCGCAAGCACTACTCCAACAATACACGCAACAAATTCAGGTTTGTGGTTCGAGTCAATACTGAGCTGTAGCGCGTTTTTTATACTCGTTAGTACCTATGATTGAAGCTCGGGATTGACAGAGGTTGTATGGGATGGGAGCAAGGAAGGTGGCGTTGTTTGCACTCGGGGAAATCGGCTGCAGCCCACAGGGAATCAGCAAGTACGGGCTTCTCGGACTACTATGTTCCTACCAGATGAACGTAGCTGCGACGCTTTTCAACAACCATCTACGAGTGCTTGTAGAAGAGCTCAATTCGGAGCTATGTGACGCGACTTTCACTTGCGTAAACACCGATGTCATATATCCTACCGAGGTTCTAAGTATGTCATGTACTCGATCAACTGTTGTTTCTTGATTGAATTGGGTTCGGTACATTTACATATGTTAAAAGTGTTGCTACAATCTAGGTGGAGGGTTTCTACACATATCAGTACCGTGCTGCGAAGTGAGGTCCGATGGGATGTGCAGAGATGACATTGCGCCATGCGCCAACAGGAATCACTACACGTTCTTCGACAACTTCCACCCCACGGAGGCCATGAATAGGCTTATAGGAGCACGAGCTTACCGAGCTGCCACTCCTTTCGACGCCTATCCCTTTGATATCCGCACACTGGTCCAGGCCTAGTACTCGTCGTACCACGAATTTTTACCAGTGAACATGTGTTTTGTGTGAGTTTGGAAATGTCTGTTGCTTGCGTACCTGCCAAATTGTAACAACAATGTAGGGATAATCTTTTGTCCATGGTTTGCTTTACACTACATGAAACTGTTGTTTGTGTCCCTCCTGAAACCATACAAAATACCTTGTCAGATGATAGATTCCGATCTTATAATTAAAAAAATTATAATAATAAATCAATATAACCCATGATATGTTATTCAAGACACTTGGTAATTGCCAAAGAACATTTCATTTTCACCCACAGCAGAAAAAGAAGGCTCTTTTACACTACTTCACCTGCTTTTAACAGCTACCCATTAAATTGCCTTCTCAAATAAGCTAAATTACTTGAACTCTTTTACCATAGCAGATCCCACTCACCATCAGTCAGCACAGTAAGGTATTTAATCAACAAATCAACAACCACTTTTCTAGAACTTAACTGATAACATACACAAACCAGCAGTACCCAACAAGCTTTTTTAACTTATAAATCATACAGCAAATTTTATATATATAGGGGGACCCTGACCTTAAATTGTGAACCTTTCTCTAATCTCCATCTGGCCTTGTTTATTTAGTGCCGTTATACCACCTGTTCTTGCAGCAACAACAACAAAAAACTGTGGTCAGCAAAAATGCTTGTGAAGAACAAGTCCAAGAATGTGGCGCTTGCAACAGCATTGCTGTTGCTGACTGCCTGCGCGAGGGGAGATCCGCAGGTGCCATGCTTCTTCATCTTCGGAGATTCCTTATCTGACAGTGGTAACAACAACGGCATCTCCTCCCTCGCCAAGGCTAACTTCCTCCCTTATGGAATCGACTTCCCTGGCGGCCCCTCTGGCCGCTTCACCAACGGTCGTACCACCGTTGATCTCATTGGCAAGCACCCCATTCTTCAAATATATATAATTGAATTCCTTACTTCATATATCAATGAAATTGCCAAGCCTTAACATTGTTTGCTTTATATAGGCGAGCATCTGGGCTTGGAGAGCTACATACCGCCATTTGCTAGTGCAAGTGGAGAGGACGTTTTGAAGGGCGTAAACTACGCGTCCGGCTCATCAGGGATCCTGGAAGAAACTGGTCGTGGCGTGGTAAATTCGGAATGGATTGACCATCTCTGTTGTTCTTTCTTCTCATCAACAAAAAACCACTCTGTTAGTTCAACAATTTCATCTTTTGCAGGGAGCAAGGATAGCAATGGACCAGCAGCTGCAGAATCACAAAACAACAATATCAAAAATCTCAGATATTATCGGAAAGGATAAAGTGGAGGATCACTTGAACCAGTGCTTGTATTCGGTCTATGCAGGGAGCAATGACTACATGCTCAACTATTTCATGTCACAGACTGCGACTTCCATTGTAACCATCGGTATTGTGCAGCAGAGTGTTAAGCCTGAGCAGTTCACCGAGTCCTTGATCTCCCGTTATTCTCAGCAGCTCAAAGTATGATACTGAATCTTTAGCTCAAGGTTTGATATTGAATCCCTAGCAACTTATCAAATGGCCTTCTTTTTAGTCATTGTATGGATACGGAGCAAGGAGGGTGGTGGTGTTTGGACTCGGTCCCTTAGGGTGCCTGCCTATGCTAAATCGGACGGGGAAATGTTCAGATGACATCAACAATGCCCTTCAAGTGTTCAACAGCAAGATCAAGTCACTTGTCGACGATTTCAATCAGAATCTTGCAGATTCCCAGTTCATCTTTGTGGATACCATGAAGATTGTGTCTCCAGATCTTTCAGCTCTAGGTATAATGCAGATGTTTAAAGAACACAATTTTATACATTTTTGAAACATATTCATATGAAAATATCATTCCATATATTGCCAAACAAGCTGGGCCCAGTGAGATCATTTCTAACCTAATTTTAATATAGTAGTTGGGGTTAGATCAGAAAACTGCTTAGCTGATAGTGCATTAGGTGGATGGATTCTAGGATATTCCATCTGACCTGAAAACCAAACACCAATCTGACCAAAATCTAGCTTAAAAACCATTGGTTTACCTGTTTCTTTTACTTGCTATCCAGGGTTAAAAGTTACCGATGCTCCCTGTTGCGGAGTTCGCCAGATATTCTGCTTGCCTTACTCATCTCCGTGTTCAGATCGAAACGCCTACGCCTACTGGGACAACGCCCACCCAACCGAGGCTGCTAACAGGATGCTGGCAGACAGAGCTTACAGTGCTCAGGATGCAGATGATGTATACCCTAAGGACATTAAAGCCCTTGTCGGTGCTTCCATGAGCATCCGAGAAACTGAGTTAGATAAGCTGACTCTCTTCATCTGCACTGTCTTGTGTACAGTTCTTCTTTATGACTCTGAAAGCTACAATAATTTTCTGTCTCTGCATCTAGTATTAGTGTGAATTTCAGGCCTGCAATATCAGAGGAAGCAAGCAAAGATATATCTAGAAGAGAGAGGAGAATGAATTCTTCATTGTTCTCAAATCTTGCACTATTTATGGATCACATTAACAGGACTCTTATACATAGTTACAGCTAGTTAAGGGTGTTTATTCATCCTAAATGAATGAATGACAATGAGGAATGCTTAATCAGAAGAAAAAAAATGGCAAATACATGAGTTCAATTCAAACTTCTTTTTTGATTTTCAGAAGAGAGAAGAAAGTGGTACATCTAATGTGTTAAAATAAGGATATAAAGGGCAGAAGTTTACAAAACTGCAGCTACTGCCCTGTTTCACCATGAACTAGCTTCATCAGCTGAAGCAATTTCTTGGCCCTTCTCTTGAATCTTCCTAACTGATACACAAAGGCAGCCCAGTAAATTGTTTTGGATTGTTAACGAGCCTTGCAGTTGAAGCACTGAGAAGAAATCTTTGAAAAGAACCCCTGCTCGCAATTAGATAGGACAATATCCGATTTCCTAAGCCTTACAGGGGGTAATTGCATTCTCCCCTGCCCCATAAACACCATCCATACCCACTCTTCCCAGAAACACTCCAAAGCTAGACCTTCATGGTGGGATTAGACGCTAACTGCCGTCACAGGAAGGGTCATTTCCGGTGATGAAACATGAAAGGTATGGATAGGTTTTTAGAAATGGTGTGTATTTGGACCTGCAAAGTACTAACAGTTACGTGCATTGGTTATGATCAAAATTGATCTCAAAATTAGACAACAGAGGAGTCATTAAACCAATTGCGCTAAAGTGATGACCATTGCATTTTCAAGTTAAAAGACAATATAGGAAGCAATCACGAAGGCAAGGAAGAAAGCAATCAAATCACTGAAATTGATCATCAAATTAATCGAAGTCCTCGAAACTATTTCAGTAATCCAATGATCCAAAGAACTGAAAGAAGAGAGCAATCACATGAATGTGTCATTTTTCAATGTGCCCTAGAATGAATTGCTCATCTTACCCAACCAAGAAAATAAACTGATTCAAGAGAGAATAGAGGCACTTTTCAGAAATTGGAAAACAACACAGCTCGGTAGCAAACAATCTCAAAGGGAGATTTCCAGTTTTTCTTTACTCCCTCTTTGTTCTACTTTTCCATGAAAATGGACAATTTTAGTTTAGCTGGTAAAATTGAGCAATCAAATTTCTCATCTTCTAAAACAGTGAGCTCTTAGTATGTAATAAGTTGCTAAAGCTATCCATAATGGTGTGACTTCTTGGATTAGAATACAAGTGGCTTGATCTGTAAAGTGTAAACCATATTCAAGATTGCAGCATAGATATCTATCTGTGACAAGCTACTTCTATTTCCCCAACCTATACAGGATGAACAGAACAAAATATCAAATGCCTTTGAAAACAACATATGGATATTGACAGCTAACATTAATAGTCGAACATGTGAATACATAATAATTGGTTGCGAGGCAAAGAAGCAAGCTCAGATATAATAGAGATTTCAGATATTCACAAAATCTAAGGCACTTATGTTCATTATATAAACTAGACAGAAAATGCTAAACATAACTATATAAGAACATTTGGAAAGAAAAAAAAGGTTGAAGGAAGGGAACCTTCCAACGCTTCTTGTGCCCGATATCATGGCTTATTTGATCAAGTCTGAAAATTATTTCTCTGAATGTAGGCCTCTCTGCTGGATCCTCATTCCAACATCTTTCAATTAACCTGCTTACATTCAAATATGAGTTTCCATTTGCTTCCCCTCACAAGAACCATTACTTGCGCAAACAAAAAGTATATGACTGTTCAAAATTGGCACAAGAAGCACAAAGATGGAAGACAACATATAGTAAATGTAAGCTCAGGCGCTGAGCATGTAGCATGAAAATACAATTTTCAATGTGAAGTGTTACTATGACAGCATACACAACTAATAAATGTCATGAAGTCAGTGTGGTAGCATGAGCTGATAAAGATCAACCTGGAGAAGTAGAGAGTGCAGATGATTTTTAGAAAGGAGCGTATGAGAAGGAGAGGAAGAATAGACAAATGAGAAAGATACAAGAAAAGAATAGAGAGGGTGAAAGACAGAATAGTTTGTTTGGAATTCATTTACATCCTTTTTGGAAGGCTATATTTATATACACCAAAGCAGGACACCTCTATTCTGCTTCAAATACATTGACACTATCATCAGCTAGCCTAACAGTAAAAACCGTCAAATCAACAGCTAGCTTTCACCTGTTAGTATTCTTTCAGGCACTACACAATTATGGACGATACAACTGCAACTCCTGTTCATTCTTGCTGATAACAAACAAGTGGAGTGTATAAAGCTAATAAAATAACTAGATGCTCAATAAAAAGAAATTAAATATTTAGATTATAGAGGAAGAGGTTAAGGTGGTTTAAGCAGGAAAATGCACTCACTTGGTGTAGATAGAACTAGAAACATGCAAATTCTGAATGTAATAAGAAAGCAGGTTTATAAGCTGACTTTTAATATATTTTCTCAATAAGAAACTTAAAATACTAGAGATATCTTGACGTACTCCTTAAGTCCGTGGGCATATGGCTTTGAAGCTCTAAAAGGTGGGCGTTGTTTTTGAGCATATGCTTCTGCCACTTCTACTCCATCTTTCTCGGAGAAAGGAGGGCATCCCTCAATCATCTGAGAAAAGTACACAAGAAGCAAAATTTAAAGTCCAGGTATGATTAATGGAATAAGTTGCAAACAATGGCGGATCCAGGAATTTATTTAGAGGGAGCTAATTTTTTTTTGTATGTATATATAAAAAATAATTTTTTTTGTTTAAATATATTTGAAAAAAAAAATTGTTGTTTAAAGAGTCATTTTAAGTGGAAAAAAGTCAAAAACTATGAGATATTTTTTTCCCGGTAATTTTTTTTGTATTTATATAAAAAAAGATTTTTTAAAATACATTAGAAAAACCTTAAATTTGCTACCAACTAAGCTAAGCCGAGAATTGGTAGGAATATCAACAGTGAACTAAATTACTATTACAAGCAAAAGCATCAAGTATTTATATATTTATATACTGTATTATGTAAAAGCATGACTTCCCATACCTAATTTGCTCAACAATGAACCTAGTATAAATAACTAACGGTTTTGTTTTTCTTATTCAACTAATATACTAACATGCAAACATACAACTTTGGAGGTTCTTGCTTTGCAATTTTTCTCCTACATAATACATCTAACCCAAACTATTAATGACACAACTGCACAAGGAACTTCAAAGGAACAAGTATTTTTAGATGCCACTACCAATAAGAAATAGCAGCAGCACAAGGGTGAGAAGGAAGCATGTCTTCAGGGTAAAGGTCAAATAAGAAATAAAGTGCTGACATCGTAATTGGAAAGCATTTTTCACATCCAAAAAGGAAAATCCAGGGCCCACACTAAAATGCAGACGGTTACCTCATGAAGAATCAGAGCAAATGAAAATACATCCACTTTAGGGCCATATCCTTCATTTCTGAATAGCTCAGGAGCCATATATCGACCTATGAATGGCTAATAGCATAAGCATATGTGGGGGAGAAAAAAACCAATTTACTTGGAACTAACACAAGGCAAAAACCAAAAAACATAAGGGTGTGTCTTTTTCAGACTCAAATGTTGTTAAACAGTTAAAGCATGCAAATCTTTTATTGCATTTGCTGGTAGCTTCAAGCAACATTTCCCCTGACTTACATGAAACTGGCTTGTATTCTACAGCTCCTTGGGCAAGCTTCAGCACCTTGCTGATGCTCACTCCAAAACCAGTAACTTTAAGGTTTCCAGAGACATCCCACAATATGTTTCTGTCATCTTACACGTATGTAAGCAAGAGAGTTAGATATATTCAGATTATGGAGGGAAAATGAGTAACATCAATGTGACATATAATCCATTCTGTTTGGCCAGGTCATAGACGAAAACTCACGAAGGATCAAAATCACCATGAATGATTGGCTCTGGCTTATTCTCATGCAGGTATCCCATTCCCCTGTAAAATTAATAAAACACAATTATCATCAGATTGGTAATTCTTGCAGTTAATCTTCACATTCCCCTCTTATGAAATACACCCCCACCCATGTCCCGTATGGAGGAGATGGTGATGGATCGGAAATGGTGGATGGGCACCATCCGATTTTAGGAGCGCTAGTTTGTATATTCCTTTTTTGGTTGCTTTTCTAGTACAGTATGAGATCACTTTTATCTTCCTGATTCATAATTCTAACAATATTCATTGAATTAAGTATAGCATCATTTGATTTTGCTGAAAATATGAACAATGTAAAATTTCTCAACAAAGCCAACGGGGACCTAAATCATTCTTGAAATGCCAGTTGAAGACCCTATAGCATAAAATCCACCAAAAGACGTTTCTAGCACTGGCATCTAGGTTGACTCAAAACAAACTAACCTTGCAATATCAAGTGCATACTTGACTGCCGCTCTCGGTTTTAGCTGTCCATTGTCTTTCAAGTATTGACGAAGATCTCCCTGAAGCAGATCACAAAATGTAAACCATGCAAATTCGGCAATTTAGTAAATCATAAAACACAAAGCACTTTTTCGGTCAGAAAAAAATATTAAGATAACAGAAAATGCAGAGAAAGAGTAGTCGTCGTACTGAAGGATAAAATAATATTCAAGATTTCCAGGTACGATCATTAACCTATTTCTAGTCAAAATTTATCAGTTAATATATTACCAAGGTTCATTTATATTATTAAAATTAGGTCAATTAAAGTTTAACAGCTTAGTTGCATTTGTAGATGAATGTCTAGCAAATGCAATCAGGGTTTGTTTGGTATAAGACTAGCAAAAGGAAAGGGAAATGAAATTGAGATGATATAATTTAGATAAAGAAGTGAATGAAGAGAAGGAAGCTCTTGTTGTGTGAATGTAGAGTAATCTTTTGGGCAAAATTATGATTTCTTGAGCGAGAAACGATTGTTCCTCATTAAATGAATACTTATCAACTGGTAGACAATCATTAGCAAGATTAAGAGAGGTAAAAAGTTTCAGAAACAGCCTCACGGATGTTATTTCTTACATACAAACATGAAACTCCTGATAAGTGTCACAATAAGAGGTTCAAACATCCCTTTTTTCAAGTACAATAACAGACCTTGGGTAAATATTCTGTTACAATCATCTTTGGACTAGTTTGGGTGACAGCACCCAAGAATTGGACTACATTTGGATGTCGAACCCGTTGAACCAGAGCAAGTTCATCTCTGAAGGCCCTCCTGAAATAACAAAAAACATTATTGCACAAAGAACTAGATAGAAGAATCTCAATTTTGGACAAAAAAAACCCACCTCTTATCCTCATCAATGGTTGAATCATCATCAACCTGTTTGACAGCAACTTCTATTCCTCTCCAAGATGCTCTACAGAAGGTTCCCTTTAATATCCACAAATTGCCACATCAGAATTCAGAAGAGGTAAATGGGAGTTGAAAGGTTAATCAGAGGAGTTTGCGGTTAAAAAAGAAATAGCAACTATTAACAATAGCTGAGGCCTGAGGGTAGAATTCATGAAAAATTAAACCAAGAGTGGCTGGTCCACTTTCACCAACATTCTATATGGGGCAGTCATAAGATACTCTTGAATGTTTGATACTCTTGAATGTTTGATACGAACCCAGGGGAACCCTATAGCATATATTTATTTTATCCTAGCTTAAGTATTTTGTGTATTTAAATTAGCAGTTAGAGTCGGTTGTAGCTAGGGAATTAGTCAGTTAGAGTGGTGTCCTGCGTACGAGTCTTCGTACTCAGTGGAATTTATCATTTTGGTATATAGCCGTTCATCCTAATCGTGAATACACGTTCTTCCGCCATCAATCTTTCCCACAACAACACACCGACGAGGTGATCCAAGACTTGAACAAAACTTATGATGCTCTTACCATTTTCCTCTCTCTTTCTCTAGACTCGCAAAAAAGTGACGATCATATACATTTTACACATGAATTTTAATTCCTTTCCTTTTTATTCCCTACTCCTCAAACAAAAAAAAATACCTTAGTTTTGTTAGAAAAGATGTAACAATTAATCGAGAATACTCTCCTATGAAACATAGGAAAAAAAACTATTACTCAATGCATCCAAAGAAGAAAATTAACCAAAAGAGAACTCATAGTAAGAGGAAGACTAAACTCAACTTCCATAAAAGGGGGAAAAAGATATACCTTGGCAATATCAATGCTGTTTGTGAAATCAATTTCCTCAGGATTAATCTCATATTCTGGGACTTTTTGCTCATTTTTACAGATGGACACGCCTTATCGACCAAACAGCATGAGGAAAATTAGAACATATTTGATTAACACGAAAGCAAACTGTGTGCATAAATCATGGATTTAGCAATTAGCATGGATGCAGCACAAGAGCATGACATACCGGAGGAATGGCACCACGATTCTCCAGAACTTTTATCACTTGGTGGTTCTTATAATGTATGGCATCTGCAAGTGGCTGCGTAAGGAATTGTAGATTGTTAAATGAGGAATAACTCACCAAAACAGAAAATGGAATGCCCTAATCTTGGATCAAAATTCGAAATCCCAGCGCTAGGTTTTGATCAAAATTAAAAATTGGATGCCCTAATCTTGGATCAATCAAAATTGACCAGAGATCAAACCAAGGAGAAAGATACATGCCGTGCTTCCCCACCGATCCAAAGCATCAATCTCAGCCCCACTGTCAATCAAAGCCTCGACAATCTCGCTATATCCCTGGCACGCCGCTATGTGCAAAGCCGACCGACTATCATAATCCCTGTAGTTAACATTGACGCCGGAGGCCAAGAGGTCTTTGATCCCCTGCAGATCGCCCTCATGGGCCACATACATAAGCTTAAATTCGTCGGGGACATCCTCAGAATCGTCTTCAACCTCCTCCGACTCGTCGGTGATATGGAGAAGCTCCGCATCCACCACCCTCTCCGGTAACGTAAACTCGGCGGCGTTGGCAAGCGACGACTTCCTCCCTCGTCTGAACCTAATCGAGTTGGATTTCTCCATCGGCGACGAAGGCGGTTAAATCGCGAAATTGGAGTGAAGGACGCAAAGATTCGCACGGCTTGGGGAACGGAACGCATTTTGTCGTGCCCCTGCACCTTGCTGCGACACCCGCGATTACGATTCGTGCGGCTGGAGATTCGCGCGGTGATGATCCAAGAATAGGGCGAAGAGGAACGCCCGGGATTGATCGAAAGATCTGCGGCTGTTAAATAGGCATACTTGTATCCTGGTTTGGACAGTGGACACTACAACGTGTAAAAATGGATAAAAACCTCAGTTTCGTTCAATGCAACCAATAGGAGGAGTAACTGTTTGATCATATAGATGTGCAATGTGGGACATTTTTCTCTCTACGGTCTCTCAAGTCTCAACAATATCAGGTAACACGAAAACTAATATATTTAAAAACATGTGCCGATCAAGTTGGACGCGGGCGAGCTCAGATGATCGGGCTTACATGAGACGTGCGACGGGATTACCATCGGCGTACCAAAAAACATGTGCCGATCCGAGCTCAAGCCATCCGCGAACCACCGTCCTCCCGGGGCTACATCAAACGTCGGCTCCCGCAGATCGAGACGAATCCCAATCGGAAAGGCTCTTCGAGCCATCAAAAATCGATCCCTAATAATGAGATCTCGACCTCTTATTTATAGTGAGGGTACTCCTACATGCAAGCCACTCGTCGCCACATGTCACATGTTCGATGACACGTGTGACGGAGGCATGGGTGTCACGTGTCCCCTAGGGCTTCTGATGCGAGTAAATATAGACGAGGTAGTGACAAAACCCATTTTTCGGAATCCCGTGTCGGCGGGTTCCGGGATCAAGTGAGACGCAAGCGAGCTCAGACGATCGGGCTTACTTGAGACGCGCTACGAGATTACCGTCAGCGTACCCAAACTTGTGCCGATCAGAGCTCAAGCCATCCGCGTACCACCGTCCTCCTAGGGCTCCATCAACGTCGGTTTTTTACCAGCCGAGACTGATCCCGCTTGAAAGGGGGCTCAAAGCTAGAGAATCCGGCCTAAGCCGTTGGAGATCCCTCTCTTCGACCCCTAGAATTGAGCCATCATTTCGATATTTATAGGCCAAGATGAGCTTCCCTTTGCGTGTATCACTTGACAAGTGTCTTAGGTTTTAGGACAAGTGTCGGAAGGGTGATGTCACGTGTCGGTAGGAGCCTTTAGTGGATTTTCCCACATCCTGGTCGGGTTTATAATCAACCTAAAAATGGGTTTATCTATATAGCGGGAACCCGATTATGCATATGATATTATTTTATTTTTTGGTGTTTCGTCACAGCTCCTCGGACCTTAGTTAAGACGAGTCTTAGCTAGGGTTCGATTCAAACGAGACAACATATGCATTTGTACTTTGTGTCCCTTCGGAAGAGTATTCGATATATGAGACTTTTGGTGTAATGTTTTAACAAAGTTTGTTTGGTCTGGGCTGTACCCAACTTATTAGTGGGTTGCCTACGTATCTCTTCGGAAGAGAATCAAGCATTTCGTAGTTCAATCAGAAAGCCCTCCGCGGATGAGAGTTCCGGCGTTTGAAGGTTTTAATTTATACTCATTTAGAGTTTATCTCCACGAGATTATCGGCTTCGAGCAGGAGGCCCTCTGCGAGCATAGCTCGAGCGTCGAGGGGCTTATCAAATTTGCTCCGAGAGGCCTAAGCTACGATCGGGGGCCCTCCGCGAGTGATAGCTCCAACGTCGAGGGACTTAGTTTATACTCGTTAAGAGTTTAACTCTGCGAGCTTACAAGCTACGAGCAGGAGGCCCTCTGCGAGCATAGCTCCAGTGTCGAGGGACTTATCAAATGTGCTCCGAGAGGCCTAAGCTACGATCGGAGTCCCTCCGCGATTGATAGCTCTAGCGTCGAGGGACTTAGTTTATACTCGTTAAGAGTTTATCTCCACGAGCTTTTCAGCTACGAGCAGGAGGCCCTCTGCGAGCATAGCTCCAGCGTCGAGGGATTTGTCAAATGTGCTCCGAGAGGCCTAAGCCGCGAACGGAGGCCCGACGTAGAGCCAAGCTCCAGCGTCTTAGGGACTTGTGAGTTTTTTCTCAAGGAGACTCACACTACGCAGAGGCCCGACGCGGAGCCAAGCTCCAGCGCCTTAGGGACTTAATAAATTCATCGATCCGGGAGGCAAATTCTTCGACCGGATTCCCGACGCGGAGCCAGCTCCCGCATCTTGGGACTTAATAAAATCATCGATCCGAGAGACAAGCTCTACGACCGGATGCCCGACGCAGAGCCAACTCTCGCGGCCTGGGACTTAATAAAATCATCGATCCAAGAGTCAAGCTCTACGACCGGATGCCCAACGCGGAGCCAAGCTCCAGCGCCTTAGGGTCTTAATAAATTCATCGATACGGGAGGCAAGCTCTTCGACCGGATGCCCGACACGGAGCCAGCTCCCGCATCCTGGGACTTAATAAAATCATCGATCCGGGAGACAAGGTCTTTGACCGAATGCCCGACGCAGAGCCAGCTCCCGTGTCTTGGGACTTAATAAAATCATCGATCCGGGAGGCAAGCTCTACGACCGGATGCCCGACACGGAGCAGGCTCTCGCGTCCTAGGACTTATATGAAAATCATCAATCCGGGAGACAAGCTCTACGACCGGATGCCTGACACGGAGCCAGCTCCCGTGTCCTGGGACTTAATAAAAATATCGATCCGGGAGGCAAGCTCTACGACCGGATGCCCGATGCGGAGCCAACTCTCGCGCCCTAGGACTTAATAAAATCATCTATCCGGGAGTCAAGCTCTACGACCAGATGCCCGAAGCGGAGCAGGCTCCCGTGTCCTGGGACTTGTGTGAAAATCATCGATCCGGAAGGCAAGTTCTTCGACCGGATGCCCGACGCGGAGCCAGCTCCCGTGTCTTGGGACTTAATAAAATCATCGATCCGGGAGACAAGCTCTACGACCGGATGCCCGACGCGGAGCCAGCTCTCGCAGCCTGGGACTTAATAAAATCATCGATCCGAGAGGCAAGCTCTACGACCGGATGCCCGACGCGAAGCCAAGCTCCAACGCCTTAGGGTCTTAATAAATTCATTGATCCGGGAGGCAAGCTCTTTGACCGGATGCCCGACGCGGAGCCAGCTTCCGCATCTTGGGACTTAATAAAATCATCGATCCGGGAAAGCTTTTCGACCGGATGCCCGACGCGGAGCTAGCTCCCGCGTCCTGGGACTCAATAAAACCATCGATCCAGGAGGCAAGCTCTACGACCGGATGCCCGACACGGAGCCAGCTCTCGCGGTCTAGGACTGAATAAAATCATCTATCCGGGAGACAAGCTTTTCGACCGGATGCCCGACGCGGAGCCAGCTTTCGCGTCCTGGGACTTAATAAAACCATCGACCCGGGAGGCAAGCTCTACGGCCGGATGCCCGACACGGAGTCAGCTCTCGTGGTTTGGGACTTAATTAATAAAATCATCTATCCGGGAGACAAGCTTTTCGACCGGATGCCCGACGCAGAGCCAGCTCCCGCGTCCTGGGACGTAATAAAACCATCGATCCGAGAGGCAAGCTCTACGACCGGATGCTCAATGCGGAGCCAGCTCTCGCGGCCAAGGACTTAATAAAATCATCTATCCGGGAGGCAAGCTCTACGACCGGATGCCCGACGCGGAGCAGGCTCCCGCGTCCTAGAACTTATATGAAAATCATCGATCCGGGAAGCAAGCTCTTCGACCGGATGCCTGACGCGGAACCTGCTGCCACGTCTTGGTACTTAATAAAATCATCGATCCGGGAGGCAAACTCTACGACCGGATGCCTTTCTTATCGTCAGCTTCCACACCTCCATTAATCATTACCAAGATGAGTCGACCCGCGAATTTCGTACGCAGAAAAGCTAAATAGTTCAAACAAGGTGAGTGTGTCCACGGTCGTTTCGCGGATGGAGGTTGCTTTGAACGACATTGGATTCCTGCCCCCTTGACCCTTAGGTGTACTTGGAAGGCGATCTTTGGCTCAGTCAGTCGATGTTAGCGAATAATCCTTCTTGACCGGGTTAATGAATTTCTTCCTTAAACTTCATCATGCTTCGAAAGTAGCCATGTCATGAATGTGCTTGGAACAAACTTTCGAAAGAAAACGTTTGACACCCCATTTACCACTAGTATGCTTATGACATTAAAACATGGATGCACACGCTTCATTCCTCTCGCTTTGTATATATATATATATATGACATTAAAACATGTATATATATCAGTAAAACATGTATATATATACATGATAGTAAGATATTGGAAGCCTTGTATATATACTATCCGATCAACTTGCATATATATGACAGTAAAACATGGAACAAGCTTTGTATATTCTCCGATAGACAAAGTCCTAAGACAATATCTTAATTTTTTCTTATTCTGTTCCAAATTTCATATTTCTTTTGTTATAACGAGAACGATAACAGACGAAGAAAGACACAGAGATTTAACGTGGTTCAGCAACAGTGTGTTACCTACGTCCACGGGCAGAGAAATAGAGATCTTTATTATGGAGGCAAAACAAGAAAACTAGGTTAATTACAAATTGTTAGGTTTATGAGTATATATAGTGCCTCGTGAAACCCTAGTCAGACAATGGACCTAAACCCAAAACAAATAATAAGTCCAATTCAAGGCATATTAACAAATCTCCACCTTGACTTGAATCCTCTCAGATGTACCAATCGCATTGCAGCGCCAAACGTACCAAATGCAATGCCATGCCAAATGTACCAGATGCACTTCAATGCCGGATGTACCAGAATCTCCTCTCAGAAACAGATGCACCATGACAAGTGCCAGACATTTCTCTGTCTCAGATTTTTCCTCACATGAGGACTCAGATTGCCCCGCAGGGCAGCTCAACAGTTGGTGATATTAAACAAGTCCAAACAGTGTTGGAACTTGCTCTCCGGAACTAGCTTGGTGAACATATCAACATGATTATCAGATATTCCCACCTTCTTCACTCTGATTCTCTTCTCAGCTTGCCAGTGTACTGACTCACCTCCAGAAACAATAGCCTTGTAGTTGGATGGAGCACCGTCCTTCCCCTCCTCGGCCACATGCAAAGCATATCCCACCAGATCATTAGACTTGTATCTCGCAAGCCCCCTGATGTCAACCCTTCTTGGTTGATCTAGAGCAATACTCCGATGTACAGCTCCACCTGTTCCTGTGTCTAGTGGTATGTTCTTTGTCTCACCAGTATCCGACTCAGTAGTACCTGTCTGTGATGATTGGTTTGTGACCAACTCAGGTGCCTAGGTCTCTGCTGGAGTGAAGTTCAACTCCACCTCTTCAGCAACAGTCTCCCTAACGTTGACTGAAACAGCATCTGCAGCACCTGTGACTGCTGAACCTTGTAGGGTATACAAAGTCCCCTTTCCCTGCTTGACTCCTTGCAAAACCACATTAAAGCCCTTAAACACGCGCAACTTTCCACCATAACCTGTGTATCAGAAACCCTTGTCATCTAACACAGTTAGGGATATCAGATTCTTTGTCATAGATGGCACATGTTTGACTTCCTCCAATGTGCGAAACTTCTCATCGTTTGTCCGAAGCCTGACTGAGCCGATCCCAACAACCTTGCAGATGACATCGTTTCCCATAGAAACATTGCCCTTGTCTACACATCTATATGTTGTAAACAACTCTCTTCTAGGACATACGTGACAAGACGCACCTAAGTCAAGAAACCACACATCATGATCTGTGCGATTACCTACTAGTAGAACAATATCTTCCTCAGAAGTATTTTTACCATGAACTACTGCTGCAGATCCAGATTTCTACTCTTGTTGCCTCTTCTTACTACGGTCATTCTTCCAATGACCTTTCTCCTTACAGTAGTTACAGACGTCGTCGAGTTTAGAGCCTGATTTGCGACCTTGCTTCTTGCCCCTTCTACCATCAGAATTGCCTCCGTTGGCCATAAGCCCGGAAGCCTGATTGTCTGTAACCAACGCGGTTGCCTTCAGATGCAACTCTCTGCTGTGAAGCGACGATCTAACCTCTTCCAGCGTGATGGTATCCTTCCCAACGACGAACAACTGAACGAAGTTCTCGTATGTGGGGGTAGGGATACCAGCAGAATTAGGGCAACATCTTCGTCCTCCGACTTAACATCAATATTACGCAATTCAAGTAATAGCGTGTTAAGTTGATCAAGATGATCTATGAGTTGTGTACCTTCCTGCATACGCAGCCCGAACAACCGTTGTTTCAGAAGCAACTTGTTCGTCAGAGACTTTGTCATGTACAAACTCTCCAACTTCAGCCACAAGCCGCCAGCAATTTTCTAATCAGCAACCTCTATTATGACATCGTCTGCGAGACACAACATAATCGTCGAATGAGCCTTCTCCTCCGAAAGGCCGTACTCATCGGTGGTTGTATCTGCCCCCTTCTTGTCGGCGGTTAACGGTGCCCATAAACCTTGTTGCTTCAGCAAAGCCCACATCTTTATCTGCCCCCTTCTTGTCGGCGGTTAACGGTGCCCATAAACCTTGTTGCTTCAGCAAAGACCGCATCTTTATCTGCCACAGACTGAAAGAGTTTCTTCCAGTAAACTTGTCAATCTTCACCACAGATCCAGACATCATTCTCGACAAAAATCACAACCAATCTCTGATACCAGTTTGTTATAACGAGAACGATAACAGACGAAGAAAGACACAGAGATTTAACGTGGTTCGGCAACGGTGTGTTTCCTACGTCCACGGGCAGAGAAATAGAGATCTTTATTATGGAGGCAAAACAAGAAAACTAGGTTACAAATTGTTAGGTTTATGAGTATATATAGTGCCTCATGAAACCCTAGTCAGACAATGGGCCTAAACCTAAAACAAATAATAAGCCCAATTCAAGGCATATTAACATCTTTAAACAAATACAGATCAATAATAATTAATCCATTCACCAAACTTTATGTAATGAAAGTGATCAGCAAAAAAGAAACGAAGAGGAAGCCCTCCAAACCGGAGACGTGAATGAGAGATACGCTCGGGTTTTACCAATGTTGAAAATGTGATAGGAAGTATATGCGTAGGTCGAAACTGACCGTGCATCATAGACTTCGAAGCATCTCTATGTGAACCCGTAATTTTTATTTGCTCCCATACCAAAAGACTAAGGCGTCGGGTAAAATCCACGCTACAAAGGTCAAATTAGGTTGGTATGTACAATTCTAAAGGCAAGAAAAGAGATTAATTTGCAAGGAAGGGTGAGACCTCCCGATCAAATAATTTGTGAAAATAGAAGTCTTGGAAATGGTCCGCGCACACCATTTGTGAAAGCTAAGATCCTTTGATGGCATCTGTCGCGGATAGACCCCGAAAGGGGAGACACCTGGAGATCATAACTTATGATCTCCAGGTGTCTCCCCTTATGATTCATAAGGGATCTCACCAACATCGGCAAGGCTTTGTGAATAGATAGAGGTTCGTGACCGATTCGTTGACCCAAGATATTGTATGCTAGGGAGAGGTGTGCAGCGGGTACAACACATGCAATTGATTATTTTGGTTGCCTTAACAAATTCTGGGAATCGGATGCTAATACCCAGCTTAACCCAGTTCAATAAACAAAAATCCATCCAAGTTGAGTGATCTGTTGCACATGAATTCAAATGCATGTATATCATTTTTTACTAGAAATCATGGAACACTTGAATAAATAAAGGTCAATGGGTTCTTTAATTTCCAGTAGCTTATACCCGATCATGTCCAAAGTCCAAATTTGGAATACATCCCTTCATATCAAACGACAACACATACGTATTTACATATCTTTCAATTGATCGCTTACCTCAAATCAAAGTTTATAGTTGACATTTTAAGCCAATTTCACAAACACAATCAAACCGAAACAAAAATGGTTGAACATTCGTACCTCAATTCGATTGTTTGTTACCTCTTAGCGTGAGAGTTCTCCACAGACGGCGCCAGTGACAAACCCCGTTTTTCGGAATCCCGTGTCGGCGGGTTCCGGGATCAAGTGGGACGCAGGCGAGCTCAGACGTTCGGGCTTATCTGAGACGCGCGACGAGATTACCATCGGCGTACCCAAACCTGTGTCGATCCGAGCTCAAGCCATCCGCGTACCACCGTCCTCCTAGAGCTTCATCAACGTCGGGTTTTTACCAGCCGAGACTGATCCCGCTTGAAAGGGGGCTCGAAGCTAGGGAATCCGGCCTAAGCCGTTGGAGATCCCCCTCCCCGACCCCTAGAATTGAGCCATCATTTCGATATTTATAGGCCAAGATGAGCTTCCCTTTGCATGTATCACTTGACAAGTGTCTTAGGTTTTAGGACAAGTGTCGGAAGGGTGATGCCACGTGTCGGTAGGAGCCTTTAGTGGATTTTCCCACATCCTGGTCGGGTTTATAATCAACCTAAAAATGGGTTTATTTATATAGCGCGAACCCGATTATGCATATGATATTATTTTATTTTTTGGTGTTTCGTCAGGTAGCAACGGTCACAAGTTGTGAGCTGGGCCAGAAGATTGGGCCAATGAAATAGGCCCGACTCTCTGTAATGCACAACTCGGAAATAAGCAACCAAAGCAAACCTACAAACCTCACATAAGCACACACACCCATCCATTAGTCTCACCTTGGGAGTCAGGCTAGCCATTGGTGCCACACATGGTCTAACCATGGGACCAATGAGCTTTTCCTGGCCACAGCATGACTAGGTTGGTGTGTAGTTAAGTAAGAGTTCACCTAACTTAGACTTTTGTGCACCATAATAAATTAATAACCAAATAAACCAATGTTTTGTTACAAACAAATTACAAGATTATAAAACATAACATTGTTTTTTATAGAATATATGTTTCAAACAGTAACTCTATTATACAGTATACAACATTAATTTAAATTATTTAAAAACATTATCAACAATGTTAAAACAGGTGATTTTTAAAAATCACAAACAACGATTTAATTATTTTAATACGTTTTAATAAATGTATATACTATATTGTTTAAATTTTATTTGAGAGACGTACCAATATATGTTTTAAATAACGACTTATATGGTCACTGCTTTGACTATTTCTCAAATAACTTTATCCCTTCGACTATTTTTCTAATTATTTATGTAGAATTTGTGAAATACAAATCGTACTCTTTTCATTATGTGTTTCAGAATATATACACAACGAGATATACAAAAGATAGAACTTGGGCTACAAGGATAGAATCCCTATATATTTATCTAAAAGGATATTGATAATATATACAAAATATCAATACTCCCCCTCAAGTTGGAGCATGTAGATTACGAATTCCCAACTTTGACAGAAGCACCTGAAACTGTTGCTGGCCAAGTGGCTTGGTAAGGATGTCCGTCAGTTGATTTGCAGAGCGAATGTGGGAGAGTGAGATGACCCCGACCGACAATCAATTAATCACGGACAACATGACAGTCAACCTTAATGTGCTTGGTACGCTCGTGGAAGACAGGATTGGCGGCAATGTGAAGGGCCGCCTGACTATCGCACCAGAGATGCATAGGAAGACCGTGGCGAACACCGAGAGATCGAAGGAAAGATTTGAGCCAAATGAGCTCGCAAGTCGTGGTCGCCATAGCTCTGTACTCGGCCTCAACTGAAGAGCGTGAGACTGTAGTTTGTTTCTTGGTCTTCCAAGACACCGGAGACTCACCGAGCATGATAAAATAACCCGTAAGTGATCGACGGGTAAGAGGACATGCTGCATAATCAGAGTCGCAGAAGGCGGTCAGCCGAAGAGAACTGTTTCTGGAGAGAAGAATACCCTGAGATGGAAGACCCTTCAAATAGCGAACAACTTGGGGGGCAGCAAGCCAGTGATTTTGTCGAATACATATATACACACAGGATGGAACAATTTATTACACACAATAAAATAAGGTACAAATTGGGAAATACACGGGCCATACGTAATTTTATATAGCATGAAAAAGCGAAATTAAGAGTGAACTATTGATCATCTCCGGAGGTGACGATGAGGTTTGACTCAGAAATAGTTTCCCATGATTTAGTGGACTTGTCATCAAGATACGGGATTTTCTGAAGTATCAACCTGGTTATGTTAAACTCCCAGTTGTTGATGCACTCATCCAGTATGTATGCCTTCTTCTCTGCTGCCTCCTTTTCTTTCTTTGTCAAGTCTCCATAGATGACGCTCACATGCGGCATGTAAGCTGCCCAACCCAACAGTTCATAATATGTTATAAACCCTAACCTACTCATTTGGGACTATGTGCTTATTTTTCGTCAAAAAGGCTTATAATGTACTTATACTAATGGGAAGAAAAAAAAACTTACGAGTAGTGCTCTTATAGCCAAAATGGGTAGAACAGTGCGTGCTAGCTTCTACGACCTGCACAACAAAGTCTGTTGATTAGTAAGCATATAAGTTGATGGTTTTGAGTTTCATTCCTTTACGATGACTCCACCTTGATCAAGACAAAACTTTAATATATATAAATATATAGGTTATGTTGATTCAAACCTTTGGGCTTTATTATTTACTCCGTAAGTATTATTTTGGCCCATAAGAGCTACCCATTAGTTGCTTCTAGAAGAATTGGGATTGACAAAGAAGATGTACTGGTATGCAGGTTGTTACAAGGAGGATTTTCAACGTCATTCTCCCTCCTCCTCTCCGAACGTGGTGAAACAATAATTAAAACAGCTCTCCTGAAGATTACCACAATCAAGCAACAACTATATAAGAAGATTGATGGACTGCATAGAAGAGACATAAGTCTTGCTAGCTCATCTCCAACGTCTTCATTGCAATCGATCTTCACTCTCTCTCTCAAGGCATTTACTTTACTGTTTTATCTTTTGTAATGTGAGAGATTTCATTGAGCGTTATTATACAAGTCATAAGTATTATACTAAGAGTACACATCTACTCAAACCTATTGCTTGGGTTGACTAGATATAGAAACGGGTTAGGCTTCAAGTTCTTCTAGGTTGTATCTAGGATCCATAAGGAGTGAAATAGTGGTGTTTTTGAATCCTACGGGTTGAATAACCCTAGACGAGGATGTAGACCAAGTTCGTGCTAAACCTCGTAAACATATCGTGTGTCCTTGCTTTACCTTCTGTTGATTTATATATTTCCGCATGTTTGATTCTAAGATTTCGCAAAGGTCTTAACCAGTTTCTGGAGAATTGACAAGACGGCCTTGAGCTCATTTACAAGACCATGTATCTCATCTCAAGGTTTTGACTCTAACACCGCGAAAATCAGACATACTGTATTCAACCTATTCAACCCTTCTACAGTATTGTTTATTAATTGTTTTAGTTATTGTGACTCTTCACTTTATGAATAAATTTTAATTGGCTCCGATCTAGAAAGTGCAATTCAAGCCATAAAAATCACCTTAGCGGAGGGTTCGAGGAGGAGGAAGACGCATTGGTAGTAAGACGTTCCGGTGGCGACGCGCTCCACCTTGGCAGCGTACGCCTTCATCCCTTGAACGGCAGATCGGAACCTGTTGACTGCATCCTCCTCGGTCAAACTGGTGAGCCCCACCACGGTGAGGTGGGGCTCGAACTCTGGCCCACCGAACTCCGCCCTCAGGCCCTTCATCAGCTTCTTCATCCTGGCCATGGCATCGTCCGACGGGAGGCCCGATATCGAGAACCAGAACTTCTGTTGTTGCTGACCCGCGGGTTGGCCCGGATCCGAACTCACTTGCTGGGGCTCCATGGAGATTGACCAGAGGAGGAATGTGGAAGCAATGACCCCTACAAGACCCAGGAATCTAATGAGTAAGATGGCAATAGAGGAAGAGGGACTCACCATTATTGGCACCGATTCGAGATGTGGAAGCCATGTTTGATCACAAAGAGGATGATTAACTTACAATCGAGTGGGTGTAAGATTGAGATGCTGTGGAGTAGTGGGATTCAAATCAAAACCACGACTTGGTATATATAATTGATCGATTTAAATATTGTATTTTAGATTCGTGTTTAGCGTAGCTACATATATACGAAGCGACGTAGCGTTTACTCAAAGAAAAAGAAAGCTTATTTGCAATTCCTTTGTTAGGTTCAATGAACTGCAGTACCTAGGAATTTATTTTTTTAATGAGAGGCTAATTTTTTTTAGCATATATATATATATATATATATATATATATATATATATATATATATATATATATATATATATATATATATATATATTTTAAAAAATATATATTATAAAAAATTTAAATTTATAATTTAAATAGTTATTTTAGTAGAAAAAATTAAATATATATATATAAAAAGAATAAGAATCATTTTTTATTTTTATATAATGGAAAAGGAGACAATAAAAATTGTTTAAAAAATAAGGTTAAAAGGGATTAAACTAATGATCTTAAAGTAATAAATACATACTCCCTCCGTTTCCTTTTAAATGACTTTTTCAAGTCATGCACGTAGTTTTATAACGATAAAAACTATATTAAATATTAATATTTTAAAAATATTTTTTTAATAATATTATACTTATCATCAATAAGTATGAGATTGTCGAAAAAAATATTTAAAAAAATTATTATTTCATATAGTTTTTCACACCTTAAAAAACGTGCATGAATAGTAAAAAGTCAATTAAAAGGAAACGGAGGGAGTATATTTATTTGTAATAGATGGTCTGCTTTTGCCATCCGACCCAGAAATCATGCCCCCAATTTGATCAATCATCCACTTCTTGTTCCACCAGCCTCATCCATCCATCATTCATCAGGTAGATTGAATAAAAATTTAGGTGACCACATTTAAAATAAAATAAAAATGACACTTCAACAAGTAAATAATTGCAAAATGCATCATTTATCAAATCAAATAAAATCATTTAATATACTATAAAAAGTAAAATCAAACAAATAAAATAATCTATAATATACTATAAAAGTAAATGTAAAATAAGACAATTTAATATATTAAACAAGATGTGTATATATATATGACTTCGAGTGATAAATAGTAAATGTAAAATAATACCATTTAATATAGTATTAAACAAGATGTATATATATGATGACTTCGAGTGATAAATATTGGGTGTTGTTAGATACACCACAAATTCTCTTATTTAATTGCACGTTTATTTCAACGTACAAGACTTTTTAATTAATTAACACTCTTTTCCAATTAATTAACTCACCTCAACCTTGCACGTCCTTTTCGACGTGCAAGATTTGTGGTGTATTTATCCGGACCGTAAATATTTTTACCCAAATTCGATTTAATTAATATATTAAACAAGATGTATATATATAACTCCGAGTGATAAATATTTTACCCAAATTCGATTTAATTAATATATTAAACTAGATGTATATATATAACTTTGAGTGATAAATATTTTTACCTAAATTCGATCTATCGCCCGCTCACTTTATCATTCATTTAATATCCAAATTATATTATTGAATTTTCATCCATTTTATCTAGTTAAATGAAACTAATATATATATATATATATATATATATATATATATATATATATATATATATATATATATATATATATATTTATATATATATATATAGTAAATGTAAAATATATATATATATATATATATATTTTTTTTATTAGGAAATAATTCGAGAGCCAAGCATACCTGACAACTCGAGAGGCCGACGAAGTCGGCAGACGGTGCAACCGTCTCTACATATATAAAAAGGTGCAACAACTACAAAGTGGGCGCTAGGCGTAATCCCAGACGAGCAATCGAGCCAAACCCGTACAAGCTGGAGACAACGTAGACTAAGGTCCAGTGCCAAGCATCCCCAGGCGGCGACACCGTTGGCCAGCGGTATATCAGCAGGAGCCAGTCCTGTGGGCAGTGAAGACGATCCTCCAAGGAATAGTCTAACGCGGAGTCGCCTCGATACACACCGCCACGACCCCAGCCAATCCCGACACCAGGTTGCCAGAGCTCCAGCACGGAAGAGGAACGCCAAGCAGCAGGGATCACAACCAAGAACACCCCTGAAGACGCGCACCATTAATCCCTTTCATATGAAACAAAATTTATTCAAACCCTAACAAGATTTTCAAGCCCTTGCGGGATTTAGGCCCTTTCGGGAAGGTTTCAACCCTTTCGGTTTTTTTTTTAATTTAATTTAATTTTATGCCTTGGGCCCGAAGCTTGGCCCCGGATGAACCAAACTTGGGCCCAAAGGACCCGAAGATTGGGTCCTAAGGACCCGAAGCTTGGGCCCCAAGGACCAAGGAGGAGCGGGGGGATCTCATCATGGCCGGAGGAGAGGCGGCCGCGTCAACACCGGAGAGGACAGCCGGACCAACGCCGGCATCCAAGCACCGACCGTCACACACCACGGCCCAACCACCGGAGGTTGAAGAGGAGGCAACGCCAGCCGAAAATAGGCATGCCCGGTAGGGCAAAGGGGGCTTGAAAAGCAGGGCGTAGTACACCCGAAGATGAACAGCCGGCCGGAGGGAGTCGCCATCACCGACGACAACCAGGGGAGCCGACACCGACGGGAGCAAGTCGAGCTTGCAGATAGCAAGACACCGAGGAGGCCAGCCGACCAACCACAGGCGGAGGAAGCATCAAGGAGGCGTGTCAGGACCCAATTCGACGACGGGACCACCGTACACGAACAATTCGAGTCTAGACCCGCCCAGAACCAGGCCGATTGAGAATCAAGGACAACGGATTCGAACTTAGGGTTTGGGGATACTCGGGTTGGGGGTACGCCAAGGGGCAAAGCGGCCCTAAACGCATACCACAACCAACCTGGATAGATGGTGGTGGTGAGGAGAAACGGGATGGAGGCCGTACGACAAGGATGGCAGTGGAGGAAGTTGTGCAGCGACGACGGCGGTGGTGAAAGGGGTATTGGCAGGCTCGGCCCAGAGACAAGGGCAGACTGGGCGACGGCCCAGTGCCCAAACAAATTAGGGGCCGAGTAATAAAAAAAAATCTGTGTATATATATTACCTTTAACCCTAATTTTTAAGCCCATTGTCTTAGCCTATTTCTCTTTAAGAGAACAAATCATATGAATAAATAGGCCCATAGTTTATTTTCTTAATCAGAGGCCCATAACTTATTAAGTAGTAGTTGTATATTAAAATGACCACCAAAAAAAACAGTACTACGTAACAAAAAAAAAGCCCATGCACAAACAATTCAATGGACAACAAGCAACGAGAAATTATTCCCAAAGACTTCCTATAATTTATAACTTTCAAAGTTTCAATAAAACTAATTAAAATTATTCCAAAATTAAACCCATTATTGTGAAGATATGTTTTACTTTTAATTTTTATTTTCTTACTCTTTTTCTTAGTAACTCCATAAAATTTATAACGTGTTTTGCTTTTAATTTTTATTTCCTTACTCTTTTTCTTATTAACTCTATAAAATTTATAACGTGTTTGGGTATGTCGTATTATTATTGTCAACTAGTTTTATTGTTGTCGTGTTTATGTACTTATTATATCAATTTCTTGTTATTGTTTTCTCATCCCAAAAAAAATTCCCTTGTTATTGTGGTTTATTTATATATAAAAAATTGATATTTTATATAATAAGTAGTTTTAATTGTCTTAAAAAATTGATTTGGTAATTAAGCAGAAATTGTGTTTTATTTATATATTTTAGTATTGTATTGTAGAAAACAAATGGATTTTTAGTGATTAAAGTATATTATTGATTGTTGGAACGTAGTTTTTATTTTTAATAATTATTTTAATTTTAAATTATTAGGGTCCAAAATTTTTGCTTGCCCCGGACCTATATAACAGTAGGACCGGCTCTGAGTATTGGGTTAGGTTTTCTTGAGAGAGAGGCTCTCGCCTCTCTCTTCCTTATTTTTATAATGGGTTTTTGAGTTTCTCTAAACTAATATATATTGTGAATGAGACTGTCATTTCATCATCTGTTTTTTTTAATTATTTTTTTACTACTAAAAAAAAGACCCATGAATTTTGGGCCAAGATCCCCTACAGACTATAGCACATACCCTACTCCCCTCCCTACATCACAAAAATATTTCTCATTTATTTAATCTGAAAAAAAAATTATAAAAATTATATTTATATTCCTAAAATTTATTTTTGTATATTTATAAAATTTTATTTTAAAAAATCATGTTTTACAATTTTTAAAGATTAAAAAGAAAATATTTTATAAAATACAATTATTAAAAACTTTAAAACATGATTTTTCAAAATAAAATTTTATAAAGGAAAAATGACCAAAAATAATACGAGCTATCAACAGTGAACCAAAAATAATACGAACTTTCAAAACTACCAATTCATATACAAACTATTACACATTAAACCAAAATTGATATAGAGTCCAAAATTCACAAACTCTAAATTTATTTCAACTCAATATATAATTAATAATAAATTGTTGTCAAAATTGTAAAATTTACAATTTCATTCTCCTTCCCCAATCTGTAGAACAAAATCAGTTGGCGACGGCAATGGCGGACCTGCAACGAGGTCGGCGGCGACCGGCTGCGAGACCACAAAAGCGACTGGACATCCACCAATCGCACAGCCCCAACCCACAATAACGCCAGGCGACAAGCGAAAAGAAACCCCAGGGCCGCCGCCAGCGCTCTCCTCGAAGGCGAGGAACCGCTTCACCAGGCGGGTGACGAGCTCACGTCGAGGAGGGTCCCACACGCCGCGGATGAAGTTGCACGGAACGACTTCGTTCTCGACAGGAGGCAGGCGTCGTTGAACCAGTACTCTAGAGGCGCCGAGCCAAGGGATCCGTCGGGGGCGGAGGCTTTGCGGTGGGGGTTGTGGACGCCTCCGAAGGCGTCAAACCAGTCCGGATGTGGTTTCGCTGCCGGTCGCCGCCGATCCATGGCTCGTGTTGCAGCGTCCGCCATTGCCGTCGGCACAACTGTTCTAAACTTTGTTCTACAGATTGGGGAAGGAGAATGAAATTATGAATTTTACAAATTGACCATAAATTATTACTTATTGAGTCCAAATGAATTTAGAGTTTGTGAATTTTGGACTTTATATCAATTTTGGTTTAATGCGTAATAGTTTGTATATGAATTGATAGTCTTAAAAGTTAGTATTATTTTTGGTTCACCGTTGATAATTCGTATTATTTTTTGTCATTTTTCCTTTTATAAATCTCTACTACTAAGCAATCTGATTTTTACGGTTCATTATGAAAAGTTACATTGACCGCCCGATTTCATGATTTCAGAAGATGATCAATGGCCTGGAATAGATTGGGAAATGGGTTATTATGCAGTTTCTATTGTTTTTAATCCTGACCGTCCGTTTTAGGTGGAGCCAGGTGATCAACCACTCATATGCCTTCCCATATATATTTTCATATTTACCCCTCAAACCTTTAATTTGAAATTGTTTATTTTTTTATTTCAGTGCCCATTTTGGTCTTTTCATCTAATTCCCCTTGCCCCCATCTCTGCGTCTCTCCTCTCATCGTCTGTGCAATTCCTGAGAATGGTTGGAGAGCCTCTGTGCGTTCTTCATACATGCCCCTGCACAGACGACAGAGCGAGTTTTGCACGAACTCTCTGAGGACGACGGTGGCGGTTTGAGGAGCTCCGGCCTGTGCAATTGAAAGAGAGGGCAGCAGGGATGCCACCACCTTCGAAGACGTCGCTACAGGGGCACAGGAAGACACCGCTACTTAGGTGATTTGTGCCCCAAACTTTGAATTCCTTCTTTCATCTACCTTTAATTGGATGTTCAATTTTCAGATTTGATTGATTTTTCTCTAGGATCTATAATTTTAGGGCTTCTGGATTAGGGAATTGACGATGGGGGTAAGTGAATTCAGCACTCGGGAAGTTTGAGGAGACGCCAAAGGAACTCCGACTCTCAACAATTGAAAGAACGGGGAGTGCGGTCATCGGTTCAGATTGGGTATGTTGGTCTAATATTTCCCCTTTGTCATTTATTTTTCCTGATTTGGAATTTTAGTTATAGGTCAAGTTGAATTTGGGAGTATGAACTTCGGGAATTATCAGTTTGCATTTATATTTTGTGTTATGTTATGGTGATAATAATGGATTATATTGACGTTGCATGTGTTACGTAGCACATTGATCTTGTAACCCATCAAAATAAGGCAGGTTGCATTAACCGTTATGTTTTCAAGAAAAACTCATTAATTAAATCTTTTTCACCAATGATATTTGTAATAGTGCACTAGGCAAATTTGTGAATGGATATACATGTCATCCTGATGCAAAACTTAGTATAAGAAAATTACCGCCATTGATGACAGACAGCTCTTGGTAGATATTGTATGTGTAACTGTCATAATTGTCAATCAACAGTGTCCTCACAAATTGAACCTTCTGATCTCTGTCCTCTATCTTCTTCCTTGTAATAAAAGTCTTTTGCAGCCTCTATGGTACCAACTGGCTAGACAAATTGACCTTCCTCGCATCTTGATTAATTACTTGAATTTCTTCCTTTTTATTCATTCTAACAGATGTTTTTATATTGGGGGTGTTACCACTTTTGCTATTTGAGCAGGCAAAACAAGGATTTGTCCTCTTAAAAGATGATGATCTGAGGCTGAATCCCATTTTTTCGGGTAAAGATGGGAGATCCTGAATAATTATTCTAAAACCATGCCCATATACAGCCCCTGCAATCAACAAAGAAAAGAGGAAGAAACACAATCAAGTGCATTAATCAATATTAAGACTTGTTGGTCATGCTCGTAGAGAAATAGAGCAAACAAAATCAAATAAAAACTAGTAAATACATAGTTGTTCAATTTTCGCAATAGTATTCAGTACAAGATATATAAAATGTTCAATTCAGAGAGAACATCTACCAATCTATAACTCTTAAAAAAAAAAATCAAGCCAAGTTATTTATCTTTCAAATAGAAGGATGTTATTCATAAATAAGGGTAACCAAACTGTCCATCAAATATGCTCATGCAGTTGAATTACTTGCTCTGTATTGGTTATGAACAAAGGCAGCAAGGTTTACTATACAAGAATCAAGATAATCCGGAAAAAGCAGAAATCAAAAGTGGACAGAACAATACAATGTCAATCCGATCTCTGATGGTTACAGTTGCTATTTCTTTCTTCGTTTTTTTTTTGGATAATATCCAGCTTTGATAATTTCGTTTAGGGCTTTGTTTAGGCGTGATTTTGCCTTCTTCAAACTGCCACTGCTGCTGATTTCTGATTTTCTTTTCTTTGGTAATCTCTATTTGATTCTCACTGATGGCAATAATTCTTCATCATTATGTATTTCTTTAGTGTGGTTTATTGGTTTTACCTGATCTTTAGTTTGTAATATTTACAATTGTTTTTTTAGCTCAACAAGTAAACATCACTGCCCAGCAATTGGAGCCTAAGCCATTTATTTATAGCTTGTATATGTCTGTTAACAAGCTTAATTCAAGAGAAGCTTCAACGTATCTACCAATTTTTTATATTTAGACTTTTTCCCTGAATAATTAATACCTAATTTCCTTTTCACCATGAAACATTCAGTCAATATAAATTGCCCAGGCTGTATTAATATGTATTTGGTAAAAAGCTAAACATATATCTTCTATTTAGTCCATTTTCTTCAAACTCTCCACAATGCAGGCTGGTTTGAAGCTTCTTTTTAGTCTAAAAAGTGGATTTTACACACTCTATATAATGCAGGTTGGTTGAAGCTTCTTTTTAACCCAGTTTCTTAAAACATTGTTCTTCGAACAACATGGTAAGTCTGAATCGAGTTACCTCTTAACATTTCCTTCAATCCCCTCCCCTACATAATGGAAACCCTTGAAGTGGGCTGAAGAAAGTTCATAGGCAAATATGTATTGTGAGGTTGTTTGTGAGATTCTAAGTGAATACAACGATTTGGAAGTTGTATCCTGCAAGCATGAGACTTGGTAGTGATTGACATGGATGGCTAAATTTGTATTCTGGAGATGGATCTTGCCAAATCTTTTGACCTACATAAATTACCATGTGTGCAGATTTTATGCTTACTCTTTTCTTTCTTGCTTGTAGTTTGTCCGCATAGAGGAGTAATCTTTCTTGCTTGTAGTGTGTGCAGACATTTGATTACGTGCTGGGTGCTTAAAATAATAAAATCTGAGTAAATTAATTACTTTCCTTACCAATGCAGCATGCAGCATCAAGAAGGTATAGTTGGGAAATAAATTTCTATTTCGGTTGGATAGTTAATTGGATAGATTTATCTAAGCTAGCCTTATTTCTATTTCAGGCGGTGTTGTTTTCCTTGGGGTATCAATTAGACCTATGTTTATGTTAAACAATAGGAAGGTGACATGTTAGCATCAAAGTTCTATGTAATCTTGACATGAATTTTGAGTTTAAATGTTACATTTTGTACGATATACCTCTTGCCTGGGATGTGTAGTTGTGCAACGTTGTCAAAGATATAGCTTATGTTTTGAAGATTTTGATTGATTTTAGTAGCTACTTATTCCATCATATTAGGCGTCGTTACGTTGTCTTGTCTTAACTATTGGCTATCAATCGTTAGCCATCGGTTTCATACGGCAGTCATACTATGAACACTTGAAGAAACTTCACATATCTATCAAGCTCTACAAGAAAGCAATCATTTAATTTTATAAGATCGTTCGAAACCACCGCAGCATCCCACATCACGATCGAAGGCGCGGCGCGCCCAATTAACCTAGTATATAAAAATAGGTGTTAGGAATATAAATATAAATTTTATAAAAAAAATTAGATTAAATAAATGTTAAAAAAATTAGTGGGGTAGGGATGGTTGGAGAAGATCCCACCCGATAAATTTTATTTTACTACTAGATCCGCCATGGCGCCATGGTTACCGGCTTACCGGCTTACCGCCATCGAGATCACATGTTGTAATGTAGCACAAACACGAAGCATAATACATACTGTATTTAATTTATATAAGAACTTGCACGAGAAGCTTCACAACATTTCACATTATTATCACTAGCTAGCTATCTAAGTTGGATCATTCAAGGGAAAGGAGCGCGCAGTTTCATGTCAACCGGCACGACGTCGACGGCGAACCCCTTGCCGTGCTTCTTCCAGTAGTCGGCGTTGGGATTAACCCAGGTAGGAGTGTCGATGTGGGCCCTAAGCTGCTGGAGCTTCTCGGTGGAGAACTTGCACCGCTCATCTCGGCGCTTCACCAGATCGGGGTTGAGGAGATCGGCGTTGTCCGCCTGTGGGGACACCATGAGTGCTGGCTCCCCCAACGGCAAGGGATCGCCTCTGTCCACCTGCCACGTGCACCAGAACTTGCCGTACGTCTTGGCCATATCTTCCAGCTCCGTCTTCACCACCGCCTCCGGCATTTTAGGGTTCGCCCACAGACCCGATTTTATCTGCTCGATCGATCAATTCAGCAATTCAACACCGAACAAACACGATTAATTAATCAATTAACCAAAATTTATGGTGTATACCTCGTAGCCGTGGGAATGCCAGAGCTTCTGTTCATCGGCAGGGAGCGTCTCAAACACTTGAGGGGATATTATGTATTCCACACCTAGAATCAAATTGATCAGCAAAACAAACTAATTGAAAAATGAAAGCATCGATTTTGGGAATGGTGGAGTGGAGGTACCGATGAGGCGGCCGCTGCGGTCTTCGGAGTCGTAGACGGCGCACTGGAGAACGTCCTGGGTGAGGCGGGTGACGAAGTGGTGAGTCTCGATCTGGCGGGACATGTCGTGGCTGTAGAAGGCGAAGGTGCAGACGTGCTCGGAGATCTCCTTGATGGGCTTAAGGGACTGCATCATCTGGGCGCCCTTGTCTACCAAGTGCTGGTACATAGTCATCGGCTTCCCCGGCGTCCCCTCCGTCGACTCCTTGCTTTCCGTCGAGGCCATTACCCCGCACATTCAATTACTCCCGGAGTACAAGTCGTCTTTAGAGTGTAAAACAAAAGAGGGATTCATCGATCAGTTTGTTTATAAGAGGAGAGAAAGGTGAAGTGGGCGGAGGAGGGAACACCTGGGAGGCGGAGGTTGCATGCAGGGGAGAAGTGGGGCCCAAGGTGGACACTTGTCATTGCAGTTGTCGAGTGGACGCGTGTCATTCGCATATGAATCCACCGGTTTTTCAGCACGCCAGTGTTTGGAAATTCAGAGGTTTTTGAAGTTTATTTTGTATGTTGGAGTTGGAGTATTTTTTTTAAAATAATTGGTAACAAATTTAATTGGTGTTTGGTTAGTACGGGGTGTAGGATATTTATTTACGAGGAAAACGACTAAAATATCCTTAATTGTTTACCCCTCACCAACCCACCCTCTTTCACGTTGAATTGCAATTGGGAGGTATTGGCAATCCTAATTGAAGAACTGAGGAACGGCGCTCAGCACCGGTGTACAGGTAAGCCCTCCTCCTTTTCCTCTTCTTCAAGATTTTGGATTTCGGGAAGCCCTCCTCCTCTTCCCCTTCTTCAAGATTTTGGATTTCGGGTGATGAAAAGGGGTCTTGGATTGAAGTTCGATTTTAATGATTTTCGGATTGAAGTTCAGTTTGATTGAAGTTCGGGAAGGGGAGCAACGAGTCAGCGACGATGGATTTGTGGCAGCAGCGACGGAGTTGGATTTGTGGCAGCAACGACGATTGAAGTTTGTCTGCCGGAGTTGGATTTGTGGCAGCAGTGATGATGGAAGGAGATGTGGAGCAAGGGATTATCAAGGGCAAAAAAGAAAAAATTTCAGAAACCTAATTGAAGAAACTACCGAAGCTTGCCCTCCCCCCCCCCCCCTCCCCCCTCCCCCCTCTTCTGAAATTGGAGAAAAAAACCTGCAACTCAAACTCTGGAAGCTCCACAAGAAGGCATTGCCAAACACGCTTCAATCAGTTGCCAAAAATAAATAAGCTAACATAACCTCCCAAAAACCACTTTCAAACACGGCCTAAGATCATGCGCAACACATAGCCACACGACACGACTCTTAACTCCTTTCAGTCACATCAGCAATTATTCCTATCACGTCAGCTTTTTCACTATATTTTTCATTCACAACAGATAGTCGTGTGATTCTTATTTGACTTTACACTTTTTTTTATTTATTAAGCTAAATGTTGATGTATTTTGATTTTTGTTAATGATATTATTAATATTAATATGTATCATTAAAATAAAAAGGCACGCAATTAAATTTAGAAATATTTTATTAACTTGATACATTGAAAAACACCTAAAAAAATTACACAACTTAAACTTGCAAACAACATATTAAATTTGAAACAACACACACTCGTACAATAAAATTAAACGTCATCTCCGGGAGTGCGCATATATGTTCAAGCAAGTCTATGTATAATTTCATGTTTAAGGTGTAATTTCATGTGTGTTTTCATATTCCGAGTGTAGTGGGTATTGTTATTTAATGTGACTATAAATCTTTAACATATGATAAACTTAGTGAAATTCTTTTTTCTCAAACATATGCAAAATGAGTGTCGTTGGATAGAGGAAAATAAATCGTATTAAAAAATAATTGTATTTTTAAAAAAATAATTTATTTAACGAATAAATGGGGGTTTAATTTAATTAAAACCCTCTGCCATATGGCTTCCAACGATTGGCTAGCACAAAAAAAAATTAAGCGAATGAATCGGTTCCAAATTAAGCCGCTTCTCCCACGGATCAAAGTTTCTCTCTCCTCCCTCTTTCCACTTTTGTTGAGCTGGCCACCCGTTTTAATCCGAGCGGATCTGCATTGCAAGTGGTCTAAGGCAGTCCGAATATGTTTAGAAAATGAAAGAGTTTGAGCCGAGTTTATTCGACCTTTAAAAGTTTAGAAATTCTATAAAATTGGAGCTATTCAAGCTTAAATCGAACAAGCAAACTTAAAATTTTGTTCAAGCTCAACTTGTTTAGGTAAATAAACGAGCTCAAATCGAGCTTTTTTTTTCGAGCCGATCTTAAGCCACGGAGCTTTCAACCGAGCTTAAAAGTCTGTTCAAACTCGACTTGTTTAGATAAGTGAGATCAAGCTTTTTGTTTTAGCCGATCCTAAGCCGAGCTCGAGCTATTCCTTGAATTTGTAAATAAAGAGCGGCCATATCCGGGGTTCGAACTGGAGACTTTTGAGTACTACCCGTAAGCTCGAGCTATTCCGTTCATATAGACCAGACGCACGGAGGCAAACAACACAACATTAACCATGGGTCCACAACATGAACCAAATTAATTACAGAAACAAACAGGTCAGGAAGAAGGGCAACACCATCTAAGCCCAAATTAAGCATAAAAAAGAACAAAAAATTCCCCACGCCAAAACACCGGAAACATATAAATGTACACAAGCAATGAACCTTGAACGATCATCTACACAACGGTCACCTGAACAACGCCTAGCTAGCTAGAAACGGCCAGTAAGTATAACACAGCTGTGATGTGCAAGATTTTGCCTCTTCAAAATAAGCATCAAATCAAAGATTTTGGTGTTAATAGTTAAGCAGTGAATACTTAACTCGCAATATGATCTTGCCCTTGTCGACCCCGAGTTTTGCACCCGTAACCAACCAGTGGCCGGGGACATCCTGAGGACCCTTCAACATCTCCGTAGGATCCACAAGCTTTGTTAGCTTGGCAGTCATGCCACTGCCATCGGATTTCCTCTCATCGGGGCCCTGCTCGTTAGCAGGTGGTGGTGGTGGTCCGTCGGGCCTTTGTGGGGCAGGGAGGTTGGAAGGGCTGTGGTCCCAGACGGATCGCCTTATGGTGCAGCCTGGTACCTTGGAGAAGAGGAGCTTGAGGTACAAGACGCTCTTGGACCCGAAATTCCAGACACCAAGCTGAGACCCGGTGACAATGTGGACCCCTGAGAGGTCTCCTATGCAGCTTTCTTTGAGCTCGATGGGAGCAGTGCTGACGTGGGAGAAGTGCTTCCACTTGATGGGCTCGAACCAACGGCTGTCTTGCTCCTCTGGGCCTTGCCACTTCTGGGCACCGATGGCCATGTGGGAGTCCCAGTGAGGTTGGAGGATTTTGGGGAGGGAGACTAGGTGCTGCAGATGGATGGCGAGGCGGTTTTGCTTGCTGCCTTCCAGTCTCAGTCTCAGGCCAGTTACTGGCTTACGTCCAACTGTCACCTATAGGGTTGTGGGACTGTCTTAAGTTATTGAATGAAGAAATGCATTATGCTGTCTGGCATTATCACATTTTTCTTAACTTCTATGTTTTATGCTAATCCAATCTAGGGGTCAAGTGCTAATTGCCAAGATCATCACAAATATTAAGAACAATGATTAAATTTCAAAATGCTTCTTTTAGGATCATTTTTCCAGAGGCCTCAATAAACAACATTTTTTAGGATGTGAAGCATATAATTCTCGAGATGCTAGTTCCATAGCAAAACACAGCCAAAATGTCAGCAATGAAGGAATGCTACCTGGTCCGGGCTGATATACAATTTTGGACCCATCAAACTGAACTGAAGGTATGGACATACTGGCTCTTTCCTCTGAATGTTCGACTGTTCTGGAGCCCAGACGCGAGCAATTTGAAACTCTAGAAAGTATTGAAGATCCTCAATTGGAGGCTTATCTGCAAAACCAAGGAATTTTAACAAGCTATCAACCAACTAAAACTACAAGTGTTTTATGAGGTTACTACATTAGAAAGTTGTGGGAAGGATGAGATGCACGAGTTATCCATTAAACTAATACTTCTCTGACACAAAATTGCAACATAGCTAATTAGCTATATTCAAAACAGACAAATTATTCTGATATTTTACCACACTAATGTTCGATCAAAGAGTGACATTTCAAATCTGAAGTGATAAAGCATTGAAGTAAGCATTTTTTTTCCCCAAAAGACTTAATTTTGCAATGGTTGTGATCTCCAGAATCTTCACCATGGTGTTCAAGCAGCATCCCACAAAATCTATTCAAGTCTTGTTCAAAGGCATTCACATCTTCAGGTATACTCCAGCTTCTGCAACGAGTTTGTGGGGATGTGCATTTGCTAGGTTTTCCTAATCATTCATGAATTTACTCCTTATAAATGATGAATGAGAAAATGCATGACTACCCTGACCATATTCTTTCTGTTGGTAGCTACGATGGAAGGCAGGAATTAACTGCAGACAGAAATCAACTTAACGAGGCTTGAAAAGAAAATTTTGAAGAGGGGCAAAAATAAAAGGAAGAAGGTATTAGCGAAAATAAATGCAATGAAGACCTTACACTCCAAATAAAGATCAATGGCACGGGCTAAATGCTTTAAACCAGCCACTTCTTCGAGGAGAGATACAATAGGAGTAAATGTCATGCTGATTACATCTGGGGCCTGTTGTACGGTCTCTGCCCACTTTGCTGGACTCTGCTCAAGATCATCTCCTCCTCTTCTTCTCAAGATGATGGTGACATCCTGAGGCATGTTAATTAGTCGTTAACTCATCAATCCATAATTGTTAAAGAAATATCATTAAAATTTATTTGACTATACCCTTATCAAAGCATAACATAAAATATTAAATATTGTGGAAAACTTGCAATCCATAAACCAAGACATATACAAGATACTTTAGGTAAAGAGCATCTTTAAGAAGGTGATTCATGAAGCATCGTAGTACTAACTTTATCCTTGTACTTCACAGGGGCAGCACTTGGCTGGCTATTTAAGTCCATTGATCGCTGATCCCCAACTTCTTTCACATAGTTCTCAATGTCAGACGCTGACAATGGAGAAGATTGGTGTTGCTTAACATAAACTACATCTCGGCCACCAATGGTTACAGATGTAACAACATGGGTGCCATAATTTTCAATAAAACTGAAAAAAAAAAAAAACAGTAAAAGTCTCAGTTTGAAGTTCTGTGTGCTGGAAAACATATGATGTATCTGTAATAAAATCAGAAGCCAAAATCTCAGTTCACCAAGTTGGAAATGCAGAACAATGAACTTGCCTTGCCAAAGATGCTGGATTCCAAGAGTGAGGAACAGCTTGCTTTATCTCTTCACGAAGAACTAAATCTGATCTTGAAAGCTGAATTGTATACAAGGGTATGAAAGATCCAACCATAGCAAGGGATTTTGTACTTGCTGCATCAACTTGCCAACTTCCAGTAAAATTGAACATTGCATTGAAGCTCCCAAGTGGAACATTTCCAGCCAAGTCTGACTTCTGATTGAAGTATTCTGACATCTACATTAAACATAATAAGGGAACTTCATTGGCAATCGAAGACAATGATAATTTCACATTAATTTCTAAAAAATATTTATTGATTAATTATACACATTAGCAGTGAGTAAGGAACCAATGAACCATGCCAATTTATGGTGCAGCCGACTACAAAAGTACATAGTATCCTTGGTAGCTCCATATTAGCAAAGATTTCATTAGTTTGAGAAGACTGGATCCAAAGGCAATGCAAGTTAAATAAATTACAACTCTCTGAAATCCACATCAATTTTATTTTTTTGTATATAGCAGTTTGAGAAATTTTCTCCAAATAACAGTCTTGCACAGCTTCCGCACTCTAAAATCGATTGACCAAGTGAATGGTCAAGAATAAACCATTTCCATCAATATAGCTCCCAGATTTTATCTCTTAGACATGTAAGAGGTGCAGTCATAGCCAACTATTTCTGCATGTATAACAGAAGAAAGGCATCTACTAGCCCTAAATCCATCTATCATCAGTCATTACAACACAATAGTCCATCAGAGCTTAATTGTTTCTACTCTATTGAATTAGGGCTCAATTAACAAACAATTATTCGTCTATTACACAATTACGTACCAAAATTCAAACACAAATCAGCAAGCAACTCCATCAGATGAAAATACAATTCTCAAACAACAAATACCACAGAAAAAGAAACTGATTGCTGAATTTACCTCATGGAAGGAGAGAACGGATGTAGCTTCCCTAAGGACCCTAACCCACTCCCCACCGGAGCATTGAATGTCAACGGAGACGGCGGGAAGAGCTAGGTTATCGGAGATCACAAGCTCCCTCGTGCGCTCCTCATCGAGCAAAACCAGGCGAGAGCCAGGGGCACCTTTGCAGTAGAGAAGCCGGATATCGGAGCTCACATCAAACCCTCTTCCCAGGGCCTGGATTGCATTGCTCAATGTCGTCAACAGAGCGCCGTTCGCCGCACTGCAGCTAGTCGATGCGTCTGCCATAGAAGATTGGGTCTCAACCAGAGATTTGAGCGATTGGGGCACAGCTAATTTGCATACTTTGCTTTCTTCTTCGGAGAAATTGGCGAGATGGGTTAAAGCAAAGGGGAACGAACTTGTTATTCCAAGTGAGTCAGCTGCGAAATTGATAAGATGTTGATTTGATTTGGGGGAATTTCGGGTATTCAAAATGTGGGGATGTGTTGAGTTGATTTTGAAGGAGAGGGATGGGGTAGGTTTGGACTTTTTTCGGGGAGGGAGGCCGTCGAACTTCAGGAAGATCGAGGCTTTTTGACTGCACAGGGCGATTGGATTGGATTGGAGTTGGAGTTGGATTGGAGGTGGTGGGCTCTCTTCAAACGCGCTTTTGTAAACGTAAAGGAAGATTCTACGTTGACCGGTCTGTCTTTTACTTTTATTTTTTAATTAAAGTTTTTTTTAATTTAATAACACAAGTGTTTTGTGAAAGTAAACTATTGACCAAAAATCAATTTTGTTTTCTCATTCTACACTTCATCCTCATTTTATGTTCAAAATAATTGAAAATATATGATGCTACACTAGTTAATACTCCCTCCGTCTTTTTTAGCTCATAAAATTTTGTAAAAAATACATGTTTTTTTAAATTTAATAATCACACTTAACCTACTTTTACATCTAATCATTACTCTAATTTTTACATCACCCTACTCTCCTCCTCACAATTTAAAAAAAAAAACAAAAAACAAATACTCTAATATCAAAGTCTAATCATTACACTTAACCTACTTTTTACATCTAAGCATTACACTTAATATACTTCTTAATTCTCGTGCTCCGTCATAAAAAAGACATGTATTTTGAGACGGATTGAGTACTTAATACTCCTTCCATCTAAAAAATATACATCATTTAATTTTTCAACATGTTGAATTTTTAAAAAGCTAAAAACTCTATAAAATATGTAATATCAATTTTTGAAAATAAACTTATACTCATTACTGATGCATGTTTATTTATAAAAAATATTTAAATTTAATATTTTTAAATTTTTTAACTTCTTAAAAAACATATTAAAAAAATAAACGACGTATTTTTTGTACTTTATATTTTGTCAAATAGATAGGTACATAGTATTAAATAAAATCGAGAAGAAAAAAAATCAAAATTTGACAAAAAGGTATAGGAGACAAAATGTTAAATAGAAAAGTATGGACATAGAAATAAGACTATACTGTATATATTAGTCAGTGACTCACTAAGAGCACTTTTATCAGTGTACTATTCAAGATGCTTAATGTGAATATATTAGTAAAATATTGAAGGAGGGGGGAGAGGGATGCTTAACGGATGCTAAATAAGCATAGATGCTTATGGGTATAATAAATGGTCGGGGGGGGACGCGTGTCACGCTTGCACTGGAGGTGGGAAGAAGCGGTTGAGATTGAAGGGAAGGAACGGCTGAGATTTAATTTAGCATATTTTAATTAAATTCAAATAATGTTATTTTCTCTATTTGAAATGTAAATTTTTTTATAAAAAAATTACCATAATACTATATTCATTTTTCTCTACACATAGACATCAATTTTGAATATGTTTCGACATATTTTGAAAAAAATTATTTCTTTCGATATAATTATATTGTCGGTAAATTGGATTTTGGTAAAAAAAAATGTTATTTTAGTAATTAAATACTAAAATAATTGTCATAGAAGGGTTATTTTAGTAATTAAATACTAATATAATATTATAAACATGTTGAAAATAATTGTTATAGAAGGGTATATTCGTAAATTGAATTGGTAAAAAAAGATGAATTGTTGGATGTTAGGGATGTTATTGTTAAAGTGAAAAAAGTGAGGAAAGGATGCTATGCTGATGTGGTGGAGAGAGATGAATAAAAAAATAGTAATTTTAGTATCTTGAATAGTAACTAATAAACATGGTCTAAGGGGAAAAAAATTAATGTCGAAAAATGGAATGAAAAAAAAAACAGAGTTAAAATTTTTTAGTGATTCTCTCACATGAAGCTTCAGTCATTTCAGGCAGAAAATGGCAAAATGGAATGGAAAATTAAAATTAGGTTCATTCCAATTTCAAGATTCAAACAAGTGAATATTTTGAAGGAGTATATAGTCATTTAAACAATTAACATTTTAATTACATTGTTGGGGCGAGGCTGTTATTTTGGATCGTCTACTAATTAACACACATTGATCGATCTCTTTCAGGACAACATCCACACAGTAACGAGAAATTCATTAATCGTCGAATGCCTTGCGTTGAGCTAGCTAGAAGAAAGCTGTTTCGCGACTTAATTAATGATTCTATACTGTCAGGAATGACTATTATATGAACTGAATAGCTCGAGATCGGCTAGAAGCTCATTTATTTAAACAAGCCGAGCTTGAACAAAATTTTAAGCTCGGTTGAAAGCTCGTCTCGTTCGAATAAAGCTCGAACAACTCGAATTCTATGGAATTTCTAAAATTTCCTTTAAGTTAACATGTTATAACCAGGTAGAACTACTTAAAGCTCGAAAAAAATCTCGTCTCGAACTCGTTCATTTCCTAAACAAGCCAAACCTGAACAAAATAAAAAGCCCGTTTAAAAAAAATTGGCTCGGTTCGACTCGAACTCGTTTAACAAACGAACCAATCTTGAACATGCCAAACTCGGCTTGTTCGGCTCGAATAACACCCCTACTGTCAGGCAGCATCAATCAATTCAATCCAAACATTAACTCTTCATATATATTAATTCACTATTCAGAGATATATATTGTTCACAGGATTGGAATTTTCAATTTGGTGAGAGTGTTAATTGAAGAAGGGAATGGAATCGATATGAGATTAATGTTGTTCTCATTGCTGTATATGATCGATTCAAAGAGGGCTCAGCAAAGTCATGTTTGGCTGGCGGGCCTTTTAGTTTTAGATCGATATAGCTGTCATTCTCCCTTTGTTTGCAGTCATTGTATTTTCCTTTCAGATTCACTTTAATTTTGCCTTGGATCGAATTCCTAACCATGTGGCACTTTTCCGCCACCGAGTATAAACGACGCCTTAATATATGCAATGTGAGATAACCGATTCCATATCTTTCATCTTATATAGTGGTCAAAATTTATCAACATCATCGACTTTGGTCTTAATCAAACTAAATTCACATCACCGTATATTCAGTCTTGTTCTCAAAATTGTAATAATCTGTGAAGCAGATTATGAAGAAGAGGATGAAGAAATCAACCTCTGAAATTGGAGGAAACCAGAGGACGAGAGAGAGAGAGTATGAACTTCATTGTATTGATGTGAATTGTAATTGTGTTGTATTAGTTACAGCTGAGCTCTATTTATAGACTTCTTGTACAATCTGTAACCGAAAGCTTGTAACAGAAATCCTAACTGAATTCTAATAGAACAGTGAGCTATTCTCCTTTCCCTTTAGTTGTGTGTTTGTTGTCAATTGTATTACCCTCAATAAAAATCATAGCTAGCTAAGGGAACGCACAGTAAAATAGATTTTTTTTATGTAGTCGGTAAATAAATACGCGGATCCAGTTACAGTATAGGTGAATAGGAAAATGGAACCAACTCTCCAGCTTGTTCGGTTTAGGTTTGCTTGTTCGATTGTACTTGTGTGCTTCTCACCGTTTATAATGCATCTTTTTTTTTTTCTATTTTATGTTGCTTGTTTTGACGGTTCGGCCTCTCGAGTTGCCGGATCTGTCCGGTCCTCGAATGATTTCCTTATCAAAAAAAAAAAATTATGATAAAATCATATAAACACGTGTGTTACTTTATAAATCTTTAATTGGAATTTTCGTCAAATACCCCTGAGTTTAAGGCTAATTCGCGTGGTGTACAAAAGTTTGACATATTTCGCCTGGTGCCCCTGAGGTTTTCATTTTTTTCTCCAAATACCCCTAAGGTTTATACTTTTTCGCCAAATGCCCCTCTGTCGAATTTAATAACGTTTTTTTATTGAAAAATAGTACAATTCCCCCAATATGGCGCATATTTTTAATAAAAATAAAATTTCTAAGTATAAAAAATTACTATGATAAATTTAAATAAGATATTATCAAACGTCAAAATAAAATACAAAAAAAAGATTTGATAATTAAGTAAAAAATAATTAAAATATTTATGAAAAATGTGTAAAAATTACACGAGTTTAAGATTTAAGTAAAATATGTTGATTGGGTTAAAATCCTAAAATAAATATGTTTATAACACCTAATAAAAAATGCTTATTAATTAATATTTAGATATAACTAGATTGATTAAAGAAACGTGTACAAATTTCATTAGTTTGATTTTTTTTTTCAAGGTTCGGTTGATTGGGAGGAAATTGTGAAATTAAAATTATTATGTCATCTAAGAAAAAATATTTCTCATTTAACAATTAGAATAGATAAATCTCATTGGTTAAAAAAATGTTTTAAAATTTTATTATTTGAGAATTTATGTAGATTAGGTTGATTGTGTGAAATTCCGAAAATTAAGATTATTATATAAAAAATAGTTTTCATCGTACACACACAAAAAGAGAGATTAATTGCTTTGAAAAAAAAGAATTTATATATTTGGAACTATGTATTTTAAAAAAAAAAACGTTTTGAATTAATCTCATTGTTTAAATAAATAGCGTGAAATGATATTGTGTAATTAATACATAATGAAATAATACTGTATAGTTAATTTTAACTTTATCAAAAAAAAAGTTTTGAATTAATTCAATTGATTAAAAAATGTAATATGATATGGTATTGTGTATATAATATTAGATAATTTAATTACCATAATTAAATAATATTGTTCAAATAATACCTTACAAAAATAATAATGAAATAATATTTTCTATTCTTTTTATTTTCAATTAAAAAAACGTTAACAAATTCGAAAGAGGGGCATTTGGCGAAAAATTAAAAACCTCAGGGGTATTTGGCGAAAAAAATGAAAACCTCAGGGATACCTGGCGAAATATGTCAAACTTTTGTACACCACGCGAATTAGCTTTAACCTCAGGGGTATTTGGCGAAAATTCCGATCTTTAATTGATATACGAATAAAAAAGAAAGGGATCAAAAATCTCACCTAGAAATCCTTAGAACGGTTGAAGAAATCCAGGAGCTTAGAAGGAATTTCAATTTTCAAATATATATTAGGTTTAACCACTACTATAGATAATTAGTCAAGTTGTACTGCTGATTTCATATCAAAGGCTACATGCATGTCACTTGTAATATGGAGAGTATGATTTTGATATAGTTCAGGTGTGGACGTGGGAATTGTTAAGAGGGTTTTGGTGGATCGTATAGAGGGAATATTTTGGATATAGTTTCCCACTTTATATAAGATTTTTGGTATGGTCTTATATTTTTATAATTTAGTTTATCTACCACATCTATATATTTACCTATTCAAGTTTTGTAACATCATCCTTAGGAATGATAGAAGGGTGAGGGTTGAGCTTTATCTTGTCAAAGTCGCCTAATTTTCGCATACTAAAAAAAATTGATATACAAAATAAACTCTGCATATTAATCAGTAGACTTTATATAGTATATGATTAAATTTTCATGCAATTCGATAAGGTGTCAGAGTTTTAAAAACATAAAATATTTAATTTACGTGTTATGCGCATCTATAAACAACCCTAGTTATTTAACGGTCATGCTATCGGCACGGTCATGTCACAACTATAATATACATACATATAAAGGCTCACTTAGAACAAATATATAAGTTCTCAACAATAACATATAGACATATATTGAAAAGATGTTATAATAAAGAGAGTGTCGGCCATGATAAGGTCATGAATAACACAGTGGCATTGTCAGTCCCCAAGAATAGTGTTGATAACGGTTAAGTTATTCCTTTTGATGAGGATGTTGTTAATCCCAATTAGCCTTTATAACACCGTTTTTGAGCCCAAGAGCCTCAACATAAATAACAGATGTGTTATCACAAGTACCGCCCTGACTCGTCCAAGTTTAATTTACAGAACAAGTCCGGCGGTTTATCCCATTTTGCAACTTGCGTCTATTTGAAATAGAGGACCCGACCTTCATCGGTCTCGCACCTAAAGGAGTCGGATTAGAATCGAGAGCCGTTTGGAGAGGCTCCTTTGTACAAACTCTGGTAGAAACTAGAAAGGCTTTCATTGAGGAGCCCACCATCCTCTCGGATGTGCCTCGTAAAAACTAAAACCACTGTTGAAACATAATTGATTTCTATAAAACTAAACCGGGAACTACTCCAATAAAGAGCTAGATCAGCCATATCCGGCATCCCAGCGAGTCCGGCAGGTAGGGCCGTAGGGTGTTATCTGAGCTGAACGAGCCGAGCTTGACATGTTCAAGCTTGTTCATTTTTTAAACGAGTTCGAGCAGAACCGAGCCTAATTTTTAAAAGAGCTTTCTTTTTTTGTTCAAGCTCAGCTTGTTTTGGTAGATGAACGAGCTCGAGCTGAGCTTTTTTCGAGCTTCAAGTAGTTTTACTTGATCATAACATATTAACCTAAAGAAAATTTTAGAAATTCCATAGAATTCGAGCTATTCGAGACTAAATCGAACGAGCCGAGCTTTCAACCAAAGTTAAAATCATGTTCAGGTTCGGCTTGTTTAGATAAGTGAACGACCTCGAATCGAGTTTTTTTTTAACCGATCTCGAGCTATTGAGCTCATATAACAGCCCAACCTGCAGGTATGCTTCGATCTTGGATCCATTTTTTTTTTCATGTTTCATTGTTTTTTTTGGGGGGCTAACGGTGGATTTGGGCCTTGGGCTATCATTTTGTAGAATTTCGATTATTACCCGTTAAATATTCTCGATCTTGATAAAATCTAAGGTGAAATATTTTAGGTTGATCATTTAAAAGAGAATTTAGTATTTTTGGCTGTTTGAATTAATAAAATAACAAGTCAAATATTATTATTATTTTTTAGAGCATTTCCAGCCGATTTGGTAAAAAAAATCTATAAAATAGAGAAGAAAATTACAAAATCTTTATGAATTTTGCATTACAACTCCCACAATTACTCTATTTTACATATTTTATATTTATTATTTTGGTTAAATTTGAATTAGGGGAACACTTTTTTTTTTTTTTTTTTTGTGATATATGTGTGTGATGGGGTTTTGGGAGCTAGTGAGCATTTAATTTTAGAGGTTTTCTCAAATGTTACAAATATAATATTTTTTCATTCTCTCTCATATATTCTCTATTTTAGAAAAAGAAATAGAGAAGGTGTTGGGCAGAAAAAACTCCAATATTTTGCAAAGTTTATACTTTTCTCTATAATAGAGATGTTAGCCTGTTGGGATGCTCTTATTTGGAATCGAATAGTATTTTTAAAAAAAAAATGCACATTATTATTTTCAGTGGTGATTATGTGTCATTTGTTTTTCGAATCGCATCCATAAATTTTTATATCTAGTATTTTTCTTTTACATATTTAATAAGGGTGCTATTATACACACGGTGATTTTCTCGCCATTGGGACGATGCCTTTGCTGACTCCCGGAGTCGCCATCCAGGACAAGACTAGACAACTGACATTGCCGGCTGAAGAGGACAAGGATGGAGTCGATACCGACTGCCTAAGTCGACAAGATGCCTTGCAAGCCTCCAGTGCCTTCCTCATTCACTGCCTCCGGTGCCTTCATAGGTTCACCACTACTGAATTACAATGTCAATAAAATTGGCGCCTAGATTTGGTTATAAATGCCGAGCCTCCCGTACCTTTGTCATTCCCCACATTCACCGACTTCGGAGTTCCCCAAATTTTATAAACATGTTAATATAAGTGTATAGAATATAAATATAATTTTTAAATTTTTTTAATATAAATTTATATATAAAATAATTAAGTGTAACACTGAGTGTAACGTACACTCGGTATTACAGGGGATCCTCACTGCCGTATACCACCCTGTACAAAAGTATATATATGTTAGATCCCTAGAGAGTTACTTAGCCGAGAGAGAGAGAGGTTGGACATCTGAGTGTGTGTTTGTATTATGAATGAATGATGATGGCTTACACAATGTCCCCTTTACATTTATATCTCTTCACCTTAACTATCCAAGCCTAACATCACTCTCCTTCTCAAAAATGCCTTATCCTTAAGGTGATTTAAGAAGCAAAATCTGGAAATTGCTGAAGGATGTGCCCTGCGGCTTCTCAAGTTGCTTCATTCGCGGGTAAGTTAACCCATTTGACGAGCCATTCAACCACCGACTCCCCATTGGAGAGGTGATGAACTCTAGTATCCAGTACTGCCTCCGGAGCTGTGATAATCACCCCCTCTTCAGTAGTTGCAGGCGGTCCCTGAATTACCACATTGCCATCTCCAATCTTCCTCTTGAGCTGCGAAATATGGAATACATGGTGCAATCGAGAACTAGCGGGTAACAACAATCTGTAAGCAGTGCACCCTATTTTCTCCACCACTTCGAATGTCCCATAGTATTTAGCACTGAGCTTCAGACATCTCCGGAGAGCCACAGTTGTTTGCCTATAAGGTTGAAGCTTTAAGTAGACCAATTCCCTCACCTGCAACTGACGCTCAGTGCGATGTGCGATGCTTATCAGCGAAAAACTTCATCCTCTCCTTAGCTATCTCAAGCCCACTCTTGGCCACTGACAATTTCCTCTCCCTTTCCTGAAACCAATCCTCAATGGCAGCAGTGGTGGTGCTACTTGATGCTGCACCCATCATAGGAGGTGCATACCCGTATAATGCTTGGAAGGGGGACATTTTCAACGTTGTATGCTTGGAAGGGGGGCATGCTTGGAAGGGGGACATTCTTTGTCGGATATTATATCCTGGGGCAGACCATGGAGTCTATAGATGGTTTCCAAGAAGGCTTTAGCTACTTGGCTCGCAGTAAATGGGTGGGAGAGTAACAAGAAATGGCTGTATTTTGTTAGTCTATCCACCACCACTAAAACCACATCAAACCCATTAGACTTAGGTAATCCTTCCATGAAATCCATTCCAATTGAATGCCATGGCAATACAGGGGTAGACAGAGGTTGGAGTAACCCAGGGTAAGCCACTGTTTCATGCTTGTGGTGTTGTTAAGTGTCACATTCCCTCACAAATTGCTCTACAAAAGTTTTCAACCCTTCCCAATAGAACAAGGTCTTAACCCTTTGATATGTTGCTCTCATGCCTGAGTGCCCCCCTATGGATTAAGAATGGAAAGCATACACAATTTGATGACAAAGCTCTTGATTCATACCCACCACCAATCTCCTTTTGTACCTCAATAAGTCTCCTTGCAACTTGAAATGAGAAGCACCATCTACTGCTGCCTCTGTCTTATACTTACCAATGACTGAATCATTACTGTAACTCTGAAGAACCTCTTGCATCCACAAGGGCTTCACCACCACTAAGGCCTTGCAATGGCCTTTCTCTGGTCTCCACCTTGACAAGGCGTCAGCTACCACATTTGTTTGCCCCCTTCTATACTGAAATGGAGTAGGAGAGCCCCAATAACTTGCGAATCGCCCTCTTCTGCAAGTGGGTAGACACCTTTTGATCAAGCAAATGACGAAGACTCTAGTGATCAGTGAGTATCACAAAATGGTTTGGCTCAAGGTAATGCCTCCATTTATCTACTGCCAAAAGCATAGCCAGTAACTCCTTCTCATAGGTTGACATCAGCAAATTTGACCCATGAAGAGCTTTACTGAGAAAAGCAATAGGTCTATTTTGTTGCATCAATACATCCCCTATACCCTCTTCACATGAATCTGTCTCAACTTGAAAGGGTAAAGAAAAATCTGGTAAGGCTAAAATGGGAGGTGAGGACAAAAGAGATTTGATGAGAGCAAAAGCCTGAGCACTGTCACTTGACCAAGAGATCATATCTCTCATGAGCAATTCCGTCAGGGGTCTGCAAATCACTCTATAATTTCTTATGAACCGTCTATAATACCCAGCCAACCCCAAAAAACTTCTCAATTCTTTGACATTCATAGGTTGGGGCCATTTAGCAATTGCCTCAGTCTTAGCCTTATATGTAGCAACTCCATCACTAGAAATGATGTGACCCAGATATTCAATCTTAGGAACTGCAAAGCTAGATTTTGACATCTTGGCAAACAGTCTATGCTCTCGTAAAGCCAGTAACACTACCTCTAAATGTTTGACATGTTGAAGAGTATCCTGACTGTAAACTAATATATCATCGAAGAAAACCAAAACGAACTTCCTCAAAAATTCAGCAAAACACTCGATTCATCAATGCCTGAAATGTAGTCGAGGCATTGGTTAACCGTTAACCCAAATGGCATTACCTTGAATTCGAAGTGGCCATTGTGAGTCCTGAAAGCTGTTTTATGTATATCCTCCTCCTTCACTCTAACTTGATGATATCCAGCTCGAAGATCAAGTTTAGAAAACACAGTTGCTCCTCGCAATTCATCTAAGAGTTCTTCAATCTGTGGAATTGGGAACTTGTCTTTGACAGTAATGTCGTTGAGGCGCCTATAATCAATGCAAAACCCCCAAGTCCCATCCTTCTTCTTGACAAGTAATGTAGGAGATGCAAACGGGCTTTGGCTTGGCCTGATCAACCCAACACTCAGCATCTCCTTCACCTGGTTATCAATTTCATCTTTCTGCCCAAATGGATACCTATAGGGGCGTGAACACACTGGTTGAGCACCCTGCTGCAGGGAGATGTTGTGTTCAAAACCTCTCTCCGGAGGTAACTCCTTAATTAGGAATGGCAAACACATCATCAAAGCGGGACAACACAGCCTGTATCTCTGGAGCAGAACCCTCCTCTGATGCCTTCAACTTGCCATTAAATTCAAATTAATTACAAAACCTCTCCAAAAAATATATTTTTTTAAAAAAACATCACTTCTAATAAAAAAATGTTACAATTATTTGTTGTTATATATCTAAACTCATAGCTAAATTAATTATAAAAATTATCTCAAACCATATAAATATAACTTAAATTTAATATTTTAAAAAATTAATTAGATTATTTACATATCACTAAAAGTGAATAAATACTTAAGTTTCTACTCACAATTGATTTAATAAGCGATTTATAGTTCAGGCTATTATAAGCGCAACAACCCCTAAAGGTTGGCCTATTTTTTGTAATTTTCCCTTTTTTTAATTATTAAAAATAATTAAGAACCCCATTTTCTTACCATAAAATAAGATTAGATTAATCCTCGAGATTGATTTTGCAACCAGTTGAACGACTGGATAGAGGATTTGAAATTTTGAGGCGCTGAAACATTTGTTTCTACTTTAAGCATCAACATTCAACAGCGATGATATTTTGGTAATCTACCTCAAATTCATAGTATACATTAATCGCAACGGTCCGCAAATTTAACTCTTTTACTTGTACCATACACTACTTACCGTATATCCCCCCATATTAAACGTACACAAATCTCCATGTCTTTTGTGTCCACATAAAAAAGTATTTTTCTAACATTGATATACATCAAACAATATAAAAAAAATTTATTTAGAAATTTTTTTTAAAAAAAATAAAATTAAATGCATTAATTTCTAAGGTCAACATACACCAATATAATCTATAATTTATAGTCTTTTTATACAATTTGGGTTGGTCGATAAATTTTAAATTTAATAAAAAGTTATTTTTAACTGCACAAATTTATATCGAGATTCACTGCGTGAGTTCATGATAGATTCAACGCTGATTGCATTAACATTGTTTTGAATTACACGTATGAGTGAAAACGATAAACTCCACATGACACCAATAATTGAAAGGGCAATTTGCAAAAATAACCCCTTTTGGGGAAATTTTTGCACGCCTAACCCAATTCGAAAAAAATTTGCACAAAATTGGATATCCGGGTTCAAGAGGCAAGCGGTAGTCGGTAACTGATGGGAGTCGAGAAAGAGGAAAAAAAAAGGAAAGAGGGGAAAGGGGAAATGGAGGAGGAAGACGCCTCATTCGCCGAGCTCGGGTGCCATGGTTGAGGCAACCACAAGAAGGGAGAAGGAAGGGGGTTGGGGGCGACGGCTAGGGTTCTGATCTGAAGGACGGGGTTCGGGGGCGGCGACTAGGGTTCCAATATGAAGGAAGGAGATGGTTCCGACCGACAACCTTCTCTCTCCTTCACCATCAAGGGTCGGGGGCAGCGATAGCGGGGAGGAGGACAGGGGCATGGCGCCGTCGACGCCCGGGTCGGTGGTGGAGGCCGGCTTCGTCTCCGTTGGCGGCGTTGAAGCCGGGGTCGCTCAATTTCACGCGTATGAGGTCGGGACTCCGTCTCTTTTGGCGGTCTCCGCTATATCTCATTGCAACTGCAAATGGTAACTTCATCCTTTGTTGTTTTCTTCTGTGTTGAGTTCATTATTGATATGAAAGCAGCTTTTCTAGCATATCAGCCATATGTTTCTCTTCTTCTGCACTGTAAGGGGATTTTGGGTATAGAAGTTTTAGATAAAGATCATGACATCTAATGAGGTGTATCTTGAAATTGAATGCTTGTTTAGATGCACCATCATATTCTTCGTTTCCTAAATGGACCTTATTACAGATGATGAATGGACCGAAATGTTAATTCTTTAGAGAAAACGTGAAACTCTAGCAGATTAGCAGGTGCCTCGTTCAAAGTCCAGATTAATTTGTTCGAAAAAGAGAGGAGCTTAGGGATACTAAATAGAGAGGGGTTGGCACTAGTGCGCTTATATTATGTGTTAATTGAAAGTGAAATGAGAGGAATAAGCGATGCATCTCTAGGATTTGGTTAGTCATTGAAAGTTGATCACTTTGTGAGAATTCGATCATATAACGAAGGCTTGACTACCTTCTTCAAAGGTTTGGTCGAGTACTCTGCTTAAACGAAACCAGAAGCACGAAGGTTGTATCTTCCTTGTTGCCTTGTTTGTTGATTTCGTCGTGAGGATGTCCTAGCTTCTTGATGTGTTATTGGCTTATTGCAGACTTTTGCAAGTGCTCGATTCGTGTTTACCAATACCTTATAAGCTGAGCCTAGGATATGTCTGTTGCCTTTGTAGGTAATCTTTCCTTAATGTTACTTGTTTAGTTAGCTCACCAAGATTGAAGTAAACCTGTGAAACGGTCTTATATTTGGTGCAATTGGGGCTTTATAGAATGCATTTACCAGCCAAGGTCAATCTGTTAACATGACAGGTAATACCTTTGACATGATAGTTGATAGTTTTGACGTGACAGTGCGCTAAGATTATGAGACATTCAATCTCTTTAACCGTATTGATGAGGAGTCCATAATGTTTCAGAGACGGCCACAATTGTTGCATTGCCTTGAGGTCTGAATCAAGGAAGCTAATGTAATGAATTTCTATAGCTTTATACGATAATTGCTTTTACACCGTTTGGTCATCTTCACCATTAATAGGTTTTCCTTGGAGGGAGGGCTGCTGAGGAAGTCATCTTTGGCAAGGATACATCAAGGGCATCTGTAAACTATCTAGCTGATGCATCTTTGCACAGATGGAACTTTGCTTTTTTTGGTGTTTGCATTTGTATCCTTCTATGTCCCTTTAGTGTTGGCATTTGTTTTCACTTTGCTGTTTTGGTTTGAATTTCATCATCTCACTTATCCATCTTTGCACAGATGGAACTTGGAGAACCCAATGGTGATACATGGCAAACCACCTCCTTGGAGGAAAAGAACCAACTTTGTGGGACCTAATCTGGACTTTGAAGGATCATTATACAATCACCATAGTCTTATTGATCGACCACTAAACTTTGATATGGACGATGAATTGGCAAGGTGGAGTGAAAAGCTGCTGAGAAACATGTATCACAAGACACATGAGTTACTTAAAAAGCATCATTCGGCCTTGCTCAAATCAGTCAAGGTATTTAACATCCATTCCTTGTTATCCTCAAGTTTCATGTTTTTACATGTCTGTTTTGGCGTGTTATGTCCCAAGCCTTCTAAAATAGCGCTTTAATAGCTTCTTTTGGACTTTAAGTTCTTTTGCAATGGGCAATGAATATTTGTAGCCATCTACAATTTATAATTCTGAATAAAAAAAGGAGGACATCTTGTTATGGTATAAGTATTTGCCTAGCCTAGCTCTAGGGATGTCATATATGTGGGCTTATCTAGTGTGTGATTTTGCTGGTCTCTTCATATATTTAGTTTCGTCCTAGTTCTCAACTCATCTTTTGATATTTTTTTCTTTATTTTGGCGATTTTTTAGAGGAGCTATTGGATATTCTCTTTGATTGTTGAGATTGAGGACATTCTGATTGCACTTCATTGATTTCTTGACTATATGATTTTACATTAATTTATGCAAAAATGCTCACCTTTTTGCAAAATGCCAATGTTTTTCTATGTTGATCTGTGTATCAATGGAGAATGTAAACATATTTGAAAACTTGGAGGTGTTGTATACTTGTATATCTGTCTGATCACAATTATCTGTGGATTTGTTTTGATCATTGCAGCTGTTTGATGGTGGTGCTAGTGTTGCTACGTACAATGGAGGCGGAGCTCCTATAGCTGTTGCTCCTAGCAGAGGTGCTGGAGGGTTGAAGTGAGACACAACAAGTTCTTGGTTAGTACGTATTAAGCATCACACAACTGCTGCTATTTTCATATCAAGCTCTTGTTAGTGCAATTAGCATGGAGTACATGAAGCATGTAGCATCAGCGCTTGATGCACATAGCGGACCTGAGAAGGAGCCGAGTAGGGAGTTTGTTCTGCTTCAAGGCTGACGAATTCATCAGATATCGTGCACAACAAACTTATGTCTGTCAACTTAACCAACTCTAGCTAAACTATTACCAATAGGGATTTCAAATGGATGGGGGAGGACAATATATCTAGTTGTAGCTATATGCAGTAGTATACAGACGATGACAACAGATTTTGTAGCTTCCAGATTAGAGATTAAAGGCAGCTTCCTTGTTTAGTTTTAGTATTATACTTTGTATCATCAAACCAACTTATCAACTTGTAGCGTTGTCCATGAGTCGAATGTCCAACATACATACCTGCGCCTACAACATCTGTAGTTTCAGATATGGGCACACAGATCAGACCAAACTAGATTTATTTAAATTTGGATTTGAGTCGAATGTCCAACATCCATACCGTAGTTTCATATATGGGCACACAGATCAGACCAAACTAGATTTATTTAGATTTGGATTTGAGTCGAATGTCTAACATCCATACCTGCGCCTAAGTATCCTAACTGGGAATGATTTTCTTTGGTAAAATACATGACAGGTTATAACCTTTAACATGACAGGTTATACTATCTAACATGACAGGCAATGCGAATAACATGACTGGTAATGCGAATCTATCGTCTTCTCCTTAATGAAAGAAAATAACATGACATGTAAAACTAAACTAATGATATGTAAAAAGTCTACAGGTGTCATGTCAATAATTGATTCGTATGAGATTGACCCAACTAATGACATCTTTGTGGTCATACACAAAGATGTGGGTTCAATTCCCACATAGGTTTATTATTCATGAATCAATGCCGACTATCAACTTATGTTTAGAACGAGTCAAGCTTGCTACATCACCAAATTCCTATAGCTTTCTAAAGAGGTGATCACTCTTTTTCTTCATAAAAATTTGGCCAAAAATGAGGTATGGATTATTTTTCGTGCTGCTGTCATAGAAAAGAGAGGAAAAAGTGTTCGGTTTCGAATAGGCATCATGTATATCCTAATGGGTGACAATTGATAATCGTTGTGACATCACAAACACGTAAGTTAAGAAACAACCAAAATGTGTCCATTAGGGTATTACATGTGGGCAGTTGATTTTTACTTCTGTCATGTTAGGTCAATCTCATACAAATCAAATTTACATGCCACCCATTTATTTCATCATTCCAGCCTAACAACCTCATTGTTTGAACATGACACAAGTTAATATTTACATGACGTTGTGTTGCCATGGGACAATGGGGGCTCTTCTATGCTTCTAATATAAATAAACCAAATCTAGAGGTAAACTTCTTTTTTTTGGGTTAAATTGTTTGAATCACTCTTTGGTGATGTTGTTCTTGCAGGTGAAATTCATGTGTGGTTTGGTTTTATGATTCATATATGGGCACAGTTAAGACCTTACAGGATAACCCGCATTATGATTCTGGAAAGAATAAGTGTTCTGCCATTAGTTCCACTACTTAAGCATAAATCAAACGAATAGGCAGATAGCAAACCTTTGGCTGGATCATGCAGAATCTCATTCAAGACCTTTGATATATCACCTTCTCTTAATGCACTGCAGCTTATGTAAGCACATAGTCTTCTACTAGGCTTGAACCAAGGAGCTTTCGGTACTATGCGTTGAATCGTACTGTCTTAACATGATTTTGAACATACAAGAATGAGAAATCAAGGTGAACAAAATAATTGTAAGCAAAACCTCAAAGGATGACACTATATAATAGAGTAGTGCTCACTCATCGTATGATCATAGATCAATTGAAGCCTCAAACTATTGTCAGTCATTTGTGAAAAGCTTGCCTTAATGAAAAAAATAACATGACATGTAATGCTATTAACATGAGAGGTTATACTCTTTAACATGACAGGTAATGCGAATCGATCATCTTCTCCTTAATGAAAGAAAATAACATGACAAGTAATGCTATTAACATGACATGTTATACCCTTTAACATGACATGTTAAATACAAAACCAAATTCTTTTATGGACCATATCAGCTAGGAACGATCCTATAAGCCTTCGTCTTATCTATCCAGGAAATGAAAGAGATCTTGGTGTTCATGAACCAAAACTTGTTTGTAAATTCCCGGGGAGTTGGCTCGTTAAAATATTAATCTAATGTCGAATTCATTTTGTGAAGCGGAAAGCTTAAATTGCTCATCGTATGGATGAACATGAGTTCTTGCGTTGTCCTGTTGGATGAAAATTGTAGCCCTTGAATCCTCCCTTGGCCACATATATTGAATTGCGGGGATAACCTTTTCAATTAGAAAGGTCCGAATCACTATATAATTACCCGTCACCCATATTGAATTTACATGTCACCCATACCGGACTTACATGACACATAATGTATTTTACTTGACACGTGAATTTTTTTACTTAACACGTGAATTGTTTACTTGACAGGTAAATTGATTTAGATGACATGCGGATTTTTTTTACATGACATGTGTGAAGCCTGTGTGTGTGCCATTGAATAATCTTTGTCAATCTTGGTAGTGTAATGGGCAAATACGCTCCATGAATATCTCTCTAAAAAATAGTAAGTGCAGCGTGAATAGCTCTTCATCCCCCCTTCTTTGTTATTTACGACCCATGTTCGTGTTGGTCGAATGACCTGTGTGTTTTGGTGTCAAGTATGAGGGCTCAACAATCACGATTTCTTGAAATTTAGTCATCCAACAAGAGAGGGGAGGCAGGCTTAGACTTGAGCAAGAGCAGGATAAGAGCGAGGATGGTGGGGAAAAGGTGTCCAGTAGGCAACAATAGAGTGGACAGTTGATTGGTGGACCAATTATATATGCAATAGGTAATACCTGTCATCACATTTGTAAATCTTTTTTTTGCTTATTTCTAACTCAAAAATAGAAGATGTAGAAATATGCCTAACTCACATTTTTGTCATCCATTATAGTTATTAAGTCAATTTTCACACTTTTGTCATCCATTATAGTTATTAAGTCAATTTTCACTACTTTCTCTAAATATTAACTGAATGTGTCATGTATAAACGCCGAGGTTGGAATGTTGAAATAGACATGTGACATGTACAAACGCTGGGGTGTCCATCATATACGAGATTACGATCAAAAACACCCTTTAGCTATAAGAAAGTGCACATGTGAATGCAAACAGATAGAAATATGAGCCAATAGCACATGTGATTGCAAATATGAGCCAATAGAATCAAATACGAGATTAGCTGCATCTTTTTTTAATCATTTCGCATCTTTTGACAAGAGCTTCTCTTTATTTGATCATTTCACATCTTTTTTTTCTTTCAGTTTTCATTTTCTTACATCCTTCACACTTGATCATCTACATTCAGAGGAGCCCCGAAAACCAAGGTTGCAGCAACAACAACAACATAGATGTTTAGTACTACACTTTAAATATATATATATATATATATATATATATATATATATATATATATATATATATATATATATATATATATAGAAGATTCAAATAACAAAGGGTTATAGATATACAACTGACTTGAGATTTTTAGCTGCTAAGCTATGTCAATTGTTAACTACTCTGAATTTTTCTGCAACATGAAAATTATCTAGGAAAATTTCTGCAACATGAAAACCTTTTATGCGATAGAAGTCCACCATAACCAAGGTCTTAGTCTCCTTGTCCTTCTTCAAAATTTTGGTGAACTTCTCATCTGTCTTAAACTCCTTAACACACTCAACAGGACAGAGATCATCATCTTCATCTTCATCAGATAACTCTCCTGGACTCTCATCAACAACACCCTAAATTGCCACCTTTTCTATTCTGAATTTACTACCATATCTCAAGAACTCCAATCCGACAACTTTAGAAACGGAAGGAATCCTGATTCTAGCCTTTTCGACACTGTTTGATTGGCAACCTTTAGCAATGGAAGAGATAAGATGATCGAATCTATGAGAGGCTTTAATAGTCCTAGGGATCCTGGACACGAGGATCACCATCCGCAGCAGCTTAACATTAAGTAATCAAGATTCCAATTCGACAGAGTACAACTTCTTCAGAATTTGACGAATTCAAATTATCTGGAAAATTGAAGTCACGCAAAGCAAGCTAAATTCTTTCATGTTCAGATTGAACGGTAAATAACAAAAAAAAGGAAAGAAATTCGCAATTTGAAGGATCTGAAAAATTGCAGGAAAAACAAAGAGAAGGAGAGAGAGGAGAGACCTTGACAATCGCAGGATAGAACTCCATTCTACTTCTGCGATTGATGCCTTCAATTTCGCCATCTTCAAATCAATAGAGACCAACACCAGATTTAATTTGAGAAACAACTGCCCTCCCACTGAGCCCGGAGCCTCCGCCTCTGCCTGCGCCCCGCCTCGATCCCCTTCCTTCTCCCTTCTTGTCCTCGAGCCCTCCCACTGAGCCCGGAGCCCTCCCACTGGCTTTCTTAGGTTTTCCGAGCTCCCATGGCTTCCCTGTTCTTCTGCTCCCTTACTCTCGCTCAAATCCCGCTCCAGCGCCGAGCTCTCCCTCACATTTGCACCGTCGAGCTCCAGCGCCTGCGCGCCTTCCTCCCTGTTCTTCTTGTGGACTCGATCGGCCCTCTACTCTCAATCTCTCTCTCCCTGATTTTTTGCTATCGGTTTGAGGCAAGAGAGAGGCAAAGGAAAGGGGAGGCACCACCGGTTACTCCAGGTAAATATTACCGCCTGGGGTGCAATTTTTTTAAGGGGGAGGGTTAGCCCTTGCAAATAATTTTGGATAATGGATTATGAGCGCAAAGTAATCCAGATCGGAGGTTATTTACTACAATTCTCTCTAATTCAAATAATAATAATAACAATAACAATAACAATAATAGTAATAATAATAATAATAATAATAATAATAATAATAATAATAATAATAATAACAATTCATGTATTGTTGTTCTCTTCACACGTTGCGTTCTCCTTGCCGTCATCCCGATGGAGTTGTTGTTTCCCCGCCAGACGACGGTGACGGTAATGCTCTGTTTTTCATTTTCAATATTGATTTCCCTGTTCTGCCACCTACTTTGCCTACGCCAGGATAAGTCTTGTCATCCCCTGTCCCTTTAGATGATAGTGTGCCACGTGATAGTGGGGTAGCGCAGGTGGACTTGGGATGGGATTTGGTTACTTTTAATCGTCTTTTGGGCAAGGGACTACGTACGGTTAAGTCCATACCGCCACGTTGTCGTCTTGGTTTTGCTCGGGCCCTTAAGGGGGTGCTTGACCGTGTTATTGCCGCCCCTACTGATATTGCTGCTTGGATTCGGCTACTGGCTATGCCCATCTGTGTTTTGCGTGCTTTTGTACCAAGGAGTAGTAGTGATCGTCAATCGGGTGTTCGACGTACACGCCAGGAGGAGTCGATTGCCAGTGCTCTTGTTGATTGGAGCGCTCCGGGGGGTGACACTGTGTTGCTTGGGTCCGCCTTGAAGGCAACATCTGTGTCTTTCAGTGAGGGTGTTGGGGATGATGATGAGCCTCACACACCGGAGCTTAACCTTCGTCAATGTCGTAAGAAGATTTCTGATGGGCATTTCACCGCTGCTATGTGGGTTCTCTCTTCTTCCGGTGTTGCTTCTTACTCTAATTCTACTTTGATTGCGCTTCGTGACAAGCACCCTGTTGCCCCTCTCCCTGCTTTGCCTTGTGGTTTTGCCCCTCAGCCTTCTATTATTGCTTTCCCGCCCATTGTTTTGGATTCCATTAGGAGTTTCCCGCATGGTACTTCTTGTGGTAGGGACGGGCTCAGGGCCCAACATCTGTTAGACTGTTTGAGTGGTGTGGCGGTTGCTATTTCTGATGAGCTTCTTGTTTCCATTACGGGTGTGGTGAACATCTTTTTGGAGGGCAGTGTCCGTCTGCTCTTGGAGAATATGTTGCTAGTGCCCCTCTTACTCCCTTGGTCAAACCGGGGGTGGTATCCGCCCTATTGATGTCGGTATGATCTGGAGACGCCATGTGTCTAAGGTGGGTGCTTTCTTGGTTGGGCCTCAGTTATCTGGGTATTTTAGGGACCTGTAGTTCGGAGTTGGTGTTTCTGGAGGTGGTGAGGCCATTCTGCATGCCTTGAATAGGCTTGTAGAGTCTCGTGGTTCTGAGATGGGTCTTTCCATGCTGTTGGTGGACTTCCAAAATGCTTTCAACTTGGTTGATCGTACTACTCTGCTTTTGGAGATCCGTCGTCAGTGCCCTGCCCTCTCGCGTTGGGTCGAGTTCTGTTACTCTAGCCCTGCTCGACTCTACTACGGGGAGCACTGCCTTTGGTCTTTCCAGGGGGTCCAGTAGGGTGATCCCCTTGGTCCGTTGCCCTTTGCTTTGGTCTTGCATCCTCTGATATGCAAGATCCGGGATACGTTCGATTTATGCTTCCAGGCTTGGTATTTGGATGACGGCTCTATTGTAGGGGACACTCTTGTGGTTAGCCAGGTTCTTGACTTGATTGCGTCTGAGGGTCCTGCGTTGGGGTTGCACCTTAACGTGGATAAGACTAAGGTTTTTTGGCCGGTCGTGGATCCTAGGGGCTTGGTGCCTGGTGTTTTCCCTGCCTGCATTGCTCGGCCTGTTTCCGGCGTTACGGTTTTGGGTGGTCCTGTCAGTACTTGCCCTATTTATAGTGCTGAGATTGTTGCGACTCGAGTGGCCAAGATCGACGAGCTTATGGGTCTTGTTACCAAACTTGAGGATCCGCAGAGTGAGCTACTTTTGATTCGGGCTTGTTCAGGTATCTCTAGACTCTACTTCACCTTGCGTACTTGTCCGCCGGGTGCCGTTGTTCCAGCTCAGTCTACTTTTGACAATGCCCTCCGTGTCTATTTAGAGCGTATTGTGGCTGCTTTTGGACCCGGGTTTGGTGATTGGCAGTGGAGGTTGGCTACTCTTCCGTTTCAGTACAATGGGCTTGGTGTTTATGCTGTTGGTGACGTCATGCATTATTCTTTTTTGGCCTCGCGCCTGCAGTCTTCTGGGTTGCAGTCTTTGCTCCTCCGCCTTGCTGTGCTGCCCCTGGGTGAGGGGGCCTCTTTCGACGCTGCGCTGTGTGATTTCAATGGTCTTACCGGTTCTGACTTTAGTCGGGATTCTTGCGAGTTCGCTGCCCCCAAACTTATGAAGAAATTGGCCGATGTGTACTTCGCCCGGATTGTGGCTTCTTCTGAGTCAGTTTTTTCATTGACCCCGCGGCAGGTGGTGTTGTGGAGGTCTCAGCATGGGCCCCATTCATCTGATTGGCTCAGAGCAGTTCCTATTTCTGGGCTCGGTCAGACCATGAATGGTAGGACTTATAGGTCTTTACTCTGATATCGTTTGGGTATCCCTCTTTTTCGTGCTGGTCTTCCTTGCTCTGCATGTGGTCGGTTTTTTGAGGATGATACTTTTGGGGATCATGTTGTGTCGTGTTCGAGTTCTGTTGGGCTCAAACATCGGCATAATCTTGTTCGTGATACCCTCTTCGACATTTGCTTCCGTGCTGGGATCTCCTCTGGGAAGGAGGCGGACATTGGTGTTATTGACAGTCTTGGCGGACCTCTTAGGCCCGCTAACATTCTTCTTTACTCTTGAGATCGGGGTCAAGATGTATGTGTTGATATCACTGGTTCCTCCCCCCTCACTCAGACTTGCTTGGCTTCCTTCGCTCCCGGACGATGTGTTCTCGACGCTGCGCGGCGTAAGTGTACCAAGTATCGGGATGTGTGCTCTGCTGCTGGTTATGAGTTTTTGCCTTTTTCTTTCTCCTCATTTGGTGAGCTGGATGGGGATGCGATTGCGCTTCTGGGACAGATCCACTCCTTCTCTTTAGCCTTAGATTCTAGTTCTCGTCTAGCTGCTCATATTTTTACCAGAGTTTGTTTTTCCATTACTAAGGGGGTTGGCGCGCAGCTTGCTTCTCGGTTGTCCGCTAACTTCTTGTAAACATTCGATTGTTTGATTTCTATACTATTTGGAGTTTAAAATAATAATAATAATAATAATAATAGTAATTGGTTAATAATAATAATAATAATAATAATAATAATAATAATAATAATAATAATAATAATAATAATAATAATAATAATAAACTAGGTAAAAGAAAATGATACCACTTGAAATTTATAAATATATAAAAATTATTTGTGCCAAATAAAATTGTGAAGATTATGTACTAGGCAAACTGGCAACATTAGTAAACGGACTTGCTGTTGGGACGATCAGATCTCGCCTTCCGCACGGTCTGGATGTCGGCTTCCGGAGTCGGCGAGCTCTATGCCGACCTAGGCTTCCGGAGTCGGTGAATTGTACTGCCACCGACGACTAGTGAAGTCGGTAGCCATGACATCTTCACTTTTGTAAGCGAATCTTGCAGGGCTAGCAGGTGTGGGAAAACAAATCAAATTGAAAACTAAAATGGATTTGAGAGACTGAGATCTGAGCGTAATTGTGCAAGGAGGAAGACGAAGTGTGGAGGACCAGACCTGCAATTTTAATCATTAAGTTTGTTTAGGGTTTAAAAGTGTATGAGCTTTACAAAACACTGGACTTTTCGGCCCATTCAACCCATACAACCAAATAACCTTACAAATATAAGTATATCATATATCCTATCAGCATCGCATCCCCCAAACAATTCAGATTTGCCAACTCCGTAGTTCGGTGTCGGTGGCCAGATTGCCGACTTCGGAAATCGGGTCCGACACCCTACGAAAGGCGAGATTTTAACTGTCCGAAAGGCGAGATTGTGAAGATAAAATACTCCATATTAGACAAATTTGCGTGAGTTGTTTTTTATATTGTTGTTTCCCCTTGTTAATAAAATTCCAATCAGTTGAAACACAGCTCATTTTCCAAAGAGAAAATAGTATCCAATATACCAAAATTTTGTGCCCTTTGCAGATCTGACCCTCCCCGGCCCAAATTTGCAAATATGTCAAAAACGTCCAAAATTTTGCAAAACTAACGGGTAAAAAAAAACTGGAAAACCGGATGGGCACCCATTAAGAGAGAAAAGTTTTATTTTATTAGTCATATCATCAAGAGAGAAAGATGAGAGAGAAAGAAAGACCAAGAGGGAAACAAGGAAACCCTAACCTCTTCACCATCCGCAGCCACCGAGCCCCAACCGGAGTGAAGAAAAATCGACGCCGACCACCACATATCACCAGCAAAAGAGTCTTCCCCTCAAAAAAGAAGCTTCCAAAGGCTATGTCCGAAGCAAAAGAATCCGACGGTAAATCCCAAATTATCCCAAAGAACAAATTGCAATTCTTGCTACCAAATAAGAGTAAAATTAGTGAAATTTGTAGAATCAGAGGAGAGAATATCAAAGAAAATGGATTAAATTCGCATGGGCCTCTTCGGAAAGATGTCCGGTGGAGGCGGCTTGGGTGGCTGGGGAGGCATTCTTGCATCCTGGTGTCCTCCTCCCTCCGGTTAGTTGGTCGTCCTGTCTGCGTGTGGCTCGTAGCGAGAACGCTACTCGTGTGGTGCTTAAAAAATGTCGTGAATAGTTGCTCAATGAGGAGTTCAATCAACACCTACAACAAGATGGAATACAGGTACCTTTCGAATTTTTACCCAAACTGAAAATTTATAATGGTTTTAGTTAAAGGTTATAATTGTTTTTGTTAGAGGTTGAAGTTGTAGAATAATGTGAATTTGTGCTTTGTATTACATAATGTTGACAAGGCAGGTGCAAAATTAGTCTTAGATTGTGTTTATTGTTGCATTATGCACTGTTGTGACATGAGCATTTGCGCATCTCTTTGAAGAGAGAAATTTTATAAATATCTACCCTAGTAGACAATTTATATTTATTGGCATCTATTGTTGCATTACTGGCTAGGTTTTTTTTCTTTACTGGAATTATTGTTACAAATGCACTGGTTATAGTTGGACAAACTGAGATTTCATGGTTTGTATTTCATAACCTTATTAATGCATCTGCAAAAGCAGTCATACATTGTTTTCCTTTGTTGCATACATTGTTGTGACACGAGCCTCTGAGCATTTGAACATCTGAGCATTTCTATCCTGGCAAACACTTTTTTTTGCATAACAAGAATTATTTCAGTACTGGCTAGCTTTTTTTATTTACTGTCATTGGTGTTACCAACCTCTGAACAGGTTGTTCAATGATGTCACATGTTCACACTGAGCAGCCATGACTAGAGTTAAATGAGGGAAGATTTTTTGTTGTGTTAGGAATCCAACATGATCAGATATTGGCAAGATAATCATGCATGTGGACTCGTATGTAACTTCATATTGTTGTTTTTATAACTGCATGAGTATATTGACTTTAGTTGATTTTATGACTCGTACGAAACTAATCGATAGTTGCATTTTAGGTTGGAGTTAGGGTAATGCAATGCAAATGTCCTTGTGCTCGTCTGTTGATTAACATACGACCTTTATTGCCTAGTGTTACCAACCCAAGACTAAGTTGTACAATTTTTTCACAGGTTTGAAACCCCCCGCAGTCATGCCTAGAATTAAAGAAGGGAATGTACGTCTACACACCGTCGAGCAAGAAGGTAAATACCTATATATGTTGTAGATTAATGATGTCTTGTATTTGTGTTGGTGATATTAATCGTGAAGTGTGATATATGTGCAGCCGACATTAGCTTTAGAGGGAGGTCTAACAACTTCTCGAAGACGGGCCTCCTGGATCGCATGGATCAATCCTTCGTTGTTGCAGACTACAACATGTTGAAGGAAAGCAGCCAACATTAGCTTTAGTACTTCATTGTGTTTGTTTTAGGTCTAAAACGTTTCCTCCCTTTTGATGACCGATCCCTTATGTTCTGGATTTATGTATGGATGGTTTTATGGTTAGTTGTCCTGAATGTTGTTCTGACTGCTTTAGTTTGTGCTTAATATTGTCTATCCTGCGGTTGGGAAGTTTTTGAGATTGACAAAACCCGACAGGGATTAGTCTTATATTGGCTAAGACATCTTTTTCAATGGCAAGACAAAGGTATTTATTGGCTAGTAAGCATAAATCACAATCATTCATGTTGCGCATCTTAGGGAAACAAAACGGACAACCCCATAGTGTCAATTACGTATATGCAAATTAACAAAAACCATCATTCTCCTATGCAAAAGAAGAGACGTCCTTAAAACGAGCGACATATATATGCTTTTTATGGTTCCTTTTGCGTGGTGTCCGAGACTGAATCGATCGATCTTCGGGGGCATTTGTGGGCCTTCGGCTGTAGTTGGTATGACATAATATTGGAAAATTGAGTCGGGGGCACGCAGAGATCATCGTCGGGTGCTCAAGGAGCGCACAAAAATGTCATGTTGTGCAAGAATCACCCAAATGTGGTCGAGAGCCCAACTTCTGGCATCAGTTGCGGCCACCACAGAGCTCCATTGTTGCACCTGTTTCTTTCGACACAATCCTTGCATAGTCTTTTCTGTGCCATGGCCCGGAACTTGATTGTTTGAGTTGTTTTTTCCTCGCCGCTCATGTATGATTTTGAGCCCTTTTTGTTGCTCATTTTGTGGGGCACTCGGGGTTACTTCGACCGATCTTTGGGAGAAGTTGCTTGCCTCCGGTGGTAAGTGGCATGGAAAAGACTTGAGAACTTGGGTCGCGTGCATCACGGGTTCATTGGTGAACGACCGAGATGTGTGGAAAGATGCATTGACCACCATACCATTCCATACTTACCCATTATCGTTGATGTATATGAGGTACGCAATTGCCACGTTTATCCCTGTGTATGTCAATATATATTCCGTTGATGACTAGGATTTCCCTTTGCCTGGCTAGTAACTGAATTTCTGGGTGTTATTCTTCCAACTTGACGTTAATGACAGTCATGGACAATCGGTAGTTTTTCACTTTTAGGTCCACCTGTCCAGCCCACCAATCTCCTTTTATATTCTCTATGCAACCTGCCTAACTCCTCATGTTGTTTCCCTCCAAATTACCTTGGCGGGAACTTTTCTTTGTGAAAAGTGATATCATCTCTCTCATCTAGCATTAAATGCTATCATTTCAACCACTCTCACTCTCTCTCCCTCTCCTCAGGACATCACTCTCAGCCTCTGCAACTCCTTCATTTTTTTTATTTTTTTTTGTCCAAATTAACACACTCCCTCCTCTAGAATTTCGACACATGTCCTACCCATGTCTCACCTTTTTTCTATTGCAACCTGCAACCGGGTGGAAGTAATTTGCAAAAGTGTCATTTTGTCACCCCTTTGCAATTTCTACCTCTCACTGACATTTTTGCAAAGGAAATTCTTTTTTAGTATATCTATACAAATTGTCCTTTTCCAAATTCTATATATTGACACTTTAAACTTGTCTTAATTAAAGTCCAATAGAAGGTACACTAATAATTAAGGTATTGGTTTTTCTAACCTAGAATCTAAAAGTATAAATTAAAGCAGTTCAATTTTAGAATTAAAAATTCTTATATATAGAACACCAATTCAGCAACGGGGTTGTTAATCGCACACACAAAATTTGATAGTACACCCAAAACTAAAATACACTTCCGTGTTTTGAAAACGGAAGTTGTGCAATGTTATTTTTTTTTGGAAAATATTATACATAACTTCCGTGTTTAAAAAATGAAATGTCAAATCGACTTTATACCTTTCGTTTTTAAAACACGAGAGAGAAAAACTACTTTTTTTTCCTTCCGTTTTTAAAAACCGAAAGGACAAATCTACTTTTTACTTTTCGTTTTTAAAAATCAAAAGGACAAATTTACTTTTTGCCTTCCGTTTTTTAAATACGGAAGTTCAAAATAACTGTTTGCATTCCGTATTTAGAAAACGGAAGGATATGCTCTCTTTTTTTTTGTCAAAAAAGGGTTTGCTTAATATGACGAATATGGGCCATAACCGGTATTTTGCCCTAGTTGCGCCGAAATCCATAGAAGAATGTCAAACCATGCATCCAATGGTAACGAAGGAGTCCACAATAATATTCAGGTATTTATCGAGCCCAAATATGCAAGAGTACGTCTTTCTGGAATACATTGAGGAGCTCGATACCATTGCTTAGGGTACATGTGCTCTTGTACTCCTATATCGTCAATTGGGCGAGGCTTCCAGGGTAGAGACAAAGCAGATGTCTGGTTTTGGGGCTCTCCTCCATGTATGTAATTCACTCAACTATATAGTTCATATATTTCAATCTTGATTTGGACTACTTTGGCTAATTTTGGTAGGAAGTTGAATATATATGAATTATAGTTAGTGATAAATCCTTAAAGTCTAATGATTGATTACGTCATTATAGATTTAGCTTCAATTAGACTTTATAATTCTAGATCTAGCTATGGATAACGATGACATAGTATGAGCAGATTTATTTGTCTTTAATTTATTTATACTTTCTCTGTAGATATGAATATGGCCTTATTTTCCAATCATGTGTACATCTGTCAAACTTAATATGGAGGATGATGGTGGAAATGTGTTGCCATTTGGGGTTGCACCCGCCATTGACCGAACAAAGGTGAAGAAGGACCCGACATTGACCGGATAAAAGTGGATAATGTGTGTTGGTGGCCATACAAGAAACATGTTCAAAATTTAGAAGGGCCAGAATCAGTGTCATTCTACAAAGGGCTCATTGGCAATATGAGAATATATGAGCCTTACTATCTGGATCGTGTTGTTCGCCAGTTTGGACGGGTCCAGCATATACCCCTTCCAGGCTTCCACCATTCAAGCCATATGAAGTAGACTAGGCAAACAACCCACACGCGTACATTGCTGCCAACAATGACCAATATGATTTATGGGACGATCGGGATTGCCATGAGTGTCGGTTTATAACAGATATGTGCCCATTGTCTTTGGCTCAATGGGAGGTTTCTGATGATTACTTTGATTATCACATTCGACATGGTAAACCATTTCTTCTACCGAGCTCATACACATCAGATCCCCCCTGTGCGTCCCATTCCCCCAGGATGATAGACCTTGAGGAGGTAAAATTTAAATTCATTCGCCCATAAATATCAAATCTGTAATGTTATATAAACACATAGATTAATTTTGTTTGTCATTCATCCGAATGTTGATGCAGCATCGTCAACATGCTGTTTTCATGGTGCTTGAGCTACACGAGCGTGGTGAGGGTGCATCCGCAGATTAGATAGCTTTGTTGCATCGTGTGTTGATGAGTGATGATCAAGTGCCACGTGTCGCCGCATAGTGGATGCCATCCCAACATTAGCAAGTAGGACCCAGCCAACATCGTTACTACACCCAAGAGTAGTTTATTAATGTTGATTACTCTAAATTTGTAGTTTAGTATGTAGACCTATTAGTTGGACGTTGTCTGTTTTGGAATTTCTTTTGTTCAACGTCCTTATTAGAATATTTTAAAATTGCAACTCTCTATGAAAAGTTTATTTTTGTCTCTTTAGTTTGTGAGTAAGTTTGTTATGTCAATGAAATGATATATATGGTTTAGTATTGTCGACCGATGAATTTAATTTATTCTAAACTCATGATGTAATAAAAACTATAAGAAATCAAAAGTTTTGAAGGTTGGTTCGCAAAGCCAATAAACCTTTCTTTTTCATTCAAAGATAAGTTTTTTAATTTCACTTAAAATTAAAGTTTTGAACGGTTTTATTATTTATTTATTTATTTTTCTTCCTCTTTACCATGACTTTAAGTTAGTGAACAAAATTGAATCCCCATTATTTTATACAACCTCTAAAATATTTAGTTTTTATATTTTGTTTAAGTTAATTGTCTGAGAATATATCGGTTAATCTCACATATACTTTTATACAAGTCTAACATAAGTTTAGTTTAACATAATTTTGGTTGAGCTTGTTCGGATATATATATATATATATATATATATATATGTTATTGTAAAGTATCACAAATCATTATCAAAATGTAACTAATTGAATTTTAAGTATTTTATTATATTTTAGTTATTATTTATTTTCCATTATTATTTGATTTTTTTATTAATTATATTAACAAACTTTTATTAAAAATTCAAATATTTATATATACATTATATTAAAGGATATCAAAATGTAACTTATGCAATATATTTGATTATTTTCTTTTTATTAGATAAATAAGTAAAAAAATATTAAATAGTATGTAAAGAAGAGTACTTACTCTTATATGATATACTAAAATATAATTTATTAACAAAACGTACAAGGGCATGGGTAACCGTTACAATTTATTTATTAAAGTTATGTGTGTTTCTATTTATTTTTTTAAAACAAAGTTAAAATCAAATTCTTGTTTGTTTTTTCAAAATACTTTAAATATTGTACTCCCATGTTTCAATAACGGGAAGCATAAAATAGTTGTACTCTCGTTTTTCAAACACGAGAGTTATACTTGCTTTTATACTCCCGTTTTTAAAAAAACGGAAGTTATAACTCAATCTCCAAAACCATTTAAAAAGCCTTAAAAAATGTTCTCCCGTGTTTGAAAGAGGGGAGGTATAATTAAAACTGTACTTTCGTTTTTGAAATACTAAAGTACAACCCAGTTTTATAACTCTCATTTTTTAAAAACGAAAGGCAAAACTAAAAGTTGTACTCTCGTTTTTCAAAAACGGAAGTACAACTTATATTTACAACTCCCGTTTTAAGAAACGGAAGGCATAAATTAATCTTCCAATTACACCTCCGTTTTCAGGACACAGAGGTATAAAACCTTTTTGAGTGCCCACTCGAAATCTTCTGTGGTGGAATTGGAGGACACATAAAAGGGTCTTCTACTTCCATAGATTCCATTGTGGTTTACAATTATAGTTTTCATATCTGAAAAAGATTTCTTACCAAAAACAGAAGCGATCTTAGAATCTAGTTAAAAAAAGCTAAACTAATTAAAATTAAAAAAACATTTTTAAATTAGTGCTATTATCTTATCTTATTTGGGCATAAGATAAAAAAATCATTTTAAAAATATTTTGATATGATTTAGATATTTTCATTTAAAAATATATTAGAAAAACGGGATTCTTAATATATGCTGGGAAAAACAATCTAGTATTTGTCCATATAACGTGGGGGTCCACACGTCCGAGCGCATCATACGCACCCAAGCTGAGCAGACAAGACCAATGGGGTTCCATCCTAAAACCAATTGACAATAGGAGAAGTGAGTCAAGTGACCCACTAACTTATATGCAAGGCTCGGATACTCGTGTTTTTTTATGTGAGACAAAAGGTTCCAAGACATCACAACTTGACGTGAATCTTGCAATAGAAAAGATCAAAGGCGTGCAGATTCACAGGGCCATCATCCTTGCTGCCGACTCCGACAGCAGGTGGCTCGACTTGCTGCTCATTGACCCCATGCACCCGAGCTTGATGAACTGTTGCTGACTTTGAAGGTCAAACTCGACACTGTCCCAATGGCGATAAAATCGCCGTCCGATTAGCCGGGCCCTTTCTTTTTGATGTAAAAGTTAATTTCTTGGAAGATTTGAATTAATATAAGACTAATAAGAGATTGTTGGAGTTTAAAAAAAGTTAGGTATTTTAAGTTGAGATTGATTCCATATTAGTATAGATTTACAAATGTCAAGCCATGTTAATTTAGCTCGTAAGGATGACATGTAGTGATCAATAGGTCGCGAGTTCGAATCCCCCTCCTACCTTGTAATGACCTAAGTGCTATGGAAAAAAAAAGGTGTAGACTTACAAATAATTCCATATATAAATATCTAAAAATATTGAATCACACTGAAATTAAACTTATTTATCATTTATTAAATTCTATTATTTTTATCGCTATAATATGTTATACTATGGAATATTCGAACTTACAATTGAGATCCAAATCCGGCATATATTTTTCTAGAAAATAGTATGAAAGTTCTTTAAATCTAAGAACTGTACTAGTAATTAATCTGCCAAATTTGCGATCCATAAAATTTAACCCTACCTGTACACTTGCACTAGTTCCATCAATTTTTATGACCATCACGAGTTCAATTCACATATACACACAAAAACCTATTCCCCATATAATATACCGACCTTTATCCTTTCCACCATCATGGACAAGAACAAAATTATCTGTATTCCATTCATAATTGAAATGAATACAATTATTATTTGGAATTCATGTTGGGTGAGGAGGAAGAGGGGATGAGGCGTCATGATGCATGAGTGGGAAGTGGAAACATTATTTTGAAAAAGACAAAAGTATTTGAGATATGATAAAGAGCGATAGAGGTATAAATATGGATGTCAAGTACCAGATTTAAGTAGCTAGATTGACAGAAATGGAGGACTATGTCAATAATTTTATGCGACGAAAAAGTTCCATTTAAGTTCAAGGATATGTTTTACAAAGTGGTGGTAATACCGGCTTTATTATATGGGGCATAGTGTTGAACGACAAAAAAAGCATAGGAAAACAAACTCATGGTGGTTGAGATATATAAGAATGTTCAGGTGGATGTGTGAGTTTATCTTGCGCGACAAAATCAGAAACGGAGAAAGGGTAGGAGTGACTAATATTCAGGCTAAATTGTGGGAGTCGAGACACCGATGGTATTAACATGTTCAGACGAGAGATCCAAGTGCGTCGGTTTGTAGATGTGACAATTTGACTATCGGAAGTGTCCATCGGGACAGAAAGCGTCCAAAGTAGAGTTGAGATGAAGTGATTAGATAAGATCTGACCGTTTTGAGACTCACTAAAGAGATAGCACGGGATAGGGTACATCAAGGGAGTGTTATCCAAATCGACTAACATTTTATTGAGAAATTCACCTTCTCTCATTTAAATTCCATACATTTTATAACTGAACAACGCGTTCCTTATATACACCGCAAATTAACGTTCAATCCAACGTTGTTAATTGTGGGATAATTTCACTTATCGGACGTTGTAACAACGTTCGTCAAATTAAACGTTGCTAATACGGGTCAGATTGGGCCTAATATAATATACGTATTAAAAAAAAACAAAACTAATTTTTTGACATGCAACGTTCAAAAGGACGTTTTTTTTTTACGTGGGGGTGTGAGAAAATTTGTGTAATAGTTACCCTAGTAACGTCAAATCCAACGTTGTTAGCCCAGTTCAGCCCGATTCAATCATTCATTTCACATATTATAACATTGGATTCGACGTTGTAAAATAATTAACACTACAATGTCGAATCCGACGTTAATTAACAGTTCTAATATGCGGATTTTCAATGTATATAGGAACATCAGAATTTAGTAGGAATTATAATTGATTAAATTTAGTGTGAATTTTATAAACTTTTCCCTCCTATAAAAACAAAAAAATAAAATGTCCATTCAGGTCGCCATCTCGAAAGTCGCGCCGTATAGAGAGTTACACTGGATGTGAGCGGCCTATAAATCCCCACCTCTTGACCTTCACTCCTCGCACTTCACTCCTAAAACACTCCGTCATGGCTTTCCGGCGGCCCTTGTGCTGTTTCTTCCTCTTCCTTTCCCTCGTCCACCTTGCCTCCGCCGCGGCATCCGCCAGGTACTTCCTCCCACTCATCAAGGACGACAACACCACCCAGTTCTACACCAGCTTCCTCGTCGGCACCCCGCCCGTCCGCATCAACCTCGCCGTTGACCTCAGCAACAAGTACTCCTGGTTCGCCTGCGACCTCCTCGGCTACAACCGCTCCTCCACCTACGGCGTCCTCCCCTGCGACTCCCCACAGTGCCCCTCCTTCAGCGGTTGCGTCGGCTGCAGCGGCCCCTCCTCCCCCAGGCCCAGCTGCAACAACAACTCCTGCGGCGGCTACGCCTACACCCCCTGGAGCGGCTCCCTCTACTCCACCGGCCTCATCTACGACACCATCTCCTTGTACTCCACCTCCCTCGCTGTTAAAGCTCCCCTCCGGAACTTCCCGTTCGGGTGCTCTGATAACGGCCCCCTCAAGGGCCTTTCCGGCCACACTAAGGGCGTGGTGACCCTCGCCAGGGCCCCCATGGCCCTCACTAATTACGTGTCCTATTCACTCAAGGTGCCCCGCAAGTTCGCCCTCTGCGCGCCTTCGTCGGCGTCGGGGGCCAAGGGCGCGATGTACTTCGGCGGCGGGCCCTACGTCCTACCTCCTAGCACGGCGGATTTGTCGAAATCACTCGTCACCACCGCGCTCGTGGTCAATCCCCAAAGCACCTCTCCCATCTACACCGAAGGCGAAGCCTCGGTGGAGTACTTCATCACCGTCAGGTCGATCAAGATCGACGCCACGCCGCTCAAGTTCAACTCCTCGCTGCTGTCAATCGCTAAAGACGGCACCGGAGGCACCAAGATTACCACTTTCACTCCCTACACTACTCTGCATTCTCAGATCTACAAGCCGTTGGTTGCCCTGTTCGTCACCAAGGCGGCGGCACTCAACCTTGCTAAGGTGGCTCCAGTGGCTCCGTTCCAGCTGTGCTACAGCTCAGTGAGTATTCGTTACAATGCGGTTACCGGCAAGGGGCTACCAATAATCGATCTGGTGTTGAATGAGAAGAGTGCAGTGCTCCATGGGAAGAACGCGAGGTGGAGGATCTACGGATCCAACTCGATGGTGAAGGTGTCAAAGGGCGTCCAGTGCTTGGGATTTGTCGACGGAGGGGCAACCATGACTCCCATTGCAATTGGAGCCAAGCAGTTGGAGGATAATCTTGTGGAGTTCGATTTGGAATCCAAGACGCTCGGGTTTACCTCTTCGCTTCTTCGATTAGGAACCAGTTGCTCTCAGATCAGAGGAATTTGAATGTACTGATGAGAAAGAGTGAGTGCAGAAGCCAAATTAGGGCTTCCTCAATTGTGCCATAAGCTTGTCTTTCCATTTCAAGTGTTTTTATTTGTAATAATTAAATGTCAACAATGTGGAATTGTAAACCGCAATTGAATTTGATGCTATGAAAGCAAGAGATTTCAACTGTCAGTTCTGTTTACTGCACTTACTTCTTTGATTCTTCTGCTTTCATCTTCTTCTCCCATCTGCGTTTCGTGTGGTCGAGCAGCATCTGAGGCATCTTCTGCATCAACAGGGCGGTATTCGCCCTCTTCTCAACCGCAATCCTATCACACTTGTGGCCTTTCCTCTTGACCTTCATCTGTTTCCTCTCCGGGTCATATGACCAATCTTCCCCGGCAAGCACTACTTCCTTCCGGAGCCTAGCTCGCCGGCGAGCACTGATACTTAGAGGCTTCCACACACCGAGCTCCCAGTAACCCCAGACACCTTTGGTAAGATCGTCTTTGTATTTTACCAGGTTCTCCCTCCACGGGTACTGATACTGTCCAGCTGCCTTCAGCGCTGTTTTCATAGCATTACCAGCCATTGATCTTAAACAAATTCCCTGCCAAGAATTATGTAACAGTGTGATACATAGATTTAGTCAATTCAAAGGAGTTCAGCTTGAACAATTTAAATCATCAATGTCAAATCAACTCCATAGAGTAAACACAGGCATCCAAACTGTTACTCCTAGTACGCAAACCCTAATTAGTTGTTCACAATTCCCAAATTTCATATGCCGATCCAAGATCAACTTTTAGTTTCCCGTACGGATCGAATCTTGAAATTATCAAGTAGAGCGTCGTAGAACAGTGACAAGTGACAAGTATCAGTCTCGGTTGGGCATTTTACCGAACAGTTGGTATCCAATACAAAGTTACAAAGTCTGGGTTGGGCATTTCACCGAACAGTTGGTATCCGATACATTTTTTTGGTTAAAGGATCGCCAAAATTAAAGCATAAATAAGAGTGGAAGGAGTAAATTGAGAGTACCTGGAAACCGAGGGAGGTGATTGTTGCCACATCCGGCGAGTAAATTCAGATAGAGAAAGACTCTTTATCCCGTCAAGCTGTCCGGCGAGAAAGAGTACCGATTAACAGTTGCAGTTGGGCACTTCGATATGGGCTGGGCATCCCCAAATCCCCCGCAGCTTCATAAGCCCATATCCCCGCTGGGTCAGCCCATATCCCCATCGGGTCAGCCCATATCCCAAAATTCCCTATGAAAGAACTATACAGTAGTATTTTTTTGGGTAATTTTTTTTTTTTTTTGGGTAATCTGAATTCTAAAAGAACTAGTTTATAGTATTCGTTGAATTAGTAATTAATCGGATTTGAATTATTTTTCTGTTTATCTCATTCTCATTCTTATCCAAGAATATACTCATAATTCTATCTGTTATTTTTTAATTTATAAAACTAAATCTAATGGATAGTTTATTTTTACGGAATAATTTGGATAAAGACCAATTTATTTATTTCAAAATTTTCAATTTTTTTGTATAAACATTGCTTACTGAAAGATAGGATAAATACTTTAAATTACAGATATAGCTTACATACTGATAAACAAATGTTTTAAGATTTTTCCAGTTCGTAATATCAACAAATTTAACGGTAATCAACAGCCAAAATCTATCAAATTGGATAAGATAAACGAAACCAACTCCTGCAAAAGACTTTATTTATCCTTAACTTAAAAGATCAAATAAGATAACTAAACCAACTCCTGCAAAAGATTTTATTTATCCTTAACTTGAAAGATAAAATTATCCGACGCATCTATAAATTGGAAGACGAATTCATGCCTTGATTAACATTCCCTACCTCTGTTTGTCACAAAATTTAAACAAGATGGTGAAGCGAGAGCAAAAATTCAGCTTTTGTGGTTATCGATTCATCCTGCTTATCGCGCTAGTCTCCTGTTGGCATTGCCGAGCGTTGGCGTGCGATGAGACTGAGTACGAATCTGCCCTCGGAGATCCCGGGATGAGACGAGATGAGTTAAGAGTCGCCATCGAATCATGGAACCAGTGCAACGAGGTCGGGTTCGAGGCGTCTACTGGAAGCCCGAGAGCCGCTGATTGCTTCGACATTCATCGAACTAAGGGTTTGCCTCAACGTTATACTCTTACACCTATTTTTCAACTCGATTTTAGTTCTAATATGCAATTGTTGTGGTGCAGGAGGACTCGAACTCGAACACAAAGTGACGGAGGAAGACAACACGCTAGGAGTTCCGAAGGCGATCCCAGGAGGCGACGAGAGATCGTTCAACGACGTCGACCTGTATGCAGCCGAGAAGGAGCTCTATTTGGGATCCAAGTGCGAAGTTTGGGACAATCCGAGGCCGTGGAACTTCTGGATGATCATGCTCAAGAATGGGAACTTGGACACATGGTCAGGCATGTGCCCTCTCAATGGGTTCAAGGCGCCTCCTTTTGCGCCCGATGGCCGGTTCGACTGCTTCGGCGAAGGCTGCATGAGCCACCCCACAATGTACCATGACTACACCAGATTGGAAGGCAATGTGCTTCGAGGTGGGTTCTATGGATCCTGGGACCTGGATGTAGATGCAAGCAAGGGACCGGTGGCTAACACTTCGTACTACAACGTGACTTGGACGAAGGAGGTCGGTTCGGGGAGCTGGGTTTTCCACCACAAGTTGACGACGACGGAGAAATACCCATGGCTGATGCTCTACTTGAGGTCCGATGCCACCCATGGCGTTTCCGGCGGCTATCACTATGAAACCAGAGGCATGTCGAAAATTGTAAGTTCCTTGTATCATTATATCTTCGAGGATTTTCGAGTATTTACGCAAATAACGATTAACCAACTTATGATCTATGCAGATCCCAGAATCACCTAACTTCAAGGTGAGCTTGACCATGAACGTCATAAAGGGTGGGGGTGGAGGCGGGCAGTTCTACCTGATGGATATGGGAAGCTGCTGGAAGAACGACGGCCGCCCCTGCGATGGGGACGTCACCACCGACGTCACCCGTTACAGTGAGATGATCATCAACCCCGCGACCACTGCCGGGTGCCACCCGGATGGCCTGAGTTCCTGCCCTCCTAGTCACACCTTCAAGAACGGCACGGTGGTCTACCGCAATGACACTAGCCGGTTCCCCTACGGCGCCTACCACATGTACTGCACCCCAGGCAATGCGCAGTACCTGGAGGAGCCCTACAACCTCTGTGATCCCTTCAGCAACCCTCAGTCGCAGGAGATAATGCAGATCTTGCCCCATCCTGTTTGGGGCGAGTACGGGTACCCGACCAAGCAAGGGGAGGGCTGGGAGGGCCAAGGGCCTACGACTTGGGAGCTTGATGTTGGTGGCATGTCCCAAAATCTGCACTTCTATCAGGTATGGTTACTTGAAAGTTCTACATCCTAATTTTATTTATTTATCTTCGGGTTTTCTGATGTCTCGTTTATGATATGTAGGATCCGGGGACGAAGCCTGCAAGGAGGATGTGGCGGTCTTTGGATGTGGGGGTTGAGATCTACAGAGGTGGATATCAGGAGGCTGAGTGGACCGTCAGTGACTTCAACGTCCTTGTACCCAAGGGAACTGTCAATTAGATGAATCTCAGTGATTTTTTTTTTTCCTTTTTCTTTCTTTCTTTTGCCCCCTAGAGATTTAGGAAGAGCTCTTTTGTGTAAACTATCAGAAATTTAGGATTTTGATTTAAGTTTGAATAATACTATGATTATTTTTAAATAGATGTAGGCCTGTTTGTGGATTAAGTTGATGCACTTGGTTTTAAACTATGAATCCTATAATCCTATTGACAATCTTCAAACCTCAGTAACTGTTGAAATGGAAGCTTTAGCAGGATAATAATATACAACTGAATTCGGCAAATGTGCTTAACTGGATGAAAAGAACAAGGCGATTTCATGGAGATAATATACTTACATGCATTTACAGCTATTAAGCAGATGAGAATCTATACTGCAGTGCTTCCTTGCCTTCTAAACAACTGTTCTCTCCATTTTTATGTTTCAGCTGTCTCCAATCAAATTTGTAGGTTCACTCAAAACGTATTTGGGCAGTTCATATTTTGCGCCTGCAGAGATGCAATTTTTGTCAGATGCAAATGTTTGTTATGTTTTAAATGAAATAGGGATGGAGTACCTCTCTCATCATAGCAGATTGTAAGGTCAGGGTTTTGAACAATCACGCCAGCACTGTCAATGATCGCCTCAGCAAGGGATAAGTCTGCTTCAGCTGCTACTCGAAGAGCATCCCATATCTCTGTATAATAGGGCAAATAGTTCAGAAAAGCATCCCATACCTTGAAGCAACCATTTGGCATAAGTTGGCTAACAACCAAGGATAATTGGAAACATTGTTCAGAAAGGAACAAGGGATATAGGATAATAACACAAGAACAATGTTTATATTTTACAATCAATATCTGACAAACTAATTCTCCAAACAGAAAACTCACGCACAGCTCTACCTATACTAGATTATGAAGAAAAACAGCAAGCCCTGAATACCACCGACAACATCTGGCTATTTGTTAGTACTACAAGTACAAGGGACATCCAACCATCTAGTACGCACGTTTCTCAAAGGAGAAATGGGACAACTGAACCCTACCATCATATATTTATATCTGCATCCATGCGTAATCCTCAGAATAGGTAATGCCCTAAATTCCATATCTTCCCTGTCATTTTTGAGCAAACAAACCTAAATAGCTTCAATTTCAACCAATCTGTAAAAGGTTCCCAACAGCTGATGCATTTAAACCATAGATTTTTGGGTTAGAATGATTCGAAGGTCTGAAAAGAGGAACCACTTGATCAATAGCTCAGTCCAACCAAAAGAAGGGTTTAAAATAGGGCGGAAAAAACCATAGAACTTTTGTTTTATGCAATATGCCCGGAATAATGCACATAACATAAGAGCGTTGTTTTTATGTCACATATCTAATCTTTCTTTCTCGCCTCTTTGGCCACAGTGAGGGCAGAAGGTTCCTAAAAGAGGAACCATTTGATCAATAGCCCACTCCAACCAAAATAGGGGTTTAAAATAGGGTGGAAAAACTATAGAACTTTTTTTATGCAATATGCCTGGAATAACACACATCACATAAGAGCGTTGCTTTTATGTTACATATCTAATTTTCAGCTCTCAGTACTTAACTGTTTATTATTGGGGGATATGATCCAGATTTCAGAAGCTTGAGAATACAACTGAATCTAAGTGCAATGCCATCAACTAAGCTAACTGACAAATATTGTGAAGGATGAAAAAAAATGTTTATGTGAAGTAAAGATTCTAAGTGAAAAAGAAAGTACGACGTCAAAAGAAAGCAAGAGAAGAGATCAAAGGCATTGGAAATTCGATTGACCTTTTCTCTTATTTGTTGCAAATCATTAGACAGATCAAGACATTGTCAAGCCTGTCTGTTACAGTCTTGGTTGACTAAAGACGCAACTCAAGGGGGGAAAAGTATTATAGACAGGGGAATCAAAATCAGCAAAACCAAAGTGAGAAACTTCTGATTGTGAAGGAAGGATTACCTTTCCTGCCACCATAGTGTGGAGCAGTGTCCCAAAACTCTTCACGCATCTGTTTGAGTTGTGCCCTTGTTATGGGCTCCGAATGCTTCCAGGGCTTTGGCTTCCTTATCTTCTTAGCATCTTCTAAAGAATTGAAGAAAAATTGAAACTCAAAGCCACAATCCACTAGAAATTACAGACATGAATAACAAATGTACCCATGTTCAATATTATTATCAACACATTAGTATTCTCGATTCTTTTTTAAAATACATAAATATCTTTATTGGAAAAGAAAATACTGGACATGTTTAATTGGACTAAGAAGATCAGCTATCAGCGTAAACACTAAACACAAAATTATTGGAAGTGAAAATTGGAATGTGAACCACCGGAATTGAAGAGATCTTTTTGGAGATAAGAATAACCTTATCAGAAAAATGCCATTAGAAATGCACAGTACGAAGATTGATCTACATAACAAGAGTCAATACCTAATCATGACCAACAACTTTATTGACTTCCAGTAGTTCACTCAAGAAACTAACAAGTAAAACCCACCCAAAACTACTTCTCTTTAGTAATCCCATGTCTGAAAAACTGAAACATTACATTTACAACAAGCTCATTGTTCATCATCTAACCCATTGACTATATGCTCCCCCTAGTTTATCCTAAACAATGGTCTTGCCCCATGCCAAATATGTCCGAAGAGGAAGCATGTCCACATAAATAAATCAACCCTTGAGACTACAACAACAAAAACAACAACAACAACAACAACAACAACAACAACAACAACAACAACAACAACAACAACAACAAAAGGCCACATGATATAATTCCAATATTTCAGTCAATATAGCGCATGCCACATACACTCATACAACATCTCTTTTTCACAACAGAGCGATCCCTATAGGTGGTTGCATTGAGTTTACCACTTGCACAAAAGAGTTAAACGTACCTGTACTTCAATTCAGCAGAAAGTATGCATGTAATAGCCTACAAAGCGTCATAACCTCTATCTTTAAATTGTAGTTATTTCCACCAAGATAGGGGAGCATTAAGACAGAATACAGGTTCCTAAAGTTCGCATGATCTATTTTGCTTGGTTGTAATCTTCATCCTTTCCCTAATTGACGGCTAAACACATTTTCTACCCAAAACAGTTTAGAAATTAGAAGCAAACCCACACCCGAGCTCTTGAAGCTCTAAAATACATCACGACACAACCAGCCATCTCCACACAGCAAAAATGGGATCGATCAGAATCAAATCTTCAGCAATTAAACCATAACGGCAAAAAGATAATAATCAGAGAAGCAATTTTGGAATCAGACGAGGAACGAGGAAATATCACAACACAGCAAAAAGTAGGGCGACGGTGAAGGGGGGCGTAAGGAGTGATGCGAATCAGCGAATCACAGGAACCTCACCATCTCCCTTGTCACGCGATGATGTGCATCCCATGGCGATCAATTCCAAGAAAGCACACACCAGCAACTTCGTTACTCTCCCACTCTCCCTCTCTCACCTACAACCAGTGCAGAAATCGTGCGAGGAGAAAAGGGGGAGAATAATCAATCCACGAATCAAATTAACGGCCGTTCAACAGTTACACCGGGTTTTGACTCGCGGAGAGAGAGGATTATCGTCAATAATTAGGCCGTCATAGACCTCCAAAATACGGGCTTCTACCCCAAAATCCGTTCGTTTCTTGGTCCAGGTGCGATGCGAGTCAGAGAGAGGGGGAGGAAGGAGTTCTGGATTTGGGCCGGAAGGCCCAACAAATTCAGGCCGGGAAACTGAGTTTAGGCCCAGTATCATGAATGCCGTCCACGTAAGACGCTTAAGACACGTGTCGTTTGTTGATAGGTCTGCTTCCGTGTCGAGCAAACCATCTGCTGGGTTGCATCTACCAAGTGGAGGATGCGCCCCCACTTTCTCCTCAGTTACGATCATTTTAATTTTTTTTTTTTATAAAAAAGGGGAAAAAAAATTGTGGAAGGATTTATAAAATCCCTCTACTTATTTGGGGATCTCACTTTCTCGCCCCTCCCCCTCTCCTCTCGACGTTGAGTTCCCAGATCTGTACGTCTCCCTTTCTCCTTCTCTTCGTGATCGATTGTTAATATTGCTATTTTCTGAGTCTCTAGACGTTTTGATCTGGCAATTGCTTTTACGATTTTGATCGTTCCGTTGATGTTTGACTAGAAAGGGAAGGTATTAATTTTGTTAGGTCAATGGTTCCAAATAGATCTATCGCACTTGCTTCGTTTTCCAGTATTTCAAGTGCTGTTGAAGCTCCGTTGGCTTGCTTTTTTGTGCCGCTCTCGTGTTTATTTGGGTTTTTGTCTTTACGGTAGAAAAATCTACGTGATTTTTGAATTGTTTGAAATGCATCTGGTTCTTCTTTTGGGTTGTTTCGACGTTATTTGCTGTAATTTTCATCAAATTGGCCTCAATTTTCTTCTAAGTAGTGAACCATTGCAGATCTATCGTTGACCAAGGATTGTCTTGCATTTGATATCGTAGATTTGTGAATCATGTTGATTGCTTGTCGAGGCCTCTCTTTAATTACGTCGTACCCCTTAATGGATTCTAGATGTGGTCTCTCGCTTTGAATTCTAGTTTAGGATAGCTTGATTTGAACATATATACATATCTAGATGCCAATTATCAGGTACTTGTCTTCTTAATCCATTTGGCATGGTCAACCAGATCCCTAATTTTATGTCCATTGAGGAAATGGGAAAAAAATATACTTGTCTTGTTGATTTCATCTCTTCTAACATAGTCTATACAAATCCTGAATTATAGCTTATGATGATGGAGGAACAAGAACATTCAGTTTCATGCATGTAATATTGTAGCCCCATTATACCATAAAAGATTTATGCATGATAGTAATTCTGATGTAATCCCATTGTCTTAAACAGGTAAATCTGATTCATCATGGGAGGAGGATTCCGAGTACTTCATTTGGTCAGACCATTCCTTTCATTTCTACCTGAAGTTCAGAGTGCTGACAGGAAGATTCCTTTCAGAGAAAAGGTTATCTACACCGTCATCTCCCTCTTCATCTTTTTGGTGTGCAGTCAGCTTCCGCTCTATGGAATTCATTCCACTACCGGTGCTGATCCATTCTACTGGATGAGAGTGATACTTGCCTCAAACCGAGGTACTGTCATGGAGCTTGGCATCACCCCCATTGTGACATCTGGGCTGGTGATGCAGCTATTGGCTGGATCAAAGATCATTGAGGTGGACAACAATGTCCGAGAGGACCGTGCACTTCTGTAAGTGTTGCATTATTATTTTAGTTCTATTGCCATCGCCTCTATTAATAATAGAAGTCATTGCTGTGCTCTCTGTATAGCATGTGTTAGACTGGCTGAGTGACTGGCTGAGTGTAGAATTGGAATGATAGTAATTTAAGGAATTGTTATTGTTATGTTATGCAAGTTGTCTAGTGAGGTTTTGTGAGATCTGGTTCTTTTATCTGACCTTCTTATCCTGGTTAGTACTTTATAATATTGATAAATTGAGGTTACATGTTATTGAGGTTACATGTTATTGCAAGATGAAACAATAAACCTCTGTCAGCATCATTCTGCAGTTTCTTTTATCAGGCATTTTGTTGGGAGGTCTAATTTTCTATTATCTTTTTTTTTTTTCTAGTAATGGTGCACAAAAGCTGTTGGGAATTCTGATAGCTGTTGGTGAGGCTGTTGCATATGTTCTCTCGGGGATGTATGGCAGTGTGGGTCAGCTTGGTGTTGGCAATGCCATCCTTATTATCATTCAACTCTGCTTTGCTGGTATCATTGTGATATGCCTGGATGAGCTTCTTCAGAAGGGATATGGTCTTGGCTCTGGGATTTCACTTTTCATTGCCACTAACATCTGGTAGGCTTCACTTCTGCTCATGGTCAAAATTCATCTGTTGTTTGCTTTTAAGCTTCTAAACCTTCATCTCTGTTGCAGTGAAAACATCATCTGGAAAGCATTCAGCCCCACAACAATCAATGCTGGAAGAGGAGCTGAGTTTGAGGGTGCTGTTATTGCTTTATTCCATCTGTTAATAACTAGGACAGATAAAGTCCGTGCCCTCCGACAGGCCTTCTACAGGCAGAACCTTCCAAATGTGACAAACCTTCTCGCAACTGTTCTTATTTTCCTGATTGTGATCTACTTCCAAGGATTCCGTGTTGTCTTACCTGTGAGATCAAAGAATGCACGTGGACAACAGGGATCATACCCTATCAAGTTGTTCTATACCTCCAACATGCCCATCATTCTCCAGTCTGCCCTTGTATCCAACCTTTACTTCATCTCACAGGTACCGATTTAAACTTTGCAGGCGTAATTTACATTTAAGTTGATTTGCTGTAAGTATCTTGGTTCTAACAACAAACTTCTGTTCAGTTGCTATACAGGAAATACGGTGGAAATTTCCTCGTCAACTTGTTGGGTATATGGAAGGAGTCTGAATACAGTGGGCAATCCATTCCTGTTGGTGGTCTTGCATACTATGTTACTGCCCCAGCCAGGTGATTAAATGTGTCCTCCATACCTGAAAAGATTGACCTTGGTCCTCTTAGCTGACATTTTCTTTTGGTGCATTAAACTTGCAGCTTGGCAGACATGGCAGCACATCCCTTCCATGCTCTATTTTATATAATTTTCATGCTCTCAGCTTGTGCTCTATTTTCAAAAACTTGGATTGAGGTTTCAGGATCTTCAGCTAGAGATGTGGCTAAGCAACTCAAGGTACCTGCCATTATGATTATTTCTTTGCTAGAAGTGCATTGACATTATCAACATAGGACTCAAATCTTCATGTATCTTGGTCTTTGCATGATCATGACTTCACAGCTATCAGCGATAAGTTTTTGGGTACCTTCATTCACATCATTTGAGAATCTTCTAGGCATAACAGTTATCACATCTGTGACAAGAGCTGCATGGACACACATATTTTTGTTTTATCAGGTTATTTGTTCATTTTGCATTTGAAGAAAGCAACATTTAGATGCATGCAATTATTGTGATTTGAAGCTTGTTATGATGATTAGAGTAGTCCCTATCTTCTTTTCTTTTGCTCCTCCATTTCAGTTGGGTTATTTTCTTTGCTAGAAGTGCTTGGTCATCTTCGCCATGTTTTTTGTGATAAGGTTATTTTTTTGTTTCATTTAAGAAGTGATAGCAGATGCTTGTCATAAAGTGATTTACATTGTAGAATTTTAAGCAAATCTGTAGCATATAGTATTTTGACCCATGCATTAGTTTTTCTAGGATATAACTTATAAGCGGTTAAAGGGTCAGGCCTTGAATACGCCGTACTCCTTTTGCTCGTCGTGTCAGAGTTTTACAGAAACTGTATTTGCTTGTTGAGTGATATTTGATCCATCATTTTTATGTTATTTCAGGAGCAAGGTATGGTGATGCCCGGACACCGTGATTCCAACTTACAGAAGGAGCTCAACCGATACATTCCCACTGCGGCTGCCTTTGGAGGGATCTGCATTGGTGCTTTGACTGTGTTGGCCGACTTCATGGGGGCTATTGGTTCCGGAACTGGTATTTTGCTTGCCGTGACAATCATCTACCAGTACTTTGAGACCTTTGAGAAGGAGAGAGCCAGTGAGCTTGGATTCCTCGGGCTCTAATTCCTCGGGTTCTAATTCCTCTAACGCTATACTTGCGACCCAAAGAATGGTGGCACAGAAGCAATTTTGAAGATGCCAAGACATGTAAGTAGAGGTCACCATCGATAGAGATTGAGGATTAGATGTTTCGGTAGACTTCAACTGAGTAAAGCTTTTAGAGCTATTGCTGTTTTCATTTCTACTTCGACTCTTCCTAGAAGCTTATCGTTCTTGAATCCAGACATGGAAAAAAGTGAAATCTTTCCCTCACGTTTTAACTTTATATGCAAGAAGATATTCCCAGTACGCCATTTTGCTTTTGTGTTCATCCACCCAGATTTGAACCCTTATAGTTTTATACTTCGTAGTATATTAGTTGGGATAAGTTTCGTCATTTATAAAATGTTTACATCAGTTTTTTGGAATCGAAGAACTACTAACAAATAGATTTTTTTTCTTCTTGAAAACAAACTCCACTTTTAGTTTGTTTACTACTCTGGGAAAAAAGCATGTACCAGTAAATCATATCCAAACCAGTAATGCTACAAGACACCTTGCAAGCAATCATAATGGAATGGATGTTCCGGTCTTCCCTAGAGCACATCAATACTAGAAGTTGTTATGAATGCTTCTTTACCTAATCTTTTTGGAGCACAAAAAAGTGTGGATTTGAATATCAGATTTGAGACGAAGTATTATTATTGTAGTGTAAACTCCGTAGCAGTTTTGAGGTAACGGCTAAAAACTTGTAGGCCCACCACTTGGAGAACCAAATAATGGCGCGCAGAGGGCACTCATGTAGCCCAAACCCAAGTCCAATGAGCTTAACAATGACCTTTTTATACCAATCTAATTAATACGAGTACTCCATAGCCCATACTGACTTCATGAGTATGACTTCATCACCCGTGCATTTCATTTTATGATTTGAGGTTAAGTGAATGCAAGGACTGAAATGATGGTGTTCATAATCATTGAAATGATGGTTTTTTAAGAGAGTTTTTAAGTGAGAAATCAATTTAATAAAAGGAGATGAGGAGAGAGTAAATAAGAAATGATCGAGATAATTTCTTGCTAAGAAACTGCTCAAAAAACCCCAAAAAAATGTAAAGGTGGGGTTGGAGTAGAGAGAGTGTGAGAGGGGGAGAACAATATGGGGTCCGATTTAGAGGAAAGATGGGGAATGCATTAAATGTGGGCTAATTTTGTTTCTTTAATACTCCGTAGGTTGTATGGATGTGGGTGTAAAAATAAGTTGGATTTTTTAAGGAGAGAGAATGTGATAAAAAGTGATTAAGAAACTGTAGAAATATGCATAGATGCGGATGCTCTTAGGCTTACATTGCTTGTAGTACCAAATTTAATAATTGTCATTTTTTTGGTGGTATGTTTGTGATGATTACAGCAACATGTACGAGAAGCTACTCTAACCAACTGTATTCTACTAATAAATTACACGTTTTCCGTTCAAAACAGGGTATTTTTTCCGTTTAGCGCAAGATTTGGTCGCAACGACCGAAAGCCTAACTGGTCACAACGACCACTAGTCGAACTGGTCGCAACGACCATGGTCGCACAGACCACTTCTCTACTGATCGCACCGACCACACAGCTCTTGGTCGCACCGACCATCGCCCACTCGGTCGCAGCGACCCTGTGCTCGTCGGATGTTCTGATTTAGGGACTGCTAGGGTTCTTCTTGAACCTCTTTCCTCTCTTCGGTTGGATAGCATCTGCTTCGACTCACAGGTTTGTAAATTTGTGAATTCCGATCGATCTCCGGTTGTATTGCTTCATAGCTCCGCCGATTTCTGCCATTTTCACCGATAATGACGATTTTTCGAAAATACAAATGGAATTCGAATTCGTTTTGTTATCTCAATTTAATGGATTAGTACAAAATCAAGATTTTGTTAAAGTTCAGTATTTGATGCTTTGATTATCTTTATCAAATTAGTATTCAAATATAGATTGGGTGATGAGTTTGGGGGAGGGGTTTGGGGGCTCAGTGTTGCGTGAGAGAGAGAGAGACGGGGTGGGGGGTGGGGTAGGGGTAATTTTTTAGTAATTAGAGGGGTATTTTCGTTCCTGTTCTAAAAGGTGTTTTTTACTTGTTCTAAAAAGTAAAGGCCATAAATTATGATCAAGATAATCTTAATTGTTGCTCACTGTAAAGTACACGCGGGTAGTATTCAAATGTCCTCGGTTCGAACCCCGGATGACTGCTCTTTATTTACAAATTCAAGGAATACCTAATGAATTAAATTGTTAATCATACTTGAACTCATAATCTATATAATATTTTCCACCAAAAAAAAAATCTATATAATATTTTAAATTAGAAGTCTTTGATTACGTGTCGTCTTCTCCTTAGTTTTATTTAATTAAACTAATCTCCTATTTTCTACTCTCTTTTTTTTAAAAAAAAAATTCCCCTCTCCTACATTTAATTACTATTTCCTTTAATTATTATTTTGATTCTTCCGTTTATCTTTTTAAATCAATCACATTCTTTCTTTTATTTCCAACATATTTGTTAACTATCTATATATCTATATAATACTTTAAATTAAAAGACTTTTAGATATGACATAACCAATATCATTTTAGATATTGGTTATATCATATCACATTTAAACAAAGTTATAATGATATTATTATTTTTACTAAGTGATTTAAATATTCATATTTATGTATTATACTTTCACATGAGATTTTTTAAAAAATATTTTTTTGATATATATGCATTTATGGTAAAGATTATAATGAATTTTATCTTAACTTTCATTAATATTTTATAATATTATTTTTTATATTATTAAGATTTTAGTTTAAAAAATCGCGCCATGACGCGGGAATTGTACTAGTTGTAATTAAATTGACCAAGGAACTAAGATCGACTCTATAAATTTTGGCAAAATCTAAACTAAAATTTGGATGAATAAATATTGATGTTTATATATTGAGTAAATTTGTGTAAAATATGACTATTTATAAATGTTTTTCATAATTTTGATAAATAAAATTACATTTTGAATCTTACTCTAATTAAAATTCAAAAGTTTGGAAAGCAGTATTTTATTTTATTTTATAAATGTGTAAAATATGACTATTTATTTTTTTAAGTTTTCATAATTTTTACTGTTTTATTTTTTCTTTTCAAGTAATGAATGGGCAAATGTGAAAGCCCTCACTTATATGGGCAACAAAGTCAATAGAGGCAGCATGAAACACGCCTAGATCTGCTTCCTAACACACAGCATTAATTGAGTTAGTATTTTGTTTTTTACCCAAATCTGCATCTTCATAAATTCATCTAAGAAAATCCATCATCGGGCCTATTTTAGTGTCATACTTCGTTTTCTAGTTTTTTTTTTTCTTGATATAATATTTTTTGATGATTTATTTTATTGTTTGTTTTAATTATTTTTTTCATAACAGTTTGTGTATTCTCAATTTTTTTTACCTTTTTTTATTAGGAAATAATTCGAGGTCCGAACAGACCCGACACATCGATAGACCGACAGAGTCGGCATCGGCGAATACCGTCAATACAAACAACATAAGAAACAAAAGAGTGCAAAACAAAAGTGGGAAACACACAAGTACAGTCGAACAGGCAAACCTAATCCAAACAAGCTGGAGACAAAATAGACTAAGAGCCGGCGCCAAGCACCATCATGCAGCGATACCTAGGGATGGCAATTTCACCCGCACCCGACCCGAACCCGAATCATCCGACCCGAAAAAGTGGGTGAAAACCCGAAAAAGCGGGTGGAAGGTGGATGTGGGTGAAGTGGATATGGGTGGTGGGTCGGTTGGGGTGAAGTTTTTCTCCACTCGCACCCGATCCACCACCCGCCCCATCACCCACCACCCGACCCGATCCATATAAAATATATATATTTTATATAAAATATATATTTTATATAAAAAAAATATACAATATATATATATATATTATGTATAAATATAATTATACACAATATTATATACTATACATATAAACACTATTACATACAGTATATAATACATTGTGTGTACACCGACCAAAAAAAAAGAAAGTATAATGCACTGCATTAGTATACATAGTAATATACAGTATGTATATATCTATACAAAGTATAATATATGTATAGATAAATATATAATACTTACAGAAAGTGTAAATTATATAATATAATATATACTACCTCCGTCCAAAAATACATTGCCTTTACTATTCACGCACGCTTTTTTAAGAAGGTAAAAACTATATAAAATATTAAATTTTTTATTAATTTTTTTTAATAATTACAAACTTATTGATAATAAGTTTGTAATTAATTATTAAAAAAAATTAATAAAAAAATTCATATTTTATATAGTTTTTAACTCCTAAAAAAGCGTGCATGAATAGTAAAAGTCCATATATTTTTGGACGGAGGGAGTATTATATTATATATATGCGGGACGGGACGAGATTTGCGGGATAAGAAGTCTTCGTCCCGCGTCCCGTCCCGCATAATTTTTGTGTGACGGGACCGGGACGGGATTCATTATTTTTTTTTCAAATCCCACCGGGAGCGGGATGGGACCGGGATTTGTGCCCACCCCTAAGCTTACCTATAGCGGTCTAGTGGTTGATGTTCATCCAAGGCGATTCGCATTCAAGTCGGACTACTTATTTTCCTTATGTTTTAGACTTATGATATGTGTTTAAAACTTGTGGCATGTGTTGTTTAAGACTTATGTATGTTCTTAAGACTTATTTAAGACTTAAATGTGTAAGATTATCATATTTTATACACTGTTTTTTGTACCAAATTGATTGGAATTCAATTACATTCATTTAGGGAAAATCACCCACATTTCACCCATTTCACCCGATCACCCGATGGATATGGGTGAAGTGGATATGGGTGGGGGGATGGGTGGGAAAATGGGTCACTCATGGTGGATCGGGTGAAATGGGGGTCCATCCACCCACCACCCGACCCATTGTCATCCCTAGCGATACCGCTGGCAAGCGGTACATCAGGAGTCCCTGTGGGCAATGAAGACAATCATCCAAGAAAATTTCCGTAACATGGAGTCGCCTCGATAACATCGCCTCGACCCCAACCAGACCCGATACCGGATGCCAGAACCCCAACATAGAAGAGGAACGCAATTTTTTTTACCTCTTAACTCACTTTTTTTTTTTTTTGATACAAGGCGAAAATTTGGGTGTGGTTAACCACGAGTGAACCACAACCCAAGGGCGTCCTTTCGGACGAGGTCTTCAATCTCCAAAGGACAATGCGCCGCAGTAAAGGAAGAGCTCAGACCAAGATGCGACAACTTGTTAGCCACCTGGTTACCCTCACGGAATGAGTGGGAGAAAGTGACCACCTCGAAAGTCTTGCAAAGGCCGAGCGCATCAGATATCATCATCTCCACCACCCAGGGGCACGATCGAGACCCTTTGAGAGCGCTGATAATTGCCAAGCAATCGCCCTCAACCTCAAGGCGAGAGACCCCCATCTTCAAAGCTTCCTGGAGCTCCTCGAGTAGGCCAAAACACTCTGCTTGGATCGCAGAAATCCTACCATGGTTGCGCGCACCACAAGAGACCACACGACCAAGAGGATCACGAATGACGAATCCAGACCTAGACTGACCGTTGGCAACCATTGCGCCATCAAAATTAAGCTTCAGGAATCCGTTGTTTGGTTTTTCCCATTTAACTTTTATCTGTCGTCTATTTTTGTTTTTAGAATTTTTTGGTCGAGTTGTGACGTTTTCCTCTTCTATTTGCTCAGCTTGTGCCTTGTTCCAGTTTATCCTGTATTGTTTTATATGTTTTATCCATTCTTCCATATTCATTATATCATAGATTTCAAAGAGGATTTTATTCCTTAGGGACCAGATACCCCAAAGGCCGAAAGCTAGTACCGGTTTCAACTCATCTGAAATTTTAGAGAATATTTCGGAAAGAATATCTTTGTATGCCTTGTTCGTTTTGAATGTACTTTGTATTATTCTTCCAATCTTTGAGTCCATTCTACCGATCAATGCTAATGTTGTTTGGCATTCCGTGAATAAGTGTGTCGCATCTTCCTCTCTATGACTACAAAGAGGGCAGTCTAGTGGGACATCAACTCTTTTGTTTCGTAGTCTGACTTTGGTCGGTGTTCCACTGAGAATGTTTTTCCATAGAAAATTTTTAATTGTAGGAGGACAATCGATTTTCCAAAGCCAGTCCAGAGGTTCAAAGTTAGTTCTTCTTGCACTTGTGATGTGGTCCAAGGCACTTGCAGTCGAAAACCAACCATTTCTGCTCGTTTTCCAATATAGTCTGTCCTCGATTTCATTAGATGGGATATGGATGTCCAAAATCTCCTCCACAATGTTCATGGGGAGGCTTTCCTTTAACTTTTCTGCATTCCAGGTTTTGTTAGGATTTAAGAATTGGTTAATAGTTTCATATTCTTCTATTTGGTCGATCAAGCAGTGTTCTCGCAAGTTAATGTCATTGTTTAGCCATTTGTCCTGCCAAAATCTTATAGTTTTTCCATTTCCAATTTGCCAGATTAGTCCTGAGCAAAACTCGTCTTTTATCTCCATCAGTTTCGCCCATTGCCATGATGTGTTTCTTTTTCTAGTGTAGTCCCATATATTTTCCTCTTTTAGGTATTTCTCTCTGATAATTCTAACCCAAACATTATGAGGTTCTGCCATAATTTTCCATAACAGTTTCATTTGAAAAGCTTTGTTCATGTTTTACCTCTTAACTCACTGAACCTGTTCACTATGTCGAATTTCTTTTCATTTAAAAAAAAACTAAGAAAGTCAACATGCCAGCATTTTCTAAGAAAAAGAAAAGGATATGAAAAATTAATGAAATTATTATGGATATTTTAGGTTACCAATTATTCGAAGATAAGAAAAAGCTTAATACACCTACAACCTACCCATGAACAAAATTGAAATTGTAGTGTAGGAGATTAAATTAGCTGAGGTGAGGTGAGCTAGGTCTATTTTTCAGGAGGAATAAAATCCCACTTCGCGTTTTACGCACTAAACGACAATGCTTATCCTCGACAAAAATGGACACTGGAAAATCCCACAAGTCAACAAAGTACCCAGCAATGGCGGAAGTGGAACGTACTACTACTAGCCGTTTGAATTTTTTAATTTTTTAATTTTTGAACAGTAGGCAAGAAGTAAATCGACAACGCGATTTTAAAGTCGTTAAAAAGATGGATTGATGAACCCTGCGCAGAGAGTCGTCAGTCAAAAGAAAAAAAAAACTATCTTAAGACTAAGATTACAAAAAGATGACATTAATAATTAAAAAGCATTTAAAAATAAAAGTCTTGATTCTTGACAACAGGTTGCATGCTTGATAATTCAATAGTGCTCGATGAAGCATCTGGAGGGTTGGACGGGAACGCTTGACTTTGTCGTCGCCGGCGGCAAGAACAAGGAAATTCTAGGGATTGATTAAACTGGATTCAACAAACCTTGTTTTTGGAGTTTTTGTAAGACACCAATTGGTTTTAGGATGGAACTCCACTCGGCTTATGTGCTCGACTTGGTTGGCGCGTGTGCGCTTGACGTGCGTGAGCCCACCTTACACCAATTAGTTTTAAAAGAAAAAATAGCTCACTGGAAAGGACTTGCGGATAGTACTAAAAGATCCCCAGTTTAAACACCGGATATGGTCGCTCTTTATTTACAAATTCAAGAGTTTTTGTAAGACAACTGAGTGGGTTGAGTTTGCTTTTGGGTTTTTTTATTGGGTTTGTTTCTGGTTTTTTTTCCCTCTTTTTGGGAGGATAGAACTGACTGGTAAAGAAGGGATAAAAACTCGCGTCAGTGGGAGGAACATGAGGAAGGAGGCATAGGTGGATCGTGAAGACTTCAACCGGGGGAGGCTGCACCACCGCAAGGGTACAACGCCACCATCGAGCAACAGCGGGGAGGCCAGGAGCTCGCTGGAAAGGAGGGAAGAGAGAGATCGACACCTTAAGGCAAAAGATCTGAGCAAATATAAAGTTGCATGTGGGAGGGGAGGTCGGAGGGGCTGGAGATTAGGAGATTGAGGATCTGCCCGGAGGGAGAGAGTCCGACAGAGCCAGGCGACCACCCACGCCAGCAGCGAAAGAGGGAAGGCTACTGAGCAAAGGGGGTCGGGATGGGGTGGTGTCGGGGAAGACCTCCACGGGAAGAGCCGTCAGGAGTTGGAGCCGAGATTGGAGGATTTGTGGGTTAAGGTTTTTGTGGGTTTTGTTGAGGGGCGATGGTGGAGGAGTCAGGGATGTGGATCGAGGCCGACCGGGAAGCCAACCGGAGGCGGAGACGGCGGCATTCCGAATTACATGATGGTGGATTGGCGGCTAGGGTTGAGCGGCCGTGGGATTATGTTTGGGTGTTGCCTCTGCTTCTCTCTCTAGAATTTTAGAGAGAAGCTAGAGCGGCTAGGCTGGGCTGATATTTCATTTAATTACTTTCATTTAATTGTTTGGTTTCTTCACTTGTTTACCTACCTACTACTAGGACCTATTCAATGCGTTGGATTATGTAGATATGATATATTATACTCTGTACGTTTTTTGAGGTGTTAAAAACTATATACAATATTAACTGTTTTAATATATTTTTTTAATAATTTCATACTTGTTACTATTAAGTACGAATTTATAAAAACAAATTTTTAAAAAAGTTAATATTTTATATAGTTTTTATCATTCTAAAAAGGCGTACATGGATAGTAAACGACAAGTTTTAATTAACCGATGGAGTAATTACTTTTAGATTTTGTACGTCTTTTTAATATTAATATTTTGATCACATTTCTTTAATAATTTGATACTTATTAATATAAAATATAAAATTATATAAAAAATTTGATAAAAAGTTAATATTTTATTATAATTTTTAGGTTTTTAAAAAACGTGTAAAATTTAAAAGAACTATATTAAAAAATAAAGGAAGTATTTTTTCTACATGAGTGGTTATATACCCCACAAATTCTCTTCAGAGAATTACTTCATATAAGATGTATGTAGAATTGTAGATCAATTCAGGAGGTAGTTCATGCACAAATATTCCCAATTAATCACAATCTGCAGTGTATAGGGATGGTGGAGATGGTGATCGGTGGTGTGGGAGGTTTGAGTAACAGAAAGGGGGAAGGGAATAACAGAAGAGATAGGAGAGGAAGAGTTAGTTAGAGGGGGATAGAGGTAGACGAGAGAGAGGTAGAAAGATGTATTTCATATTATGCATAACCTCCAAATCCACCCCTCATTCCTATTTATATCTATACACACAAATGTTCCACTAGATCATATAGGAATGGTACATTACATTGCATCCCCCTTCAAAAAGCTTTATCTCAAGGCTTGGGATGAAAATCAGGGAATTGATGAAGGATGTGGCCAGCATGCTCCCAAGTGGCCTCTTCGTTGCTGAGATTGCTCCACTAGCTTGACGAGCCACTCAGTCACTGGGTCACCATTGGCCAAGTACGTGACTCTGCTATCAATGATAGCTCATGGCGCGCAGATAATGTCATCCTTTCCATCTGTAACTGGCAATGAGGGAGCTAACTCACGTCGCCTTTCAACCCTAAGCTTCAATTGAGATACATGGAACACTGGATGTATAGCAGTTGAAGGTGGTAAATCCAGTTTGTAAGCAACCAATCCCACTCGAGCAAGGACCTTGAAAGGCCCATAGAACTTTGCACACAGCTTGAGATTTGATCTCACAGCAACAGACGACTAGCGGTAAGGTTGGAGTTTCAAATATACCAAATCTCCCACCTTGAATTCCATATCAGATCGATGTTGGTCTGCAAAAAATTTCATCCTAGCTTGAGCTTGTTGTAGGTGAAATTTGATCTGATTGAGCATATGTTGCCTTTCCTGAAACCATACAGAGGTGTCCAGATGTTTGCCTAGAAATGAATTGAGACCTAGAACTCGTGGTGAGTGACCATATAGAGCCTGATAAGGACTTGTCTTCAATGAGGAGTGGTAGTTGGTATTATACCAAAACTCTGCTAAGAATAACCACTTATGCCACTGTCGAGGATGGTCAGAGCACATACATCTAAGGAATGTCTCTAAGCACCTATTAATCCTCTCAGTTTGACCATCGGATTGTGGATGATAAGTCGTGCTCATGTGCAGAGCAGTGCCCAGACCCTTGAACAGGTGTTGTCAAAAGGAGCTGAGAAATTTTTTGTCACTATCCGAGACAATGCTCTCAGGCAACCCATGAAGCCTGTAAATATTCACCATGAAGCTAGAAGCAACCTTTTCAGCAGAGAAGGGATGACACAGTCCAATAAAGTATGCATACTTAGTCAATCGATCCACCACAACCAAAATGGCATCTTTCCCTTGACTCTTAGGCAAATCCTCAATAAAGTCCATAGAGATGTGTGACCATGGGGTATTAAGGATAGGGAGAGGTTGGAGAAGACCTGGAGAAGCCACACACTCTGATTTGCTTTTCTGGCAAACATCACAAGAGAGGACAAAGTCCATGATATCTTTCTTGAGATTAGGCCAGAAAAAGAAGCTCTTAATCCGCTGGCAAGTACCTTGTACCCCTGAATGCCCCCCCATTGGCTCCTCATGTAAAGCTTTCAAAAACTTGAGCTTAAGATCAGTTGAGGCTCCAATATATACTCTCTAATCCACTCTTAAAATACCCTTGCTCACTGAGTATTTCCCATTAGAGTCACCCACCAGCAATTGTTGCACATTGTGGTCCCCCATATAGCTCTCAGCAACCTCAGTTACCCATGTAGGTTGGACCACTGACACAACAAAACAGTCACCCATGATCCCTTCATCACGCTTGGACAAGGCATCTGACACCTTGTTGTCACTCCCTTTTTTATAAGCAGTGGAGTAACTCAATCCCAACAGCTTCCTCATAGCCTTCCTTTGAAAGTGTGTAGTCAATTTCTGGTCTAACAAATGCTTTAAAGGCTGGTGATCAATCCTAATAACAAATGTTTGAGGCTCTAGGTAATGTCTCCATTTCTCCATAACTAATAAAATAGCCAGTAACTCCTTCTCATAAGTGGACAACAGTAAGGACTTGCCATGTAAAGCCTGACTAAGAAAGGCTAATGGTTTATTTTCCTGAAGAAGGACAGCCTCAATACCCATATCACAAGCATCAGTTTCCACCACAAATTGCCTAGAAAAATCAGGCATTCCCAAAATAGGAGGTGAAGTCAAAAGAGATTTCAACTTTAGAAATGCCTTTTCTGCACTCTCAGACCACACAAAAGCATCTTTCTTCAATAAATCTATGAGAGGCTTAGCCACAGATCCATACCCCATAATGAATCTTTTATAATATCCTGATAATCCCAAGAATCCTCTCAAGGACTTCAAAGAAGATGGCACATGCCATTGAATAATGGCTTCAATTTTTCGAGGATCAGTAGCCACTCCACCACCAGAAATGATATGACCAAGGTATTCTACCTGAGGTTGCCCAAACTCACACTTGGACCTCTTTGCAAACAATTGATGCTCTCTCAATATAAGCAACACAATATCTAAATGATGTACGAGTTGATCCACTGAGCTGCTATACACCAATATATCATCAAAGAACACTAGTACAAACTTTCTCAACACATCCTTGAAAACAGCATTCATAAGACTTTGGAAAGTTACTGGAGCATTTGTAAGGCCAAATGGCATGACCTTGAACTCATAATGGCCATGATGAGTTCTGAAAGCTGTCTTCTCAATATCCTTAGGCATCATCCTCACTTGATGATAACCAGATCTAAGATCAAGCTTAGAAAATACAGAAGCTCCCCTTAATTGATCTAGCAGATCCTCAATATGGGGAATAGGAAATTTGTCCTTAATGGTTTCATCATTCAACCTTCTGTAATCAATGCACATTCTCCAACTCCCATCTTTTTTCTTGACTAACAACACATGAGAGGCAAATGGGCTATGGCTTGGTTGAACAGCCCCAGTTTTTAACATATCAGAGACTTGCTTTTCTATTTCTGCTTTATGAAAATAAGCATATCTGTATGGTCTATTAGCAATAGGGAGAGTACCTTATTTAAGAGTGATTGAATGCTCATGTCCCCTAACTAGAGGGAGATCTTTAGGCTCAGCAAACACATCAGGAAAACGAGCTAAAACTGCTTCAATACTGGGATGGCATTCAACACTTGTTGCAGGTACACTACCACTTTGTGGTGATTGTGAGACTTGGGCAATCCAGAGTTGAGTCTCAGTATTGATCCAGGTACATAATTTCTTCCCAGAGAGCATTCTAATGCTAGCTTCCAGTGGTTCCACTTCATCCTTAATGCCCTTGATAACTACTTTCTTCCCATTCCTGATGAATGAGATCTGAACTGCTAGGAAGTCGAATAACACAAGATTGAACCTTGCTAACCAATCTGCTCCCAAACTCATTTCACTCCCAGTCATGTTGAGCAGTCTGATGTCATAAGCATACTTGCTTCCCTACATTTCCCATTCACAGCCTTTGCATACCCTATCACACATCATTTTTCCTCCTAGTGTGTTAACCACCATCAATCCTGTTTTGCAAATTTCAAAACCAGCAGCTTTGGCGAGGCTGATATCCAAGAAACCGTGGGTTCCCCCACTATCGATCAAGATAGCCACCTCCCTACCTACCATGGAACCTTTGACCTTGATTATCGTGCCCGACTCACCTCCTGTTAAGGCGTGAACAAAGATTTCAGGCACATCCTCATCTTTAGCAGTCCATTCTGGTGGTAGTAATCCTTCTGCATTCTCATCTTCAACCTCTTGAGCAATTAAACTGTGTAGAGTTTGAGTCTTACATTTGTGGCCATAGAAGTATTTATCACCACATTTGAAACATAATCCTTTTTTCAAATCATGAGTCTTCTTGAGACTTAATTCTGACATCTGGTTTGTAACTTACTTCAAGGAAGAGGTACTGTCCTTGATATCTCCCTTGAATGCTTGATCCCGCATCCAAGAAGATTTAGCCATTGATCCCCCAGTAGCAGCAAACTTCCCCGGAACCTTCTTCATCCTCAGCAAGGTCTGGACAACTTTATAGTGTAACCTTGCATGATCAAAAACCCACAACATAGAGGAAGAGCAACCCAATTGTACCAAGGATCGAATTTCCGGTCTCAATCCGCTTATAAAACTTGAGACAAAGTAGGATTCAGTCAGGTGGGAGTTAAACGAGAGCATACCTGCCCTCAGATCTTCAAACTTCTCAATATACTCCTCAAGGTCCTCAGATTGTTCAAGTTTGTTGAAGTCTGCAACTATATATGCTTCACGACTTTCTCCGAATCTTGCACACAGATCATCGCAGAATTCATTCCATTTGACACGAGGTTTGTGAATCAAATAGCCCTGCAGCCAGACATCCGCCTTATCATTGAGGTACATAGCTGCGATTTCTACCCTCTGTATCTCAGGAATCGTAAAGATTGAGAAAAAAATTTCTGCCTTTCAGATCCAACTTCGCGGTTTCTTTCCAATTTAGGTAGCCTACTACTTCTCATGCTATCGTTTGACCAATTAAAGGAAGAACTTTCTCCCACATTGGTTTGGTGATGACGACCGTGAATTTCCCTCTCAGGAGGCCCGGATCCCATCAACAAATGTTGTTCTTGGCGCATTTGGTGACGCCCCCCCCGAATCGGCGCTTTCTTGCTCCTTGTCTCGCAATGGTGGATTTCGAATTAGCTCTGTCAGCTGAGCTAATTGAGCCTCCGTGAATTTCTTGAATTCTTCTAGTTGCTTGGCCTGATTCTCGATCAATCTGACTTGTTCATCTCGCCTTGCTTGAGAATCTGAAATGGGTTGCTGAGTTGAAGTCGCAAACGCCTTCATGTCGTCTCTGAATTCCATGAACTGAGTATCCAGTACTTTGGATCTTGTCCCTCGTCTGCCATGGCGTCTCGCGTGTTTGCCCTCGGAAAGAGCTCTGATACCACTGCAATTTATAGGGATGATGGAAATGGTGATCGGTGGTGTGGGAGGTTTGAGTAACAGAAAGGGGGAAGGGAATAACAGAAGAGATAGGAGACGAAGAGTTCGTTAGAGGGGGATAGAGGTAGACGAGAGAGAGGTAGGAAGATGTATTTCATATTATGCATAACCTCCAAATTCACCCCACATTCCTATTTATATCTATACACACATATGTTCCACTAGATCATATAGGAATGGTACATTACACAATGGTACTAGAATTAATTAGCATTAATTTACTTTGAGTACGTTATTGCAATACAACATTAACATTTAATAATAGGCTTGTGCTTAACCATATATATTCAATTGGGCTAATGAAACGGAGACCAAATTTTTAACCAATATGGTACCTATTTTGTATATATTCCCTCCGTAACAAAATAATTGTCCATTTGAGCCATTTTGTTTGTAACAAAATAATTGTCTCATTTGAGTGAATCTTCCCATTTTTAGATGATAATTAAATGTACATTGTATAGGTAAAAGTTATTGGTCAAATGCATTGTATAAATAATGGAAAAAGCATTCACTTTTCCCCTTTAGAGTACAAAGATGGGTGATAGCATGCATTTAGGTAGGCATAATAGGTTGCATTTAGCTTAGTTAAGATGCATATCATGCATGATTTAAGTAGAATTTGCATATTTGCTCTCTATGTTAGTGGAGTCGGAATCTACATGCTTTTATTGATTATTTCAAGTAATGGTGGATCCGAGGAGGAGACATGAGTTGATAACGCATTGGATGAGAATGTCTAGTTGATCGAAGAAGCTTACATGAAGATCTCAAGAGGTCCTGAGAAGAAGAAGCGAACCTAAACGAAGAACAAGTCTGAAGAAGTTGTCGCCAGACATGCTGAACTTGTTTTGCACTTTCTGGAGGCCTCGGATGTCCGATCGACTATTATGACCATGCGTTGGAAAGCTCTTTCAGAGACCTACAACTTTCATGTTGACGTCGAGAGCTGATTCAAGACGGATTTTCCGTGAAAGACCAATGCAGCGGCCGCCGCATGGTGTGCAGCGGCCGCCGCCAGGGACGATGCAAGAGGAATCCTGATGCTGCGGCCGAAGCATCCATTAGGCGGCCGCCGCATCTGTCGCCAGCGTGGATGCGCATCGTTTTGATTAAAAAACCCTAGATGTTTTTGGTTTTTGTTTATGGCCAACTTTGGGATCTTTAATAAGGCCACTTTTTAGTTATTTTTGGATCACTTCTATTCTATTCTTACTTTTCATCAGACAATTAGAGAGAGAGCGATGTTCTCCATGGGCGACTAAACTCTCTTCGTTCTACTTGCAATTTGAAGCTTTATTTAGATTGATTGTGAGTTTCTGAATCTTGTTCCTTATTTCCTATATTGAATGCTTCAACTTCTTTGTGCTTGATTGTTTATTGTTTTGTTCTATCTTGTCTGGCCAACTTGTTAGATCAATTCAATTGCTAGGGTTTTGTAGATTCTTGATTGCGAACCTTAACCCAAGTAGCAAACTTGTCCCTGTAGGGCTGATTGAACTAATTGGATGAGTAGGAAGTTGGATGTGTTGTTAAATCCCTCTTTAGGGACTGCAAATACCTTGGTTAATCTCTGAACTTAAAGCTATCAATTGGGTTAAATCTTTCTTTAGGGACTGTTCGATTGATAAGGGTTTCTAGGACTGATTGGACTAGTAACTATATCAGGTCGGGATAAGGGCATTCATAGGAAAACTAAAGGACAAGAGGAAGTTACAATATCAATTCAACCAAATAAAGTGGATAGTTGTAGGTAGAACGATCTTCTCTAAATTGTTTTGCATCAACTTGTTTATAGTTTATTTTGTTTTCTTTCTTATTTCAATCACCCAAAAATCCCCCTTTTCACTAATTGGTAAATACACATTGCAAATGAATACTTGATTCTCTGTGGGATCGACCTCTTACTTGCTTGCTATACTAGGTTGTAGGTTTGAGTTTTATTTTGATACGGTTTACGCAACTAAAAACCGTCTATCAATAGGCTAATGGAGCCATAAAATGACGTAAAATATTCATCGGGATATACTGGGTTGTTGTTGTTGTTGTTGTTATGCGTCATTCATATTTTCGTATTTGTTGTGTGTTTATGGTGAATGTCAGAGGACGAATTGTCATGGGTCTCTTTGGTAAGACAGTTCCTGAAACAGCTGGTACTACCGTGATGCTACTGCTACAAGTAGCAAAGGTTATCTCTTCTATTAAAACAGAAAAGCTCAAATAAAATAAAATAATTTCTCAGACAGTGAAACCCAATGACTCCAATGAGCAATATTTTTGTGAGGAAATTTATCATCAGTGTAAAACTCAATTTCTAAAAAATTCAAAACTAAGGTAGCTAGTTGAACCTATGTCTAAAACAATCAAGATACATTTTAAGAACTCTAAGTCCAGCTGCAAACTAAATGACACTTGTCATTTTAACTTCAGAGCTTGTTTGATTTTGAATCCATTTGAACTCAAGAGACACTGAATTTCTTACAGGATCCCTAGATTTAAATATATTTTTTTTTAAAAAAAAACTAGCCTCGATTTTCTACCTCTTGAGAATAATGAAGAATTGGGGAGATTGGGAGAACGTGGGTATTTGGTGAATGGGAATAAACTGATGATAAATTGGGAGAACGTATGTATGTTCAAGTGCTATGGTTGAGAATTGTCATTGTTTTTGTCAACAATGATCTTCTATTTATGTTGTTACTTGATAGATATAGGCTGCGGTTGCATTTCTTCCCATTTTGACTTGTACGAGGCTGAAGCAGCCCTCTTTTTCCCCTTGCTGAAAGATTTTGGAACTGGTTGAGCAATAGGACAAGCTATCTTTTTTCTGTTGCAAGTACATCCATTATTTGTTTTATGCCTTAATCCTTTGGGTATTGAAGAAAATTGTGGAAGATTGATACTCAAAATTGTCTTTGAACTATCAAGTTCAAGAGAGTTTTTGTCATTGTGCAATTTATAGTGAATTGAAGTTGTCTGTTTCATTTATATCTTGCTTAAACCTTCAATATGTGCATGCTAGATGCTCATGTACAAGGAGAAGAGACAGGACTCTAAAAGGATGCTGAGTTCTGGTGGAATGCCTTCATCACATTCTGCCACTGTGACTGCCTTAACAACAACTATTGGTTTACAAGAAGGAACTGATGCACCAACCTTTGCTAAAGTTACTAGAGTTGTCTTGAGAAATAAAAACAGAGTAGCAGTATGTGAAGAAGTTATGGACCTTCAAGATGATGATGCTACATCTCAGGCAGTAAAAAGCAAATTGTCTCGAGAAATAAAACAGAAGCTTGCTAAAGTTGCTAGAGTAGTAGTATGTGAAGCAGTTATTATCACTAAACTTTCTTCATTTTTACTGGTTTAGTGAAACTTGTTTTGAAGCCTATTAGCTCAAATGGTCGAGCATGTGCTTATGCACAAGATGTGGGTTCAACTCCCACATAGGTTAATACAAAAATCTAGATATTTAGTTTGTTTTATGTAATAATCTCTTCGCTTTGCATGACTAGGTAATGGCCTCGATCAAAGAAGATAAATATTAGTTTATGAATTCAATAAGCCTATGCGGGATTCGAACCCGCATGTTTGTGCACAAACATATTGCTCTCCCATTTTGAGCTAAAAGGCTAAAAACTTTTTTATGAACAAATATAATCCTATATTTTATTTGTTAATAATGTCCAAACTCTCTTTGAAGCCTTCAACTTGGAACAAATTAGCAACTCAGTCAGTAGTACTTCCATCATGTTGATGAAAAGGGGTATTTGAAATGAAATCTAAAACGTATATTTTAATCCTTATTTATCCATTACACACAAAGTTACATGATAGGGTAGAAATTTTAGTTTAGCTATTAGCGCATCTTATTGGAACAAATAAACACTTTTATGTGTGTTTTTTATAAGCAATTAGCACGAAAGTGTATGATGAAGAGGAATCAGTATTGGAGCAAAAAAAAACTCAGTTAAAACTGATCCATGCCATAGAAAAAAATAACAAAGTCAACATCAATGAAACAAAAAAGAATGAATTCACTAAATTAGTAAGAAGGGGTTCAATGAATCAGCTCAAAGAATGGATTCAGTTCAAAGAACAATGAATTTAGCTTCAAACTGAAGGGGTCCAAGAATTCAACTGCTAAATGGAACAAAGTTTAATGAATTCAGTTCAAAGAAGAAATAAGCAATTAAATTCAAATTTAAATCTAAAACTCTATTTCACTAATCGGTACATGGAACTACAATCCCTAAATCCTTGATTCAGAACAACAATCCATAAAGCCCCAATTCAGAACAACAATACCTAAACCCTAAATTCCCAAATCCAACCCTAATTCTTCAATTTCAACCTAAATCCAAAATTTATGTAAATTGCTAAACAAAGCTAACCTCTCTATAGCAGCTTCTTCTCCTCCACCTCCGTTCGTTGGCCGAGGCAATGGACCGCCACCGCCTTCGTTCTCATGCACAAAGGTGTTCTAACCGACGCAGAAGCAGCAGCAGCTCCGACCTGGCGCAGAAGCAGCAGCTCCGAACGACAGTGTTCTAATCGGCACCGTAGCTCCGACCTGGCGGCCGGCCTTCGTGTTCTCTCTCGCACGAGCTTCGTGCTCTCTCTCTGGCGCGATCGTCGTGGTCTTCCTCTTCCCTTCTTTCTTTGTTCTTTCTTTCTTTTTTTAATTGAAAACTAACGGGCCTTCACCCCGATCTGTTAAGTTTAACAAGGAAGGGCGCGAGGTGAAAAAAATTCAAAATCTCAGGGGCACCACGTGAAATATGCAAAAGAGTTGTATACCTCGCAAAAATTGCAATATCTCAGGGGCACCTCGCGAAATTTTCGAATATTCATTATAGTGTGTAATAAAGAGCGAGATAATGATTATATTTAATGTTAGATTCTCTTTCTCACTTTCTAATTTTAGGCCCCTTAAAAACTGTGAAAATGGGCAAAGGGACAATTATTTCGTTACGGAGATAAATTTTGATTCTAAAAAATAACAAGAATAACAAAAAGTGGTTTGATGAATCTCAAAAAACTTCCAAATTAATGAGCGTATGGTCTCGGGTTTGATTTCAATTTTTTCCAAGTGAGGGCCCCTAATTTATTCTTCGCTCTTCTTTCTTGTAACCATTTATATTTTCCTTTGTAAATTATAATCATTCATAATTCATTTTTAAGTTTTTTTTTACTATAGGCAAATAATAAAATACCTAGACAGAGCCGAGTTCATTCTTGATCATCCCTAATGATTTTTTTATAACTTATATAAAAACAATGTTAAATTATTTTCTAATAGGGGGCCCTAATTTCTTCTTTACTATTCGATCTTTCTTTGTAATTTTTCTTCTTTGTAAATTGTAGTCATTCATAATTCATTTTTAAGTCTTTTTTGGGACAATTTTTATAAAAACACTGCTAATTATTCTAAAAAAAGAAAAACACTAATAATATATATTTCACACTAAAAAAAATAAAAAACAATGTTAAATGAGATTAATAGGCTTTCTTTAAAATTTATGTCCCACATAGGCAACAAAAATATGTTAATTCTTTGATGCCCTCTTATAAATATTTTGATTAAACTAATCTAAAATTTTATCAAGATAGTTTTTTATGATATTTATAAATATTATACCATGTGTACATTTTTCCTTTTCTTTTTTATAGAAATATTTTTATATATTTCTTTTAAATTTAAAATTTAGGAAAAAAGTATTTTCATATACTTACACCATTCAGGATTCATTAATCGATCGAAATGATCATTCTAAAAAAAAATTGAAATGATCGGTTTTATTTTAATTTCCGCACCAGACCTCAAAAAGTTTGACACCACCATTTAATAACTAACAAACATTACGTGCAAGCTTCTTTTTTTTTTGCAATGTTTCGGTTGTATTATAGACCTTTTTTCTACATGATTATGTACTTTTATTGTATCCTACTTCAATTCCGGGGTCCTTGTCTTAATTGAATTGGAAAGGAGTAGGTTGATTTCTTCAAACTCACGTTGCTTAATTGAAGATACATATATGCATTATATGATCATATCTATATCCATCATTTTGTTTGGTAGGTAGTAATTTATGTTTTCTTCCCACTAAGGTAAGTATAATAAATATGTCCTTCAACTATGTATAGGAAAATTCCCAATCTAGTACATATGGATTTAATTCTTATTTGCAAATTGCTATTTATTTTTTCTCAACTTTTCTTTAGCAATGTAATTTGCAACTAATATAGCCATATAGGGCTAGATCATCTAATCCAAAAAAATGAAAAATATAATCTAGCTATGTCGAAAATATTAACCTATATTGATTTAAATTAAGGATCTTACGATAATTGGATAATATGGAAAAAAGGGTCTTTCTATAAATAGAATTTTAACGGTTGATTTAATGTAAGAGGGAAATACAAAATGTAATCCAAAAAACCGAAAGTATTACAAGGTTAACCTAACCCGGTTTATAATTGGGTGAAATCGGATAATTGGAAAACTCTTGGAGCCGGTAGCAGGTAAGGGAAGGGGGGTGCAACCTTCCAATGTGTGACATCTGGCACTGGCAGCGTTAGATTCGGAGGCAGAAAAATGAGAGAGAGAGAGAGGGGGGGGGGGGGGGAGCAAGTCTCATCGGTAGAGGAGAGAGGTAGAGACAGAAAAAGCAATTGAGGGAGGACAGGAGGGGGAGGGGGAGAGAGAGGGGGGGGGGGTGAAAAAGAAAAGTGAAGTATGAGAGGAGAGAGATCAGTAGAGTGTCAGTGAGAGGGCATAAAAAGATATTGTTACTCTTTCACTTCGAATAAACAATTGGGCGGGAGTTTATTTGCAGGTTGACGTGTAAGCAATTAGTTTTAACTGGACACCCAAAGCAAAATGACATGACACGTATTGGAATCGATTGGACAAGATTTATCGGATAAAAAAATTCTCCATCGACTTCGGATAGAAAATGGGCAAATTTGCTTTCGATAAAGGTTATGCGAGAGGTGTCTCCCTTAAATCTGAAGCAATTTTTCCCATTTTCTATCTGAAGTCGATGGTGAATTTGTTTCTCAAATAACTCATGTCCAGTCGATTCCAATATTTGTCATGTCATTTTGCTTTGGGTGTCCAGTTAAAACTAACTGCTTACATGTCAACCCGCAAATAAACCTCCACTCAATTGCTTCTTCTTCGAAGTGAAACAGCAACAGTAAAGTTGCAGAGGAAAGATGACCCTTCCATCTCTTTCTGTCCTATCTCCACTGATCTCTTTCCCTCCTCTGCAACTTTACTTTTCTTTTTTCACATACACTCTCTCTCTCTCTCCTCTGCAGGCTTTCTCTCTCCACTGCAGACTTTCTTTTACTTTTCTCTCTATGTCTTATCCTCACTAATATCTCTCTCTCATCTGCAACTTTACTTTTCTTTTTCACCCCTCTCTCTCTCATGTCCTCTGCATACTTTCTCTATCTCTCTCTGATTTTTTTTATCGAAAGCAAACTTACCCATTTTCTATTCGAAGTCGATGGTGAATTTGTTTCTCCGATAACTCTTGTCTAGTCGGTTCCAATAGGTGGCATGTCGTTTTGCTTTTGGTGTCCAGTTAAAACTAACTGCTTACACATCAAACTGCAAATAAACCCCAAATCGATCATTTGCTTCTTCTTCGATGGTTTTTCTCTGAAACTTAATATTTAATTCAAATTATATTAATTCCCCCCTTACCGTCACTCTTCCCTCCTCTATCTTTGTCTCCGTCTTATCCCCTCTTTCCTCTCTCTTTTTACCGCATGGGTTTAGGGGGGAGGGCCACACTAGAACCAGGAAAACATTAAACAACACGCAAAACAGGCCGAATTCACTCCAGCGGCGCAGGCCGAATTCGAGCTCCCATAGAGATCCCGTCACCCTTGAAGGTAGAGAGATAGAAGACAGAAATCAAAGAATAAAAAAAATTTCAATGGAGAGAGGTGGAGAGAGACACAGAGAGAAAGGGTTTTAGATGAATGATAGTGATGGGCAATAAATGACATGTTGCTTTTCTTTCTCTCTCCAATTCTGCAGCACAAATGGCCTGCACAATGGGGTGAAAATGTCAGTCGCGCATCGATAATACGAAATTCTGTTGATCAACACTACACAAACCATACCTCGCCTCACTACTACAAACATGACAGGTTGAGTTATAAACATGACATCTGACTACTACAAACATTACAGAAATCAAAGTGTCGGCAAATCCCTTAAATGTTCAAAGGTATCACAAGATTAAACATATCCAAGTCGCCCTATTCCGGGTATTTCGTATTCCACATAGCCGTTCCCCAGTTTCCCCAATTCCCCAAAAATCCCCAATTCCTCCAATTTCGCCAATCCCCCCCCCCCCCCCCCCATTCCCCCAATTTCCCCATCTAACTACAACCAATATATCCATTTTCGGGGTGTTTGGCCTGTTTGATGTCCGCCTCTTCTTCTCCTCTGCAGACTTGCTCTTGTTCTTCTTCGAACTCCTTCCTCTTCTTCCTTCCGTTTTTTATTTTCTGAGAGAGAGAGAGAGATGGAGCAACTGTCGACAGTTGAGTTATGTCAATTAACTCCCCCCACACGTCTCACTCTCTCTCCTCCATAACTGCAGCCGGTCTCTTCTTCAATTGTAACCGGTTGGGATGCAATTTTTTAAGGGTTAGGGTTAACTTTTGGCAATTAATATGAATAGGGGATAGGGGGTGCAACCCAACCGGTTTTTTGGGTTAGTTTTGCAAATTGCCCTTAATGTAAACACCCATGTAGTGTAAAAAGTATGAGATTAAGAAAATTAACAAATGAGATCATTTGAAGAAAATTTTGGATACCAAAATTATTGGTAAGAAAGAACATTCGTACATAACTTGTACAAATAATCTTGTTGCTACTCATATGTTTAGAATATATAAATAATTACATTATGTCATATAAATAATCTTTTTTATATATATGGGTATTCATGGAGGCGTCTACATGAAGCAGGAAACAAATTATGTGTGTGGCATTCATTTCTACTACATGCTTAATCATCATGGCACTAATTGTAATTAATTAGAAGTAAGTATATAGGTAATACTCCGTGTATGATTACTTGTTTTAATTAATTTTTAACTACGGAGGAATATGTAATGATTATGCTTTCTCCGTTCCAATTTTTTTAACACTGACGAGAAGAATAAAAAACGTTTCGGCTATATACACCGCAAATCCCCACGTCCTTAAGGACGTGCAAGCACGTTCTTAAAGACGTGCAAGTGGGGTGAGAGGTACCCGAGTCCGGACGTGCAAGCACGTTTTTATTTTTTTTTTAAAAACGTGCTTGCGTCTGCAGAGCGCGGTCAGCCAGGTACAGGAGTGTACAGCACCCCCCGATCAGACAGTCGACGATCTACTTGCGTCTGCAGAGCGCTTACAGCCGTCGATGGGGACGCCCCCGGCCGACGAGCACGACAACTTCTGGAAGGGTCTGCCAGGTTGGGATCCTTCTGGCGATGCGATGATGGGGTTGCAGCCTTCTTTAGAGCCCGCTGATGTTTTGAGTAGTTGTATTACCGACGTAGTCGTTGGGCGACGGGCCGACATGGGTAGACCGCCTACTCGTGTTCCACCGACCATCCCGGAGGCATCTACTTCAGCCGTTCCGGAGACTTCTTCTGGCTTCTACATCCGGCACACACGAGCCCGAGCCTTCGACCTCCGCCACACCAGCAGCGATCTCCTTGGGCTCTGCAGATGATGTGATCTCTGACGTCGTTGAGGAGGCTGACGACGGTCAGGAGGGGCAGGCTCAGGGCCAGGGGGGCCACAGGTAGAGCCCGAGCCCATCCCTGCACAGGCTGCCGCACCGGCTGTGCAGGTCGACCCTTTATTGCCGCCTGGAGAGTTGCTTGTGCCTTACAAGCATCACCGTGCGTATCAGGTGTGGAGAGATCCTACGGTGGAGCTGTCGCTGCTGAAGTTCCACCACCGGGCGACTCACCTGCACCCTTTCGAGCCCTACATATTTGAGGGCCCGGGGACCTGGGTGCAGGATCTGCTCCGATTCGGCATCCCCCAGCTGAGGTCCCTCCACTGGCAGTGTGTCGATGAGTTCACCTGCACGGCCTTTTTGGAGCATTGGCACCCGAAGACCAGGTCCTTCCACTTTCCATGGGGCGAGATGACCATCACGCTTCACAATGTTGCCTGTCTGATGGGACTTCCGATTGATGGCCAACCTTGCACGTCACATCTGCCCGCGGGCGCTTTGATCCCCACCATCGCGAAGTACTGCCAGCTCACTCAACGGGCTCTGAAGGCATACAAACACGCTGGCGGCCCTCCAGTGACTGGGTTTACTGCCCTGTGGCAGCAGAGACACGGGTCGTTCGTCGACCCCGCCCCCGCCGATAACCCAGAGGTCGCGGCTGATCCTAAGCAGATTCGACTGCGCACTCATGTGGGAGGGGGCAGCCCGAGAATGACCCTGCACAGCGTCTATTTCTGCACAGAGGGTACATGACCATCGTTCTCGCCGCGACTTTGTTTGTGGACAAGTCGCAGAGCCGGATCCCATGGAGGATATTCGGCCTGATTTGGGACATCCCACGTACGGCCACCCTTGCATGGGTTGCAGGTGCCCTCGCATGTCTGTACAGGGGCCTAGGCGAGGCTACCCGCGCAGGTGCGAAGGGTATAGACAGCTGCACGCCGATTCTACAGGTACGAGACCGTTGAAATAGAGTTTTAGTTTACAAATATTTAAATTATATGCTAACGACATACTTTTTTGTGTGAAGGCTTGGATATGGTCGTACTTCCCTTGCTTCCGAGGTAATTTCTCCAGCGATCTAGCTAGGAAGGATGACCCTCGCTTCTACGCGAAGTTCATCGGTCCGAAGGCGCCACAGCGCATGAAGGACGACGCAAAGCTGAAGAAGATCCGGGAGCTGCGGGACGAGGTGGACCGTCTTACCTTCGCTGATGTATGTATTCGAGACTCTATCTATATCACTTCTAATTCTTAACTGTGAATTACGTCTAATTTTTTTAATTATAGGTTGAGTGGATGCCCTTTGGGCGTGATCTGGACTTCGACGGCCAGTACCGTCAGTCCACCTATCGGGGCACCATCACCTTCTGCGGTGAGGAGGAGCCGTATATGCCCGATAGGTGCCTCCGGCAGTTTGGACGGGTCCAGGGGATCCCGGAGCCAGTCATCGCGCCGGATCAGGTCTCCCGCGACACCACCCTGAAGAACGCGAAGTACATCGCTGTGTTTGCCCACAGCCACAAAAAGTGGCTAGATCTTCAGGACGAGGGTCGCTTCTACAGGCTGGCCGACCACAGACGCACCAGCGAGGATTGCCAGGCCGGTGTCACTGCAGATTACTTACCTTGGTACGCGTCGTAGAGTCGGCCGTACGTGTTGCCGACCACGCCATCCCATCCCGACCTGCCGGCGCCCGTCCACCCGATCGACATGGATCCATGGGTGGACCTCCCTCAGCCTCCCGTCGTCCCTCCGGCGTTGTTAGCCCGCTTTCGTGAGGTCGAGGGCTATTTGAGGGCCCTGGCTGCCGACCCTCGCATTGAGCAGCTAGTGGACGAGGTGACGGAGATTTTGGATCTTCTTGTACGCCATCCACCTGGCCAGTGATGTACATTTATACTTTTGCAGTTTCTATCTGGATATTAGACTTTCATATTACGGATTTTGTATCTATCTCTATATTTCTATCTCGAGTAGACTTTTCTCATTTCTTCCGAGTCATATTGAACGTAAACATCAAGAACGAAAACGTTAATATGATATGGTTGCCCGATAACGAAAACGTGAAGAACGGATGAACATAGAACGAAAATGAATGTTAAGGACGAGTTAGGTTAGTTACATTTAGGGCTAGGGTTAGTGGCTGGGGTTTTAGGGTTTAGGGTTTGCACGTAAGGACGTGCAAACCCTAGCCAAACCCTAAAACCCTAGCCAATCCCTAAACCCTAGCACGTCCTGAAGGACGTGCAAGCACGTCTTTAAGAACGTGCTAGGGTTCTGCTTACAATTAACGCAACAATGCCTATTTGAAGCAAAGAAGGACAAAGTCTGACTTGTTTCGATATATTCTTTCACCGTTAGAATCGTTATGGCCGAGCTGCAAAGCAATCCTCGTCTCCAAGTATCCCAGGTACGGATAGGTTTCGTATAGTGAATATATTTCGTATTCCTTCCGTTTTGTTCATATTTTCCATTTATGTTAATACAGTTTCGAGACTTTACGTCTGAGTTCTCGGACCCAAGGGTTTGGAATGACCACGCCGAAATGGTTACGCATTTCAAGGACTTGGGTCGGAGACACTGCATGATTTTAGTAATCAAGCGGTCTTGGACGGGGGCGTCGAATCGTCCAGGCGGGGTTCTTCTTGCTTGCGAGCAGTTTGGGGAGTACCGACCATGCGGGAGGAAGCTCCGGAGCACGCAGTCGAAGATAAGTGGTTGTCCATTCTCTCTACACGGACACGAAGCTCCGCCGGGTCACTGGGTTATGACGGTAACCCACGGTGTTCATAACCACGGGTTTTCCACGAGCTTGAAGGGTCACGCCATCGCCGGACAGATGACAGAGGGGGAAAAGAAGATGGCGAGGTGGATGAAGGAAATTGGCACTCCTCCAAACTCCATTGGGTACGGATTGAGGCAGTTGGATGAGACCAGTGTCACGTCAAGGAAGAGCCTTACCAACACACTCGCCATGGTGGTCGCCGAAGAAAGAGGTAGTCGGACGATGACCTAGGATACCTTGCACCATCTGCGGGAAAGAGGGTACTACTACGACTTCAGACGACATCCGGATGACAACAACGTCTTGAGCGACCTCTTCCTAGCGCATCCCGACGGGATACGCCTTCTCCGAAGGTTCCATTGCGTCATCGTAATGGACAACACATACAAAACAAATGTGTAAGTTACTTAATTACGATTACATTATTGCACATATAGCCAATTATAAAGTATTTTATATGTAACATATTTACACTTGCAGATATGGGATTCCTTTGTGCGAGGTGGTCGGGTTCACACCCTCAGGCAATACTTACTGCATCGTCTATGCCTTCATGTCGCAAGAGAACGAAGACACATACGCTTGGGTGTTGCGACAGCTTCAGATCTTGCTTGGGGCGGTTCAGCCTCAAGCTATCATGACTGATCGAGAGCTAGGTCTCTTAGCGGCGCTGAATGTTGTCTTCCCCGACGTCCAACATCTTCTTTGTTGGTTACACGTGATGAGAAGATGCGAGGAAGCTGCTCTGAAGATCACGAAGAATTTAAACCACGCTGGCATCTTTAAGGGCAACTGTTGGGGGCTGTTCGAATCGAGGTCGGAGGAATCATTCAACCGACGTCGTCGGGCGCTACACGCTACATGGCACCCATGCATTCCCAGGTGTGGTGGCATATTTAGAGTCGGTTTGGCTTCCATACAGCAGGAGCATCGTATGATGCTACGTAGATAATGTCTTTCATCTCGGCACCCGTACGACAAACAGGTACAACCTTACTTCATATCTCCCATTACAATATGATATAATATCGAATATTTAGTGGTATGCACTTCAATGTGTACAGAGTTGAGGGTCAACACAAGGTTCTGAAGGAGGCACTTCACTCATCGACTAGTGACTTCCGCATCGTGATCGATGCAATCCATAGAGTCAACGATTGTCAACTGAATGAGCTGCAAATTGCTTTGGAGATCGACCGCTTCAAATGGCCAACAGCGGCGTATAAAGTCAACCTTTTCGATGAGGTAAAGACTTTAATCTCCAAAAAGTACTTCGATTATCTGTACAAGATGTGGCAGGACGTCGTGAACCAAAAGGTTCCTCCGATATGCACGGACCGACATTGGAGGGTTTGTTACGGGATCCCTTGTGTCCATGAGATTCAGGCATACGTCAACTCTGGTACTCCGATACCCGCCGATGACATCCAACCGTTCTGGATGGATTTGTCATGGACTGACATCGACGACACCGCACTGCCGTATGAGCTGTCATCTTCATACACGGCTTCCAACGATGTATGCGAGGATGAGCTGCACCCACCCTCATCAGCAAGCGTCCGAAAGAAGGGGAGGCCTCGGGGGTCGAGGAATGCCTGCAGAACCAACCCGTTTCCATACGAGGAGGTAAGAGAAAGGTTTGAGAGAGAAGAAGCGTGTGCTGCTCGAAATGCTGCTCGGCCTCGTCCACAAGCGACCTCAGCTCGACGTGGACGCGATGATGTGTTCGGAGGGTTCAACTGGGGTCGAAACAACGTTGATCCCTTCATGCTCGGTCATATTGAGACGGTGAGGGACACTGTTGGAGATGGTCATTGTGGCTACCGTGCTTTGGCGGCTTTGACATCACCGATCGGTGAGACTGCTTTCCCGAAACTCAAAACGTTACTATGCAATCACTTGGAGGATCACGCCGATCTGTACGCCGGTTGTTATACGGGAGGGTACCCATTCCAGCAGTTCGTCGACTACTAGAGATGGGCGGGAGCTGTGCATGGTGATAGGAGACGGTGGATAGAGCTACCCATTATGGGTTTAGTATTTGCAACGGTATATCAGATTCCTCTCGTCGTCCTAGCTTGCCATCATCCGTTCCCATGTCTCCCTATGATCTCGCCGACACCTGCTAACAACCCTCAATCAGCAACTCTTGGTGTAGCCTGCATCGGAAACCAAGACTAGTTTGTCGCGGTACGACTTCAAACATCTTTTTTTATTACCTATTCATGCTTTTCATATATATGTCAATACTCTAACTCTAATTTTCCGTTCTCATAGATCTGGTTGCGTCCTAACGCTCCTCTTCCGCCGCCTCCACTAGAATGGGTCGAACATCATCATCCGAGCGTCGAAGGATGGGATGCTCCGTTTCAAGCTCAGATTGAGAGATTTCGAGCCTTGCGTGCCGAGTCTGGTCGCCCTTTACTATGTTCCTAGATTGTATTCCACAACTTTATTAAAATTATGGATGTAAACCTTTTTTTCCGTTCCTTGTAACGTTATTCGCATATTATCCGAATGAAAACCTTAACAATTATTGTTTTCTATTTAATTTGACCCTAAATCCTTCAAATCCACTAGCTAAACACTTCAATTTTATCAATTAACATTACAAAACCGTCGGAAAACCTAAACCCTAAACCCTAAACGCGAAACCCTAACTAGGGTTTGCACGTCCTTAACAACGTGCAAGTATTGCACGTCCTTAAACACGTGCTTGCACCTTGTTAAGGATGTGCAAGGGGTCTGCTAGTGGACGTGCACAATCCCATACTTGCACGTTCTTAAGGACGTGCAAATCCTTAATCCGGATTTGCGGTGTATATAGTGACACCCATAAAAAATCCCCTAATCCATTTTTTAGTTTCCATTTAACATATTTAACATACTCCGTATACTATAATCAAACACGGGCCCGGCCCTGAGCATGGGCAAGGGCAAGGTGAGCGATTGCACCGGGCCTCCGATTTTACGGGGCCTCATTTCACTAATTTTGGTATATATATTAAAATATTTTAGAAAATAACATAATTCTGTATTGGCATAGTAGTTGTTGAATGACTTCTACACGGGGTAGGTTAGGGGTTCGAAACCCACCTTCAACGCGTCGAGGACTTGAGGCCCGCGCCTCTTTCTCTTCACTTATATTTGAGGCCTCACTAAATCCTCTTTCTCTTCACTTAATCACTTATATTTACGAATTACGAGGCCTGGCTAAATTTTATCAAGGCAGTGTGTTAACATGGACATTCAAAAAAAAAAAAAAGGATTCAAGCTATATTTATATTAATTTAACTGAATGGAATAAATTGGGACTATTTTGACTATGGATTAAAACCTTTTGTATAAATTTTTTAATATAAATTAATTTTATCATTGATTTTCTATAAAAATTCTTATTTTAAAGTTAGTTTTCTATAATTTTCCTTGAATTTGTAAATAAAGAGCGGCTATTTTTGGGGTTCGAACTGGGGACCTTTGGGTACTACCCGCAAATCCTTTCTAGTGACCCATTCCGGAATGGTTAAACTTTGGTAGGGTAAACTTTTTATGGTGACTGGCCCCACCGCTTCGCGGCCCCATACCCCAGAAACCCCTTGCGGGGTTTTTTGAGGAGGCTCAGTACCACTTACGCAAAGTGCGATCACCGGTCGTAACCTCACCTACCTGCAAACGGACCACTTCACCACTTCTGCTTGACCATACGGATTAGTATACACCGCTTGGTCGTACGCGCTTGTGGGAATTAATATTGCCTAAATGCACCAAGTGAGATTCGAACCCGGGACCTCTCCTTTGGGATACCTCACTCTTACCGCTAGAGCAAGAGGTCATTGGTAAACTTTGGTAGGGTACACTTTTTATAGTGACTGACCCCACCGCTTCGCGGCCCCATACCCCAGAAACCCCTTGTGGGATTTTTTGAGGAGGCTCAGTACCACTTACGCAAAGTGCGATCACCGGTCGTAATCTCACCTACCTGCAAACGGACCACTTCACCACTACGGCTTGACCCTACGGATTAGTATACACCGCTTGGTCGTACGCGCTTGTGGGAATTAATATGGCCTAAATGTACCAAGTGAGATTCGAATAGCCGATATTAATCAGGAAGCCTTATTGAGAGCTATGCTAGGTAGCTCATTGGAATCATTTCTAAGGATGTTGTAGTATTTATATAATTGATCATCACTGTCATGAGCAAGCACTCTATTGTAGCCATTGGGCTGTAATTGGATTAAAAGGAGATATTGCTTACCTATCCAGTTGTTCATGTTTGTATTCCCATGGGAGTTCATAATATGTCTGCTTTTGCTCCCTGTCCAATTTTTGACTTCCTCTGGGCTGTTCGAGCTGCAGTTTTTGCTTGTAGCAAAAATATTAAGTGAGTGGTTACAATGCTTGTTGTGAATATTGTTGTTGGTGTAATGGTTGGTTTTGCTTCTCCCCACACCAATTCTAAAGTGAAAATCGGTGGGGATCTGCAGGCTTGTTTTGAAGAAAAGAGTCAGAGTCATACATATCCACTGCATCGAGTAGAACTGATACTTGAAGCCGGATTGTCAAGTGCCATCAAACAAGTCGTAGATTCAATAGACTGGGTTACTATGATTTCGCAATCAATACCACCAGTTTCCTGACACTCGGTAGAGATAAGCACAAGAGAGTGATAGACATAATAGTAGTAGTTAAAATAAAAAACTAGCATTCCTTGATTACATGTACTGGTGGTTGAGTGGTTAAAAAAGACATACTTGTAACCCCCATAACAATAAGAAAAAACTGGGACAGCAATCCAGTTTCTGCTTATAATTTTTTGGGGAAGATGATATCGATCATATCTTAACCAAAGCAATATGGATCTCAACAAAGCGAGAGCAGTCATAGAATAGTAGACTAACAAATACAACTGGGACATCATGTAATGCATGCAATCTAAAGTGGAGTACTCACAGGTCATAAAAAGAGGGGTAGAGTTATCAACCAACACAACAAAAGGAACCAAATAATGACTAGATGGGGATTTTAGAGGAGTGCTGAAATGCTCAAGGACAGTTAGAAGGGGAATTATGGGTTCATAGAGGAACTTAACTGATATGAGCCAGCGTGACTTCTTGACCAAAACCCACTGCCAGCCGTTCATCCTGACAGCAGCATGCAGAGGTGGTGCTAATATTGGGTTGCTGCGCAGAGCATTCCGGTTGCAAGCACTAATTCGGGCCTGCAAAAAAAGATATTTTAAGACCAAGGTTTTTGAGATAATACTTTATATAGCTAAAGGTTTTGTGCTGAGGTTTTGGTGTAAAAGGTTTGGGTTTAAAGTTTTTGATTTTCAGATTTGGTAAAAAACTGGGAAGAACCTGATGATTAGAGGTTTCATCAGATCTCATTTGCCGGCCACCCGGGAAGGCACACGCCCACCAAGGCGTCCGGGGAAACGGCCACCAAAGCGGCGCTTGCAGAAACGGGGGGCAGAGTCGTCGTCTAAGGCGAGGAGGAGCACCCTCACACCTCAGAAAGAGGAGCCGAGCAAAACCCAGCCGCCAGCACCCAACTAGCTAGGCCCAGAAACCGCCCGGTGACATCGATCTCGCAGCCATCAGACCTCCAGTAACCACCGAGGGTCGCGACTAGAAGGTGCGGGAGGGCCACAGCGTTCCGACCTCTCTCTTTCCATCTGGTTTTCCATTGTTTGTCTCTTCTTTTGACAACTTTTTTGGTTTTTTTTTCGGAAGAAACACAAATCCCCTTCCTCTATTTGAGAAATTGGGTGTACGTAATACTTTTGATATATAAGATATAATCTGTAAAATTATAATCATTGATAATTTTACACATCTTGATTTTTTTTTTAAATAATTACTTAAAAAAATCATATTGACATAAATGTTGTTGTGAAAATCGATTATATATATATAGGATCTAAAAGTTTAACCATGCACAAAACCAGCTTAACAGTATAACTGAGTCTTACATTTAAATTAATGGCGATAAATTATTTATGTTGTGACAACAAATTGGTTGTATATATCATCAATTCTCAGTGTAGATTGTCTTTTTCACAATGTACTTTCTCTACATGTTTATATGTTTCAGTGATCGGGAATAAAGTATCTTGCAGAATATTTATGTTTTAGACCTCTTTTTAGAGCTGCTTTATTTGTGAAAGTGATAAAGATTCATAAATTAGGAGTTATTAACACCAAACTATATCACTGTCCATGTATATATCAGTATATACACACATATATACTCTAAAAACATTAAATTAAATTAAACAAAATCCGTGTAATAATTTTTTATTTTGTTAGATGTTTAATATAAAGTTTATTAAATTTGCTAAACTGTGTCATAAGGAGAAAAAATTAAACATATAAAAATAATACGTCATCTGATTGTAACTATAAGAAATTTGACTTTTATACACGTAGTTAAATGAGCTAAAAATTATATAAAATTTTAATTTTTTTTTTACATTATAATACTTATCACAAAAAATCAATACTTTATACGTATAGTTTTTACTTTCTTAAACTACGTGCACAAAAGTTAAATAATTTATATTTACAATAGGAGGGAGTAATAAAAATCAAATATATTTAGACCAATGGTTAATAGTAGCAACGACTCTACCGAGGAATACAAGTGGATATGGAAACTAAACCTCCCCCGAGAATAAAAAATCTCCTTTGGAAGATAACAACTGATAGTCTTGCTACAATGGAGAGATTAAATAGATATGTCAATAGAGTTCCGACGTGTTGCTGTTTCTGTAATGATAGTAACGAAGACAACAACCATCTTTTTATCCTTTGTCCATTCACAAGAACTACTATTGCTGCCTACGAACAAAGGTTAAGTAAAACCACACCACTTATACCCAATTCTTGCACCAAAATGAGCGAAATTTTGACACTTGCTAATAACAAGAAATCTATCGAAGAACTCTGCTTTATTTGGCAAAAAAATTGGGAAGCTAGGAATGATATGATCTTTAGGAATAAAAAGCCAGACACCCCTTGCCAGATGGCCATAAGAATTATAACGGATCTCAGTGAATGGCATGGTGCAGCCAAAACTAAAAATGTACCCTCAGTGCCAACTGTAAAGAGAAGACGCAATTCTAAATGGACCAAACCGCCTACGGCTATCTACAAAATCAACGTAGATGGTTCATTGAAGCCCACTAGCGATTGCCAAGTGGGGGGGATTGATACGGGGTTAGCCGTAGGATGGCCCGATCTTTGACAATCAGGACTCAAAGACAAGAACGGAAGCAAACGACTCAAGAAACTCAAACAACGACTCGATATCGACACGAAAGAAACAAAACGCAGCAACTTAGACTCAACAAAATAATGAATTAAAGACCAATAGATGGATGATTTGAACTAAAATAGAACGAGGCAAAGACCCCAGGCCTCCTAAGAGGGTAGGAACCAAATACCAACGACTATAAAGCCCGCCTATACAACCTTACACAATCAAGCGGACAACTTGGAGGCACAAGGAGGGGACTTGTGATTACCTGGATCACCAAGCTCTCGCGAGGTTGACGAACTCAAAGCAAACCAACCAAGATCTATAACCCATTTGCAATAGATGCTCATCGATTGACTTTCTCACATATGTGTTTCACACAAGAACTGTAAATTTCAATAATGGAAGACGTGAATTATTCTACAAAAGAGGTCGGCTAATATAACCCTAACAAAGCCTATTTTCTAATAAAAATAATTATTTAAATTATCCCCTAAATGACTTAATTAATCAAAGTTCTTAATTAGCACATGAAATAATAACGTAGGAGATTTCAAGGCCGGCTCACGCAGCGCCCAACAGGCCACTCGCGAACGCCCGCGCGCCGCGACGCACGCCCGCGCTGGACGCCTCCACCCGCGCGACCCCTGCACCCCCGCGCTGTCGCTGCTACCCTCACGTGCTTCGCTGCTGGCTTTCGGCGTCGGCACCCTGGGTTCCAATGCACATGTACGCCTTCATTGGTGGCTCTGGGAATTGGACCGCGCTCGAGAACAAGGAATGACTCACAAAGAGAAATGAGTCGCGTTGCAGCTTCTTGGCTCGGGCTCGAGTCATAGGTCCATCTCCGAGTATGATCGGCGCGTCCGGAGGTGTAGATGACGGTGTAAAATATGGTCCCACATCAACCTCCCCTTCTTGGAAAGAATTCGACCACGAATCCAAGTCCTCGTCCACGGCAAGATATGGAATGAGATCCGCGACGTTGAAAGTAGCACTCACGCCATATGTGTAAGGAAGCTCCAACTTATAGGCATTGTCGCCCACCTTCTCCAGAACCTTAAAAGGAAAAAATAGGTTAGAAAGACATTTAACACATCTTAATTCTTAATGGCTTAGATTCGAAAAAAAAAAAAAGGAAAAAATACAGGTGAATTAGCACCATCCAATCCCGTTGTCTCCCTCCTTTTCCTTTCCCGCCTTTAGCTATCCCCCTACCGGCTACCTCCTCCACCGCCTTCAAAACTCCTCAGAACCCAGAAAATTCAGAAATTAAAATTTAAAAAAAGAGAAAAAGGAAAAAGCAATCGTATTTTCCGCTTTTGAATTCTTAATCTCCTTTTCCAACTGCACTTGCCTCCTCCCATCATTCAAACCCCCTGGCCTTCACCTTCCCCACTCCCCACTCCCTGCAGAGCTCTCCCACCTTCTAAAATGGACTGCATCAAACCCCCCTCCCAGCCTTCCTCCAAATCCAAGTTCTCCTTCACCTTTTCCAAATGCCTCCACCCCCCTCCCACTCCCGCCTCCAATTTCTCCCCCAAGCCCTCCTTCCTCACCCGCTCCAAGTCCCACAAATCCTCCTCCGATGACCGCCCCCACCCGTCTCCGGCCACCAGGTCCAAGGCCGCCAGAGAGGCCCTCCTCGCCAAGCTCTTCGCCAGCGTCTCCTCCATCAAGGCCTCCTATGCCGAGCTCCAGAGCGCGCAGTTCCCCTACGACTCCCTCGCCGTTCAGACCGCCGATAAGAACCTCGTTTCCGAGCTCGTCGTTCTCTCCGATCTCAAGCAGAAGTTCCTCACCAGGTCCCTCAATCTCCCGCCGCCACATGTTGCGAATCTCCTTGCTGAGATTCAGGAGCAACAGAGCAATATCAAGACCTATGAGATCTCGATCAAGCAGCTCGAGTCCAAGATCCGCAAACGCGAGGCAGAAATCTCTTCGCTGAAATCTAAGCTCGATGACATCTCTCGGAGCAACAGATCGATGGAGAAGAGGCTGAATTCCAGCGGCCTGATCGGTGTTAGTGTGTCGATTTCCGATTTGAACGGGTCTCACTTCATCAGATCGTTGCAGCAGCTGATGAGGTCTGTGAGGAATTTCGTCAAACAGTTGGTGAGCGAGATGGAGGCCAAAAACTGGGACCTTGATTTGGCCGCAAAGGCGATCGAGAGCGTTGTCTTCCCGCATCCCAAGCACAAGGCCTACGCTTTCGAGTCCTACGTTTGTCGTGTCGTGTTCGACGGCTTTAACCACCGGGACTTCCTCCTCCCGACGCCGGAGTCTTCGCCGGTGAACCAGAGCCGGCAAAAGCAGGCTTTTTACGACGAGTTCCGGCAGTTGCAGGTGGAGACGCCGAGCCAGATTCTGATCCAGAATCCTCAGAGCGACTTCGCGAGGTTCGTGCGGTCCAAGTATCTAAAACTCGTCCAGCCGAAAATGGAGTGCTCGTTCTTCGGGAACCTGGACCAGAGGAAGCTGATTAGCTCCGGCACGTTTCCGGCGAGCGATTTCTTCTCGGCCTTTGTGGAGATGGCGAAGAGTGTGTGGCTCTTGCACTGCTTGGCCTTCAGCTACGATCCCCCTGCGGTTGCGTTCCAGGTGAAGAAAGGCTGCCGGTTCTCCGAGGTGTACATGGAAAGCGTGGCCTCTGGATCCGGCGCCGGAGCGGAAAGCACTGCCAGCAGCGGCGGCGCTGAGCGTGTGGTAGCATTCACGGTGATGCCGGGGTTCAAGATCGGAAAGACGGTGGTCCAGTCTCAGGTGTATTTGGTCTCCCCTGCAGCCGCGCGTCATTCAAAACGCTGAGTTTCGCCCGAAAATTAAGCGAGAAATGATACGAAAGCGCCGAGGCAGTTTTAACACGCGCCGCTTATGTGGCGGTGGCGAATACGGCGGCGCGTGAGGTATGGTGTCGATATTTAGTGAGGAGGATGATTAGTGTTGGAGGAATGCGGAGCAAAAGGGACCCACGCGTGGCGGTGAGCGTAAACTGCATTTTTAATCATTCGAGGTTGGGTCAGAGAAGAAGGGGGATTAGTGGGGGCCACGGAGCTTCTAAGGTAAGTTAATAAAAATAAAATAAAGTTAATTAAAAGTAGTTGTAATATTTGAATATGTGGAAATATAATACTACGGAGTACTATATAGTTGGAAGGAGGGAATTTGTAAAAGGTGGGCGGTTGGGGTATACATGTAACACCATAATACGGAGTATTATGTAAGGTGAAAAAGGAAGTTAGGCGTTCAAATTTGCAAGTCCAGCTGATGGATAATTTATGTATGGCAATGTATAAAGTATAACACAACAATAATGTGTACACAATTCGTAGTTTATTTCATTTGTATCGTCCATATGGATCCGAGTAAGCATAAACCGATTGATATGTGATTCAAATATCTCTAACGCATATTTTTTCAAACCAAAACTAGTTCAAATTAAAGACATATGAAGCAAAAGACATTGGACCCAAAAGTTGTCAAATCTAAGAAAGTACCAAACATGGAAACAATCCCATAATCTTTCAAACATGAATCAGACCTTTTAATTTGGTGGGCTTAGCCCATGGAACTGGTGCAGATTAGAGCCAGGTAAAATTTGGATCGGATTGGGATCAGACCGGAATTTACGGTTATTAGATCGGAATATTACGGTCCATTTCGGGGTCCAAGAAAATTCTATTTCCGGTCCGAACCAAAATTGAACCGGAAACTCTATCATTAAAAAAAAAAGGAAAGGGGAAGAAGCCGCCTTTCGCATCTCTCTCTCACTAATTCACATGGGGTTCGGGCGTTCAGCGGCAACCCCTGTGCTCTCCTTCACTCCATGGCAGAATCAGCGGAGCCATCACTCTCTCATTTCACTTTTTTAGATCTAGTTTTTTTGTGTATATTTTGATAAATTAAGATTGAAAAATCTCGTCCCGATTTTAAATCTTTCAATCTAGGGTTAAGAAATTTCAATTTGTAAATCTCGTTCCGATTTAACGCAAAATGCGAACGGAGCTGCTGTAAAAGGGCTATTGTATAGTTCCTATCCAATCGGTCTTTACGGTCTGCTGTAAAAGGGCTATTGTAAAATTCTTGGAGATTACGGTCCATCGGTCTAATGCGGATAACTGGAGGCGTTGGGTAAGATCCGACAACCCACATATTGCGAGTGTCGGGTGACTCGGGTTCTAACCAATAAACATCTCCACGGACCATTTTTGAAGATTTGACCCAAGTCTATTTATATGTACACAAACACACCAGTTCAGAAGGATGAGCATTAGTAAGTCCAAATAATCGGTCAATAGTCAAGACATGGAACCAAATCCATATTAACCTCAACTAAATGAAGGATTGTAAAGTAGAAAGTTTTAGGGTGCAATGATATATAATACAGGAATATCAACCATTGAATCACAAAATGTACAAACATGTGGTTAAATCAACAATCACATTGTTCTGCAACGTTTTCTTCATGGAAATGGATGCAAGGAAACTGGATATTGTGGGCACTGGACTAATTAGTGAGCCGCAATTTGCAGTAATCTCAATCATTGAGTTCCATGAACAAATCTATGTAAGCTATGGCACAAGAACAGCTTTCAATGCTGATACCAGAACGAGAAATTTGAACAAGAACATCTACGTAAGCTATGGCACAAGAACAGCTTTCAATGCTGATACCAGAACGAGAAATTTGAACAAGAACACTATCTCAAGTAGTGTACATTATTATGCCGAGATACAGCAAGAACCAGTATCAAATGAAAACACAGCTTCCTAATCCTTGAAACATTATCGTCATGACCAAGTGGAATTCCGATTCAACTCTTCAACAACACAGATCCTGCAACTGCTTCATAGTTTAATTTCACCAAAACAGACTCCAAAAAAGTGTAAAAGATTGAAAAACAAGACAATTTCATGAAGCGTCAGAATTGCAGAATTAACATCAAGGCAGTGAAGCCATTCAGTCCCGAAAGATGGTGTTTTTATTCTGAGATTTCCTCACAGGCTAAAAAACTCAGTTCTTCTGAAATAATTGTTGAGTGTCATGGTCTGTCAAATGTGGCAATGGCAGCGACGCTGCTCCACACGGCCATGGAATATGATCACACTGGTGGCCGGAGGCGAATCCTTACAGGTATAGGATTTCTGGAATTTACACAATTCAACCAAACAACCAAACTCAACCAAAAAACGATTAATTAAAACATCGAAATCAACAACCGATTTGAATGAAATGGAAAGAATGTATGCCTCATGGTCTGTCCAAAGTGGTAAAGGCGGCGACGCCGCTACACAAGGCGATGGAATATGAGGCCGATCTCCGTCGGAAGATAAAAAGCGTGAGCTTTTAGTCCGTCGACGACGAAGAACTCGATCTGCGACGTTTTGACTTTTGAGATGTGCAAACACTGGGAATTAATCTTCAGTCTGCCTCAATCGCAAGTAAAGGGATTTTTGGAGAAATCCCCGTCGCATAAACAGAGAAAAAGAGAATTGCAAATCCGGTATAAATTGAGAAAACAAACACGCAAACAAAGCAATCGAATGAAAAACAGATGAGAAGATAACCGAGGTCGCCGGCTGTATCCGGAAAATCAACAGCGGGGATTGAGCAAAACCCTAGCCCTAAAGTTAAACCATTGGAGTATGAAATTAAAGGGGGGAAAGAACTGTGTATATATAGCGTGAATGTCGGTTTCAACGATCTGGGCTAACTGGGCCTAGTGTTAATATGCAGGCCCAATTCTGTTATAGATAGGATTAGATGTTTAATTTTGATCAGTTTTTTTTTTATCCTATAACAAACTTTTGATTGATAAATATTCTTCAAAGTTAAATTATTTTAGTTTTAAAAAAAAAATAGTATATATATAAGTGCGATTATATGATATTATCACATTGGTATAAAATCTGATTGTAACTGAATTTAATTTATCTTATATCTTTTCCTTTCTTATCCTTTGAGAATATGTTGAAATGCCAAAAGGAGACTCACCTTGAAAATATGAAACTTTAGTATACTCCTCCTAGTTGATTTTAAAATGTAACATCACTCGACCTGTGTGTTAGGCTACTAGGACATGTGCGTCCGAGCATACTACCTCTGTTCACGAGTCCTAATTGTGGGGATTTTTCACCATTATCTATGATTTCCACCGATTAAATAATTTCATCAATTAATTCGATTTTGTTAAGGTTTAAAATTTGATGGTTACTTAATCGGAAATATACAAAGTAAGATCAATACTTGAAAGTAAATTATACATATATCATCGTATCACTAGCTAGTAGTTCTATCCAGCTAGGTGGAGGATACATACATTAATACATATATGTCAAATATCATATCCACACAAATCCATACAAAACAATGCACTCATGAATCATTATAGTTTTACCTTAGATCAACCAGATGAAAAAATTGGCATCTAGGGCCCAAAAAAGAGGCCGAAATGGCTAGCTAGTGCAAGTAATTAGGTCGGATGTTGATGGACGTCGGAGAGGTGGCGGGCGGAGAGAGTAGCGGTAGCGGCCTCGTGGCCCTTCTTGCTGGGGGAAGATGACACAACAGTGCCCTTTGGTAGGGCTGTCAACAAGGCACTTGCGTCGATTACCGGAGAATTCCTATTAGAGGTCGACCATGGAATAGTAGTAGCTCTAAACCTTGTTTTGTGATGTGTGAAAAGCTTCCTATGAGCATATGCATTAGGGCCGGTGGTTGCGGTTGCGACACCCGCGCACGCAACCACCATGGCCAATGCAACTGCCAGCAGCTGCACCGCAGCGTTCATTGCTATTGATATTTGATATGATCGATCGAGGTGGGAGATTGGAATATTTTAAGATGGATTGGAGAGTAATTAATTACTCCGCAAATGAAGGAGTATTTAATATGTAATATTAATTGGGCAGAAGTAGCGAGTAGGTAAAGAGGGGGGCGAGGGGAGTGGTGGGGTTGTGAAAGTGATCGAAGAAACGCGTGACGGCAGGGGAGGTTGGTGTGTTGCTGTGTACACTGTACAGGACAAGTCAATTTGCTAATTAGCCGTATGAACTCGATCTGCGGGACGGGACGCGGAATTATCTCAATCCCATCCCGTCCTATGCCCACCCCTAACACCAACTGTTAGATCCTTACAGAATATGTGTTGGTCGGTCCAAAATGAAAATTTTGCAGGGCCCTAGTTTGTAGCCTCAATAGTGGACTTTTGCACGAATCGTGCAAAATTTCCGCCCAAGCCAACAACACAACATTGTTGCCCGCCGACACCGGCAGGCCACCGTACACCTAATGGGTCCTGTCCCTCTTCGTGCCTTTCTCCACTCCAGTTAGTGCTGCGTAGTTTACCTAAAGTACGAATACCCTGTATTATAATTGTGCCGAGTTTGGCATGTTCAAGCTTGTTCATTTGTTAAACAAGCTCGAGTCAAGTCTAGTCTAATTTTTAAACGAGTTTTTTTATTTTGCTCAAGCTTAGCTTGTTTAGGAAATGAACGAGCTCAGACCAAACTTTTTTTCGAGGTTTAGGTAGTTCTACTTGGTTATAACATGTTAAACTAAAGAAAATTTTAGAAATTTCATATAATTCGAACTATTCAAGCTTTATTCGAACGATCCGAAGTTTCAACCAAGCTTAAAATTGTGTTCAACCTTGACTTGTTTAAATAAGTGAACGAGCTCGGGTCAAATTTTTTCAAGCCGAGCTCGAGTTGTTCAGTTCATATAACAACTCTAGACTCGTCATATTGCAAACAATAACAAGGTCGCCTCTCTCCACCCTTTTTCCGTTATAAGTATATGTTATTGTTCCAACTTATGTTCCTCAATTCGCTTGTGAGAGAAGATGGTGAAACCCTTGGAGATGTTATCTTGCATACAATATGGACGGAGGTAAAAACGTTTCTCAGTGTTCCTTTCTGCAGGTTCCACCTAGACTCATTGTCTAACATTATGATCTTACTAAACTAGCATGTGTTCTCTAACAAATGTTCTATATCACACCAATTAGCGCTGTGTAAATTTACCTCTGAATATGGCGTATATAATCTCTAACATGTGGTCTTAATGTTTACACTTCCGGTATTTAAAACGTGCACTGTTTCGTCAGTACCACTTTTAAGAGCCTTTGACTATACCTTAAGGATTGTGCATATATAGTACCCATTCCGTCTCAAATTGAATCTCTTTTTATTTTTCGGTATGCTTTTGAAAGAGCAAAAAACTCTATAAAATGTTATTTTTTTAATTAAATTTTTAATATAATTTGATACTTAGTAGTAATAGGTATAACATTATATAAAAAAAATTAATTAAAATTATAATATTTTATAGAGTTTTTCGCTCCTTAAAAAACGTACTGCACAAAAAGACAAACGACAATTAATATGAGACGGATGGAGTATAATACAGTATAAAATTAAAGGAAAATGACTAAATAAATATCAGTAGTATTTACTCCCTCCATTCAAAACTATAAGTCCTTTTAAACTTACATTTTTGTTTAAAAATATAAGTTCTTTTAGGTTTTATAGGTATTGGAATATGAAAAATGTTACTTTTTTTTATTTTTTTCTTAAATTTTATTGGTTGATAAGGGTTACAAATAATTAATGAGAGATATAAATTGAATAAGTTTATGATTTCCTTAATTTATGTGCAAATGTTTAAAATAACTTATATTTTTTAACGGATGTAGTATTAAATATGACTTATGCAACGTATTTTATTGCACGCCAACAGTGTCTACGTTGACTTAGTTTTTTTTTTCAAAATATAAAAATGAGTATCATACCGAAAACATAAATAATACTACAAATCTAGTGTATACAAGTCAATAGGATATACACTTCCCATATATTTTTAATTAGTTTTAAGATCAAATCTTGCTAAGCTTATATACATTAGACATCAGCGGATTTCATACACACGATCCTCGATTATCACTTTATGAGTGTTTCAATGGACTTCACTATCTATATATTTAGGTTTTTTTTTTTTTTTGAAACGGTAAAAATTTGGCTGAAAGGACAAACATAAGAGCCAAAAGCATCCGAAAGGATGAAATCACGAAGCTTAGAGTCGTCAGGTGTCAGAGGGCTATGGAAAGCAACGTTTAGGTGCGATAAAAGGTTCGCAACACGGTTAGCTTCCCGATAAACATGACGAATCTCTATGAAATTGAAGAAGCCAAGTGTGACTAGACTGTCAGAGACAATCATTTCAGAGTCACCCGTTGGCTGTCCAATACCTTTAAGGTTGTTAATAATCGTAAGATTATCTCCTTCGATCTCTAGTCTTGTTATGTTCAGTGTGCGGGCCGCCTGTACACCCTTCCAAAGCCCTAAGCCCTCGGTGCCTGAGACGGAGGGGAAGGGGGAAGGCCCAGCCCCATAGCATATTGGTTCACCTTTATTGTTTCTGATGATAAATCCATATGATCCTTTTCCAGAAGATCCCATAGCCCCATCGAAATTTAATTTGTGATTCCTGGGTTTCGAAGGGACCCATCTAGCTCGCCTCCTTTATCGCTCAGTCCTTGCTGCTGGAAGTTGATTCCCTTTGTGTTGGGTTTCCGTACATTCGTCTAGATTTTTTGTCGATTTCCACATGAATATTTGTTCTTTTGCAAATGATAAGATGCTTCTTGAGTCTGGTTTAACGTTATAGAATAGTGTTTTGTTCTGAAAGTACCATATGCTCCACCAAACAAAGGCGAGTTTAGTGAAACAATCCATTCCTATTTTATTTCTGATTTGATGTAGGGTGTCATTGAGGTCATTTCCTTGTGTGAAGCTAGTATTTATAGTAACAAATAGAGATGGGTCCATCCAAGTGACAACATTTTGCGAAACCGGACAAGACCATAGTAGGTGAGTGAGGTCTTCATAGTGAGAATCACATTGTGGACAATTAGTTGGAATGCCAAAACCACGAGAAGCAAGTCTTGCTGAAGTAGGCACTCCGTTCTTGGTGATTTTCCAAATAAAGGCTTTTATTTTAGATGGTGCGTCTATATGCCAGATCCAGCTCATATCAGATCTTTGATGGTGTTTCCCGGCATTAATCATTTCGATTGCTGAGCTAGTAGAGAACCATCCATTACGGCTATATTTCCAGTACAACCTATCTAGATGGATGTGCTTAGGTATCGGAATTGTGAGGATGGACTCAATTATTTCAGTGGGTAATATCTTTTACTGTGTCTCGCAGCTTCCCTACATCCTAGGTCTTAGTGTTTGTAAAAAAATGTTGAATTTTAGTATTTATGTTTATTTGCTGAGTGTCGGATATTATGTTAATGAGGGGGGGTGTTTCCGAACCAGTGGTCCGTCCAGAAATTAATGTTTTCACCATTGCCAATTGACCATTTGATTCCTTCCTTTAATAGCGGTATTAGTTTGGTTAGTTGGGTCCATTTCCAAGAGGCTCCGCTTTTCTTGTGGCAATTTAGTATGCTTTGTCCTTTTAGGTATTTTTCATTTATTATGGAAACCCAAGGGTTACAAGACTCCGCAAGGATTTTCCAAAGTAGCTTCAGTTGTAATGCTTGATTCATGTCCTCTGATTTTCGGAGACCCAAGCCCCCATTTTTCTTTGTTTTACAGATTTCGAACCAGCTTATAAGCGGTTTATGTGACGGACCTTTGTTCCATAAGAAATTCCTGTTAATCCTATCTAATTCCACATGTACTGATTTGGGTAGTAAGAAGCATTGCATCAGGGGCAATGGTTTTGCTGAAAGTGTTGTTTTGATTAGTGTACACCTACCTGCTTGCAAGAGACAGTTGGCCTTCCATTTATTCAGTTGGGCCTTTGTAGTGTTTAATAGCTCTTTAAAGTCATCTTTTGTTGTGCGGCCACTGATAATAGGACAGTCCAGGTAAGTTCCTAAGTTTGTTGTGTATTGAATTTCAAGTTCGTTATGAATAGTAGTTTTTTGAGTTATTGTGGTGTTAGGGGAGGTTTGAAAATTCGATTTGTTCCTGTTAACTTTCTGTCCTGAGAGAGAAGAGAATTCAGTAAGAATCTTATTAATTTGATCACATGCTATTTTGGTAGCTGAGGCGAAGATGACAATATCATCCGCAAGGGCTAAGTATGGAATTTTGGTTCCGCTTCTTGTCATCTTGATTCCCAGGTGACTTTTCGGTTTGTTGGATTCAGATTGGAGTCCCCTGGCTAGAATTTCTGATAGTATCAAGAAGAGGTATGGTGATAGTGGATCCCCCTGACAAAGACCTCTCTGTGGGGTAAATAAGTCAGTTGGTTCATTGTTAACCAGCACCGAGTACGTAACCGTGGTTATGCACTCTTTAATCCATCCGGCAAACCGATCAGAAAAACCAAATTTAGTCATTACTGTTAGCAAGAATTCCCAGTCTACAAGGTCAAAAGCTTTTTCCATGTCTAATTTGACTGTCATCCATCCCATTTTCCCTTTTTTCTTAGAGAAAGAATGGAATATTTCGTTCGCTATAAGGATGTTGTCTTGTATGGCTCGTCTCGATGAGAAGGCGCTTTGTAGAGGGTTGATGATTTTGGGTATAATTTTTTTTAGTCTTGCCGCCAGAATTTTCGCGATGATTTTATAAGTCGTTGAACATAGACTAATCGGCCTATATTGAGATGTTTTTGTAGGGTTATCACATTTTGGTATTAATGCTATGAAAGTATGGTTTGTTTGTTTCAAGATTCTTCCACTAAGAAAGAAACTTTTCACAGGCTTAATCACAGATGGTTCAATAATGTGCCAGTATTTTTTGTAGAAGCCGGCCGGGAAGCCGTCTGGGCCAGGTGATTTATCATTTGCTAAACTAAATACTGCGTTCTTGATTTCAGAGTTTGAGATTGGCCTTGTCAACCATTCATTGTCCTCACTTGTTACTTCGTTTGTTATGAAATTAAGTAAATTACTGGGTGTTCGTTGTCTATGGTCTTGTTTGAATCTGCCGATGAAATCATCTTTAATGACTTCTCGGATATCTTTTTCATTGGTGAGGCTGAGCCCTGCCGTGGTTTGGATATTTTTGATGATATTTATGTTCCTTCTTCCCGTAGCTATTCCGTGAAAATATTTCGTGTTGGCATCTATTGATTTAATATGATTTCGTTTCGCTCTTTGTTTCCAATATTTTTGTTGATAGTTTAATAGTGCAGCATGTTTAGCAGATAACCTTCTTATCTTGGTATCTATATATTTAGTATTAGAGTGGTAAGCCATGAGATGTTAGATGATATTGTTTGCCCACTGTAAAAAAAAAATTAAAAACAAGTGTCTACTAGATAAGATGATCCTAATTACACCTATAGACAGTGACGGAGCCAGGATTTCGAGCACTCCCCAGCTCAACCACTGCCTATAGGGACATATTGAAATGTAAAGAAAAATGTGAATTGAACAATATATGTCGAAGGATTATTCATCCTAGTTACTACCAATTGATTTTAGGGCAAAATCTAACGCATGTACCGTACGTCTATACACACGGGGTACATCATCAGTTAAAGGTATGAGTGATCAATATTAAGGACATACGAGGCTTTGGTGGTTTGGTCATGCGTAGAGAAGAGATTCGAATGCGGAATTGTGTATATGTGATGACTTGACTATTGAGACTGAGTAACGTGTGCATGTGAGGGAGGCGGCAAATGAGTTGGAGGGAGGTGATTATATAGAATTTTGTCGTCTTAGACATCACTAAATAGTTGAAACGAGATAGCTAGGAACCAGTGGAGGAGAGCTACTAGCACCGAAGAGGGCTAGTAATGTGTGACCTGAGGCATATATGTCATCCTTAACATTCCTTCGGTTTCTTTTAACATTTTTTCCTTACTCCCTCTTTTCTCTTTGCAATATTCAGTTTTTTTCGTGTTATTGTATTTACCATACATTCTTCATTTGGTTGTTTATATCTGTCTTATTTAGTTTTATAACATTTTTAGATCACATGGAAACACTCTTCCGATTTTATTAGAGAAAAAAATGCATACAACTAAACATCTAAACCCCCACATTATTTTAGGAGCGGGATATATATATTGAAATAGGTGAATTTTTTCAACTCGTTTTGCGGTCAATAAACATGTGCTCGATGGAAATTTAATTTAGTCATCTCAACACATGTGTATAGACTATAGTGTTGTCGTTTATATGACTTTGAGGAGTAACATCTTTTTGTTGTATAGTCGTGAAGAGTAGGAATAAGTTTTTAAAAAGAAACACCAAAGTTGAATCTAATCTTCTACAAAATTTATAATTTAGAGCACCGAGCTTTATCAACTCCTCCCCTGGCTGATGATATATATGGATTATTTAGGTTATTTCTTTATCTTTGTTAATTGTTGTTTTTACTAACACATATACGTCTATACACACGGGTACATCATCAGTTAAAGGTATGAGTGTTCAATATTAAGGACATACGAGGCTTTGGTGGTTTGGTCATGCGTAGAGAAGAGATTCGAATACGGAATTGTGTAGATGTGATGACTTGATTATTGAGACTGAGTAACGTGTGTGAGGGAGGTAGCAAATGAGTTGGAGGGAGGTGATTATATAGAATTTTATCGTCTTAGACATCACTAAACAGTTGAAACGAGATAGCTAGGAGCCAGTGGAGAAGAGCTACTAGAGGGCTAGTAATGTGTGACCTGAGGCATATCTGTCATCCTTAACATTCCTTCGGTTTCTTTTAACATTTTTTCCTTAATCCCTCTTTTCTCTTTGCAATATTCAGGTTTTTTCGTGTTGTTGTGTTGACCATGTATTCTTCATTTGGTTGTTTATGTCTGTCTTATTTATTTTTATAATATTTTTAGATCACATGGAAACACTCTCTCGATTTGATTGGAGAAAAAGTGCATAGTTCGTCTACCAATTCGTCGGCTTCTCAAATTTCAAACTTGTCTAAGCTCGAATTTTTACCTAATAAAAAAAATTAAAGCACCGAGAACACTCTCAATGGTGGGGAGGTACCCTCTCCACTTCACTTTTTCAATCCTTTCAATCCATTTGGGTCAGGGGCGAATCTATATTAGGGCCAGTGGGGACAGTCGCCCCCCTCCCTCTCCAATCGAAAATAAAAATTAATATACGTGTTCCTCTCGTTGATAGTTCCGATTTGATATATTATAAGCTCAAATCCGACACTTGGGCAAAAAGTTATAAACGTTTCAAAACTGAACAAACATAAATTATTTCCGATATCATTTTCCAAACCGAGTTACTTCTATCATAATTATCGTTTGTTACAGTGTATGCTTTAATGCTATAATTAAACTCGATAAATTCAAATTAGTAGGTTATATTGAAATATTTGAAAGTCATGAAATAAAGTATGCATAATTAATGTTTTTATTCTAGTTACACATTCATGATATTGAGGATTTCTTTAAAAAAAATAGATTTTAATTTGATAATTTTCTATGGTAATTTCCGCCCCCTCAAATAAAAGTTTTAGGATCCTCCACTGAGTAAGCCAACCATTGTGGATAACCTCTTGATTTTTGGTTCTCTCAATATATTAGGAACCTTTCTAAATCCGAAACCAATTGGATTATGCCGCACATGTCCCTAAAATAAATTATTTCTTCTTTTTAAGCATACAACTTTTTTCCAAATTTAAATAAAATGGTTTTAAATTTGTTTTTCAATGACAATGGATGTTTCATATAATTTTTATAATATTTAATATCACTTGTGTGTGAAATACTAGTTTAAATTAATTTGAATTCACACAAGATTTTTTAGATATCCAATAAATTTGTGATAGAAAGTATTGAATTGATCATTTTTAGTTGTCAAATTTATTAAAAATTTCGTTGAAAGACTTTAAATTATAAAATTTAATCAATTATATTTTAATTACTAAATCAACCCAATTATTTTAATATTTGAAATTATAGATAAAATATAGTAGGATATGGAAAAAATGATAGATAAATTATTGGAGAATTTGACCTTTATAGGGGTAGAAAATAAATCGGGGAGCAACCTCTCAAAGATTCACCATCCAAAAGGACCAAGAATCGATACTCATCCGTGACAGTGTGGGAGCAACCTCTCAAATGAGGGGCTCCTAAGAGAGCACTGACATCAGGTCCTTGTTACCGGTTGAGTCATCATGGTTTACCTCCTCTCACAATCTCCGTCGGGCCGGAGGGTGAGGGGCGTCGGGTAAGCGATTTCACCTTTTTGGAGCAAGAAAATAAATTGGGAAGGGTTGAGGTGGACGAATAGGTAAATGAGAGAGAAAATTTGGGATATCTTGTTTCTGTAATCTGATTAATTATCTACTACATCTAGGGCTGTTATTCGAGCCAAACGAGCCGAGTATTGCTTGTTCATATTCAGTTCATTTAGAATATGAACGAGCTCGAGCCGAGACTACTTTTTGAGCCGAGCTTAAAAATGTGCTCATATTCGGCTTGTTTAAGAAATGAGCGAGCTCGAGCCGAGCTTTTTTACAGCTTTAGACAATTCTACTTGCTCATTATACAGTAACTTAAAGGAAATTTTAGAAATTCCATAAATTCGAGCTATTCGAGTTTGATTCGAACGAGCCGAGCTTTGGACCGAGCTTAAAAATGTGCTCATACTCGATCATTTAGAAAATAAATGAGCTCGAGTCGAGTTTTTTATCGAGCGAATACGAGTCGAATTTGAGCTACTCGTGTTCACATAACACCCCTAACTAGGGGTGTGCATGATTCGGCCCAAACCGAATTTTTGGGCCGAACCAACACAAACCGAACCGAACCTAACCGAACTGAAGTTTTTCGGTTCGGCTTTCGGTCTGAGAATTTTCATTTTTCGGTTTCGGTTCGGTTTGTGTTAAACCGATTTTTTTTAATATTCCACTATATATATTTATACAATACTTTTTATACACTACATAAATACAATATACATATATTGGTATACTTTATATATACATATATACGCTATACATATACTTTATATAAAGTGTATATACATATATACACTATACAGTGTATATACACATATTTTTTTTTTGTGTGTAGTGTGTAGTGTGTATATATACACATACATATATACCATGTATATACACACATATATACGCAAATACATATATTTTTTGTATGCTCGGTTTGTGTTAAATCGAATTTTTTTTTAAATTTTTTTTTATGAAAATTCGGTTCAACTGTGTTAAAACCGAACCGAGCACAAACCAAACCGGCAAATAACCGAACCGAACCTAATGCTTTCGGTTCGGCTTTCGGTTTTGAAATTTTGAGATTTTCGATTTCGGTTCGGCCCGGTTCGGTTAGGTTTTGGACCGATGCACACCCCTACCCCTAACTACATCTAAACGAAATTTAATATATTATACTTCAAGATATGAGATAAAAATTTGATTGAGAAAGATTTTCCCAAATTAAATTATTTTAATTTCTTTTAAAATTGCTTTTACAGAATTGATATTATTTTTTATAGATATTATTTTTGATAGAGAATTTTTTTAATTCTATCTTTATCTTACGTCTTGGGGGAATTAGATAGAAACACGGAAAAAAAAATACTCCGTATATTGTTAAATTTATTATACGTACGGTACAAGTAGTTTATTTCGTTTGAGTGCACAAGTTGTAAGGGCATCCGCTCGAGCCGCGCGCATGTCGCACCTGCGGAGCTGATGACGTGGAAAAGATATGATGATGTGGCAATGTAACGGCCAGCCGGTGCACGCAACAGACATAGGAACCCCGCGCGCGGGAACGTGCAGAGTTCAATTCCTCGCCACGTCGGATATCATCTCTTCTTTGGCCTCTCCTCCGGATTCTACAAACCGCTCCCCCAAGTTTAATTCCCAGGACGACGCAAAATAGAGTCGATTGAGTTTCGAATTGGGGGTTGTGGATGTGAATTTTGCTACAAAGGAACAAGATTTCCTGTGATTTCTCCGTTCTTCCTCCTCGTCGCCGGTGAATTTCCCCCTTCTTGTTCAGAAGGCGTCTCTTCGATTTCCCCCAGTCTCCACCTCTATATCGATCGGATTCCTCTATTATTTTCAAATCTGGGAGAATTCGTAGAATCTTTGCACAATTACGGATTTCTGGTGGATTTCCAGGGGCAATGGCTTGTCTAGGACTGCAGATCGGCTCCTCAGGCCTCCGGCGAGTCTCTATCTCCGGCGGAGCATTGGAGGACATACACTGCCAGCGCTTGCATAGTTTGATTGAGTTTAGGTCCGAACGCCGGAGGCGGAGCCCCGGCGCGTGTTCTGTTAGATTGGGGAAATCGGGCAACTATAGCGCCTCCGTGGATAACACGCTACGGTTTGCGCTCTCGGAGGTGAAGAGTTCAAGCAGTAAGAAGAAACCGGCGATTACTCCTCAACTCGATCAGTTGATGAAGCAATCCGTCTCGGAGGTAAACTAATCGCACTTTGAATCGATGATACTCTTTACATTGATCTCCGCTGAATGCTAAAGCAAAGTAGCGTACTTTACTTTCGATTGTGCCAAATCGTGTTTCTGTGGTGGTCGATTGAAACCAGACAACTGGCAATTAGAAAAATCTGAACTCGAATTTGTATGATTTAGTAATTTGATTTCCAGATAATTGCCCTCAATTTTGCTGATTTGGCTGTTGATGATATGTGTAGATTGTGAAGAACATCAATGAAGCACCTTTCTTGGTCCATGTCTACACAGAAACCGGGGATGGTGATGCAGATAAACATTCACTGAACAGCTCATTGAGAATGGAGATTGAGAGAGCCGAATCAGACAGTTGGCCCTTCATAAGGCAAAGATGGGAGGGAGGCAATGCCGCAGCACCAGACGGAGTCATCCTTGTGGAAGAGCTCAGCGGTGAAGAGGACTTGTTGGACACAGACAAGGTGGAGATTGCATCTTCCAGTGCACCCTACTGCACCAGCAGCCAGCATCGGCCGCCATCTCCGACCAAGGTGTGGGGATTGCTGGTGCAAGGCCGAGGCACCAGCTGCCCGTCGTGCTACATCCTCAAGACGTGTCAAGTCCAGTGCTGTTCCGGGTTTACAACGCACTTCTGCCTCGCCAAGGTTGATTGTTTCGGCCAGAGTCTCGACTTTCATCTCAACAGATTGTGGCTGCAGAGATAGGCATATGGAATTTGCTGATCATTGTGATTCTTATGAGCAAGATCCATTTTTGCAAAAACCCTTAATTGTTGGGGTTGATTGATTGCCATCTTCAACTTCCCTTCATTGTTCAAGTCATTAGTCATACACCTGTATAAACTGTTACAGATTTTCAAATACAAATAGAGCCTCATTGTCTGCACATTAACATTGCCTGAATCTTTATGCAACACAAATTATCTGATCATGTGAGTTATACGGATTGTGAACCTATATTTCATTGGAGGACGACAGATAAAACTTCATGGGTTCCTAGGCATAGTTTATTTCGTTGGCAAGAACGAAATGAACAGGATAGATTAACTTAACCATTCTGGAATGGTTCAACCGGAAAGAATTTGTGGTTAGTACTCAAAGGTCTTGGTTCGAATACATACATTTTTCCCCAAACGAGAGCTAAGGCCACTTATTAGCAACTTGATTGACTTCGCAGATTAGTGGATGGAGGAAGCCGAATCAAAGCTCTGCAGTAAAAACATGACGTCTGATATAATCATCTCGATTTTCCAAGGGGATATCTAGACTTCCTTGATGGAGTTGATGTTAGTGAGACAGTGTCCTTCCACCTCTATCCTTGAGAGCCCTAAATCTGTAGCCACAACCAGACCAGAGTGCAAAGCCAAAGCCAAGGCCTCGACCATCAAAGCATGCCCACACTAGGACGCGTTGTACGTACATTATTGAAAAGGAACTATGACAACTTTTCTTGTAAATAACATCAATGTACTATGATTGTGGCTGAATTGAAGGTACTGAACATGTGAATACCTATCAAAAAGTCACACAAGCCTACACAAATGCACATTTGAATTGATGGGTTTAAACATTCCAAACAAAAAGCTATGACTATAAACCCTCCAAAAAATTCTTTCATCTAATTAGCATGTTTAGGAAACTGTACTATTTTCCCAAGTGAATGATCTTTTAGGGGAGCTGCTGTTCTAATAATTACAATAAGATGAGCAATCAAGAAACAAATAGCAATGATACAAGGTGAGAGAGAGAAGGTATCTAGAAGGCATGTGCGAGATGTCTAGATTGTGCAACATGATTAAAGGTGTACACCAACCTAACATGATATGTAAGTAGCTTCAAGCACAAAATCACATTGGAGTAGCAAACAAATCAACATCTTTCTCATTGTTGTATAGCCCCTTTTTTATTTGGACTCTTGCTCTTGTTAATACATCATCATATGGAGTTATGGACTAATGTACCAGCACTTAATTTAAACAACACTCAACCTATAAGTTATGGGATTTCACTTAAACATATTTTGGTTTCTAAGTTCAAACCCCAAGCACATAAAAATCACCAGATCTTTTCAAGTTCACAATGGGTGATTAACTGTATAGTCTGTATGTATTTAGAATTTATTTGGTAAGTTTGTTTGGATTAGAATAAGTGTAATTTTTATTTTTATTATTTAATGTGGGTTTTAAAATTTGTAATTCATACTGTATAATAATAGGTGGTATTGCAGCAGGGCAAGATGGATTGCAGATTCAAGATTATCCTTGGATAGTTGGATGTGACACCTAAAAAGCAAGAAGAAAACATACCTGAATTATTGGCCTATTTGGCCCAGTGGGTTATGTCAATTGGGCATGTCCAATATACTCCCTTTTTTTTTGTTTAACATATTCAAATAAATCAAATAATTCATCCTACATTCCCTTTTTTTTTTTTTTTTTTTTTTTTTACGCAGAGTAAATATTAGGTTGGGTCAGCCGCAGCAGAAACCCTTCCTAGCGCATCCTTGCGGATGAGAGCACGAAGCTCTGAATCGTTGTCGTAGTTGTCATCGGCAGGGGATGCTCCGGAATGACTCACTGGAAAGGACTTATGGGTAGTACCCATAAGTCCCCGGTTCGAACCCCAGAATGGCCGCTCTTTATTTACCTATTCAAGGCAGAGGATCCATGTGCACTGCGAGCGAGATAGTCAGCCACTGCATTTGATTCCCTAAAAATATGACGGATAGCTACATAAGAGAAAGATGAAGTATCTAAAAGAATATCAGATTGTAGCAGCTCGATATTCCAGAGGCATTTCCAATCCCCTAGCAGAGCTTTAATAACCAGAAGGTTATCACCCTCGATCTAGAGGTTGCAAATATTCAGCTGTTTAACCCGTAGAATTCCCATTTTGAGACCCAGGTTTTCAGCAAAGGCGACCGAGACATTGATACAGGTGTCTCTACCCATGGCCACCACCTTGGCACACCAGTCCCTAATAACGAAATCGTAAGAAGACGAAACACCCTGTCTTACAGATCCGTCAAAATTAAGCTTGTAGCAATCCATAGACGGTTTGTCCCACAACCCCGTACGATTTGCCTCAGACCCCCAGTCGTAGCAGAGGTGGTGCGACAGGCAGAAAAGTTAGGACGATTAACATGAGACGGAAGAGAGGTCCCATTAGATGACTCAGCCTCAAGAATCCTCGACTGTTTCCAGCATTGAGTGAAAGTTGTATAAAAAATTTCCATTTCTGTAATGGAGACTTTATTCGTATGGTCAAAAGCCAGATGGTTCCTGAAGAACCAAATAGCCCACCAAGCACATGCCAAGGGACCGAACTGTTTCATCCCTACTGCCACCAAAACTCGGAATTCGAATGTGTAGTGTCCTAAGAAAGCGGACGATCACCGGGCACTGAAGGAAAATGTGATTATCTAATTCATTGGTTTTGTCACAAAAATGGCACCCTAATGGTACATACACATGAGACTTTTGAAGGCGTTCCGTCAACGTAGGTAAGCCGTCACGAGAGATTTTTCAGAGAAAATGTCGAACGTTTGACAGAACATCTAAATCCCAGATCCAACCACATCCAAAGCCTTGTAACCCCTGTTAATTGAAAGCATGGTATTCGTCAAACTTGTCGATCATCCTACATTCCTAATTATACTATGTAGCATAAGATAAATAAAATAAAATAAAATAAGAAGACCACATACGATTATTGCAGTAATTAGAACTATCATTTCGTTTTTATTTAAATAATTTTAGCCACTAGATTTTATTGGAGCATCTCCAACGGTTTTTCCATTTTGGTAATCTTGGAGTTTTTAAAGAATTTTAAAGTATTTTTTAGTTCAACAGATTTTCCGTCACATTCTCCAAAATGGAAAATCAACAGAAAAAATAGAGAGAATTTCCTAAATCTGCAACATTCTTTAAACTAAATAATTCTCCAAATATCCGAAATAGGAAAGCTGTTGAAATTATAGCAAAAATAATTTAAAAATAAATATTTTTTATTTCTATTTTAAATTTTTTTTAGAGACTTTTACAAACTTTTTAACGACTTTTCAACATTAAGGATGTTGATGGCAATCTAATTTTTCCGACATAAAATAATCCTCTAGCTACTTATATTAAAAAATTAATTAGTATTAATTATTGTGTCATCATCTTCAACTCTACGTATATATGTTTTGGTTATTAATTTCCTAGCTTCACCTAACGTACCTAATGAATTGTTTCCAGATATCTTTTGGCGTAATATTGCCCAAATATTAACAACAAAACTATAACCATTAGTTTTCGTGTTCGCCTCCCAATTTCCCAAACCATGTATTTTTCAAGACATCTATATGTTCAACTTTATCTACCGTATTGAGATTGCTGACCATATATAAGACATGAAATCCCTTCTTATAACCATTAGTTTTGGTGTTCGCTCTCCGATTTATCGTTTTAACCAAGGCCGATGCCTTTTTTTTTGGTAATAATGTCATTTATGTTTTGTGGTAAGTCTTGAGCATGTGATCCAGCCGGTAAGAGTCGTGCATTAGGTAAGACTTGTGCTAACCGAATAGACCGTAAGAAGTAACGGCAACCTTGATTATTTCATTAAGAAAAAGGGCGGAGACAATGATTAAATCTGAGACTTCTCATTAACCCCTTTGCTTTTACTATTGAGTCATTCCACCAGGGACAAGGCATATGGTTTTGATTATTTGTAGATGCTCAAACACTCCCAAATTTTTAACTTGAAGCATTTCCTATTATGACGATTTAAAATCCACCCTTATTTAGTTGAAACCGAAATACAATAATCCCAACTTACAATGCAAAAGAAGTTGCATAAATCATTAGACCAAGTGAGCCTCATCAACCATATAAAGTTTAACTTACAATGCAAAAGAAGGTAATGAGCATGTGTAAAATCCCTGTTAAATTAAACCTTTTTTTTATAAGCTGTTAAGATAATTAGTAACAGTTGATAAGTTTATGTGATACAAATTATCCGATGAGAGAATAAAAAGAGAATAAATTTATAAATATATATAAAAAAGGGACTTTCTATCAGGATTAAAATAAAAAGTTACAAATAATTAGTTTTGAATATCCATTTTCCCCTTTTATGTTTCGTAATGTTTCCCCCCCTTTTTTGTTCCTAATCCGTACGGTGTTTTTATTTTTATTTTTATTTTTTTGCAATAGTTATTCAATATACATATAGGCCAAAGAACTAGTTGTCCACCCAATGATCATCATATTTTGTATTATAGTATTATTTTTATTTATTTATACATATTATTATTAGTAATTTCTTTATATATATATACATTATCTATTGAGGGTTTCTCCTTGTAAAATATACAACACTCTCTTCAATCTAGAGTTCCAAATGTCGACGATCTCGGAGGCCTCTGCACAATCTTCTACTTCATTTCCATCTTCGTGTTCTTCCCCAATTACAGTACAACTCGTCTCCAAATCAAAGAGTGAGAGACTCCTCAAGAAATTCTACGACTCCTTCGACTTCGAGTTAGATTTCGAGGAGATCGGGCAATGGTCCCCTCCTCGATTCCCACCAACGGAGGCGGAGGAGATGGCGACGGGGAGGGAGCTGACGGAGGACGAGATGGTGGCGAACCTGAGGAGAGTGATGGTGGCGAGAGCATCGGGTAGTGGCGGCTGCCACCGAGCCTGTTTCCATCTATGGGGATCCTGCATTTCCCTTTTGTTCGTTGCCATTTTCAAAAAGAGGATTCATAGGCATATCTCAGAAATCACTTATTTTTGAATTCTATATATTTTGTTCTTACTGTATTATTTTATACATGGAAAGTTTTGTATACCTTATATGTATGTGTGTGTATGGATAATTTGTTTTTGAGTTATGATACATTTTTTTTAATAAGGAAACAATTTGAGGATCAGAAAAATCTGATATCTCGATATATAGGTCCATGGCGAACCATCAAAGTATACAAGGTAAGGAAAAGAAAAAAGGTGCAGTGCGCGGCGTGTTTTTTGTTTTTTGTTTTTTTATTAATTAATCTGTGTCGAGATATATGAATGTGACCAAAAGAGTCTCATATCGAAAGTTAAGCACATAACGGATCTTATTATATACTCCATCCGTCCAAAAATACATGAACTTTTACTATTCATGCACGTTTTTTTAGGAGTTAAAAACTATATAAAATATTAACTTTTTTTTTTTTAATAATTACAAACTTATTATCAATAAGTTTGTAATTATTAAAAAAATTAATAAAAAAGTTAATATTTTATATAGTTTTTACCTTTTTAAAAAAACGTGCGTGAATAATAAAAACAATGTATTTTTGGACGGAGGTAGTAGTATATAAGTCAGTGAACTCCTCGTTCTATTGTTAATTGGTTTTAATATGGAACCTTACTCGGCTTGTACACATGACTTCTAGTCATCTGTCCGAGTCGAACTTTGATAAGCTGGAATTGCAAGTTCATGAAAATAAATGAATGAATATCATATCGTTATCGTTATAATATATAATTGAATTGAATTTTTCTAAGTTCCATTGATGGAAATCTGTGATGCACGCAAGGTGTTTACAATTTGGTGGATTGAGATAATGAAGTGTGGTGGCTAGCTAGTCCCACCTCCTACCATTAGCATGTGTTCTGTTTTCGTCTCCTTATATGTGGTAACTAGTGCACATTTTTCATTAAAACATAATTTAAATATAAATAAAATTATAACTATCACATATTTTGTTATTAATATTTTTAAATAATGCATATATGAAATACGAGTAATTTTTATTAATATATTTCATTTACATGAAGCCATTCAACCAAAAAATAAATTAGATAAATTGTGTACCAAACCTTGATTACTTCAAATATATTTGTATCAGTATTATTTTTTGGCCGATTTTTTTTTTGAGCAGCACCAAACCTTGATTACTTCAAATCATCCAGAAGCAAAGTTCTAAGAATTAATAACAAACCACCATGTAAAATGCCATGAAGTGACTTTTTGTGTACACATAGATGATAGATAAGTACATTTTTGCTTGATTAGAGATCGCTTAAATTTCCCTATTTCTATTGTAATTTGTAATGGCGCATATAAGTGCATATTATGGGGCGGTTCTTAAAACAATACGCAACCCTGATCATCCTTACGAATAATATTACAAAATTCCCTATTCAAAGGGAGAGTATCCATATTATAAATGTCATTACATCTAGCTATGAAATCTGCGACGCCATTAGCTCCACGGAAACAATGCTTGAACTCTATATGCTCAAATTCTGATTGCATCTTCTTGATTAGCTCAATTTGCCACCATATCTCCCATCTAGGCCCTGCATCACCGTTTATAGCCCTGATTACTTCCAGACAATCACCTTCAATTATTACTCTGCGTAAACCTTTTTGCCAAACCAGTTTTGTACCTGCACAAAATGCAGTTGTTTCGGTTTGGATAGCAGAGCCACTATCTACCTGTTGCTGAAAAATACCCATCACAGTTCCATCACAATTCCTAAGAATCCCACCTAGCTACTTGGCAAAAACCAGTAGGTTTAGTTGAGCCATCTACATTAATTTTGTTGGCGGCCCTAGGCGGTTTTTTCCACTTGATTACAATCCTCCGTTTGTCTTGTTTAAGACTTTTATTAGGATTGGCAATCAACCAATCTCTCACCTGCACATAAGATCTAATCGCAATTTGTGAGATAGATTCAATGTTTTTGTTTTTAAAAATTATGTTGTTCCTGGTTTCCCAAATTTCTTGCCAGATGAAACAAAGGTCCTCAAAGTTCGGTATGGATGGTTTAGAGTGTAGGAGTTCTTTAAGAGTTGTGACCTGGTTATTTACATAACTTACAGATTTACCCGTTATTTGTTCGTAGGCCGCTATGATTCTTTTGGTGATGGTGCAATGCTTGAAAAGATGATCACTATCTTCATCTTTATCATTAGCAAAGATCGCATTGGGAAGGAGCTCTATTGAAAAAACGGTTGTGTCTTTTTTTTGTTGCAAGTCCATCTTGTTCTAGTTTCTAAATGAGGTTTTTGATACGAGGAGGGAGATTTAGGTTCCAGATCCATTTTCCTCTTTCCTCATTCTGATTGCGAGTGTTTATAATCTGTTTGACCGATTTGATCGTGAAGTGACCATCCGCATTAAGCTTCCAAATTAGTTTATCACTGGCCTCCCAAGAGGGAATTTTGATAAATGAGATGATGTGCAAGATCTTTTAAGTACAGTAAAAACTGAAGCTAGTGTGTTTGGTGGGAAAAATGAGAGAAATGGGAGTTGCATTAGGAGGTTATTTTCCTTGGAAAACAAATCTTGAGGGGCATGCTTTGGGGGGTTTCGGCACTAGATTAATTTTTTTGCAGAACAAGCCAAGACATCCATGCAAACAGAGTATTAAAAACATCTTCCAAACCTTACGTATTAAATTAAACTTTTTATAAGATTTTTTTTAAAAAAATCTCCACCTTCTAATTTCCGTTATGTTAAAAAAAATCTCACCCTTCATTAAAAAAAAAAACAAAAAAAAACTCATATGTGCCAAATAAACTCAAGATTAGTCATTACTCATTAGATATCGAGCCGGATGCGTAAGCTGTGAAAAGTGGGCGCATCTTTAATCAATTAGCCTCGCAGGGCCGTATAATGAAATGGATTGAGCTTATTCAGGCCCAAACGAGGAACCGAATCACAACTCGCCCCCAATCACCAAATCATAAATTCACAAGGACTAGAAATTCTTAATTCTCTTCCCCGTGAAACGATAACCCGAAACTCTATCTCATAGCGGTTTTCTGTTTCTAGATATGAAGAAATTCCGAAACTCCGCGGAAACACCTCAGAAACGTTTCTGAGAGGTCAAAAACTTTGACCGTTTCGTTGACCAGAAAAGTCAGAAACCTTGACCGTTTCCGCTTGATCAGAAACGATTTTACCTTGCCAGATGGCGTTTTCACTAATTTTATAATTGAAAAAAATAAACAATCAAACTCTAAAACATGTTTCTCCTTCATCCCGTTTGAAACTCTCATTTCCCCGTAGCCTTGCCACCTCATTCTCTCCCATTTTTTGTCTTCCCTCCTCTCCTCCCTTCCGACTCTCTCTCTCTCTCTCTCTCTCTCTCTCTCTCTCTCTCTCTCTCTCTCTCTCCGGTGTGCTCTCCAGGTAAACTCTCACTTGCTCAGTGCTCCCTCCCTCTCGGCTCTAACTATGTCAACCTCAAATGCGAGTAGTGGTCCTAGCGGAAGTCATAGTGTTGAACAAAACCAACAAACCGACTCGATCGGCTGCTGATGGAGTAAAGGACATTGTATATCACAGTATTGAACATTTCAATTTGTAGCCTAATGTTGCATTCTATATGTATAACTTGGTGATATGTTTATTGCTCTTATGTAGACCTTTAAATGGACATATAATTCATATTGCCGTTTCCTCGGCGTTTCCGTTTCCTACAAAATTTAGATTGCCGTTTCTCCGTTTCCGTTTATGTTTCCCTTCCGATTTCCGTTTTTGTTTCCGTGTAACATAGACGATAAATATATAGATGAAAAGTAACCCCAATTACAAAAGATAAGACCATACCCCGAACATTACGTAAAACCAAAATATGGACAACATTCCATTAACATATAGATTATTAAAAAAATTATACCCCGAGTCTTCCCCGCCCACCAAAAAAAACAAACAGAAATTCATCCTCCCTCCTAATAATTACCCCCTTAATTAATTAAAATTTGTCGTTAGACGATTGTTAGATGATTGTTAGTGCTAGGTTTTGATAAAGTACAAAATCTATATAAACTCTTAATTTAAAAGAGTTTAGGATGATGTGTTAAATTTAGAGAAATTTTAGTAGTCTTGACCAATCATCTTTTTTGTCATTTTTCTTTGATTTTCTTTAATTCTAATTTTTTTCTTCTTTTTTCTTTAATTCTCTTTTTGATTTAATTTTACTAATTATAAACTCTTAATTTAGAAGAGTTTAGGATGATGTGTCAAGCTTAGAGAAATTTTAGGAGTCTTGACCAATCATCTTTTTTGCCATTTTTCTTTGATTTTCTTTAATTCTAATTTTTTTCTTCTTTTTTCTTTAATTCTCTTTTTGATTTAATTTTACTAACTATAAACTCTTAATTTAGAAGAGTTTAGGATGATGTGTCAAGCTTAGAGAAATTTTAGGAGTCTTGACCAATCATCTTTTTTGCCATTTTTCTTTGATTTTCTTTAATTCTAATTTTTTTTCTTCTTTTTTCTTTAATTCTCTTTTTGATTTAATTTTACTAACTATTGGGCTTAATTCAAAACATTGATCTTAGCCTAAATTATAATTTTATGTAGTTTTTTTTCTCTAAAAAAACAATGGGATTAATTCAAAACATAAAATTAATAATAAGAAAACATAAATTTAATATTAGTAATCTATAATATATATATATATATATATATATATATATATATATATATATATATATATATATATATATATATATATATATATATATATATATATTACTTTAATCGTTTTCCCAAATCATGAGTTTAATTCAAAATATTTAATTATCGGAACTTTTACAATTATTTTATAATATTAATTTAATATATTAGTAAGATTTTACTTATAAAAAATCGCGTAATGGCGCGGGGATCATACTAGTTGAAAGTAAATTAATAATTAGGGGTATAAGTGTATTTTTGTTTGTTTTCTTAATAAGTATGTAAATTTATAAAATGACAAATTTCAATTAACATATAGATTATTAAAAAAATTATAAAAAAGGAATTAATTCAAACAATTTTTTTCTTCTATAAGTAGGCATTAAATTATTACAATAGAAGAGTGGAGATTCGAATTTGTAATCCACTTATCACTACTACATGTAGTCTTTACTAACTAAGCTATTAATATTTGACAATTCATATAATTCACTTATAAAATATAATGAAACAATCATGAGCTTTGCATATTCACGTTCAAATAATGCAATAATATTCTTTTTTTTTTTATCAAATGCAATAATATTCTTTACATCAATTACAAATGAGCCAAGCTAGAAACTGCAACATTAATCATGCATGTTGCTAAGATGCCCATATTTTTAAATAATCTATATACAAGCTAGGCATCATATGATGAAGTTGACTTTTTTTTTAAAAAAAAATATCCAAATACATATTTTTAAATAAAATATAAAGAACGTAACTAGCTACTATTTAATTTTGTTTTTTTTTTAAACCTGGCAATTATTAATAAGATTCCATATTTCCATGGCTTTTGAAATCTAACAAACCAACTCTTGAAACTGTTTCGGGAGAAATTTGCACCTTGATTCTTCTTGGTGACGATCGATCTTCTCTGTATAGGAGGGTTGGGCTCGCTCCCCCGGAAAAGTCTCCGACGCTCAAGTTAGAATTTGTCGCCCGAAAAGAAGAGACCCTAAACCCTATAGTTTTTTTTTTTTTTTGGTCTTACCCTAAACCCTATAGCTAATCCTCCCTTATATATAACGGGAATTAGGATTTCAATAAATGTTAAATGATAAAAGACCATTGTGCTCCCAGATTATTTATGGACTTATTTTAACCCAATTTCGACTTGGTTTGAATTTGAATGTAGTAAAACTTAGTAATTAAACCGCACCATATTGTAATCCATGAAAAATATAGATACATATATATTTCAATCATGAAATAAAAACAAGTTACACAATTTGTGCTATTTAATAATTTAGTAGCGAAAACCCTATTGCTTCCCTCGATCTAATTTAGCACAAGTTGAAGTGCCATCTCAACTCCACATTGCACCTCCCTATGGTTTTTATCTTCTTAAAAAAAAAGGGAAAAGGAAGCCGAAAATCAACCGGTGGTACTACACCACGGCGCCGCCGCAACCGCCGCCCGTGGGATGCGCTCCTCCTCCTTTGCAGCCGAAGCCCCGAACACCACCGAGCACTCCGGCAACTCCCCCAAATCGGCAAAGAAGGACTCGCACGCGTCCCCCTCCGGAAAGTAACCGGCCAAATCATCGTCGACGCCGGAGCCGCTCCTAGAGAAGACCGAACCCTCGAAGACGGCCGACGTCATCTCGAAGTCAGCCAACGACCACGCGAAATCCTCGGCCGTGATCAGCGCCTCCAAATCCCCGGCCAGATCCGCGCACTTCTCCTCCTCCGTCGCCTTACAGGCCGGGCCGTCGCCAACTGCAGCAGCGGTATTATTATTAGCGACGGCGTTCTTGAGGGCGCGGGAATTAGCGACGGGGACGGAGTGGTTGTGGTCGTGGGAATAAGTTATAACCAAGAACGACGGATCAGACCGGCTCCTTTCCACCTGCTTTCTTGCCGGGCAGCCCTTCGAGCTGCTGCATCTATAGTATCCTCGCGGATATGGCGATCCCTTTATCGGCTTCTGCCCGTACTTCCTCCACGCCCACGAATCCGCCGGCGGGTTCGTGCAGTACTCCCCTTGCTTGTTAAAGTGGGCCCCGTCAAGGTCCTTCATCGCCACCTTCACCACCCTCTTTCCCACCGCTTTCCTACTTCATAGGTAGATAGATAGATAGATAAATAGATAGCTGATAAATATACAGAATCAAACTAAGTATACATATTATGTATATGTACCTCCGTTTATGGGAGGAGTTGGGAAGATCGACGGAGGTGGAAGGCGGCGAGTAGTCGTTGAAGATTGCGGATTCCATAAATGGGTATGTACGGATCTCACTATAGTAATTACTCTTAAGGTTATATATAAATATAACTTAGCTTGTAGGATATATTGGAACTATATGTATATATATGATGAAGAACAAGCTAGTGTGAATTGGGGGAGAGATGTCACGTCCGTTGTATGGAGTATATAAGTATTATATGAGGAAAATTAAATGTCATGACATCAAATGGCCAATTAGATATTAATTAATTTAATCATTTGTTAATTTTGAGAGAGCTACTTGCTTGTAATTATCTTATTTTGATGTATTTTTCTCTTTGATAATATCATTCTTATTTAATCTATTAAATTCTCCGTTGGGTTATGCTAAGGTCGTGTTTGATTTTAATTATTACCAAAGTTTCATTTTATTTCAATGCTACATTGCTACATTTTAGAAGCAACTGATCGGTTGGTATAAATTTGACTTGTGAGTTTTTTTTTTTAATTTATTAACATTTTTTTTTCAATATGCTACATTTTTTGTTAATTATTTTATAGAATGAGAATCATAGTTTGAATTGATGCAATGTAATTGTTTCAATAATAATTTATGTAAAAAATAATTAATTCATTGAAATAAATTTAAACCTGACAATGACACCCTAGCTCTATACACACGTACCTACCTTGATATATTATAGTCATTACTCCGTATTAATTATTTTGCTGATCGATTAGAAGGTGCAAATGTATATTGAATTATTAATAATCATAAATTATGTATTTTAATTAGAAGGTGCAACCAACAATAAGTCCATTATATCTCGCTCACAATATGATCTGGGAGATCGAGTTGTACGCACTCTTGTCCCGGCTAGGTCGAGAGGATGTTTCCTAATGTCCTATGACAAGACATCAATGACTACACGACATACAGAGGAATATAAAGAAAAAGGATACACACACTTTAGAACTTTAATTTTTTTTAAAAAAAAATGTTGCGCGTAAGTAAGTTGTGATAGAAGGAAAGAATGATGCAGGAAACGTTGCAACCAATTGTTCTATAACATACTCCGTATTAATTACTAGCGAGTGTAGGCCGGACATATAGATTTTTTTTTTACAGTATACTAACAATTAGTGTGTTCTACGACATTACACCACCATGATCATCCTTGTGAACGGGAGAGCCAGCCTATTATAAATGATATAATTCCTTGCTATATATATAATCAACTACTCTACTGGCTTCCCTAAAACAATATTTAAATTCAATATTTTCGAAAGTGCTAGCCATAACTTGAATCTTCTTTACTTAATTGATGGATGAATTCCCATTGAATGTTGTTGCCTTGGTTAGAGAGTAGAGAGTGAAATTAAAAAAGAGCATTACGTATGTCCACATGATATTTTGCTTGAATGAAGGACAAAGGTGTAACATATATGCAGATGTTAATCTTATCCTCATATTTGAACTATTTAATTGTAATAATTATAAAGAAAGTGTTTATGTTAATCGAATTCCATGTGAGATGTGGACTTGTTCAAACAATGATGAAACCACCTCTATTCACGTTATATGTCAAGTAGCTATACTATAGAAAATCATATTATATCTGATCCAACCCGATCAAATAGGATAGTTAATTAAGACAAAAAAATTATCATCTTATATTCAAGAAATTATTTTTTTAATAAATCTTTATTATTTATGTATAAAATATAATTTTTCAATTATTTTTTTATAATTTCATTTTATATAATTTTATCATGTTACGAAAACGTATATAAATAATAAAAGACCTGATAAAAAATGAATAATTTTTTTATTATTAAGACAAGGATTTAAAATATCTAATGACAGGTAAATCGAGAAATCAAAATAATAGATTTTAAAAAAAAAAACTTAGTAGGTAATCGGACGGATATTTATTATTTTAATGTTATGGGTTCAAACCTTTTTATCCTTATTTTTCACACGTATCGCTGTAGTGATGTGTTGAACTAGTCATGTTCGGATAATCTTTAAAACTTGATAGATTATTTAAAAATAAATTGGGTCTAATTTGGAAGTGTAGAGGATAGATATACTTAAAACGGAATTGTTGTCAAGTCGATTTAGAATAAAGGGAATTATTGGGTACGGTGCATATGAGAATTTTGATCTGGAGTCACTCGATTTACCGACGATGCACGCCCTCCAAATCCCAATCGATGGATGGATCTAAACAGCTTTTAATTCATCAACACAACACGTACCTTATATATCTAGCTGTTTACTTAATTACAATAGTTTTGCAATTAACATAACTACTAATAATGGAGTATGGCTACTGTCTTTGACCGGGCCCTTTATAAAAATAGCCACTTGGTTAAAAGATAACTCTTTTGTTTAGGCAATATGCGCATCTCAACTCTTTAATCAAACGCTGACATAATATAAATAGTCAAGTAAACGAGTCATAAATAAGCAATGCAAGGCACTTGTTTATTTGCAAGGGCTCGTTTGGATCATGCATTATATTATATTATACATTATAATATAGGGAAAATGATAGAAAACCACCCTTAAATATGGCTCTTTGAGGAAAACCACCCCTTAAAATTGAAATTGCAGGAAACCACCTCTTAAACTTATTTTGTCTGTATATCGCAACCCACAATCTTTTTTTCTATTAGCTTGCCGTTTAAAACGGTGAAAAGTCATTTATACCTCCTCTTTTAATGTTATTTTAATGAGAGAAAAATGTATGAATTGAAATAAATCAATAAAATCTATTTATCTATCCCTTTTAATATTATTTTAATAGAATAACATATATTTTTCTCTCATTAAACGGGATGAATAAACAGATTTAATTAATTTATTTCAATTCATACATTTTTCTCTCATTAAAATAACATTAAAAGGGATGGGTAAAAATGGCTTTTCATCGTTTTTACCGGCAAGCTAACGGAAAAAAAGATTGTGGGTGGCGATTTATAGACAAAGTGGAGGGATAGTTTTCTCCAATTTCAATTTTAAGGGGTGGTTTTCTGCAAATAGTCATATTTAAGGGGTGGTTTTCTGCTATTTTCCCTATATTATAATGTTTTTGTGTATAACTTAATGTATTAAATGAAAAAATGTACTTATTATTGAGATGTTTTAAAGTTTTAATTTATACTGTAGTTTTTATTTTATTTTTATCAAATACTGTAGTTTTTATGAATTTCCGAGGGAGTATATATATTCTTATTTCTTGTGTCTCACTTTGCTTAATTAGCAGTACTAGTGTGTACTTTTCTCAGTGCACTGCTCGTATTTCATTTCTTAATTGTGTTTTCTAAATTGTCAATTTTTATTTTTTTAGTTGTATAGTGTTCGAATGATCGACTGACTAAGATATGAAGGAACGGAAGCTTCCCAACTCACGCCTCTTTTACCGGTTATCTTAATTATAATATTGGCCATCATTGATTTAAGATTTTAAACAAATACTACTACATGGCGTTTTTTATTTCTCAATTTTTTTTATAAGGAAATGATTTAAGTTTCTTTCAATCAATCTGAAATATAGGTTGGCCATGTGAAATGGTTCATTCCGCTCTTAGTTAATAAATCTTATGTATTTGTTACATGAAGGAATGACAATGGCAGATCCCAATAAAAAAAAAACTTTGTCAAATTAATTTCTAACAATGTACACATAGGACCAAGAGTCGATGCTAGTAGACTAACACATAAATCGAATGAGGTTTGATTTTAGAATCAATTGATAGTATGAAAAGTAGTTTACCATCTTATATACAATGACTGTCGATGTGAGACATTTTTCCTTTCCCATCTCAACAAATACGTACTATTCTATCTGTTCTGTAAAATATGTCGTTTTACTATTCATGCACGTTTTTTTATGAGCTAAAAAACCATACTATAAAATATCTAGTTTTTTATAATTATTTTAAACAATTTTGTAGTTACTATTAATAAGAACGAAATTGTTAATTTTTTTCTATAAAAAGATAGATATTTTATATAGTTTTTACCGTCCTAAAAAAGTGTACGTGAATAGTAAACGACAGATTTTGCTGAATGGATGGAGTAATAATTTGGGTAAAAATTAACACATATGTCAATAAATCGCATCTAACCCATTTAAAGCTCGATGCCAAAACAGTACTTGAAATGTTTTTATACGGACTACTACGTATTATTTAAATTTTACAACAGAATACAAGACAATTAAACGAACAAAGCATGTGTACTATATAATTCCAATATTTTAACTTAATAATTTCAAAATGTTAATCGTATGTCTAGTGGATTGTGGACATATGAGCTTTTGGACAAAATTGTACGAGCGAGGAAAAACTCAAATCATAATTCATACTAATAAACTAGTGATTTGTGAAAAAAAAATGTTTTTGAAGTTAGGAATCAGTGTACTTGATAGGAGTTTGGAACTAGCTGCAGCCATAAATTGGTCCACATTGTTGAGTTTTACCTATCATGAATCAAGATAAAAACAGAAATTAAGGTAAAAATGGCAATTAATGTAAAAGAAGAAAACAATCTTGAAAGTAACAATAAACAATTTGTAGTTTGAGTTGTTTCTTGTAAGAGATTGGTTTGGTAATTGATGTATTGGGCTTGTGTATAGCAGGGCAATTCTCCTTTGGCATACAAGTAAACTGTAAACATACAGCAATCTGTATTTATGTATGTCTTATTTATGCCAATGGAGAACTGCCCTCTTATTCACAAGCCCGTTTCTCGTCTTCTACGACCTTGAATTGCTCTTCTTGTGTTGAATTGTAGTCTTATTTATACCATTAAGCTTGTCCCTATAGAATTGGATATACCGCGGAAGGTCGCAGCATATGCTGCAACAGATACTAAGAAGGTTCTCTATCATAGATCTTATTGGACTTATGGTCCCCAATTTCTCGTCACCCATCTCCATGGAAGATCGATCACTGCACTATATATCAGAATCTCAACGGTACATCTTATTTGGTTTCATATTTCATTCTAGCTTGTTGCACTGTTACTTTATACTTGAACAAGGATTTTTACCAAAATATGCATACATCTAATTTATTGCTAATTAAATGTTTCATAAAATAACACAATTTATTGCTTAATGGTTTAAATAAAATGTCTCGCATTTAATTTGTTCATAATTTTCTATAGAAGAGCAAGGCAACAACAAAAGGAATTATGTGTTGTGATCTTTTCGCCGAATAACACTAGTACGTTGCAGATCAATATATGTTAGTGTCAAATCTGTTTTCAGGGTCGAGTAGGAACAAAAACATAGGAATTCATATCTTTGACATGATTCAGGGAGTTGTAGATATTGGATATGCTGAAAACAGATGAAGCATATACCGGAACAAAACATTTGCTTGCAGATGGCATTGATTCTCCTATAGCATTTGTCCCAGAAAAGATGAATCACAAGTTAACTATCTTGCTTCAAATCTCTACCTTTCCCTTTTTGCTAGCATGATGCTTTCAATTCGTCGAAATAGCTTCATATAGCATGTGGTAAAGGATTGAACAAGTTGTATTTAAATTTGCCATTTGCTATTTTCAATCAATATATATTCTTTGATACTTTCTTTTCAATCAATTCTGAAAGTCAAACAACCTTTACCTCTTCAGAACTAATTACCCCTTTAGGCTTTTCAAGAAAGGAAATTAAATTAATTAGAATATAGCAACTGCTTAGAAAGCTTTGCTGTAAGCCATTTCTTGGACAGCTGCAGGAGATCGATGTGTAGGATATATGTTGAGATATGAAGAGACTAAAAAGAGTCTCATATCGAAAGTAAGCCGGTTGGTTGACCACTCTTTCTATTTCTAATTGGTTTTAGGATGGAACCTCACTACACGTGACACCAAAAAATGGCATTCATAGTTTCTTCAGAATAGACAAATTTGATGTGAAATAAGCTTGCTGACATATATAGGACATTGTTCGTAAAACGCTGCTGCCTTGGACATGGCCTTTTCTGTCAGCATACAACCTTAGTTCCTGTGAATATACAAGATGATGAAAGGGTGTATTGAGGAACTCCTCAAGGACCACATTTTCTGCATTGCCTGCAAAGCATATATAGGATGTGCCTTAGAATATCCTGCCTGCACGGAAAGTTGGATTTCTGCAAACGGATCAAACCGGGACTTGAATTTCTCTCGTCTCTAGAAGTTCAATTTCAAGAATGCATCTAATTGGAATATGCTATTATTTCCCAAACAATGAAGTACTATTATTTACTCCTGTATAAATACAAACCTCCTTTGATTTGGATTCCTCAAAGCACTGAATGCATTGTAGCATTACCGGGCAAGATCTCCATTGGCAGTAGACCACTTGGACTCATGTACAGTTGCTCTCAAGTAAGCTTACTGCCAAAGAAGATTTGCCCGGCAATTCAGCCATGCAAGATTTTTTTTCCTTAGTCTATCTTTTGTCCGGTTTCGAAAATGTTGGCAATTGCATTGTGGCATTACCGGGCAAGATCTCTATTGGCAGGCAGCTTGCTGACATGTGATCGATGAACATACTTTCATATACTTGTTAAGCAAGTTTACTGCCAAAGGAGATTTGCCCGGCAATTCAGCCATGCAAGATTTTTTTCCTTAGTCTATATATCTTTTGTTCGATTTCATTCGAAAATGGTGGCAATTGCATTGTGGCATTACTGGGCAAGATCTCTATTGGCAGGCAGCTTGCTGACATATGTGATGAACTTTCATATACTTGTTAAGTAAGCTTACTGCCAAAGGAGATTTGCCCGGCAATTCAGCCGTGCAAGACTGACTGAGTTCATCTTAGTGATCGTCAAGTATGCTACTGCATTATCTTCTGATATTTGTTTGTCATTTATTCGCCCCTTTACTATCTTGCCTTGCTAACTTCCTAAACTTACATTGTCAAGGCCTACTTGTGCAAATTGAAGACCGACGGAATATGAAGTATTTTCCCCTGCAAGCTACACTAATGGCGTCTCATTTGACGTCCTATTTACCTTGATTGGGAAGTTTTAATTTGACTCTAAATAAAGATAAATGCATGAGACATTGCAACATATGCATAATGCATCCACAATATATAGTGGGAATGGTACTTTTAGCCCTTGCAGGAGTTAGGAAGAAGACCGGCTAAAACTCACAAAAAGAGCACAAAATTGAAAAAACACGGAGATGAACTTCTCAAGTTTACTCCCAAAAACAGTTAGCAAAAGCCCAACTATAGTAGTATATAGCCCAAACGCATAAAGCCAATTACAAAGTTAGGTGATAGATGAATTCAAACCGTGAAACTCTATAGCTAAGCTGCTAAGTTATGAAACAGATTAATCTTAGATATTATCCCCGTTTGTTTTTAGTAGAGAAAGGCAATGACCTGATGGGGTGACTCAATTGTAAGGACTTAAGGGGTTAATGAGAGGTCCCAAATTCGATCTCTACCCCGCCCTTTCTCTCGGGTAAAAATCAAGGTTCATCTTGCTTAATTCTTCCCATTGAATCTAGCCGGTCGGTGTAAGCCAGTTTATCTAGTGCGAGGCTTTTTCTGGTTGGGTCACGTGTTCGGAATTTACTATCAAAGGTGGGTTAACCTCGTTATAAACAAAAAGGGTAATGGACCTTCATGAATCTTAACTTAAATATATATGGAATAGATTCATGAAGGTTAAACCATTACTTTGGTTTTTTTTTTTATATATAACGAGGGTAACTCACTTTCTCAAATTTTTTTCTCAAATCTCATAAGGGTTTGAAAATCTCGCTCGAAAGAGCTCAAAATAAATCCAAAGGGCTTGAATATACAAATACACAAATCCCAAGTGGAATTGAAATCCTGCTCATTTGAACTTAATTTGTTTTAAATCCTGTTAGGGCTTCACCGGTTCGTTTCGACCAGTCCCAAGCGGGGTGCGGCTTGTTCGGACAACGTACGGCTTCGCTTTGGTAAGTTGGGTAGAGTTATGGACCACTTGATGTTCAAATCAAGAACAGCTAAGGCCCAAGGCCGGGAGTGATATTGAAAAGCATGGGTTAGTGTTTAAATGTGACTGATGACCTAAACTTGTGTGGAGACTGGAGAGGGATTTTGTGGGACAGCAGATCTTTAGCCAGCATTGGTTACTTTGGTTTTAAGATACAAAATAGATGAATTCAACTTTCCAATCAGACGCGCATGCTGTTGTGTCAGCACGCAGCGGATATGCGGTCACAAAACTCTCCCTATACCTTCTCACAAATTTTCTCTTTTTTTATATATATAAAACTTAATTTTTATTTTTTTTTAATTTTGGGAGATGGTGAGGGAAATTTAGGGGCATCTGATGCTAGCAATGCCAATGGGTGATTTCGATCTGGCCGGCCGGGGCCAGTGCCCGGTTCATGTTTACTTGGGTCATTGGGTGTTATCACGTCACGTCGTTGCCTCGTTGGTAGACGGTTATTTCCTACACCAATTCAATGTCTCATATATGGTGTGTATGGTTAACAACTTATTTTTTTTTACCGTTAAAAATTGAAGGTTTTTATTTTTAACTCCGTATGGGGAGGGGTTATTTTGTAGATTTTAGTTTATTTGGGAGTTTATTTAAGAAGCTACGTTTGATAGCTTATTTGGGGTTTATTTTGTTTATTTGGTTTGAAAGTACCATAATACCCCTAATAACAATCAAATAAACTCCACTTTTTACAAATAAACTGTTTTTCGTCCCATACGGAGTTTATATTTTTTCATAAATTTTTAACTACTTTTTACCAACAGTTTATAAATTCTACCCTGTTTATAATTTTAGTCAGTTTATTAACTCCGTCCCATACGAACCCACAATGTCCCAGTTCTTTTTACCGGTGCAGCTGTCAACTAATTAAATTCAATTAATTACATTGGACCCGAGCAGAGTATTTGGAAAAAGTTAACCCCCAAAAAGCTTTAAAGTAGTCCGAACATTTCAAAGCCAGGGTACCAAATTGCAACGCCAAATAGACGTTAGGAGCAACCAGTCCACGTGGGCCTTTTTGACCGTTGGAGAGATGCACTTTCCAGTTGGTGTCAAAGTCAACATTTCGTTGCATACAGATGGATGGCAATAAGAAATTACCTAGGCTGTTATATGAATTGAACGGTTCGAGCTCGGCTCGAAAAAGCTCGACTCGAGCTCGCTCATTTATTTAAACAAGCCGAGCTTGAACAGGATTTGAAGCTCGGTTGAAAGCTCGGCTCGTTCGAATAAAGCTCGAATAGCTCGAATTTTATGAAATTTCTAAAATTTCCTTTAAGTTAACATGCCATAATAACATAGAACTACTTAAAGCTCGAAAAAAGCTCATACTTAAAGCTCGAAAAAAGCTCGGCTCGAGCTCGTTCATTTCCTAAACAAGCCGAGCTTGAACAAAATAAAAAACTCGTTTAAAAAATAGGTTTGACTCGGCTCGAGCTCGTTTAACAAACGAACAAGCTTGAACATGTCAAGCTCGGCTCGTTCGGCTCGAATAACACCCCTACATACCCCTCCAGCTAAAAGTGCTAAACCCACCAAACCCAAGGGCGCCGCGCCCATAAAATCGCCGTATCGCTGATATCCATATCCATTTCCATGGATGCAATGGAGCTGTTTGAAAGGTTGGAGTCCGCTTGGTTCTTCTCCAACGTCTTATCCACCAACACCAAACACGAACCCCCAAAAGAAACGCCAGAAATTCGCAACCCGCCGAAAAATCCCCAACCGGGAATCTTGATCCGCCGCGCCGTTGAGAGTCCGACGGGGCCCGATCCGGTTTCGGACCTCTCGATGTCGCCGAGGAGAAGGGAGGAAGACGAAAGGAGGAGGTTGAGGAGGAGGCAGAGGACTAGGAGTTACGGCGGCGACAATGGTGGAGTTTGTAGGGCCAATTTGGAAGCGGGGATTGAGTTCTGCGGAGGCGGCGAGTTGAAGAGGCTCAAGGATGAGAGGGCAATGAAGAGGCAATTGAAGACATGGGCGGTGGCTGTGGCGGTGGCCTCCGCCTCCTCCGCTGTTCAAACTAGACCCTTGGTGGCTCTTTGCTATTGATTCATTTCCTCATTCCTTGGGATTAATTAGTTTTTTTCTGGTTTCAGTAGTGCTTAGTTTTATTTTATTTTTTTGGGACTGATTTCATCCATTTGGTGTAAAGATTTGCTGCCCTAAATTGACATTGGCCACATTCCATTGACTAATTGATTCATTTGCAGTATATACATATAGATACCGTTTCAAGCATTTTGTGACTGATTATCAAAAGCATTTTGTGACTATTGGTAAGATTTCTTGGGGATTCTGCTTCCGATACTCTTTTTGTGACTATTGGTAAGATGTGAACGTACGTTGCTCCTTCGGCTGTGTTGGCGATTGCTCTGTTCACCCGAAAATCTTCTTGCCCAATTGTGGGCGGGGGGGACACAGGAAAATCAGGATGAAGATGGAGTAGAAATTGGGTCATTGGGTTATAAATTGAGTGGGGGCAAAATTGTCCTTTTCTCTTCTACTACAGAAAAATAATCCCCAATCAACTATACACGGGCAGGATTATTTCTAAAAATAATCTCTATCCCATCGCCCCTTAGAAATAATCTTCCTCTCTTAAAATATAATCAGCCAACAAACACACTATTAAATAATACTTTGGAAGGATCCCACGAAGTTGTTAAAATAACTTTATGGAAGTTGGTTAAATTATAACCACTTAATTCTAAATAAATGGTTTAGATTTAAATATATTTAGCCATTTTTTAATTTATTTTTTAGGGTCGATGCATTCCTAATAATCCTAACAACTTTATTTTACTTAACATGCTTTGTATTTTACTTAACTTTATACGTAGTACTTATTTTACTTAACTTTTTACTTAACATGCTTTGTAAAATTACTTATTTTTTAGCCTTTATTATTATTTTATGATTATTCAAAAAAATTATTCTTTTAATGAGGTGGGTTGTAACTAGACCTGTCAAACGGGTCATTCGGGTAGGGTCACTTCGGGTTTTGGGTAAAACGGGTCTCGGGTAAAACGGGTTTCGGGTTTTTCAGGTTGTCTCGAACTCGGGTTTGACCGGGTTTCGGGTCGATTTCGGGTTTGTCAATTTTTTCTTTTTTAAATTAAAAAAATCATGATTTGATAATTTTCTGATAAATTTTAATTATATATAATTATAAATCAACCGAGTCAAAATTACCGGGTCAATCGGGTCACCGGGTCGAAAAAAAAATTCGGGTCAAAATTTTCGAGTTCGGGTCGGAAATTTTTCGGGTCGGATTGTGTTTTGACATATCTAGTTGCAACGCAGTAAGAATTCTAATACAGTATACAATTACTATCTCATATATTATGTGTATAATTTTGTGGTGTTCCAACATTTATAGACTTACTATTGACACGGTCAGATCTCGCCATCCGTACAGGTATGTGTTTGTGAGCCCCACATCATCCTAATATGTCAAGTTACGTAACAAAAGTATACACAATCCCCTTATAAGATTAGATTAAATAAGTTACATAACAAAAAACTTATTTTAATATGATTAAATTAAATTGATATTAATATTCATTTATTAAATACTATTAATTTAAGTTATTAATTTATAATTTTGAATTTCGTGAAATCCATATCCAAGTAGATAAAATTAGATTAAAAAAGTTACATAACAAAAAATTGGGCAAATTGCATAAAATGGCATGAACTTTAGGCATAGTTGCACTTAGTGGCATGAACTTAAAAAAATACAAAAATAATCACCAACTTTGGGGTTTAGTTGCGGTCGGTGACACATACCCCCTATCTCGCTAATGTGGACTAGTGGGGGTGCTTACATGAAATTTTTTTAATTAAAAAGACATATAGCGAGATATTGATTAGTTGTTAGATTTCCATTCGATTTTGATCATGAAATCAATCAAACTAGGATCTAGATTTCATGCAATTCAAAAACCTAATTCTATACCGAAGACTAACCTTGATCCATGAGCGTCTTTGCAGTGGAATAAGCAAACCGTCGATCGATTCCTCGCCCCTTAGCCTTCACTTTTCTTTGTCTCTAATGGATGAAACTTCTTTCTGATTTCTCTCATCAATTTCAGACACGCTTGGGAAAACTTGTGAACGTGCATATAAAGAAGAGAGAGACCTTTCACATTCCGTAACCGCTCTCTTATTTATTTTCCGTAACCGTTCACCCATTTATTTCCCTATTAAAATTTCTTTATGAGATAGTCATCCATTAGTGTATCTATAATATAATATATATAATATATAATATATCTAGTAAAAATTGTGTTCAGTCCCCACCATAAATGCTATAGCCTATAATTATGTTTTCGGTTATCCAATCTATAATAATTCTCGGTTATCCGTTTAACCGGTTATTCATTTATCTATAATGTTTATTATCCTCACATCATGTGAATGTGTATATTAGCTTTTTATATCATTAGCCAAATTAATACACAAAAAATATCAATTGCGGGTAATGCATGTAAGTGATGTAACGGTTTTTTGGGTGGGAAATCTAAATTACTAAATTAGCCATTTAGTGTATAATGGTGCCATCTTCCATTCTTCGTTGTATAGTCGTTTAGTGTTAGTCCAGATAGGCATTTACATTCAATTAGGCGTTTACATTCAGAAATATTCAATTAGGCGTTTACATTCAGAATTTATTACAGCCGTTTCAAGAGCCGATGGATCTTCCTCCTCCTCCATATAAAAAGGGTTCCTCCCTATGCAGGGTTTGAGATATGAATTTGGGGTTTTAGGGTTTGGGGTGGTTCTGGAGGCTAGCGAGAGGTTTTGGTGCAGGCCGGCGGATGGTGTATTGAAGATCAATTGTGACGCCGCAGTGGATATCGAGAAAGGGTGCGGCATTGGGGTCATCATCAGCGACTCGACGGGGCGAGTGGTCTGCTGGGATCAAGGAGAGTTCGAGCGACGGGGGCGGTGGAGGTGGCGGAGGTGTTGTGGGCTACCCATCTCCATTCCTGCACAGACGCACTTCGCTAACACGTTCAAATCTATAAATAAAGTCGTCATGTTTTGTGAATTGCAGTGGTTCTTTAATTTTTTCCTACTTTCCGTTCAATTTCTTTTATTAAAGTTGCGACCTTTCTTTGTTTCGAATTAGTTAAAGCATCCAATTTGGTTCTATCGAAACCTTGAGTTCTTGCTGAGTTTTGATTTCAATCGCCCGAAACCTCGATGATTGATGCGGATGTGAGAATCCCAAACATAGACAGGTGTCTACTATCAATAACAATGGAGTAAGACCGTTGATTGTCTGGGAAATCTAACAAGGGACTCCACATTACCACATATATATCCCACGTTCACTATCGAATCAGTTTGAATCGATTGAATGGGCGCCTGATTATAAGGTATCGATTGATTCTTCAGCCCCTTAAAATCTGGCACAAGTTTTATGATTCAATCTTCCTCCTCTCACCGAGTACAGGGGCAATTTCTTTGTTCACTATAAGAACTCTCAATGATCTCCTTGATTAATGGCCCAAATTCAAAGATTGGGAGTGGATGCCAAGTGAGATTTTGGAATACTTATGTCATAATTGAATTCATTGTAAAAAAAATTACAAGGAAAAGCACAATTGGGAGGAACTCAATAATGGATCATGCAAGGCACAATTGGTGAAAAGTAATCAAACATTTCCAACTGAGTTTCCACAGCTTGAACAATTAATGATTCAATGTACAAAGCAATACAGTCTATGTTTGCCTTTGTTAAGAATGAACCCTCACGTAAAACAATCTGTATATCTTTGATCTTATTATCTTTTTTGTTCCATATGTTTTGTAAGCTCTAGCTAGAAATGATCCAAGAGAGATGGTAGCAAGGAAATATGTATGTCTTTTGCAATATCAGCGGGACGCTATAGAATTTGTGGAAATGGTGTTGAGGGACACGCAAAGAGGATCTGCAGAGTGTGCTTCGAGCTGAGCGATTCCTTGGCGCTTTTAATGAAGCTGAACAGCGGCAGTTAGATGAGGGGAGAATTGGGAATGATGATCAAGGAGATCAAGAGGTTGGCCGTTGGTTTTGAGCTGTCCCATTATTTTATTTCCGGTAGAAATCAAGAAACATCTTGCCTAATTAATGGGTAATTAACTTTACATCAGCGGTTATAATAGACATTTTGCCTAATTAATGGGTAATTAATTAGCCTCTTTATTCAGTCCCTTTACCTCAGCGGAAACCAAGAGGCAATTTGGCTAATTAATGGCCGGTAATTACAACATTCAATCTTTAAAACATATATTTAAAACATATATACTATAAGCTACTGATGGAACATCAAAGCCGGAGTCGACAACATCAAAGCCGGAGTCAAAGGGCACCCTGGTGGATTTGGCAACATGCAACTCAATCCCACACGTATTCATCCGCCCTCCTCAGAGCACTCATGACCATCTCAAGTATTTCGAACACCATCAACGCCTAAGATTCTGGTGAAATATACTTGTCCGGGGTGGCAACGGCAGATCGATTTGGCGCTACACAGGGGCGTGGTAGGCGAAATATGCGTAACCGTAGAGGTATACTGGTTCTTTAAGATGGTGATCGAATCATGCCACTACGGGATCCCGGTGGAGGTGTTGGAGGCGATAAGCTCTCCCGTGTTTGTTGCTTCATCTTTCAATTCTTTTTATTGATTTGAGTTTTACAAGAATTTATTTTAACAATGGCCTTCATGTTTGTTTGTTTTGTTTTGCAGGAATTTATCTATTCCTCTTTTTTGTCGGTCGGTTCTTTTTTGTTTGCAGGAACTGATCTATTTCTCTTCTTTATGTAAAGATTTATACTACCTTTAGTTGGACTATTATTTCAAGGTACGGATTTAAACTTATTTATTTTAATTTTTTTTACTTGTATCAACTTATTAGGTTTAGATATGGATCCCATCTTTTCCTCAATTATTATCGGTAGAGCACAGAGGAATTCAAAGAAGTTGTAAAAAATTCTAAGAGGTTAGTAGCTACTTCTAATTTCCAACCTTTATATTCTCTCATATTTTTGTGTATATCTCCTTCACAAACTACAATTGCTATGTGAAGTGGGAACACATATGCATTCGTCTTTCAAAGGATCGAGCATGTGAAAAATTAATGGGTTAGTACAAGTTGTACGATCAAATAATTACATAGGCATATAGTATTGTTTTTACAATTTGAACGATATCTTTTCTACAAATTGTTAGTTTTTTTTATATGTTGTATCCATAGATGCATATGCATGTTTATATAATTAATTATCATCTAATTTTATGCTTTTTTTAAGGACAAACGAAGAGACATTCAACCCAAATTTTATCCTCCTAAATTTCCATTATTTGATAAGTTTGAATTTTTTTATTTTATTTATTTAAGATAAAATAATTTTTTAATTCAAACCATGGATATTTAGTACGTCAAGCATAGACGGGATTTGTACTATCATTAATTTTTAACGTCTATTTGATCAAACATTGAAGTTGTGTCTCGATAAATACTTAGATGTTAATTTTTGAGATATTTCAATGGAAAAAAAATGTTCTAACACGAAATTTATATTTGATTATTACAGTTGCATGGACCAACGAGAGTGGCAAACCTTAATTTTCAAGCTCTTCATGGACAATTATAACTAGATCGTACCAATTGCACTTCAACAAAGAAGATTATTAGCCAGAATATATTTGATTAATTTTAGAGTTATTGATTACAATTTGCATGATTTAATTCCAAATATGTATATTTATAATTTTATACGAGGGTCAAGAAAATATTTTATCAATTATAATCGATGTCAACAAAGATGAGTAACTATGGAGTTCATTATTAAAATAATTGATGGATACGTCATTGAAATTTATTTGATGTATACAACTAGACATTCAACATTACACAATGTGTTGTAAATGAAACATGCATATTATCATGTCCCGAGATGATTCGGGAGGATATAGGTTGAATTAGGATTGGATTTGTGAAAAGAAGAGGAAGGGGATGAGTTTGTGGAGTTCAGAGGTTAGACAGAGGGAGATAGATGAGGGGAAGAGATAGAACGAGAGAGAGTGGAGTCTTTGATTATTCATTGGATAATTCCAATTACAACTCCTAATAGTTATTTATACTAATAGTCTAATATCCATACCTAACACATCCATACACTCGATATATAATTCACAAAAGTTAGATATTAAATTATGCATAAATTATAAATAATATTATACATATAAATTAATGTCATATACAAAATTTGTGTATATATAGATGAACGACATGTCCCGTGCGTATGCACGGGCATGCCACCTAGTTATATTATATATATAGGCAAGGGATGAGGGAATACATAATTACCCCCGGATTTAATTCTCTAACCGAGACCGATCCATCACGGTTTTGACTTTTATATTAAATCGGGCACCGTAATATATATGGACTAAATACTCAATTAAACCTAGACACATGAGCCACATAAAATGTTTGTAAACATTCCAACATTAGTGAGAATGCTTACATAATTTTATTTTTAAAATTAAAAGAGATAAAAGATGTGTCCAAATTATGAAACTAGCTAGGTTCCAATTTTTTTTTTATTTCATGTAATTCCAAATCAAAGATAATTGTGACAAATATAACATTTGGAAATTAAAATTTAGTACTAGTTAATTTAATATGGAAATGTTATATTTGTAACAGTTATATTTGATTTGAAATTACATGAAATAAAAAATAAAAATGGAACCTAGCTAGTTTCATAATTTGGGCACATCTTGTATGTCTTATAATTTTAAACAAAAAAAAATCGATGTAAGCATTCCCACTAATTCATATCTCGCTATATGCCTTTTTAATTAAAAAAAATTCCATGTAAGTACCCCCACTAGTCCACATTAGCGAGATATGGGATATGTGCCACTGACCGCAACTAAACCCCAAAGTTGGTGATTATTTTTGTATTTTTTTAAGTTTGTGCCACTGAGTGTAACCACTCCCAAAGTTTGTACTATTTTATGCAATTTGCCCCCAAAAATATATAGATTAAATATTTTAATACTAAGATTTTTCTTAATTAGGAGATATGGGTAGATTGGATACAATAAATTAAAGAATGAATGATTTTAATTTATGAAATTTAACTTATATTTGGGGGTGATTGATTGACGAAGAAAATCATTTAAAGAGTGGTTTTATGACACTATCAATTTAAGGGTGGTTTTTTTTTTTTTTTTTTTTTTTTTGAATAATCAATTTAAGGGTGGTTTATGACAAAGGAATGTAGTTAAATGGTATTCTAGATTTTTATTCAATTTGGCCTAAAATAGGAAGGGTATTTATTGGGCCTACAAATATAAGCCCATTGCGGTCCTACCCAAACACATCCTATATAAGCTTTGTGTTACGGGATTGAAATATTGAATCGAATTCAACCGTAAAATTCGAGTTATCATTCCTTTCTCTCCCTCCGTCTTGGTCGATTCTATGGATGATTCTATGGAGATGAAACTGGCTGCCATCAACCCGCAAAATCTGCTTTCCGGCGAAGGTATTTCTCATCAACTCTCTCAATCGATTCGGCAATTGGGTTTTATTTCTCGATCGAGTTGTCCAATTCAAGGGTTTAACAGTCGTTTCGTTTCGCTTCGTTTTGGAGGATAGAGAAAGAGGCGATCTGGAGTAGCATCGAAAGGAGTATGATAATTACGCAGCCTTGCCCTAACTCTGTCGTTGCAATCTTTGATTCTAAAATCTTGTGTCTAATTGCAATCTCTACTCATCATAGTTGCAAGAATGTTGTTAGAGTGTCCTAGTCTGAGTTCGAAGGAATTTTATGTTGACCGGCTCAAGAAGGAAATAAAGAGGGGCTATGGCTACAACGACTTCATGGCTGGACGGCTTGTAGAGGTATAGAAAATGCTCGTATTTGTTACATATTCTGACATATAGTGTTTTTATATTAAAACAAATTGTGGTATTGCAGATGTTTCCAGGTGAAGAGCTTTTGGGTATGATTGAAGAGTCTGAATTTCCCTGCAGTACTTGTTTAAGAGCCAACACATTGAAGGTGAAATTCTATCCTGGGACTCCTGTCATAACTATGATATGATGATCTCTTTCTCCTTCCTCGTCTCATATACCTGTTATAGTATAGATCTTATGAATCAGAACACTAAGCCGTGTGACATGATTTGGATCTAGTTTAGTTAAATGACAGGTTAGCTGTGCTTTTTCATGCATTCAATTACTTATCAACTGATATTGGAAACATTTTGTTTAGTACTTCTAAGAATTCTTGGATTGGGATACATCATAGGGTAGCTAGTATTGATGCCTGTGTATACCATGAAATAAAATCAGGGAGATGAGGAATTATGAAAGAGGATCAAACCTTAGAAGTTTATACCTGGGCTTTTAACTTGGTTTGAGATCTTATATCTTGTGTTGAGACTGCATATCTTTTAGTTTATACTTGACATTATTATTATTATTGCTTTTGTTGGATTTAGATATGGGGACCGGATTTGACTCCCCTTCTTCTCAAGAGTGGGGTTAACATTATCCCCCTGGCTGGCTGACTGGGACGAGGAGGAAAATAATTCCGAGTGGGAAAAATTTTGGTTGGTTGTCCGCGATTCGAAAGTGCCACTTGATGCAACTCCTGAATATAAGGATGGCCTTTACATGGTAGTTCCTTTTTCCTCTGTGAATGTGAATGTATTTACGTTTAGTTTTAGGGGTGGGCATAAATCCCGCAAATCCCGGTCCCGTCCCGCAAAAATCATGCGGGACGGGACGCGGGACAACACGTCCCAATCCCGCAAATCCCATCCCGTCCCGCATATCTATATAATAACCATATATATAAGATTACTGTACACACATACACTGCAATACTGCATTTATTATATACATGTACTGATGTACACACATTACACATCACTGCATTATATATATGATATAATATACTATATATATATTATTATATATATAGTATTATATATATGATATAATATAATATACTATAGTAATGTTATATATCTGTAATTAACCTGTAAAATACAAAATATTATAGATATATATTTATTATATCTTTGAAAATCGCAATATATACATGAAAATTTGATATTTTTATAATCTTTTTTTATTCGAGGGACAAAGCCCGTCCCGGACCCGTCATGTCCCACAAAAATTATGCGGGACGGGACGCGGGACGACCTCCATCCCGTCCCGCGCCCACCCCTATTTAGTTTAATGGTTTGTTTGTTTTATCTTGGTTGTGGACTATATATATATGTGGTCTGTTGCAGGTGCAAAGGGCAAGCTCTTTCTTTCCTGCAATGGTTCTTGCTCCCAAGGAGGGGGAAACTATCGTCGAATTACTGGCGTGAGTGATTGATGTGGTTTATTTTTTTAACTCCTATTTGGCTTTCTTTGCTTGTGAATTGAATCTTGATCAAAGTCCGTACCATGTTGCTGTAGGGATGCATCTGGTGTTATAACCACACATATAGCTACACTCATGAAGAACACTGGTAAGTGTTGTTATCTGTGTATCCCCATTAAAAGTTGCTTATATCTTCTGTTGATTTGTTCTCTTGATTCGGTTGTCGTAGGATTGCTGCACACAAATGTGATGAATGGAGAGAGTATTCCTTTTCTTATAGAAAACGCAAGGCGCTTGGGTGTGACAAACACACAAGTCATCGACGTTGACCCAATGAAGGTTATGACTCTATTCTTTAGCTTCATTCTCATTACTCTTAGGCTTTGATAAGTAGATATATCTTATCTTTCATTGCATCTGACATATATGTTCCTTTATAAACAGCTTCCATATTCTTTGGGGTTTGACTCTCAAGACAGGGTATTACTCGATGCCCCCTGCAGTGGCACTGGGGTATGATGACAGAGCTACCTTATATTGTATTTGTGGCTTTACTTTGTGCTTCTGTTGCTTCCAAAATTTGCACATGACATGACCTTTTTTTTTTTTTTTACGTTTTCCCTATTGCTGCAGATATGTGCTGATGAAACAGTAAAATCAACAAGTTATGAAGAAATATTGAACTTTGCTGACATGCAGAAGGTATATATATTGCTTGATTTAAAGGAATTTTGTATCTCGATGTCTCTTATCTTGGAGTTTCTGTTTAACCCTCCTTTTACTTGCAAATTGATTAAAATTGTTCCTTAAGCCTTACTTCTTATGTATTTTGTTTCTACTTTTCAGCAACAATTACTGGCTGCAATCGATTTAGTGGATGCTTGTTCGAAATCTGGAGGGTATATCGTATACACGACAAGCTCCATTATGGTTGAGGAGGTATATTGGCTATTCGTTATCGCTGTGTGATTTAAATTATCACTCACACTGTAAATTGTCCAGAATGAAGAAGTCATCGATTTTGCGCTCAAGAGCAGGAATGTAGAACTAGTTCAGTGCGGACTCCCATATGGGGAAGCCGGGTAAGCCAAACCTTTCTTTCACTTTTCTTCCCCTGTTTTATACATAAAAATGTTTCTATTTGACATATGTTCTTGTTTATCAGGTACATCAAATTCAAGGGACAGCAATTTGACAAATCCCTAAAGAAGACTATGAGGTATTACCCTCATATCCATGGAGTGGATGGAAGGTTTATTGCCAAGGTATATCTATTACGCTTGGAATTTATTTTTCTACTTAATGGACATTATGAATTGTAAAGATGAAACTAGAAATGTTTGATTGTTGGGCGTTAAAGTACATTGTTAATTGTCATGCATTTTGCAGTTGAGGAAACTGAGGAAACCGCAGTTGAGGAAACAAAGGAAACCATGGATTGGTGAAGATGTGAAGGTTTAGGAAGAGAATGGGATTAAGTCTGCCATCTTACAATATTAATGTTTCGTTTTCAGTGGTTATGTCTACGAAGAATGAAGGATGAAGTCTGCAAGTTTTTGTGATGAAAACACTTGGTTTCTCGGTGGTTATGTTTATGTAGAAACGTACGTAGAGTGAAGGATAAAATCAAATTAAGATTTGGTATATATATTTATTTGAAATTAGACCACAGTTCTTTGATTGCTCGTGGATGTTCCCCTTTCTTGGGCTGCACTGGATTTGAATTGAGAAATTGGAGTCTTTGATTGATGATGGATGATAAGATCCTAAATCCGATTCATTCAATTGTCCTTTTTCATTGCCTTTGACTTTGATGGTCTGCAATCAAGTTTATATTATGCCATCTGCAGTTGCCATTAAACTCATGACTTATTTTTTGTACCCAAGTAATAATCCCTCTTTTCCTGTTGGGGATATTGTATTTCAGGTACCATGACAATGCATTTGTTACTTCACGGGCATTGCATATAGTCAATAAGCTTGATTCTTCTTTGACTTACCCTCTGTTGGAAGCTTTTTTCGAGAACCAGGTACATCTTTGCCTCTCTAAACATAGTGATAAGCAAGATTGATTAAGGTGTTAATTTTATCATCCCTTGTTTCTTTTTAAAGGTATGAATATATGCTAATAACGCTTCAGATCCACCTGTGGGTTTATGAATGTCATTGTGTGAATAGATTGAGCAGAATAAAACAAACTACTCTAATGGAAAATGCTTAATGTTATCAACTGAATGCCCAAATATGATAATGAAACTGAAAGAGAATGCTTAAGAACTTTGTTAGTTTAGTTGTCTCAGAAGGGGAAGGAAAAAGAAAAAGAGAAGTAGAAAACTCTTGCCCATTTCTTCGGATTAAACATGCATTCTTGTAAAGCCAAGCCATTCGTTGCATTGCATGCGAGAGTTTTCCACTCAATCTAACAAGCAACATGACCCCAACTGTTAATATTATTGAAAATGATGGAGGGAAAAATCGTCTCTATGAGCCTGGATACCGAACATAAGCTTTCCTTTTGTACTGTCTTTTGGGTTCAACAAAACATCTGATTCTACGTTGGGGCCTATCTTGAATGCCATGGAGATAAATAAGTACATAGAGAAAAGTGATGGTTCTGCAGATGGTAAGCCAAATTATGATTGCGCCAGTTCATTGTCTTTCTTTCAATGAATAAACTTCGATGGAGTTTGCTGCAACAACTGACAAAATGATATTTCTTGTATCTTTCCTCTAGATCAATTAATGCTTCTATTTTTGAAGATCTTTTCTTTCTTTTTTTGAACTGCAGGGTCTGTTATTGCTAGTTTTGCTTCACATTACTCGTCAACAGATTTGGCTCAAGAAGGCGGAGATCCTTGCCTACTGGTTCCATGGTCATGGTTGAAATGTAACTCAAATTCTCAACCACTCATAACTAAAGTGTGAGTCAGTCTCCCAGATTGATACTGCAGACCTTTTTAAAGATAATTAAGATGCTTTTATTTTTAGTTCCTTTGAAGGATTAGACAGTGTTGTTTTTTGTAGTTATTATCAAGGAAATCAGACTGACCTTATTTTGTTCTGTTCAGTTCATTGTCTGGGAAAAATTTGACGGGGAATATCCCTTTGGAACTGACCCAGCTAAGCAGCGTAGAGGAATTGTAAGCATCAATACTGAGATTTCATTGCTGTAATTGACGCCCTTTTCAATGTTAGTCGTCCTAATGTTTTTTCGGGAGTTACCTTTGCAGATGGCTAGATGGGAATTCTCTGACAGGATCAATACCTGATTTCAGTGGATGCCCGACCGAACTTAAAGATCATGTATGCATGGATGAGTTTCCTTCTTTTCTCACACAAGCTTTTTCCTACTTACTGTCTAGTTTTTGCCAACTCCATTCGACATTTTAACAGTGTCAACTGAAAGACAATTTTGCAATGGTGACGACCCATGAGTCTGCATACTTGCTGTCATACTGCAATTGAAAATTCATATGATTCAATTTCATTTGACTATGAAACTTGCTTTCATACTTGTGCTGATGCTGCTCTTTTTCCACTGACAAAGTGCTCTCTGCTGTTTGCTTTTGATTTTCATTGTCCAGCTGAAGTTTGTTACTCAAATCCGGGTAGAAATCTTGCTTGCCTGGATTGATTTGCTTCAGCTTCCGAGCACTTGAACGTGGCAAAACAGATCATCATTTAGCATATTCCAGGCCACAAGCAGCAACCATATATGTATTTGGTTATGCTCCTATCATCCATGGCCGCCGCCTCCTTCATTCTCCCCGTCGCCTCCTCCATCCATGGCTTGTGAAAAAAAATTGTCGTCGAGGAAGTGTAATAGAAAAGCTTCACTTCTCGCCTGACGTTTCTCGCTTTTATCTTCAACCATGGTGAGTTTATTTGTCCGCTCATAGTGATTATTGAGCAATCGAAAGGTGGCTGCTTCCGACCTCCATTGGAATAATGGAATCTCAGAACTGCTGACATTGAGGCCTTGTCAAGAGCAAGAAGAGTCTCAGATCCATGGCATGGTTGAAGAGCACCTTTTACCTTCATGTCCGCTTGAAGTAGCGCTGACATACGTTTTTACAGCTCCGCTGCGTGTATCATTATTTGGTAATGTTTTAGGATTTCTGGCATACACTCTGAGTCTCTGACGGTTGATCAAAGGATATGAAGAATGTCTATTGATTTTTGTTTAATAAGTAATACATTTCATTAGTCTCCATGGATGGTGGCCATGTTCTAGTACTATAGGGTTCAACTCACGTCTATTAATCGAATAGTTGTGAGAGATACAATAGCAATCAGAGGTCAAACTTTGTGTGTATATTGTGTCCGCATTCTTTAGTGTCGACAAAACTCAAATTGACTGTCAGAACCTGGATTCTTGGATACTCAGTTGTCTGCTTCGTTTGTCTACATAAAAAATTCATCAAAGTTAGAATCTCAGCAGCCTGTTAATTTGTCAGCATAAGAATTTCGATGAAGTTAGAATCTCAGCCGTTTGTTTGTCAGTATAAAAATTTTGATGAAAGAATCACAGCAGTATGTTTATCAGCATAAAAATTTCGATGAAAGAATATCAGCACTCTATTTATCAGCATAAAAAATCAATACTCTGTATAAGGGAAAAGGAGGGAAGAAGAGAAGGGAAGGGCAAGAGCATTTTGGTATTATTAAAATTTAGTGGACATTTAACTAATAAATCTTACTCCCTCCGTTCCAAAATAGATGGGCGTTTGTTTTTTGACACGCTTTTTAAGGAGCGAAAAAACCTATAAAATATTATTTTTTTAATTAAAATTTTTATACTATTTGATACTTATTACTAATAAGTATCTAATTATATAAAAAAAATTAATTAAAAAATATTATTTTATAGAGTTTTTCGCTCCTTAAAAAACGTGCCGAAAAGTAAAAGACCATGTATTTTGGAACGGAGGGAGTATATGGTAGACATTTAATTAATTATATCTTATTATATGGTAGTATATAGTAATTTCTTATAAGAACCACTATAAGTTGTTAAATGACTACAAATCTAAAAGAAAAAAAAGGACCAATCTTAGCAATTAATCCGAACTATCACTTGGGAAAAATGCCTCTTAAATTTGAATGTGGTCAATGAGAGGATGATGCCTCCTTATACGTTCTTTTTTGTGGTTATATAAGTTGAGAGACTTGCAGAGGCTGGTTTGTGATTCGACACTTGAAGATTTGTGAGGAATTTCAAATTTGAGGTGTCCACAGTTGTTATCGAAGAGTCATTCCTATATTGTTTCTCTTATTGGTGACCATTACTGATATTTGTAGTGTTTTTTTTTCCTTTCGTTTGATAGTGCTTTTTGTGGCGTGATAAGAAGTGTTCTATGTTGATGTCGGTTGTTCTCATGATGATTTGTCCACCTATCGGTTTGTTCAGTCTCTCAACACATTAGACATATTTTTATAGTGTACTGAATTATTGCCTTTTTTAAGTTGATGAATTCAATTATAACATAAAATTGTTTTTTTAGCACATACATAAAAAGAAATTTATGGAATTAGCTTTTAGGCGAAACTAATTAAAACTAGTACAATTCCCGCGATTTTTAATAAATAAATTTTTATTAAGATAATAAATTAACATTATAAAATATTAATAAAAGTTATGATAAAATAATTAAGGTAGACTTGAAATCTTTAAGAAAATGATAAAATTGTTTACCATAAAGTTAGGCTTCGTCAAAAAGATTATTAAGTATAGATATTATATTGATATAGATTATTATTATTATTATTATTATAATATATAGTAGAAATTAGATTTAATTTAATATTTTGAATTAAACCCAATGGTTAGTAAATGAGTAAAAAAATAAAAAGGAAAACAAATGTAAATGAATGAAAGAGATGAAGAGAAAAAGAAATAATAAGAGAAAATTGTGATTAGTTAAAAAGCCTTAAATTAAGGAGGTGTTGACAAATCATAAAAAGAGTCTTCTAAATTGAGGTATCATATAGATATATAGATAACCCCTCCAAAGGCGAGGTGTTAAAAAAATACTCCCACTTTTCAACTATAAGAAAACTAACCCAACATTTGGGATGTGGTAACAAAATATCCCTATTCATTTTTCCAATTATAAATCGAGACAAAATAATGACATGAAATTGGTCAAATTGTATCTTTCTCATTAAAACCATTTAATATCATCCAAAATTCACTAAAATCTTAATTTCAACAATTATATGTTATCGTTTTGACACGAATTTATAGTCGAAAAAAGAATCGACATGATTTGTTAGACCTGGGCATGGGTCGGGTCGGGCGGGCTTGGACCGAGCCTCAACTAAAATTTCAACCCATTAAACCGGGCCGGGCTTGGGCTAGGCCCAGTATTTGGGCCTAGTGCCTTGCCCAAGCCCGTCCTCTTTGCCGGACCTGGCAGCCCACCGGGCCTAGCATCTCAAATTCGTTTTCTGTCTGAAATCGAACTATAAAAAGTGGCAAATCACAACATTGTATAAATACTTTCAAATGCGAGGCAAATCTAGACAATATTAGCTTACTAACAAATGCAAAATCAAAGTTATAGTGTACAAATACTTTCAAGCAATGTTCTAAAAGGCGCTAGGCGGTAGGTGGCCGCCTAAGTCCGCCTAGCGCCTTGATTATTTCCTTATATTTTAACGCATACCACATGTCAGTAACTCATATAATGTAATAATAATTCATAATATCACTTATAAACCCAAATTTGCGGTGCTTAACTAACACTAAAATAAATAAACGCAAAAAGTACGCATCCGACTAATGACTCTAAACCTTCTAAAATCTAAAACAATAGGTTCGACTCAATGGAAAATACATCCCGACCTTGGTGATAAAAAAACCCTATGTCGACTAATCACATGCCTAGAAGTTAAAATTGAATAATCGTTAGGCTAGATGGGTCTAGGCCGCGCCTAGGCAGTGTATAGGCGGATTTCCGCTTAGAAAACCGCATAGGCTTAAAAATTCCTAGGTTCCTCCCGCCTAGCGCCCAGGCGACGCCTAGGCATAGAACACTGCTTTCAAGCGACACTCGGGCTATGCGAGAGAGAGCATTTAGGGTTTTTATTTCTCAATTGGATTTGATTTTGAAGATAAAAGCGTTTATGATTGAGAATATTTAGCACTTAACAGTAATATGACACCGGTAATATAGTTATAAATTATAAAAATTATGTATATATTTTTACAATACTCTATATAACTTATATAATTATAATTATATATAATATATAATATTATTATAAAACCGGGTCGGGCCCATCGGCCCGTTTGGGCTTCATCCTCTCTGCCCAAGCCCGACCCACTGGGCCTACTGGGTCGGGCCCATTGGCCCAATTGGGCCAACTACTTTGTCCAAGCCCTCATATTTTTCTGGGCGGGTTGGGCGGGCGGGGCGGATTTGACTCATGTTTGCTCAGGTCTATTTGCTACCACATCCCTATAGGTTGTGGTTATGCATTCTTAACACCTGTAGAGGTGTTATTCGAGCCGAACGAGCCGAGCTTGACATGTTCAAGCTTGGCTCGAACGGTAGATGAGCCGAGCCGAGCTCGAGCCTAAAAATTATTCGAGCTTTTTTTGGTGCTCAAGCTCGGCTCGCGAGCTCAATCTTAAATTCGAGCTCGGCTTGACAAGCTCGAACGAGCCTAAGCTCGTTGCCCAAGCTCATTCGTTCGGGCTCGATAGGCTCGTTTGAGCAGTTCACCAGCCCAAAAAAATGTATTTTACACTAACAATACATAATAAAAAATATATTTTACACTAATAATACATAATAAAAATATAAAACCTATGTTCAAAATATAAATATTGTTTTACACTACAAACTGAAGTTCATAACATTTTGAAAGTACATGAAACTGAACATCTAATTTTATGATTAGACTACTAGTATAAAGACTTGAATAAAAAGTTTTTTATTGCTCAATCTAGCTTGGCTCCTCATTGGTAACTCCAGTGACTCAGTGAGACAGTGCCCATTTGTCTTGCTCATTCAATTGTTTTTCATTCTCTACCACCACCTCCATCACTTGCAAAAACTGAGAGCACATTAACCGAAAGCTGTAAATATTTTATCTTGACTGAGATTTAAGAGGAAACAACTAAGAGCAAATACATGTAAAAATATTGCATAATTAAGAGCACATAACTGAGAGCATTAAGAAGAAGACAATTTGGGATTTTTAACTTCTTTATTTGTAATTTGTAACTGAGAGCAAATGTGGGACAAAACTGGAATCCAAGCACTAGAGTAGAAATAACAAATGTTTGGAGGATGTTAAGAAACAACATAGAAAAATCTAATGTCTTCTCAATTGTAAAAGAATCAACATCTACTGCATAAGCACTTTTTTTCTTACAAGATTGATATAAAAGAATCAACATAAGAATCCAAAGAATCATAGGATAGGATAACTTCCCTAACTTCACCTTGTTTATATATACCTTATGGTAACTTATTCAATCAATTTTACACATAGATTAAACAAATACTTACATCAAACACAATAAAAATCTCAATCCCAACAACACATATTGTTTATAAGCTATCTTACAAAATATTTCATTAAACAGAAGGGTTAATGAATAACGAATATTTACACATTGATTAAACCAATTTAGCCATAAATTTCCTGAACATCAAACACACAACATGACAATAAGAATCTCAGCATGTCATTCAACTATTCAAGTGGTCCAAACACAACTAACTAACAATTATGATTCATGAACCAGATTTAATTAAGTAAAATAGAGTTTTAGATCTGTTTAACAAAACAACATGAAAGCCAAACCCCTCATTCAGATCTGGTGGTCAGAGACTTAGAGTGATTGAAATACCTTCGGAAAAAGCCCCAATCGAGAGAGAAACGAAGAACCCTATGAGGAGCTGTAGAAAAGCAAACGAATTACAACCCTAGATTAGAGAGAAACCTAATTACATCTTCCATAACTTCAACTGCAGAAAAACAAACGCCATACATACTGACATACCTACAAACGACGAAGGTTCGAAGAACCTTAGGCGGAGCTGCTTTTCAGTTGACGAAGTCTGGCCTGGGAGCTGCTTGAATTGAGCGATGAGAGACGGATCTCGATTCTCGGGTAGATCAGACGGCCAACTCGGGGACGTCGACAGGGAGGAGCCGGAGAGAGAGGGAGAGAGGGAGAGAGAGAGAGAGTCGAATCGGAATGGAGCGTATCCGAGAAGCTCTATTCTTTTTCCTCTCTTTTTTGAAATGAAAAAAATGAGGATGGAGGCTATGGCTATGTTACACGGAAACGGAAACGGAAACGGGTACCGGAAACGAAACGGAAACGGAAACGGGGAAACGGCAATCCAAATTTTGTAGGAAACAGAAACGTCGGGGAAACGGCAATCTGAATTATATGTTCATTTAAAGGTCTAAAGAAGAACAATAAATATACCACAAAATCATACACAACGAATGCAACACTAAGGCTACAAACTGAAATATTTAATACCGTGATAAATATAAATAGTGTCCTTAGCATAAATCGATATAAATGAGTGGATCTGGAAACTTAATATCCTTCCCAGGATCCGTAACTTCATTTGGAAAATAGTCGTTGATGCGCTACCTACAAAGTTAAAATTGAATAAATACTTTAATAGGGTCCCTTCTCAATGCTGCTTGTGCAACCAAGAAGATGAGGACACTACACATCTCCTCCTCAACTGCCAATTTACGAAAGCTGTGATTAATGCTTATGAAGCTAAGACAAAGAAAACTCTTCTTGTATATAGGAATTCCAATATCAGTACACTAGATGTTAAACAAATAAAGAATAACAACCCAAACTTTAATGAGTTATGTTTTATATGGCAGAACATATGGGAAATTAGGAATAACATTATTTTCAGAAATTGCAGTAAAAATAATTTGGACAAGAGTAACTTTGCCCATCACGTAATACAACAAACTATTGATAATATAAAAAATTGGAAAGATGGGGAAAATGTAAAACCACTCAATCAAAAAAGAAGGCAAGGAAGAAACATCAAATGGAAGAAGCCACCGAGAGACGTTTACAAAATAAATGTTGATGGATCGGTTAATAATAATGGAGATTGCAAAGTAGGAGGTATAGTTAGGGATTGGAATGGAAATGTAATTGAGATTTTCCAACAACAGGTACCAAAGGGATCAGTACTCTTAACTGAATCCCTTGCTTTTTGTTTGGGGTTAGAACTAGCCCACAGAAGAGGATGGATGCAAGTGATAATTGAAGGAGACAGTCTTACGGTGGCCAATACAATTAATGATCATGCCAAGATTCCATGGGAGATCCTTAGAACTATTGAGAAGATCGAAAGACTTCGCACGACATTCACATCAACAACTTTCTGCCATTGCTTTAGAGAGGCAAATTCAACAGCTGATTTTATAGCTAGATGTGATTCTATATGTAATTTACATACCTTCCCTTTGAATAGGGAACTGTCTACCATCATCCGAAAGGATGATCAAGGATGATCTTTCTGCGTAAAGACTTCCTAATTTTTGCCTACTGTACAAAAAAAAAAAATATAAATGTCAAACATTTTAAATATATTGCAAACCAACCTAATTAATAAAGTAAATTAGATTCAAAATAACCGGTGGTCTAGGCCAACGACTACAGCAACGCTGTGAAGAAGGTGAACTTTACCACGGTCAGCACGAGCAGGAGGCGTGGTACTGCCAAATGGATGGCCCCGGAGAGGGGCTGGATAAAAGTTAACTCGGATGGTGCAAGTAGAGATGGATCAGGAGCAGCCGCTGGTGGAGTTGTGCGCGACGAAGAGGCAAGGTGGGTTGGAGGTTATGCCGTCAACCTGGGTCTCTGCTCAGCTCTCATGGCGGAAGGATGGGGAGTCCTCAAGGGATTAGAGTGGGCATGGGATGCGGGATATCGAAAAGTGATTGTGGAAACGGACTCGGAAGTATTAGTGAGGCTTGTATCGAACCCAATCAAGCGCGCTCACCCGATGTTTAGCCTGGTTGATCAATGCCATGGCTTCCTTTGTAGAGATTGGGAGATCCAATTTCGTCATATTTTCCACAAGGCGAACTCAGTTGCTGATGCGGTGGCCAAGTCTGCTCTTAGTCTACCGATTGGTTTTCATAGATTAGATTCCGCCCCTTTGGGTGTGGATAAGTTGATTATTGTTGATGTTGAAGGGGGGTTCACGCCTGTGGAATTCCCCTACACTTGACTCTGTTTGTTTCTTTCTTGCTCTTTATTGAAGGGGACTTGATCCCCAGTTGGTTCACCAAAAAAAAATAAAAAAATAAAAAAATAACAATATAATCAAACTTGTATTGAGCCGGGTGGATCTTTCCTTTCGTTCTTGACTTGGATTGGGCCTCCTCCTTCTGTCAAACCCTCACATTCAACAATTCACTAAAGAGGTGAATGGAAGTCTGGGCACATTCTCTAAACTCGACCAACAGTCCCAACAGAGCAGGCTAGGGTTGCTGGAAAGGAGGAATAGTGGCCGGCCTGAACAGTCCTCGGGGACTGGAGGAAAGGGAAGGAGCGCGCGACTGAGTGAGCGCCGTCGAGCAGATCTCTCCGGAGAAGACCGAGCGAGTGAGCACTGAGCGACTGAGCGATTTAAGGTCGCCGTCGAGCAGATCTCGCCGGGAAGGGAGCGAGCGAGTGAACCGGTGGACTGGAGGAAAGGGAGGCGCCGAGCCGGATGGGTTACATTGATCTGGAGTTTCAGTCTTTCCTTCAAACGGGATTGCGGAGTGCGGAGAGGAAAGAAGAACAATTTAGGGTTTGTTTTTTAATTTTTTCAATTAAAAATTATGGGAAACGCCACGTATGTCCATAGAAACGTTTCTGAACCCATAGAAACGTTGACCGTTTCTGACCTCTTGGAAACGTTTCGGCGGAGTTTCCATGGAGTTTCGAGGTTTCTTAAAATCTAGAAACGTGAAACCGCTATGAAATGGTGTTTCGGAGTATCATAGGGCTATGGAGCGTATGAGAGATGGAGAGAACACTTATATGCCCTAGGGCATTTTTGGAAAAAACGAGCTTTCGAGCTCGGCTCGAGCTCGGGCTCGAGCTTAAAAACTTGTTCAAGCTCGGCTCGTTTGGGCAAATGAACGAGCTCGAGCTCGAGCTTTTTCGAGCCGATCCCGAGCCGAGCTCGAGCTGTTCAGCTCATGTAACAGCCCTAATCATAGAGTTATTTTAACGGAAATTTCGCCTGGTAACCCTGGGGTTTCGCGTAATTCACGTGGTAAACAAAAGGAGTGAGGCTAGTGTAAAGGCCCGGATTTTCAAATATTAATTTTTGGAAAAAGGAAGCTAAAAATGAATTTAAAGTGAATTCCGGCCCAATTTTTAATTTTAAAAATCGAATCCGTCTTTCATTTCGGGATTCAAAAAATTTCTTCCGTCAGCGATATCCTATTCAATTTTAAAATTTAATTTGACCGAGTCAGGATAAGGTCGAGTGAACGGATTTCGAGATGTATTTCCGGGTATTTGAAATTAAGATTGGGACCTTGTGCTGCTTTCCCCTCTCTTCAGAAATTGATAAGGATCAGCCACATCTAGTTGTACCCTTCCCCTATTAAGCTCAACAACACACCTCCTTTCTCTTTCCCACATCCATTTCGGGCAATGTCTAGCTCCCCACGCCAACTCCTGCAGGCAGCTCTTCCCTCCTTCAGATTTCAGTAACAGCAGGCCACATCTCCTCCCCTAGTCATTTTCATTAGTTTCAAAACAACCTCAAACCCAAACACACAAAACCCCATCGGTTCTCTTCCTTCTTGTCTCCTCTTGAACACTCCGAGCGTTGTTCCGAGCACCAGCAGCCCCCGTTTCGAGCAGCGAGAGCGAGCAACAAGTCTGACTCTCCTCTCCGAAGTCCGCCCAGGAGCTCAAGCCTTCACCCAGGAGCTGCTGACGGCCATCCCCGAGTCGCACCTCCTCCTTTCTTTTCCCCCAGTTTTCCGTTCAACACCCCCGGTAAGGTATCTCTCGCTCTTTCTCTATCAAAACCTCGAAAAGGCTCCGCCTTTGACTCCCTCTCTTTCGTTTGAGGCCAAGAACGACGTGATTATACTCCGGCGAGCCCCAATCGGACCCCGACGAGCTCGAATCCACTCCGGCGAGTCGAATCGAATCCCGATGATTTCGGATTCCCTCGGTGAGCACCCTTCCGCCTCCTCCTTTCTATTTTATTCCCCATTGTACATAGTACCTGGTTGCCATTGCTACCTTGATTCCTGGTTGGGGTTATCCTCCATTGTTGCGAGAATGAGGGTCGCGAGCGAGAGAGGGCGAGCGTGAGGGTGTGAGCGAGTTTGAGAGAGGGGTGGCGAGTGAGACCGAGGGACCAGTGAGCGAGAGAGAGAGACAAGGGCGAGACCGGCGAGAGCACGAGCGGCGATCGGGAGAACAAGGAAGAAGGACCAGGCGAGCGGAGGAGGAAGGTTGAAGCCGGCGGGATCGGGTTCTGGGCAACGGAGGGAGTCCGAGAGAAAGAGGAAGAAGAAAGAGACTGTGGGCTCCTCGCCACATCAGCGCCATGTCAATCTGGGGCCTTCCTTCTTTTTTAATTTGAATCCGAACTTGGGAGAATGATCGGTTTATTGGGCCTAATTTACTTTCAATCAAAACAATATGTTTGGGCCAGGTCTGTTTGTTTTAAAAGAGAATGCTTTGGGCTTGTTTGCAAATTAAAACTGATTTTAATCAAAGAAATAGGGAGGGGGGGGGGGGGGGGGGGTCGGTTTTGGTAAATTAAGAAGGGGTGATTTTATTAAATAAAAATGGTTGGGATTTTAAAAGATTTAGAAGTATTTTATGAAATTAGTTAAAAGAAAATGGTATTTAAAGTATTATATAATATTATTAATGAGGTTTGAAAATATAACATTTTGAGACTTGGATTTTTAAGAGATAATCGGAAAAGGTTCTCAAGGTTGAAAATTGTTTAATGAGTGGAGAATTGATTTAGTAAATCTAAAAAGAGGATTTTGGAAATATACTAACCTTATCGGATTTGCCTTGAAATAATAATAAAATAAGTTGATGAAAGGGTAATGTTTTATAAATAGATTTTCTGGATGATTTGAGAAAGCGTTTTGAATGGTGATTTGATCTAACTTGAGGTTTAAAAGAGTTTTGGGAAATCTTGAGAAAATGACTTTCCTTGCCTAACTTGGTGAATAAATATGATGACTTGTGTGTGATATTATATGCTTTAAGTAACATTAGAAGTAGACTTATTTATATTACTTATATATGTGTTAGGTGATCATATGTGACATGTTGGCTTCCTGTATACCTAGTTGTTGCCTTTTGCTGTTTTGCACTTCCAGGTGAGTTCCTATATGAGCTCACTCAGATTCGAAAAGAGATCTCCCTGCTTGTAGCTATGTGCATACTAGGTGCTTGCATTCATAATAAAGCATGCTATGTAGTATCCTGCTAGGACTGCACTCATGATTGAGCATTCGTTTACTCATTGCTTTTGTAAACAGAACGGCCGTTATCTGTGAAGTAACTAGAGTCATTGCTAGGGTTATGGGACGACCTAGTCTCACCGGGTCCCGTCCTGAGTCAATCGAGTCATGAAGTTCCTTATATTATGAGATGCCTGCGGGCTTTATTGTGGAGCGGGTTGGGCATGCGTGCCGCCCGATTATGAATGAATGCATTCACGAGCTGGCCAGTCTCCGCCCTATCGGAAGGGGGTGGAGGTAGGAGAGGGATATACTACTTGGTATTCGGTACTAAGGCCTTATTATATTTATGCACTTGATCTTAGGCCCATGCTAGTGTGTTAATATTCTGCCTTGCATCTAGAAGCATCTTTATTAGGACTAGCGTGTGTATATGTCTGATTGTTTGGGATTATATTGCGTAGGGCTTCGATCTGACACCGCTCCGCATACATTTTTTTTAGGTTTGTTTTGCAACATGATTATTCCCTGTTTTCGTGACGTGGGAACTCTCTTGGTCGATCTCAAAGAAATGGTTTAACTCCACTAACACTGTATATTAAATTTTGATAAATACGCTTATTGATTTGGTTTTGACTCGGCTCTGCCGTGTCACCCTCTTGTATTACACCTTGATTCTACTATTTGCATGTTTGTTGGTTTTCCACGCTTAGACTTATGACAGGTACATGGGACTTCCCCGGGGATTCCAACGATCCCTTCGAATTTTGGGTATGAAATCCCACTTTAAAATGTTAGGATAGAATTTTAAACCTTCAACCTGTATTCGGGGCGCAAGATCCTAACGAGGGGTTTCATAACCCGAAAATCATAATCCCGGGCCGTTACAGCTAGAGACAAGACGATGAAATGATTATTGACAAGATAATTTTTACTAAATTGCACAATAAGTCATTTTACTATTCATCCAATCTACCCTTTCTCCCAAATCTCCCACTCTCTCCCCCAAATCTCTCACTCTCTCTCCCACACGATCGGCATTTGCTCTCTCTCTCCAAGAATGGACGAGGAAACTAAACCACTACCACCGCCAGTGGCCAGCATCTCCCTCCAGCATCGTCGTCTGGAATTCCGTCAACGTCTTCGGAGGAGGAACATGCAGATAATGTAGAAGTTGTTAATCAAACCCCCCATTACCCGATTGAAATATGATTCTGCTACGGGATGATTCTGCAACGGGATAATGTAGAAGAAGAGGAGGCGGCGGCGGAAGAGTTGATACGCCACCGCAAACCCCCCATTACCCGATTGAAATATGATTTTAAGGTTGAAAAAAAATAGAAAGATTTATATGTAATCAAACAAGTAAAAATCATCTTTCATTTCTCGTCAATTTGACAGTGAACGATTTGAAGAAAGAAACAATCAATTTAGCATTCGGAAGTTCATTGTAATTAGATAACTCCAATATTGGCATGATCCAAGTAATGAATTTGCTGCCCAGTTGGACTTGGGTGGGAGGGGGATAAACTCAAACGATAAACCCCAATTACCCCCAAATCTCATCTCCCTCTATTTTCCTCCGATTGAAATTCAGATTCCTCTATTACCCTCCGATTGAAATTCAGACTCCGATTGAAATTCAGATTTCATCTCCCTGAACATCTCTTCAATCGAGCAAGAAGAGGAGAACCGTCGGCAAGAAGAGGAGAACCGTGGAAACGTGGACAGCATTTCAAGCATAAGCCCTTGTGTGCAATTGTGTAAAAAATCTCTTGTCAATAGCCCTTTTGACCTCTTGCCTGTAGCTCTTATGAAACAAAAGTTTCAAATGTTTCGCCTGGTAACCCTAGGGTTTCAAAAAAATTTGCCTCGCGCCCACAAGTTTGACTTTGTCCAATAATTGTGTCTTAAAGTTATGGGCGGGTGAGTATTGTAATATTAACAAAACTTGTGGATAATTTTTACAAATACTAACATTGAAAATAGATCTGAACGAAGGATTGAAGAAATGGAGAAGAGTATAGTCGGGGGCGGCGGCGCGGGCGGCGACTGGCGGTGGTGTGGAGACTCGGTCGGTGGTGGTGGGCTGCAATTTAAGGTGAGTTTTCAGATTTCGAAAATTTTGAATATTCGACCGAAATTTCCATGTACTATCTATAAATTTAGATCTTATTGAGTGAGATTAGTGATCTAGGGTGTGAAATCTAGTTCAGATCATGGTTTGAAGTTTCGAATTTCGAATTATGAATTTTAGGGTTAAGGGGTCCGAAAATTTTGGGGTTTTTTTTTTTGTTGTTTGTAGGGATCTACCAATGTATGGTAATGGGTGTGTGATCAAGCTATGTATACAAGCGCTCTAAAAAAAGTTATGTATACAAGCTAAGTGTCAATATCTCAATTGATGTTCGGGTGAAAACAGCTCCAGCTATGTATACAAGTTTTGGACAAGTACAGAATGAAGATTGAACTGAATTTAAAGACTGGACATTACAACAGTAAATGAACATTGTAAACATGACAACAGTTTGGTTATTAACCATAGTTGATTATCAATAAATAAGATTATAAGCCTATTAGCTCAATCGATAGAGGGATGTGTTTATGCACAAAGATGCGGGTTCAAGCCCCGCATAGGCTACTGTGTTTTCTTGATTCATTCATTGGTGGGAAGTATTTTTAATAAGCAGAGGTCATTGACACAACTATTGACACAACTGAGGCTTAGAAAGTTGGGGAATTAAACTCTATTAAAAACTAAAATGAGAAATTTCTACTTGATATATTGCTCCATTTCTACTTCATATATTCATTATTTATACTAACATAGCTGAGAACGTGTGTTCTGCAATGGTTTAAAAGCACGGAACTTGACTCCACTGTGTTGCCAATTGCCATTTCTTAGATCTTAAATCCTTTAGGCAATCCTTTATCACTACTTGTACATTCACTACATTTATACCAACTTTTTCTTTTATAAGTAACATTTATACTAACTTGACTTTCATTTACTTTACCAATTATTATCCACTTATAAATCATAAAGCTTATCATTCTAAATCAACTGAAATAAGATTAAACTAACTCTACTGTCATTAAATTTGTGTCAACTCTAGAGTCATTAATTAAATCAATTGACGCAAGACTTGAGACATCACATATACAATTTGTAGCCTATATGGGATTCGAACTCACATCGATGTGTACAACACATTGCTCTACCACTTGAGCTAATAGGCTAAAAGAAAATGAATTCATTTACTGAAATATCAAACAAAAGATAAAAGCAACTCACTCCGTTAAAAGAAAAACATTAAAAGATAGAAGCAATTCACAAGCAAGCAACTCGACTAAACCCAATAGTTTTGGCAAATAACAGGTAACTAGATATTAATTGAAAGAGACATTAGATATATGTAAGATTAAGACCGGACCGGACCAGTTAGATAGTGTTTAGCAGAGAGAGCTAGTTTGCTACTCTTAGGAGGTAAATGTGGCAAAGTTGGGAGACTTAAGCTGCAATTATCAGAGAGATACTAGCATTTTCAATTCTCCGAGGCATGTGAAGAAAGCTTACCAAGACATAAATAGAGATGTTGAACTAATCCAGAGTCGGCTCTCATAAGGAAACCACACTACAAGATTGAACTTAGTATAAGAGTCGTATCAAGAAAAGGCAAGTCGAAGAAGCAAGAGGTAGAAATTTGATATCAAATAAAAGGTATAAAAAGTAAAACCTTCATAAGATTTTCATTATTTGTTTGATGTTTACAGCAATGAGTAATACTATACAGAGGTTCTGAATCGGCTATTATACAAAGGTTGAAGAGACCCGGCAGACTTTGAAATCCAAATTTCATATCAAGTAAAGGTGAACCAATTGAAAAGATTTATTTCTATATGAAAGTAGAAAAGATCTATTTTAATCTTAACTTTTTTTTTTGATCAAGAATTTTAATCTTAACTTGACCATACTCTTAATGCACATCTCAATTTCGGACAGAAACAAAAACAAACAAGAAAATCAGTGTAAACTAACAAATTGAAAAAGAAGAAGAAGAGATTGAGATTATTTGTTGATTTGCATTGCTTATGTTTAAATTAAAGGGAAATAAAGGACATATTCAAATTAAAGGGATTCTAGGGTTAAGGATTTACAGGAAATCAAATTAAACGGATTATAGGGTTAGGGATTTACTGGAGAATAGACCTGAGGTGGAAGCGGTGGCCATTGGTGAAAGAGATGGAAACCAACGACGGTGGTGGTGGATAGCCTGTGCAATGGAGAAGGGCCTTCACCCCTAATTTTGCTCCGTCCTCGGCTGGCGCTGGTTGTTGTCGTCCTCGACTGGACAACACCGACAATGGTGTCCTTTGCCCAGGCTGCGCGATTCCGAAAATGGTATCCTTTACCCACCACGGCACCACCACCAGTCAGAGCCGCCGCGAACCACCGCCTGCGTCGCTGCTGCCCCTCTGACACCGATCGCCGGCCACCAGCTGTTGTTCATCAGCCTTGGCTCAGGGTGATTCCTCCCCCACTCACTGATGGTTTGGCTTCAGTTGTAAGCAAGATCGATTGAGAACTATGTTTACAATGGTGGTATTTGTGAAAATATACCACAAAGTTTGTTAATATTACAAGACTCACCCGCCCATAACCTTAAAACACAATTATTGGACAAAGTCAAACTTGTGCGCGCGAGGCAAAAATTTTCGAAACCTCAGGGTTACCAGGTGAAATATCTGAAACCTTTGTTTACCACGCGAATTACGCGAAACCCCAGGGTTACCAGGCGAAATTTCCGTTATTTTAATTACTTTTGCATAAGGGCTTTAGACAAGATGGAGAAAGGGATATTGTCAAGATAAATTCACCTAAATTACCACATGTCCTTTTCATTTTTTTCGAATACATTGCAAAAAGGCCCAAAACTCTCTTTTTCCGAATCGAAACCTAAATCTGTCGAACATATTGTTTTGATCAAAAACAACCTAAAATCGATAAAATTAATCAAAACATCAATTGATCGACATACGAATTGGTATATCGCTCGCTTTACATGATTATCGAATGGTGATTTTTAGTCTTCGTTCGAAGAAACCGTCAAATGAAGGAGCTCGGCAAGTAGGAACGAGGTACATGAAGGAGCTCGGCAGGTTTAGACGAGGTGAATAAGTAACCTCGACTTCTTTAAGTGAGGTTAATGAGGGAGCTCGGTGGATATTGGCGAGGTTATGAAATAGCCTCATTGACTTAAGCCGAGCTTCATAAATTTCCTCGGCTTCTGTTGTTGAGGGTTTGTGATTTAGAAATTTGTTTTCACACGTATTGCATAAATTTATTAAATTTTATAAAGGTATATGTGATGGGTCTTGTTATAATGCAAACTCATATGCTTATAAGAATGAGACAGACTAAATGACTAAATTAGTTTAGAAAATGGTGTTTTTCCCACTTCTGATTGTAACTCTCAATGACTAAATCAATATAATAACTTTATCTAAAGAGCAAATTAGTTGTTCTTAAGCAGACATGAAACAGATTAATGCATATTTTAATGTTTTATCTTCCAGTAATTGTTTCAAGTGGCCACTTCTCACGTATCCTCTACATTAGATTTGACATGTTCAACTAATTAATGAAGTTAAAAATAACTTAATAGCAAAAATCGAGAGAAAAGAAATGAGAACAAAATCACACTATTAAGCAATGATCTGCGAAGAACTCAATGAGAAGTTGAGAATCTCCACACCGGGAGTGATGAAGAATTCGTTCCATTGTATGTAAATTATTTCCAATGTAGTTTTAAGCTCATTCTTGAATACGGGTTGCAGTTACACATAATACCTTATATGTAAATAAGAAAAATGCAATTACTTGGAGCCAAATTCCTTTGCGAATGTTCCGTTCCTTTGCGAATGTTCGATGCGACAAGTGATGGGACGAATTCTTCCATCAAATTTCGCATGAAAGTTCGAACTTCAACAAGATCGCGAACATGTTGTTTGTATTTTTCCGCCATCTTTTGGAGTTATGACTACTTTGTACCACTATGGAGGTCTTATATAGAATTTATTGGCGGCCAAACCCTAAATTTTCCCTCCCAATCCATTTATTTTTCCCTCCAAAACCATCATGGGCTTTTGTAGGCGTCGTTGTGGTAAATTCAACATTATCACGAGGTGACGTGTTAAGCTCATCAAATTTTGCCGAGCCCACAACATTTCCTCATCGAATCAAGCCGAGGCTTGTTCAGAAGCTCGATAGAGTTTGTCGAGCATCTTCTATATCCTAAGAAAAATAAAATTGAAGTAAAAAATTCATGGGTTATTCGAAATCGAACCTAAGACGTTGTGAAGTATGCGTAGGGGTAGAACTAATGGGATAACGATTTTCATTGACTAATTTTCGATTTCAATATTATTTGTTCATAAAACAACCATCAATTTAACATGAATAAATGTATTCATCGTGAATGTAACATCAATAGAGGTGATTTAAGATTTCAATATTACTTGTCGAGCTAACATATATCAATATTATTTGTTCATGAAACCATCGTGAATGCAACGTGGATGTAATTCCTAGTTGTTTTTCCATTTTGGGTGTTCGAAATCATAAGTGCTTGAAAGGTGATGCATCGAGACAAATGAGCTTCGACACGGCTACAAAAGACTGTGAATTTTCTTTTCTTGGTATCACCACACCCATTATAAATTAGTTGGTTATCATTGGAAATAATTAGCAAAATCAACAAAAACAGCAACCAAGGCATGGATACAAGAAAGAAGTATCTCTAACCTTATAGAGATACTTCTTGTGTAGCTTGATAGCACTTCATCACATTATCATTATGAGCGAGGCTCGACACGAGAGTGTGAGTGTGTCATTCCATTGCTTGTACCTTAACCGCGATTCTCATTCATGGATCTCTTGTGTATTTCAAAAGACCAATCGAGACAACTGTTGATGCTGTATTGTTCATATTTTCTATTCTATTTCCATTCTATTCACTTCTGCTCATATTCTCTAAGACACGATATGCAAGAAAACTCCTTAACTACGAAGTTCTTTTTCTATTAATGCTAATACATTAGATTTCCATAGCATAACAACAGTCACTACCAATGACTTGTTATTTAGATCAGTACAGGTAATGTAGCTCCAAGTAATTGCATTTTTCTTATTTACATATAAGGTATTATGTGTAACTGCAACATGTATTCAAGAATGAGTTTAAAACTGCATTTGAAATAATTTACATACAATGGAACGAATTCTTCATCACTCCCAGTGTGGAGATTCTCAAATTCTCTTTGAGTTCTTCGCAGATCATTGCTTAATAGTGTGATTTTGTTCTCCATTCTTTTCTCTCTATTTTTGTAATTAAGTTATTTTTAACTTCATAATTGAACATGTCAAATCTAATTTTCAAAATAGGTGTGAACTGTAAAGTGACCACTTGAAACAATTACTGAAAGATAAAAACATTAAAATATATGCATTAATCTGTTTCATGTTTGCTTAAGAACAACTAATTTGCTCTTTAGATAAAATTATGATATTGATTTAGTCATTGAGAGTTACAATCAGAAGTGGGAGAAACAACATTTTCTAAACTAATTTAGTAAATTAGTCTGTCTCATTCTTATAAGCATATGAGTTTGCATTATAACAAGATCCATCACATATACCTCTACATAATTTAATGAATTTATGCAATACGTGTGAAAACACATTTCTAAATCACAAACCCTCAACAACAGAAGCCGAGGAAATTTATGAAGCTCGGCTTAAGTCAAAGAGGCTATTTCATAACCTCGTCAATACCCACCGAGCTCCCTCATTAACCTCACTCAAAGGCGCCGATGTTACTTATTCACCTCGTCTAAACCTGCCGAGCTCCTTCATGTACCTCGTTCCTACCTGCCGAGCTCCTTCCTTCGACAACTTTTTCGAACGAAGATAAAAAATCGACATTCGATAATCATGTAAAGCGAGCGATATACCAATTCGTATGTCGATCAATTGATATTTTGATTAATTTCATCGATTTTAGGCTGTTTCGATCAAAACAATTCGTTCGACAGATTTAGGTTTCGATTCGGGAAAAGAGAGTTTTGAGCCTTTCTGCAATGTGTTCGGAAAAAATGAAAAGGACAGGTGGTAATTTAGGTGAACTTATCTTGTCAATAGTCATTCGGACATCTTACCTCTAGTCTCACTCTTAGTTTTGCAGAGTTTTTAACAAAGTCGAAATTAAATCCGAACCCCAAAAATGTGGAAATTAACAAATCAGTTCAAATACTTTAAAATTAACAAATCAGTTCAAAGGACAGTGTGTTGTGCGCCGAAGAATAAGCCATGACTTCCATCGGCAGCGGCGCCCCGGCAGCACCTCGACGCCTCAGAGGACACAAGGCGTCGGCTTCCTGCTGCATAGCCTCACGTGCCATCCCTGGCGTTGTATTCACCGCCGGCGAGGTATTTCATCTGCTCCCCCTTTTGTCTCTGAAATTCCAATTCAATGCATAAGTGGAGGGCAATCCGTTTGTTGTATTTGGCTACTGATGAGAAGAGAGGGAATTAAACCTAGATTGATAAATCATCCGAACTTGTCAATTTTAACCGCCTTTGATCATAATACCCATTCAGATTGAGTTCGTCTGCTATTATTATGTTGTCGATTCTGAGTCTGAAATTGAGTTTTGCCTAATTAGGATGGCTGTGTTTGCTTGTTTGATTTGCGCTCCAAAGATACCCAGCTTGTTATGGAGCTTGGCTCTGATCCTATTTCGTCCTTATGTTTCAAGCAAGGTAAAGATACTCTGTTTTATCCAATTTGTTGGTTTTTTTAGTGACCTTCGTGAGGAAGCAAAATTTGTTGGTTTTTTTATCCAATTTGTTGTTGGTTTTGATTTGAGCTTTGTCCTTGTGCCCTTGTTTCCTTTCTTGCTTCTTCCCTGCGCCGCCCTTTATTTTGTGGGTATTGCCCTTTCGTTTTGGGTCTATCGGAAACACTCTCTCGATCTGTTCGGGGTATGAGTGCCTACATCTTGACCCCCTAGACCCCGTTCTAGAGCGGGATTAACTGGTTTGTTGTTGTTGTTGTTGTTGTTGTAGCTGTGATGAGTATATCAAATATATAAATTGGGAATGCCAGATATGGGGTTGCCACTCATCTCACACAATTTACATTACTGTTGAATGATCCAGGTTATGAAGATATCATATTTGTTTCCATGGGGACAGAAGTCAAGAGCTATGATGTTCGGCTGGTATATAATTTTATGTTTATATGCAATTGATATGTTTTATCTTTGTAATTGGACTTCTTTCAGCTTTGTTATTCATTCCTATGATAGATACTCTCCCCTCTCCATCTCAAACAACTTTTTTTTAAGAGCAAATATGCAATGTCTGTGATTTTTTTATGAAGATTTTGGAAAATGACAGGTAAATTCGTCAAACCCTCTGATGAGGTTCAACTACAATAAGGATGAGATCAATCAGGTAAGTGGATTGGTTAGAAGTTAAGTGCCCCTTCATGTTTATATGATGGCATGATGTAGCTGATGAAGCAACTGCATCTTAACACTGGCTACGTTTTATTGCACAGATCGCATGCAATTCTAAGTCAACGTTTCTTGCTGCTTCAGATGATAGTGGTGGTGTAAAGGTACTATACTCTATCCATCAATATACTTCAATTTACTCTATCCATCTGTTACTTCAATTTACTTCAATGAGTGTACTTCAATTTCCTTGTTCTTCTTCTTTCTCTTCCTCCTGGATTGTGAACTTCAATGTCACACACCTATACTGTCCAACTGCTTATTGACCCAACAATTTCCCCCTTATCCAAGTTCATTCTCATCTTGTTCCTCGCCAATTTTGAAATTGAGAAATGCATTGGCAACTATATTTGCCCCAAACAACATAGATTGCCTATGAATATGGAAAGCTGTAGGGTTCTTAGTAGTTAGTAGGCTTCTCAATCAGTATGTTTAGGTACATCTTATGACCTTCAAGTTTTACAAGTAGAAAGGTACTCTAACCCAACAGTCTTTTTTCATGGTTAATGTAGGTCGTATAGTTCAGGTTGTGTTTTGACACTTCTTCTAGAGCATATAATTTGCATTATTCAGGGCTCAAACTGTTCTGAATTTTGTTTGAATATTGCTCAGCAAGACACTTTATTATTGGGCGACCCAATAATACATGGTCTTGGTGAACAATATTCAACCCTAATATTGTTCTGAATTTCGGTACGGGTTGGGCGAGCCCTGCCCATTTGAGCAACCCTAATTGGGTCTGTTCTGATTGGGGATTTGAAGATTTTTCAAGTCTAGTTCATATGATTGGCATGCTGGAATTTATATGTTATTAGAAATCACTTGGTTTGCACATAACTTACTATCACGTTCTCAAAACTGAGAATATTGAAGCTTACAAGAAGAACTGCATTTTTTTGAATTTCAGTTTCATGCCATAATTTCTTTTCAGTTGTAAGTTGTCTATTGTCCAACTTAAATGTCGTACTGCTGGTGTCTCGTTGGTTCAGCTTCTCAAAATGGTATTTGTAACAGATTATTGACATTGGACAAAAATGCATGTTCAAAACGCTGAGAGCTGGCCATAGTACTGTATCCTTCTACTATTTCTTGGTGTTTTGACCATGTTTATGCATGTTTTCTTAAGGAATTTGCGCATTCAGTTCTTCATTCCTGTGCAATAGTTCTAATTGTTCGATACGACTTAACCCTATAATTTAGATATGCAGCAGTGTGCAATTTCTTCCTTGGAAACCTTGGGAAGGTGGGTTTTAGCTATTTGTTAAGTAGTTTATCTTCTTGGTCATTGCTGTTGCCATCATCACTTCAAATCTTCAATCACACAGGTAAAATTTTGCCATACCAATCCTGAGATCTTGCCTTTCTGGCAATTGCAATTTCAGTTGGTTATGAATAAAGTAGGTGATTTATCTAACATTGCTTTTCTATGTTTTGAAAAAATACTCATCCTATTTGATGAAAGAAAGATCTGGAAGGTTTTCATTTATGCGGGAAATATCAAGAAATGGATTGTAAACGAACCAATTCTGGATGATGTGGGATGTGAGACACTGCGAATGATAGTAGCAGTTTCTTTGATTATATAGGCTTTAATATCTTCAGCTCAAAAAGTAACTGAATTCACCTTTTCCGTGTAATTATATTTTATAAAATAATTGCCTATAAATGATTTTCTCTTGATTCAAAATACGACTTTCATATTCATGACTCAAGAGAGATCTTCTGGCAGGGGGCAGGGTGACTTTTTTTCATTGGCTTCTCTCGACCTAATTCTATACTGAGAGAAACTATCCTCATATGCAGAATGAATTGGTTTCAGTCTTTATTGTTTCTATGGGAATGAAAAGGAAGGGACTTGAATTTTGAATGGAACTTTCTAATCTAGTGGCTGACTCTTTCCCTTTATGTGAACTGTCTTGTACAAACATGCTCTGTGATGGTAAAAATCCAGAAAGCATTGGTTGACTCCTTATGTCTAACTGTTTGCATTTGAACGTATTTTTAACCTACTCTGTAACCTTTGGTGTGCTTCTTGCAGTTATAACTGGTGGTTTGGATTCAAAGCTTATACTTTGGGATTTCTCCAAAGCACGTCCTTTTCATGCTATTGATTTTGGTAAGTAAATGCAGGGACCCTCTTTTGTTATTGCTGAGCATGAAATCTACATCATAAAGAACATGTACACGGATGTAATTACTAATTACATAAATATTATATTCAGGCAGCTCAAAGTATTCAGTAAAACCTGACCATCTTGATTTTTTTGTACAGGCACTGTAGATGTAAATCAGCAGAGTGGAGCTCAGTGTTGTAATCCTGCATTTGTTCATGCACTAGCAGTTCCCGACGTCGACATGTATGAAAAAATAGGCAAGGTATGTACTGTTGCCAGGGGGGATGGTGTTGTAAGTGTGATCAATTTGGAGTCAGAACTTGCTTCTCTGAAGAAAAAGAGTGGCTATAAGCCTCCGAAAGGATCACAGATAATAACCAATGAAGGTTCATCTTCTGTGGATGCTGAGAGTCAAAAACCAAGCAGCAGAAACAGGTTGCACTTAGATTATTCCATGGGAGGCCACACTGCTGCTGTATCTTGCGTGTAGGTTTCATTTCTTTCAGTTTCGTAATATATTCTTATATTATAACCACTCAATGTGATAATTTGCTGACATCCAGTGACTTGTTACTTGAAACTTTTCCAGGACATTCTCGTCATTTGGAGAGAAAGGAAAGCTCCTCATCTCGGGGGGAAACGATAAAACAGTGAAGGCCTGGGATTGGTCTAGTTATTTTGACGACGCTCAAACCCCAGAGGATAGAATCATGCCTTACAACATCAATTTGCCGAAAAAAGTGAGTTTCTTCTGCTCAATGACCTCAATCTTATATAGTGCCCTAAAAAATGTGAGTTTCTTCTGCTCATCTTTTCATATCCTTATTATGAGCGCCATTCGTTATTTGGCAGGTGAACTGGCTCTGCACTGTTCCAACTGATTCAGAAAACCTTGTTATCTGTGACACATCTAAAGTAGTAAAGGTATACACTATATCTTAGATTGAGTTACCCACTGTTACCTTTGAAACCATACAAGCGGCGACCATGAAGTCCGTACCAGTTACCAACCATAACAGATTCCCCATCTCCTTGCGCTTCTTCTCATGAAATGGAAGAGATTGAACTGAATGTGTTTGTGGTTCAAGCTGCTGGTGTTGTACCGTACTGGCCGAAAACCTAGCACCGAGTAGTCTATTTAGTTGTTCATTGTCACATGTACACAACAGTGATGTTATTTTCGACATGTTGACCCTTGGACTACCTTGTTGTTGTCTACTGTCCTTAGAAGCTTATTGAGTCCAAAGGAAGGCTTAAATTTGGTGAAGTATAGCTGTAGAACAACAGATGCCATGGGGGTCATCAAGCTGTTGGGAGATGAGGAGTACTTTTCTTATTGATTATAAAACCCCAACTGAATTCCGAATATCTCTATACTTGATTGATACTTCATCTCTCAATGCTTTGATTATATGTGATTTTGTGATACCATTATTTTTATGAATCATTGAATTGATACCACTGGACCCTTGCAAAATAAGCTGCAAAGCAAATCCTCTTTCTGCCTATGGTGTGAAAACAAAATTTCTATAATACCTACAAAAAGGTATCTGCTGACACACAATTATTGTAATTGGTTGCATTTTAAACCAACACAAGTAATTTTGGCGGGTGAAAATCTTGGTTGGTTTGTGGTTATTTTAGCAGCCCATATGAATGGTAATTTCTGCACTAGAACAAGAACAACTACTGTGAATCTAAAGAGGTGATTACCCTGAAAAAACTCTCAATCTGCCTTATTTTCTTTTCCTATTTTAGGCAATACATATTATACATAGAAAACAAGGGGGATGGGGTATTTCACAAGATAGGTTAGGTAAAAGATGTGTCATGCCCAACCATAACCTCCCTTGCATTTCCCGCAAATTTTAGAATTAAATATTAAGAAAAATTCCATCTGTTGAGAAAGCCAAGGAAAGGTACATTGCTTCTTCTCCATCTCTCTCAACAAACTCAAACCTCCAACTCAATCTGTCTCTTTTTGCCCTCCCACCAAACTCATTCTCACTTGAACCTCCTTTTAAGCATTTGAAAATTCATGGGTTGCAACCAACACTGTCATTAACATTGCACCCACATAGAATTTGCACCTTAAAATGAGGTAAAGTCCCTAGTGAAGCTGCAGCACCTGTGTGTCTCTCCCTCTGTTGTTCCACTTCTCAAGCAACCGAGATGATGGAAGCCGAAGCTCCTCTATGCAACACTTGTGGGGAGCAAGTCGGGCTCGATACAAATGGGGAGCCCTTTGTGGGCTGCCATGAATGCAATTTCCCCATCTGCAAGGCATGTGTTGATTATGAGATCAAACAAGGCCGAAAATCTTGCTTGCGCTGCAGCACTCCTTATGATGGTATACATGTTCTTGCAGATCATATAACACAATTAGTCTCTTATCATTTCACATTCTTGATTTATGTTATGTCCTTTGATTGTTTATGAACAGATAACTCCGCATTTGATGATGTCCCAGTGGAAGCCGAGGCCTCTTCTGGAGCTACTCGTTCATCAATGGGTGCCTACCTTAACACTAACGACGAGGTATGAATCTTGAACAAGTACTTGTTCACTAAACTCTTACAAAACTAAACATGAATCAATGTGTAAGTAACCAACTTGTTTTGGTTTCTTTATTGATAGAATGAAGGCCTCCACGCACGGAACATAAGCAGTGTCTCAACCTTGGACTCCGGTGAGAAGCAAAACACATTGATATCTATCAGTGAATCATGCTTGTATAAAGCCTCTCTAACCATATTTTTTTACTGTATTCTACAGAAGCAACCGGGGAATCTGGACATCCGATATGGAAGAACCGAGTTGCGAGCTGGAGGGATAAGAAAGACAAGAAGAAAAAGCCTCCAAAGAAGGCTATGATGGAAGCTGAAGCACCACCTGATCAACAGATGGAGGGGTCAATGTAGGCCATAAAGAAACCATGATCTTTGAATTTGGCTAAGTTAGATTGACTGACTGGTTTGGTGATGATGATATCTTATTGCAGGCCAACTGAGGCTATGGGGCATCCACTTTCAAGGATGGTGCCGATTCCAAGGACCAAAATCGCGCCATACAGGATGGTGATCATCATGCGACTGGTGATCCTCGCCCTCTTCTTCCACTACAGAATCACTAACCCTGTCGAAAGTGCTTATCCCCTATGGCTAACTTCAGTCATCTGTGAGATCTGGTTCGCTGTCTCCTGGGTTTTGGATCAGTTCCCTAAATGGTATCCGGTTTGTCGAGAAACATACATTGACCAACTGTCTTTGAGGTACACATACACATTACTAAAGTACTAAGACATGAAGTTAGTAAGTTGAAATCAAGTTTTCAGTTTATGATCCATTCCTTGTGTGGTTTTGGTACCGGTAATGGTGCAGGTATGAGAGGGAAGGCGAGCCATCGCAGCTAGCAGCCGTGGACTTCTTTGTGAGTACAGTTGATCCGCTGAAAGAGCCGCCACTGATCACAGCAAACACAGTGCTGTCCATCCTTGCAGTGGACTATCCTGTGGATAAGGTCTCCTGTTATGTGTCTGATGATGGGGCTGCCATGCTCACCTTTGAGTCTCTAGCTGAGACTTCCGAGTTTGCGAGGAAGTGGGTCCCATTCTGTAAGAAGTTCGCGATTGAGCCACGTGCACCCGAGTTCTACTTCTCCCAGAAGATTGACTATCTCAAGGACAAAGTGCAGCCTTCATTCGTCAAGGAGCGCAGGGCAATGAAGGTATATATATATTTTGCGTCGTCTAACCATCATTGCTTCAAATGCTATGAACTTAACCACCTTCTCCTCGCAGAGAGACTACGAGGAATTCAAAATACGTATCAATGCGTTGGTTGCAAAGGCTCAGAAGACACCAGAGGAAGGCTGGACTATGCAAGATGGCACACCTTGGCCCGGAAACAACACTCGTGATCACCCTGGCATGATTCAGGTTTTCGCCATTACAATCTTTGTTATAAGCATCCATGTTTCCTTCGTTTCAACTCGCAAATTTCCTTGTTTGCTGATCAAACCTTCTTCTGCAAGGTGTTTCTTGGAAACACCGGTGCTCGTGACATAGAAGACAATGAGCTTCCGCGGCTAGTCTATGTATCAAGAGAGAAGAGACCTGGCTACCAACACCACAAGAAAGCCGGTGCTGAGAATGCTCTCGTAAAATCCCAACACCTACCTTTACTCATTTTGTTTCGATCCTTTGGAGCATTGTATGATGCTTTTCAGTTTATCCTTTTACAGGTCAGAGTATCTGCCATCCTAACAAATGCTCCCTACATTCTCAACCTCGACTGTGACCACTACGTCAACAACAGCAAGGCTGTTAGGGAGGCCATGTGCTTCTACATGGACCCTGAAGTTAACCGAGATGTCTGTTACGTGCAGTTCCCTCAAAGATTCGATGGTATTGACAAGAGTGACCGATATGCCAATCGAAACATTGTGTTCTTTGATGTTAGTACACTCACTTTCGCAAATTTCATTTCTGAAATCTACATGAGGAAGCAAAAATGAACATACAAAACTGGACTATGGAGTGCAGGTTAACATGAAAGGCCTTGATGGTCTTCAAGGACCGGTGTATGTCGGGACAGGTTGTGTGTTCAACAGGCAAGCACTTTACGGATACAGCCCTCCGTCTATGCCTAGCAAGCGAAGCTCATCTTCGTCTTGCTCGTGGTGTGGGAGCTTCTGCTGCTGCTGTCCTTCCAAGAAGAAGGCGGCCAAGGACGAGTCAGAGCTCCACAAAGAATCAATGCGCGATGATCTAGACGCCGCCATATTTAACCTCAGAGAAATCAACAGTAAGCAATGCAAGATAACCCTCATTAGGACAATAGGCCTTGTTCTTGTATTGATTTTGCCCTTGTTTTGCAGATTACGACGAGTACGAAAGATCAATGCTGATCTCTCAGACAAGCTTTGAGAAGACATTTGGACTTTCCACTGTCTTTATTGAATCCACATTGATGGAAAATGGCGGCCTCCCTGACTCAACCGACCCTTCGACTCTCATCCAAGAAGCCATCCATGTTATCAGCTGCGGGTACGAAGAAAAAACCGCCTGGGGCAAAGAGGTTAGTCCTTTGATCATCACTACACTTCATGACTTACAATGTACAAAGTTACTCCTATAGATGTATGATTTTGTACTGTTTGTTGTTCAGATTGGATGGATTTATGGATCAGTGACAGAAGATATCCTAACAGGATTCAAGATGCACTGCAGAGGGTGGAGATCACTTTACTGTATGCCTCTGAGGCCGGCATTCAAAGGGTCAGCTCCGATCAATCTTTCCGATAGGTTGCACCAAGTGTTGCGTTGGGCGCTTGGATCCGTCGAAATCTTCCTCAGCAGGCATTGCCCTCTATGGTATGGCTTCGGAGGAGGCCGCCTTATGTGGCTTCAGAGGCTGGCTTACATCAACACCATCGTCTACCCCTTCACTTCCCTCCCTCTAGTCGCGTATTGCTCCATCCCCGCTATTTGTCTCCTTACCGGAAAATTCATCATCCCAACGGTAATATCCTCTATCCCTGTCACAAGAGCTCTTCATTTTCGGAGTCCAGAAAATGAGCTGATCTGAATTGCTTGCAGCTTTCGAACGTTGCAAGCGTGCTGTTTCTAGGCCTCTTCGTGTCCATCATCCTAACGAGCGTGCTGGAGCTAAGATGGAGCAGCGTCGGCATCGAGGACCTGTGGCGTAACGAGCAGTTCTGGGTCATCGGAGGGGTGTCGGCCCACCTCTTCGCGGTCTTCCAAGGGTTCTTGAAGATGCTAGCAGGGCTCGACACCAACTTCACGGTGACGTCGAAGGCAGCGGAGGACGCCGAGTTTGGGGAGCTCTACATGATCAAGTGGACAACCTTGCTGATCCCGCCCACCACCCTGATCATCGTGAACATAGTCGGGGTGGTGGCGGGGTTCTCGGACGCCCTGAACGCCGGGTACGAGGCGTGGGGCCCGCTGTTCGGCAAGGTGTTCTTCTCCTTTTGGGTGATCCTCCATCTTTACCCGTTCCTCAAGGGTCTGATGGGGAGGCAGAACCGGACGCCGACCATCGTCGTGCTGTGGTCGGTGCTGCTGGCGTCGGTTTTCTCGCTCGTGTGGGTGAAGATTGACCCGTTTGTCAACAACACTGATGGCAAGACCGTTGCCCAGAACTGCATCTCCATTGATTGTTGAATCAAGCTTGCTTCGGTTTGGAGTCAAAGTGGAGGTTTTTTTCAAAATGTGTGTTGGGTAAAAAAATCACACATCTCCTTGTATTTTTTGCTTGAATTCTTGGTTGAGTGGACCTTGTTATGTTAATGTTCAGGGGTTACCATTGAATGGGTGATGTACACCGCTAATTTTTACTATTTACACTGCAAATTCACCGCATTTCTATGCAGTGACTTAATCATATTTTAGCCCGACATACCGCATGTACATGCGGTATGTCCGTTGACCGTATAAAAACACCGTATGTACGTGCGGTGGGTTAGGCTAAAACGGAGTCCGTAATACGAGAATCCGGTTGGGTCGAAGTTATCCGAAACCCACCGCATGGGGATGCGGTGGTTTTTTTAAATATTTAAAATTTGGGTAAGAATTTATCGCATGGAGATGAGGTACTTCATGCGGTGTTCAAGCCCGACATGACGCTCGATCGGAGGCTAGCCTGGGATCTGCGACGCGGGGTGAGGTACGTCCTGGGGGCGACGCCATTTTCCACTACGGTGACCCGGGATGATAGGCCTCGCATCGAGCGACTGGATGTTCTGCGGCGGAGGCTGGATGAGATGACTGTCGACGAGGTACGAACACAATTTATATCCGCACTTACATTTGTCATACTATAAACTAGATTTTAGTCGTAATAACAATTTCTATTCCATTGCAGATCGAGTTCATGCCATTTGGTAGACACTTGGATTTTGATAGAGATCTGCGTCTTTCGAGATATAGGGGCACCATTCGATGGTTGTTCGAGGAGGAGCCGTATATGCCGGACCGTGTGCTGCGACAGTTTGGTCGGGTTCAGCACATTCCCGCTGATCCAATCAGACCTACCGTAGTGCTCAGACCGAAGTCCGCCAAGTGCAAGAAGGAGGCGTCGTTCCACCCAACCGACAACCACTAGGCGCACAGGTTCGATAATCTTTTCCCCATGGAGGAGTTGCCACGGACCTCTGAAGAGTACCCATATGGCGTGGCCGATGACTATCTGGAATGGTTACACCGTCATAGTCATCCATACCTACTTCCCGACACTCCTCGACACCAGCCCATCATCCCGCCGCCGCCACCCCCGCCGTCGCCACTCCTGCCGACCATTATTGAGCAGCGCCATCATGCGGCTGGGTTGGAGATTCAGCGACTCAAGGACCTTGGAGTTGAGTTGACAGCTGCACACCTGGATCGCATCTATGAGCAATTTTGGGGTCCTCCCCCACCGTGACGGTGCGATCTGGGATGATGTATGTGGTTGTTCTGTTTGCGGGTAGATGGCTTTTTGTGTAGTAGTTGGTAGTTTGAATTTTTTTTTGTGCAGTAGTTTGGATTGTTTTTTGTGCAGTTGTTGATGATTCGATTTCGGAATACGTATTTTGTGTTTTGGTGTGGAATTGATGGTTTGTTACCGTTGCAGATCGTTTTCAAATTTGAATAGTATGTCCGTACACAACTTTCAATATCATGATTCGAAACGAACTTTATAAATTACAAGTTAATTCCACTGTAGTAGGATATACCACCGCAGATGTCCCTTTATTATACGAGAAATTCGTAGTGTCGGCGTATACCGCATACCCATGCGGTGTGGATCGGTCCGTTTCGCTCATCCAAATAGTTACCCGCAAATCTGGTTATCCGATAACCACCGCATAGGTCTGCGGTGGGGTTGGAACGGAACGGGTTCCTCACCGCAACTTAATGCGGTGAGTCTCCATACGGTGGGTAGCACCGCATATACATGCGGTGATTCATGCGGTAGGTGCGTTGACCGTCATTAACTCACCACATAGATATGCGGTGATTAGCGGTGGAAATAGTAAAAATTAGCGGTGTAGATATCGTTTCCGATTTTGAATATATGATCAAATACTTTCTTTTGGGAATGAACAAAGTGGTGATGAAATGAAAAGCTCGAGCTCGACTCGAGATTGACCTATTTTCTATTTTGGTATAATACAATATTTAATTTATAGGCTATTTCTAAATCAAATGCCAAATCTTACTTATAATTTTAGAAGACCAAATATAGATCCTATCTATATTATTTTTATTTATTCAATATATATATATATATATATATATATATATATATATATATAGAGAGAGAGAGAGAGAGAGAGAGAGAGAGAGAGAGAGGTTGGGTCATGTGTTTACACCCCTTATTGTGTTTTGTGTTAACAAATATAGGACATTGATTGATTAGGAATGAATAAGTGAGATTAATTGAGACTTTCCCTTTTTATTTAAATAAAAAAGAGTAGGTCCCACCACTTTAATAGCCAACTTGCTGTAGAGGAAGCGCGTGCGTTGATTTTTTTAGGTAACGTTTTTTTTGGGGGATGAGGAGATTTTGCTTCCACTATGCGTTTGATGAAAATATTCGCTAGGATAATAGTAATTATTCGCTAAATTGATTGTTATTATTCGTCTATAAATATGAGTTATCAATAATAGCAAAAGAGTTGGTCAATTTTTCAACTATTCGCTAGGCTGATAGTAATTATTCGTCAAGTTGACAGTAATTATTCGCTAGGTTAAAAGAATATATAAATGTAATTCTTGATTTCCACCTCTAATTAACCACATACATATGAATAATTCTTTACTATCACCGAATAATTCCTTATTATTACCGAATAGAAACTGTGAACTTGTCGAATAATTCCTTACTATCACCGAATAATTCCTTATTATTACCGAATAGAAACTATGAACTTGTCGAATAGTGACTCTGAACATGAGATTAATAGAACAATCATATGAATTCCACCGAATAATTGCTTATTATCACCGAATATCACTATGAAGTTGTCGAATACAAAGACAAAAATGTTGATTCAACAAAAAAAAAAACCCTAAAATTCAAAGACAAAAATAAAGAAGAAAAGGAAAAAAACTCTAAACTTGCCGAACAGTGACTCCGATCTTGTTATCATCTGAGTCTGACTCGGCTGTGTTGAGGAACCAGGTCGCCGGATCTCAAATCAAGAATAGGCGGTGTTGATGGGGTGTTTGACATGGCAGAACCGGCGCCATTCCTGGAGAAGCAGAACCGGCGGATACAAAGACACCATCTCGCCGTCGCCGCCCACTGCCGGTGGTCGATGTTCATCCTTGTGCAAAATCCGATCGACTACAAGCCTTGTTCAGCCTTGCCGGCCGAGGGTTGGCCAAAATTCGGCCTCGTCGTCGTTGAAAGCACAGATCCGCTGCCTTCCTTGGGCAGATCTGAAAGTTTCATCTTCTTCTCTACCCACAATTTTTCAGATCTGGGCACACAGATGGCGGGGGAAATTGGCGGCGGCACTGCTCTTGGTGACGGCGGAAGAAGCGGATATCGGGATGTTGAGAGAGGAAGAGACCGCTCAGGCGCTCGGATCGCCCACCGGATGAAGAGAGGGAGGCCACCATCTCGAATCCGAGCACGGCGAGGCGAATCCGAGCGAGGGAGTCCACCATCTCGAATCCGAGCACGGCGAGAAGAAGAGAGGAGAAGACGGGCACGACGATCCCGAATCGTGTCGCCAAGCGCCGCCATCGCCAATCGCCAAAGTTTGACAAGCTATCCCGAACCGCCATCGCCAATCGCCTCCCCCTGGGCTCGAGATGTTCTTCGTCCCTGGCCTCCCCAATCGCCTCCGCCATCCCGAACCGTTCCTCGTCCCTAGGCTCGAGATGTTCTTCCTCTGCAATCGCATCCACCTCTGCAATTCGCCATCGCCAGTCGCCGCAAATCGCCATCGCCGCAAATCTTCCTCTGAACATGGTCGACAAAACTGGGCTTTAGGTTAGGGTTATATTGTAGACGGTAGTCACACGCTAAAGGGTGGGTGGGTTTTTTTTATTTTACATTTAAATTAATATATTAGAATAATTTGGGTCATCCATCTTTTCTCAATCAAGGGCCCAGATTTGTTAACACAAAACACAATAAGGCTTGTTATATATATATATATATATATATATATATATATATATATATATATATATATATATATATATATATATATATATATAGTGATAAAATGATTAAATCCATAAAATGTACATTAATTCCGGTGACTTATAAGCTAGATTTATGAAAGAAGATGCACGTCCTTAATGCGTTTATGTCACGGAGTATATAATAAGTTCCACTCTTTTACAGTACCTCTTTTTGAGAGTATGACTATTGATAATGACAACTTTGAAATAAAGAGGAGATCCAAATAAACTTTGTTTTAACTCAACATACAATCCATAGCTGGGATGCGTAGAAGGGGACCTTCTTTTCCACCTAATTTCTGTCAGGTGGAATGAACTTGTCAGTACGTATTATGGTAGACATGATTTTTGGCCCCTTTGATCATAAATTTAGTTGCATTCTTAATTGTTTAAGAACTGATATTCTATTCAATTATCATATTTTACATTTTTTCTTACCACATCATTCTAAGATACTTAAATCCATAATCATAATATTCATACAAGTATCTTAACAAATATTTCATTTTATTTTTAAATCTTTGTAGGTTACATGTTATTGTTCATTGGATAAAACTAATGATATTACGTAAGAGTGAGTATTATCTAAATTATACTCAATTGTAATAATTGTCTTGATTCTCACTCCAACTCTTATCTACCCTTAAAAGTTAAAACATAGATTAGAGACAATAATTTTTTTTTTAATGTTGAGGAATTCAATTTCGATTGTAAACCCTAAGTACGTGACTCATCCAGCAAGAGCCACGTATCAGGTAAACCGACTTACGCCAACCAACTCTATCAAATAATAGGGAGTAAGACAAATTTTAGATTTTCATCCAAATAAAAAATTAGAGATAGAGATTAAATTCGAGACATCCATATCATCTCTTACTCCACACCACTAAACCAGATTTACCAGACGACTGGGCACAGGACAACAATTTCTTTGAACCGTGCACAGTATAAACAAAGGTCAAATGAAAAAACAGATGGTTATAAATACAGTTCATAAGTTTAGAGCTTTGGTCTTTACTCCATTGAACTGGAACTGGAAGGTCACGTGTTGAAGAGTTCAATGTAAATTCAATTTCAACTGTCAGAATATTTCATCTTTACATGTCATCGGCATTCGGAAGTGGCTTTTGTGTACAGATCACGATAACCACCAATGGATCTACTGATGAGAGTACTATATTACTCCCCAGTCCCCCACTTCTCTTTATTTCCAATATCACACTTTTTTTTCTTTTAAAATAAAATATTTTACACGGACGTTTACAAAATAAAAATAAATTAGGGAAATTTCGCGAGGTACCCTGAGGTATTGGCTTTTTCGCACGGTGTACACAAGTTTAGCCTATTTCGCCAAATACCCCTGAGTTTATACCAAATTTTGCTTCATGCCCTTGTCCGGTTAAAAGTAACATCAGGAGAGTCTCCGTTAGATTTTAATGGTTAAAAAAAGAAACGCAAATCTGAAAGAAAGGGAGAAAGAACCGACCTGGAGGATTTGACAAAGGGATGGAGGAGCGAAACAGCAAGGAGGCGGCCACAAGGGAGGAGGAGGCCGCGCCGCCGACCGCATCGAGCCGAATCCCCCAGAAGAGGGTGGTGCGAGGTTGCAGGTACATCTGAGATTTCGAACCCCTTTTCGAAAATTAGAGATTCGTGTGGAATTGGGTTGCAATTCGAGTTTGGGGTTGCTAAGTTTTTGAGTTTTAGTTTGGAATTTAGGGTTTTAGATTCGTGGTTTTCTTTCCCTTTGCTGAGTCAGGGCATGTTGCCAACTTTGGTACATAGCACACCATTGCTCCTTTGCTGTGTCGCTCTAAATGAATTGGAATTTGCTTGTTTCTGACTCTAAATTAATTGAAAATGGGAGTTGTAACTCTATAGCTTTTAGATGTACATGGTTCATTCCGAAAAGGGGAGTTTAGATCCTTGCAGGTGGAATTTATATTTGATATGAATTTGGCAGATTTACACTTAATATCTTGGATGTTGGAGGCAGAAGACAATAAGATCCTTTTTGGTGGAACTACTTTGAGCAAACAGATGGTTTAGTTTGGGTGGTTGATAGTTCAGATCTTAGACGTTTGGATGATTGCAAAAATGAGCTGGATAATCTGCTTAAGGAGGAGGTATTTGCTTAATTCCTTGTAAAAAAAATTTACTTGGATGGTTGTCAACTAAAATGCACATTGATATGGTTTATTGCTCGTACAAAAAATGCATATGGATAAAAATTATATCAACACCAGTATTGACCTATGTATGAATGTGTTTTAGTTTTTCCTTGAAGAGCTCGTAGCTTATAGGTCTAAAGCACAAGGAAATTCTAGTTTTTTTTTCCAGAAATAATATGATTTACATATACCAATTTCTTGGTTTCTTCCTAGCCTTGGTTAAGGCAATTAACTAAACACCAATTTCTTGGTCGTCTAACAGCTAGTTAATGATCATTAGGGGTGTAAGGGTTGATACTTCAAGGGAGAAAGGAATAAACTAGGAAATCCTCTTTCTTTAGATTGAGAATTTGAGAAGATTAATATTGTACTCGATAGTGTTTACCGACACACACTTTTTATATTAGCCTATTAGCTCAAAGGTAGAGCAGTGTGTTTTGTACACATCGTTGTGGGTTCGAATCCCATATAGGTTATAAGTTCTTTGGTTGCTATGATTATGGTGTAACTGATTTTTTGAGATGATGGCAATATGTTGTATTTCAAACTAACATGCTAATCACTTTCTTAAGAAGGATGTTCATGCCTTCTCTATTGCTAAAATTTTGATTTAGATGTTTATCTGTTGGATGATTTAGAATTGCCAACAACCGGTATTATATATATTTTCTACGTTTTCGTTCACCAGTGTATTATTCTATCCATTCAGTTCACCAGTGTATTTTCTATGTTTTATACGTTTGCCGTCATAGCTTTGGATTATTTGACCCATTTATTCCGTCAAAGATCTGAATTTAGCTTACAAAAATAGAATTTATGCTCAAATCTGAATGCAAAAACTGAAAAACATCTAGAATTTGAATGCAGTTTATAGAAAATAAAAAATCACATGGAATTTATGCTCAAAATATGAATGCAACTTGCAAGCAACTGAACATCTGAATGCAGAAACTAAACTTAAGCAAAAGAGCAATCTAAATGCAACCATTAAACTTCAGCAAAAGAGGAATCTAAAAATTAATACATTAACTTGAACATACTTTAATGTTTTTAAATAAAAGCAAAGATGTGTAGCCTATGTGGGATTCGAACCCACATCGATGTGTATAACACATTGCTCTACCATTTGAGCTATTAGGCTATTATAAAACAAAGGGTAGGAGTCACAAACATAAATTACTCAAACAAAACCATTAGTACACATAACGTTCAGAACTAAAACCAATGATTAATGCATACATGAAATTCACGTGTACAAGAGATGAGATAATTCACATTAGATACAAATATCTTCAATTAACCAATGTAATCTAGTGCTCAACATCCCTTGAATAGGTAAATGAAGAGCGGCCATTCCGGGGTTCGAACCGGGGACATATAGGTACTACCCACAAGTCCTTTCCGGTGAGCCATTCCGGAATGGTTAGTGCTCAACATCCCACATATAGGTTAACTACATAAAGAGAACTGAAAACAGAATATATAAGACACCCATACCTAAGGAAAGCTTTCAAATAAGCAACTAACTTGCACGATTCAACTATATATGATGTGTGACCTGTACATTGTATAACTACAAATCCTTAACTGTATAACCTATGACAACTGACTTCAAATTGGTCAAATAGAAATCATAAAAAATAGATAATTTATGAAAAAATGATCACATGAAGAATATTCAAGGAATTGTATGAATGCTACGACATTTTCTTCCATAGATCAAATCATGATGCCCTTTGAACTCAGACAGAAATCAAATGAGTCTTAACAGCATAGGCAAATCCACCCTTATCGGCCAGTTAACAGGCATAAAATGGTCAATAATGGTGAAATAAATCTAGCAACAATTTAACACGGTTTAGCAGTTAAACACAATTCAAGCAATTGTAATTTTTCAAGCAATCCAATATTCATATGCTTAGAACTACAACTCCTAAACCCTTAATCCCCAAATCCAACCCAAATTCAGAAAAATCCCTTTCTACCATTTATATGGTTAGAATTATAATCCCTAAATCCGATCTCCAAAATCATCGGTATTCAGTACTATCATACTCATCAGTAGAGGCCGAATTATAAAACAAGTGCATTATTATCATGCAAGTTAGCATTAGGCACATTATCATCATTATATAATGCATTAGAAGGTAAATTTGGTGATAATGAACACAAATTGCAAACAAATTGAAACCCAAATTCGAACTTTAAAACCCTAATTTTTTTTAAAAGGGACATACCTGATTAGCGCCTCCACCGCCATTCCGACGGGTCCTTCAGCGCTTCCACCACTCCTTTTGGCGCCTCCGGCGACTACCTTGTGTGGGCTCTCTTGGTTGTCGCCGAATCCTTCTCCTCCACTCGAGATCTCCTCTTCTCCAGTTGCTGCTTCGGTATTTTCTTCGCTTCTCTTTTTCAATTAGAAAAAAACAAACGGCGTTACATAATGACTGTTAGTTTAAACTGAGTAGGGGCACATGGCGAATTTTAGATAAAACTCAAGGGTACCGGGCGAAATTAGTCAATCTTTTGTACACCGTGCGAAAAAGCCAATATCTCAGGGGTACCCGGCGAAATTTCCGAATAAATTATCCATTGTAAGTTAATACAGTAATATTCACTTTCCAACTTTGCAAGCCAAGTTTGATCAACTGATGGCGACAATTTTTTTTTTTTGCTTTTTTAATTATTTTTATGACGATTTGTTCATTTATCGAATTTTTCAACATATCAGTCATATTTATTTAGTATGTTGAATCCTTGTTAAAAAAAAGTGCTACCAATTACTCAATGTTAAGGATTATAAAGTACTAACAATTACTCAATGTAAGGATTATATAACACTAGGAAAAAAAATTGAATTCTAACGAAAATTTGTATTGAGTGAACTCGGACATTATCTTAAGTATTTGTATTATATTTTTAGAATTTAGAAAATCTGTATTGAATGAGTTGGGACATTATTCCTGCAGAGTACTTAGAAATAACCCTTTGCTAACTATATTTTTGGAACTTAGAAACAAAGGGGTCATGTATTTTTATAGTACATTTGAAAAATACTTCATCCATTAAGAAAAAACTACTATCGTTTTAGATAGTTTGGTATCTAGTTTTCAAAGTTATCCTTGTAAATTTGTAATGACTAATGATAAGATAAATGATAGTTGTAGTTTTTAAGAAAGTGAAAAAAATTGAGTAATAATGAGTATATAAATGTATATTTGTTTGGTTTCATTAAAAGTATGTAAATCTCTAAAATTATATGTTTTAATTGACGGAAGAAGTATAAAAAAATTATTTAGAAGTGTAATTTTCTTTTAAAACCCCACACCTAACCTTTTTATGTGTAAATATGATAAAAAAAAGAAGTCAAATTATCATTTCACTTAACAAATTAAATCATATTATAAAATATATTTATTTCAAGTCTTAAATAAAGTGATAGTTTAACATCTTTAACAAAAAAAAAACAATAGAGAGTAATTTTTTTAAAAGAAAACTAAATTTATTGTCCATCTTTTATAATTTCAAATTTATAGATGCTTTTGTTACAAATAATATAATCTTAAGGGCCTTTATATACTGTACATTTAATTTACCTCCAAAAAAAAAGGCAAATTTGATTTATCTGCTAGCCAGTAAACTACTCCCCTGTTTTCCTCCTTCCCTCCCTTTTTCTACTTCCAACACACTCTCTCTGTCTCTCTTCACTCTCTCCAATGGAGCTCCCCTTCCCTCCAACCTTCATCTTCCTCCTCCTCCTCTCCTCCGCCACCGCCACCACCACTGCCTCCGTCTCATCCCTCGACCCGAAGCAGCTAACAGCCCTCCGATCCCTAGGCCTCCCCACCACCAACGACCCCTGTTCCCTCCCCACCAACGCCACCCTCTGCGACGCCTCCCAGCCCTTCCGGCACCTCCTCTCCCTCACCCTCTCCAACTGCTCCGACTCCAGCTCCCTCTCCACCACCGCCCTCCTCTCCCTCTCCTCTCTCCTGTCCCTCCACTTCCTCCACTGTCCCCTCCCCCTCGTCCACTTCCCCTCCGCCCTCTCCCTCCACCTCCTCTCCTTCTCCTCCATCTCCAGCCTCCCCTCCTTCTCCGGCGTCTTCCTCTCCCGCTTCAAGAACCTCTCCGACCTCACCGTCTCCTCCGCCAACATCTCCGCCAGCGGTCCCGCCGTCTTCCTCTCCAGCCTCCGCAAGCTCCAGTCCCTCACCATCTCCAACACCTCCCTCTCCGGCCGCCTCCCCAAATCATGGCACCGCAACCTCACTCACATCGACCTCTCCATCAACCAGCTCAGAGGCAAAATCCACCCCTCAATCACTTCCCTTGACAACCTAATCTCCTTGAATCTCTCTTTCAATCAACTCTCCGGACCGATCCCCGACTCAATCGGCGACCTAATCGAACTTCGAAACCTCTCATTGTCCTCCAATTCCTTGTCAGGCCCCATCCCTGAAACCCTAGCCGCTATCCCCTCCTTATCTCACCTCGATTTGAGCTACAATCGGCTCAATGGAACCATCCCTAGGTTCTTATCCGACATGAAGGAGCTCAAGTACTTAAACCTCGAGAACAACGACTTCCATGGAGTCATCCCCTTCAACACCTCATTCATCGAAAGGCTAAAGGTGTTCAAGGTCAGTGAAAACATCAACCTTTGCTATAACCGCTCTACAGTACTTCCAAGATTGAAGCTTGGCATTGCTCCCTGTGACAAGTTCGGGTTGCCAATGGCGCCGCCGGCTAAAGCGGTGGACTCCGGCGGCGGTGGCGGATACGAGGAGTCGGATTACGGCGGCGAGGACGATAGCCAGAAAGACCATGGTCCGAACAAGGTGGTTCTTGGTGTGGCGATTGGGCTTGCATCTATAATCTTTTTGGTCATTTTCTTGTTCCTTTTATCCAAGTGGTGCGCATAAAAAAATACAGAGTGAGATTTTGCAGAGGCATGATTAATGATTTTGTTTGCCACAAGATCAAAATTTTCATTCAAAATTGTCGTATAAGTAGGCTTTGATCATGAGGAAGGCCAGTAATTGCAAATGCAATGATGCAGGAGGAGAGAATCTACAGTGAGTATTTTTTTCACTTTTTACTTTTTAAAAAAAAAAAAAATTCTTATGTAAGGGATTTATTATTTGGGCAACTGAAAATCCATTTTCTGGGTTGCTTTCTTGTGTGATCAATGATCATATGTAGTACGGAGTATTATTTATGAAGTGGTGGGTGGATCAAATGATTCAAATCTCCCTTTGAGCCATGGAATATAAATTTGATTGAGCTATAAACAAATACTCTTCCAATGTGTATTGAATTCTCTAAAAAATAAACTTTTTCTTGTATGGATTGATCCATGAGCACATCTTGAAAGACTCCTTAATTATATAAGTAAAGTGAAAAATGTGTCATTATATATTTATTTAATTTTTATGGTATTAAAAATTATTAGTAATAATAAAGTTGATAAATTTATAAAGAAAAACTCAAAATAGATAAAATATTTATTAAGAATTGTTGAATAAATTTTAGAAACTAAAATGAAGAGGGGAGGTATTTTTTTCCCATCTTAAAAGACATGTATGAACACCTTTTTATGTAGGTAGCACCGTAGCAAAATAAGTTTGAAGATGAATATGTGGATGAGGATGGTTCTTTCGGAAGCCAACTTCTATTCGGGCTTTCAGCTCCAATGAGTGCAACTCTGCAACAATTGCTTTTAATCTGGTTAAAAAATAAGCTCCAATAGTCACACTCACACATGTAAATACAAAAGTACTGCAATAAAATAAGACTGCAGTAAAAACAACTAATAAGGGTAAAGATAAATAAATAAATAGTAGTAGTACGGAGTACTCCGTATTGGTTTTACTTTTACTGCTTAGTTATGAATCCTGTACGTCTTCCCGCTTAAATTTTAAACACAACATTACAAATTGTTTCCTTTTAATGAACATCATAGACATCAATCCGTTGTAGTCTAGGTGGTTAGGATACTCGGCTCTCACCCGAGAGACCCGGGTTCAAGTCCCGGCAACGGAATTGTTTTTCCACCTACAAATGCTTTTTATCTGGTTAAAAAACAAACTCCAATAAGTCCCCATACATGAACAATGAACATTCTCAAATTTCTCCACACATGAACATTCCCAACTTATCTGGTAGAAATTTATCATTTCCAAATTTGAAAAGCATTTTATGTCAATCTATTCGTTCGTTTATTTACATGAACATTCCCGACTTATCTAATCCCAAAATTAGTAGAAGAACAGAATTGTTATTCATGCTCTATTTGGGCGAAAGGTATGATGATCACATTTGAGGGACTGTTTTCGTTTTTTATTTGCTTTCGTGTTCCCAAACTTCAAAGTAATGTACTGTATATTTAGACGGTTTTCGCCTGCTGACTCGTCGGCCTCTCGAGAATCAGGCTTGCCTGATCTCAAATCTTTTCCTAATTAAAAAAAAAAACTCAAACTTCAAAGTAACACCTCACTCCATACATATAGGTAAGTATGAAGGATTCTTCAAATCAGTCTTTCCAAGTGTAAGCAAGCAGTAGACACCTTAAAACTTGTTTAAGACAGCAAGATTTGATGATGTCTTTGAGGGTTTCAAGTGATTTTCGTCACAAAAATTTAGGCTTTTATAAACATAAACAACCGAGAAACAACAATTAAATTGTAAGTTGCAAGACTTAATCCGTGAAATATATTATACGGAGTATATAACAATCTAGACAACTAGTTAAGATGACACCTATTCTCTTCCTAAACGGCTAAACCTTCACGTCTTCACCACTACATGGTTTCCTCCGTTTCCTCAGCTGCGGTTTCCTCAGTTTCCTCAACTGCAAAATGCATAACATTTAACAATCAAACAACATTTCTAGTTTCATCTTTCTAGTTTCATCTTTTTACAATTCAGATATACCTTGGCAACAAATCTTCCCTCCATTCTATGGATATGAGGGTAAAACCTCATAGTCTTCTTTAGGGATTTATGAAATTGCTGTCCCTTGAATTTGACGTACCTGATAAACAAGATCATAAGTCAAATAGAAACATTTTTATTTATAAAACAAACGGTAGGAAGAAAAGAAAAATGTAAGAAAGGTTTGGTTTACCCGGAATCCCCATTAGGGAGCCCGCAATGAACTAGTTCTACATGCCTGCTCTTGAGCGCAAAATCGACAACTGCTTCATTCTAGACGATTTACAGTTTGTGAGAGTGATGATTTAAATCACATAGCGATAACAAATAGCCAATATACCTCCTCAACCATAATGGAGCTTGTCGTGTATACGATATACCCTCCAGATTTCGAACAAGCATCCACTAAATCGATTGCAGCCAGTAATAGTTGCTGAATAGTAGAAATAAAATACCTAAGTAAGGCTTAAGGAACTCCAAGATAAGAGACGTCGAGATACAAAATTCCTTTAAATCAGGCAATATATATACCTTCTGCATGTCAGCAAAGTTCAATATTTCTTCATAACTTGTTGATTTTACTGTTTCATCAGCACATATCTGCACAAAGCAATATGGAAAACATAAAAAAAAAAAAAAAAAGGGCAATGTCATGTGCAAATTTTGGAAGCAACAGAAGCACAAAGTAAAGCCACAAATACATAAGGTATCTCTGTCATCATACCCCAGTGCCACTGCAGGGGGCATCGAGTAATACCCTGTCTTGAGAGTCAAACCCCAAAGAATATGGAAGCTGTTTATAAAGGAACATATCTGTCAGATGCAATGAAAGATAAGACATATCTACTTAGCAAAGCCTAAGAGCAATGAGAATGAAGCTAAAGAATAGAGTCTTAACCTTCATTGGGTCAACGTCGATGACTTGTGTGTTTGTCACACCCAAGCGCCTTGTGTTTTCTAAAAGAAAAGGAATACTCTCTCCATTCATCACATTTGTGTGCAGCAATCCTACGACAACCGAATCAAGAGAACAAATCAACAGAAGATATAAGCAATTTTTAATGGGGATACACAGACAACAACACTTACCAGTGTTCTTCATGAGTGTAGCTATATGTGTGGTTATAACACCCGATTCATCCCTACAGCAACAAGGTACAGACTTTGATCAAGATTCAGCTCAAAAGCAAAGAAAGCCACATAGGTGTTAAAAAATAAACCACATCAATCACTCACGCCAGTAATTCGACGATAGTTTCCCCCTCCTTGGGAGCAAGAACCATTGCAGGAAAGAAAGAGTTTGCCCTTTGCACCTGCAACAGACCACAGATAAGTCCACAGCCAAGATGAAATAAATAAAACATTAAACTAAACATAAGTACATTCACATTCACAGCGGAAAAAGGAACTACCATGTAAAGACCATCCTTATATTCAGGAGTTGTATCAAGTGGCACTTTCGACTGGCGGACAACCAACCAAAATTTTACCCAATCAGAATAATTTTCCTCCTCGTACCAGTCAGCCGGCGGGAAGATGTCAACCCCACTCTTCACAAGAAGGGCAATCAAATCCAATCTACATATCTAAATCCAATAATAAAAATGTCAAAGCATAAACTGAAAGATATGCAACCAAAGTGTTTCCAATTTCAGTTGATAAGTAATTGAATGCATGAAAAAGCACAGCTAAGGTGTCATTCAACTAAACTAGATCCTAAATCATGTCACACGGCTTGTTGTTTTAATTCCCAAGTATCATAAAGTAGGCCTTTTATCTATACTAATAGAAAGGAGAAAGAGATATCATATGATAGTTATGTCAGGAGAAGTAAACTACAAAAGAAAGATAGAGATCAAATACTCACTAAGGGTTCCTAAATACAAGCATAAAAACTTTACGACTGGTTTATAGAAGCATAATATTGATGATTCTTGCAAAGATAGTATTTAATAGGAGCAAGCCATTATTCATTTGTCTTCCTATAGACACACTTATAGAAAATGGGGAAAATTTTCAAGAGCCCGCAGCAGACATTCTGTTGCAGCCAGGCCCAATTCAATCGAACCTTGTAATTCAGAATATCAATTTTAGTTATGGAGAGGTTTGGAAATCTCTCCAGGGAAACATATATCGGAAGATTTAGAGTTACACCAAACTGTAGAAGAGTAGGAGGGCAGCAACAAGAAAGATTCCATTTCCAAGATTGAGAACTTGATCTGCTGCAAGCACATATCCTAACTAATTGACTGAAATTAAGAACACCAATTCACTTTAGATGGTAAATCAAAAAGTACTTGCCATTTAAAATGTAAATGGTAAATCAAAAACTACTTACCAAATTCATCAAGTTCTGTCATATAATACAGCAATTAGCTTTGGAATTGTTTGATACCATCATCAAAGAGAAAACAGCAAGAGAATCTACCAACCCAAATCTAGAAGCATATAAACTGGAGATTAAAACAAGAGATTGCACAGTTTTCTTAGAGGATTACAAGCTTCATGAATCAGAAAAGGCTTCCAGTTGTGAATGGGATTACAGCAAAGGTTATTTGAGAAAAAAAGAAGGCAAAGGTTACAATAATTCTTGACATAAAATCATTCATGAAAGCAAAAATAAAGCACAAAAAAGTTAGTAAAATTGCAGGGATGCTCTGTAGAGTGGAACAACTAAATCTCAAACCAAATCAAAAGCCCCACCTTCAGTGTGTTGGCTCTTATACAAGTGCTGCAGGGAAATTCATACGCTTCAATGATGCCCAAAACCTCTTCACCTGGAAACATCTGCAATAGCACAATTTGTTTTAAAATAAAAATATGTCAGAGTATGTAACCCATAAAATTTAGAATCAAAGGTGCAACATATATACGAGCAGAGCAATTCCTACACCTCCACAAGCAGTCCAGCCATGAAGTCGTTGTAGCCATAGCCCCTCTTTATTTCCTTTCTGAGCCGGTCACCATAAAATTCCTTCGAAATCAGGCCGGGACACTGTAACAACCTTCCTGCAACTATGATGAGTAGAGATTGCAATTAGACACAAGATTCTAGAATCAAAGACTGCAACAACACAGTTAGGGCAAAGCTGAGTAATTATCATACTCCTTTGGATGCTACTCCGGATCGCCTCTTTCTCTATCCTCCAAAACGAAACGAAACGGCTGTTAAAACCCTTGGACAACCCGATCGAGAAATAAAAAACAATCGCCGAATCGTTTTGAGAGAGTTGATGAGAAATACCTTCGCCGGAAAACAGATTTTGCGGGTTGATGGCAGCCAGTTTCATCTCCATAGAATCATCACCCATTGTTGCCACTTGCCACTCGATCGACCAAGACGGGACGGAGAGGGAATTTTTTTTTAAGATTAGCCAAAATTCGTAAAAAAAAATTATGTGAAATAGCCCTGCAAACAAAAAAAACAGAACCGCTGTATTAAACAGTCGCTCTTTCCCTTCCCACTCACTCCCCTCTCAATCCGACACGACTGACCCGATAACACGGTGATACGACATGAAAAAACAGGTGGATTTTCCGTTGCGTAGGCGACGACCCCCGTATAAATCCCCAAACTAGCTCATCAATATCATCACACACAGCCCTTGGGACAAAGGAGGGCTGCATTACATACACCGGGAGACTAGTAAGGACCGATTTAGGTAGCATGATTCTCCCCGCCAAGGATAAAGATCTAGCCTGCCAGCCTCTCAATCTTGACGACACTTTGTCAACGAGCGAGTTGTAGTGTTCTTGTGTCATTCTCCCACGAGCGGTGGGGACTCCTAGGTAGTTTCCGAAGTCCGGAGAGATGGGAATGGAGCGTTCATGTGCAACCGCCTGTTGGTGCGAGTCCGACACCTCTCTAGAGAACAGAACGCTACTCTTAGAGTAGTTGACCTTTTCACCAGAGGCATCCGTAAAGCGTTGCAACGCTTCTTTGATTAAGCTCCCTTGCTCGCAAGAAGCATCTGCAAAGAGGATCGAGTCATCCGCGAAAAAGAGTTGTGACAAGGAGACACCACCAATCTCGATGGGCACCCATCTCCCCGCCGAGACTTCCATATTGATGAGATATGACACGAACTCCATGCATAGGACAAAAAGATACGGAGAGAGGGGATCGCCTTGTCGAATCCCGCGCGAGGGTTTGAATTTCCCAATTTTGTCACCATTCCATAACATCTCCACCTCCCCCATGATCTGGAAGCGCATAATGGTGTCGATGAGGGGCTGTGGTAGGTGGGCATTAGCTAAGACTGCAGCTAGGAAGTCCCAACGAATCTGATCGTAAGCCTTCTCTAAATCGATCTTGACTATCATCTATCTATTTCTCTGTCGACGATCTGTCATAGTGTGAAGCACCTCCTGCACCACCACAACATTGTCGATGATTTGTCTCCCTGGAACGAAGCTTGCTTGCGCTGAAGAGATGAGGTCGTTGAGCACCGGCTTAATACGTTGGACGATCAGTTTTGATGCCAATTTGAACAGCACATTGAGCAAAGCTATTGGTCTGAACTGAGCCGGAGCGTTCTGGTGTCGAGACTTTAGGAATGAGAACCAACAGAGCATCACAAAGACCATCCGGAAGCTGACCCTCATTAAGGATGCTTAAAACTGAATTTTCCACTTGCTCACCTACAACATTCCAGTTGCGTTGGAAGAATAAGGATGGGAATCCGTCCAGCCCCGGGGCTTTATAGGGCCCCATGCTGCTGAGCACACTTCGATTCTCGTTGTTAGTAAACGGAGCCGAGATCCCTTCAATCTGCTGGTCTATCAGGCTCGGGAAAGCAGACTCTAACAGCCCCCAGGGGGCGTCTGGAAACCCACTATCGGTTGCATAAAGATTAGAGAAAAAAATCCAAAGTCATTCCTTTGATATCCTCAATATTCTCCGTCCAATTATCAGCCTCGTCCTTCAGCGCCATGTATCAAATCTTTCTAGCTAGTCTGCAATAAACATTAATGTTCTTAATTAAATTTTGTATTAAGGTGTAAAACATTATATCAAACTAGGGAGTATGCCCGTGCTTACGCACGGGACATAGTTCAATAAAATATACTGTACTATGTATTAAAGATTTATATATTTGGTTCTTATTAACGGAAATAAGAGCAAAGACTTGTTGTAAGTTGTTGTTAAAGAGTTTTAAAAAAAAATTACGTGACTTATCATTGTAAAATAACCTAAAAAATCTGGCAAAAAAATTGAATCATCTATACCACTATTTTTGAACCTAATTCCTTTAGTTTTGACTTGATGCAATTACTATGTATAGATTTTTCTTATTGATTGATCCCGATTGATGCTCTTTCACTATGATTTCATTCTCTTCATTAACATATCTTTTAGTCAATATTGCTTCTCTTCATAACATTAACAAATATAATATCAAAATTATTAATTTTCCGAATTAAAAAGTTATCAAATTTTGCATATATCAAATTTTGTCTATGTTGATATTGCTTTTTATACATCTACGAACTTCTTTTCATTATAATATTTTTGTTCCTCATATTGAAGATATAAGGTTGTTTTGAAAGGAAATAATTATAGGATATGACATAAGGGTATGTATATTTTTTAATTATGAGGTACTTATTTTATTTTATTTTTAATTAAAGGCATTTAATTTAATGAAAAAAGAAAATAAATAAATATACATAAATTGGAAGATTGAAAGATATTATTATTAGTAATGCAAGGATAATTTTGCAATTTGAATTGATATAATATTGGGAGGAATGAGGGATGAATTTATGGGACCAATCACACAGAACTTTAGAATTTGTTGAATATTGGGAGGAAGCGAGGGTTGTTGAACCACTGAAATCACCGAAATCACCAGGACATCGAGTACCAACCACCGACAACTTGTTGTTGTGGAACCGGGGCCAAGCATTATACGGAGCCAAATCTAGACAATAGCCATTATATCTGAGCCAAACCTTTAAGCGAGTCATGTATTAATTGGAAAACAGTTGACACATTTAGAGGTAAGCATAAATAAGTTGAATCAAAATTTGAGAGATATTACCTGTGTTGGAGTGTCTATTATGTTAAAAAATTTATTTGTCCAGAAGCTTCAGCCTGCTCTTGTTCTGTTTTGCTTGTCATTCCTGCATTCATGACTAACTTGTTCTCCTTTTTGGCTAATCAAATTGAAAGTTGAAACCATGAGCTCCATTATGTTTGTGTTATATATATATACACTCCGTATGAAGGAGGAAGATCCATGCAAACGGTGTTCCTAGCTAGTTGAAACGGCTAAATAAATTATGTTAATTAATTTGAATGTAACCCCCAATTTTTAATGCAAGGATGACACTAATGGTCTATAACATGAATGACACATAACATTGCTACTTTGTGAAGCAAATTAAAATATATATATATATATATATAATATAATGGCATAAAAATAAGGGTTGAGGTATAATAATGGGTGCACATTATATATATTATAGATTATAGATATAGATTATATTATTATTATAGATTAATTATAGATGTATATATATTATATATAGATTTATTTTAAAAACCACATCTCTATATATATACATCTTTTCTAGTATTATTCTGTTGGAATAATTTCTATTACATTATAAAAGAATTGAAGATATATTATAGCTTATAGACATATATTATATTATTATTATTATATATTAATTATAGACGTATATGTCTTATATATAGATTTATTTTAAAAACCACATCTCTATATATATACATCTTTTCTAGTATTATTCTGTTGGAATAATCATTTATTCTAAAAAGCTTTTATTATATATTAAAAATACTTTGAGAAATATATAAGCCTAATTAGCATTATATGAGAATTGAATTTACATTTAATTAGAAAAAAAATTATAAAAATTATTGTTGTTGTTGCTGTTTTGGTAAGGCCGGTACGTAATTCTTTAAAAAAAATACGATTTTGGCATTATAAGTGGAAATTGAAACTTCGCACTTGGATTTGTACTTTCCTATTAATTAACTTTGATTGGTTAATAATAATAATAATAATAATAATAATAATAATAAGATGATGATGATGACTGAAGAATACCAAAAATGAAAGAAATAATGTAAACTTTTTTTTTAACTGCAGGTAAACTTTTATTCTTTGAAATATAGATAGATGCATCCACATAATATCCCAATCAAACAAAACTTGAGTCCAACAAATAATTTTAGAATATACTTCAAATCTTCAATTGATATAATCAGAATGTTTTTCCCAACGATGAATTCTTCAATCTTTTGCTTAGTACGTATGAGACGATTTCCCCAACGTGTTTGTATGCACAAAATTTATTGGATTTTTTAAAATAGGATGAAATTAATTAAGTTTTAGAACATTTTTTAGGATGATTTTGATAAAAAAAAAAGAATTAAATTATACTCAATTATCACTTTTTTAAAAAAATTATCGTAAAATTCCATTAAATAAATTATTAAAACCAGCATGTTATATACTAAAATGTAAGAAATATTTTGAAATAGGAAGAACATACCTTTTCTGTTAAGATCTTGTCTTTGTATGATTCATCTCGTGCACTTGGTGTCAAATCTAACAACAAAACAATTATAAAAATATAGTCAATTACCTTAACAAAGGGGAAAATATAGCTAGGAATGAAATTAAAATTCATAACAAAATAGATTAATAGATAATCAATCATTTAGCTCAATTGACCTATTGTGAAAGATGAACATTTTTGAAGATGAACATCCACGATATGCGAGTCAAATTTATAGGGTGGTCGGAGTTTGACATCATTAAAATAATGAATTTCATCCGACAATTGATTAGATTAATCGACCGGTTACAAAAATCGGACAGTTTCAAAATTCAATACATGAATATAATTAAAGCAATTAATTGAACAATTTCACATTTTTATAACGTCTATGACTAATTAATTTGTAATTGATCAAATTACATGATCAGTAATATTAATTGAGTAGATCAAGAGATGACCTAACGTCTGTGACTAATAATGTTTAACTGATCAAATTGCATGAGTAATATTGAGTAGATAAAGAGATGACCTAAAAATATATCAAAAATGAAAAGAGAAGGATTAATTTTTTGAATTCAATTATAAATTTTATGTTTATATAATTGGAGAAATAATTAGGTCCTCCGCATTTATGAGACTTGCACACAACTTTTCTTGTTATAATATAGATATTGATAATAGGAGATTGTAGGGATTTAACGGTATCTTTTAGACAAGGATTTCATAAATAGCTGATGAAAGCTATTTGCTTGATCCAAATTACGTACGGACTATTTTTTTTTTCGAAACAAGATTATACGGAGTATTTATTTGATCAAACACTACGTTGTAATGCAACTTAATTTCATACATATATCGGGATTCATATAATATTTTATATCTCATTATCTTGACATTGTCGAGTTCTAATGAGATATATTATGACAAGGGTATTGTGTTCTATTTAGAAACTTGGGGATGATCTTTGTAATAAAGGAGAAACTTAGGGTGGTTGTCTATATAAACCCACAACTCCTAACTACCGAAGCTAACAGCTTCTTCTACCTCTTAAATCGAGAAAAGTTTTACCACACTGATTTAAAAAAAAACTCTCCATAACATGCCCATATGACAAATATATACGTAGTATATACCAAATCTTAATTTTGAATTTATCCTTCACTCTACATAAACATAACCACTGAGAAACCAAGTGTTTTCACCACAAAAACTTGCAGACTTCATCCTTCATTATACGTATAGACATAACCACTGAAAACGAAATATTAATATCGTAAGATGGCAGACTTAATCCCATTCTCTTCCTAAACCTTCACGTCTTCACCGCTCCATGGTTTCCTCCGTTGCCTCAACTGCGGTTTTCCTCAGCTTCCTCAACTGCAAAATGCATAACAATTAACGTACGACCTACTTTAACGCCAACAATCAAACAACATTCCTAGTTTCATCTTTACAATTCAGAATGTCTATTTAGTAGAAAAATAAATTCCAAGCGCAGTAGATATACCTTGGCAACAAACCTTCCCTCCATTCTATGGATATGAGGGTAATACCTCATAGTCTTCTTTAGGGATTTGTCAAATTGCTGTCCCTTGAATTCGACGTTCCTGATAAACAAGATCATAGGTCAAATACAGACATTTTTTTATTTATAAAACAAAGGTGAGAAAGAAAAGAAAAATAAAAGAAAGGTTTGGCTTGCCCGGGTATCCCATATGGGAGTCCGCACTCAACTAGTTCTACATTCCTGCTCTTGAGCGCAAAATTGATGACTGCTTCATTCTGTCGCCAATTTACAGTTTGTGAGTGATAATTTAAATCGCACAGCGATAAAAAAGAAATTTTTTTTTAAAAAAACCACCAATATACCTCCTCAACCATAATGGAGTTTGTTGTGTATACTATATACCCTCCAGATTTCGAACATGCATCCACTAAATCGATTGCATCCAGTAATAATTTCTGTACAGTAGAAACAAAAGACCTGAGAAGTAAGGCTTGAGGAACAATTTTAATCAAGTCATATGTAAAAGGAGGGGTAAACAGAAACTCCAAGTTACAAGAGAGCAAAGACGCAAGTGATTGTTGAGACACAGATCAGGTAAAATACCTTCTGATTGTCAGCAAAGTTGTTTACTTCTTCGTAACTTGTTGATTTTACATTTTCGTCAGGACACATCTGCACAAAGCAGTAGGGTAAAATGTAAAAAAGAAAGAAAGAGTCAGATTACTGTGCGAATTTCGGAAGAAGCATGCTACAAATACACAAGGTAGATCTGTCGTCATACCCCAGTGTCACTGGAAGGGGCATCAAGTAATACCCTGTCTTGAGAGTCAAACCCCAATAAACCTGAAAGCTGCATATAAAGGAAGACATATGTTCAAGCAAGCTTAATGTCCAGAGATCTACTTGAAACGCCATAAAGCAGTTTATGAAGGTCTTGCAAAAAGAGCAGAGTTTTACCTCCCTTCCGTCAAGGGCAACAACTTGTGTGTTTGTCACACCCAAGCGCCTTGTGTTTTCTACAAGCAAAGGGATACTCTCTTCATTCATCACATTTGCACGCAGAAATCCTACGACAGGCGAATCAAGAGAACAAATCAACAAAAGATATAAGCAACTTTTAACGGGGAGACATGGATAACAACACTTGCCAGTGTTCTTCATGAGTGTAGCTATATGTGTGGTTATAACACCAGGTGCAGCCCTACAGCAACAACGTACAGACTTTGATCAAGATCCAATTTATCCAATTCACAAGCAAATAAAGCCACATAGATGTTGAAAAATAAACCACAGCAACCACTCACGCCACTAATTCGACAATATTTTCCCCCTCCTTGGGAGCAAGAGCCATTGCAGGAAAGAAAGAGTTTGCCCTTTGCACCTGCAACAAACCACAAAGTAGTCCACAACCAAGATGAAACAAATAAACCATTATTAAACTAAACATAACATTAACATTCACATTTACATTCACATTCACATTCACATTCACTGTGGAAAAAGGAACTACCATGTAAAGACCATCCATATATTCAGGAGTTGCATCAAGTGGCACTTTCGAATCATCGCGGACAACCAACCAAAATTTTTCCCACTCGGAATTATTTTCCTCCTTGTCCCAGTCATCCAGGGGGATAATGTCAACCCCCCTCTTGAGAAGAAGGGAAGTCAAATCCGGTCCACATATCTAAATCCAACAAAAGCAATAATAATAATGTCAAAGTATAACTGTATAACCAGAAAGATATGTAATCTCTACATAAGATATAAGATCTCAAACCAAATTAAAAGCCCAAGTATAAACTTCTAGGGTTTGATCCCCTTTCTCAATTTCTCATCTCCCTTCAGGGAAGAATTTTTACAAGTGCTAAACAAAATGTTTCCAATATCAGTTGATAAAGTGGCGCAGCTAACGTGTCATTCAACTAAACTAGATCGAAATCATCAAATCATGGCACATGGCTTAGTAGGCCTTTTATCTATACTATAATTAAAAGCCCAGGTATAAACTACCTTCAATGTGTTGGCTCTTAAACAAGTACTGCAGGGAAATTCATACGCTTTAATGATGGCCAAAAGCTCGTTACCTGGAAACATCTGCAATAGCACAATTTGTTTTAAAATAAAAAATATGTCATCAAAGGTGCAACATATATACGAGCAGAGCAATTCCTATACCTCCACGAGCAGTCCAGCCATGAAGTCGTTGTAGCCATATCCCCTCTTTATTTCCTTCTTGAGCCGGTCAGCATAAAATTCCTCCGAAATCAGGCCGGGACACTCTAACAACCTTCTTGCAACTATATATGATGAGTAGAGATTGCAGTTAGACACGAGATTTTAGAATCAAAGACTGCAACAACACAGTTAGGGCAAGGCTGAGAAATTATCATACTCCTTTTGATGCTACTCTGGATCGCCTCTTTCTCTATTCTCCAAAATGAAACGAAACGGCTGTTAAACCCTTGAATTGGACAACCCGGTCGAGAAATAAAACACAGTTAATCGGCGAATCGATTGAGAGAGTTGATGAGAAATACCTTCGCCGGAAAGCAGATTTTGCGGGTTGATGGCATCCAGTTTCTTCTCCCAAGAATCATCACCCATTGTTGCCACTCGATCGACCAAGACGGGACGGAGAGGAGAGAGAGGAATGAATGATACTCCGTAACTCAAATTTTAGGGTTGATGAACTGAGTCTATGTCTATTCCCCATATATTGTATCTTTTGCGGGTTGATTACATCCAATATGCCAAAATTTTGTATCTTTTGCAAATCTGACTCTCTCCTGCTCAAATTTGCAAATATGTCCAAAATTTTGCAAAACTAATGGGTCAAAAAAAAAAATGGAAAACTGGATGGGCACCCATCAACAGAGAAAACTTTTATGTTATTATTCATATCATTAAGAGAGAAAGAAAGACCAAGAGGGAAACCAGGAAACCCTAACCTCCTCACGATCTGCCGCCGCCGGCCAGCCACCGAGACCCCAACCGAAGTGAAGAAAAATCGACGCCGACCACCACAGATCACCAGCAAAAGAGTCTTCCCCTAAAAAACGAAGCTTCCAAAGGCGGTGTCCGAAGCAAAAGAATCTGACGGTAAATCCCAAATCATCCCAAATATCAAATTGCAATTCTTGCTACCAAATAACAATAAAATTAGTGAAATTTGGAGAATCAGAGGAGAGAATATCAAAAAAAAAAATGGATTACATTCGCTTGGGTCTCTTCGGAAAGATGTCCGGTGGAGGTGGCTTGGGTGGCTAGGGAGGCGTTCTTGCTTCCTAGTGTCCTCCTCCCTCCGGTTTGTTGGTCGTCATGTCTGCGTGTGGCTCGTGGCGAGAACGCTACTCGTGTGGTGCTTAAAAAATGTCGTCATCGAATAGTTGCTCAATGTGGAGTTCAATCAACACCAACAACAAGATGGAATACAGGTACTCAAATCCTTTCGAATTTTTACCCAAACTGAAAATTTATAATATTTTAGAATCTAGAGTCGCAGTCGATCAAGAATTTTTGAGAATGAGCTTTAAATATCATATCTATGATAAGCTTACCTTTAGTCTGAAAAGCTATAAATGAGAACACGATCGTCGACCTTGAGTCATGACGTACAAAGTGCAGCATTTGGTATTTAAGAGTAACTCCCTGAAAGATGAGACACATGTATCATATATATATATGGGGAAGGGGCAGTTGTTCGCTTATAATGGTTTCAGTTAGAGGTTAATTAAAGTTGTAGAATAATGTGATTTTGTGCTTTGTATTACATAATGTTGACAAGGTAGGTGCAAAATTAGTCTTAGATCGTGTTTATTGTTGCATTATGCATTGTTGTGACATGAGCATTTGTGCATCTCTTTGAAAAGAGAAATTTTATAAATATCTGCCCTAGTAGACAATTTATATTTATTGGCATCTATTGTTGCATTACTGGGTAGGTTTTTTTCTTTATTGGCATTATTGTTACAAATGCACTGGTTATAGTTGGACAAACTGGGATTTCGTGGTTTGTATTTCATAAACTTGTTAATGCACCTGCAAAAGCAGTCATACATTGTTTTCCTTTGTTGCATACATTGTTGTGACATGAGCATTTGAGCATCTGATCATTCATATCCCGGCAGACACTTTTTTTTGCATGATAAGAATTATTTCAGTACTGGCTAGCTTTTTTTGTTTACCGTCATTGGTGTTACCAACCTCTGAACAGGTTGTTCAATGATGTCACAGGTTCACACTGAGCACCCATGACTAGAGTTAAAGGAGGGAATATTTTTTGTTGTGTTAGGAATCCAACATGATCAGACATTGGCAAGACAATCATGCATGTGGACTCGTATGCAACTTCATATTGTTGTTTTTATAACTGCATGAGTATATTGACTTTAGTTGATTTTAGGACTCGCACGAAACTAACCGATAGTTGCATTTTTGGTTAGAGTTAGGGTAATGCAATGCAAATCTCCTTGTGTTCGTCTGTTGATTAACATACGACCTTTACTGTCTAGTGTTACCAACCTGAGACTAAGTTGTACAATTTTTTCACAAGTTTGAACCCCCCCCCCCCCCCCCCTAGTCATGCCTAGAATTAAATAAGGGAATGTCTACACACCGTCGAGGAAGAAGGTAAATACTTATATAGTGTAGATTAATGATGTCTTGTATTTGTGTTGGTGATATTAATCGTGAAGTGTGATATATGTGCAGCCAACATTAGCTTTAGAGGGAGGTCTAACCACTTCTCAAAGACGGGCCTCCTGGATCGCATGGACCAATCCCTCGCTACTGCAGACTAGAACACGTTGAAGGAAAGCAGCCGACATTATCTTTAGTACTTCGTTGTGTTTGTTTTAGGTCTAAAACGTTTCCTCCCTTTTGATGATTGATCCCTTATGTTCTGGATTTATGTATGGATGGTTTTATGGTTAGTTGTCCTGAATGTTGTTCTGACTGCTTTAGTTTGTGCTTAATATTGTCTATCCTGCAGTTGGAAAGTTTTTGAGATTGACAAAATCCGACAGGGATTAGTCTTATATTGGCTAAGACATCGTTTTTAATGGCAAGACAAAGGTATTTATTGACTAGTAAGCATAAATCACAATCATTCGTCGTGTTGCGCATCTTTGGGAAACAAAACGGACAACCCCATAGTGTCAATTACGTACATGCAAAATAACAAAAACCATCATTCTCCTATGCAAAAGAAGAGACATCCTTAAGACGAGCGCCATATATGTGCTTTTTATTGTTCCTTTTGCGTGGTGTTCGAGACTGAATCGATCGATCTTCGGGGGCATTTGTGGGCCTTCGGTTGTAGTTGGTATGACATAATATTGGAAAATTGAGTCGGTGGCACGCAGAGATCATCGTCGGGTGCTCAAGGAGCGCACAAAAATGTCATGTTGTGCAGGAATCACCCAAATGTGGTCGAGAGCCCAACTTTTGGCATCAGTTGCGGCCACCACAGAGCTTCATTGTTGCACCTGTTTCTTTCGACACAATCCTTGCATAGCCTTTTCTTGGTTCTAACTCATCATTCACTTGGATACGCCTCGAGTTGTCCGTGCCATGGCCCGGAACTTGATTGTTTGAGTTGTTTTTTCCTCGCCGCTCATGTATGATTTTGAGCCCTTTTTGTTGCTCATTTTGTGGGGCACTCGGGGCTACTTCGACCAATCTTTGGGAGAAGTTGTTTGCCTCCGGTGGTAAGTGGCATGGAAAAGGCTTGAGAACTTGGGTCGCGGGCATGACGGGTTCATTGGTGAGCGATCGAGATGGGCGGAAATATGCATTGACCACCATACCAATCCATACCTAACCCATTATCGTTGATGTATATCAGGTACGCAATTGCCACGTGTATCCCTGTGTATGTCAATATATATTCCGTTGATGACTAGGATTTCCCTTTGCATGGCTAGTAACTGAATTTCGGGGTGTTATTCTTCCAACTTGACGTTAATGGCAGCCATGGACAATCGGTTGTTTTTCACTTTTAGGTCCACCTCTCCAGCCCACCCATCTCCTTTTATATTCTCTCTGCAACCCGCCTAACTCCCCATGTTGTTTCCCTCCAAATTACCTTGGCGGGAACTTTTCTTTGTGAAAAGTGAGATCATCTCCCTCATCTAGCATTAAATGCTATCATTTCAACCCCTCTCACTCTCTCTCCCTCTCCACGGGATATCACTCTCAGCCTCTGCAACTACTTCATTTTTTTTTATTTTTTTTGTCCAAATTAACACACTCCCTCCTCTAGAATTTCGACACATGTCCTACCCATATCCCACATTTTTACTGTTGCAACCTGCAACCGGGTGGAAGTAATTTGCAAAAGTGTCATTTTGTCACCCCTTTGCAATTTCTACCTCCCACTGACATTTTTGCAAAGGTTTTTTTTTTGTATATCTATGCAAATTAGCCACCAAATTATACTATTAAAAAGTATTAACATTAAAAAAAATAAAGAAAGTATATTTATCTACAAATAAAAATTAAAACAAATTTAAAATTACCTCATTAATTAACCATTATAAATTTATAACCAACTTAAAACAAATTTAATAGATAAAGAAAAACTATACACAAATTTAGAAATTAGAAACAAATCTAATTCGAGCGAGAAAATAAGTATGCAATCGAATTGTCTACCTTCCTGACATAATATCAATCATGCAATTTTAAAAATCTCTAGGTTCAGACATCATCTTCTTCAAAATAAAATTCAACACATTCCTCAAACGGTTTTTTTTATTTTTTAGATAGTGAATTTAACAATCAGACAGAGAGAATCCACAATTATGTGGCAAACCATCGTGTCATACCAACTGAAAAAACATAAAGGATAACATTCGCCTCTACCACATCCAATGTACGATTGAGCTCATTTACATAACTCTCACAACCGTCATCAGCAGTGCACTATTGACCCTCCTCATGCATCTAGAGTTATTTCAATACCCACCCATTGTGTTTAGAGAAAATTTGTGCCGAAGGCGCAAATTTTGGGTCAAATTAATTAATTGTCTCCCACCTCTAGCAAATTAGCAAAAAGTCCACCGCCTAAAATCGTGCCCCCCTCCCCTAAACCTAAACTAATCATCTTCCTCTTCCGCTCCAATCGTCTTCCTCGCTTGCAAAGTCGACTAACTGGATCTCATGGCGTCGCTTGGCCTCGCTTCATCTCGTCATCATCGCTTCATCTCGTCATCAGATCTCGAAGGTCTCCACCCTAAACCAATCGTCTTCCTCTTCCGCTCCGATTCTCTCTCTCTTCCGCGCGATCTGACAGGAAAGCAGCCTCGTCTTCCTTCGCTCGCCGCTCCGCCGCCTTCTGGTCGCACCTCCTTCGCCGCCCTCCCTGTTGCTTTCGATTTCTCAGATCTGATTGCAGAGAATCTTCGACCTCGCCGACCATGGCCGCCTAATTTCTCAGATCTGAAATTAGGGGAAGAAGAGACTGTGTGAGGCCAGATCTGCGGTCGAAACCGCTCTGACACCGCCACCTCCCTCTCATCTCAGCCGGCCTCCCTCTGATCTCAGACAGTTTCAGCAACTCCCTCTGATCTCAGACGGTACCCACGGATTCGCCTCTTCTAAGCCATCCAGCACATCCGATCCTGCTCGTGGGATGAGGAAGGGGTGTCTGTCTGAATTCGTAAGTTTTTTAAGATTATGAAATTGGGCTACATACATTTTACATCATATACTTAAATATTAGTTTCTCACATTTTCTTTCATTACTCATATTTCTGTGCCACATCGAAAGTGGGCTACATACCTCTATTTTCTCTATATATAGATCCTCATACTCTACTTATCATTCCCACAATCCAACCTTTTCTTTCCCACATCTAAAGTGTGATGAAATGATGGGAGTGGAATGAAGATATCTATATATATCTTCCCACATACCATGTTTTGTCAACCTTAAATCTTTCCATTTCGAAAGTGTGGTGAAAGACTTGAGTTGAGTTTTATTTTGGGTTTAAAACTATTTTTTTTTTAAAAAAAAAATGGTTGACCCGGCGGGTCAACCCGCAAAACTCGTTGGGTACCCGATTTGGTGCCACGTGGCCGACCCGGCAGTCCGACCCGCCGACCCGTCGACCCGCCGGGTCACCCAACCCGTCGACCCGTCCCAACCCTGGGTCAGGGTTAGGGTCACCCTCCCCGGGTTGTCGACCCGGCGGGTCCGATCCGTCGACCCGGCGGGTCGGACCCGTGGCCGTGTCTAATACAAACTATTCGTAAAAAAACTACGGAGTAATATTTATGCTTTTAGGAGTTAAAACTATATAAAAATATTAACTTTCTTATTAATTTTTTTTAACAATTTTAAATTTATTGACATTCAGTTTTTTTTTTACAATTATAAATTTATTGTCAATAAGTTTAAAATTGTTAAAAAAAATTAATAAAAAAGTTAATATTTTATATAGTTTTTAACTTGTAAAACAACTTGTAAAAAATCCATATATTTTTGGACGGAGGTAGTAATCAAATACTAAAGTCGATGACATTGGCTTAGTAGTTTTTAATTTTTTTATAATCAGTTTAAGTGAAAAAAGAGGTAAAAATAACAAAAAAAAATCTGGGAAACAGACTCTCCCTTCTAATTAAGTTGAAAATTTTATTTCTAAAAAAAAAAACAGAACCGCTGTATTAAACAGTCGCTCTTTCCCTTCCCACTCACTCCCCTCTCTCTCCTTTATTTCTCCCCTCTCGTGTGGAGGGGTGTGCAGAAAAATCCGACACAACTGACCCAACACGATAACACAGTGATACGACATGAAAAAACACGATGCGGACAGGCGGTATGGGTCCTTTTAGGCAATTGAAAGGTCGTCGGTTCAGAGCTGGCAAAATCCGACCCGAATCCGAAAGCCCGACACGGTCCGACACAACTGACCCAACACGATAACACAGTGATACGACATGAAAAAACACGATGCGGACAGGCGGTATGGGTCCTTTTAGGCAATTGAAAGGTCGTCGGTTCAGAGCTTGCAAAATCCGACCCGAATCCGAAAGCCCGACACGGTCGACCTAGAACCGATTGTCTTAAACATCGACCTTGATGCGTTCATGGAATTTCACCTATATTTATTACCTCATTGTGACGACAAAATGATTGAAAATACTTGCAAGCCTCAACCGAGAGGGGTTATGATCAGGTTTATACATTTATTAGTCCAAGCGATGGGGGCATTATGTTTGGCTCGCGAAGATCTGAACCGTTTAGTTGTTGACTCGAGAGGGAGTCGGGTGATGTTCTGATTCCAAGAACGTTCTTCTCCGACCAAAGATCTTGAGAACTCAACTTCAGGGGCTTTAGGTCCGGGAGACAATCAGAGCTCTTTTGCTTTCTATCTTGAATCGAATCCCCCTCTTTGAGGTCGGATGGGGTATTTATAGGGAAACCAAGCGAGTAGCTGGCTAGCGATCTCGTGGTTTTACATATGACACGTGTAATGCATGCCCACACACTTAGGGGTATAGACAATACACGTGGTGCCATTTAGAGGTGAGGTGCTTGAGCCATCGAGCTGCTTGATAGGGTCCCGGAGTGCCACGAGGTACTTTGGAGGACCTACTCTGGTTCTTACGCGAGATTATATCAATATTTAGGTCGCGAGGAAATATGGGTCAAGGCTTTTGAGGGTATTGGGTTTGGTCGGGACTTGACCGAGTACTTTACTCGCGATGAATCTCGTAGTGGGGCCAGATGTCTTTTTTGCGTCGGGTGGCCCATTTATGACGTCATACTTGTGTTATTTAATAGGCCTATTTTCTATGGCATCGTCAAACCTAACCCGACCCATTTTGGACCCGAATCCGAATAATCGATAACCGAAACTCACCCAAATCCGAATGAACGAAACCTGATTCAACTGAAACCCATTAAGATCTGAACCCGAACTTTAAGATACATTCTAGTAAAATTTTCAAAATGAATATTGAAGAAAACTTGAGACAATCCAAACCCGAAATAACCGAAACTCGAGACAACCGAAACCCGAGACAATCAAAACCCGAATGACCAAAACCCGATACAACCGAAACCCGAACCCGAACCAACCGAATGACCAAATTATTAGACATTACTCGAAACCCAAATGACCCGAAGCCCGACTAACAGAACCCGAACCCGACACAACCGGACCGATTGCCACCTCTACCGGTTCAAGTCACGCGAGCAAACACCAAACTTCCAACTCCAAGTACCATGAATTAAGCCTCTAGCAGTCTAGTCACTCGAGTAAAAAATAAAGTAAAACTACTAAACCACTAAGTTTTTGTTATCATTGTGAACTGTGAATAATCTATCTTAAATTATAGTTTTAGCATAAAATTACAATCCGGCTTAAATATTAAAATATGGATGGAGTTGTTGATGAAATTTTAGAGATATATTAAAATTTTAGTTCTTGTGAACCAATTAAAAGAAAAAATTCATGTTTGACACGAAATTTTTTATAGCGTTTGATAAACACATATTTTCCTAAATCGCGAAAAGTTTTACCACACTGCTTTAAAAAAAACTCTCCATAACATGCCCATATGGCAAATATATACGTAGTATATACCAAATCTTAATTTTGATTTAATCCTTCACGCTACATAAACATAACCACTGAGAAACCAAGTGTTTTCATCACAAAAACTTGCAGACTTCATCCTTCATTCCATATTTCCATGTAGACATAACCACTGTAAGATGGCAGACTTAAACCCATTCTCTTCCTAAACCTTCAAGTCTTCACCACTCCATGGCTTCCTCCGTTGCCTCAACTGCGGTTTCCTCAGTTTCCTCAACTGCAAAATGCATCACAATTAACAACCTACTTTAACGTCAACAATCAAATTAAGCAACATTTCTAGTTTCATCTTTACAATTCAGAATGTCTATTAAGTAGAAATTTAAATAAATTCCAAGTGTAATAGATATACCTTGGCAACAAACCTTCCATCCATTCCAAAGAAATGAGGGTAATACCTCATAGTCTTCTTTAGGGATTTATGAAATTGCTGTCCCTTGAATTCGACGTACCTGATAAACAAGATCATAGGTCAAATAGAAACATTTTTATTTATAAAACAAAGGGTAGGAAGAAAAGAAAAATGCAAGAAAGGTTTGGCTTACCCGGCTACCCCAGGTCGGATTCCGCACTGAACTAGTTCTACATGCCTGTTCTTGAGCGCAAAATCGATGACTGCTTCATTCTACACAATTTACAGTTTGTGAGAGTGATGATTTAAATTACATAGCGATAACGAATAGCCAATATACCTCCTCAACCATAATGGAGCTTGTCGTGTATACGATATACCCTCCAGATTTCGAACAAGGATCCACTAAATCGATTGCAGCCAGTAATAGTTGCTGAAAAGTAGAAACAAAATACATAAAGAAGTAAGGCTTAAGGAACAATTTTAATCAAGCTGCAAGTAAAAGGAGGGTTAAACAGAAACTCCAAGATCAGAGACGTCGAGATACAAACTTCCTTCAAATCAGGCAATATACCTTCTGCCTGTCAGCAAAGTTCAATATTTCTTCATAACTTGTTGATTTTACTGTTTCATCAGCACATATCTGCACAAAGCAATAAGGAAAACATTAAAAAAAAAAAAATTGGTCATGTCATGTGCAAATTTTGGAAGCAACAGAAGCACAGTAAAGCCACAAATACAATATAAGGTAGCTCTGTCATCATACCCCAGTGCCACTGCAGGGGGCATTGAGTAATACCCTGTCTTGAGAGTCAAACCCCAGAGAATATGGAAGCTGTTTATAAAGGAACATATATGTCAGATGCAATGAAAGATAAGACATATCTGCTTAACAAAGCCTAAGAGCAATGAGAATGAAGCTAAAGAATAGAGTCTTAACCTTCACTGGGTCAACGTCAATGAATTGTGTGTTTGTCACACCTAAGCGCCTTGTGTTTTCTATAAGCAAAGGAATACTCTCTCCATTCATCACATTTGCACGCAGCAATCCTACGACAACCGAATCAAGAGAACAAATCAACATAAGATATAAGCAACTATTAATAGGGAGACACAAATAACAACACTTACCAGTGTTCTTCATGAGTGCAGCTATGTGTGTGGTTATAACACCAGGTGCATCCCTACAGCAACAAGGTACAGACTTTGATCAAGATTCAATTCACAAGCAAAGAAAGCCACATAGGTGTTAAAAAATAAACCACATCAATCACTCACCCCGCTAATTCGACAATAGTTTCCCCCTCCTTGGGAGCAAGAACCATTGCAGGATAGAAACAGTTTGCCCTTTGCACCTGCAACAGACCACAACCACAGATAAATCCACAGCCAAGACGAAACAAATAAACCATTAAACCAAACATAAGTGCATTCACATTCACAACGGAAAAAGGAACTACCATGTAAAGACCATCCTTATATTCAGGAGTTGTATCAAGTGGCACTTTTGACTTGCGGACAACCAACCAAAATTTTTGCCAATCAGCACAATTTTCCTCCTCTTCCCAGTCATTCGGTGGGAAGATGTCAACCCCACTCTTCACAAGAAGGGGAATCAAATCCAATCCACATATCTAAATCCAATAATAAAAACGTCAAAGCATAAACTGAAAGATATGCAAGCAAAGTGTTTCCAATTTCAGTTGATAAGTAATTGAATGCATGAAAAAGCAGTGTCATTCAACTAAACTAGATCCAAAATCATGTCACATGGCTTGTTGTTTTAATTCATGAGTATCATAAAGTAGGCCTTTTATCTATACTAATAGAAAGGAGAAAGAATTATCATATCATAGTTATGTCAGGAGAAGTAAACTACAAAAGAAAGATAGAGATCAAATACTGACTAAAGGTTCCTAAACACAAGCATAAAAACTTTATGATTGGTTTATAGAAGCATAATATTGATGATTCTTGCAAAGATAGTATTTAATAGGAGCAAGGCATTATTCATTTGTCTTCCTAGACACACTTATAGAAAATGGGGAAAATTTTCAAGAGTCCGCAGCAGACATTCTGTTGCAGTCAGACCTGATTCAATCGAACCTTGTAATTCAGAATATCGATTTTAGTTATGGAGAGGTTTGGAAGATTTAGAGTTACACTAAAATGTAGGAGGGCAGCAACAAGAAAGGTTCCATTTCCATGATTGAGAACTTGATCTGCTGCAAGTACATATCCTAACTAATTGACTGAAAGAACATCAATTCACTTTAGATGGTAAATCAAAAACTACTTGCCATTTAAAATGTAAATGGTAAATGAAAAACTACTTGCCAAATTCATCAAGTTCTGTCATATAATACAGCAATTAGGTTTGGCATTGTTTGATACCATCATCAAAGAGAAAACAGCAAGAGAATCTACCAAAACAAAATCTAGAAGCATATAAACTGGAGATTAAAAAGAGAGACTGCACAGTTTTCTTAGAGGATTACAAGTTTCATAAATCAGAAAAGGCTTCCGGTTGTGAATGAGGTTACAAAGGTTATTTAAGAAAACATAAGGCAAAGATTACAATAATTCTTGACAGAATCATCCATGAAAGCAAAAATAAAGCACAAAAAATTAGTAAAATTGCAGGGCTGCATCCCTGTAGAGTGGAACAATTAGATCTCAAACCAAATTAAAAGCCCACCTTCAATGTGTTGGCTCTCAAACAAGTGCTGCAGGGAAATTCATACTCTTCAATGATGCCTAAAAGCTCTTCATTTGGAAACATTTGCAATAACACATTTGGTCAGAATATGTAACCATAAAATTTAGAATCATAAAACATAATTTACCTCCACAAGCAGTCCAGCCATGAAGTCGTTGTAGCCATAACCCCTCTTTATTTCCTTCTTGAGCCGGTCAACATACAATTCCTTCGATCTCAGGCTGGGAGACTCCCACAACATTCCTGCAACTATTATGAGTAGAGATTGCAATTAGACACAAGATTTTAGAATCAAAGACTGCAACGACAGAGTTAGGGCAAGGCTGAGTAATTATCATACTCCTTTCGATGCTATTCCGGATCGCCTCTTTCTCTATCCTCCAAAACGAAACGAAACGAAACGAAACGGCTGTTAAACCCTTGGAAAACAAGATCGAGAAATAAAACACAATCGGCGAATCGATTGAGAGAGTTGATGAGAAATACCTTCGCCGGAAAGCAGATTTTGCGGGTTGGTGGCAGCCAGTTTCATCTCCATAGAATCATCACCCATTGTTGCCACTCGATCGACCAAGACCGGACGGAGAGGAGAGAGAGGAATGAATGATATGATAACTCAAATCTCAGGGTTAACGGTTTTTATAGTCTGTTGTAGTGACCTTGGGGTTTTCATTCTTGGGCCAATACCTTTCGTACTTTTAATAATAATAATTCATATCCATATCTAGATATATATCTATATCAATATATTTTCTTAATTTTGAAAGCGATTACTAGATTGTTTATCATTTTTATCACCTTAAAAAGTGTGAATATATAGTAAAAAGTCAATTAGAATTGATCGAAGTATCGAACAGAGTGAGAATATAGTAATCTATATCTATATAAACTCTTAATTTAGAAAAGTTTAGGATAAAGTGTAAAGCTTAGAGGATTTTAGGAGTCTTGACCAATTATTATTTTTGTCATTTTTCTTTGATCTTCTTTAATTTTTTTTCTTTTTTCCTTTAATTCTCTTTTTTCTTTAATTTTACTAACTATCTATATCTATATCTATATCTATATAAACTCTTAATTTAGAAGAGTTTTGGAATGATGTGTCAAGCTTATAGGAATTTTAGGAGTATTGACCAATCATTATTTTTGCCCTTTTTCTTTGATCTTCTTTAATTTTATTTATTTTTTCTTCTTTTTCCCTTGATTCTCTTTTTTCTTTAATTTTACTAACTATCTATATCTATATTTATATCTATATCTATATAACTACTTAATTGCAAAGGGTTTTTTGCCACGTGTCGATACCTCATTCAATTCGGCTTTTCTGACCAATTACATTATTTCTTTATATTTCATCTTTTTTCCTTTTTTTTTCCCGAAAATTCCCCCTCTCCACTAGGGCTGAGAGTTTGAGACCTCATTCCCTAATTCACCGCCTCTCCACTACAGGTGACTCGCGCCTGAGGAATTCATTCCTCCTCTGCCAAATCGATTACTTGTCTTCCTCCTCCGATTAGCTTCGGTCTCCTCCTCTCCTCCATCTTTCTCCGTTTTCTCTCCCCATCGACGTTTTCTGCTAATTCGTTTTCTATCCCCATGTTAGCAGCCCCAATGTTCTCCCCTAATTCCTTCAAGATTCCGCATCGACATATGTTAGCAGCCCCAATGTTCTCCCCTGAGTCCTTCAAGGTTCCGCATCGACGTTTATCAGGGTTCCGCAAGGCACCACAATGAGGCCTTCGTCTTCCTCCACATGCTCTGTTACGCCGCCTCCTCCATCCTTCTCCGCGAGGCACCACAATGAGGCATCGACGTTTGTCAGAGTTCCGCGAGGCACCAACAACATATGCCTTCATCTTCCTCCTCAGGATCAGTTACGCCGCCTCCTCCTCTATCCTTCTCCGCTGGTATTAATGTCCATCGTCTCAATCCTTTGAGTTTTTCATCCTTTCGTCTTTTTTTGTTGTTGTTATAAATTAGGGTTTTCCTTTGATTGATCGGTTTCAGTTCGTATCTTTGTTCAATTGTCTTACATTTTGGGTTTTCTGTGTTTATCTGGATTTGCTAGGGTGTACGATTGGATTTGGATTCCTTTAGGAGAGAAGTTCTAAGGAATAATTCATGGTACCCAGTTGAATTTCACAATTTAGGTATATCGTACTTTTCACTCTATTTTTATTCCATGTATTCCATTTTCTAGGAATTGGTTGATTCTGCTGTTATCTATCATGTGGTTCTTTCTGAAAATCGAGCCGAAATGGAAAGCAGGTTGCATCATTTCCTTCTATTCTCTGCTTTTGTTTATGGAGCCACTTGGTAGATTATTAAATGTCCTTTTGATTTGGTGCTTACACTTGGTAGATTCCCTCTGCAATTTTGTTTACCATTTCCACCCCACCCCCCCCCCCCCCATATTAATCTCTTTGAGAAGATATCCTGTTCCTCTTTAGCTCAGCCAAATTGTTCATTCGATGGACTTCTCTTATTTCCGAAAGTATTCGCCCTGGTTTGACAATAGCTACCTAATATTCGGCCTGTTTCGCTCTCGACTCTAGGGATGATTTTTTTCGAGAATTGTCTAAAGTTTCAATGGAGAAATGATATTTCTTCCTGAGACAAAATGAATAGAAGGTTAGAAATTTTGGGTACCCGGAAGTTTGTTTTCTCTTCTCTCTCCCCTGCGGATGTAGTGAGATCCAAGGTCCTCCCTCCCCCACTGAAAAATGGAAGACAGAAATACTTCTTTTGTTCTTCAAATGGAAGTTCTACATGTTAGAAATTAGAATTGGAAAACATAATAGTATAATACTCTGTATGAATTATTATGCTTGAAAATGTCACTTTTTTTTTACTTGGCTTTGATGCCATTTTTTATTTGCAGGTTCTCTGTTTTAAAGTAATTATTTGTTTTTTCAATGTTAATGTCCGGTTTCTAATGGTTCCTTACTTGATTTCTCCGCAGGGCTCAAGTTCATAACTTAATTGAGATGAAGGATCTTGAAAAGTTTCATTCTTCCCTCTCATTGTCGTCGTCCTCATCTTCCCATTCAAATTCACATACATTTGACATTGGTGCTGAAGAATGGAATGCAGTTGAGAAAGGGGCTTGTGAGATTCTGTCTTTGATTCTGCCTAATGTAGTTTCCGAGTGCCGGAGGAAGGAAATTATTGAGTATATCCAGATACTGATTGGACGTTCTTATGGAATCAAGGTAAACCAAGCTATACAATCTCACTGTTTCGCGCTATCTACATGGTGCTTCAGTTATAATTATGCTCTGTTTTGCAAATATGATACATGAGATAATGCTTCTAAATAAGTACTATCACTCATCTCTTTTTTTATTTTAGTTAGAATGTCAAGCTGTAAATTTTGAAGGTTATAACTCCTATTTGCTGTTTAGGTTGCGACATTTACTTCCATTCTCTGTTTTTGTGTATGGATCCTCTTGGTAGACTATTCAATAGCCTTTTGATAGGTTTATGCTGCTTTTTGGGGTAAATTATATAGGTCTTTCCCTTTGGCTCAGTGCCACTCAAGACCTATCTTCCGGATGGGGATATCGACTTGACTGCTGTGAGTCACCATGACGAGGAACTTCTATTGAGCTCTTTCTGCAGCATCCTTGAGAACGAAGAGATGATGAACACTGAACTTCATGTTAGGAATGTCCAGTGTATTCCTGCCCAGGTTTGTTTGCTCAGTTGAACATATTACCTCCGTGTCTTTGGTTTCATGTCGTGGTTTTCATATTCATCTTACTAATAATGCCGAATGAGGAATTCTATGTTTCTTGCTGCTTTCTATTTGTTGGATGCTTGATTTCTTCTTTAAAAAAAAGTAATGGGTTGCTGAAAGGACGTGTTCCTTGACAGTTGCCTGTTAAATAATGTTTATTTCTGAATGTTATGGACCATCTGTTATTGACAGTTGCTAGATCATGACTGCTTTTCACTCTATTTTTATTCCATGTTCTAAGGTTTCTATTACTTCATTATTCATCTGTTATTTATTTGCTGGAAATCACAAGCTAAACGAACCCTACAAAATGTTAAGGTATTTCGTAGGGTTCATTTAGCTTTTAAGGTTTCAGATTTAAATTTTGTCTAATACTTTCTTTGTATATATGGTAAGTTAGTTTTTTATACTTCTTTTTTTACTTCTAGGCACAATGTTCTGATCTTGAACGGAAGTTGAAGACTCCTTATATTAAGGTATTTCACATTCTAGGGAAGGATAAGAGGAATCAGGATATATGCTTTGCGTAATATGAAAAGATTCTTTGTTTATTATCCAAGAGGTCATCGTGTTGAGGATGACTTTTGAGCGACCCATATAATTCTTATTTGTTAATTCTTTTCTTACTTTGGATTGTTCTTTTAATCTGAAATTGTTAACTTCCCCTCTAGATTTAAGTGTTTATTAGAACTTTTACTTTTTTTTTAATGTAAATTCATTTCAATTATATTTTTGCCAGATTATGCCACCTATGAGCCTATGGCATCCTATATTTGATGATTGTGCTGATACGTGTCAAAGAATGAATGAAGTAAGAGAATAGGGATTCACAACTTCTGGGGAGGTATCGATTCGCAACTGCTGTTAATTTTGATTTTTTTTTCCTGTTTTGTGCATCTATTCGAATCAGTGAGTTGTTACCATCTGTAGCTATGAGAGCTCCTTTTTTTGGTTCTGTCATTTCGTTTCTGACATTATGGATCTCTAATTTTGGTTCTGTCATTTCGTTTCTGACATTATGCATCTCTAATTCTGTGTTAACATTCAGTTTTCTAACTCTGTTTCTACCACTCATTTCCTCTAATACAGCTTATAAAATTCAGCTATATTACTTTATTCTACTCATTTCCTATATTACAGTTTTTTATCTTACTTCATTCAATCTTTGGATTGTTCTTTGAATCTGAAATTGTTAACTTCCCCTCTAGATTTAAGTGTTTATTACAGTTTTTACTCTTTTTTTTATATGTAAATTCATTTCAATTATATTTCAGAGACGACAATTCCCAGTGTCAGTTTGTTTTGCCATGACCATTAATAAAAGGCAAGGCCAATCTCTTTCACGCGTAGGGTTGTACCTTAGGAGGCCAGTCTTCTGCCATGGTCAGTTGTATGTTGCTGTCTCGAGGGTTACAAGCAAAGTCGGCTTGAAAATTCTATCTTGTGATAAGGACGGTCATCCACTGAACACTACAACTAATGTGGTGTACAAAGAAGTCTTGGAAGCTTTATCCTAGCAGGTACATTTGCTAACATGTTTCATCTTTAAACTTTTTTTTTTCAATCTTATATTGATGTTGGGCTCATTCCTTTCATTATTCAGGCTGATGACCTTCTCTTTTAGTTGGGGTAACATCTGGTGTCATCCTACATTATAACTGATTTGTCGTCCTTATGTAAGTTACACATATTGGTTAATTAATATTTTGGTTGTATATTTACATTTTTATTTGTATATCATTTATTATTTACCTATAAATGATCTCTATCATACAAATTCATCCCTTTGTATTCATCAATATTTTTTTTCTCCAGGATTTGCATGAACGAAGCCTACCTCGCCTCGATCAGTGCCTTTTCAGAACACCTATGTCATTCAATAACAATGTTTTTTTTAGACTTTCGAAACATTTGTTTATATTGTATTTGATCATTCCTTATAATAAATATTTTATATTCTCTTTTTCTTTTTCATCGCATCCGCGCCATGGCGCGGGTATAACACTAGTAAACTCTTAATTTAGAATAGTTTAGGATGATGTGTCAAACTTAGAGGAATTTTAGGAGTCTTGACCAATTATTATTTTTGCCATTTTTCTTTGATCTTCTTTAATTTTATTTATTTTTTCTTCTTTTTCCTTTAATTTTCTTTTTTCTTTAGTTTTACTAACTATTGGGCTTAATTCAAAACATTGATCTTAGCCTAAATTATAATTTTAGTAGTTATTTTATCTAAAAAAATAATGGGATTAATTCAATACATAAAATTAATAATAAGAAAATATAAAATTAATATTAGTAAAAAGTTTAATTCAAAATATTTAATTATCTAAACTCTTACAATTATGTTATAATATTAATGTAATATATTAGTAAGATTTTATTTATAAAAAATCGCGCCATGATGCGGGGATCATACTAGTTTCTTATAAACCGATAAATGGCTAGAAATCTAAAAGGGATAAAAAAAAAATTAAAGAGCAAGCTTAGCCATTAATCCGAACTATCCATTTGTATGTTCTTTAGGGTGTTCATCACAGATGTTCATTTTGCGGCTAAGCTTTTGCCGACCGATGACACTTCTTGTATTTGGCTTGATCAGTTTCCACGGGGTCTCGTTGATCTTGCGGAAATTGATCTTCTTTAATTTATTCAAGGCATTTGATTTCAAAAAAAAAAATCAATTAAAATTTATAAGAGAAAATTTGGTGAAATATCACATTTTTTGCTAATTTAATTAGGTAATTAACATCTTTAATTCTTTTATTGTCCGTTCTAGCAAACCTTCAATATTTATTAGCCGCATACCATCCTTCCTTCATACCCGTCGTTCTTCTTCAACCTCACGTCCCTCATACACCCACTTCTTCTTCAACCTCCCTTTTCATGGCTTCTCCCTCCCTCTCTCCCAACCGGGACTAACCACGACGAACCAGCGCCGAAGGCTATGGAAGCAAGCACTCATCTCCCTCTCGACCTCACGTCCCTCGCGCGATTGCCAACCCGAGGCTGAATCGCCGCTTCTTCGCCCAGATCCGAAAGAGTCACAACTCTCGGGATCTCGACCTCACACTCTCGCCTCAACGACGCCAGATCCGCATCCGGAGCTCGCTCTCCCCGCCCATCCATCCACCCGCGCAGCAGCCCCTCCTCTTCTTCAACCTCCTACTTCCTTGTCTTCCTATTCCCCGTATGAACCTATTTTACCTTGATTTATGGTAAATCTCATTCCATCTAATCCTTTTTTCACATTGAATTGCATATTGATTGATGATTTACCTGATTTATTTGAAGATTTGAATTGTTAGGGTTTGGGAGAAATTGATTAATTTGGGGATTTTGTGATTTATTTTTGATTAGCTAGTGCTTGTATTTTCAGTGCAGCTTATGGCATGCTAGCAATTGAATACTTAAATAGTCTGTTTTCGGTTTGGAAATGACAAAATTAATTTGGGGATGCTGAATTGACATTTCTTTGTGCTTATGATGGTGGAAGGGTTGGAAATAGGTTTCTTCTTTTCCATTTATATTTTCATGTTTCCAATTCAGAGTTGGAATCCCCTTTGAAATCGAAATTGAAATCTTCAATTGGTTTGATTTCTTGTTGTAATTAGTCGAGTTGCTATCAAATTCATGCTTTTCGATTCATCTAGCTGGTGTTACTTGCATTTGTAAGCCTAGGGTTTTGAGATAAAAGGAATCGAGGTGTTTCAATCAACTGGAATTTGGGTTTAGATGTAGTTCAGATTGCGATAGATTGTCAGTTCGACTTTTGACTTTCAATTAACTGGAATTTGGGTTTCAATCTAATACGATGACGAGTTTAGTGTGAAATTGACTCCCCTTGTAAGATTTATGTGGCTATTGAGTATTGTTGACAAGTTCCATATATATTTTTGGTGATTCCTAGATTATTCAAGGTGATGTCCTCAAGTGTGATCTTTTACATATGTGTGGCTCTTTTTTGTTGAACCAAATAACTAAGTTGGTTGTCTAACTCTGAAGAACTTCGTCTATCTAACCATGTTTGTGTAATTCAATCTTTTCTTTGATCCATGGTTGGTTTGGTTGAAGCATAGGAAGAGGCCTTGTGACTTTGTAGCTAATTAGTTTCTACTCCTGTGTACAAATTCTTCTTTATATGAGAGATTTGGTTCCTTTTCAATCTTATTTTAGGTGAATTTTGCTGGAAGTTAACAAAATATACTATCCTTTTAATTTGGGATTTTTCGTTACCTACCATAAGCTTATTAGGTGTATTCACTATTGAAATATAAGTTGTTGATTCGAGGGAACAAGCGAATGATAGCTCATGGGAAAGTCTTAGATATATTCTTATTTATCAAATGATGAGCACTTGTCTTGTGTTTTCTTGCCTGAATGTAACAAGATGCTTTGGTGAATAACTGAATATGTTGCAATAATAGAGTAACTAAAGTCATATATCTTGTTTTGTGATTTGCCTACCTTTATAGGATTAGTTCATATTGTTTGGATACATTCTGTAATATGATGTCAAGATAACATCCTGCCTACCTTTTTTGGCCATTTGCTTGGTTTTTTCTTAGCTTTCAAGGGTGAGGAATGCTGCTCAAAGGAAGCTTTTGGATGAGCTCAGTATTCCAGCTAATGATGTGCCAGTTGATGAGTTTGTACCGCTTGGTCGCATGCTGTACTTGGAACCATCTGATGACCAAAGGGGAGAGCGTGAACGTAATACTCCCATAACCTCTAGTCACCAAAATTGCATTTAGTAACTCTTAGTGTCAGTACCTAACAAATTGCCGCTTGTTCTACAAAAATGCACACAGTTGATTACCTCATGTTCATCATAAAAAATGAGCTCAGTATTCCAGGTAATGCTTGATCGTTTCTGCTAGTTTGGTGTGATTCTGCGTTCCAATCCACGATCTTCGTTGTGATTTTACTGTTTTGTTTGAATTGAATAAAGATTCCATTTCTTTCTGTAAATCTTAGTATTCAGCTGTGAACTACCTATGAAGGGATGCCTATGGCTTCACCATAAGACCTCAGCATCTGAAGACGTATCAAGAATATGGTCACATATACACGGTGATTCCTTGTCAGCTGTATAATTTCCCCACTAGTATTAGATTTTTAATGCAAAAGTCTGAAATCTTTATCTATATTGGAATGTCGCTGGAGGCCAGTGGGTCAGGCACATATGAAAAGTATCATTAGGAAACGATGTTCATATGTATGTATGATATGGAGATATATCTCCATGGAAAGAAATCTTTGTTTCTATTTTTCTACTTTCCTTGGAATTTTTGAAACTATTCTTTGTGTGTGATAGGGTATTTGGTAAGGATGTAGGAACATGAATGGCTAGGTGTTGACAGTTAGGGTTTACTGTTTCTGTATGAAAGTAGGAATCATTCACTTGGATTTTTTGAATGATGATTATAAGTTTAGACAACTTGGTTGCTTGGAAATGGTTCAATAACGGAGTAGGAATTGACCTGCTTGATCCTGCACAAGTAATTCAAGCTGCTAGTATTCATTAAAATGACTTTTAGAAGGTAAGCCATAAGATTTAAACCTTCATCATTGTGGATGTTGATTTTGTCTAGAATGAACTCGGAAACTGCATTTAACCTGAGATGGGATACCTTATAATCATCAATATCTCTTTCCTGTTTTGTGGGATTAGTTTGCTGGGTTCTGATCATATTTTGTGATAGGATCTCTGTAGCTTATGCTTAAAACTCGGCATGGGAACTCAGATTAGTTAACAGTTTGAACCATATTTAATAGAACTACTTGCTGACCATAATTTCTTGAAAATTACTTCTTTGAAGTTCTATACCTTTGTTACTTGAGGGTAAACACTGCCATATTTTATTAATTAGCTTAAAAAAATTTGATTCCAGGAGGAGGAGCAAGAAAGATCAGAAAGGTGGAGGGGATTTCTTGAACAATGTGGAGGATCTGTAGAACCGCAATGTTCTACTACAGAACATAGTAGTACATCAGATGCTGAATCCATAAAGCAAGATACTCAATTTACAGGAAGTGATCAGAAGGAAGATGATTCAAGTGCAGGGCAGCGAATCTCTGTGGATTCCGTTGGCGATGGATATGAAAAGGTGGAGGCATCATTGGAAAACAATTCAAAATCTAACAAGGTTCAAATTTGGATTCCTATTAGACCATCTATTTTGAAACTTTTGTATTTTTGTTTAATATGAGTATAAATATATAACTACAACTAGTCCCAAGCCCCGAAAAAAAAGAGGGAAAACATGTTACGTGGTATTTCATATATTATCAATTTTATAAAAATGTCATCAATAAAAATGTAATCAACATACAATGTCATCACAAATTATTGAGATCGATAAGGTGTAATCACAAATGTCATCAATGAATAAAAATGTAATAAATATGTCACCACAACAAGTGATGCAATTGATTAAATTAAAAAAAAAAGGCATCAAACGATTTGATTAAAAAAAGTGGCATCAAATAATTACATTAGAAAAATGATATTAAAACATTACTTTGAAAAGCTTGCATCATATTAAAGAAAAAATGTCATCAAAATACTACTTTGAAAAATGGCATCAACGTGACAACACAGTAAACAAAAATATCATCAAGGTTTGTAAAAAATGGCATTAAAAAAGTGTCATCAATCCATTTTATTAGAAAAGTAGCATCAAAGCGAAAATAAAATGTAATAAAAAATGGCAATCAAAGCGGAAAAAATGGCATAAAAAAAAGTGGCATCATTGAGTTTTTTTTTTTTTTAAAAAAAAATTGCCGGTCAACGCTGACCAGTCAAACAGGTTGACCGTTGACCTTAATAGTCAATTTGGGGAGGGTGTTAGGTTAATTAATTAATTTTGTTTGAATGCTAGTTAGCTAATTAGATATTCTTATTGTGCTAGTTGTCAAAATAACCCAATTTATAATCTATTTAATATTTTTTATTAGGATAATTATTACATACTATAGAATTCAAATCCTTCCTTTTTTTTTTATTAGGTAATCATTTGGATGCGCAAAAGTGCTATCCGATGGCATCTTTACGGATGAGGTCAATAAGACCTAGATCATTAAACCTGTCAGGGGCTCTGGTATGACGGCCAAGGTGTGCAACCTTATCTGCCACGCTATTACCAGTACGGAGAATATGGTCATATCTAACCTCTCCCACCCTAAGTAAAAGTAACTCGATGTCAGACATGAAAAGATCAATCTCCCAAGGGCAATTGTGCTTCCGTTTGAGATGATTTATTATAATCAAAGAATCCCCTTCAATGATGAGTTTGCTAATATGTAGGTCGATAGCTTTGAGAACTCCATCCCGAAGAGCCAGAGCTTCAGTGACTAATGGAGTTTGATGGCCAATGGATTTGCATCCCATTGTGACCGGTGATCCTTTCCAGTCTCGAATAATATAGCCTATGGAGCTTCCATCGCTACTAGATGACGATCCATCGAAGTTAAGCTTAAGTGTTCCTTGGTTGGGCTTTTTCCATTTTGAGTTTCTCTTAGGAGTCGAGTTTGAGCCTGGGTGACCAGTATTGCTCTGTCGATCATACTTATTATTTCTGTTCAAATTGGTTGTGATGTTGTCAGTATTGTCGTTGCCGTTGCCATTTAGTCTACATGCATGTTTCCACTCTATGATATGCCTTTCAACCTGCCGGCAGAATTCCGCACCAGACGGGGGTTTTACATTCCTGAAAATATATTGATTGCGAATGAACCAAATGACCCACCACTGGAAGGCCATTCTTCCCTTTTCTTGTTTTGTACAAAAATTTCCGATGGCCTCCATTATTTTCCCCATGTCTCTTGAGGTTACTATGTTTTGGTCTATAAAAGTTTTAAATATGTTATTATAGATATTATGTCCATTACTGTATCTACATTCAAAAAGTAGGTGGACTGCATCCTCCATATGATGATTGCATAAAGCACAAGATGAGGGGATTGCAACGCCCCTATTTGATAGTCGTGATGCTGTCGGTAACCCATTCTGATCCATTTTCCATAGGAAGTTTTTAATTTTTGGTGGTACATTGAGACCCCAGATCCACGAATTTGCAGCTGATTGAGGGGTTGTTGTCTGAGAGACGAGTATGTATGTACTTGCTGTACAGAACCAGCCTTTCTTATCTATCTTCCAGTACAGTCTATCTTCAATTTCTGTAACTGGAAGGGGAATGTGATATATTAGCTCAGCTATGTCAATTGGTAGGACTTTGCAGAGTTTCTCCTTGCTCCATTGACCCTCACAAAAATATTCATTTACAGTCTCCTCCATGTTAATTGTATCAACATCAACGTAGTAATTAAGTGGGTCAATATTGTCTATCCAGTTGTCTTGCCAAAACTTAATGGATTTACCGTTGCCCACAGACCAAATAAGTCCTTTTTTGAAAGGTTGAATTAGCGTTCTTAATTTTCTCCATTGCCAGGAGGCATTGCCTTTGTCATTATATTTTAGTATATTATTTGTTTTTAGATATTTATGTTGAATAATTTAAACCCAGGTATTGTCAGGTTCAACCAGTATTTTCCACAACAATTTCATCTGAAGGGCTTTGTTCATTAATTTTGTCTTCCTAATACCAAGACCCCCTTGAGATTTTGTTCTACAAATTTTATCCCAACTTATTAGCGGCTTGTAAAGTAGATCCTTGTTCCAAAAAAAAGTTCTATTCACTTGATCCAACTTAGAGTGTACAGAAGCAGGGAGCATAAAGCACTGCATAGTGTACAGAGGTTTTGCAGCCAAGTTTGAAGTGATTAGGGTGGCCCGTCCTTGTTGAGAGAGTGAGTTGACCCTCCATTTACTGAGTTGATCCATAGACTTATTAATAATCTCTTCAAAAGTGGATTTATTCACTCTTTCATCCACTATGGGGCACCCTAGGTATTTGTCAAGGTTTGTTTCCTTTGATATATTTAGGCACCCCTCAATATCCAAGATTCTAGCTCTAGGGATACCTCTGGTGATATGAAAAGCGGATTTGTGATAATTAACTAACTGATCCGAGATATGACAGTAGTCATTGATGATATTCTTGATTTTGTGGCATGCCAACATAGTTCCTTTTGTAAATATAATGATGTCATCAGCGAAAGATAGAAACGGTATACGCGGTCCTGTTCTGCCAAACTGGAAACCAATCAATTTGTCGTCTGGACAAGCTTCCATATTCAGTTTTCGAGAAAGCACTTCTGCACCAAGAATGAACAAGAAAGGGGATAGCGGATCCCTTTGCCTAAGGCCCCGCGACGGTGTGAAGACTTCGGTAGGGCCATTATTTACTAAAACCGAGAAGGATACCGTAGTTACACATTCCATTATTAAATTGATAATTTTTTCATGAAATCCAAATCTCTGTAGGACCAGCCGGGTAAATGTCCAATCTACCCTGTCATATGCTTTCTCCATATCTAATTTTAAAGCCATCCAACCATCTACTCTTTTCCTAGTCTTAACGAGTGGAAAATCTCGTGGGCTATTAGCACGTTTTCCTGGATGGCTTTGTCCGTTACAAAGGCCCCTTGAAGAGGATGGATCAGTTTTCCTACAACTAATTTAAGATGATCGATTAAGATTTTAGATATGATTTTGTATATTGTAGAGCATAGACTAATAGGCCTCTAGTCTGCAGTTTTAGCGGGGTTATCACATTTCGGAAGTAGTGTGATGAATGTGTGATTGATTTGACGATGCATTTTTCCAGAATGGAAAAAAGCCTTGATGACCTTTATAATATCATTTCCAACTATTCCCCAATTATGTTTATAAAATTCTGCTGTCATGCTATCAGGTCCAGGAGACTTGTTGTTCCCAAGGTTGTCCATTGCTCGTTTTATTTCCCCATTTGAAGGAGGTGCGATAAGCCATTGATTTTCTTCCTCCGTGATTTCTGTATCAATAAGACCTAACCACTGGTGCAACCGTTCCCTATTGATTGGTGTTGTTGTAAACCGTTCCTCAAAATCATTTTGTATCTCACGCCTTATATTCTCGTCCCCAACAATAAGTGTGCCAGACTTGGTATTTATAGTTCTTATTATTTTTCTATTCCTTCGGCCTGACGCTACTCTATGGAAGTAAGCGGTATTTGTATCTGCCAATTTTAGATGTTTTGTTTTTGCCCTTTGGGACTAACATGTTTTTTGAAACATAAGTAGATCATGTTTTTTCTGGATTAATCTTTTTTCCTTGGACGATGAATTGGTTGTTCTATTATACAGATTTTCTGATTGAATTTTTATAAGTTCTTTTTCCACTTCATTAAGTTGTCTGAAAATGTTTCCAAAAGTTGATTTGTTCCATTCCTTTGCTTTCTGCTTAAGGAGCTTTGTTTTACATAACACTTTGTACATGGTGGATCCGGCAAACTCAACGCGCCAGGATTGTCTGACGATATTTTGAAAGTCCTTCCTATTTAACCAACTATTTTCGAATTTAAACGGCGGGGGTTTAAATAGGTTCCCATTATTGAGCGCGACAAAGATGGGACAATGATCAGAAGAGGAGAACGCGTCATTAAAAGTCATAATGTCAGGGTACTTATCAATGAACTGATGATGCACTAATACTCTATCTAATTTTTCCATGATATTTCATTCACCATCAACCCTTTTTCTCTCCAGGTAAACACATTTCCAGAAGTAGGGATGTCCGTCAGAGAGCATACGTTTTCAAAATTGTTAAGTCGGAGTGATCTGGACGGATTATATTCGGCTCCACCTGTTTTGTCACTACTATGTCCAATTTCATTCAGATCCCCAATCACCATACAAGGGTATGGTGTGTTTAGAATTGTAGATGCTAAAGTATCCCAGAACTCGGCCTTATCTCCATAATGGGGTGGACCGTACACCGCGAATATCATACATTCGAACCCTGAGCTCAAGTTAATGTATTTGATCCCGATTATGCGGGGTAGGTGAATTTCAATTGACAGAATCTCATTCGACAGGCTATTCTCATTCCATAAAACTCCAAGGCCACCTGCTTTGCCATTACCTGGCGACCAAACAACATTAGTAAATCCACAGCTACGCCAGATCTTGTCGTCCGGAATTTTTTCTGTTATGGTTTCAGCTACTGCTAGTAACTGGATATGTTCATTTATTCGCATTGCATTGATACTCGTCCATAAAGGTTTATTCCCAATACCCCTAACATTCCAGTAACAAATCCTCATGATAACCATCTTAAGTCTGCATGGGCAAGTTGGTTCACGATCCCATGCAGAAGCCAATTTTTCTCATTTCTGTATACTTTGATCATTCTGCTATTCAGAGCAGTTATCCGAGTTTGTGACTTAACAGTTTCCCCCTTTGCTCTATATGAATTAATTTTTGCTCTGCAGACGTTCGTTCTCCGTTTAGCATGATTATTCTTGTAATGGTGGTTTAATGTGTTACTCCACTAATATTTGATATTGCTTGCCTCAAAGGAAACAAATATAATCCCTAATAAACTACATGTGGTATGTCTAATTTTGCTACACCATGATACTATAAAACGTGAGGGATAAGTCACCTCCATAACCGAAAAGGTAGATGTTAGCCTATAATAATTACAAGATAGTTGCTTAATTGTTTGACATATGGATCTTGGATTCTGGTGTTGCCAAGTTTTAATTGATATACAAGATTACAAGCTGTACTCCAAAGGATTATAAGCAAATATATGTAAAGCCATAGCCGATTGAATTAATAGAGAACCAAAATATCAGCTTTCGAGTGACCAAACATGGGAGGGGTGAAGCTACTCCGTTTAGCATGATTATTACTCATCGTCAACCTAAAACAATTAAAAGAAGGTTTAAAGGGAAACAAAATTTGACAAAGCCAGTACACAGATTCAAGAAGTAGCCTCTATAGGATAGCATCAAACAAATTGCAAGGAGGATTGACCTGTGTTTTACTGTTAGTGTAGTCATGGAGAATTGGGCTATCATATATATTTCTCCAGCAGACTAAAACGCTGTTTAAAACTAGCAAGGAGCACTTAATCCAAGATTTACAAGAACAAGACATGAAGCTTAACCAAACGAATCGAAAGACAATTGCACAAGCTTTTGGCCTATAGAGAATTGGCATAAGGAAGGTACACCATTTAGGGATGGATTCATTAGCAACAGAAGTTTGGTTATAGATATTGACATTACTTATGGGGGAGGGGCTGTCAAGGTATGCATACCTATAATATTCTCCAAGTAGATGAACCTGACTATCCAAAAAATGATTCTTAGTTAAACATTTCATCATAGACTTGACTTTGATTGTTGGCAAATGGAACATCGTTAGTAAGATACCCTGTAGTCTATATTTAGATTGATCACACCACAATATGCTAATCGTAGACCACATTTGAAGATCGTAATAAAAGTGATTGCTAGAAAGGGCACTAATGGATACATCCACATTTTTCTCTGTGCTTGAAGTAGTCCTACATGTAGAATGATAGAATTGATGTAAAGTCCTCCTTGAGGGTTTCCATTCATTGATATAACATATATATAGGTTACAAAGGTATTGGGCCTTAATGAGCTTTTAGGCCACTATACAATATTAAGACCTATGTAATCTATCAAACCCCCGCAGTCGAAACGGGAGGGGTCCGTGAGTGAGACTGGAACGAAAATCAATGAACAACTGTCTAGGTAAACCCTTGGTGAATATATCAGCGTATTGATAAGAGGACGGGACATGTAGAACGCGGACATGTCCAATGGCAACCTTGTCCCTGACGAAGTGGAGATCAAGCTCAATGTGCTTCGTGCGTTGATGCTGGACTGGGTTGCTAGCCATGTAGACGGCGGAGACGTTGTCAGTGTAGACCAGAGTGGCCTTCTGCAAGGGGCATCATAGCTCAAGCAGAAGATTGCGGAGCCAAGAGCACTCGGAGACAACGTTGGTAACACCCCTGTATTCGGCTTCAGCGCTGGAGCGAGACACGACGGACTGATGCTTGGCTGACCAAGATACAAGAGTGTCATTGAGGAAGACACAGTAACCAGACGTGGAGCGACGTGTGTCTGGACAACCACCCCAATCCGCATCAGTGTAAGCCACAAGATCAAGCTTAGAGGAAGGAGTGATGGTGGTGCCGAGCTCGAGGGTGCCGCTGATGTACCGAATGATTCGCTTCAAAGCCTGAAAGTGAGGTTCCTTAGGGGCATGCATGAACAAGCAGATCTGCTGAACGGCGTAATTGATATCAGGCCTGGTGAAAATGAGATACTGAAGAGCACCAGCGAGGCTCCTGTACAGTGTGGGATCGTCAACCAAAGGACCAGAATGAGCACTGAGCTTGTTGGATGTATCGATCGGGGTCGCGACGGGATTACAATTGACCATCTTAGCCCGAGCAACAATCTCTGCAACATACTTACTTTGTGAGAGAAACAGACCAGACGCATGCCGCTGAACAGCAACTCCCAAGAAGTAAGACAGCTGACCCAGATAAGACATGGCGAATTCCGCACTCAACTGCGAGATTATCGACGTCCGAAGAGCATCAGAAGAGGCGGTGAGAATGATGTCGTCGACATAAAGCAGCAGGAATGCCAAGTCTGAGCCTCTGTGATAGATAAACAGAGACGTATCCGAACGGCTACCAGTGAAACCCAAACAGAGCAGATGAGAGGCAAAACGCTGGAACCACGCCCGCAAAGCGTGTTTCAGACCATATAGAGAGCGCTTGAGGAGACAGACATGCTTTGGACGCTCAGCATCAGTAAACCCCGGCGGCTGAAACATGTAAACTGTCTCGTTCAGATGACCATGCAGAAAAGCGTTCTTGACATCTAATTGATGGATGGCCCAATTGCGCGACAGAGCCAGACTCAGGACCACTCGGATAGTGGCAGGCTTGACCACAGGGCTGAAGGTCTCATCACAATCAATACCGGCCTGCTGAGATCTACCGTTCACCACAAGACGAGCCTTGTGGCGCTCCAACGTCCCATCAGAGCGAAACTTGTGACGAAAAAGCCACATACAGCGAATGACGTTCGCCTCAGGAGGGCGAGGAACAAGAACCCAAGTACCATTCTTCGTAAGGGCCCTGTATTTGTCGAGCATAGCCGCCTGCCAATTCGGGTCGAGGAGGGCTGTTTTGTGGGAGGTGGGAACGGGGGAGAGGGAGGTCTGGGTGGGGGCAGAGGGTGAATGGGAGTCGGGAAGGACGGTGGCAAGAGGGGCTAAGCAAGGGGAAGAGGCGGCAGGCGGGTCAAAGGCGGCGAGGGTTGCGGCGGGCGCCGCATGACTTGCGGCGGCCGCCGCCAGGGAGGGATGTAAAGCTGCGGGCGCAGCATTTGTACATGCGGCGGACGCCGCATGACCTGCGGCGGGCGCCGCCAGGGAAGGGTTTAAGGCTGCGGGCGCAACATTTGTACATGCGGCGGGCGCCGCACGTAGGTGACGTGAGGCTGTTTGGCGGGGTGATGGGCGGTGGATAGCGGGGTGATGGGCGGTGGTCATAGAGACGATCTGACGGGGTCGGAAGACACCGGAGACGCTGCGGGTGTGTGGTCTGGTGGTGGGGGCTGGTGGTGGTGGTGGTGTTGGGGGAGAAGCAGGAGCACCGGGAGAGCTCTGGGGAAAAAGAAAGTGAGGGAATGGTGACTCAGACTCTGACGGAGACACAGGGGGTGTGGGAGACGCAAAGGGAAATCGCGGCTCATCATAGGTGACATGACGTGAGAGAATGATCTTGTGGGTCTTGATATCGAGGCAAATGTAACCGCGATGATCAGACGGATAGCCTAGGAAGACACATGGAGTGGAGCGCGGTTGAAGCTTGTGCGGGGCTGTGGAGGACTGGTTTGGGAAACACAAGCACCCGAAGGTGCGAAGGTGATCATACCTAGGCTCAGCGTAATAAAGTGTCTGAGCTGACGAGCGATGGTGTAGGGTAGTGGAAGGGAGAATGTTTAGGAGATAACATGTGGTGGATAAGGCGTGAGGCCAATAGGGAAGGGGAATAGATGCGTGGAAGAGGAGAGAACGCATCATGTTGGTAATGGTTCTAATGATTCTTTCTGCCTTGCCATTCTGCTGAGAAGTATAGGGGCAAGACAAGCGATAGGAGATCCCATTTGCGGCAAAGAAGGAGTGAAAGTCTTTGTTGTCAAATTCACGGCCATTGTCACATTGGAAACATTTGATGGACATGTGAAACTGTGTTTTGATGTAGGTATGGAATCTGGCAAAGACAGGAAACACTTGGGACTTGAAATGCAACGGGAAGACCCATAAGTAATGAGTGTAATCATCAAGAAACAAGAGGTAGTACTTGTGACCCTCCCTATTTTGATGCTCCCCAGTAATCCGAATGCCTCTCGGCATGGTTGGCTTTTCATGGTTTTTTGACAAGTTAGGGGTAGGATCTTCTACCCCCATAGGTGTTTTCCCTTTGACAATCAAGGGGGGAGCCATAGCATACACCATAACACAAAGTAATTGGTTAGAAAAAATAGAGATTGTAGACAGATAGAGAGAGATTTGAGATATGGAGGAAAGCCAAGACTTTCCCAACCCATACCCAAATATGTATAGGGAGATGAGACCGAGATTCAAAGCACAAACCTGTAAACCGATCAAAGAAGCCACCCGATCTCCAATCGGAAGCAAACAGCAGGCTTCCTTGAAGCCAGAAACCATCTGAAGATCATTCCTCTTGCAGAATAGGGAACCAAACAGAAACCCCCAAACTCACCAACCCCAATCGACCGTAGCATGCCGATTTGGCCAAGGAGGAGGTCGAAAAGACCGATCCTTTATAAACCACTTCCATAATCCCCTCAAATCAGGCTTGTCCACTCCTAAATCGAAGAGATGAGACTCGGGACAAAGCCCACAAGTTATCCCTGAACTCAGATTTGTACAGACAAATTTGGCTTGCGACACGTCTAAACTCAAGCCTACACAGCGGTAGATACTCGATCTAACCGTAATAGGGTAATCATCGACTGAAACGGAGTAGGATCTGTAGAATGATAGAAGAGGAGGAGGAGAAAAGGGAAAACGAGACTCATCAAACGTGACATGACGCGACACAATAAGCTTATGGGTCTTGATATCGAGGCAAAGGTAACCGCGATGATCAGACGGATAGCCTAGGAAGACACATGGAGTGGAGCGCGGGTGAAGCTTGTGTGTGGATGTGGAGGACTGGTTTGGGAAACACAAGCACCCGAAGGTGCGAAGGTGATCATACCTAGACATGACGTAATAAAGTGCCTGAGCTGGCGAGCGATGGTGTAGGGTAGTGGAAGGGAGAATGTTTAGGAGATAACATGTGGTGGATAAGGCGTGAGGTCAATAGGGAAGGGGAATAGAGGCATGGAACAGGAGAGAGCACATCATGTTTATAATGGTTCTGATGATTCGTTCAGCCTTGCCATTCTGCTGAGAAGTATAGGGGCAAGACAAACGATAGGAGATCCCGTTTGCGGCAAAGAAAGAGTGAAAGTATTTGTTGTCAAATTCACGGCCATTGTCACATTGGAAACATTTTATGGATATGTGAAACTGTGTTTTGATGTAGGTATGGAATCTGGCAAAGACAGGAAACACTTGGGACTTGAAATGCAACGGGAAGACCCATAAGTAATGAGTGTAATCATCAAGAAACAAGAGGTAGTACTTGTGACCCTCCTTGCTAGGCACGGGAGAGGTCCAAATGTCACTATGAATGATATCAAAGGGAGCAAGGGTAGATGTCAAAGACCGTTGGAACGGCAGTCTGGCATGTTTGCCTAGTTGGCAGGAAGAGCATAAACCAGAGTGTGGGTCTTTAGTACAGGTGACAAGACTCTGGGAACGGAGGACATCTAGAACGACAGCACTGGGATGGCCCAGGCGTGCATGCCATAGGCTGGAGGACGATGCCGAGAGGGCGACCGGGCACGACTGACTGGACGCGGGAGGTGGTGTGACAGGGTAGAGCTCCCCGGTGCTGTTACATCTCATTCGAGTAACCCCCGTAGTAAGATCGTTCACAGAGAAACCATAGGGATCAAACGTAAGGGAAACGTTGTTGTCAGTAGTGAACCGACGGACAGAGATAAGGTTTTTGACAATCTTTGGGGCAATGAGGACATTGTTAAGGTGTAGTGGGTGGGTTGGGGTCTGTAAAGTGGCGTGGCCCATCCCCCGAAGTAGCAAGACGACCACCATTTCTGACGATAATAGAGTGTGCAGGACCCTTAAAAGAACTAGATGAGAGGTTACCCGAGGAGTTCGTCATGTGCGAGGTGGCACCAGTGTCCATGTACCAAGAAGAGTCTGAAGATGTCGGCCGCGTAGAGGAGAAGGCGTGATGCAGAGCTGGCGGAACATAGCCTTTATCTGACGATGTCAGATAGGCATGAGGACCGGCATGTCTCATGGCAGGAGAGCCGGAGTGAATCCAAGGAGGGTTGAAGCGAGGCACCGGGGACCATCGAGAGGCGACGGTTGAAGGAGGAGGGCCACGAGGCCTCGTATGGGCCGGGGCGGCCGCCGCGTAGAGCTGCGGGCGCTGCAGGGGCGATGCCGCAGCAGATGAGATCGGGCGATTTTTTTTTAAAGAACTATTGGCCGCGTAACTTAATAGGTAACTAACTTAGGGCCAGAAACGAAATTAGAATAGACATAAGAGACGTTTTGTAATTTCTATGAAATAAGGGTGTGTTTGGATTCCAAATGCATTATCATTATAATGCAAAATGATAAGGAGGTGTTTGGTTAACAAAAGTTTTAAGGCGTTTAAATTATGATATTTTTGGATTCCACGATATATTAATTAAAATGCGATTATTTTATCTCGATTTATGTGATTATTTGGTCAAATTACGATTTTACCTCGGTTTTTACGAGATTTTTATTTTTCCAACCAAACGGACACATAAAACGAGGTAAAATAATTGCATTATAATGAAAATGCAATGGAATCCAAACACACCCTAAATTGGAAACCCTTCAATTAAGCGTCAATGGAGGTTCTGCGGTGGCGAAGGCTCCAATCGGCGGCGGCTCGAGCTGGGCTCGTTGGCGGCGATAGGCTGCAGTGGCTTAACGACGACAATCGAAGACGAGGGCTCCGATGGATGTTGGAGGTGATGGCACGACGGGACCGCAGCGAGGGAAGCGAGAGCTCGACCTTGGCCGCAGCACGTTTCCGGTGGAGGCAAGTGCGGTGGTGGCTCCCGATCGATTCGAGAGAGGAGGAGTTAGGAGAGTGAGAGAGAGATCGATGGCGAGGGGACGACGCCGGCGACGTAAGATGAGGGGTGGGCGGGAGGATCAAATTAGGGTTCCGTGAGGAAGAAAAAGCTGTGATACCATGAAGAATGATAGAATTGATGTAAAGTTCTCCTTGAGGGTTTCCATTCATTGATAAACATATATATATATATATATATATATATATATATATATATATATATATATATGTCACAAAGTTATTGGGCCTTAACGGACTTTTAGCCCACTATACAAGAGAAGACCTATGTAATCTATTAGGATCGATCAATAGGTAGAGATCTACACGAGGGGGAGACTGGACAGACATGGTGGCTAGAGTTTCGTGGCCAGAAATTGTACTTCGAAAGGGGAAGGAAGAAAACGAGTAGACAGGCGAGGAGACTGGTGCGTAGAGCGCGTTCTTTTCTCACTTTGGGGTTTCTCATTTTCCAAATCCTTCCTCTTTTAGCATCAAGCCAATCAACCTTGCTTTATACGTACAAATGGACAAAAAATTATTTTACACCAAATACTAAAGATTCGGTAATTATGCTCGGAGTTGGCCATCCATCCATTTAAGACTAAGATTATTCTTAGCATTAATTTTAAATTTTTATTACACAAGTCCTTTTAATTTCTATTTAAAAAAAAATGAATGTCTAATGAATTAAAAGGTTTCAGTCGTTAATCAACTCATCTGCTACTAGAGCCTTGCAAATCGATTTGAACCAGCCACCGGATGAAGAGGCAGAAGCTACCTCAATGGAATTTGATATGCATCAATTGCCGGATGAAGAGATAGAAGAAGACTTTGAAGCTCCTAATTTAGGTAATTTACGATGTCGATAAATAATTTGAAGTTTTTTTATATCCAACCGTGTTTAAAGTACTGCTTCCATTAGAATTGTGTATTTAATTAACAACGATTGTTTCTTTATATAATGCCTTGTATTGTAGACATATCTCAAGAAACACCACGAATGATAAGAACAAACCTTTCAAATGGGCAACGATGGACAATTTACAATGCTTTATTGGAGAAAAGTGTCAATGGAAAATTGAAACGAAATTCAACTAATGAGGTGGCAGCTTTATTTTCGGTTTCATTGAGAACAGTCCAACGGATATGGAAACGAGCAAATGATACTCCATTTGGAGAGTTTGCCAATGTATCACATAGAAAAGTAGGAAACTGTGGTCGGAAGAGAGTTGCGGTGAACATAAATCAAATCAGTGACATCCCTTTGCGTCAACGAACAACTTTAAGGTCGCTTTCAGAATCGTTGGGTGTTAATCTTGCAACATTACATAGACGATTGAAGCAAGGTGAACTACACCGGCATTCAAATGCCATCAAGCCTCTCTTAACTGATGGAAACAAACGAGCTCATCTACAATATTGCCTCTCAATGATTGAGCCAACTAGCATACCTCATGAACCGAAGTTTGTCGATATGTACAATGTCGTGCATATTGATGAAAAATGGTTTTACATGTCCAAAAAATCTGAAACCTACTATTTGCTCCCTACCGAAGAAGAACCTTTACGGACATCCATTTCAGTTCTGTCATAGACTGCAGATCGAGAAATAAGATTCCTGCTTGAATGCCAGAGCAAAAATTGCTTATAAATTTTTTAATTATAGCTTATATTCATGCCCTGAAAATTTTTGCAAATTCATTTTGGTGCCAATGAAATTGATTCCAATCTTATATGTGTATAAAGATTGCCCATGCCTTCGTCTATAAGCTTGTTTCATCGCCAGCCAGAGCCGAACATGAAATGGAAACTGAGGCAAATTTTGTAGATGTGGCACATGAGAGGCTGAATTCATAGAAAAGTATGACAACCGATAGATATGTTAACTTAGAAAATGCAGACATTAATGCAGCCAGAAACAAGATACAGAACAGGGAAAATGAGAGTCATTTGCAACATCACGCTCATTTGTTAGGCACAAGGCACAAGAATCTTTAAATGAAAGACAAAACAATTCAATACAATCTCCATTGCATTTACACTAAAAAACAATTGAATACTATCCATTCATTTACATAAAAAAACAATTCAATACAATCGTCGTTCATTTACTTTCATAACATCATTGACACAATATATGGAGTACAAAGGGGGCAATATCTACTACACAAAGTCAATATATGGAGTACAAGATCACTTCTTAATCCCTTTTGTTTCGATAACATCTATTGAAATCACGTACACATTGGGAAAAACCGACTGTTAGTTGGCTGGATGTATTTATATGGCTGAAATTGTTGTTCATTGTATTTGATTCAAATCGAATCGACATTCGACCTCCTTACGAATGTGAAACACTTCAGTTGAAATAACCCACAGCGGAAGGAGGAATTTTGCAAAAATTCAACTGAGGGAGTATAACATTCGTTTTGAAAGCTGTGAGCGTAAAACTGGCATGTATTTGCGCAATTGGCCTTCCAGAAGAACGGATTAGGCAGGATCAAGAAATCGTTGAAATTCCTACAAGGAAAAAAATGTCACAATTGTCAATGGTTCAAGCATGTAATGGAGGATTACCATCAGGAATGAAAAAAAGAAAGAAACAATGCCTATTGGAAAGAAGCAAGCAATGGACTAAACATTGAGTTAAAGTATACTCCTTTCGGTCAATCCCATCTTCAACCCTCCTTAAGTAAATAAAGAAAGGGGGCTAACCGAAGTGAACTTAACCTCCCCTCCATCAAGCACAATTACTTAATCTATGAGACTGAATTTTAAATACTTCATTCAAGAGAGTAATCAATACCCATAGAAAAAACAGGAACTTGGCCAGAAAATTCAAACTTTGGTCTTAAAGGATTAAGCTTGATATCATGCTTAAGCTTTTAGCAACAAGCTACAAACCAGACCTTTGATGGTGTCAACTTTTGCCTCAACCTAAACCTAACAAATCGAAGTTCAGAAATAATAAATCGAGGGTGCAGAGGAAAAAATTACGTCCAGAAATTGAGGGTTTCGTTATGAATAGAGGATGATCAGAAAGGCCTAACCTTCCTCCATAGCCTCTTCCCTTTCCCTACCTTGGAACGCCCCTCTCTCTCTTCCCACAAATCAATCGGTGACAATTCAGAGAAATTGAGGAAACACGAAAAGTTCTAAAGAAATCAAGGGCAGAGGTAAAGCTATTGGGAGAGAAGAAGAAGAGAGGTAGTGTGTACACATCTTGGGAGGAAGAGATGAGATTGAAATAGGCCATTGTTTAGGAGTAAAGAAGATAATGGTTTTTTTTTTTTTAATTTATGATGGGGAAGAAAACTGGAAACAGGGAGGAAGAGGGGAGACAGAGAATGAAAAGAAAGATGGGGGTACGGAACATCTTATAATTTGAAACAACATTTAAGGGCCAAAATGACTTTTAAAATGAAACAGAGGGAGTACCAATTAGTAGACAAGTGGGATTACCGGATTAATTATTTAATTTATGTTTAAGGGTGTGTTTTTGCATTAATGTTTTAAAACCTCAAATAAGATGCATTAAATACCTAATAATAATAATAATAATAAACAAAATTTTATATTAAGATAATACTTGCCATTTGCTTTCAGCAAAGTGGAAACTACCAAAACCGACCCACAGGCCACCACCAACACAAAACAACAATCACTACACATTTATTTTTTTAACGTAACTGAAAAAAAACAAATGACACACATTTTTTTTAACGTAATTGAAAAAAAAAACACAGGACGGTGGCCGTTGGTTAGTGCTCAAGGACCATGGTTGGCGGCAGCGGCGGCCGCGTCAGCATTGGCAGTGGCGGCGACGTCAGCGGTGGCCGGTGGTTACCATATTCAATTATACCCGCTTAATCACTCCGAATGGCAAAAGACACAGGACGGTGGACGGTGGCCGGTGGTTAGTGCTCAAGGACCATGGTTGGCGGCAGCGGCGGCCGCGTCAGCATTGGCAGTGGCAGCGGCGTCAGCGGTGGACAATGGCCGGTGGTTACCCTATTCAATTGTACCCGCTTAATCACTCCGAACGAAAAAATCGACCCATAGGCCACCACCAACACAAAACAACAATCACTACACATTTATTTTTTCAACGTAACTGGAAAAAAAACACATGACGCACATTTTTTTTTAACGTAACTGAAAAAAAACACAGGACGATGGACGGTGGCCGGTGGTTAGTGTTCAAGGACCATGGTTGGCGGCAGCGGCGGCCGCGTCAGCATTGGCAGCGGCGGGGACGTCAGCGGTGGACGGTGGCTTGTGGTTACCCTATTCAATTGTACCTACTTAATCACTCCGAACGGCAAAAAACACAGGACGGTGGACGGTGGCCGGTGGTTAGTGCTCAAGGACCATGGTTGGTGGCAGCGGCGGCCGCGTCAGCATTGGCAACGGCGGCGGCGTCAGCGGTGGACGGTGGTTACCCTATTCAATTGTACCCGCTTAATCACTCCGAACGGCAAAAATTGACCTACAGGCAACCACCAACACAAAACAACAATCACTACACATTTATTTTTTTAACGTAACTGGAAAAAAACACATGACGCACATTTTTTTTTAACGTAACTGATAAAAAAAGCACAGGACGGTGGATAGTGGCCGGTGGTTAGTGCTCACGGACCATGGTTGCCGGCAGCGGCAGCCGCGTCAGCATTGGCAGCGGCGGCAGCGTCAGCGGTGGACGGTGGCCGGTGGTTACCCTATTCAATTGTACCCGCTTAATCACTCCGAACTGCAAAAAACACAGGACGGTGCACGGTGACCGGTGGTTAGTGTTCAAGGACCATGGTTGGCGGCAGCGGCGTCAGCAGCATCAGCATTGGCAGCGGCGGCGGCGTCAACGGTGGCCGGTGGTTACCCTATTCAGTTGTACCCGCTTAATCACTCCGAACGGCAAAAATTCCACGTTTCATTTCAAATAAAGATTCATCTTTCTTAAGACAAAGACAAAAAAAAAAAAGATGAAGACTTAAAAAGTGGAAACCTTAACCCTAACCTACACTCTTAAAGGATAGGGTATAGAGCCACTGAACTAAGTGTATCCATAAGCGTCCTTCACAAGCTTTCCTCAACCAGAGCTCCCCTCACCACCTCCGCCTTTGCCTCCACCTCCTCCGCCCCCGCGTCGGCCCCCTCTCCACCCCTCGCCTCAGGCTCCGTCATCATCGGACTCGCTGTTCCAGACCACTATATCACTGTAAAGGCCCGGATTTTTAAATCCTAATTCTCGAAAAAAAAAATATATTATTAAATATGAATTTAAATCGGGTTAACTAAAATCTTTTAAAATCCTTCCGGCATCGTTTTGGAAATTTGATTTTTGACGGAATCTGATTTCGTTTTCGAGTTGCGAGTCTTGATAAATTAATTTAATTCCGGTAATGAATTACACGTTCAAATTAGATTTCAATTGAGTCGAGATTAGCGGGTTCGAATTTAAATGTCGGATATATTTTTGCATTATGCGTTGGGACCACCTGAAATCCTTTTCTTTGTTTCTTTTCACCCCCTCTCTCTCTCCTCTGCTCTCCTTGTCGTTACCTCTACAGAGGCACAACACAACCCACAACACCTCACCCACAATTGTGTCCCAAAACCCACCGATGGTCCCTCATTCTCCTATAAAGCTGAGCATCAACGGCCTAAGGCCTTAACCAAACACAAACCCTAATGCCTGTCTTCTTCTCCTCCTCCACCATTTCCCAGCAGCCCAAAGTAAGAATAAGAACTTCCCTGCAAACCGCCTCTGCCATCCCTGTCCATTCTGCCGAGCACCCTTCAACCGAGTCTCCACCCTCCTCTGTCTTTTGACGAGCCGTAGCAACAACATTCTAGACCCCAGGCACCACCTTTCGAAGCCGGGAGCTGAGCAAAGACGTCTTCAAGCCGCCGGCCACCCTCTACCGCTCCTCCTCTCCTGTTTCGTCGATTTAAGAAATGTCGAGCCCTGCAGCCCCATTCCCCCTCTCCGTCGAGCCCAGTAGCGTCTCCGCCACTCCTAAAACATCCGAAGATGCCCATAAACCGCACAAGCGTAGCCCATCGCCGCCACCAGCCTCTCGCTCTCCTGTTTCCGGTCAAAGGTCGGTAAGAACCTTCATTCTCGATTTCCAGCCAAACATCTCGTAAAAGTGCACCTTTATGATCGTTACATTCGACCCAGGCCTCCCTGATCTTCCTCCACCACCAACGAATCCAAATCGTGCCTCCAACGAGCACCTTCCGGCGGACCTTCGAGATGTCTCGGTGAGCACGCTTTCCTCCCTCTTTTCTTAATCGCGTTTGAGTCTCCTTGCTTGGGTTGTGGTCGGAGTCGGATTTCCGTCTGAAGGGTGGGAGCGAGTCGGGATTGAGAGCCGCCGACCGGGCTGGGGATCTCTCTTCTTCTTCCGCCTTTCTGTTCGGCGTCTTTGCTCTTCAGTCTTCTGTTTTGAGGAAGACAGGTCCTGGGATTGGGCTTTCCTCAACTGGGCCGGATCCGGGTTCAGCCTTCCGGGTTATAACATTTGGGAGAGGGGCCTTCCTTTCTTCTTCCGGACCCGGTTTTCTAAACCAGATTGGGTCTTGGGCTGGGCATTGGGCCGGATCCGGGTCTCCTTCTTTTCTTATTTTGTGAGCTGGGTTGGGCTGTTGGTTTTGGGGATCATTATTTATACTCCGTTATTAGTGTTGTTATTTGTTATATAAATATAAATGAGTAATGTGGGTTTAATTATATTGTTATATAATTCTTTCCTTTTTAGAAATATTATTATTTGAAAAAGATTTTTATGCGATTTAAATATGTGAGTTATAAATAGGATTATTTTGGTGATTAAATGTTGGAATTTATTTATATAATGATTTTGATATAAGAAACATGCCGGAGTTATTTAATGGTATAAATTCGCAAGTTGATTAGAGATTTAATGTTTTATAAATTTTTAAGTTGATGTTATGTTATATTGTTATGTTAGTTGTTTTACAAACTTTAGCTTAAATATAAAATTGTTCTTGTTATATTTTTAAGTTGATGTTATGTTATATATATATATATATATATATATATATATATATATATATATATATATATATGATTTTCAGGAAAAGTATTATTTCTGAAATTATTATTGTGATTTTCTTGGATTTTTGGAAATGAATAAAGTAGTTGATGTTAATTATATATTGATGACAAAATTATTTAGGAAAGTTTTTAAATCGTCCGAAAATGTTTCTTAAAGGATTTGATATGTTGAACCCAAAATGCCGGAATTATTTCTATAATACGATTTTGAGAGATTGATTCTAATGTTTAAATGTTTAATGTCAAGGTTTGGCTAAGTATGACTTTAAAGGAATTGTTGATTTTCTGAGTTGATTTAACTTGAGATTTAAGAGTTGGAAAGTTTTGGGAAAGAATGATTTTGGTTGATGTTGATCGTATCGGAAGGGTTTTGGAAAATGGTTTTACTATCGATTAGTTTTGAGTATGTTGAGAACTTGGGGTCGTATGTATGAATGATGAATCGGTAGCTTATAGAAATGGTTTGATGATAGGTGTGTATTGCTTTTGGATTGCTTTGGACTTGCATTTGGGCTTTACTTGTATTATCCTGCTGTTCTGAATCTTCAGGTAAGTTCCCTAGGGGGCTTACTCAGGTTGGACATTCATGCCTGTTGTTGCATTTTATGTTAGGTGTTGCATATGCATAAAAGCATGCCATGTAGTATCATGTTTAGGTTGCACTAATTGATTGAGCATCTGTTTACTTTATGCGTTTGAAACAGAACGGCCGTTATCTGTGATAGTCCTAGAGTCTTTGCTAGGGTCATAGGGTAGCCCAGCCTCATCGGGTACCCTGAGTCAATCGAGTCATGAACTTCCTTATATTATGATATGCCTGCGGGCTTTATTGTGGAGCGGGTTAAGCATGCGTGCCGCCCGATTATGATGGAATGCATTCACGAGCTGGCCAGTCTCCGCCCTATCGGAAGGGGGTGGAGATAGGAGAGGGATATGCCACTTGGCATTGTCTTGGGCCCTTTACAGTATTTCTGCACATTATTATACCTAGGGGCATGCTAGTGTGTTTGACTTTCGTACTGCATTAGAGCATCTTTATTAGGTATAGCACATACTATGTGGCCTCAGCGAGGACTGCCGGTCCCGCATGAGTGGCTCGATCTGACTCCTTTCCCCGTTCTTTTTTTTAAGGTATTTTCTGCAGATCTTGTTTGCTCCTTGCTTCTGTGACGGGAAACCCTTTGGTGAATCGAAGAACCTAGCTAATATTATAACTTGATAAAATGTTAATCACTTGCTTATGATTTGGTTTGACCTGGCTTTGTCGTGGCATTTGTATCCTAGTTTTGCTTCCGCTTTACTTTCGGTTGAATTGGATTTTGCGACATAGTCTTAGGACAGGTAAAGGGTACCCAATGGCCCTTCGAGGTTTTAGGGTTGAAATCCCTCTTTCTACTAATCTTAAATGAGTTTGAAACCTCGACCCGTACTTGGATTGCAAGATCCGAACAAGGGGTTTCATCCCTTGAAACGTAACCCGGAAATCATAATTCTGGGCCATTACAAAGATGGTATCAGAGCTGAGGTTGTGCAATTCGGGTACGCAAGGGTCGAGTGTATGTTTTGGAAAACCGCCCATGAATTTCAAAGGATTTGAAAGTGTTTTAAAGGGGCAAAATGAACTTAAGAGGCCTAACTGAAATTGGACTAAGTAATGAACTTGATTTGTAATAAAAGAGGAAAACCGACTAAACGGGGACACGAGTGGGTAGTAAAGGCGCTACACCACCCCTATTGGGTGTAGTTGGGAACGGTAGGCAAAATACTAGCTTGCTCTTTACAGATGGGTTGGGAAACTCCAAGGAGATCATTATGAGTGTTATTAACTGATTCTATGTTGAGTGCTTGCTATGCTAGATATCTGATTTGGTATGCTTAACAATGAGTTGTTTATTGACTAATCTGTGCAAACGGGATAACGGGAGTACCCTTGTTTCTGTATGGTCAACCCAGTTATGTGTAATAGCCCGTTCCACTATGCTAAACCCTTGAGGGTCTTATCGAGTCCTTCTCCCGAATGTCAGTATCTTTCATGGGAATCGGGTTGGTTATAAATACATTGTGTCGGAATCATGTGTGTATATGAAGGTTGTCTGAGTGAGTGTTGTAAGGTAGTTCTTGATGTCATTTTGAGTCAAAAGCAAGGTGTTTCTAGAGCTGTCTTTCTTGATTCTTATGACAATCAATCAGTGTTTTCTTGACACAAAGAGTCATAGTAGAGTCCCACGGGAAGCAAGGGTGATGAGTGGGTTGGGAAAAGTCAGTGGATGCCCTTAGGAATCTCTGTTCGGTTGTAATGGTGACTCTCTCTGAATTGCATGACATAATCCTGTAATCTCCTGCATGTACCTTGCAAATGATCATTAGTAAAAGATGCTCAAGTTATGCCTTGCTTTATGTCATGATTTTACTGTTTAAGCTCATAATGTGGTTAGTTACATTGCTCAAGTCTCGTGTTGTGTCTTGCCTTCTATCATGAATGTATGTTGTTATAGCATGTTTACTTGGCTTATTGATCGTATGAATGATTGGAAGCATGGCGCATATAATATGAATCTACATGATCGTTATTTCCTTATGGATTAGGTTCATGATAGTGTGATCAACTCCTCTTTGTAGGAATGCTTGTAGATTATCGCCTTAGCATGTTGGATGCCAACATGTCGATGCTTATTATCCTTTTTGTGACAAGAATCCATATCATGCCCATCTATTTTGTGTTTGTCAGATTAGCTATTATTGATTATTTTGCACATAATATTGTTGTGTGTTACTTGTGTTGAATGGAGAATATGTGGTATAATTGAGTCTTAGCAAATGCATGTTTCATCCCAGTATGTATTGATCTGCACTCATGCCCCGTATTCTGATCAAATTGCTCATTACTTAGACTCGTATTATGAACCGTTTAACTTTTCTCATGCTCCTATATCGTGGAAGATAATTGAGTGATTTCTTACCCGTCGTCATGATTAGTTGCATGCATGTATCGTACGTTATATTGAGCTTTTAGCATCATGTATGATCATGATTGTGACTTGTGCGAACTTGTATCTTGTCTACGTTGTTGCTGATTTTCTCTCGAGCTAGGTTCCTGATAGTGTGGTTCTTCCCTCTTTCTATTACCATAACATGTCTTACCCGTGCAAGTTAATTTGTGTTGAATTCGATGATCGATTGGCTTTCTGTGATGGTTAATCATAGCATGCTTACATGTTGTCGCTCGGTAGTGTTCCTCTATTGTCCCATGATATCCTCTCAAGCTAGTATACATGTATGAATTGGCACATCGCATAACCACACACCACGCTTATCATGTCTTCAGATACATAGGACGCATGAATTTTAGAATGAATCTAGTCGAGTTATCTTGATTATGTGCATGTTCAATATGTGCCAGTAGTGTTCTGTAGGGCTTAATTATGATTCCCAATATGACTCGCTAAATGATCACGTGTTGTACTTGTTCTATGATGTGATGACTATTGTACCATATATATGATCTATGATGGTTCGTTCCTAGTATGACTATAATCTATCGCCCTTGATGTCATTCTTATTACTTTTGATAATGCCTCGTGCTTCATAAATACCATGATGAAATCCTTTTAACAGCTCATGATTATGCTTATATCACGCTATGTATCTCTAGAATCATGTAGGACCTATGATTTCTAAATGTATCTCGTCATATGATTACGTGTTATACTTGACCTATTATATGATCATTGTATTAGATGAGATAGTTACTATGTTACTCTTATATGTTCTCGTATGATGCATACACCAAGCTCGTGCATTGTTCATATATGTGACAATTGTGATACCCATTAAATCTTGCATATCTTTATTAAGTTACTAAGCATATCGACTTTCATGGGATAATAGACTGTTATCTTGTCTCGCATGCATCCGTGTAGCACTCGAATATGTCTTTTGGAATGAATACGTATGTCGTGCTCCTTGATATAGGTACATGTTAGAGTGGATTAATATGATTGATATGCCCCATGATGAATTTGTGTTTGCTTGCCACAATTGCAACCTAATAGATTTTCATAAGGGCGTCGTTGTTATTCTTGGGTTGAAGTCTTGTCTCTGGTCATCGTCTTAGTATTGGTATGTGGTTGTTTCCGAAAAGAATTTGGGTTGTCCGCTCTTGTCACTCCCCTATCTCCACTAACTTGGACTCTTGCGCGATACATTGGACTAGCGACCGCATGGGAAAAGAGAATGAGGAGTGGGATAGCGATAGAACAGCGCAATGGAAGTGTGGGCCCATAACCCACGGGCCTCAGGATCTATGATGTCGACGGAACGGGCACGCATCGAGAATTACGGTTACTGTGTACGATATGACTTGCAAGTGGGAGTGTCCTCCGTTTGAATTGCTAACTCTTCTGAATATGTTGATAACCATGTTGCAATGCTTTGATGGTGACATTTATGTGTTGATGTGCTAACTTGGTAATAACTGTTGTTTGATTGTCTGTTGTTTATGATGATATGGTTCGGTGCCTTACAGTTCTAATGTACATGATGTCTTGATGCATTGATGCTTGAGTTGCTAAGCATGATCTAAATTCGTTACATATAAAATGTGAACTGCAAATGCTGAGAAACTTGAATTGTTTATTTGATAAGGTTTTGATAAAACTTGCTAGCCTAATTTGATGATGTTCATATATGATGTTTGCTATAAATATTGAGCATGATAGAACATTGAGACTTCTTGATAAGATTGTAATGATTGAGGATGTATTAACGATGCTATTATAAATGCTAGCTAAAGTGATGCATGCCTTAGGTGTTATAATTTTGATAACTGCTTCTTTTTTTAACATGTGGGGGAGATTCTCTTGTAGAGTGGTCTGAGGGTAGTGAAAGAGTTTGAGTCATTAGGATGTTCGATGGTGGTGTGAGGTAGAGTTGATGTGAGGATTGTTGGCTTAGGTAAGACTGAGTGAGCCTTGGGATCTATGGTAAGCAATGTTGGTGGTTCTGATGAGCTTTTGGGTGATGCTTGTGATGCTTTGGGTAGTACGAAGAGTGTAAGGAAGGGCTCGTGAATATTGAGGATATGGTATTAGAGGGTAATTGGGTGTGAAGTTAGAGATAGGAGTTGTATTCTTAGAGGTGGATGGTGTAGTAGTGCTTGGTGGAGAGAGGGGCGAGATTTGAGCATCGGGATGAATTGGGATTTCTTTGGGAAATTTTGTCTGAGATGACATTGGCGGGTCTAGAAGAGGATTAGTCTTGGTTTGAGAGTGGAGATGGGCGAGTGGAGATTGTGTTTTATTTTGACTGGTATGATGTGAAGATTTCTGTATTATGTGATTTATTTATATCTACTGGTATGATGTTAGATAGCGAACATGATAAGACCTGATATGGAATGACACTACATGTTGAAATCTAATTGATAGTGGCAAGTGTTATCATGATATATTGATGCTTGCTATCCTGTTATATTATTTTAGAAGCATGATAGGATGTGCTGGGATATGATATATGAAGTAATGATGAGTATGAACTATGGGATAATGATGTGTATTATATGGTTGGGAAGCATGATTATAAATATGTAAATGATGAATATGATCTGTATATATGAGATAATGGTGCCTGATGACAAAATGACCGTTATATGGTATTGTAAGGAGTTGAAATGATGTTTTGTGAGTATGTTAGCATGTGATGCTTGGTATATGGTTAGATCTTTCCTTTTTCTAAATCTTAATAGTATGACCTTGTTGTGCTGATATGTTAACGTGATGAATCTGTTCTACTTGTGTTGCGATATCAATATGCGATTGTGAGATCTAATGTGTACTGACGTACTAACCCCATAACACCTAACCCGTTGGTTTCTGGACATGTGTGATTACGTGATGAGTGATGAACATTCGATTATGCACTTGTGATGCCTTTAGTAGGATATAGACATACCTTATGACTCGTAGTATGTTGAGGCTTGTTGTTTCTTTAGTACTTGAGACTTGTTGGCATGTTTATGTTTATGTTTATGTTAAACGATTATGTGATGGTTTGTGGCTATGATATGATGTGGGACTTGCCATGTGTGAGAAGGCTTATGGTATTATGCTTATATAAGAGTTGATGAAACTTTTGGTTATGGTACTTGTTGAGTTGCGAATGATGTTGCATGATTTGGAAACTAGGAAGAGAATATGGGATTAGCCCTTAGAGGTGGATGATTCCACCTCCTGATTTCTGAATTTGATTGATTGATATGCGGGAAACTGATTTGGTTTTGGGAGAATTTGACGAAATCTTGAGTTGAAAGGATTTGACTTGTTTTGGTGTAAGGTTGCTTGATAAAACGTAGGAGTTGAAGATTTTCAACGGTTTTGAAAAGGACCAATGTGGATTTTAAAAGAATAAACGTTATCGAGAGTTTCGACGAATTTAAGCCTAATCTTTTCCAATTGCGGAATCCCTTTAGAAACTTTTCAAACCCGGGCAACTCTATGATACTTCACGAAGTGGATACAAGCATCTTATGAGGGCGCTTGTAGGGTGCTTGCTAAGACCTAGTGATAATATTGTAGAACTTTTAGAGTTGTGGTACTTCCGAGAAGTCAAAGCGAGGATGTGATAGGGGTGCTTATTGCATACTTGTCAAGGCCAATTGGAATTGTCACGACCGTGACTATAATGTTGTGAGAATCTCGGAAGACGCAACTGAGATGATTACAAGATTCTTGGACATGGTCCTTGGACTTATCAATTTCAAACTTCATTCCCTACTTTATTTTGGTTTTAGTCTCGGGGACGAGACTTATTTTTAGAGGTGGATGATGTAAAGGCCCGGATTTTTAAATCCTAATTCTCGAAAAAAAAAAAATTATTAAATATGAATTTAAATCGGGTTAACTAAAATCTTTTAAAATCCTTCCGGCATCGTTTTGGAAATTTGATTTTTGACGGAATCTGATTCCGTTTTCGAGTTGCGAGTCTTGATAAATTAATTTAATTCCGGTAATGAATTACACGTTCAAATTAGATTTCAATTGAGTCGAGATTAGCGGGTTCGAATTTAAATGTCGGATATATTTTTGCATTATGCGTTGGGACCACCTGAAATCCTTTTCTTTGTTTCTTTTCACCCCCTCTCTCTCTCCTCTGCTCTCCTTGTCGTTACCTCTACAGAGGCACAACACAACCCACAACACCTCACCCACAATTGTGTCCCAAAACCCACCGATGGTCCCTCATTCTCCTATAAAGCTGAGCATCAACGGCCTAAGGCCTTAACCAAACACAAACCCTAATGCCTGTCTTCTTCTCCTCCTCCACCATTTCCCAGCAGCCCAAAGTAAGAATAAGAACTTCCCTGCAAACCGCCTCTGCCATCCCTGTCCGTTCTGCCGAGCACCCTTCAACCGAGTCTCCACCCTCCTCTGTCTTTTGACGAGCCGTAGCAACAACATTCTAGACCCCAGGCACCACCTTTCGAAGCCGGGAGCTGAGCAAAGACGTCTTCAAGCCGCCGGCCACCCTCTACCGCTCCTCCTCTCCTGTTTCGTCGATTTAAGAAATGTCGAGCCCTGCAGCCCCATTCCTCCTCTCCGTCGAGCCCAGTAGCGTCTCCGCCACTCCTAAAACATCCGAAGATGCCCAGAAACCGCACAAGCGTAGCCCATCGCCGCCACCAGCCTCTCGCTCTCCTGTTTCCGGTCAAAGGTCGGTAAGAACCTTCATTCTCGATTTCCAGCCAAACATCTCGTAAAAGTGCACCTTTATGATCGTTACATTCGACCTAGGCCTCCCTGATCTTCCTCCACCACCAACGAATCCAAATCGTGCCTCCAACGAGCACCTTCCGGCGGACCTTCGAGATGTCTCGGTGAGCTCGCTTTCCTCCCTCTTTTCTTAATCGCGTTTGAGTCTCCTTGCTTGGGTTGTTTTCGGAGTTGGATTTCCGTCTGAAGGGTGGGAGCGAGTCGGGATTGAGAGCCGCCGGCCGGGCTGGGGATCTCTCTTCTTCTTCCGCCTTTCTGTTCGGCGTCTCTGCTCTTCAGTCTTCTGTTTTGAGGAAGACAGGTCCTGGGATTGGGCTTTCCTCAACTGGGCCGGATCCGGGTTCAGCCTTCCGGGTTATAACATTTGGGAGAGGGGCCTTCCTTTCTTCTTCCGGACCTGGTTTTCTAAACCAGATTGGGTCTTGGGCTGGGCATTGGGCCGGATCCGGGTCTCCTTCTTTTCTTATTTTGTGAGCTGGGTTGGGCTGTTGGTTTTGGGGATCATTATTTATACTCCGTTATTAGTGTTGTTATTTGTTATATAAATATAAATGAGTAATGTGGGTTTAATTATATTGTTATATAATTCTTTCCTTTTTAGAAATATTATTATTTGAAAAAGATTTTTATGCAATTTAAATATGTGAGTTATAAATAGGATTATTTTGGTGATTAAATGTTGGAATTTATTTATATAATGATTTTGATATAAGAAACATGCCGGAGTTATTTAATGGTATAAATTCGCAAGTTGATTAGAGATTTAATGTTTTATAAATTTTTAAGTTGATGTTATGTTATATTGTTATGTTAGTTGTTTTACAAACTTTAGCTTAAATATAAAATTGTTCTTGTTATATTTTTAAGTTGATGTTATGTTATATATATATATATATATATATATATATATATATATATATATATATATATATATATATATATATATATATATATATATATATATGATTTTCAGGAAAAGTATTATTTCTGAAATTATTATTGTGATTTTCTTGGATTTTTGGAAATGAATAAAGTAGTTGATGTTAATTATATATTGATGACAAAATTATTTAGGAAAGTTTTTAAATCGTCCGAAAATGTTTCTTAAAGGATTTGATATGTTGAACCCAAAATGCCGGAATTATTTCTATAATACGATTTTGAGAGATTGATTCTAATGTTTAAATGTTTAATGTCAAGGTTTGGCTAAGTATGACTTTAAAGGAATTGTTGATTTTCTGAGTTGATTTAACTTGAGATTTAAGAGTTGGAAAGTTTTGGGAAAGAATGATTTTGGTTGATGTTGATCGTATCGGAAGGGTTTTGGAAAATGGTTTTACTATCGATTGGTTTTGAGTATGTTGAGAACTTGGGGTCGTATGTATGAATGATGAATCGGTAGCTTATAGAAATGGTTTGATGATAGGTGTGTATTGCTTTTGGATTGCTTTGGACTTGCATTTGGGCTTTACTTGTATTATCCTGCTATTCTGAATCTTCAGGTAAGTTCCCTAGGGGGCTTACTCAGGTTGGACATTCATGCCTGTTGTTGCATTTTATGTTAGGTGTTGCATATGCATAAAAGCATGCCATGTAGTATCATGTTTAGGTTGCACTAATTGATTGAGCATCTGTTTACTTTATGCGTTTGAAACAGAACGGCCGTTATCTGTGATAGTCCTAGAGTCTTTGCTAGGGTCATAGGGTAGCCCAGCCTCATCGGGTACCCTGAGTCAATCGAGTCATGAACTTCCTTATATTATGATATGCCTGCGGGCTTTATTGTGGAGCGGGTTAAGCATGCGTGCCGCCCGATTATGATGGAATGCATTCACGAGCTGGCCAGTCTCCGCCCTATCGGAATGGGGTGGAGGTAGGAGAGGGATATGCCACTTGGCATTGTCTTGGGCCCTTTACAGTATTTCTGCACATTATTATACCTAGGGGCATGCTAGTGTGTTTGACTTTCGTACTGCATTAGAGCATCTTTATTAGGTATAACACATACTATGTGGCCTCAGCGAGGACTGCCGATCCCGCATGAGTGGCTCGATCTGACTCCTTTCCCCGTTCTTTTTTTTAAGGTATTTTCTGCAGATCTTGTTTGCTCCTTGCTTCTGTGACGGGAAACCCTTTGGCGAATCGAAGAACCTAGCTAATATTATAACTTGATAAAATGTTAATCACTTGCTTATGATTTGGTTTGACCTGGCTTTGTCGTGGCATTTGTATCCTAGTTTTGCTTCCGCTTTACTTTCGGTTGAATTGGATTTTGCGACATAGTCTTAGGACAGGTAAAGGGTACCCAATGGCCCTTCGAGGTTTTAGGGTTGAAATCCCTCTTTCTACTAATCTTAAATGAGTTTGAAACCTCGACCCGTACCTGGATTGCAAGATCCGAACAAGGGGTTTCATCCCTTGAAACGTAACCCGGAAATCATAATTCTGGGCCGTTACAATCACCGCCTATACTCCCTTAGCCTCTTTCGCCCCTACAACGTCGGAAGGTTGGAGATCAAAATCCCCGGCGTCGGGAGTCCACCGGGGGTCCTGTAGCCCGTTTCACCCCATGTAGCTTCCATTTTGGATTTTTGTGAGAAACAAAAACGTGAAATTTTAGCCTTTAGGAATTAGGATAAGGTCTACCCTATTCAATTGTACCCGTTTAATCACTCCGCGTTTCATTTCAAATAAAGATTAATCTTGCTGAGGACAAAAAGGATGGAAGTGGCCTGAATGAGCTTGATAAAGAATGCCCTATACTATTTACTGTTCATTGGTTGCATTTTAAATGGGTGAATCTATACTTTGGGGTGGTGTCTACACTATGTCACTATATAAGACTGTTTATATTCATGCATGTAAATGTTCCTTGCAGGTTGTAGCTAGCTAGGAACTCCACATTGGACTTTTTTTTTTCCCTTGATTTGCTTATGGTTGATCCTTATTCTAGCATTTCTTGGTTGTTTCCTTTTTCCGTAGATTCTCCTAGAGACAAAAGATAATGCATCTGCTGAATTGGGAGCTGATTCTGCTGAGAAGGAGCTGGTTTTGGTGCCAGTGGAACCCCAGAGTTCATCTTTGACAATTACTGGAGGTCCAAGCTTTTCTAATGGCCAATCAACTAAGTATACTTCAAGTTTGTATCCTGAGAGCCCTTTGAGTTCGAGCCTGAACTATACAAACGATGTATACCATAAATTTAACAATAGGAAGGGAGAAAAAAGTGGATTGGTTGGCCTGCAAAACCTCGGAAATACCTGTTTTATGAATAGTGCACTCCAGTGTCTAGTTCATACTCCTCCGCTTGCTGCCTACTTCTTATCATATTATTCTCATGAGATAAACGATAGAAATCCATTGGGAATGCAAGTAAGTGCCTCTTGCATTGTATGGAATCTTCTGTTTTACACAAATAATTGTAACCCATAAAAGTGTTGTACAAGGTCTTATTTGCTATGCCTCTATAGAGTGAACTTGCCATTGCATTTGGTGATTTGTTAAGGACAATGTGTTCTTCTGGACAGACAGCAGCAGCACCACGCACATTTAAAGGAAAAGTGTCTCGATTTGCTCCTCAGTTTAGTGGATATAAACAACATGATTCTCAAGTTAGTGTTACTTATATATCATGGCTATTTTATTTTGGAAACGGCTGAATTGTGGTCCATAGTTATCTTTCAAACCTTCATATTGTAAAAGTATTTTTTTCCAGCAAATTTATTGTTGTTATCAAGATAATGACATGCACTGTATTTGAGTTACCAAATGAAACTATGTAAGATGTGGTTGTAATGGTCCAACCATTGATATTCCCTCCCCATTTTGGCTGGATGAGTTACAATAATAGGTAGTTAATATCTGGATGACAGAACCAGTGCCTGATACCTCATGACTATTGTTACTTTTTGTCTGCATATTATTCCCAAGTTCAGATAAGTGGTGCACTTTGTGGCTCCAACTACTTAGCATTCCTAATGTCACTTTCATCAATGAAAATGATGATACATATCCTAATAATGGAGTCACCTTTGTTTGAAGGCAGTTGATATGAGTGTCTTTGTCAAACTGACCTTTTCAGTGTTTTAAAAATCTACAAATTGCAATAGGTCTTTAGTGGAACATAACTTATGTGAATCCAAACCTCCAAAGGTGAATAGTTTCCTTATTATTCTATTGTTAATTATTTCTGCCTCATGTGGTTGAGTAGAGGCATTTTTTGGGATCGATTGGAGTTTTGCTAAAAAGTTGTTTATACTTTGTAGAAACTTTGCTAAGCCGTACAAATTTTCTAGTAGTCTTTATAAGAAGATTCAAACCAAAGATTAGCCTAAATTTCCCATTTGGCATCTTGCGATTGATAATTTTTGCAAAAGTTTTAGGCCTTGAAAAAGACTTATGCATTGCAGGAATTGCTTGCCTTTTTACTGGATGGATTGCATGAAGACTTGAACCGTGTTAAGCAAAAACCTTATATTGAGATGAAGGATTCAGATGGCCGCCCGGACAACCTACCAGCACATCCAAGGTAAGAGAACTCACCTATCTCTCCTCTTCAACCCCACGCGTTTCTTTGGAACTACATATGCTACGATACGATCGTCATCTTTTATGGAAGACAATGGCTCTAAAGGAACTTCCAAGTATCGAAAAATCTTATGCCTGTACACCTAAATTTTGAAAAATCAATGTTTCAATCCGACACGAAAAGAAATATGAAAAAGGTTCTCATATTAAAGAACCAAGAGGATCAGTAACTACTCTAAAACAAAATACATTTACCTCAGCAAGGAGGAGGCTTTCATCAGTTCTAAGATCACACTCTTTGCTCAATGTCTGGATAAGATCTCTACAAGAACCATGCTTTGGTACCATCACCTTATATGACTTTGGAAGCGAATATCGGTCACCATATAATACAGTGATAGTCATAGTTCGAGTGACCATTGATGGAAGAGGCAATGTCAGATACATAAACGGGTCAAAAGTTATGGAAACCTTATTGCAAACGGGACAAACCAATGTAGACTTGTATTGGCCCTGTACAATTCAGAAAGAACAATAATAAAGCAATGCTTCAAACGTCTGATACCAAAATGCAAAATTCATGCAAAGGGAAGTCCTCATATTGATGGAAATAAAGTCACAATAAAATTAAGATAATAACAGTATTTCAGACAGTTGCATAATAAGCATCAATCAGACAAAGTTCCATAAAAATTCACCCAGCAGATACCAATAATAAGTGACATCATTAGCAATTAATAAGTGACATCATTATTCATTAGCAATTAATATTTTCCATTTTTCCAAAAGGTGCAATGTATCTACAATAAAGAAAACAAGTAGTAAAAAGAGATAACAAATGGAAAACTATTTTACTCACAGGTATCTACAATAATGGAATCATTCCTTACCTTGTGATTTCTCCAACATTCATAGCCTTTAGGAATTAGGATAAGGTCTACCCTATTCAATTGTACCCGCTTAATCACTCTGAACGGCAAAAATTCCACGTTTCATTTCAAATAAAGATTCATCTTGCTGAGGACAAAAAACAGGTGAACTCCGTACTAATTTCATTTCAAATAAAGATTCATCTTTCTGAGGACAAAAAAAAAAAAAAAAAAATGAAGACTGAAAAAGTGGAAACCCTAACCCTAACCTACACTCTCAAAAGATAGGGTATAGAGCCACTGAACCATGTGTATCCATAAGCGTCCTTCACAAGCTTTCCCCCACCAGAGCTCCCCTCACCACCTTGCCTCCGCCTCGTCCGCCCCTGCGTCGGCCCCCTCTCCGCCCTCATCGTATGAGATTTAAATTTTTTTGTGATTAGAACACCCTCATCGTATGAGATTTAAATTTTTTTGACGCAAGCCCCATCGACAAGTTTTTGACACCGCTAATTCCGGGATTAGGTAGTTTGTGCACATTTGAACGTAAGTTTATTCACTTATTTTTTCATGGCATTGGAGTCTTATGCTCCTCCTCCACCCGGTGATAAAGTCGTTGGCAAGCTCGTTAGGCCTTTGATCTCACAAACTGAGCTAGGAACTCTCTTTGTAGATCATCCCATGTTTGAATCGACTCTAGCTGAAGTTGAGTATGTCAAGTGAATGTCGATCTTTTCAAAGATTGGAGAAATTGCCTAATTAACAATGTGTTATCTGTGACAGTTTCACCACACACAGAATAAAAATAAAAATGAGCCAAATGCTCATGAGATTAACTATGAAAACCATCAACCTTTTTATAGTCGAGCACTGTTGGATTTTGTGATGTATAGTATTCTTTTATCCCTTGTGTCATCAATTTCAGCTTTCTCCCCTTTGACATTAGGTTGACCAAAATAGGAAGAAGAAAAGAGAAGCACCAGGTCAGAATAACACACTCGAAATCATAGCCCTAAATTTTAATCGAAAATCAAAATCCCTTATATATGAGTGGCAAAATCAATAAGGCCCAATCCCCAACCCTAAATTCGAATAGAAAATTTCAAACTAAACCAAACCAAATTCAAATTTCAAAAGTAAAATCACTAACCCTAAACTCAAAATTCCAACTCGGTCTAATCACAAAATGAAACATATACCCGAAGAAAACACCACTAGTTGTTGGCACTACTGTTTTTGCCCCAACATGTTCACCGATGTCAATTTTGTTATTCAATCGCTGACGTTGAGCTATTCTTTGGGGCACCCATCCTCATTCGTCTATGGAATCTACATTGAGAACAAAGGGGAAAATGTGTTCCAATTTCTTTTTTCTCCAACTTTAAAAGGCAATGTTAGTTTTGACAGGAAGAGAGCGCGAGACGAAATGAAACAAAGCTCAGGGTTACCACATGAAATAGTCCAAACTATTGTACGAAATAGCCTTTATCTCATGGTACCTCACGAAATATCCATAGTAATAATAATATTAGTAGCTAGTGTTAACAATATATAATAATAAAAACAACAGGTTGTTCATGCTCCAAGTACCTTTAAAAATCAATTGCTCATGCTTGAATGTGATGTTCTTTAAGTTACAATAACTTTTTTCGCTACAAGGGTACCCAACAATGGGATAACATAATACCAATCACAAACCCAGCCCTGACCACCTTCAACTTTCACACATCAATCCCCTGCCACCGGCTTGCATCTGGATAATTAACCCAGACACTTCTGACTCCAGCGATAGAGCATTATGCATACTAACCTTCCTACCAACCATTTACAGAAGCAAGGTGACAGTGACAGTGGCCTTGAATAATGAATGTCAGGTCAATCCTCCCAAGCCTTCAGTTTGCTCCAACTTGTCTGGTGAACTCCGAAAATATCCCCAGCCCTTGCATGATACACAACCTCAACATTCAAGGAAATCCATGGAATCTCTCATCCATCATAGCATCAGCTAGGTAATACTATAGTATCCACATTGGATCTGTTGATTCTTTATGTTCCTGTTGGGCACTGCCGTCTAATGTGCACCGGGATTAACTTGTTAATCAGCTCCGGGCTAGCACCAGCTAACTGCAACATCAACAATCCTGAGTCATCTCAAATGCGTGAAATATAACAGGTTTCATTTTAAAGATGATAGATATTATCAAGTATTCTATGAACATTTGCAATTTAAATAGGAAGACTAGGCAGCAGGGTCAATCAAGAAACTCATTGATCGGAAAACCATAAAACATACTTCCTGCTTGAAGTTGAAGAGAGGAGGCAGGGGACGACTATTTGGCAAACGAACATTTGGTTCCCGGAGCTCATCAAAGAAAGAATGCGCACATGCTTCTAGCTGGAATTTTTAAACAAGACAGCTGGTTGGTATAACTGAACAGTCCAATAAATTTAATGCCAATGACGAGCTACTGCAACTTCAGACTTACCGCAGTACAACGAAGATTTGGTGAATACTGGAGAAGCCTAGATGTGAGATCAATGGCCTCTGGCGGCATATGTTTGTGAAAAACCTAGGGAGAAGTAAAAAAATAGTAAAAATGCTGCAGCAACAACTCCAACAAGAAGAATTGGAAGGAAAAATTCAAATCACTCCCACAGTGGAAAAAACAAAAGAGGCGAATTCCAGATTGAACTCTTATATAACCGCAACACATGAATAATATGACAAGGAAATAATATATAGTAGTAGGTAGAGAAGCCTAAACCATATGATACTTTCAAAAAAGGTTTATAATTGCTTAACAATTTCATGGAATACAAAAAGAAAGATTAAACTGCACAGATCATGTACACCTTGTGCCAAGGATGAGCTTTGATCTGTGGAAACCTGAAATCCGTGTAACTTGGGTTCATACATCGAATCTCTTCACGGGTAGGGGTACCAAGAACCTATAAGACAAATTGAAATAGTCAATTATAAATAATGGAAATGAAGAGTAAAACTTACAAACCAAAGGGGAAGAATCTAGAGTATAGACTATAGAACAATTCAAGAATCTCAACTGCAACTCTGCAAGTACCTTGATTATTTCAACAAGTTGGTCGACTGCATTTTCCCCAGGGAACAATGGCTGCAAGAATAAACAAACATTAAATTAACTTTCATGTGGAAAAGCTGAAGACCCAGTGCAGTTGTAGATTTGAATAATCTGTAAAAACTGAAATTCAAATGAAATCATAAAATTGCCAACCTGGCCCAACATAAGTTCAGCAAGAACACATCCAGCAGACCAGATATCAATGGAGTTTGTATACTCAGTGGCACCAAAAATAAGCTCAGGCGCTCGGTAAAAACGCGAGCAAATATATGATATGTTTGCTTCACCTTTCACCTGGTGAAAATCATATTGCCATGAAAACATTAAGTCAAATACTCTTGTTATATTACCCTTCCCTCGCCTCCCAAACAAAAACAACGAAATAAAGATGGGTTTTCTTGTTAACTGTCTTCATATCATGGCATCAGCGAATTAACGAACAAGTAATATAAAAGTAGAGAAATCTGAGAGAATGAGCATTAGAGAAATCTGAAAGCCTCACAAATTGGAGCAAACAAAGTTGAGAACAAACAAGCTAAGATATGGATGGAGGTAAGCATACCAGGACTTTTGCACTTCCGAAATCACAGATCTTGACTTGATGTGTTAGAGGATCAACCTGCAAATTATCAAACATTGGAGACACATAAGTTAACGATCTTTCACTACTTGCTGTTACGGTCTTACGCATTAGCCAGCATAACTTATGTTCAATCACATTTCAGAAACCAGCAAACACATACCAGTACATTTTGAGGCTTCAAGTCCCTGTGGCAAACACCAGGAACGGAGTGCAGATAAGCCAAGCCCCTGAAAATCTATACGCGGTTGCCAGTCAGTAGTTACAACATAACCATTAATAGAATGCAAAGGGAACATATGAATATTATATAAGTTACCTGGTAGGTGTATAACTTCACATAGATTATTGGCATTCTCTGATTACCACTGGTATAGTGCTTCAGAACCCGATAGATGGTCTCTGGAACATACTCCATCACCAAATTGAGGAAAAGCTCATTTTTACTCGTTGTGGAAAAGAAGCAATGCTTCAAACAGACCACATTAGAATGATCCATCAAACGCATTAGTTGCAGTTCCCTATTTTTGTATCTTTTATCCTGCAAAACCTTCTTTATAGCTACTGTTTCCCCAGTCTCCAAGCATTTTGCCTGAGAAAGGAGATAAATCAGCAACAGCAAATGGTACAATACATTATTGAATCAAAAGTTGTCCTCACTTCACCTGGAACACAACACCAAATGACCCAGCACCAACCACTCTTTCGGCCATGTACCTGATGGTCTGCAAGAATGACACCTTACTCATCAATTCCAAATACATGAGGAATAAAACACACACGAGAAAACAAAACATTTGCAGTCAGTGGGTAAGTTGGGAAAAGAACTATCTTCACAGATCATAGATACGGAGTAATAGAATACATAGATGCAACATGCCCAAAATACACATCAGATAGTTCAGAGTTCAGACCAATTCGGGAAAAGATAATCAGAAGCTATAATCCCAGGTGATAACAGATAACTACAATACCAAATTCAAACCACACGAAAGTGAATCATCCAGAATTACCTGTTTAGGTTCTCCATTTTTACCCCCAATCGTCGTGGAAATTATATGCCCGGTGACTGAATCATTTGTATCCATCACCTGGATAGATACCTCCTGCAAGAAAGCAACTCAACCGATCAAAATTATGTTTTCCCCCCTAACGTTAATCGCATTAGGAGAAACAGCAAAGCTCAGGCAGCCAACATAACCACCAAAACATGAAACACGAACTCTTCAAACGAAGAGAAAAATCGGCACAGGGAATAAGCACAATAGGAAATCCAACACAGATGAGTTGCAGATCCAAAGAAGCAAATCAGAATTGGTAAAAATACACCATCAATTCATCAAACCTTCACATAGAACACCTATTGAAAAGAAAAGACACACACACAATCTCGCGTTCATGAGCTAATTAAAGACGAAAAATGCAATGCTAACGGAAAAACTCAAAACCATAGAAAACCAAGAAAGAGCGTCAAACAGGCAAATTCAAGTATGCATCGGCTCTTCCAGATCCCCAGCTGAAAGCAAACAACATTAATTACATCGCAAAAACCACAAAAGCTGAATTAAAACGGAAACAACCAGAGACAGTACCTTGTCGTCAGCCATGGCCGACGAGTGGAGAGAGAGAGAGGAAGCGGAGGCGAGAGAGAGAAAACGAAAGAGAAAAAGAGAGGAGAGAGGCCAGTGGAAGAGAAATCAAAACATCAAATGATCATAGGGGGAGAAAACAGATGCAGCGAAGACAACGCCCACTCCATCCTCCATCCTCCACCCCCATCCCCCATGTGAACCCCAGCTCTCTCTCTCTCTCTCTCTCTCCCTCCCCCTCCCTCTTCCGTGCTCTGCGCGCTCTCTCTCGTCTCCTGGAATTCCTAAATTGGGCCTCCCTTTATCGCACTATTTACCGTTTTGACACCACCAAAAATAGGATTTGCCAGCTGGACACATAACAGATGTTTGTTGTTTGTTGTTTTTTGGGGGTTTTCCTTTTCTTACGCCAACTTTATTAATTGTAACGTTAATCACCTCCCCAGGGAATATACGTGACGTGACGAATCAGATTATGATTTCCTTAATTATATCGTTAATCATCATTTAATTTGATACAATTCAATTAAAAAATAAGGTTCTTTTGATTTTGACCTAAGCTAATTAGTTAGTACACCCGCCAAACGCGCCCTTCCCGTAGAAATCAGTTGAATCATACAGAATTGAAGGCCCAAAAGGATCCAAAAAACAAACTGAAATCATCATCATCATCAGTTTTGCGATTGGGATTTAGCAATAATCAGATTTCAATGGAGATCAAGCAATCTCCTTTAAGTTGGCTTGGGAAGCATCTGAGATCGATTCTTATGATGCTTGTGATCATGGCTTCTCTCTTCTTGATCAATTCACTCAAGTTCTTAGCTTTCGATTACTCGAATTTCCCCAACACCTTCATCGTTGTACCAACATCTGTTAGGGTATCAGACTACATTCATATTGTGTGATTTTGAATTGAATGACATTAACACATCAATTCAATTGGCCTCTTACAACGTCTTCTCGTCTGTTCGGAAGGTTGTTCGAGGCATTGACGACGACAACAGCAAGGGGAACACTTCAATTGTGATGCACCAACGGCTTTTGGCCTTGGCTTCAAGAGCCCTAGCAGAGGTTTAAAACTGTATGATTTCTGTTTCTTATATGTCTTTGACTCTTAAAGAAGAAGTCGGTGTCTTGTGCGATAATCAACATTGATTCCTTAAGAAATATACTCTTCAGAGAGAACTCAGAGACGAGCCTGTAAATCTATGGAAAGAGCCAAATTCACAAGCATCAACATGGAAGCCCTGCGCCGATAGAACAACTCAACAAACTTCTGGTATTATGATGACTCTAAACCAACTTGAATTCGATTTATAGGCTATTGTCTTGAATTTTTAGGTCTTGATTCCACGAGGCAGACAAGACCAAACAAAGTAATGGGTTTATATTGGTCAGTGCCAATGGCGGTCTTAATCAGCAACGAGTAGCTGTAAGTAGTTAAGAGATTTATCAAACTACTATAGTTTCAGTTCTTATCATATGGTGTTTAAGCATCAATTTGTTTACAATGAGTGCAGGTTTGCAATGCTGTCACGGTGGCAGCTCTACTTAACGCGACACTGGTTATCCCAAGATTCCTTTATAGTAGCGTTTGGAGGGATCTGAGGTCTTCAATCTCCTCCTAACACTTGTTTTATACCATTAAGGCAATGTTTGAGTTCATTGGATTGTTCGGAATTTGGCAGTCAATTTGGTGATATATATCAAGAGGACTACTTCATTGAGAAGATGGATGACATCAACATTGTCAAGGAGCTACCTCCTCGGCTGAGATCAATCAACCTGGAAGCCATTGGTAGTGTGGTTAGTTGGTTCCTTTTGCTTGGTTGTGATGAATCTGATGTGATCATATATATGCTGAGAGTAGTCTCATTTACGCGTTTTACATGTGCTTCTCAGATCACTGATTCGGATCTTGTGAAGGATGCGAAGCCAGATGACTATGTTAGACTCGTTCTTCCTCTTCTGCATCACAATGGCGTTGTTCATCTCCTTGGATTTGGTAACCGTCTTGGATTTGATCCACTCCCATCTGAACTTCAGGTTTTAAAGCACCTCTGATTCAAATCCATGAGATTGTGAGACATTGTTTATAATTCAGAGTATCGTTTCCTATTAACACAACTTGTTTCGTATCCTAGAAACTAAGATGCAAATGCAATTTCCACGCTCTGAAATTTGTCCCGAGGATCCAGAAGGTTGGTTCGATACTGGTAAGCAGGATACGAAAACATGAGTTCTCAAGGAGTGTGTTAGATAGGCAGCTCCTTGGAAGCTTTCTGCAAGATAGCGCTTCACAAGAGAACTCTTCAGACAGCATTGCTCCAAAATATCTCGCGCTTCACCTGAGGTTCGAAGAAGACATGGTGGCACACTCTCACTGTGACTTTGGAGGGGGCGAAACTGAGGCAAGAGAGCTCCATGCCTATAGAAAAGCGCACTTCCCGTTTCTACTTGAGCGCTTGAAGAATTCCACGTAAATCACTCATGTTCATGCCATATCCAACACATTTTGTGATGAAGGTTCTTCTCTTACACACAGACTAACAAGATTTTGATGGTAACAGGTTCATGACTCCATCGGAACTGAGACTATCTGGGCAGTGCCCTTTGACGCCTGAAGAATCAGCTCTTGTTCTCGCTGGCCTCGGTTTCAAGCAGGGAACGTACATATACCTTGCCGGGTCCAAAACATACGGTGGGCAATCAAGGATGAGGCCATTCACCAGCCTTTATCCGAATGTCGCAGTGAAGGAAGACCTCCTCACTCCTATTGAACTTGAGCCTTTCAGGAATTTTTCATCACAGGTATGAGACTATGAGTTATGCAACATGCTTTACTGTAACAGTTTGATCATATAACCGAGTCAAGAGTTGTCGGTTGGGCTGTTGCAGCTGGCGGCATTGGACTTCATTGCTTGCGCGACAGCTGATGTGTTTGCACTCACAGACTCCGGGAGCCAAATGGCTACCTTAGTGTCTGGATTCAGGACATACTTTGGAGATGGCCAAGCTCCCACTTTGCGGCCTAACCACAAACGATTGGCATTGACGCTGCTGGACAATAGCACCATAGGATGGAGTGATTTCGAAGACAAGGTAAAGAAGATGATCGATGAAGGAAAGAGGGTTCGTGCCAGAGGGTATGGCCGAAACCTCTATAGACTGCCAAGAAGTCCTGGCTGCATGTGTAGGTCTCACTGACAAAGTATTTCCCCCTAAATCCTGACAGATTCTCTCTCAATTGAGCAAGGTTCAGTGTTTCAAGATCATTAAAAATTCAGAGATTTCGAATTCGGTTTTGTTATACATCAAACTAAAACGAACAAAGCTAAATATGGACTCAAAAGAAGTAAAGAACTATCTATCTTACAGAGATGATCATGATTCTTCAATCTCTACTCGACTTTCCATCACCAGGACTGTGATTGGTTGGCGACAAAACTTCTCTAACATATTTTCTTCTATGGAAGATTTGATTATGATGGTGGGAAGAAGCGGCTGAGATTGAAAGGGAGGGTATAAAACTCTTCACTCCGGATATCTCCCTTGAAGGTCCGGAACTTGGCCCACCAAGGCATCCCTCTGTCACATACAGTGTCCTTGTAGTCGAGAGTGTTGTCCAGTAAAATGGATACAATCATGGCTACTGTCGTGGAGGACGAAAAGATGGTGTTGATGAAGTCGTTGAACTGCACAACAAGAAAAAAGTCATATATGATCATTGGAAAAGATTTCAAACTCTACAAAAGCACATTAGTTTATTTGAAAGGAACTAACCCATCCAGCGTTGGTGTGAGCGGGTCCATGATGAGCAGCGGCTGTGTACTCCATGAAGTACTTAGGGATCGACAAGCCAAGGAACAGAGAAACACCGACTATGAAGAGGTTCCTCAGCGAGTTCATGTTGGTGAATTGCAAGAATGATAATCCTATGGATCCTGTTATAAAACATCCAATAGGTTGAAGAACGAAGAGCAATGCTGAAGTAAGTATTGCGGCGTCTGAATTACACTTACCAACAAGGCCGAAGAGAACGCAATAAACTGCTGCAAAGATAGGGAAGGGTATTGAAGCAAACAAAGCTCCGAATTTCCCTGCAAGGACACCACAAAAGCAAATGAGAAATTTCTAGTTACATACTATATATATACCTAAGATTGAGAAGAAATTTAAGTGTACCTAAGATTGAGAAGAAAATCATAAAACCAGCAGAAATTTGGATGACCCGACGACTCCCAACACGAGTACTTGTGATTAGGCCAATGTTCTCTCTGATAGTTATGTATGAGCATGTCAGTATGAGGTTCCAAGCCAAGCACAAAAGAATAACAGATTTACCATAAAGAGAAAAGGAGTTTTTGATGCTTACACAGAAACTGAAGAGCCACTTAAGGTTCCAAACAGTCCACTCAGTAAGATCCCAATACCCTGTAAAAGAGCATTCAGATTAATAGATTGTGGCTTTACACTACACCTGGTTAGCTTTGTTTTTCACCCACGAAATACGAACCTGCCAGCCTATACCGCGGCTCAAAACATGAGCAGGGGGAGGGGTGGCGCTTGCCACTCGCGCTGCTGCTTTGTAAGCTCCAGTTGACTGCATCAAAATATTGAATGTCGATCAAATAATGCCACCTCATAAACGGATTAAAAGAAAGGGAGTGAATTTTGTCTTATCAACCTCAATCATTGAGACAATAACTGCTGCCATCATCCCAAAGGCATGGCCTACATCGAATGTAGGAGCGCCCCATTGTAAAGGGTATGGAATCTTTATCCTATGAAAAAACAGCATAAGTATAGTAGATGCATCTAAATCAAAGGAGCTGAAAGATCATTATTTACGAACTTGTAAATCTGCATCATTTGCAGTGCATATTGTTTTACCATGGGGCAGATGAAATGAGGTGAGACTTGTCAGTCCGGCAGCTGAACTGCGTTATCTCTGGACGATGCCTGTAGGCTCCGCCAGCTGTCAAAATTTGTGCATATGTCCATATGATTGTAATGGTTATGAGGAGGGCAAAACGCTCGAGAACAGGCAGCTGTCTCAGCTGAATATGTTTCAAGTACTGCTCAAAACAAAACAAGGAATCCTTGATCTTAATCCATATCTTCATACAGTGCCAAAGTGGCAGTGCTTATTTTCGGTAAATGATCGCACTTATTTCTACTTTACCTGCGAAAGTACGACAAATAGGATAAGCGTTGGAACGCCTATTTCAACGCATCGCCCCACCTGGTGAAATACAAATTCCAGAAAGATTTGAAGGTTAGTTTTTAGTTTACAAAAGACGAATCAATAATTCCTTTAAACTTTCTTCAAGTTGATCAGCAAGCAATGTCTTCTTACCAAAGGGAAGCCTCTGTCAAACAAGCCAAAGCCAGAAAGAGCCACCACAGGAACCATTCCCAGTGGACTGAAAAACCTGAGGTTTTAAACAATCAAACTAATTAAGCTTACACTTTCTGTTACGGTAAAAAGTTTTCATTTTTAAGCGAACTTTTCTTCACCTGGAGCAAATTGCCCAAATCTGGCTGTGACCCAGAATGATCTGCACACTAGAGGCCACAATCAGAGCGCCTTGGACCGCCCTCATTATACTATGAAACCTCTGTTAAGATTACACACACCAAATGTTTCCATTTGCATTCAGTTACACTTACACCACAGAGATTTTCTTCAGTGGCAAATTGGTAAATTGGGTTCATCAATTGCTAGCACTCTGTTAAAGCTATCTTTAGCTGATTCAAAAAGCTAATCACACATACTCACACAGAGATCCAAGCTCACTTTTGAGAAAGTGAAGAAAATGAAGCAATTAATTATTTTTAGGCCTTAAAAGATAAGGCTTTTTTATTGCACATGTAGGAATCGAGTTTAGAGATTCACACAAATGCACAATTGCACACAACCCCATTAAAAGCCCACTCCTCTTCCATATGATTAGCATGATAAACATGAATAGCGCAAAGCAAGTGTTAAGTCACTTTTTCAGTAAAGATTGTCCCATTTCTTTGTTGAAATAAGATAGTTAAATGCCAAATTAGAAGTGCTTATCTTTTAGTGTTGGAAGTGGGACACCAGCTTTAAGTGTTTACTAAAGAATATCTATTGGGAAATGTAAAAGAACTGAAACAAATGCTTGCAGGAGGATGATTAAAGAGAGAGAAGGGGGCCAACGTACCACATCAGGATCTTCAATACTAGCAAAAGAAGAGTCATAGATGATGGAGATGATGGGGACCATATAGGCATAAGAGGCTCCGACGACGATGGGAAGTCGAGTTCCGAATAGCGTCTGGAGGAGGGTGTTGATTCCTTGCACAAACAGCAGAGTTTGCACTACTCTTGCTTTGGCATCCTGGTTCACAAAATTCCCAATCATGACAGTAAAACAAACCATTTTGTGCTAGTCATAACTGAATCATACTAACTCCAATGGTTAAGTGTGCAAATGTACATATTTGCACACATCGTTTAAAAATGCACATCACTTTTTGATGTTTTACTCCATTGGTTAAATGTACATTTTATACACATCTAACTCTAAGTAAATATGATTAAATTAAAAAGGAAAAGAAAAAACTTGAAAACAACAAATAGAAATGACTTTACTTTATTGAAAAGTGATAAAAAAAAATTGCATACGGGGGGAGGGGATGTGCTTATATTTGAGCATTTGTGTGCAAATGTGCACATTTTAAACACTCAAAAGTAACCATTGGATCACAATTTGCATCAAAATTTGCATATTTAAACATTTGCATCATACCATTGGAGTTAGTCTAAAGTGTGAAAGAAGTATTATGACAGGTTTCCTCCACACTTGATCTCCTTAAAAGCCTAAAACTACTCGATGAGAGTAAAAGTGAGAAAGTTGTATATTATGAAGTTGAGACTCATCCATTCAAAGAAAAGACTAAAATAGTACAATAATTTGATAATGTTTGCCCTTCTAGTTTCATTCACACAGGTTAAAAAATTTATTAACTATAAAAATGTGGAAAAGGTAAAATCAACCAATTACAAAGTAAAATAACAAATAATATAATTGATAAAAAAAAATAGCAACAACTAACCAATTAGAATATACAGTAATCATAAATGTGTTTACCATTAACAATGCATTGATAATCTAAAACTTAAAAATAATATGAGGGAAAAAAACATTAGAGATTTGGATAAATCTAGGTGATGAAGGACTCACATTTGTTCCTTCCATTGCATTAATAAGGATTGTGGGGATCATAACTGCAGTTCCCAACGACAAGATGTAGTGTTGAAAGCCCAGAGCAACTGCTTCCCCTGTTTCCCAACACTCAAAATGGTCAGCAAACGCTTGTAGAGAAAGACCAGAAAGAAAAAGAGATGAAAAGTTTTGAGATTTACCCCAAGGAGGGTTAGAGTCAATACAGTACTCCAATCCCTGGAGTTGGTCCATTGCTGGATGGCTAATTTCTTCTTGCTTCATAGCCGCCATTGATTCGATTGCTATGAAGGAAATCACCAGAGAATGAAGGATTGAAAGAATCTTATCAAGGTTATTGAACTTGAAGTTGAAAAGTGCATCAGCTGATGAAGGGAAAAAAGAGGAGTTTGTAGCTGAGATGGTGATTTACAGAGAGAGAGAGAGAGAGAGAGAGTAACGACTGTAAAAAAGGAGGAAGAGAGTAAGAGAGGAGGCTTACTCTTTGACACACATGTTTCCTCAACCTATTTCTGATGCAAAATGGGCAAGTATCCGTTGGATTTTAGAAAATTCCAATATTACCCCTAAAGGAAGTGGTAACAGGCAACTACCAAGTACCAAGCAGAACGTTAAACCTTCTGGACTGGCCTCCATTTAACTATTTCTTTGAGAAATTCACATTTAATTAACCCCCAGATAATGACAATTTTCTTAATATAAAAAAAGTTCAAACCTTTTTTAAGTGTCACCATGATGACACCTCAAAAACACAAGTGTGGGCACAAACTCACCAGCTTTTGCATGATTTTAGCCCTTATTAAAAGCAGTGAGGAAAAACATATTCGGTCAATTGATAAAAATGGATCCCAGATTGTGTTCAACTTTTTTGGTATAGTCGAACTTAACATTTCGGGAAAAAAAAGATAGGATACAAATTCGATGAGATACATTGTTTTTACAATCACAGAAATTTGTCAATTTGGAGCACAGAATCTTAGCCAACATTATTAGAGATGGGTGGCAATAAAATTAAGCGGGTGAAATGGTGGTACAAAGTAACGGAACAAAACAGAGTAAGAATTAAAGAGGATGTGTCCTCCCCCGACATGTGAATCCCCAACGTCTCTATTCCAATTGAATTCCCCGAAAAGCTGTAGCTCCCTCATTTACTGCCCTACTCTGGGTAAAAAGACAGGCATTTATTTTTATTTTTTTTATGAGATTTCAGTTTCCTACTATGATTTTTAGTTGTCTGATTGGCTCAAGTGCTTGTGCTTGTGCAAGTGGAAATGGCACTCACCTGGTCCTGTGTGTGTGACCTGTTCTTTCCTTTTCTCGTCAGGCAATTAAAAGGGTTCGATCGGAGCGCCGATCCCACCATCTCAAATTTGGGCCATTGTTCACTAAACCTATTTTTGGTAAAATAACATCTAGGCAATCCGAATTTTGGACATGTATAAGGTAATGTACGGTGGCAATGGCATCATTACTTGCCAGAAAGCCCGACCCAAATGAACGGGCGGGCATGGGGCAAGGTAAGAGAATGGACCTAGCCCGGCCCAATGCTCATCAAGTGCACTGATACAATAAGCTCACAGCCTACTATGAGAAGTTACTACTGTTCTAACTAGTAGACCACAAAAATGGGGTTTTGGACCTCTCATCCAAATTCCAAAGGGTTTTCATATTAGAGACACTACAAAGTTGTTCCATTTCAAGTTCAACCTCTATTTCGCAAGAACAGCAATATTGCCTATTGGGCAAATGTGCGAAAAGGAGCTAGCAACACTTAGCAAGAAATGCTATACGATTGAATTAAGAGAGTATTTTACCAACGTTGCAACTCTCAGACATTCTTAGAGAGTCATTGCCTTCGCTTACTCTGCACAAATTAAGATCATTGGATCGACCTTCTTTCTCATGATTCTCTAAGGCTTTTCTTTCTCTACGCCTTTGTTGCCTGCAATTTTATAAAGAGTAAGGGTGTGTTTGGTAACGATATCTAGATATCAAGATATCGATATCTATCAAGATATCGATATCGGGTGATATCTTTGATATCTTGATATCAAGATATCGGTATCAAGATATCGATATCGGGCGATATCGGTATCAAGATATCGATATCGGGCGATATCGATATTGATATCTTGATACCTCCCAAAAAATGAGTATATCAAAATAGGCCAAATTTAATATCTAGATATCAACTGATATCGATATCTGACTCTTACCAAACACAGATATCAGATATCACTTGATATCAAGTGATATATTATGCATACCAAACACTAGTTATCGATATCAGTTAAAATGATATCGATATCTAGCCCTACCAAACACTAGATATCAGATATCGAGGCTGATATTGATATCTGATATCTAGATATCATTACCAAACACACCCTAAGTACCTGATCATAGTTTTGGAATTGAATGGGCATACAGATGCCAGTTAGCACCCAACATGGAAAGATCATTAAGCAAATTTGATCAAGGTTAACAAATCATATGATGCACAGACAATGAGCCTTCTCAACAGCAAAGATAAATGTTTCACATAGAAATGAATTCCCATACAGTAAGTTGATTTTGTTGTCTATTTCCATAGGCATAAAATTTTGTCATAAAACTTGTCCTAGGTCATGGATACTAACACTCTTTATCCATACGACCTTTGGTCATATAAACCAAAACAATTTTATCACCATAATCTGGTTTCATCTATGACACCTGAAGAAACCTCTAGATGCTTGAATCATTGTATGTACAGCAGTACAGGCAGCTGTGTGTGTGTGCGTTTGTATATAACATGTAATTTACAAACAAATCTCATCTGCCATCCATTTGGCAGGAATTGAAGCTAGAGACAAAGAACCAGCGGACAAAATGGTCAGGAGGGAAAGGAATCAAACGGTAAATAATGCAAAGAACCATCTACACAATATCAACAAGAACAAGTGTCAAAATGACAATGATTCAAAAGCACACAAAACTCACATAGAACTAGAAGTAGTATATCCTGATCGAACATTAGCCATAGACAGCACTGTTTCATGGGCTGCTGCAGCAGCTTGAGTTGACTGTCCACCCGTTAATGCAGTCCTCCGGTCACCATCCGCCTATAACGGATGAAATCATTATGGACAAGTTCATGTGTCCTTTACTAAGCTAAAAAGAACCTAATGAAACAGCACCTTATCCCATTTTGACTTCTTGTTCTGCCTACCCTCCATAGGTGTGGCTTCAGCTGATGCTGATTGTAACCCACCAAAAGCTAGATTGGAGACACCTGCACAAAATGGTATTGATCCACACAGTTAGGCGAAATTACCTCATAATAAGTGCACATCCTTATGGGACAATATTAGCACCACAAGCAAACATACTTCCAGATTTACGGCTGTTCATGCAGTGGCTTGTGTAAAAAAATTGACATATACCCGAAACAGACATGCTAATTTTTGAATCAGCAAGTATAGCAGCCAGTTGAGATCCACTTCCACCAGAAACAAATTCTACTACTGGATTCTTCTTCTTTTCTTGCTCTTTCCTCTCCATTTCACTTTTCATATCAGCTTCTGCTTCCCAGAACAAAAAAACGGAGGGCAAAGAGCTAAGCCGCTGCAGGAATATTTAACATGGACATATAGATTACATAGAAAAACGTTGACAGAAACTAAGAATAACTGATGATCACCTATTGCATCATAATAGTCACTTTCATCGTATCCATGGGGGTCAAACACATATTTACTCAAGCATGACCCTATTTGATCAATGTCCTGGTAACTCACAACTTGCAGCAGGAAGTCAGGATTTCCGTAGTCCTTCCGCTTGCGGACCTCCGCATTGAAGCTTTTTCCCTTCTGCCTCATATGCAAGAAACTTATTTATCTTCTCCTGTAGAATGAAATTTCCATAATATGAGCCAACATAATTTGTAATAGCCATTTTAAAGTCATCAATACAAAGCTACACATGAAGGGGAAGAACATGGATTGTTTAGAATATAGCTACTATTTAACATAGAAAGATAGGACAAGCATGGACACACACACACCCATCACTAAGCTGTTCATGATAAACAACCATGATTCCATACTTCAATTCTCCAAAGCACTACTGACGTTTTGTAAATGGTAGTAGAACGTATAAACATCAAAGAGAAGCTAAAGGTCACTAAGTTAAACAGGATTTTGCTACAGACAGGAATGTAGCATAAATATATTGTCATTCTAGGATCACGGACTCAATTTGTAAATCAAATAAATGCAGAAAATTGACAACAAGAGGGAAAAGGAATGAAAGAGGGCTTAACCTGAGATTAGAAAAAACGTCATCCAAACCCCCCAAAAAAGGTACTACACTACACATACTGTATAGTTTTCAGAAATTAGTAATGCAGTGAGTTCAAGGATTCAAGGCAACCAACTTCAACCGTTTGCAGACAAACATACAAAGAAATCAATGTCTACACAAGCTAATGGATAATATTAAGCTCAACCTATAAACCATTATTCATTATTTTCATATTAAGAGACTAATAGAAAACGGGTGATTCTTCTCCTAAATACAAATGAACGCTCTTTACTACAAAAGTTAGCAATAGCAAGCATATATAATCCACATCAGCTTTCAGGGAAGACAATTACAACCTTGTCAAATCATCAAAGACCCAATAGAGTGCAAACTCTTACTTGCAACTCCATAGAGCATTTGGTGTTTGGTGTAGGACGAAGAAAGTTATCCCGTGGATCCATATTTTCAATGTTATTAACACCTGTAAAATCTTCCTTTTCAACGCCCGTGGAATCATTATCTGCTGCATCATACTCTGAGTCCTCCACCCTGACAGACGGTCGACTAGTAAAATGAATGCTTGGTGTTGTCATCCATACATTTCCAGATAATGCATTCTCTTGAACGACAGCTGCAGCATAGAACAAAATCACATAACATATATACAGATGATGTAAAGTATACAATGAAGTACACCCTAGCTTTCTCTAGTACTACAAACTCAAAGAACAGATAAGCAATGAACAAAGGAGGAGTAAGAAAAGCAGTAAGAAACCATGTGCATTCTTAGAATCTTCACCATGCATGACCTCAACATTGCCCAAACTATCACCTTCCTGAAACAAAGAATTCGAGATGATTTAAGTTCAGGATAGTTGCATAGTCTCTAGCAAATAAAACAGAACAAATTGATCAAACAAGTTTTGGAGCAAAACCTGAACAAATTAGGTCCCAGAGGACACAAATATCATCAAGAATTGACCATAACTAAACCTCATGACGAAAGATGAACAGAAAATAACCCTAGCCTGGAAGTAACAAAGGCACCAATCACTTACCTCTGCCTTCGTAGACATGGCAACCTCATCATCGACAATCATCGGCCTCGAACTTAATTGCCACATAGGAGTGCCAGCCAAAGCTAGGCCAGGAAAATCAGTATCCGTCCCCTTAGATTTCTGATCTTCACTATTCTCCACTTTGAATCCGATGCCATCTGATCGCAGTTGCCGGATTTGTGGTTCAGCATCTTCTTGGACGCCTTCGTCATTGTCTCCTTCGGGCTCCTCCATATCATCGTCGTCGTCTTGGTACATGAGATTGAGAATATTGAAAGCCTCCGACTCCTCCTTACCGGAAGCCATGAGAATTTGTTCTCTAAACCTCCCAACGGAATTTTAGGTTTCTGGAAAAGATAATGAGGGCCAAAACCCTAATTAGAACAAACGAACATCCCTAAAGAAGCATGGCCAGCACAGTAAAGAACTACGGCGGAAGAGAGAATACGAACGGGAGACAAAGGGCAAACGAGCGTCCTCCGGCAACGGTGAGCTGTGATCGAATTCGAACTATCGAAGTCATGTGGTAAATTCTATTTTATGAAGATAAACGTTTTAAAATAATAACTTGATGAAATCAAACAATAAGGGTCCATAGCTCAGTGGTAGAGCATTTGACTGCAGATTAAGAGGTCACCGGTTCGAACCCGGTTTGGCCCTTTTTTCCTTTTTTATTTTTACACTGCTCTTATTGAAATACTTTTCCACGAAAGAAAATATGTGCAATCTTATCACCTAATGCAATCTCTTTTATTTTGAAAGGTTTGTAATGGCTTTATACTTTTCCAAGATTAATCTTTGAAAAGAAAATATCTGCAATCTTATCACCTAATTGAATCTCTTTTCATCTATCTAACTTCAAGTTAGTTTCTTATTTGTGTCACGAAACTACGAAAGTGCATCGTAGATTTACATACAACAATGAAAACATTCAGACCTATATTATTCTTATCAATGTAAAGTTGATGCAGCATGTAGCTGCTAAATCATACATATACATTAATCTTTGCAAGTGAGCTAGTTTAGTATGAAAAGCTATGTATACATGGAAAGGTTGGTAATGGTGTCCCCTTATACTTTTCCAAAGCTGATCTTGGAAAAGAAATACAAAACTTTTCAAAATTACAGTATGTTATGAAACTAAAAACACATTAATCCTATACTGATTAATTGCTCACTGTGCGAGCTATTGATGGCTGGTGTTGAAGCTTCGGATCACCCCCCTCCCAAGTCCAAACAATGTCCTTGAGTGCGGGCTTGAGTTCCTGATCGCAGAACTTATTGTATTCCCAAGTGTCCCCTGCCGCTTTCTTCAGCTCCACCATGTGTACCGATGGCGCAATCTCGAATATCTCCGCCTCTATCGCCAGCAACCCCTTCCTCCCTTCCTTGTTGCTCTGCAGCTTCACCCTCCCGTCCTTCTTCCTTATGTTGAACCTCTCCGTCACCGCTATCTCCTCGAACTTCGAAACGATCGTTGATGACGACCTGTTGCTTGAGAATCTCGACTCTGGAGCGTAGTTCGCGTCCTCCTTGAACAGGCTCGATAGATTGAAGCCAGGTGAGAGCGAAATTATCTCGAACGCATTCATGGAATTGACTCGCATCATGCTTGAATTACTCGAATCTGAACCGAACGCTTCGCGGACATCACGAGGCGTGGAATCGGAGCTGGAATTATCGATAATCTCGTCCTGATTGATCAAGCTAGGATCAATTGCGAGTTTTATCCCCTTCTTGAACCAGGAATTCTCCATGATCTTCGGCAAGGGGATCCTTGATCTCGGACTCGGATCTAGAATCTTCGTTATGAGTTTCCGGACCTCAGGCGCGAACCACTGCGGGCACTTGAACTCTCCCTTGCTGATCCTCTTATACATCTCCATGAGATTCCGGTCGTTGAAGGGGAGGAAACCTGCAAGCAGCACATAGAGCACCACACCACAAGCCCAGACATCGGCCTTGGCGCCGTCGTAGCCGCGCTTGCTGATGACCTCCGGCGCCACGTAGGCAGGGGTGCCGCACGTAGTGTGGAGGAGGCCATCGGGCCTGCGCGACTCATAGAGCGCGCTGAGGCCGAAATCGGAGACCTTAAGATCGCCGTTCTCGTCGAGGAGGAGATTCTCCGGCTTCAGATCCCGGTGGTAAACGCCGCGGCTGTGGCAGAAATCAACGGCACTGATCAACTGCTGGAAGTACTTCCTGGCGTCGCCTTCCTTGAGGCGGCCGCGCGCGACCTTGGCGAAGAGCTCGCCGCCTTTGACATACTCCATGGCGAAGAAGATCTTCGTCTTGGTGGCCATGACCTCATAGAGCTGGACGACGTTCGGGTGGCGGACGAGCCTCATTACAGAGATCTCTCGCTTGATCTGGTCGATTAGGCCGATCTTCATCACCTTCTCCTTGTTGATCACCTTGATTGCTACGCTCTGGCCAGTTTCGACGCTCCTCGCGTAGTACACCTTCGCGAAGGTTCCTTGACCTAACATTCGACCTAGCTCGTACTTCTGCATCAGAATCGATCCCTTCTTCTCCATTCTATCTTCTTCTTCTTCGATTCGCTCTTCCGCGGAGATTGATTGCTACGATTCGAAAGAAATGATGTGCGCGAAATTAAAGGAACTATGTAAGTATGAGTGGAAGTGATTGAGTACAGAAAACTCGGTGTTGGATTGATATAAGAGTCGAGTGAAACTGTGAAAGAGATCGAGAGAGAGAGAGAGGAAGAGAGCAAGAGACCACGCGTTTGGCTACGAAGTAACGACCGTGGTTACGTTATGCCACCCACCCCTATATAGAAGATTTAATATTACTCCGTATGTTCAACCTTTCTATTAGACTTTAATGTACCGATAATGCATTTTTTTCTACTACGTATTTTTTAATTATTCATTTATTGATTGAATTAATGAGTTTTGGATACTTGGAATACCCTCGTAGTTTTTCTCTGACAGAGACGGTTGAAGCGTTGAATCTATATAAAATCATTATTTTTCTTGGAGAGTTAGAATGTTAAAAACATATATATTTAAATGGGCGGTGGAATTGAAGTGGTAGGAGACCTAGCTAGTTGTGGTCACCCATTATCTTCGTCTAATTGCTACTCAAACTTGGAAAAAATTATTGTTCAAGTTTCAATTGGGTAAGCGGTGAATACTCCAACTCGACGGAGATTGTAAAAAGAGGTAAATTATGATGACTCAACTGATAATAAGGGTATGAGACCAGCGCTCGCTGTGCACAAGGAGTCCCTCATTTGGGAGACTCGATCCTTGATCCATAATCCAAATGTCACCCCTTATGTGACCGATTGAACTAAGTCCATGCGGACGAGCGGTGAATACATGGTTGCACGGGACGAAATTAATTGAAATTTTCACATTGGATATATGAGTTGAAAAATTATATTAAAAAAACGCGTTCCCTATATACACCGCAAATGACACGTCGAATTGGACGTTGCAGCAACGTTGGATTAGACGTTGCCAAAACGTCCAATTTGACGTTTCATTTGTTGGGGAAATTGCCCAAGTGAAGGGGATCCGAAGTTGTAACAACGTTGGGTTGGACATTGTTGCAACGTCGGATCGGACGTTGCACCTTGGATCCCAACGGGCTCCGTCGAGCTTAGCAACGTTTATTTGGACGTTGCTACAACGTTAAATTTAACGTTGCTGCTACCTCCAACGTCGGATTCGGCGGGCTTAGAAACGTCGGATTCGGCGTTTAGGGGCAGGCTTAGAAACGTCGGATTCGGCGTTGTCACAACGTCAGATTTGACGTTGTGACTACTTCCAGGTAACCAATAGGTTTAGTGAACAATGAGGACCTTGGATAACTCAACACAACAATTCCACATTCTCATTCCTTCCACATTTTCAATCCTTCCATGGAGCCGGTTACATCTGGAGAAGTAGGCTCCACGGGCAGAATTGATTATGCAATCGAAAGGGTTCGGTACCCAATGCCCCCGGAGGAGTCCAAATGTGCTTGCAGCAATCCAGAATACAGAGGCATGCATCCATGCGCGCAGTTTCAGGTCGTTTGTGAAAAAGAGAATCACATTTCTGCACCCTTGCAGCTCGGGTGTCTGGAGTGCAATGATTTTCATCCAGGCATTCGTGGAGCCTACGAGTGAAAGGTTGGAGATCTTCTGCTTCAACATATCCGGTCATTTTTCGCCGATGTAAACAGATGTGACCACGTTGACGTGGCTCAAACGGCAGGGATAATTGTGAGGGGAGCAAATAAAGAGGTCGCCACCTTTCCATTCAACGAGTTAAAGATTAAAATAATTCCGAAGACGAACTAAGAATATCATGGTCGATATGAAGAAAAAACTATGTTGTTATCGATGTTGTATTTGTTAGTTGTGATAATGCCTCGAAGTATGTAATTTGTTAGTTTTAGTAATGCCTCTATTTGCTTCCAGTTTTGCTTTGATTGAGTGTCGGTGTTTGAGTTTTTGTTTGATAGTGTTGACAGTTGCGGAGATTGTTGCTTCCGCCTACGATGTCAACCCCAAGAAACCATGGATCCTGTCGAGTCTTCAGAGTTTAGTGATTCAGCTATTGATCGGTTTGCTGATCACGAGGCCCATTTTAGGTAAGTTTCTTCCCCAATCCCGATTTCTAGGTTTTTTTAGTTTAGTGAAACTTGATAAATTTGAGGATTTTTAGCCTGAATTTAGAATTCAATCGTGAGGAATTTATGCCTAGCATGATCATTTAGTGACTATTTTGCTTGAATTTTAGAATTTATATGCGAATTTGAGGAGAGAATTCAATTTTGGCTTTGAGGTTTATAATGTCGGAGAACATACGAAAAATAAAACCTTTTACAGAACTCATGCTTGAATGCTGGAGATTTTTGACTGATAGGCTTTCATGCATTTTATTGTTCAAATTAGAATGGTATGTTGCTTGAATACAATAGTCTGGATTTTTTACTGATAGGCTTTCATGCATTTTATTGTTCGAATTAGAATTGTATGTTGCTTGAATACAATCCTGAGTATCAAGAAGTTGTAATAATAGTGGTAGTCAATACACAATTTTCATTAAAGCAATGTATCCAGATATCCAATGTGCATAGAAGCTAAGAAGGCCTGACGTGCCTCTTAGCAAGCCAACTAGCTGCTATGATCTCTTGGTTGTCCCATAGCCTGTGGCATAGCTATATTTGATGAATCAAAATATATGAGATGTATGTGACTGTATTACGGCTTTTTTATGTGCAAATTATGTATAAGTTCTGAAAGCATAATATAACTATTACTTACCACTTCTGATCAGTTTCATTGATTCTTTTCCATCGCAACTGCGCCATGGCGCGGGTATTACACTAGTAAATCTCTTAAAGTAAAAGTAGGAATTCCTAATGTGGATAAATATCTTCAACTAGATAGATCTTCACTCTTCATGATAGATTTGCCACGTGCCTTGGTGTAGAAGAAAACTCCACATCCGAATCTCCACTCGATTTCTACTCGGACTGGCGCCAAGGTGTACTCGCCATCGAGTAAAGTACTCGACGTCGAGTAGAATTTTTCTGCTCCTCGGATTGTGCTCGAACTGGGCTCGGATTTGCACTCAACAGGTACTCGACATCGAGTAGAGTACTCGACGTCGAGTACTTTTTTGGGCTCTCGAGTGGTGCTATCCTTGACTTGTGCTCGAGGAGGTGATTTCGACCAGAAGGTACTCGACATCAACTAGTCAGGCCGGCGTCGACTAGTTCTATCGAGTGCGTTCTTCCTTCTACTCGATGTGTTGTAGCTCATCTCCTGTTTGACCTTGTACTTTCTGTAGTTGACCTCGGGCTCTTCCATGGTTTTCTTTCTTTCTCCGAATTGCTTGTAAAATGACTCGATTTCTGCGAAATTAAAGAGAAACTATTGTAGACCTCCATAATTGGCAAATAAGCATAAACTACATAGATTATGTATAATTCTAACCCAATGATATAAAATCCATACACAATTCGATATAAAAGTTGATGGAAAATATGGCAAAATAGGCGCACATCAAACACCCCATACTTAAGCTTGCTTGTCCTCAAGCAATACTTTTAATGGTCATACAGGGGAAGAATTCAAACTCTCAACATCTTAAATTCATTCTCATATGTCCCTACAATCAATTACCATCCTAAAAAAGGTACTAATGTCACCAAATCCATGCATGTGAATAAAAACAACATCTACACACAAAAGGAGGGTTATGCAAAAACATTTCATAAGTGACAAAGCAACAATAATCAAGAGGACTTTAATTAAGCTCAAAAAGGAGTAGATTGGTAAAAGGCTTAAGGTGAGATATTTTTGGCCATGTGGTGCTAATAATCCCGGGAAATGGAGTATTTCCAAACATTCATACCACATTCCTTCTTCATTTGATTTCTCACCTTTTGCTTATTCGCTCAATGCTTTTTTTCATTATAATGCTTTTACATCTCTAACCTCAACATTTCCTTCTCGCGAGTCGCAAACATGAGTGTCATGAATGACCCCGGATACTTAGTGCTTTGGACTCCTCACCTTGGTGTCCCATCCTGCAAAACTATTATCTCAATGCAGGCGGGATCGATCTACCTTTATCTCCTAAGGTGACCGAATTTTCTTTCTCTCATTAAATTTTCCGTAATATGATCATTCTCCTGCCAAACTCCAAAATAATGATACAACACAACAACCATATAATAGTCTCCACAATATGACATCAATTTCTTAACATACTCCCCGGATGGGTCATAAGGTAAAGAAATAGGCAATTTGTAGAACATGTGAAGCAAAATATGAAATAAGACATCATAGGACTTTTGTGATGCATAAGCATAGGTATGACTTGGGATATAAACAATATGAGCATTGTATGAAAATATAAATTCAACCGTCCTCTAATCATGCAACATGTCAAAAGTAATAACAAATTTTACATCCTTTCATGGTTTTCATAAAATAATGCACTTCATTGTGACTTCCTTTTACTAGGCAATTTCATGCTATATCTCTAATGAATTCAATTTTGCATCATCGAGTTCAATATAACTTCCATGACACTAATCAAAAAAATTTGATGGGGGTGATAAAAATAAACATTGGAAAACAACATGTAAGCACATAGATTAATAATAATTCCAAAGATACCATGCATGAACAATTCGAGAAATATGATAAAATATGCACAAAGTAAGCCTTCCCCCCACCCCATACTTAGAAATTACAGTGTCCTCGTTATATAAAAACAAGGGTAAAGAAAGAGACTCACTAGACAGATGTGCAAAAGCTTGGAATCAAGTGCTGAAATTTAATGCAAGAGTGGTCGATCTCGAGTAGTCTAGTCGATGTCGACTAAAACTACTCGATATCGAGTAAGTTGAAACCCTCAGGATGGCCTCTCCTCGACCATAGGCTTTTCTGCTCGACATGGTTGGTCGACGTCGAGTAAAGTACTCGACGTTGAGTACTTCTCTGCAGCGTTTCGTGCCTACAATGTGTTAGACAGACAAAATCCAAAATAGCAATCCCAAAATAATGTTTTAAAACCAAAAAAAAAAAAAAACAGTGTCTAAAAACCAAAAAATAAATTGTCTTGCTACAAGCTCTAGATTTTATAGTCGCTAGACCGACTTCTGCCGTTTTAGCTCAGGGTGGCATCTACAACGCCCATGTGGCCTGGGCCTAATATAAGACTCCATTCTTGTCTATGAGTTGTAGCCCTCCGGAATGGATCTTATGCACTATGAATTGTCCCATCTTTTTGTTATTGAACTTGTTAGGGAACCAATGATTCTTTGATTTGGAGACATAGACCTTGTCTCCTACTTCGTATTCCTTCGGTTTATCATTGGAAACCCTACATAAGCGCACATACCAAGGCAAACCTCTTCCATGTATAGATAGATCTTTAATCGAAATCGGAGAAGAGATGTCCTTACCTCGACTTACCTTTGAAGAATCTGCATTGTTCGGGGCCTCTAGATCTAGTCGACGTCGAGTAAAAGTACTCGACATCGAGTAGTTTTCAGTTTCTGGTGGACTGCTCGACAAAGGAGGAGAAGTCGAGTTGTTGGGAATCTGGTCGACGTCGAGTAGTCTACTCGACATCGAGTAGTTCTCGACCTCTGGTGTGGTGCTCGATGAGGGTGTAATCGACGGGGGCTTCTGATTTTGGTCGATGTCGACTAGAGTACTCGACTCGAGTACTTCTGGTCGACCTCGACCTCATACTTATGACCTGGCAAAGATTCTGAATAGAAGTTAGTCGACGTCGAGTTACCTTGGTTGATGTCGAGTAAATCTTCGGTCTCTTCATTTAGAATTGCCATAATCTCCTCCACCCGGGCTTCCATATCTCTCTCCTCCAGCTCTTCGGGAGTCATATTTCTTACCTTGGGCTCCCAGCAACTGATGTACCTAGCTGAAACTGACTTGACCTCAATATGACCTTTGTGCCTTTCAGGTTTATTAAAAGAGTACTCAATTACCTCATCACTGATGTTGAAAGTGAGCACTCCCTTCCTTACGCTTATGTTGGCATCCATAGTCACCAAGAAAGGTCTTCCTAAAATAATTGGACAAGCAGGGTCATCTGCCATATCAATAACTAAGAAAACAGCAGGGACAAAGAACTTACCTACTTGCACAGGTACATCGCCCACCATGCCTGTTGGGATGACTACAGTGTTGTTCGCCATATAGAGTCCGGCATCCGCAGGCTCTAAAGCTCCTATCTTGACTTTGGACCAGATTGATAGTGGCATGATGCTGACGCTGACTCCTAAGTCACATAAAGTATTGAATTTGTATTGACCAAACCCAATAGTTATAGAAAACTTACCTGGATTTGGCCGTTTCTCTGGTAGATCCATCTTATTGCATTCCTCTGCGATCTCAACCATCGACCGCTTCTTGATTAGGATGTATTTGAGGAACTTGACATAGGATGGCATCTGGTGAAGAGCTTCTATGAAAGTGATGGTGACGTTAAGCCTTTGAAGCATCTTCACGAAATGCTGAAACTTCTTCTCTTTTGGGTCCTTCAAATTTTTTGTTGGGAATGGCAACGTTTTCTTCTTTGGAGGTGCTGGAGTGTAGGGGTGTGCAGAAAAACCCGAAACCGAAAACACGACATGAAAACACGACACGAAAAAACCCGAAACCGAAAAAACATGACACGATAATGACACGAACCGAGAAAACACGGATGTAAACGGTTCGTGTTCGGGTCGGGCAAATCCCCTTATCAGGTACCCGACATGAACCGTTTAAAATAATTTTTTTTATTATTTATAGGTATGAAAATAAAGTACTAGTATATATAAACTCCTATAAGTATTACAAAGCTTTGATAGCTCAGATGGTGTTTTGTGGGAAGGGGCGTGTGTGATATTTCCACAAACCTAGGGTTCGATTCCCCACCCAGCACGCCTTTTTTTTTTCCCCCCACTTTATTTTTTTTATTTTTTTTTTAATATCCAAATTCCAAATAGGTAAACAAACCCTAGATTAAAGGCTCAATCTCTCATTCTCAGCCGCCTCCTAAGCTCTGTCCATCTTCTTCTTCACGCTCAATCCGCCTTCCATCCTCCTCGCTCAGGCCTCAGATCTGAAGCCCCGCCCGCCGAAGCCGTCTCCCGCTCGAACCTCCGTTCACCTTGTCGATTCAAAGGGGAAGATCGGTGGAAGCTGTCAAGGCCGGCTCCTCGCTCGTCACCGTACCTACGCCTATCGGAGCCGAACCCAGCCAGCGCCGCTACCTTCCTCCGCCTCTCTCTCTCTCTCTCTCTCTCTCTCTCTCTCTCTCTCTCTCTCTCTCTCTCTCTCAGATCTCACTTCCCCACACCTCGATGACCGCCGCTGCCTCTTTTCTCACGCCGACGCTGTCCCACCTCGTGCCCTGATCAACGGCAACGGAGGGTGAAGCCGATGAACACCTCGTCTGCCATTAGCGAGCCTGATTTACGAAGCCTCCCTCCTCCCACCGGCACCTGTTGTTGCAGCCAGCCACCACAATGACAACGCCACCGGAACAGAAGGGAAAAAAAAGAAAACCTAACGGTTCGTGTTGGATAACACGGGTATCCGACACGGAACTGAATACCCTAACCGTGTCGGGTACCCGGGTTTAAATGGTTTGGATACGGTTCGATGAATTTGAGCTAAACGGTTTCGGGTACCCGACACAATTAACCGGTTCGTGTCGGGTACCCGGTTATGCACACCCTTACTGGAGTGTGATCGACTTCGACTACAGGTTGGTCGACATTGATTGAGGGCTAGTCGACATCGACTACAGTGGTCGACTTTTGGGTGGGTTCTGCGTTTTGGTCGACGTCGAGTAGGGGGTCCTCGATGTCGAGTGGATTCTGCTCGACGTCGAGTGGTTTGGTCGACATCGAGTACTCCTCAGCAGCTTCTTTCCCCGTTTGCTGTTCGAGAGTTTGCAGATGACGCCCGCTCCTTAGGTTTATGGCAGCTACATGTCCTGCAGATTTACACTTAGGGTTAGGTTTAGAGGATCCAGGGAGCGTACCTGATTGTTTGGGAACGGATGTAGCCAATTGACCAATCTGGGTCTCCATAGTCTTCCGCCAGATGTCAATTTCCCCAAGTCTGGAATTGATGTCGTGCAGTTGAGTGTGGATGGAATTGATAGATTGTTTTCTTTCTGTGTGATTCCTCCGCATCTCTTCAAGAATAACCTGTAGGTTATCTTTCTTACCTTCCCTGTCAGGGTGACCAGGAGCTCTGTAGGGCGAGGGGTCTCTTTGGTATTTGGGCTACCGATAATGGCTCCAGTTTTGTTGTTGATGTTGCCCCGAGTAGTGTCCTCCCGCATAACGTGCCTCTTCCTAAAAATGAGAATGAGGTTCAGTTCACACCAGAGCAAGAGCTTGAGCAACTCTGCCAGCAGATAGAGGAATTCACCACCAGGCAGACAGAATACACCCAACGAGAGGCTAAATATCAAAGGAATCAACAAAGGTGGGAAGCAAGGGTGGATTGCGAAGTCAAATCCAGACGAGAGCTTGAGGAATAGATTCAGGATGTCCTTGGAAATGCCAAGGAGTATCTGCACCCTACTCTGGAAGTTCCAGAATCACCAATCGTTCTCCCGTGCGTCAATTACGAAATTCATCCTTCTTTTATATCTGAAATTATAAGGAATCAATTTCAAGGGAAACCCAATGAATGTCGTTTAGAGCATGTTACTATTTTTCTAGATTTGTGCGAGGCTATTGGAGATGATGATAATCTAGAATATCTGAAACTAAAGGCTTTTCGTTGGTTCCTTGTATGAGTTGCTTCACAGTGGCTAGAGGGTTTGCCACCACAATCCATTCGCATGTGGAACGAACTAATGGACTTGTTCCTTAAACAAGTTCTTTCCTCCATCCGAAACAGCGCAGCTCAGACAGCAGATTATGGCTTTCAAACAGAAGCCAGGGGAACCACTTGCCAAGGTCTGGGAGCGCTACAAGAGACTGTTGAAATCATGTCCTACGCACGGAAAACCACCCTATGCGATCAAGGAGATCATCTTCAATTACCTGGATGCACCAACTAAAGAGCGGATCAACAACTACACTGCTTACATGTATCTCGAGTACACCCCACGATGTGCTTGGGAAACCTTTAAGACGCTGGCCAACTATGACAATACATATGAGACTTTTGCAGCCTCCGACGAAAGGTATGAAAGGTCTACCCCATCTATGCCCCTATATGAGCCACCTAAGGAAGTTGATCCGGACGTCAGGGACCAGTTCCACAATGATCAGGTATGTCACCTCACCAAACAAGTCCAATTCTTGTCTAAAAATCAACCTTGTTTGGAATGTGGGTATTTGAGGCACAATACTACTACGTGCCCACATGCCGACCATTACGTAATCTGCTCAGCTCAATGAACTACACTCATCTCGTCAAAGTTCAAACCCATGCATAAGGTTCTTTTACAAATAATACAATTACAACTTCATAATTAAGTTGACCTCTATCTTCATCACAAAGAGTTGAGCATGCCTTATCCTCCAGAAGATGGGACAAAAAGCTAGCAGGCCGGCTAGCAGCTTTGACAAAAATATGAAAGGAAGTGGCCACATGAAAACATTACATGTTCGTACAATACAAATATTCATCAAAGGAAAGGAAATGAGCAAAGATTACTTGTTGAATCCGCAGGAAACATTACCTTCTAGAAGACAAGCAAAACACTAACAACTCGACCACAAATCTGCAATAAATGAAATCAATAAGGCATTTCGATCTTTACAAATACGGTAATTCATTTAACCGATCTAAGTTTAAAGTAACATTTAAATTTCTATAGTCAACCAAGTGAATAGGAAATTAAATGCATGAAGGGAAGTAATATTGCAAGTTGATTTCTCGACAAATTGAGAGTTACCTTAAAATGTCATCATTGATAAAGCACAAAGTCACAAACAACATAACCCCTAATCTTGACAAATTCGACTTACCAGGTAGGAACAAACGGAGGCCAAACCACGAAAGAAGACCGACGATTAATGAAGGGTTGTTGTCTAATAAGATACCCCATTTTCTTTCTTCCTACACCATCTGATAATCACTTTCACAAATCTCATGGAAGAACCGTAAATTTGATTCACTGATATCAATAGAAAGAATGAGTTGCATTTTACTAGGCTGCATTTTTCAAACATGCATTTAATTCACATCAGAAATTTGTCACCATATGGTTAAACATTCACATGTACATTAGAATGCATGCTAAGACTTTCAAGGAGTCAAACCATCTGTAGATATTTGATGTTCCTAAAAACCCATTTGAAACTTTGAGGAAAAAGCCACCACCAGATCGAACATTTACATAAAAAGGTGGAGGAAATAGGAAGTATTTTATACTCACATGGGAAAGGTTGCGAACAAGCTCCTTTACATCATTAGAAGATATACAAAACTCATAATGCAAGATGGTAGTGCATAGGAAAAAATGTCCTTGGAAAGGAAAATAGAAGAAGGGGTAACTCACAATCATTTCAGGATGCGGTGGTTATTCTATGCCATGTTCATAACAAACTTGGGATCGTATTTCTCATCCAAAAATTTGGATTTCTTGATTATCTGTTCTAGGTCAATGTTCAAAGCCTTTAATAAATTGAACTAGACAAAGAACAATATAATAGAAGAGAAATAGAAAATAAGAAAGCATATATAACATTTAATTTCTATAGTCAACCTGAAATAAATGTGTAGTACCTGAAAATGATTATTTTCTTGGGCTTCCACTTTATGAAACTGGAATTGAACTGTGGATTATAATGTAAAAAAAACCAACGGCATACACTAATAAGTGATAACTAGAACAAAAGAAAGAAAACTTATATAAAAAAATTGAAACAAGATTTACTTACAATGCGATTTACAACGGTCCCACAAATACTGGTAAGCCCCCTTCGGTCTCACATCCGATTTACAACGGTCCCAACTCACTAAGTAGATCTTGACATCTGCAGCCTCTGCCTTCCAACTTCGAGGAAGAATACGAGCTGGGGGGTGTCGAAAGAATAACGCTGACTAATGGGCCAGGGAGGAGAGGCACCAGCATCCGGGTAGAGCGCAACAGCTCCGGGGCACTCTGGCTCGCACAAGGATGGAATACGTTCACGAGATCGCGTGGCGTGCGGGTAGGCGCGGGTTTGATGTTTAGCTACTTAGGCAATGCTCGCTTTCGGGTCGTCGTAGTGCCGCCGGAGAATGTTTCACCATCAGAGGAAAAGAACAACAATGATTTCCTCTGAGGTGGGACATGGGGGCGACCCGGAAAAACTTCTTAACTAAGTTATTTTTGCTGTAATCTTCTATCATTAATATGAAAAATGAGGCAGTCTAAACATTTTCATGTAACGTGTTTTTCCCTGAAATAACCACAAATCATATTTGAAAACCCTCCCCGAGGGGCAAAACACTCCAACAAAATAAAAGATGCAGACATTGCACTAAGTTTTCGTCAACATCCTACCCAACAAAAATAAAGATAATAGAACTTCAAAGTTGATCCAAGTGTTGATGGTACAAACGTCAGACTTAACGTTGTCTTCATATTGCAACGTTGTATTGAACGTTGCTGTCTGGCCCGACGAGACCCACTTTAGCAATGTCGGATTAGACATTGCTAAAGTGTCCGACCCGCCCAACTTCCTTCAATTCACAACGTTGTGTAGGACAAATGACAACATCCAAATGAACGTTGTTGCAACGTGAAATCCAACGTTTCTACAACGTCACATTCGACGTTTCATTAACAGCGTTAATCGTGGATTTGCGGTGTATATAGGGTGACCTAAAAAAAATATAAAGATAAAGTGAAACTCGAGGGGTCGTATGAAAATGGGAGACATGTCGAATTTATTTTTATTTTTAATTATAAGGTTGGGATCCACCTTTCTAATAAAATAAGATCATCTTTTCATCTCAATACGGACATGTATTTATTTATTTAATTTATCTTATCATTTTTTTTATTAAAAAAAAATTGACGTGAGAATTAAAAAGGGGAGAAAATTAGAATAAGCATGATCCGTAGTTTGCGATGCATATGATAGCTTAATGATTGATATACGAGTTTTCCATGTGATCATTTCCTCTATATTTCCACTCTCCTGAAAATGTCTGTTTCTTCTGTTTCAATGGAGTGGTACTGAACCCCGTTTCAGGAGTGGTACTGAACCCTGCCCTAATCTTTAATTAGGATTAATTAATTTGTTAATTTGGACGGCAATTTAAGGTTTACTTCATCGATAATATCGCTTAATTTGTCAACTGTCAAAAAGGGTTCTATTAGAGATCTTACCGTTTTTCTAAATTTTTTCTAAAATGTGGAAATAAATTCATATTTTTAATTTATTTTTCGCTTTAACTCCAACCGCTTTTCCATTTTTAAGATTTAAAAAATATATTTAATTTTGAAAAATACGGCAGATTTAAAAAAGGGTCTCTATTTTTTCTATTGTTTTTCCATTTTGGAAAATCTTAAAATTCACCAAAAACTCTCAGATGGAGAATCTGTTGGAAATGCTCAGTTTCTCCATTTGGGGGATTTTGGAGTTTTTGGTTAATTTTAAGGTATTTTTTAGTTCAACAGATTTACTATCACATTTTACAAATGGAGAAGCGGCAGAAAAATTAGAGAGGATTCCCTAAATTTGCAGCATTCATCAAACTAAATGATTCTCGAAATTTTGAAATGGAAAAGTTGTAGAATTAAAGAAAAAAATAATTTAAAAAACATGTATTTTGTTTTCATATTTTGAGAACATTTTAGGAAAACAGTCGAGGATGGTCTTAGTTTAGCTAGTTAACTAGTGTAATACCCGTGCCTTGAAGGCACGGGAGCTTGATCCATTTTATATATCTATATAATACTATATATATATATATATATATATATATATATATATATACGTGCTTACAACAAAAATATGTATAAAATATTTTTTTATAATTTATAAATTAGTTGGAAAGAGATACGATACAAATTTTGAAAATGATTTAATAAGGTAAAGTAGTAATTTTGAAAATTAGAGAGGATTCCCTAAATTTACAGCATTTATCAAACTAAATGATTCTCGAAATTTTGAAATGGAAAAGTTGTAGAATTAAAGGAAAACATAATTTAAAAAACATGTATTTTGTTTTCATATTTTGAGAACATTTTAGGAAAACAGTCGAGGATGGTCTTAGTTTAGCTAGTTAATGATAACATTTCATGTGCTTTGATCCCGCAAATTCGGTATCCAACAAAAAATAAATGAATGCATCAATTCCCATTGCAGTTGCAGGTAGTTAGATATTAGGCCTCTAATTTTGAATTGATTATAAAGCACGCAAGTGCTAAAAATATGCATCAGTTTCTTTATATTGGTGGGGATCGGACTTTTAATTAGTTGCAGCATATATTTCATTTTAATTTCTTGAATTTCAATACTATTTTTTAATAGTTTCCTACCACATTCTTCAAAATAAAAAATAACAGAAAAATCAAAAGAATATTATCTAAATTTAAAGTATCCTTTAAAATTAAATAATTTTTCAAATCTTTAAATTAATAGAAAAACGGTTGGATATCGAAGAAAAAATATTTTAAAAATATGTATTTTATTTCTTCGGATAGGAATAGAAAGGAATTTTTTTTAAAAATATTTACAAAAAAATAATTATTTAACAAAATATTCAGACTTTTAAAATATTTACAAAAATATTCATTTTTTGCAGCTTCGACAGAAAAACGCGGTCTGAGACCGCGTTTTATTCATAAGGTTAAAATTTTAAAACCAAAGAAAAAAGGGACAAAAAATTAACAATAGAAACGCGGTCTGAGACCGCGTTTCTTTTATTAATTTTTATTTTGGGTTAAATTTGGTAATTTTTAATATTTTTACCCTAGAGACGCGATCTTTTTTTTTTTTTAAAGGTAAATGGAACGGGGAAGAAGGAGGTTAGAGGATGCCGACAGGGAGGAGAGGCGGCCACCGGAAGAGGAAATAGGAGAGAGGCGCCCACCAGAGGAGAAAGGAGGAGAGAGTAGGAGGCCACCGGAGCCCGGAGGAAGGAAGAGAAAGGAGGCCAGAGGATGCAGACAGGGACGATGGCGAGAACGACGGACGATGGCGGTAGGGACGAAATCGAGACCGTGAGGAAGCAATTGACAGGCCGAGAGAGGGAAACGGAGTTAGGAGGGGGTGGGGCGAGACGGACGATGGCGGCAGGGATGAAATGGGATCTGAAATTGAAAGGAGAGGGGCGGGATCCGGCGAGAACGAGGGTCGGATGCCGACGGGGACGATGGCGAGAATGAGGGACGATGGCAGCCTTCTTTCTCCTCCTTCTCCGGGCTCCGGTGGCCTCCTTCCTCCTCCTGTGGCTGCCTCTCTCCTCCTTCCTCCTCCGGTGGCCACCTCTCCTGCCTGTCGGCATCCTTTGGCCTCCTTTCTCTACTTCCCCCATTCCATTTACCTTTAAGAGAGAGAGAGAGAGAGAGAGAGAGAGAGAGAGAAAGACGAGATCTCAGACCGCGTCTATAGTGTAAAAATACTAAAAATTACCAAATTTAACCCAAAATAAAAATTAACAATAGAAACGCGGTCTGAGACCGCGTTTCTTTTGTTAATTTTTTGTCACTTTTTTCTTTGGTTTTAAAATTTTAACCTTATGAATAATGAGACCTCGTTTTTCTGCCGAACCTGCAAAAAATGAATCTTTTTGTAAATATTTTAAAAGTCTGAATATTTTGTTAAATAATTAATTTTTTGTGAATATTTTAAAAAAAAATTCAATAGAAAGAGGGCCAATTTTTATTTTTTTATTTTTTGGTGTCAACAAGTGGGCCAAATTTTGGCCAACCCGCTATAGCGTGCTGCCCAATTATTGAGCCTAATTAGGAAACTTTGCCAAATTAGGGATTTTAACTTTATGGTAATGATCCCATTTACATATCGTCACAAACTGTGGTGTTAAAATTTAAATTAAAAAAAATACTAGTTTAATAGACCATTCTCCATCATGCCATTCGACAAATCGATCGTGAAGCGGGAGAGCAGGTGCTTCCAAACTCCGAAACTCGTCCGTTACCCGGTGTCCTTATTACCAGGAGTGGAGTATTCATGGATAATTAATGGTCTTATTTATTTATTTATTTTGTGTCTACTTTGGAGTTTGAGTGTATATATACACCTATTCACCTGGCTATGATTATGAAGTTATGAAAGAGGCTAGGAGAATTTGTATACACATGAAACAAACAAGTAAATAGTACGTTGGTATGAATTGATTGGTTACCGTCGCTGTCATGTAAGATGGATCGACTATGCCAACCATCTCCCCATCGCTATTGACCGATTACAGTTTACCCTTCCTTCTCCATGTGCCATGTGAGGAATGGACATTTTGGGTAACTATGGGTATGGTTTGGTAATAACTAATAAGGTTGGAGTGATTTAATTTGGTAAAACCCTATCCTTGAAAATTTCTATATTTAGGCCTAGTAATCTTATTTACGTCTTATATTTATATATTAATCGATGAAATATATGGTAAGAAAAATAACATATTGTTGAGATAATATGAAGAGACAAATATCACACATTGATAATATAAACAGGAAAACCTTAGTATATAAGCTAGTAAATTACTCATTCTAATATAAATTGGTTTTATGATGGAGGCCCGCTCCACTTATGTACTAGGCCAATTGTCCAAGCATCAACTAGAGGCGAATGGTTAGTTATCGGTTTTCTTCCTAGTTGCTTTAATCACTTCCAAAAAAAATTAGTAATTAAGAATCTAAATGGGATCTATGGATATATACCATGTGTAGACATTGGCCTCACAAACAGCACAAGATGCCCATCACTCAGGAGTCAGGACCATATACATAATACATAGTAGCTAGCTAGGTCACTCATATAATGTAACGATCGCGTAACCAACGACGACATAACACTTAATTAATTATTATATATACATATAGAGGATAGATGATGACTTGTGTGTGAGCCAATCAACCTCCGACCCATCTACGTGTCGCCATACGGCCACATATGGTGGGTCCCATACAGTTGATTCTGAATCTTTCCATCACATAAATGTAGCAGCCATGTACCGGTAGAGAGGATATATGGGAGGAATTAATGGTAGTTAGCCTGTATCTATTTGTCCCCATCTGCTGAATGCTGGTGATGGAATTGAGGGATCGACATCTTCAAAATGGGAAAGCAACAGGATACGTAGGAAGAGGAAACCACGTCGTCACGTTCACATGGTGCGCGCGCTCGATCACAAGGCCGTTGGGCCCTGTGGATAGAATGTCACGTTAAGACGGGCGACGCTGGCAGTCTCCTATTGGTCCACGTATGTGCCGCGGAGCCTTTGATGCGCTCATCTACGTTGTTTTTGGGACGGGGCCCGCTTTTATGGAAGATGCTCCCCCCAAGTGTTCGCCGTCTATGGTCTGGAGTTGAAACCAATGTTTCTAATTGATCGTTTGTTGAATTAATTCATCGGTTTATGAATGTTGGTCGTTTGTTGAAAATATAATCCACTCATTGTTGAATGGTATGATGTTACATGCTTTAAATTTGGGGCATCTTCAATAATTTCCCAACTTCTCTTTAAAATGTGGGAACGAAACAGTAACAACACTTTATCATAGAAATTGTTAGTCCAATTTCACTGAGATGACACCCATAGGTTGTTATTGTTCAAGTAATTCAAATTTTCTATTTTTTTTAAACTAGCAAAGATTTGGGAGTGGTCGGATATTGCTGATTCACCAACTAATTGCGTCCTTTTGGATGAGGGTTAAGAACTATGGATGGAAAATGATGGCCCCATGCTTCATAGCGCGCGCGTCTGAAGTTAGCCACCTTATCTGCAACCCTATTGATCTCTTTGAAGATATGTTTGCAAGAAGCCCACTCGAAGTCTCGGAGGAGAATCAAGATATTAGTAATGATCATCTCAATGATAGGTCCCCGAAATAAACTTGCTCACTGTAAGGTTATCACCCTTAATCTCAATGCGCTGAACCACAATCTTGAGCAGCAAGAAGACCCAAGTGAAGAGCCAAAGCTTCAATTCTAAGAGGGGAGACATCTTCACAAAGTGACGAACCTAAGGCTACAACATAACCTAAATGGTTACTAATAACGAAAGTAGAGGTTGTCTAAGAGGAGATTTTGGATCCGTCAAAATTTATCTTGAAGTTGTTGTCCATAGATTTCCTCCCTTTAATGTTTTTCTTTTTTCTTGCAGTTGATTGTTGTCTTGGGGACACAATTTTTGTATCGTCGCTAGACTTGTAGGTAGTTGCTAGAGAATTTTTCGTAGGTATGATTCCTGTGTGTTAATATCTATATAATTAATTTCCATCATTAAACATTATTTTATTTCTTATTGTTCATATTCCCCACCACATCGTGGAAACAGAAGATTTTTGTTTTGCATCAAGTTTGAAAAATATATCGTTTGTAGTTTTGTCTTATGGTTCTCCCTAAGGCCGTTGTTGTTTGTACTTTGTATTACTTGCCCAATATTATTGTCAGTTTCTGAAATCAGTTGGATCCAATCGAGTGCAATTTGTGAACAAGTGCTCAAAGTCTTTGGTCGAGTGGTTGCGGAATAATTAATTCAAATTTTCTATTGGCTATCCATGAGGCTCAAAGATGAGAGTTCAACCATTCTTTTCAAAATAGAAAAGTTATTGGAGATGCTCTCATATATGTATTTATCTATCCTATTTACTTTGTATGCTTTTTTTTTCTTTTAATTAGGTTGACCTGAACTGGTAAATCATTAAATCATTTTCTTTTTAATACAGGCGAGAGTTTGGGGGTGTCAACCACAGTTGTACTACCATCCAAGAGCGTTCCTGCGAACGAGAGTCTGGAACTAAGAATCAGAACCTCAAGACGACGGATCGAACTCTAAGGCTAGGTGAGCGAGAAGAGCAGTTGCTCTGTTGGCTTTCCTGAAGATATGAGTAATAGAAGCCACCTCAAAAGAACGAAGCATGCGGAGAGAATCCGAGAGTAGAATCTTAATCTCCCAAGGAATCGACCAGACACCGTTGATTGCGTTAACAATCGCGAGGCAGTCATCTTCCATGAAAAGACTACGGATCCCAAGCCGACGAGCTTCCAGCAACCCAAGTTGCAGACCGGCAGCCTCAGTCTAAAGTGCAGATATCCTCTCGTACAGGCCCGTCCAATGGCATGTTCAATAAGCCCAACGGAACAGGGCTCCAAAATTTTATAGGGCCCCATATTAAAATTTATTAGTACTAGTATTTTTTGTTGTCCAAAGGATCATAATGTTCAATTGTCTCACTGGATAGCAACCTAATCAAATCCCCCACAGGTTGCGAGTTCGAACCTCGGCTTGCTTTAATTTTTGGTTTCGTCTTTTTAACTTTTTTTATACTCCGTATAGAATACTACTTTTTTTTTATTATAGAAAACTATATTGGGCTTTCTTATTAACTATTTTTAATTAATTTTGGACCTTTTTATTAACTAATTTTATTTGTTACTTTAATACATCGTCAATTTATTATTTTGGGGGCCTTCTTGTCAACCATTTATAATTATTTTTGGGGCCTTCTTATTATGTATTTTTATTTGTTAATTTAACACAACCTCATGTTATATTGATATAAACATAAATAGTAAAAAACCTAAAAATCTAATAGAAGGTAGTTCTATATTAAATTTATTTTGGTCTTCTTTTATTTTTTAAATATAAATTTATTCAATACTAATTTACTCTCATACATGTTTGTGATTTATTAGTAAATCTTAATAAATACCCCTCCTAGTAAAATAGTTATATTTGAATTTTTCATAGGGTTTAGAAAAACAAAAACTCTAAAATATTGGCTTTTAAATTATTATTTTTAATAATTTCATATATTTTATATAGTTTTTATCTTTATTAAAAAACCAAATAAAAATTAAATATTTTAATATGGAGGTAGTATTGAACAGGGCCCCCAAAATATATTGGACGGCCCTGCTCTCGTACCGTTTGGTGCCACACGCAAAGATCCTCCCCTCAGTGTCCCTTATCACAAACTTTGTAGAGGCCAAGTCAGAAAGAGATTTAACATCGTCAAAATTGTGTTTGAGAGTGTCGGGATCAGGTTTAAGCCATTGAATGACATTCTTTTTGTGAAGATCGTTTCCGGTTTAATTCCTGTTGTTTTTCCATCGTCTTCCTATGGTTCGTCTTATTTTATTTTTTTTCCAATCATTAAATCAATATGTTCCCATACACAAATTACTTTATAATTATTATCTTATTCTAAAATTAGGTCGACCTGGACTCATAAATCCACTTTTATTTTTGGATTGACTCAAAGAGGAAGCAAACAAGGCCTTAAGCTGATGAGTAGAGGAACGAAACTTACGTGGTTACCCATCTGATTAATTTTGAACCGACTTTGAAGATCTTAGTGGGCTTTTAGAACGGGGTAGCCCAATCTACTATTTTAGATTGAGCTTTGCACGCTTCTCTTCGGCCCACTTGATAAATATTTGTAGGTGGCTTTTTTTGTTTTTTTTTTTATTTGAAAAGGATTCGGGTGAGGAGGCTCTACCCGACAGCATCCTTGCAGATGAGGTCAAGAAGACCTGAATTGTTGTGAATATCGACTCTCCGGACAGAGTGGCAAAGATGTGCAACCTTATCAGTCACTCTATTACCCAAACGAGGCACATGAAAGAAAGAGACTTATTTCAAAGTCGATAGAAGAAGTTGTACATCAGATAAAATTAGCTCAATTTCCCAAGGACATTTACTTTTTCTATTTAAGTGGTCAATGATTATACTAGAGTCGCCTTCGATGTGGATTTTATCAATATGTAGTTGAAGGACGTGTTGGATGCCCATTTTAAAAGCAAGAGCTTCCGCTTAGAGAGGGTTTTGTTTGCCAAGCTTTTGATAACAGAGCCGTATTGGTTGACATTTCCAGTCCCGGATAATGGTGTCCGCTGCACTTTCATTGTTTATTAGCGTTGATCCATCAAAATTTAGCTTAAGCGTGCCCCTTGGTGGTTTACGTCATTCAATCCTTCTTTGGTTCTTTTTCCTTTTCGGGGGGTTGGAGTTATGTGGGATTTTTGGAAAGTCCTCATCTAGGCCAGCCTCTAAACAAGTTGTTTTCCTCCAATTATCGATATGGGATTTGATTATGCGTAAAACTGGGTCCTTCTGCAAAAGGGGTTCCTGCCGAAACAAATGATTGTTCCGAATATACCAGATCGACCACCAAGAAAAGGCAAGCATCTCCTTGGCAGAAGAATTGAGATCGTTCCCAATGGACGACAGGATAGGTTTAAGGTCGCGTGACTGAACTATCAAGCTTGTAATAGTTGATTGTACTCGAGAAGGGAATTAGTAGATAGAACGTACGTATGGGCATTGAAGCAGGAGGTGGACTTCATCTTCCACCACACCGTTGCATAGACTACACGTGGAAGGGATAGAGGCACCCCTACATGAAAGCCTAGAAGCAGTTGGGAGCCCATCTTGATAAACCTTCCAAAGGAAATTTTTAACCTTAGGCGGAATGTTCACCTTCCAAATCCAGACGTTGTTGTCTAAGTGTAGGGATGATTGAGCTGTCATTAATTTGTATGCGCTTGTAGTGGAAAACCACCCCTCTCGATCAGGCCACCAGTAGAGCCGATCCTCAAAATGAGAAGCGGGTAGCGGGATGTGTAGAATTTCATTTACTATGCAATTAGGTAGCGCATTTTGTAACTTTTCCAACCACCATCTGCCCCCATAATGTAGTCACTAACAGTTTCTTCCATATTATTGATTTGAGGGCAATTATCTCTAGATAGCAGTGAAGATGTCGTAATCCAATTATCAGTCCAGAATTTGATTGATTTTCCATTTCGTATGGACCATATAAGCCCCATCTTAAATTTATCAGTTAAAGCTCTCAGCTTGGACCATTGCCAAAAGACGAATACTGTAACGGACCGGGATTATGGTTCCCGAGTTACGTTTCGAGGGATGAAACCCCTCGTTGGGATCTTGCGCCCCGAGTACAGGTTGAAGGATTGAAACCGAAGATTTGTAGTTTAAAGTGGGATTTCGCACCCAAATCCGGAAGGTCCATTGGAGACCCCGGGGTAAACCCCTGTACCTGTCCTAAGTGTACAACGCGGGAAATCCTTTATCATGCAAAGGACATAAGTTCTGAAAATGATACAAACAGTGCCACGACAGAGCCGGGTCAAAACAGAGTATAAGTAGGGAGAAATCCCAAAAGCATGAATCTGGTGAAGTCAGGTTTCAAACACTCACTCTCCGTCATATGAATAGACCCCGTCATAACAGCACAAAATCAAACAGTGTATTGGGTACCTGAAACTATACCACCAAGTCAGGCCAAGAGTCCGTCCGCGGGTCCTCTGACCGCGCTGAGGACATATAATACGCCTATACCTAGAATAAAGGATGTCTTCATGCAGTACTGGAATATTAACCACACTATCATGTTCCTAATTCATATGTGCAGAATATTAAGTAAGGCCTTAACAAAGAATACCAAGTGGTATATATCCCTCTTCTACCACCACCCCCCTTCATGGCAGGGTGGAGACTGGCCAGTTCGATTCCATAGCATCTTAAATCTCATCATCATATCGTGTATCTTGCGAAAAGAAAATACTAATGCTGATAATAATAAAGGTGTTCCAACGACTCGAATGACTCAGGACGAAACCCGATGGGATTAGGTTGTCCTATGACCCTAGCAAGGACTCACAGATAACGACCGTTCTGTATTCAAACACATACAGAATAAGAATGCTCATTCGTAAGTGCAATTCCTAAGCATGATACTACATGACATGCTTTTATGAATATGCAACACCTACATACTATATGACACATCAGGCAGGAGGTACTGGTTACTGAGTAAGCCCCGGAGGACTTACCTGGCTAGAAGATCAGCAAAAGAAGGATCCAGCACACAGTAGTCACGATCACAGAGTATCACCTAGTACATAATGAAATATACATAAGTCTACATCCAACTCTTAAGCACTCAAGCACACCTCAATTAGACCTGGGCAAACGCGGGCCGGCCCGCCCGGCCCGGCCCGTCCGCCCGCGAAATTGGACAGGCTTGGGTAGGGGGAAAAGCCCACGCGGGCTGCTAGGCCCGGCCCGTAACGGGTACCCGCTATTTTTTTAATATATTATTATTATTATTATTATTATAAAAAACAGTATGTATACAAAGTATATATACATATGTAATAAAAACCTAAAAAAATAGTAACTTTATATGTTACCCAAAAAACAGTATGTATGCAAATATACATATACAAAGTATATATATATATATTATTACTTTACCCAATTACCCTAAATAAATAGTATGTATATAACATAATACATGTAATAAAAAAACAGTAATTTTATATGTAAAAAAAAACAGTAACTATTTATATATATAAACACTAACTTTGATATGTGATAAAAACCTAATTAGTGTATATATAATAAAAACGGTAACTATATATATATATATATATGTTATAAAAACCTAATTAGTATAGCTCTAATAAGATAAATTAATTAGGTTTGCGGGTACCCGGGGCTACTCGCGCCTGCATTTGCGGACGGGCTTGGACATGACTTTCAATCCATTAAGCGGGCTTAGACCGGCCCGCGTCCGCAACAACGGGACGAATTTTTTGCTAAAGCCCGTCCCAAGCCCGGCCCGCGCCCGCGTTTGCCCAGGTCTAACCTCAATCAATAGAATTAGAACAAGTACACATTATGAAAATCATTTCATCGCATCATCCGCTCCACAAGATCACATCGTTCTCCATAAATCATTCAACCCATTTCCGCATGTTCATATACATCATTTCCACATATAGCCCAACGGTTCATCAAAATCATAAGACATAATTTGTGTGATATAAAATCCTACTACCTTGTCATGATTATCCAACATTTAACCCCTTATAATAATTCACCACAAGTCATGCTATTAGTCACACATATCACACCGTTAGTCAAACGATCATATTATCATGCTAGTTAGTCATCGAATAAGTTTTATTCTCAGGTTAGTTTCAAAACCGTTTCAAATCCGAATTAGATAGTTAAGAATTCCGACCCTTGAAAATACTCGCTAAATTCTTTTTTCTATTAAAACGACGAGTCTTTATAATTTATTTTTAAATCCCAACTGATTTTATGTTATATTTTAAAATACCGTTTATTAAATACTTTTATAAAACATCCCTAAATCCTTTATAAAATAATTCCAACCCACTCTTATATAACAAATCCAACCCTTTATAGATCTCCCAAAATAATGTTTTATCTTTTAAATCCTCATATAATATTATAATATATTTTAAATACCCTTAAACAATTAAAGAAATAAATGGATAAACCTGAACGGAACCAAACCGATTTAAACCGAACCGAACCCATAAATATAATCTCCAACCCGGTTAAACAAAATTAAAAGAAATGGATGTGGGACCCATGGTCATCCCCTTCCTCCAATTTCAAAATCATCTGGCGCCAGTTAGAGGCCCAACCCCGCCGGTCATCTCCTTCCTCCGATGTGCTTCGCTCGACGTCGCCCGAGCTGATCGACGGAGCTCGAGCCCGGCTCCTCAGCTCTCGCTCGTCCTAGCCCGTCAGCCTCGTCTCGACCTCTTGCGCTCGTTCCTCACTGCTGGACGCTCACTCGCCTAGCTCGCTCCTCGCACTCGCGGCCTCTCTCGAGCTCGCCGGAGCTCGAGATCACCCGATCGTCCCTCACTCAGCCCTCACTCACTCCCGACAAATCTAAACATCGAAGGAAGCACAAATTCGAATCAAGGAAGGAAGAAAAGTTCGGAGCTCACCGAGGTGATTTCGCGGTCGTCGAAGCTTCGGTCGGAGTTCTGGGAGTCGTCGGTGGCTCGCGGTGGATCGTCGGACCTGCGTCGGACATGTGTGAGGGTGATGGTGGAGCTCGAGGACGATTCCGATCGAAAACGAGTGAGAACGGCTTACCGGAAGTTTGTTTCGAGAACGAATCGGGCATCAACCTTGGTTTTGGAACAGGGGAAAATGGAGGTCGTCAGAGCTGCGGTGGCTCGTGTGGTTGCTCCTTGTGGCTCCACTGCAGCTGGAGGTGTCGATGAAGGAGTGGAAGGTTTGGATTTGTGGAATTAAACAAAAATCACAAATCAAGCTCCATCAATTGAGCTTCCATTGAAACCGAAAAGAGAGTGTTTACAGAGTACAGAAAACCAATCGAAAACCACACTAGATCTTGGCGCCAAAACAACCAGCTAAATGGTTGTTGTAACAACCTTACATGAAATGACTTAAATGCCCTTCTATCACTTGACACACGTGACCATAGCCCCCCCTCAAGCTGGACTAGCCATGGGAACCATAAGGCCAAGCTTGGCTCTAAGGAAGGTGTGTTGGGAAGCACCAAGAGCTTTAGTTAGGATGTCTGCAAGTTGTAGTGAAGAGGAGACATGGTGAGTGATGATGAAACCTTTTTGAACCATTTCTCGAATGAAATGTGAATCAATCCTGACGTACTTGGTTCTCTCATGGAACACAGGGTAGATGGCAAGCTGCTGAGCTGACTTGTTATCACAGCGTAGCTGAATTGGAAGATTGACAGGCAAGTGAAGATCAGAGAGAATAACTTCAAGCTATACAAGTTCAGAGGTTGCAGTGGACATAGCCATGTATTCACTTTCAGTCGAGGACTTGGATACCACCTTCTGCTTCTTTGTCTTCCATGAAATAAGAGATGAGCCCAAAAAGATGCAATAGCCTGTGAGTGATCTACCAGTGTCAAGGCAATTCCCCCAGTCAGCATCACTGTAAGCTGTAATTTGGAGTGAAGAAGATGCAAGATATGATAGTGCTAAGGGAAAGCTGCCCTTGAGGTATCTTAGAAGGTAAATCAAGGCATGCCAGTGAGGCTTGAGTGGTGTTAGGAGAAATTGGCTGAGCTGCTGGACTGTGTAAGCAATGTCGGGATGAGTCAAGGTACGGTAAAACAATCGGCCAACTAGCCTTCTATAATCTTTAGGATTTGAAAGGGGATCACCATCAGAAACAGACAATTTAATGCCATGTTGCATAGGGAAATCTGTAGGTTTGCAGTTCTCCATTTGAACATCCCTCAATATATCCAGTATATACTTCCTTTGGTTGAGAAGAATCCCCGAAGAAGACCTGGCAATCTCCATGCCTAGGAAGTATCTAGCAGTGCCAAGATCTTTGATGGTGAACTCCTTGTGAAGAGAGGCTTTGGTGTGAGTGATTTCAGAGGCTGAATTCCCCATAATGAGCATGTCATCCACATACACCAAGGCCACTGTCATGAATGATTCATTTTTCTTTACAAACAAGGAGTAATCATGAACAGATTGAGTGTAACCAAGGCTGATCATGAACTTAGTGAGTTCACAATTCTACTGGCGACTAGCCTGTTTAAGGCCATACAAGGATCTCTTAAGCCTGCAAACCTGCCCAGGAGGAACTGTATAACCAGGAGGTGGTTTCATATATACTTCTTCATCCAGAAACCCATGCAAAAATGCATTGTTAACATCCAACTGGTGCAATATCCATCCTTTACAAGCAGCTAAAGCCAGAATCACCCTCACAATTGATAGTTTAGCAACAGGTGAGAAGGTTTGTTTGTAATCCTTGTCCTTTACTTGGTTGTATCCTTTGGCTACCAATCTGGCCTTATATCTCTCTATTGAACCATCAGGTTTGTATTTGATTTTAAAAATCCATTTGCATCCAATGGCCTTCTTTCCATCAGGAAGGGGAGTGACTTGCCAAGTATGATTTGTGGTCAAAGCAGTGAGCTCAGTAGCCATAGCTGTCTCCCAATCAGGATTTCCCTTGGCCTGAGCAAAAGAATGAGGCTCAAATGTATCACACATATTGATGAAAGAATCAATGTAGTTGGTGGATAGATGAAGCAGATTCTGAGTAGAGAAGATAACAAAGGATTCAGACCGAGATGAAGAATCAGCCTGCCCTCTGGATGGAATATTGGAGCATATGTATTCTTGGAACTTGTTGGGCCTAGTGGTGTGAGATCTAAGCACCCTCTGCATAGGCTGTTGAGGAACAGGAGCATGGCTAGTGTGAGTGGTAGTGTAGGAGCTGTCATCACTAATGTGATTAGGAGGAGAAGGTGAGATACTGATTTGATGCTCAGAGGAGCTAGAGGATTGATGGTTGTGGCTATCATTGCCAAGAGTATGAGCAGCCATAGGTGAGGAGTTTGGAGATGTATGCCCATATGCAGAGATGGTGAGACTCTCCTCATTATCAAATAATTGATCAAAGGATTTCTGAAGCTCAGTTTTGGACTCATGTGTGTGCAGTTTGTAAGGAAATACATGCTCAACAAACTTCACATGCCTGCTAATGATGACAGTCCTTTTGTTCAGGTCATAGAGCTTGAATGCTTTCTGACCAACTGGATAACCTATGAAGACACACCTTCTAGCCACCGTTCCTAATTTATCCATGTAGTCATTTGGTTGTACTGCATAACACAAGCAACCAATGACCTTCAGTTGATCATATCTAGGGGAAACTCTATACAGAGCTTCAAAAGGAGATTTCCAGTTTAGAATAGATGATCGCATTTTGTTGATGATGTGTGTGGCACTAAGAATGCATTCACCCCAAAACTGAATAGGCAACCCTGCATGAATTCTCAAAGCCCTTGCAGTCTCAATTAGGTGCCTGTGCTTTCTTTCCACCCTTCCATTTTGCTCATGAACCCCAGGTGCAGTCCTTTGATGCACTATTCCTCGAGAACTGAAGAGCTCAACACAACCCTTCTGGGTAAACTCAGCCCCATTATCTGTTCTAATCACCTGGACTGAGGTGTGGAACTGAGTTTCCACTAAATTGATGAAACCTGTGATGATCCTGAGCACTTGCTGTTTGTCTTGCATCAAAAATACCCAAGTAGATCTTGTATGGTCATCCAGAATAGTAAGAAAGTACCTAGCTCCACACATGGCAGGGACTTTATAAGGACCCCAAATGTCCATATGAATCAATGAAAAAGGAAGTGTTGCTAAAGAGTCACTTCTATCAAATTTCAACTTGTGAGACTTAGTCATAGAGCAAGTGTCACAAAACATGTCTGAAACATCACCACAATTACTGTCTGACACATGATGTAAATTTGAAAAGGACATATGTCCAAGTCTAGCATGAAGTAACTGAACATTCTTCATTTTATTACAACTAGAAACAACATGACTGGAAAAACAATGGTTGGTCTTGATCACAACATCTCTCCTGCAGCCAGATGCTCTTAGCATGTACAGTCCTCTACATTCATCTCCTTTGGCAATAACTTGTCTAGTTATAGGGTCCTGTATACAACAAGACATTTCATCAAAACTCACACAAAGCTTCTCTGTACATGCTATCTTGGACACAGAAAATAAATTATGTCTGAAGCTTGGCACAAGAAGAACATCCTTAAGGCAAAGTTGGTCACTGATCCAAATGACCCCACTTTGCTTTACTGAGATGCAAGTGGCATCAGGCAAACCAAGTCTAATAGGGGTATGCAAATCAACAAGATCAACAAAAATTCTGCTATCAAATGCAATGTGGTCAGTGGCACCTGAGTCCACTATCCACACACCATTCTCAGCCTTGTTCACACTAATAAGAAATGAAACACTTAAGGTACCTGCAAAGTGAGTCATAGCCTGATTAGCTGAACTGTCCACTGAATCCACATGCCTTGCCCTTCATCATCTTCCAAACTTCCTGAAAAACAGCATTAACAATGGCCTGATCTGGCTTAAGAGCTGTCTGTTTAGCTCAAAACCATGATCAAAAGGACTATCTGGCTGGTTGCTTTCAAACTGAGCTACAAATTTCCCAGGTTGCTTTCGCCTTTCTTCATCCTTGGGTCCCCTAAACCACTCATGGTACCCAATAAGCTTGAAACAGTATTCCTTGACATGTCCACAATCCCCACAATGATCACATTTCCTGTCCATCTTGAACCTTTTATAATCTCTCCTTCCTTGATCACTTTGCATGTATTGCTCATACCTGAACTTGGAAGCTGCATTAGCTTCCACTTCAAATTGCTCATCTCTGTTAGTCATAAGAATGCTAGATTCTGAAGAAGGAATAGAGGTGACTCCCTTTGACCTCTCAATTTGTACAACCATTTGATACACCTTATGAAGTCCTGGAAAAGGATCCTTTGACAATACATTTCCTCTCATATGTTCATAAGCATCATTCAGGCCTAGCAAAAACTGCATAATTTTTGCCTTTTCATCCCTGTCAACTATCCTCTTAAGCACATTACAAGAGCATTGGTTTAAGCCTCCACAATTGCAAGTTGGAAGGGGATCCAGTAACTGAATTTCCTCCCAGATTTTCTTCATTTTCATGAAATATGCACCAACTGAAAGGTTATCTTGCTTAAGATTTCTTAGATCTCTTCTTAATTGAAAGATCAAAGGATCATTCGATTCATAATACCTATCCCTGATTTCATCCCAAAGCTCTTTCGAAGACCGAGCATATGTCAAACTTTCAGCTATCTCACTGTTTAATGAATTAACTAACCAACATTGAATCATATAATCTGCACGCACCCATTTCTCATAATCCTCACTCTCCTCATTAGGTTTAACACAACTCCCTGTCACAAAGCCTAATTTGGCCTTGGCTCCAAGAGCCATTTGGATACTTCGACTCCAGCTAGTATAATTTGCCCCATTAAACTGTGTAGCTACCAAATTCATGCCTGGATGATCCGAATTTGAAAGGAAATAGGGATTAATGTGCACGTTGTTCATACCTTGATTGATATCCCCAAACTGCATTCCCGGAAATCCTGGATTCCCGATGTTCCAGCCTCGTCCTGCTCCCGGAGCTGGCGGAGTGACAAACACTCCTCTTCCAGCACCATGTCCATCTCCAAATCCACCAGATCCATGTCCAGGTGTACTCGTCGAACCTCGTCCCGTCATATGAACTCGGAATCACAACCTTTAGCTTGGAAAAAAAAATGAGAAACAAAGATCTGAATTGCTCAGATCCAGCAGCAGCTATGAGACAATGAAAAACTCTTGACAAACAGAGATCGTCTCCTTGAGCTCTGATACCATTTGGATTTGTGGAATTAAACAAAGATCACAAATCAAGCTCCATCAATTGAGCTTCCATTGAAACCGAAAAGAGAGTGTTTACAGAGTACAGAAAACCAATCGAAAACCACACTAGATCTTGGCGCCAAAACAACCAGCTAAATGGTTGTTGTAACAACCTTACATGAAATGACTTAAATGCCCTTCTATCACTTGACACACGTGACCATAGAAGGTGCCTTAGTTGTTGCTCGCTAAGGAAGAAAGAAGGAGAACGCCGGAGGTGCCCAAGAAGAGGCGCTCGGAAAGGGCTCGGGCGCGGGCTGCTCTAGTCTTGTTCACGGAAAATAGAAGAGGGCATGGGAGCCGCTCGGGGACGCTGCTTCTGGCTTCGGTGGTGGCGACGGCGTGTTCCGGTGGCTGGGGGCGTGGGGTGGTGAAGCCGAGAGAGAAGGAGAGTGAGGGGGATGAAGAGTTCAAGATGGAGCGAAGTGGTGAGCAGATACGGTGATGGAGCAGGTGGGTGATGGTGAATGACGGTGACGAAAGTGATGTTGAATGAAACTGACAGGGATGATGGTGATTTGAAGGAGGTATGGGGAGGTGAGGGGGTTGGTGAGGATAGAGTGTGGGAATGGTTAAAATCAATACCCAGAAATAAATCACAAATACGCGAATTTTGATTCCCGAAATTAGTTTCTGATTGTTAGTTTCTCTGAATCTCGTTTTCTCGATTAATTAGATTTTTAAAACCGAAAAAGAATATCGCCATCCGAATTTATTTTGAATTTTCAAGGTAAAACGACGGAAATTATTCGTCAAATTTTATATTTCGGTCAGAATACGCTAAATGAGTTTTAAATTTAGTTTAGGTTCATTTTTAATTTCCTTTTCCCGAAAATTTAGGATTTGAAATTTCAAGCCTTTACAGATCCGGTTTTTGTGTAGTCGAAAATGGTGGCAAAACGAAGGTATTTATGTCTAATTAGAGTGACCCAGACATTATTTGGTTCATCCAAAATTTTCCATAACAGTTTCATCTGGAGGGCCTCATTCATTTATTTTGATTTGCGAATCCCTAAACCCCCACACTATTTAGGCCTACAAATCCTATCCCAGCTTATAAACGGTCGATGTTGAAGATCCTTATTCCAAAAGAAAGTGTGATTGATTTGGCCAAGTTCTTTCTGCATTGCTGCTGGGAGCATGAAATTTTGCATAATATATAGCGGCTTTACTGACAAATTGGAGATGATTAAGATTGCGCGTCCCTGTTGTGATAGGGCGTCTGCACGCCATTTGCTCAATTGTTCTTTAGATTTACAGATGATGTCCTCAAACGTGTTTTTGTTCACTCTACCATTGATGATTGGACAACCCATATATTTTTCCAAGGAATTTTCATTTGTAATATTAAGCAGTTGCGTAATTCTAGAATCCTATGGTTCGATATGTCTTTCGTAGCTTGGAAGCTTGATTTATGGTAATTTACTTTTTGCCCAGAAAATTTACAGTAAGAGTCAATTATTGATTTTACTTTGAGCCCAGCCTCCGCGTTTCCTTTCGAGAAGATAATGATATCATCGGCAAAGGAGAGGAACGGGATTCTAGGTCCATTCCTCCCAAAAGAAAAGTCGATGGGGGGTTTTGTCCAAGTTTTCTTCAGCGGATAGTTTTCGTGCCAGGATTTCGGCCCCTAAGATAAATAGGAAAAGGGATATCGGGTCCCCATGACGGAGACCCCTGGATGGAAAAAAAAGGTCCGTAGGGCCGTTGTTAACTAGCACTGAGAAGGGTACCGAGGTTACACATTCCATGACCCATGAAATAAACGTAGCATGGAACCCAAATTTTTCTAGTACATTTTTTGTGAAATTCCAATCAACTCTATCATATGGTTTTTCCATATCTAGTTTTATTTCAAGCCATCCCTCACAACCAGTACGAGATCGGAAGGAGTGGAGGATCTCATGAGCTATTAGAAAATTATCTTGAATAGCCCTGTCTGACATAAATGCACCCTGAAGGGGGTGGATAAGCTTCCCAATAATTATTTTAATTTTGTCCGTCAAGATTTTTGATATAATTTTATATATATTTGAGCACAAATTGATTGGGCGGTAGTGACTAGTGGTAGTCGGGTTGTCTCTTTTTGAAAGAAGGGTAATAAATGTGTGATTTATTTGTTTTAGTATTTTTTCAGAATGGAAAAAACCTTTTATAGCTCTAATTATTGATGCACCAACTATATCCCATTTTTTTTTTTTTTATAGAATTCAGCTGTAAATCCATCAAGACATGGGGATTTATTTTTTCCCAAATTGAAGACAGCAACTTTTATTTCCCCATTTGATGGATGTCGAGTTAGGAAAGCATTTTCCTCAGTTGTTATTGTTGGTTGGATTAATTCTAACATTTCGTCTAGAAGCCTATCATCAATAGGCTCTTTTCGGAATCTTTTCTCAAAATCGTCTTTGATTTCATTTTTGACATTTTCCTCACCCACAATCAAAGTTCCGTCGGAAGTGTTAATGTTGCGAATCTGTTTTCTATGTCTTCTACCAATCGCAGTGCGGTGGAAATAAGCTCTGTTGGAGTCCGACAGCTTAAGATGTTTGGATTTGGCTCGCAGGTTCCAAAAGGATTTTTGGAATATTAGGAGCTTTTCCTTTTTTCTCATAAGATTTTTCTCTTTACAAGAGGTTGTTTGTGCATTATTCACTCGAGGTGAGGATTGAGTGTGTAGAACCTGGGTCTCCACATTTTTTAGTTTCCGAAATATATTACCAAAGGTAGAAGTGTTCCATTCCTTTGCCTTTTTCTTAAGGATTTTTTGTTTAAACATAAGTTGAAACATAGCTGAACCAGGGCAACTAGCCCGCCAAGACTGTTTAACTATGTTACGAAAATCCTTCCTAAGCAACCATGCATTCTCGAATTTAAAAGGTGGTTCTTTGAAGGAAGGATTGTTTTCAATAGATATTGTTATGGGGCAGTGATCGGAAGAAAAGAAAGCCCCATTGTATGTAATCAGGTTAGGAAAACTTTTGATAATGCGATGGTGAACAAGCACCCTGTAACGGCCCAATATTATGATTTTCGGGTTATGTTTCGAGGTATGAAACCCCTCGTTAGGATCTTGCGCCCCGAGTACAGGTTGAAGGTTTGAAATTCTACTCTAACGTTTTCAAGTGGGATTTCATACCCAAAATTCGAAGGGATCGTTGGAATCCCCGGGGAAGTCCCCTGTACCTGTCATAAGTCTAAGCGGGGAAAACCAGTAGTCATGCAATTAGCGGAATCAAGATGTAATACAAGAGGGTGCCACGGCAGAGCCGAGTCAAAACCAAATCAATATCACATTTATCGAAATCTAATAGGCAATGTTAGTGAGGTTAGACCATTTCTTCGCAATTGCCCAAAAGAGTTCCCACGTCACGGAAGCAAGGATCAATCATGCTGTAAAACAAACCTAAAAAAATATGTATGCGGGGCGGTGTTAGATTGAAGCCCTACGCAATATAATCTCAAACAAGCAGACACATACACACGCTAGTCCTAATAAAGGTGCTTCTAGATGCAAGGCGGAATATTACACACTAACATGCTCCTAAAATCAGGTGCATAAATATAATAAGGCCTTAGCACCGAATACCAAGTGGTATATCCCTCTCCTACCTCCACCCCCTTCCGATAGGGCGGAGACTGGCCAGCTCGTGAATGCATTCCATTATAATCGGGCGGCACGCATGCCCAACCCGCTCCACAATAAAGCCCGTAGGCATCTCATAATATAAGGAAGTTTCATGACTCGATAGACTCAAGACGGAACCCGATGGGACTGGGTCGTCCTATAACCCTAGCAAAACTCTAGTTACTTCATAGATAACGGCCGTTCTGTTTACAAAAGCAATGAGTAAACGAATGCTCAATCATGAGTGCAATCCTAGCAGGATACTACATGACATGCTTTATTATGAATGCAAGCACCTAGTATGCACATGGCTACAAGCAGGGAGATCTCTTTTCGAATCTGAGTGAGCTCATATAGGAACTCACCTGGCTATGCAGAACAACATAATAGAAGATCTGGCATACATCAATCATGATCACAAAGTATCTCCTAGTAATCATAACGAGAATATAAGTCTATCTATTCAAACATAAAAACACACACACATTTCCATATAAGTTCACGAAATGAATATTCCATCATTCTGCTTTCAACTCATCCCATATTTCATCGCAAGGTCCCAATATAACTCATCAAGTACCATCTCAACTCATCATCGCAACAGGTCATCATGCTTTAACTTATCGTCATATCATATAACAACATATAGTAACATATATCATCACCACATATATAGATCATATTCCTACCTTTATATTTAAGAACATATCATAATTCATACTTCCCAATCATATTGATATCATAACATCATGCTATTAGTCATTCAATCATGTCATTAGTCCACGCCAATCGTGATATTAGTCAACCAATCATAGCAACATGATAGTTAGTCACCGATCACATAATTCTCAAATTATCAAGTTAAGCAAAGTAAGGTAATTTCCCAAGATTTCCCAGAACTCTTTAAATCTCAAGTTAGATAAATCTTTATTCAAAACATTTTCCCGCTTCTTACTTGAGCCAAAATCCATTTATAAAACATCATCCTTTAAATCAACTTATTTTATTATTTATTAAAATAAATCCGAATAGGTTGGGATATTCCCAGAATTCATCTTTTATATTTTATTAAATTCAATTCTGTTCATCAAATCAATTTCTAACCTTTAAAACCTTTTTTCCAGTTCTTCTAAAATCCAAGTCCAATTAAGATATTTTAAATCACAAAAATAATATTGTATAATATATAACAACTCATTTATTTTAATATTTATATACTTAAATATATAAGCCTTAAAACTCATTTCACATTTATTTAATATTTATACAAGTCTCCATTGTTGTCAACTTTCCGCGTATTATCGGCCTAAGATTGGATAGCCAGCTTGCTGGGTTTCCAATCTTAGCCCTATTTGTCTATGCACCGCCCACACCAAGTGAGAAAGATCCATTTTGGGAACTATTAAAAACGATTATCAACGACGCCACTATTCCGTGCATTGTTCTGGGAGATCTTAATGAGATCCTCTGCAGTGCTGATAAGCTTGGCGGTGCCTCCCTTCGAACATCCAGGTTTCCTCGACTTATCTCATTCAAAAACGAATGCTCACTACTAGACCTTCCCACCTTTGGCAACCCTTACACGTGGAGGAAAAACCCGGAGGAGAATTTTAACATCCGTGAAAAGCTTGACCGGGTGCTTGTACATCAACCGATCATCGAAGCTTTTCCTAACCTGATCACATACAATGGTGCCTTCTCCACCTCGGACCATTGTCCAATTTCCATCTCTTTTGAAGTTAATCCTAGTTTCAAAGCCCCACCTTTTAAATTCGAAAATGCCTGGTTACTTCGGAAAGATTTCCGTAACGTAGTTAAACAATCCTGGAGGGCTACTTGCCCTGGCTCTGCCATGTTCCAATTAATGTTCAAACAAAAAATCCTGAAAAAAAAAGGCAAAAGAATGGAATAAAACGAGTTTTGGGAACATTTTCCGGCAATTAAAAGAGGTGGAGTCGGAGCTGCTAAATATTCAATCCTCGGGTACCGGGATAGTTTCTCAAACTAATCAAAGCAAGGAAAAGCGCCTGATCACCAAGAAAGAGAAGCTCCTAATATTTCAAAAATCGTTTTGGAGCCAAAGAGCTAAAATCAAACACCTCAAACTATCGGATTCCAACACCGCATATTTTCACCGAGTGGCGACAGGCCGTAGGCACAGGAAACAAATTCGCAACATCGTCTCTTCCTCTGGCACGGTTGTTGTGGGTGAAGAGAATGTTAGGAATGAGATCAAAAAGGATTTCGAGAAGAGATTCAAGAAAGAACCAATAGACGACAGGCTCCTCGGCGAATTGCTAGACCTAATTCAGCCTTCCATTTCGTCGGAGGTAAAACAGCTTCCTCACAAAACTCCCATCCAACACGGAAATTAAATCTGCAGTTTTTAACTTAGGGAGGAATAAATCCCCGGGTCCGGATGGCTTTACTGCTGAATTCTATAAAAAAATATTGGGATATCATAGGTAAATCTGTAACTTGTGCGGTCAAAGGCTTTTTCCGTTCTGGAAAAATGCTCAAACAAATAAACCATACCTTTATCTCCCTCCTCCCTAAAAGAGACGATCCCACGACCACCAGTCACTACCGCCCTATAAGTTTATGTTCCAATGTCTACAAAATTATCTCCAAAATCCTAACTGACAGAATGAAAAAGGTCATTGGTAAACTTATTCATCCTCTTCAAGGTGCCTTTGTATCAGACAGGGCTATTCAAGATAACGTTCTGATAGCTCATGAAATCTTCCACTCCTACAAAAATCGGAGGGGCCGGGAAGGATGGCTAGCAATTAAACTGGATATGGAAAAAGCATACGATAGAGTTGACTGGCACTTTATTCAAAAGGTGCTTCAAAGGCTTGGTTTTCACGACACTTTCATCTCCTGGATAATGGAATGTATTACGTCGGTTTCTTTCTCAGTATTAGTCAACAATGGCCCTACGGATCTGATTTATCCATCTCGGGGTCTTCGCCAAGGGGATCCGCTATCTCCTTTCCTCTTTATTTTAGGGGCAGAGATTCTGGCCCGGAAACTGGCTGCTGAAGCTAGCCTAGACAAAACACACATTGGGTTCCCGATTGTACATAACGGCCCTCGGATTCCGTTCCTTTCCTTTGCCGATGATATCATAATTTTCTCAAAAGGTAGTTTGGATGCAGGGCGCACAGTGAAGGCGATTGTTGATTCATACTGCAAAGTGTCGGGCCAAAAGGTCAACTACCATAAATCTAGTTTCCAAGCTACGAAAGGTATCCCAAACCATAGGATCCTCGAACTACGCACCTGCCTCGATATCCTTAATGAAAATTCAATAGAAAGGTATTTAGGTTGTCCCATTATCAATGGAAGAGTTACTAAAAGCACGTTCGAAGAGATCATATGTAAATCAAAACAACAATTGACAAAATGGAGGGCTAATGCCCTCTCCCAACAAGGTCGTGCCACCTTGATCAACTCCAACCTGTCCGCTAAGTCGTTATATGCTATGCAAAATTTTATGCTCCCCGCGACTGTGCACAAAGAACTTGACCAGATAAATCGCTCTTTCTTTTGGAATAAGGATCTCCAGTACCGGCCGCTGATTAGCTGGGACAGGATCTGTAAACCAAAGCAATGTGGGGGATTGGGAATTCGAAAATCTAGCGACATGAACGTGGCTCTCCAAATGAAGCTATTGTGGAAAATTCTGGCCGAACCGGGTAATGTATGGGTGTCAGTGATTAGACATAAATACCTGCGTTCTGTCAGTATTTTTTATTACAAAAACAACAGATCTAACTCTTGGCAGTGGTCTAAGTTGTATGCTCTAATCGATAAGTTTAAAGAGGGGCTTATTTGGTCAGTTGGAGATGGGCGAGCTATTAAGTTTTGGACAGACAATTGGATCTCAACCTCGCCTCTAATAGACAGGGAAGAATGCCCTCAAAGTTACAACCAAGACGAAACTGTTAGTGATTACATTCTGGGGGGTAAGTGGTGGACAGAAAAGCTTCAAGAGTCTCTCCCAATTGATATAGTGCATGAGATCCAAGATATCCCCCTACCTACCTCGACTATGCAAGACCGCTTATACTGGTGGCCGGACAGGGAAGACTGGTTTACTACTGCCAGTGCATATAAATTGATTACAACTCAGTCGACACCACTTCAAGACCACAATGCCTGGATTTGGAAGATTAACACACCTCCGAAAGTTAAAAACTTTCTTTGGAAAATCGCTCAGGATGGCCTCCCAACCGCTTCCAGGTTGTCCAACAGGGGAGCTTCGGTCCCACCTACCTGCTCTATGTGTAATGCGGCACCTGAGGATGAGATCCATCTGTTTCTGGAGTGTTCCTTCATCCAAGCGATACACCAGCTTCCGCCTCAGGTCCGGCAACAAATTGTCTACCGGATTGCACAGTCCCGGGATATTAAGTCCATCCTATCTACCCTTGGGAAGAGCCTTCCTCCTTCCGCTCTGACCAACCTCGCTTTCTCGTGGTGGACAACATGGTGTGTCAGGAACAAACATCTGTTTCAACAGGCTGCAATCTCGCAAAAAGAAACAGCCTTACGAATGATCAAATCCCATATAGATAATTGGAATAAGACATCGATTGCTGAGGCTGACTTTGAGGAAGACTCTCGCCCGCTTCGACAGTACCCTGTCAAAAAACAAAGCAAGAATCAAAAAACAATTTCCTGGCGGAAGCCTCCCTTGGACACTTTCAAACTAAACTTCGACGGTTCAACACTTTCTAACGGCGAAAGCTCAGCAGGTGCCATTATTAGGGACTGGGTTGGTCACCCGATTTCAGTACACCACCAACGCCTGGGCAAGCAAAATCCACTCAAAGCGGAAGCTTTAGCTCTTAAATTAGGGATCCAACAGGTGCGGCAACTACATATAGGAAAGATCCAGATTGAAGGCGACAGCAAGATTATCATCGATCACTTAAATAGGAAATCCAAATGCCCCTGGGAGATCGAACTAATATTGTCGGATGTTCAAGTCCTGCTATCGACTATGGAAGAAGTAGTTTTCTTCCATGTTCCTCGCATGGGCAATAGAGTGGCGGATAAGGTTGCACACCTTAGCCACTCTGCCCGAGGAGTCGATATTAAAAACGATCCAGGTCTCCTTGACCTCATCCGCAAGGATGCTGCCGGGTAGGGTCAGCCCACCCGAATTCTTTCCTTATCAAAAAAATAAAATAAAATATTTATACAAGTCTCAAAACCCTTTTTGAAATTACTAAAATATTCCCATTTTATAAACATAAAAAAAACTAACCCTTTTGTTAAATCTCCCAAAATCTGATCAAATTGGCAAAACAGGCCCAACATCTTTTTGAAAAATTAGGCCCATTCCTTTTCTTTAAAAACAAGGTCGGACCCCCAATTTAAAAACTAATTTTGTTTTACCAAAACCGAACCGGCCTTTTTATTCCTTAAACAAGTGAACCGAACTCATTAAAGGAAAACAGAAAACCGGACCCAATGGCCACTATTCATCATCTCTACCACAACTCACTGCTCAGATCGACTGAAAAAAAAATGGAGGAAGGGAAAGGCTTCGCTGGCGTCGCCTCTCCTCCGACTACCCAAAACGACTACAAGGACAAGGGACAATCAAGGAAGGAAAGAAGAAGGAGGAGATGCTCACCGAGGCGCGGTTCGGCGCTCGCCGGAAGCTAGAATGTTAGAGTAAACTTGTTTAATTTCATAATTCTGTTATTATGTTATTCCTTTCAATTAAAGGTTGTAACTGATCCTTGTGAATTAGTGGCATCATGAGGATTAGTTTAAGGCCGAGTAGTTAGGACTTTGAGCAAGTCTTTAGGAGATTGTTAGTGGAGCACTTACTGCACCTAGTTAGTGGAATTAGTTGTCCTTATTTGTAGCTAGCAGTTGTTATTTGTTTTGCTTGTAATTCTGTTCTTTATATAAGAAAAGAAAGTGGTATGCAGAGGTTAAGGGCAACCACGGAAAAAGAAAGAAAGCAATCCCTCTTGTTCCACATTGTTCTTCCTAGTATTCCTTGTTCTGTGATCAACCACAAGAAGAAGGGAGAGTCTAGAACCAACATCTGGTATCAGAGCTGAGTGCATTTTTTTTCCCGATCCACAGAAAATGTCAAACACAGATTTAGAGACGAATGATGGCGTGAGGGTCCAAAGTAAGAATGGATCCATCACCTTAAATTACCCTATGCTAACTAGGAGTAATTATGCAGCCTGGGCAATCAAAATGGAGGTCTTCATGATGGCCCAAGGAGTATGGGAGGCTGTTGAAGCAGTTGGGACTGTCGACAACACCAAGGACAAAATGGCGTTGGCAGCCATTTACCAGGGAATTGGTGAAGATACCTTGCTTCAGTTAGGCGCGAAGAAGACGGCTAAAGAAGCATGGACAATGCTGAAGACGATGAACCTAGGGGCAGACAAGGTGAAGGAGGTGAGGACTCAAACCTTGTGGAGAGAATTCGAGGCACTGAAGATGAATGATTCGGATTCGATTGATGAGTTTTCTGGGAAACTCACGATCGTGGTAAACAAGTTAAGAGGGCTTGGGAACAAAGTGGATGAAGAGCAAGTGGTGAAGAAACTCCTTCGATCCACTTCATCCAAGTTCCTATAGATTGCTTCCACCATTGAAGAGTTCAGTGATCTGAAGACCAAGACCACTGAGGAAGTGATCGGATCATTCAAGGCACATGAAGAAAGACTCCAAGGCTTCAAAGTCAAGTCTGATGACACCTTACTCCTCACACATGAAGAATGGAAGGCCAGGGAAGAAGCCAGGAGCTCCAGGGACCAGTTTTCTACAAGAGGAGGCCGGGGACGTGGTCGTGGACGTGGAAGAGGCAGAGGCAATAGTGGAGAAACAAGTCGAGGTGGTGATGAAGAATCACAACCACAGAAGAGAAAGTTTGACAAAAGCAGGATCAAGTGCTACGAGTGTGGCCAGATGGGGCATTTTGCATCTGAATGTTCATCAAAAGAGAAGGAGGAAAAGGCACATCTCGCAGCAAATCAGGAAGAAGATGAGCCTGCCATGCTGTTGTTAGAAGCCTGTGAATTAGACACCTTACAAGCACCAAAGTCTGACCTGATGCTCCATGAAGAGAAGCTTCAAAAGCCAACTAAAGATGAGGGATGCAGTGTGTGGTACCTTGATACAGGAGCAAGCAACCACATGTCTGGAGACAGATCTCATTTTGCAAATCTGGATCAATCCATCCTTGGGAAAGTCCGGTTTGGAGATGGCTCACTTGTTGATATCTGTGGGAAAGGATCAGTGCTGATCAAATGCAGGAATGGAGAGCATCTGACTCTCTCTGGAGTATACTACATTCCAAGACTCAAGAGTAACATTGTGAGTCTTGGACAGCTAGAGGAAGGAGGGAGCAAAATTGTCATAGAGAAAGGATACTTGAACCTCTATGATAAGTTTAACAAGCTGATTGTGAGGGTCAAAAGGCAGTCAAACAAGTTGTATGTAGCCAACTTCCAGCTAGCAAGGCAGGTGTGCCTCATGTCCAAGATCAGTGATGAAGCATGGTTGTGGCATGCTAGATATGGTCACTTAAACTTCCACTCTCTAAGGAAGTTAGGTAGCCAAGCAATGGCTCAGGGAGTGCCCAAGATCGAGCAGGTGAATCAGCTATGTGATGGGTGCATGGTGGGCAAGCAACACAGACTCTCTTTCCCTCAGAAAGCAACCTATAGAGCAAAGCACTCACTGGAGTTAGTCCATGGTGACTTGTGTGGACCAATCACACCAGAAACTTGTGGAGGTAACAAGTACTTTCTATTGCTTGTTGATGATTTCACACGTTTTATGTGGCTCTATATGTTGAGAAGCAAAGATGAAGCTTTGAGTGTCTTCAAGAAATTTAAGGCAAGTGTAGAGGTTGAGAAGGACAAGAAGTTGAAAGCTTTCAGAACTGATCGAGGAGGAGAGTTCACTTCCTCGGCATTTAAAGAGTTCTGCGATGTTGAAGGAGTGAAGAGGTTCCTCACCGCACCATACTCCCCTCAGCAGAATGGGGTTGTGGAGAGAAGAAATCAAACTGTGATCGAGATGGCCAGGAGCATGATGAAGAGCAAAGAAGTGCCTGCAAGGTTCTGGGGAGAAGCAGTACAGACAGCAGTATATGTACTGAATAGGGCTTCTACAAAGAATGTGGAGGGAATGACTCCATACCAGGCATGGCATGGGAGAGTTCCACAGGTGCAGCACTTTCATGTATTTGGTTGTGTGGCACTCATTAAGGTTGTGACTCCACACATTCCAAAGCTAGCAGACAGAAGTGTGCAAGCAGTTCTACTGGGGTATGAAGAGGGCTCCAAGGCCTATAGACTGCTTGATCCAAAGAGAAACAAGGTGATGGTGAGCAGAGATGTCATTTTTGAAGAGGAGAAGAGCTGGTGTTGGAGCAAAGATGGTGAGAAAGAGAATGCTCCTGGAAGTATGTTCACATTGGAGTATGAGGGAAGCAGCTTGCAGTCAAGTGACGATCAGGAAGGGAGTGAGTCTGCTGGTCAACAGTTTGGAGGCTCCACACCCACATCCTCACCACCCTCAACACCCCACAGCTCTAGCAACTCAAGTCAAAATTCAGAAAGCTCGAGCTCCAGTGGTAGCAGCAGAAATCAAAAGTTTAGATCACTGCAAGAGATCTATGATTCCACTCGAGAGATAGAGGAAGAAGCTGGGCTCTGTTTCCTTGCAACAGACGAACCATCTTCCTATGAAGAAGCTTCAGTGAATGAAAGTTGGAGGCAAGCCATGGACCAAGAGATCACATCTATAAGGAAGAATGGTACTTGGGAGCTTGCAGAGCTGCCTAAGAACCACAAGGCAATTGGTCTCAAGTGGGTGTTCAAGTTGAAGAAAAATCCAGATGGAGAGATTGTCAAGCACAAAGCCAGGTTGGTGGCAAAGGGGTATATGCAGAGACATGGTATAGACTACAATGAAGTTTTTGCACCAGTAGCAAGGCTGGAGACAGTCAGAACTCTGTTGGCATATGCAGCTCAGAGAAACTGGGAGGTGCATCACATGGACGTAAAGACAGCTTTTCTAAACGGAGAGCTTGAGGAAGAGGTATATGTTGTTCAGCCAGAAGGGTTCATTGACAAGAAGAACCCACACAAAGTTCTAAGGCTTCAAAAGGCGTTGTATGGATTGAAACAGGCTCCTAGAGCCTGGAACTTCAAGCTGGACAGGTGCCTGCAGTCACTCGAGTTCTCAAGGTGTCCACAAGAACATGCTTTGTATAGAAGGGTGAAGAAGGGAAGTGTGATGATTGTGGGAGTGTATGTAGATGATCTCATTCTCACTGGAGCAAACAGGGAGATTATCCACAACTTCAAGGAGGAGATGAAGCAGAAATTCGAGATGAGTGATCTTGGTTTGCTCAGCTATTATCTAGGCATTGAAGTGAAGCAGGGAGAAGGCTCAATCTCTCTATGTCAGTCAGGCTATGCTAAGACTATTCTAGAGAAGATGGGAATGGAAGATTGCAACCCTTGCCATGTTCCTATGGAGCCAAGGAACAAGATAAGCAAGCATGGAAATGGAGATCCACCTGTTGATAACACTCTGTATAGGAGTCTGATTGGGAGCCTAAGATATCTGGTGCATACAAGGCCTGACCTTACCTATTCAGTTGGAGTAATGAGTAGGTATATGGAGGCTCCTACCACTGCACACATGAATGCTGTGAAGCAGATATTGAGGTATGTAAAGGGAACTCTGAACTTTGGTTGTGTCTATGTTAAGGAGCAACCAAATGAAGAGTTGATTGGGTACTGTGACAGTGATCTTGCTGGTGATATAGACGACAGGAAAAGCACAACTGGAGTCATATATTTCTTGGGAAGAAATCCCATAACTTGGGTGTCTCAGAAGCAAAGGGTTGTGGCTTTGTCATCTTGTGAGGCCGAGTACATTGCAGCTTCAACAGGAGCTTGTCAAGGAGTTTGGCTTGGAAGAATTCTGTGCAATCTAAGAGGAGATGATCAGCTAAGGGCAGAGTTGAAGATTGACAACAAATCTGCAATAGCTTTGGCCAAGAATCCTGTCCACCATGATAGAAGCAAGCACATCGACACCAGGTACCACTTCATTCGTGAGTGTGTGCAGAATGGAGACATCAGGGTGGAGTATGTCAACACTGAAGTGCAGTTGGCAGACTTGCTAACTAAACCTCTCGGACGACAGAGGTTCATGGAGCTCAGAGGAAAGATTGGCATGAAGGTGATCAACGAAGGATGTGGCAAACAAGTTTAAGGGAGTGAATGTTAGAGTAAACTTGTTTAATTTCATAATTCTGTTATTATGTTATTCCTTTCAATTAAAGGTTGTAACTGATCCTTGTGAATTAGTGGCATCATGAGGATTAGTTTAAGGCCGAGTAGTTAGGACTTTGAGCAAGTCTTTAGGAGATTGTTAGTGGAGCACTTACTGCACCTAGTTAGTGGAATTAGTTGTCCTTATTTGTAGCTAGCAGTTGTTATTTGTTTTGCTTGTAATTCTGTTCTTTATATAAGAAAAGAAAGTGGTATGCAGAGGTTAAGGGCAACCACGGAAAAAGAAAGAAAGCAATCCCTCTTGTTCCACATTGTTCTTCCTAGTATTCCTTGTTCTGTGATCAACCACAAGAAGAAGGGAGAGTCTAGAACCAACATAGAAGCGGCTCATCGAAAGATCGATCTGGGATCGTCGGAGGCTTGAGGCTGAGATTCTCGACCTAGAACGAACGGAGAGGTAAAAAAGGAGGAACCTTTGCAAGTTTTCGTTCGAAAGGGAAGGGAGGAGCCTTACCCGGGTTTGAATCGAGGAACAGGGGCGACGATGGAGAAGAGCTCGCGGCTCGGGAGGCTGGGTTTCTCCCTGGACTTGCGGCTGCGGCCTTTCGGGGAGAGCCACTGCTACTGGGTCACGGAAGGAGGAAGAAGGTGGAGCTGTGTGCACTCGGCTCCTCACTTGCGGCTCCAGTGCTGACGGCGGGAGATGACGACGACGGGTTGGTGGTGAAGCGGTGGTGAGCCGGGGGCTGGCGAAGTTGAGCTAAAGGGAGCAACTTTGGAGCTTGAAAGCTCACGACAACAGCACAAGGGAGGGAGTTGTTAGGGGGAGGTTTGGTGTTTGGGCAAGAGAGATGGAAGAGAACAGAGGTTGTGGTGGTGTCCTTTGTCAGGAGAGGGAGCTGGGTTTTTGGGAAGTCAAAGAGGAGGGTGTCTAGTGAGTAGTCTGATTGATTCAGAGTGGAGGTGAGCCTCTTTCAACAGATTTGCATGGAATTTGTTGGGTTTGACTGATCAAGGAGTAGGGTCGTTCCGTTATATTTTGAGGTCTTGTGCAACAAATATGTTAAGGTCTTTTTTTTAAACTAATTCAAATGGGACAAAAATAGCCCACCAAATCTAAGAAAGAGATGTTCTTATAAGTACAAAGTCATTACAAAGAATCATTAACTAAATCCCAACTTAGTGATTTCTAAGATAGAAAGGTACAAACCAATAACAAAAAAAATAATTATTATGATTATCTAAAAAACTAAAAAGTAAAAGCTAATAAAAGAATATATTATCAAAATCTTTCAGGTTGAACGGACAATTACAATGGTTAAATATGTTAAATTGATTTCATTAAATTATGGCTTTTTTCTTTTCCGGAGGTGGATTAGCCCGTTGCTCGAAGGTTAGTGACATCCCAACAAAAAATAAAAAAAATAGGGCTGCTATAATTTTTTTTGGAAAAAAATAGAAACAGGCCTCTATTGTTAAAAAATCAAAATGGGGTTGCTATGCCTGCTGTTAGAGGGACTCAAACCCAGGCCAATCCGCAACAAGCACAACATCTCATGCCTTTACCAACTGAGCTATCGAAACATGTTGATATATATTGCAATTTAATTAATATAATATATATTATAAAACTTATACGGAGCCCTTAAAAATTCGAGACCCTGTACGATTGCACGTTTTGCCCGCCCCATGGACCGGCCCTGCAAGGGAGTAAGGAGGTTTGGGTGAAGAAGAGGTGAGGGGTTTGGGTGTTTGCCCATATTTGGAAAAGAAATAAAGGGCTGAATTTTTTGGATAAGAATAGGGGAAGTGGACAATATAGGGGTCCCAAATCATAATTCGAAATATTTGTAAAATAAATCTTAAAATCCGCTCTCTCGATCAATTAATTTTATTTTTTTATTATTATTATTATTTTTTAAACTCGAATAGGATATCACAATCCGAATGAAATTTTTGAATCTCAAGTGAAAGACGGAATCGATTTTTAAAGTTAAAATTGGGCCGGAATTCTGTTTAAGACTTCAAAAATCCGAGTTAGTGAGTTTTCCGTTAAATTCCGCTTCTAAATTCATTTTGATTTTTCCTTTTTCCGAAAAATTAGGATTTTAAAATCCAAGCCTTTACACACCCGATCAATTTTTTTCTCGAATAGTGAAATCTTCATCAGGGTTTTTCCTCCATGTGAATGGGTTCCCAAAAATGGGGAGGTCCTCGAGCGAACATTCATTAATGAAGGTTAGGAGCCTCGTGAATCGGGACGGACGGATGGGTGTGCCGCCATGTTTGTCTGTGCTGCATAATCATTTAGGTCCCCTAATATCATGCAAGGTATGGTTGAGTAATTCACAATTAAGGTTAATGTTTCCCATAACAAAGCTTTTTCGTTAGGGGTCGGAGGGGCGTAGACGAAGAGTGCAAGAAAAGGGAACCCTTTGAGCACAGACTCAAGACGAAGGCTAATAATCCTTGGCAAGTGGATTTCCACAGAAATGGAGATGTTTAGTAATTGGTGAGATTTCCATAATACTCCAATTCCTCCCGACCGCCCATGAGTCGACGACCAGACAACTTTATCGAAACTAGCAGTCTTCCAATTTTTTTCATCGGGAGTAAATTCCGTTTTAGTTTCTGCTAATGCCAAAATTTGGATATGCTCATTTATACATAAAGAATTAATTTCATTCCAAAATGTTCTTTTTCCTATCTCTACAATTCCAAAAACAAATCTTCATTTATAACCTTTGAAGATTAAATGGCAGGTTTTCGGAGTCCTTAAATCGAAGAGTTTTTGTGGTTTTAATTTGACAATTACATTTGCTAACCTTGTAGATAATATTCTATAACAAAGATTAAGATAGGACAAGTTACTCTGAATAAAACCACGGCAAGCATCAACTATAAAATATGACAGTTGCATTTCACTCAACGCATTTAAACAAAACTTACATCGGTCACCAAACACACACCTGAAACGATCCGAGTTGATCGGGGGTTTCCGTATTTTCTTCTCCTACATCCCTAATACAGTTTGTGTGTATTAGTGTATACCATGTATTTTTTACAGTATGTATGTATTAGTATATATATGTATGTACAATATACACTGTATTAGTAAGTATGTATGTATTAGTATATATATGTATGTACAATATACACTATGTATTAGTAAGTACAGTATAGGTTGGGCATCCGATCCGTGCCCAGCCTATACTGTACTTACTAATACATAGTGTATATTGTACATACATATATATACTAATACATACATACTGTAAAAAATACATGGTATACACTAATACACACATACTGTACTTACTAATATATACATACAAATACATAGTGTATATATATTTGTATACTTTGATTTTTTTTTATGAAATTCGGTTCAATTATGTTAAAACCGAACCGAACACAAACCAAACAGGTAAATAACCGAACCGAACCTAATACTTTCGGTTAGGCTTTCGGATTGAAATTTTGGGATTTTCGATTTCGGTTCGGTTCGGATCGATGCTCTGGTGTGGCTACGGTTGCGGTTTGTTAGGTTGCAGTATCGAGCTTCCTGTTGATCGAGAACTGATCGGATCGTGGTTGTGTTCGTGGTTTTCGAAGATCCTTCATTTAGGTGGGGGCAACGTCGGTGATCCACACATCCTCAGGAGTCGCTCTTTCCGGTTAGGGTACCGCCGTGAGTCTGTGCACTCTCCCACGTTTTTGCACTCGTGGCGCATCTAGGTTCTCCATCGTTTTCTTTGCTGGTAGTCGTCTTGTATGAGTTGTTAGGGTTCTCTTTCGTCTTTGTTGATTTGTGTACTTTGTGTGGTTTGTACTGACGATTTTCCGTCTGCCGACTTGGTCGGCCATCGAGTTACAAGCTTGCCTGAACTCAAATTCTTACCTGATAAAAAAAAAAAAAAAAAAAAATGCATGACAGATATTAATAAAACAAAAAGGAAGGGGGTTATAGATTGCGCGGGAAAAGAGGGGAAATACGTGGGAGTATAGAACAGATAGCAATAACAGGGGAGTTACAGGTTGCTCTCTGCAAACTGAACGTGTCCATATCATATACGGAGTATATGAATGAATAAGGAGGCATCTCTCCCACGCTGCACCCCCATCTGCTACGTGTTCTCCCTACCTACTCTACTTCGCATTTCACCCACATCACTATTCACTCGTATTATATATGAATGACTACTGGTCCTGGTCAAACCTACTGTCTCTACGGGCCCCAAAAGTTGACGTACAACGCCTTTTACGACGAGATCAAGACGTTGACCTCATGGTCCTCATGTACACATATTCATTCTTCTACATCTTACTTCTCGCGCCATTAACAAAATATAATTTTAATAATAAAATAAATTAATATTATACCATTAAATAAAACATTAATTTAATATTTTAAATTAAACTTATAAAAAAATATAATAAGCTCATTAAAGATTGGTTTTACTGTTGACACGACATGATCTCGCCATTCGCACGATGCCGATCTCGAATTCCGATGTCGGTGAGTTGGCCGTCGACCTTGGGTTCAGGTATTAGCGAACTTGACGTTGACACCGAATTCAAATGTCGGTGAACAAGCTGCACAATGAATCCGAATATTTACATGCGATAGAAAATCTATGCAAAAGTGGTACTCCGTACGTATGTGATAAGCTAACTCTGTAAGTCAGCGTCGGTGGAGCTGGACGTCTTGCAAGCCACAAGGTATCCGCGCTTTGGGAGTTGTCTTCATTAGCTGGCGTTAAGGAAAAGTTCGCTGACTCCTGGTGTCGGCATCGACACCGTGCGAATAGCGAGAAGTTAACCTGCCCATAACAGCCCCTTAAAGATGGATCTATTGTGAATTTGTGATAGTATATGTGAAGAAATATAACAACCTTGAATAAATTAGATATTTTTATTAAAGACATGTATTTTGAAACAGAGGGAGTATATTTGTATTTTTAGAAAACAATTTCCATCACAAAGCTATTTTGGTAAAATAAAATCCAAAATATCTAAAATAATATATTTTTGGGTGTAAATTTATATATAAAAAAATTCATATAGAAAAAATAATATTTTAAAAAATATACTCAAGTAAATCAACTATATTTTAATTTTACTCTTTTATCATTTCAAATTTAAGTTTGTGCATCCTAATGTCCGCAATTAAGATTATTTAATTTCATCTAGTTTACATTTGAGTGTTTTTGGTTTTTTGTATTTTTGAGGTGCATGCATGTACTACTTACGTAGTTATTAAATCTTGTGATTCACCACCTTGGCATTTATATAGATTGCCAGCGTATATACCATCCCCATCCACACCATTCCCCGGCGGCAAAGCAACGTAACACCATGAATCCACAAAATCAAGAACCCATAGACTTCCGGGCGTTCTACGAAGGCTGGATCGCCCAACTCCAAGACCACCTCCAGCGCCTCGTCTCCACCGCCAAGCACCACCCAAACATCACCCAGCTCCACGAGGCTCTCGCCGCTGACCTCACTGCGCACCACCGGGCCTACTACACCGCCAAGTGGGCCTCGGCCCGCAACGACGTCCTAGTCTTCTTCAACCCGCCCTGGCTGAGCCCGCTGGAGACGGCCCACCTCTGGATCACCGGGTGGAAGCCCTCCGTGGCCGTCCGCCTGGTGGAGTGGCTGGGCCGCACGCGGGCCCCGCTCACCAGCCTGGCCCAGATGGGCGACGACCAGCGCAAGAAGGTGGAGGGGATGAGGGCCAGGGTCAGGCAGGACGAGGAGAGGGTCGAGAGGGAGATGGAGCGGAGGCAGGTCGCTCTCGGCGACCGGAAGCTGCTGGAGCTGGCGAGGGCGGCCGGGCGGAGGGGGAGCGGCGAGGGAGGGCGCAGGGAGGAGGCGGCGGCGGTGGAGGGCCTTGTGGCGGGCCTGGAGAGGGTGGTGAAGGAGGCGGATATGGTGAGGCTGAAGACGCTCAAGGGGCTGCTGGACGCGCTGAGCCCGGAGCAGGGGCTGGACTTCCTGGCGGTGTTTTCCATGGTGTTGCTTCAGCAGAGGCGGTGGGGCCGGGAGAGGACGCTTGCCGCTGGTTTTCAATGATGGGCCATCTCGGCCCATGGTTACGGCCCAAATAGCTATAAAGTAGGCCCAATATGAGAAACTAACCTCTTTTCCTGGCCCATATCAGTTACAGGTTTGAGTTTTTGTGCTGTTAATAATGTTTTATAGTAATAATAATTTTTATAATGAAACAGAAGAATCAATGGGAGAACGAGAGATTGTATTCAATTGTGTGTTCTGGGGATTCCACCAAATACAATATATATAGAGGGAATTTCCATTGCCTCCAAGAATAATATCTTATCTAAAAGGTAAAACTCTATCTAAGTAAATGTACATATATCTTGTACATCCATATATAATAATATTATAACACTCCCCCTTGGATGTACATTCCTTGTTCCTCTAGCTGCCTCGTTAAAAACCTAGCTAGGAAAACCCAATGGGACACAATCATAGCTTAGGGAAAAAGAGTGCAGCCTTCCACGTACGCTCTTGTTGTACTGCCTCGTTAAAAACCTTGTCAGGAAAACCCAGTGGGACAAAACCTGATCGAAGGGAAAAAGAGTGCAGTGCGTGTATACTCCCCCTGAATTCAACATCCTTCTCGGAGTCTTCTCATTCTTCTTAATGTCGCCGTCTTCATGAGCTTATGGTCGTCTCAACATTGTCTTTGATGTATATAATCTGGAATGTCTTCGTGATTGACTTTGGCGCGCTTGAGTTCCATGTATTAGTGTTGAGCTGCTTTGGATGCACATGCATAAGGTACTTCAGGACCTACTGTGCCTTTCATTGTTGATCTGGGGGATCTGATGTATTAACTGGTGCTTAAGTTGCCTTGTTAAAAACCTTACCTTGGAAAAACCCAGTGGGATAAAAACCAAGATTAAGGAAAATAGTACAACTTTGTATGGTACTTCGGGACCTAATAAAATGTCACCACTTTCACAATTATAGGTAATTTAGATACTCTAATAAGAATCTTTAACCAACTGCATTTGACAGGACTTTGATAATAATGCTTCAGGCATTTTCAATCGATTTTTCCCATTTATATGGGTATGCACCTACACTGTCTGTCACTTACATTTGGAGCCAAATTATATTTACTCCTGGTGAATACATTCTCATGTAACCTTTAATAGGCTTTTGTACAATCAATTTGGCTTTATGTTTTCCTTTATACGAACACCCACTTAAAACTAATTAATATCGCACTTTTCAATGTTGGAGCTACAGGTCCAAAAACTTCATGCTTAAATAATCCATTTTTGCATGAATTATTTCTTTCTAGAATTTGGGATATACAATGTATCCTTATGAGGGGAGCTGTCTCATTAAAAACCTTGCTCTGGAAAAACCCAAATGGGACAAAAAACCAAAGTTAAGGAAAAGAGTACAACTTTTCTCCCCCTCAATTTAGCATATAAATCACCAATTTTATAAAGACATGGTACTTCTAGACCATTAATATCCTTTCACAACCTAATCAAAAATGAAAAGATAATTTGTCTTCATATTGTAATATGCCTCTCTTTGTACACTCGAACTACAGGTCGAGATATGTTTAGAGCTTTCAACTGATTTCCAACTAATCCTCCGCATATTGGAAGTTCTAATTATTCTTATCAAACACTTCAAGTGCAAACTTAGATATGCGCTATCAACGATAATCAAGGATCTGATTATTTCAAGACAACTCATAATCAATTCTAACATTGTCAATGTTCATGAAATCTCTTCAGGAGTATACTTGTGGACACATCACCATTGTTCGAAGTTACTACTAGAATCTTGATCTAAATCATGCTAGTGCATTGGTTTACTTCTCTTCCATGCAATATATTGCTTCAATTTGATCATCTATGGGGACCCAATCCTCCATATACATCAATTTTCTTGATTTATAACGATTTAGTGTAATCTGGGGGGATTTCGGTGCCTGTACGGAGCATGTAAATACCAAGCTCTCTACTGGAGATAAATTACAAGAAGGAGAATTTACTCTATTGTTGACCGAAATCGAATCAAGCTCCTGATATTCATGCCTGCTTATTAACTATTATTGATGACTCTACTGGGTCATCCCATGTATTAGCATTATCCTAAATGACAATCTCATAAATAACGACTCCACTTGGTCGATTTAATCGTCAGCTTCTCAATGCTCATATATCCAAAATATCAATTTTATTGATAGCATTTCCATACTATATCCATATTGCCAACATGGGTAATCTATTTATTATGTTGGATCTTCTTTTGACATCCTCAACTAGGGGAAAACCACTGCTTCTGGCAATTATTAGTCCTCCATTGGCTTTTATGATCCCAATTTATCTATCATCACTCCTTCACTTACAGTGTTTTGACGATCTTCTAGAGCCATTTTCTCATATGAGTATATTGCTTGATTATATCAATAGGCCTTCGAGGACTAATTTTGATGCTCTTCTGGAGACATGTATAAGGTTTAATTATGCCAAGAATAGACTTTATACAAGCACTCATTAGATATTTCATCATGAAAACTTCTGGTTTTCCATATCATCAGATATCACGCTCTGAAGCATTCTAACATTTCCATGCGATGATTCATTCACAGTTTGGGAGATTACAAATCCAAATTAGGCAAACCATCAACTTTGACTTGTTCTACCACATTCTCCTTGATGTGGGAGTCGACTCATACATGATTATCTATAATCATTTTCAAAATTATGACCAGTATCCTAACCACGGTCGCGCGCACCGTATCCTCTTTATGTCCTCTGCTAGAGGTAACAATATATATTGCATCTGGCAATAAAAGAGGTTGTTATAAACCATAGGTCATTTAGCTAGCTATTTATTTGAGTTCTACCATACCCAAGTAGATTAAGAACAAGATTCCAAAATAAAGAGTCTTCGGGCTCTCAAGAATAAATTTATCGATTTCACACAACTTAACAAGGATTTGCTTCAAACTCTTCTCCCAAATCATCATCATTAGTTGAATAAAATTGGCATCATCTACCCATAATGGTTTCTTTGAGAAACATTTCCAATGCATATACATATATATAAAATGCAAATCAAATCAACTAGATAAATAAAACATAGGTTCCATGTAGCTTCAAATAGCCAAATTATACTAATAACAAACCGAATACGACCAAGTTTGCAGAATCAAATATGCTGGATCATCTAGGCTCTTTCGTTGATAATCTTTCATATGTAGAGATAAGTTTATCTACTTCAAGAGATAATTTTTATTAACACAAACAATATATATAATATAAAACCACATATGTTTACGACATATCAACTCTTAACAAGTTGTTTCTTCTGGAAACACATTGAGTTTTGTGCAAAAGTAAATTCAAATATATACACCTCACAAGAAAATAATAAAAGCGATCTCAGTAAATTAAAATAAATGCACTACGCATAATTAAAATTTATTCGGCCACTTCTGGTGGATATCAATTCAGATATTTATCACTTGTTTCAATAAATACTATCATTCACAAATACTCTAAGTTTAATAACTATCTCAAATTTCAATTTCAATAATTTCATCGTCATTTATGAGAGAAAATGTCTTTTCTTATTTGCATGCAATTACTTTGGGGATATAATACAAATGAACTTCATGATACATAAATAATGTCAACTTCTGGTGACAAGGAATCAAACAAGTTTAACCACTTCAGGAGTTTATATTTCACCTTCTATGAAACAAATCATATATGAAATAATTTACAAGTACAAGATGGAATCAAGAATATCATCTTACCTCATTATTACAAAGATGAGACTAATATTTAATCGATGCATGATGACGTTATTTATTCATCAACTTATCAATGTATCAATTCATTTAGATATCATTTATCATGTATCCGTTCAATATATGGTCAATTTACCCAATAGTCATATCTATATGCATCGTCAACCCCCATTCGTACATGATTTACCAATGCTCTAAATTCTTATATATCAAAGTATATTAGCACTATTGCATGATTTATGATATAAAATCTATATGTGCAATCAATAACGTCATATTGTAATTAGCAACTAAATGGTAAACCATATTTAATGTACGAGATGAACTCATAACACACATATATAATCACTCATGATCAAGAGGCACAAAAATCATAATTCAAATATATGATGTTATATATGATGTTTAGGCTTACCTGACCGCAAGCTCAATCGCATATACCGATATTGAAAATCAGTCCAACTCGATCACGAGTCTTAAAGTCGAGCCTCACCCATGTAGACCCACTACCAAGTAGAGTTCAATCTTCTAGGATTCGCCTCCTTTTACCATGATATGCTAGTGTGGATCCGTGGACAAAACACTCGCATGACACCATCCATCACCAAATCAAAATATTAATAAATTATAATCATGGTTTATTTAAAAACACATATCGTATAACATAATTCTATCCATCCTTATGTATAAGGCCTTAAACCTTTTGTAATTCTAATTAATCAAGCAAGGAAAGTCAACGTACCTCTTATGTAATCAACACATACATAATCGCACTCCGAAACAGATTTACAATATTATCAGAATGCCTTATTTTGATTAACTTTCAATTGGCGATAATCTATCTTTATTCACTATCTACTTCGAGAGATAGGACTTTTCATCTACTTCAGGAGATGATGATAAAAAAAATAATATACAAATAAAACAAAACAAATCAATAATCATTACACATCGCTGCATGGATGATACTGTTGCATCACTACGGGGATGAAATTTATCAATCAGACCAAATGATTCATAATATCAATTTCTTTATTTACATCCATTTCGAGAGATGTAATATTTTTCTACTTCGGGAGACCAATTAAATTATTTATAAACAAAATAATAAATTAGAAAAATCAAATTGCACTTACCTACGAACACTTACCTCCACGACGGCGCACTTCGAGGATTGAGATAATTTATGCATACATCCTCTCCGGGAGATGTGTTTATCTACTTCACTCGCTAAATCTCATCGCTTCTGGGAAGAGATTTTCAAATTATCAGATCCTTGTAACCCTGAAAGTTTGGATCTTTTCTGTTATTCATCAGAAAAGTACATGCCAATCCCAAATTTTGATAATTTCAGGGTGAAATTTGTAATTAATCCAACTCTGCACTTGGATCGTCTTCCTCGTACGATTTGCAGGAATGGCGACGCGGCTCGTCTTCACTGCTCGTGTTTGACAAGAACGGCGACGCGGGACTCGGGTGCTCCTTCTGTCACTTCGGACTACCGACACAGGGGGACGGCTTCAACCCCAACAGCAACGAAGGCATCCTTGACTCCGCATCCAACCATGGATACAGCCTCGTTGCCCCTGAATCTTGCCGCCGGAATCGAAGTATGAACTGCCGACGGCTTTCTTTCGGGCTACGATCGATTGAGCCTAGGAGCGAAAACTCTCCAACGATTGAGAGTGGAGGTGACGGATGTGACATCCCGGTGACGCCAAGGTCGGGCCTGTGCACGCCGCTGCAATCTTCGCAGCGCTTCCCTCTCCATGGCCTTCAGCGACGGCGTGGATGACCGATCCGGCAACTCCGGGTTTGTAGATCCATCGAGGGTTCGGAAGCCCTCAATTGAATTGAATTGGAGGGGCTCTCTGCCTCTCTGGGTTGGGATATGCACCGAGGAAAATTATTTGAGATCTATACAAGGAGAGCGGCGTCTGGTTTTTAGCTCCTAGAAACTATCGTGCTGATAACGTATAATGAAACAGAAGAATCAATGGGAGAACGAGAGATTGTATTCAATTGTGTGTTCTGGGGATTCCACCAAATACAATATATATAGAGGGAATTTCCTTTGCCTCCAAGAATAATATCTTATCTAAAAGGTAAAACTCTATCTAAGTAAATGTACATATATCTTGTACATCCATATATAATAATATTATAACAATTTTCCAATTAACGTCTTTTTTATAATAATCCAGTTGGACCAGTTCCCTGTGATATGCGAGTTATTAGTTACTCCCTCCGTTCAAAATTATAAGTCCTTTTAGACTTTTGCACACATATTAAAAAAGGTCTGAAAATATTACTTTTATATCCCTCATTAATTATCCACTACCATTATCAACCAATAACATTTCACAAAAAAACTCAAAAAGTTACTTTTCTCTTATCTCAATGCCTCGAAAACCTAAAAGGACTTATATTTCTAAACAAAATTCCAAACCTAAAAAGACCTATATTTTTAAATGGACATTTTAATAATCCAGTTGGACCATTTAGTTATTATATAAAGGGAGAATGGCAACAGTAACTAGGAAATGTCCAATTCAGATCACCTGTTACACTTTTTGTGTTACACTCTCTATTACACTTATTAAATTTGATCTAAATTATGAATCAAAACTATGATACGACATGTTAGGTTTAAACATATATATAAACCGAAGTGGTCAAAGTATTAAAAAAAATATTTTGGATGTATATTTTAATGTTTTAGCTTCTTAGGGTTTATGCACCCACTCATAGGATATCTTTTTTATAAAAGGCTAAAAAATTATAAAAATACATTTTAAACATCAATTTTTTTAATGCTTTAGCTTCTAGGGTTTATAGATTTAAACTAAAGTATCTTTTTTCTCAATTTTATTTATAATTCATATCAATTTAAGAGATGTAACACAGAGGGTAACATGAAAAGTATAACAGGGGATTCATACCGGTAAATGTCTCCCTTGGTTCCGATCCCACACTTTAAAATATCATCCAAATGATGTACTTTTTTTTTTTTTTTGATGAAAAGGTACTAGAATTTTATTCACCAACCATAAGATCCTCAAATACAATATCAAAGAGAGTTGGAGGAAAGTCATCCTCACTAATAACAAAATAAATAGACGAAGGTTTAACCTTAGCTAGATAATTCTCTGTTCAGCTCCCTTCTCGCTTGATGTGACTCCATCCACATGTCCTGAACCCGCGTATGAGACGAGAGATGGTGTGCAGTAGCCTCCCTATCACACCCCTGAAGGAAACCGTTCTCTCACTGACCATCCGAACTAGCTGCAAGCAATCGGACTCCACCACAATGTTGTCCAGGCCTAGCTCCTCTGCCATTTTAATGCCCAAACCACCGCTTCAACTTCAGCTACTAGGGGCTTTGAGCCTTCTTGTATCGTACAAGCTGTTGCCCAGAGCACCATTTGAATCCCTCACTATGGTGTCAATGTCGCAGCCGAGAGTCTCTGAGGATGACGCATCGCAGTTTATCTAAACCAGACCCTCATTCGGTAGCCACCACCTTGCATAAGAACTTCTGGGTTGCATCTGTTCCTCTTGTTGTCGACTCACACCACCGCCCGGCTTCCATTTCTGCACCCTTTCCCACGCATCTTCAACCAGGCTTCGGGGCTCCACCGTTATCTTCTCAAACACCCTTTGATTCCTTGAACCGTTATCCTTGTTGCCTCATCATCCTTAATATCCAACATCGATCTTGCCCATTCGGAGCAGGACCGACTACCCTTTCCTCTTTGCTTCAGCATCGGTAATCTCTTCCAACAAGCCTTTGCCGTAGGGCAATCGCATAATATAATACATGAAGCATGGTTTCCTCCCGACCGCACACGTCACAACTCCCCTCCTCGGTCACCCTTCTCCTCGCTAGGACTTATTGACAAGGCAATATCTCTCTGCATGCCCTCCACAGAAAGTTTCGAGTCCTAGAGCTCACCCTAATCTTCCACAACTTCTTCCATAGGGGGTCATTCGACTCCGATGTCTCAGCTATACCATCTTCGTACCTTCTCCTTTCCATCATAGCATGGTACGCCGTCCTAACACTGAACTCCCCATTACGTGTGTAGTGCCAAACAAGTGTGTCCGGGTTTGTTGATTCCCCAAGATGTAGTTTCAAGATGATCTCCACATCACATGGGAGGAACGCCGCTTGTACATCTTCCTTTCGCCAGATCCTCGTTTCCCATTCGATAAACTCGCTGACCTTGGTACATAAATCTCTACCCTCAACATTTGCAATCAGTCGGAATAAGAACGGTCTAGGTACCCACCTATCTCGCCATGCATCGATGGTAGATCCGTTCCCTACAACCCAAACTGAACCTTCTTCTAATACCCTTCTACCGTGTAATATGCTTCTCCAAGTGTAACCTGGGTTACCCTATCTTAGCCTCAAGGAAAGATGAGTGCGGGAATTATCTTGCTTTGAGTAACCTTGCCAGCAAATAATCAGGCTCATTATGAATTCGCCAACCTTGCTTTGCAAATAGAGCGAGGTTGAACGTTTCCATATCACGGAAGCCCAAACCACCCTCTCCTTTGGCATACATAGCTTCTTCCACGCCACCCAATGGATTTTCCTTTTCTCCCAATTGTCCCCTCAATAAAAGTTACACATCAACTATTCTATCTGCCTGCATAAGTAAGTCGGTCAGAGGAAGCACGAAATAGTATATGTCGGTATGGACTGAGCTACTCCTTTAACAATATTTCCTTACCCGCTCTAGACAATGTTCTCTCTTTCCATCCTTTCATCTTTTTCCAGATCCTCTCTTTCAAACCGTTGAAGATCATCTTCTTTGATCGCCCCACCATCGTCGGCAATCCCAAATATTTTTTATGCTTTTCAACCTCCGCTATACCAATTCTGGCCTGAACCTCCTCCCTAACATTGTCATCCACGTTTCTGCTGAACGAAATTTATGACTTAGCAAAGTTGACCTGCTGTCCTGATGCTTCTCCATAAACCCGGAGGATATCTGCAATTTATGCGCTCTGTTGACAGTGTGCCCTTGCAAACCGAATACCATCGTCAACAAAAAATAGATGCTATACAGTGGGAGCCGTTCTTGCTATGCAGATTCCTTTCCACCTTCCTTCATCTTCACTTCTCTTGATCATCCCCGGCAATGCCTCACTACAAAGCAAAAATAGATACGGGGACAATGGATCGCCTTGCCTCAAACCCCGTGAAGGAACAAAAGTAGGCGATGGTATGCCTCTCATTAGTATTGAGAACGAAACCGACTCGACACATTTCATCACTAGCCCGATCCACCTCTCATCGAATCCCATCTTCCGCATACAATATTCCAGAAAACCCCATTTCACACGATCATAAGTCTTTGCCATATCCAACTTTACAACCATATATCCATTCTTTCCAGTCTTCTTTTCTTTCATCAAGTGAAAGAGCTCGAATGCCGACAAGACATTATCGGTGATCATTCTGCCTGGGACAAAAGCACTCTAATTCGGGGAAATAACCTTACTCAAACATACTTTCAACCGATTAGCCAAACAAGTCGAGACGAACTTGTACAACACATTACATAAACTAATAGGCCTCAGATCCTTCATTTTAAAAGGTGAAGAGATCTTCGACATTAGAGCAATAAAAGTGTGATTAAGGCCATCCAGAATATCGACACCAGATAGGATATTTAGAACAAACCTAGTCACCTCCGGTCCGACAATATCCCAGTATTGTTGATAAAACAATACAGACATACCATCAGGACCAGGTGATTTGGTAGGGTGCATTTAAAAGAGTGCAAGGCATACCTCCTCTCCTAAAAACGGTCGAAGTAGCAGCAAGTTGTCCTACTCCCTCCATCCCTTTTCTACCGTTTTCCTTTTGGTGAAAGAATCTGGCATTCCTATCACCCAAACGTAACTCATTTGCTTTGGCTCGTTGGAACCATAATAGCTCCTCATCCTCCATCAAACTTTCCTCCTTTTTCTCAAGCTCCCTTATCCTTCTCACTAACTCACCCGTCATCCCCTTCTTGTGTAAACTCCTCAACTCCTCTCTCACCTTTTGGAGCTTCACCGGAATATTCCCAAAAGTGGTTTTATTCCACTCCTTTAGATCCCCTAGACATCTTGCCACCCTTCCCTACACTCCCCCCCCCCCTAGTCAGCTTCTCCTCTCGACACCCCCCATCCGTTCCTCACCGCCTCCCAACTCCCTTCATTCTCCTCCCACAAAGCCTCAAATCTAGTCGGTCTCACACCCCTTCTCCCCCCCCCCCCCCACTTCTTTTCAATTTGAAGCGGATAGATCATGACCGGAAGGTGGTCTGAGCCACATCTCTCTAAGTGCACAACACTCGTTCCAGGATACAGACTTTTCATCTCCTCATTGCAGAAAACATAATCAAGCCTCTCCTTTATGAAATCAGTCCCTTCTCGACCGTTATCCCACGTAAATCGACAGCCTTCACAGGGCACCGGAAGAAGCTCACACTCATCAATAGCCAATCTAAATTCATTCATGGCTTCAATCTGAGGCGGACAACCACCTACCTTGTCTACAACACACATAATTTGATTAAAATCACCAATACACATCCACGCTCCATGTGGATCCGTAATCAGCTGCCTCATGAGACTCCAAGAGTGATGCTTGTCCGTCTGTCTCGGCCACCCATAAAAGCAAGTCAGCCTCCACTCCCCTCTATCCGGATCAGTGACTATGGCGTCCACATGATGAGATGTATAAGACTGCACCGACAAAACCACTTCCTCTTCCCACAGTAGGCACAAATCTCCCGACTTTTCGACACAATTCACAATGAAATAATTTTTAAAGCCCAGTTTGATTCTAACTTCCTCCATACGTTTCCTCTCACATCGTGTCTCCATAAAAAACACGATCTTGGGGCCCTCCCTCCTCACTAGGTTAGTGAGTCTGATCACTGTCCGGGCCTTCCCCAATCCCCGACAGTTGTCGCTTAGGAGACTCATTGGTCCCAGCAGAGAATGGACTCACCCTTCCCCGCCGATCCATTAATTATGTCCTCATTCCCCTTGCGTTTCTTGTTCTCACCTTTCTCATTTTTATCAACTTGCATATCACTGTTTTCCTCCACTTCTACTTTCCTTTTGGCCTTCAACTCCCCCTTCTCTACCATATCTCCCCCATGCACGGTAAGTTCACCCCCCCCCCCCCTCACCCTTGTGCCTTGCCATTCTCTTTCATTTCTTTTTTATTATTTCCCCTCCCTCCCTCACTTGCTTGTCCTTCTTGTTACCACTATCTCTCTCCCTAGCTACATACTCTCCCTCCTCCATCGTAGTGAGCTGATGTAAGAGATTGTTGCTCACTTCAAGCTCCTCCCTCACTCCCAAATTATTCACATTCTCATCCTCCCGTTCTTCCTCATTCTCTACCTCACCCAATATCATTGCCAATGTTCTTCTCCCCGACCTCTCCCCCCTTTCGAATCTCCCTCTCCCTAGATGTCGAGCCCTTCCTTGCCTTATCATTTTTTCATCTTACCCCACTCAGCCCCCCGCATGTTACTTTCCTTCTTCCTCCTAAGCGGTGATGCCCTCAACCATTCTCCGAACTCATGTTGGTCTGTCTCCTCATCCACTTCGTAATCTCCCCCCTTCCAAATGATGTACTTGGTTAGCGGTATAGCTGTAATAAAATCTTTTCCTTATATGTAAACGATTTTTCTATCCTAAATTTAGATTTTTTTTAAATTTTAATTAGTTTTGCATTTTTTTAATTAGATTCTTAGGGTCGCTTGTCTTTTTTGTAGGGCATTTCCCCCCCTTTAGAGTCTTATCCTATGCCCTTAGGGCATAGGATAGAAAAACCGATGTATAAAATAGTAAAAATTTCTTCTTTATAAAAAGGAAGTAATTATTTCAGCATTAAGATGAATTAAACTTTGATGGAACTAAACTCAGCTCTCGAATATCTAAATTGGATATATAAATATATAATCAAAGATTAAAATGCACACACGCCAAATGTCAAGCAGCTAAAAAACAACTACAATTTTGTGATTGGTGCAAAAGTTATGGCCCTATGCAAAAGCAAAAAGCAACTATATAAAATAGTAAACTCTTCTTCTTTATACAAAGGAAGTAATTTTGTGATTGGGTCGATCGGGTCGGCTATGGATCGGGTTGAGTTTGCCCATTAGCTATACCCTGGCTAAACACTCTCTTTCGAGAGTTACAGAAATCCATCGAGGTTTCCCCCTGACGACCTGAACCACCACCAATATAGTGGCGTTTAAACATCCTACGACGGTTTTCGACATTCGTCGGACCTGAAACCCTCTTTGGAGGCTCAATAACTCATCTTCGGAGGCTCAATAACTCCTCTTCGGAGGCTCAATAACCCCTCTTCGGAGGCAATCAATCCCTCTTCCGAGATCGGTTATCCCTTCGATCGAGGTGCTCCTCGTCGGAGGTTCTTAATCACCTCTTCGGAGGACGGTTCTCATCTCCGCCGGTCTTTGGTGGGCTGGCCGGCTCTCACGGAGCGCTCCCAATCATGCTCCGGCCGTCCCAATCCGGCGTCGACAGCATCCGTACCACAGTGGCGTAGTCACGCATGTGTTCCGGCGTCCCTGTAGAACAAGAACATGACAATTTCAATTCCGAAATCAGTCCTTAGGATGTTTACAAAATCCAAAATCAATTTGGGGCTTTTATTGCTTCTTGGCTCATGGTCTCGACCTCATCTTCCCCATTTCCAATTAGTGCTTCAAATTTCAAAACCCATAGCTACACCTCCTTCTCCTCCTTGCCATCTTCTCTTTGCGGTGGCGCCGCCATCACCAAGGTTGGGCTTTGTCGCCTTCAACCTTCCCTACTTTGCTTCGGCGGTTGTTGTCCCTGCTCATCGACGTTTCCTGGCCACCGTCGACAGACGCTACTTCCATCTTCGATCTCTTTTGAAGCAACCCGGGTTTCGGCCTCCAACATCACCTCCTGTTTCTCGTCCGGCCACCATCTTCCTATTCGCCCCTCCGCCCTTCTCTTGCATGGTGTTGCCGAATGTGTAATCTCGGTGCCGATGTCTTCTCTCCCCGTCACCGCCGGTGATTCTCGAGTTTTAGCCTTCCTTGCGCTCCAAGGCCGGTGGTTGGATTTTCCGGGATCCATTCCCTGCTTTTGCCTTGCTAGGCACGGGAAGGAGTTCACATTTGGATGGAGACATCAAAATGGGGATTAAAATAATAATAAAGATTTTGGTTTATATATATATATATATATATATATATATATATATATATATATATATATATATATATATTTTATATATTTATTTAAATAACAACAAAAACCGTCTGGAAGGGCTTAAATAAAACCCCGTAAGGGTTCGAAACACCGCTCGAAAGAGCTTGGTTTAAACCCCTTTAGGGTTTGATCGTTCCGGTGTGATCGGTCCTTCGCGGTGTGGTTTGTTCGGGTGGCGTGTGTCTCTACTTTAGTGCGGCTAGGCGTTCTTCTTCTATGTTGGGGTTCTGGAAGTCCAAGTCGGGTCTGGCTGGGATCGAGGTGGTGTGTACAGGGCGGCTTCGTGTTCGGAAGGAGCTTCCTGGAGGTTCGTCTTCACCACCCACAAGGATTCCTGATGTATCACCGGCCAGCTGTGCTGTTTTAGGATAGTGCTTGGCTTTCGTCCGTAGTCTACATCCCCTTCGTGTTAGATTTAGTTTTGCCTTGTTCGTTTCTTGTAGGGTGCGTTTCCATTTGTTGTATTACACCGCTTATGTTTTCGTTTGTATCTTTTTATTTGTATGTTTTGACGGGTTTTCGTCTGCCGACTTGTCGGCCATCGAGATTCAGATTTGTGTGATCTCGAATTATAATCTAATAAAAAAAATAGCTATACCCTATTTTGTCCACTTCAAAGGAAAAAAAGAGAGAGAACAATAATGCTTGCCATTGGCCAGCCAATCAGTGGATGGGCCTGACTGCCCACTTCTTAGCCCATGCTTGAAAATGGGTCCATTTTTGCTCTTTCAATAATTTGACTCGAAATAATAAATTCTAATGAATACTACTCGTATTAACACCACAATTTCCCCACCCCCCTCTTGAGGGTTAGCTTTATGATTTTTGAGTCACATATATTTATCTTTTGTATGAGGTTCTTTTTAGAGCTATATATCTGCTCCTCACGAGTCCCAACTATGCGCCTCAAGAGTCAAATGACTGCTCCTCTTGATGTGCGTGTGTGTGTGTGTATATATATATATATATATATAAAATATGAATTTATGGTGTCAATAGTAAAAAATATGGATGTATTTAACATGCTACATTTAATTCTTAATTAGATACACAGTAAATTCTTAATTAGATCACGTCCAATATCCTAAATTTGTCTCTTTTTTTTTCTTCCAAACTTATTAATAATAGGTGAAGAAAAGTTCTGCAAGTCATTCTCAAATCTTCCACGACTTCTATATGTCGCCGTCAGATAATAATTCAGGTGGAATAATTCTACCCAATAACCTCTTTACAAATGATGTATTGAAGACAGTGGCGGATCTAGTCTTTCAAAGTTAGGTGAGCGGAAAAATATTCATGATTAAGAAGCTAATAAACTTTTTCGGGCAAAAATATGACCTTTACAGTATTTCATCAGAAAATTATTATATAAAAATAATTATAGTATTCCATCAGAAAATTATTATATATAAAAATTTTTTTACACAAATCCATCCTAGTAATTTTGTAGTATAAAACAAACTTAATAAAATATTAGATTATGTAAAGGATAAACAATGGTATATTAATTAAAATACATTAATTTTAGTTTCTATAATTAAATTATCAAACAATTCAAAACTATAATTATGAAATTTAGGATTTAAGTAAATAGTTTTGAAAGAATAATAAAATGAGAATTTATAAACCTGTCTAATTTGTGAAGACAGTAGATTAAATAACTTATTGAAGGTGGTGAAAATGTGAAATGCTGGTAATTAAATAATCAAACTAATTACGGCCTAAAGTCTAAAGGAATTTCAGAATTAATTAGTATTGTACTAGTTACATGGGCTTCTATGGGCCAATAAATTAATCCATAAAAAATAAGATCCACCTAGCAATTTTATTTTTGTTAAACTACTTTTGAAAATTTCACCCAGCAATTGCTGGGTAAGATTACCCCAACACCTGCCCCTGATTGAAGACCTGTATCGGTGTAAATGTCGAAGTCTCTGACAGAGTGATAAACGTGTGCAACTTTATCAACCACTTTGTTGCCATTTTGGGACAAGTGAGAGAATGAGATTTCTCTCACATTCGACATCAATGTTTTGATATTTTAATTTTTCATGGATATGTAATGATAAGGAGTCCATTTCAATTTGTAATTTCTTTATATCTAACGTAAGAGTTTAAATTATTTCATTAAGTTATGCCAAAGCCCTGACTTTTAACCTCTTTCGGTTGATTTGTTCATATTATCGTGGATTTTTTCCCTCATTTTTTATGCTTTGCTTAGTTTTTCTTTTGTTGGTTTATGTTCCTTCGCGACCGACAATTCACCTGTCAATCCTCACGTTATGTATATAGTCTGACAATGATAAGGTTAGGTACACTTTACACTGTCTGCCTTGCATTCTAATTAGGGAAAATGGCAGAAAACCACCCCTTAAATATAACTTTTTGCATAAAACCACCCCTTAAAATTAAAATTGCAGAAAACCATCACTTAAACTCATTTTATCTGTAAATTGCCATCCACGATATTTTTTTCCGTTAGCTTGCCTTAAAAACGGTGAAAAGTCATTTTTACCCATCCCTTTTAATGTTATTTTAATAAGAGAAAAATATATGAACTGAAATAAATTAATAAAATTTATTTATCCATCCCTTTTAATAAGAGAAAAATATATGTTATTCTATTAAAATAACATTAAAAGGGATGGATAAATAGATTTTATTAATTTATTTCAATTCATAAATTTTCTCTCATTAAAATAACATTAAAAAGAGGGATAAAAAGGACTTTTCACTATTTTTAATGACATGCTAACGGAAAAAAAGGTCGTGGGTGACAATTTACAGGCAAAATGGGTTTAAGGGGTGATTTTCTGTAATTTCAATTTTAAGGGGTGGTTTTCTACAAATAGCTATATTTAAGGGTTGGTTTTCTGCCATTTTCACTTCTAATTATTGAAAGAAATGGATGAAATCCTCACGTTAATCTGATTCGTCTGAAGGCTATTGGAAATATTTACATGTATACTTATGTTTGGCGCAAAAAATACACAATCAAATAGTTTTTCGAAGTTTATAGTTTTAATATTTTAGTATAGTTTTAAATAAAATTAGCTTTTGAAATCGAAGCTCTCAAGGAGGATTCACCAAATTTTTTTGTTTTCAAATTTCCATCAGTAATCCTAATAATTTCAACTATCTCATCAGTAATTCTAATAATTTCAACTACCTCACCAACTACTTATTTTACTAATTAAATATAGCCCAAGTGGGACAATGATCGTATCAATGGTTCTACTAGCTCCATGCAATCTTGATCGAAATTGAGTATTCTTTTTTTTTTTTTGTAAAAATGCCTGTATCTCGGTTCGTAGTTTTCGATCGAAAATTCCTCATTTAGGTGGGAATGTCGGTAATCCGCACTTCTTCAGATGTCGCCTTTTCGGTAGTGGGTTAAGTCTCTTCGTCTTCTCGGCGTCGAGACACCATGTGAGTCCTCAAACTCTCCCGTATTCTCGACATTTGTGGTTCGCCTTGGCCCATGGGTTTCCTCGACTTATTCCATGTCTGATGGTTTTTATGGAGTGTTGAGTTTTTCTTTCATCTTTGTTGATTTGTATTTTTTATGTGTGTTATATGTTGACAGATAGTCCGTCTGCCAATTCGTTGACCTTATTTTTTTTGGTAGCAAGATAAGAATTCAGTTCTCTAGACAAGCCTATAGAAACCGAGAGACCGGACAAGCCGGTAGATGGACTAACCATCATAACCAAATCATAACAGAAGCAAATGACAGAAAGTAAATAGCATGAAGCAAATAATTAATGGAAATGAAAATGCGAAACTAAAATAAACGTGCTAGCTATCCTAGACCGTAAAACAAAACCAACATGACAAACGAAACAATCAGCCAACGGATCGATGCACACAGAGAACCCTAGGGATACTAGCGGACATCTCAGATTATGGACTTTGAAGAGCCATCAGATATCGATCACAAATCCACGATGTCTTCGGATACAGCAAATTAATCAAACATCGTTCACATGAGGCCTGCATCACAAGAACATCGCAACACACCATGCCGCAATTTGTTGACCTCTTTAGGCATATCAAATTCTTAACCTGATTAAAAAAAAGACCAAAATATATATAAAAAAAAGGAAAAGTCTAACCTAAATATTATTGACTTAATTAAATTTTTTTTTGATACAAGGCGAGAGTTTGGGGTGTGTCAGCGAGAGTTTGGGGTGTGTCAACAACGGTTATACCACCACGCAAGAGCGTCCTTGCGGACGAGAGTCTGAAACTCTAGGTCTGAGATCCAAGAGGACGAGGCAGAATCCAAAGCCAAGTGTGTAAGTCGATCGGCGGCCCTGTTGGCCTCCCTGAAGACGTGAGTAACGGAGACCCACTCGAAGGAACCGAGGGGACGTAGAGCGTCTGAAATCAGAATCTCGATCTCCCAGGGGGGCTTCCAAGTCCCAGTGACTGCGTTCACGACCGTGAGACAATCACCTTCCACAACGAGTCTACGAATTCCCCTCTTTTGAGCTTCCAACGGTCCGAGCTGCAGGCCAAACACCTCAGCTTAAAGAGCTGACGATGTCCCACATCTTTTGACATCACAAGCAATCAACCTACCAACATCATCTCTAATCACGAAGCCTGCATAATCATTACCAAAAGAAGATTTAGCACCATCGAAATTGAGTTTGAAGACACCTTCCTGAGGTTTTCGCCATCTAATGATTTTTCTTTGGCGTGGATTGCTCTTTGGGTCCTTAGTTATTTTTTCGTTTTCTTCTTCTATTTCATCTTGTTTCGTTTTTTTCCAGTTATTCCTATGGTTTTTTTTTATTATTGTTATCAATTCGTTTATTGTTCTTAAATTATGGTTTTCAAAAATGATCTTATTCCTCTTATTTCAGATGCACCACCAGATGAATGTAAGCTTAGTTTTTTGTTCGGGGTTTAGGTATCGAAAGATTTCATTAGTAATGATCTTTAAATTTTGACTATTTTTGTCTGTACATTTAATTAAATTTTTATGCTATAAAGGAAACTCCAGCCTTATTAAAAAAAGGCGAAATCGGGTGTATATCCATGAAAACTTTATTAATTGGGTATATACCCATCAAAACTTCAAAATTGTTTATATACCCATTAAATCATTTATATTTTGTTCAATTGTTCATCGTATATTTAATTTATACTATTGAATGTAAAAATTATTTAAATATCAAAATTAGTTAACTTTCAAATAATTATTAAAATGAGACATTAATTTCAATTTCTCTCAAACTAAGTATTTTTTTTTAATTTGATGTGATTTTACATTAAAAAGTATGTATTTTATATTCTTTACTATGGTTTATGATCATTTTTATAACTTAATTATTTTGAACTTATACATGAAACTTGATATTCAAAATAAAATCATTGGATAAAAATATAATTATAATTACATTGATGTTTAAGTTTTGTATTAAAATTTTAATTATATTTTATATCCAATAATTGTAAAGTGATAAAAAAATTAATTATTTAAGTTTAGTATGTAATTAAATTTAAATCTAATTTTCACTCAATAATATTAGATCAGATATATTATTGACAATCAAACAAAATTTAAATGATTTGATGGGTATATAAACAATTTTGATGTTTTGATGGGTATATACACAATTAATAAAGTTTTCATGGGTATATACCCGATTTTACCTTAAAAAAAAAATATATATATATGAATTTAACATCTGCCATGAACATCATATAACCACCTACTTGTCTGCAAGATTAAAACATTAATTAATCACTCTTGATCAAGATAAAGTACTTATTTTTTCCATATAATTCAATGTATTTGGCAAATTGATCACTTGCGTTGCGTACAATGTCTTTTAAAGCAACACTCATTAATACTGACCATACAAATTAACAGTAGCAATAATGCCTCTAAAATCTTCCTAAAGAAAACTAAAACATCGAGAACACACAATACATGGAAACTTACGAGAAAATTATCGGGAGGGCCGACGAACACAACAAGTCAGCTGCTTTATTGACTTCCCAGTACACATATTCTTACCAAACTACATTACGAAAGGATGGCCGGAGTTGCTATAGCAAGGAGAGGAGTCGTCCTCCTCGTCGTGATACCGGGATGATCTAGCATCCCCAAAGCCTCTTTCTCCACTCCAAACGGCAAAGCCCAATCGAACTGGAGCATCAGATTCGCCATCCCCAACTGCGTATTAACACTGCTAGTAGACTCACCGGGACAACTGCGCCTCCCGGATCCAAATGGAATCATCCCAAAGTCATGACGCGCTTTGGAGTCTGTTGTCGAATTAGAGGTCAAGAACCTTTCGGGGTGAAAGGCCTCAGGCTCATCCCAATACCTAGGGTCTCGCCCTATCGCCCAAGCATTGACGAAGAGCAAGGTTCCGGCTGAGATGTCGTAGCCGTTGAGCTGCACGTCTTTGATGCACTCCCGGGGAGTTAGCATTGACACTGGAGGGTGTAACCTAAGTGCCTCTTGCATAACTGCTTTTAGGTAAACCAGATCCTTCAAGTCGTCCTCTGTAATGACCCCTTTACCCTTGGAGGCCTCCTTGACCTCTTTCACCATTTGCTGTAGCACATTAGGGTTCATTAAGATCTCTGACATCATCCATTCCATTGTAGTTGATGTTGTTTCAGTTCCTGCTGCAAACATATCCTGTGTGATAAGAAAATGAATTGGCCAAGTCATTATCAGATAGACCTTGGTGTTAAAGTGTTTCGATGCAGCCGCAGATACGATGTTTTGTCAGCATTTTTGATCCATGAGAAAACCCGTGGTAATATATTACCACTACTCTCAAAGATCGAAATATTTTTATTACATTTGAAAGTTGAAAATATATTTTTACTATACCTCCAAAGACAGGGTATTTTACTTAGTTTTCTCTCTTCTTCTTTTTTCTATCTTTGTTGATCTCTTCTTCTTTTTTCTATCTTTGTTGAATCTTTTTTAATCTCGTTGAGAAATGTGAAGATTCTATACTTATTTTATTTTATTTTATGACGTTGAGGTTCTCGAGGTTATCGATTAGTCCTCCAAGGGCCGAGCACTAGCCTGCAAAGTACTCGAGCCGGGTAAGCCAAGCGGCAAGCCGCAAGACAGGCTAACCCACTCAAGCACTTCATTTAATAAAACATAAATTTTTTTTATACTTTATCCGTTCCAAAATATATGGGTTTTTAGCTTTGTATACAAATTTTAATAAAACACTTCATTTAAAAAAATCATTATTTCATTAATTTTTTTTAAATACTCACTACAAATTTTAACTACTCCAATCTAAATCTTTTAAAAAATCAACAAACACATAAATTAATACAAATCATTACAATCCCCTACCTAGAAAGCATAAAAGACCATCTATATTTTAAAACAAAAACTTACATCTAAAACTAATCTATTTTGGAACAGATGTAGTATATACAATATATATCTAACATATAATGACATACAATTGGTTTTATATATATGACGTTGGGTTTTCTGGTGGCCGGTACACTCAACCTAAAGGGTAGGCAAGAGAGGCGATCGCAGGATTTTAGGGGCTCATAATTAACATGTCTAAATAGCTCCGATGGTTTGTATGGGACATAAAAGGGGAATTTTAGGATGGGTAGCTGGATTGGAATCCCCGGTTCGCTGGAATGGCTCACTGGAAAGGACTTGTGGTTAGTACTCATAGGTTTTCGGTTCGAACTCCGAAATAACCACTCTTTATTTATCAATTCAAGGGTGGATTGGAATCCTCCTACCAGCAATTTTTTTCCACATTTAAAATATTTTAAATACTTCCTTCAGATTATTTATAAACTTTAAGTGCCTAGATTTTTATTTATAATTCCTAAGAAGTTATTTTAAAATAAACTATGTCGAATGAAAATACTATGTCTAAAAATTTGATAGTACTAAATATATACATGTAATTGTGACTTGTGAGTGCCTCTCGCTAGATTCTTTTGTTTTTCCCCGAGAACTCCCCAAATTTTAAAATCTACACCTAAATCTCCCACCAAACACACGCGCTAAATCTTTTATTTTAATAATAGTTAATATACTTGACTTTTCAAAACTACCCTATAATAAAATTACAAAAATACCATTGTGATTATTTCCTTTATCTTTTTTGGGATGTTGTTATTTATTAAAAATGACCCATTATTTTTTATTTAATCACAAAAAATGCCATTGTGCCTTATTAAAATTATTATTTCCTTTTTTTATGTTGTTATTTATCAGGCAATACAATTTAATTTATTTTTAGTTTATCCCTAAAATGTATAATAATTATAAAACCTATAATTAGTTTATCTAGATTGTGTTCTCAATTTAAAACTATGGCTAATTAACATATATTTAAATATTTATGGAGTATATTAAAAATAATTTATCTATTATGTGCCTTAAAGAGTTAAAGGCATATAATAACAATATTCTATCAGGAAAAAACCCTAAAAAGAAATGGTTGAACCTCGTAACCTATTTTAAAAATGCTTAAACCATGTATATCTAAGAAAAATATTTCTCAATTTCATTTCTTATTCGATATAGCGTATAAAATCTGTATTAAAAATACTAGCAAAAATTAGTTAGCTCATGTGTAAAGCACACATAACCAACTATTTGGAAAAAAGGCCCCAAAATTCAAGCCTATATAGTATATACATATGGATAGGACTTAATTAGGACCCCTCTGCTGGTGGGGTCCAATAATAATCTTCCCCGACATAATCTGAATATTGCAATCAAAATAAACATCAATATAATAATAATAAAAGCAATAGACAAAGATGATGCTGATGGATACTTACAAGGAGGAGAGCTTTGATGCTATCTCTATCAATGGAATGTGCACTTTTATGGTCACCATCTTTTTGAAGCTCAAGCAAAACGTTGACAAAGTCTTTAGGTGCACCACTTGCCAATTTATCGCCATCACCTTCATCTATGGAGTGCTTTGCAATGACTCCTTCCAAGTAATCGTCGAGGGTCTTGACGATCTTATCGACTCTAGCAGCATCTCCGGTGACCCTATCAATCCAAGTCAGCCATGGTACAAAATCCCCAATCGAAAACCTACCCATCAAATCCATCATCTCCGCGATGAGCTCCTCGAGATCAAACTTTGATCCCTCATCCTTACCGCCGAACCTCATCCCCATCGACACCCTAGAGATCAAGTTGTTAGCAAACAACACGAACACCTCTCGCAAATTGATAACAGACGACGAAGAGGAGGATATCGATTTCTTGATACTGTCTACCATGGCGGCCACCTCCTCCTCCCTAATGCCGCGAAAGGATTGAACCCGTCGGTTGCTGAGTAGCTCAAGGACGCAGATGCTCCTCATCTGCCGCCAATAGCTGCCATAGGGCGATGAGATCACGCCCTTGCCGTTGTAGAGGATCCTTGTGAAGTAGCTGAAGTGGGGCTTCGAGCAGAAGGCGAGGTCGTGGGTTTTCAAGACGAGTGAGGCTGCCTCTGCCGAGGACACTACTAAAGTGGGCCTTGAGCCCAACTGAAGGAGCATGATGTCGCCGTGTTTTCGAGCCAGGGATCGGAGGCCTTGGTGAGGTAGCCAGCCTAGTTGGTGGAGGTTTCCGATGATCGGAAGCCTTGGGGGCGAAGGTGGTGGGTTTTTTGTCGTCTTCCTCATCGAGGGAGAGGCTTGGGAGAGGTATGTGTGAAAGAGGATGAGGAACAATGGGAGGAGGATTGGAATGGCATATTGCAAGAGGAGGGAGATGTCAATACTAGGCATTTTGATTTTGTTTGGTTAATTGGTACTTCACCAATCGCCTAGATTTAGTGCATTGTGATCAGTTCACAAGGCATTGAATATATAGAGGTGTGGTCATTAAGAGGGATATGAGTCTAATACTCCGTATAGAAGAGGATTGAATACTGTTAGAGCATCCCAACCGACCAGTTAAAAAATCTCTAAAATAGAGAATAAAATAGTAAATTCTTTAAAAAAAAAATTTACACCAGCTTCCCTATTAATATACAAATTTCTATATTTATTATAGATAAATAAAATTTCAGTAACTTAATTAAATCAAGGAGTCAATGCTCTTAGATTGTTTTTCTTTCTCTTTCCTCTCGTTTCTCTATTTTACAAATTGTTTTACAAGAATTGTTAGGGTTAAAAAACCTCATATTTCCTCTAAAATTGCCCATTTTCTCTATTTTACAAAACTAGCTGAGGATGCTCTTAGCATTAAAATAAAAAATTACATCATCAAAATGTACATAAACCGAATGAAAAACTCTTGATTAATAGACCTTTTATTTTTTTTAAATTTATTATTTGTTTTCCTATAATTATATCAGTTTGATTTAATTTACAATTAAAAATTTAATACTCCATACATTTCACAAAATATATATTTACTTTGTCATTAATTAGAATTTTCATCTCCTTCTAAAATGCATGCATATTAATTCACCTAAAAAACTAACACTACTATTGCTAGAAGAGTTTCTTAATTTGAAATGAAAAAAATAGTCTAAAAAAACATATCATATATAGTAATTACCAAATGAAACTGTCAAAGAAACTTACTTTAATATATAGAAGATAAATAATTTCAACCCCGTTTGTTAAAATATATCGTTTATTATTTAAGTATACTTTTTAAAATGATAAAAATTATATTAAATATTACTCCACCTATAATTGATTTAATTGGAAGTTTAATCGGGTCTAAAAGAACTTAATTTCCCTCTAATTAACATTAATAGAAGATGTTATCATCTTTCGATCAAAAAATAATAGATAAGATGTAGTAATTATAAACTAGTAATTTATATGCACATGCTGTATATGGTTTAGGTGAAGAATTGAAATGGCCATATTAATCGTGATACATGCAGTGTCTGGTTACATTGTTTGTTTGTTGTTTTTATATATATCTTAGTAATCTTACAATTTACAAATTACAAAGGTGATTTTTACCTCAATTTATATATTCCTATTGTTTAATCTGTTTCGTCTGGTTAGCTATATCCAATTACATTATCTTCCTTTTTTTTTTTAATACTATACTATATATAAGTTCCGGTTACATTATCGATCTTGTTGCCTATCAATTTACGATAAAGAGAAAATTATATATAAGTTCCGGTTACATTATCGATCTTGATATGATTTTCTTTCATTTTTTATTTGTCAAATCTCTAGTCTCTACTCACCCCGCCATATCTAGATTATTTTATTTATTTCTAATTTTTTTTTAAAAAAATAAGCTAGAATAACAACATGTGATTATGGTTGTTATATGAACTAAATAGCTCGAGCTCGGCTCGAAAACAACTCGATTCGAGTTCGTTTATTTACCTGAACAACTCTAGCCTAAACAAGATTTTAAGTTCGGCTGAAAACTCGGCTCGTTCGATTTAAGTTTGAATAGCTCGAATTTTAGGGAATTTCTAAAATTTTCTTTAAATTAATATGCTAGGTATGATCAAGCGGAACTGTGTGCTTAAAGCTCAAAAAAATTTCAGCTCGAACTCGTTTATTTCCTAAGCAAGCAAAGCTTGATCAAAAAATAAAGCTCGTTTAAAAATTGGGTTCGGTTCGACTCGAACTCGTTTAATAAACGAACCAAGCTTGAACATGTCAAGCGCGACTCGTTCGACTTGAATAAACGAACCAAGCTCCTTAGCCCCAGTCGAGGTGGCTCACTAGTAGGGAGCAAGGAGGACGTCAGAAGGTCTCGGGTTCGATCCCTACATCCCCCCCTTTCCTTGGATTAAAATCCAAGGTTTGCCTTGCTCATTTCCAGTGGGTCGAGCCAGTCGGCGCAAGCCGGTTTACCTGGTGTGTGGCTCTTACCAGCTGGGTAACGTGCCCGAGATTTACCACCGAAGGTGGGTTCCTCGTCATTAAAAAAAAAAAAACATGTTTTGGGTGTCCGTATTAGTTTTCGTAGGGTTCGATTAACAACATCCATCCTTTAATAAAATCTGTATCCACCTAAATTAAAAATAAAATAATCCCAATATCTTGTCGAAAAAAAACACGGGACACCACACGACTAAATTGGTATACATTTTTATTTGATTAAAAAATACAGCTCACTACATGTTGGAAATAATATAGACTTGGACGAGTGGCAAATTTGATCAGAAATTTCACCGAAAAACACGTTTATATTATTTCAAAATATAGACTTTTTAAATCCCCTAAAATAAAATTCAGACTACGGGAGAGTTTTCTAAAACATACAAATCGATAGTAATATCAAATGCTACCACAAATAGTTTGTTACCTTATTATTTCGAACATAAAAGTCGGAATTCGGTCGACAAGGTTACACTAACTTGATGGTTGGATCCAAGTGCGCGAATACATTAATACATTATTATGTCCAACATCAAGTTTGTTACCCTATGATCAAGCAGATCTGCGCGCTTAAAGCTCGAAAAAAGCTCAGCTCGAACTCGTCCATTTCCTAAGCAAGCCAAGCTTGATAAAAAAATAAAGCTCGTTTAAAAATTGGGCTTGGCTCGGCTCGAGCTCGTTTAATAGATGAACCAAGCTTGAACATGCCAAGCTCAACTCATTCGTCTTGAATAGCACCCCTACACATGATCTTTTTGATCGAAAAATAAAGCTCCTTGTTTTTTTTTAAATTGTTGGTGTTAGTAAACAGACGTCCTAGTTTTGTTACTTGGTTATGTTTTGCACATACAAGAGGAAGTTAGTTACACATTGCTTCTGTGTATTAGCTGTATAAATACACAACACCAATCTTGTAACTACTCAATCAATACACAATAGAAAATCTTTTGCCTCAACTCTTTCTCTCTCCCGGTTGTTACATGGTATCAGACAAGGATTTTCCTTTTCGTCTCCCATGGCGGAAAATCCTGCAGCTAATCTCGATCCAACTGATGCGCTTTACCTGCATCATTCGGATCATCCAAATCTCGTCCTCTCCACCGCTTTGCTCACCGATCGGAACTATGCTTCTTGGCGCCGTTCCGTTGAGGTTTCTCTGATCGCAAAAAATAAACTCGGATTTTTCACTGGAGAATGTTCCCGGCCTCCTACTACGTCGCCATTAGTTGCGCAGTGGGAGAGATGTAACTATATGGTGATTTCGTGGCTATTCCACTTAGTTGAAAAGAACATTGCTGAGTCGATCCTTTATTTTCACTCCGCTGCTCTGATTTGGAAAGATCTTGAATCCAGGTTTGCTCGCTCCAATCGCACTCGATTTTTCCAAATACATCGTGATTTGTTTTCTGTTACTCAAGGATCTATGTCAATTACCTCCTATTTCACTAAGCTGAAGAAGTTATGGGACGAGTATTCAATGTTGATTGAAGATCGTGTTTGCGATTGTGGCTCTGCTGGCTTAATTCAGCGTCTTCTTGATGATCAACAAGTGATTCAGTTTTTAGTCGGTTTAAATGAGTCATTTAATGCTGTTCGTGCTCAGATTCTTATGCTTCAGCCTCCTCCTACCTTAAGTGAAGTCTACAAGTTAATCCTTCAAGAGGAGGAACAACGTGAGATCTCTAATAAGTCACCGTCTCAGACTCCAGATCTCACTTCTGCTCTTGCTTCTCAGAGGCAGTCTGACTCCAAATCTGCAGATCGTGGTCAGTCCTTAGTCCCTCGTGGTTGAGGATCGCCTGGCCGTGGCTCGCAAGGTGGACGAGGTACACTGTTTTGCGAAAATTGCAAAATCGGAGGCCATGTTATTGATACCTGCTGGAAGATCCATGGACATACCTTCTACTGTGCAGTCCTGTTTTTGTAAACTTGGAGGCCACACAGCTAACAAATGTTGGAAGAAGTTTGGTTATCCGCCGGGGAAGGGTCCTCAGTCACACACCGCTACTACTGTGCAGTCCTCTCTTACTCCAGATCAGTGTAGCCAGATGATTGCTTTGCTCAACAAGTCCAATGTTGCTCTAGCTGAAACTGCAGCTCTTCTGGTAGGTACTAACTTTTGTTTTCTTTCTTCATTGAGTAATCCAGTTTGGATCGTTGACAGTGGTGCTACTGATCACCTTACACCTCATCGCCATTTTTTTTTTCACATTTCATACTCTTCCTAAGCCAATTTTGATCACTATGCCTAATGGCAAGACTGCAAATGTTTCACATTTTGGTTCTGTTTTCATCAATTCCTCTCTTACCTTGACTCATGTTCTTTATGTTCCTGAATTTTGCTTTAATCTTCTTTTTGTTAAAAAGCTCATTCTACAGACTTCACTAAATGTTCTTTTCACTCCTGATTCTTGCTTTCTTCAGGACCTTTTGATGAAGAAGCCACTCTTGATTGGTAGAGAAGTTAAAGGTCTTTATGTAGTGAACATGTCATTTCATTGTAAGCCTGGATCTGATCGTTCTTCATCTACTTTGTCTGCTAGTACTGGTGTTGAATTACCTTGTGTTTTGACTGTTAATGATATTAATAAACAGTTTGCTTGTTCTGTTGCACTTGCTAAAAGTCCCCTTGAACTGTGGCATTGTCGTTTAGGCCATGTTCCATTTTCTCAGCTTAAACACATTCCAACCATTGATTTCCCTACCAAACCTACCTACCTCTGCAAGATTTGTCCCATGTCCAAACAACACCGAAATACTTTTCATATCTCTCATACTCTTGCAGCAGCTCCTTTTGACCTTATCCATATAGACACATGGGGACCCTATAAGCATCCTACTCACAATGACCACAAGTACTTTTTGACCATTGTGGATGACCACACACGATGCACATGGACCTACCTCATGCCTACCAAGAGCTATGCTCTTACAGTGCTTCAGAACTTTTTGATTCTTGTTCAAACTCAATTTCATACCAAAATTAAGACCATTAGGTCTGATAATGCCGCTGAGTTTTGTGGTTCCAATGCCTTACAGTTTTTCTCTTCCAATGGTATAATCCATCAAACAAGTTGTCCATATACACCCCAATAAAATGGCATTGTTGAGAGGAAGCACAAGCACCTCTTAGAGGTTGCTCGAGCTCTCTTCTTTCAATCCAACTTACCAATTTCATATTGGGGAGAGTGCATTCTTACTGCCACTTTCCTCATCAACCGTACTCCTTTACCTTCCCTCAATTTCCTTTCCCCTTACTTTCTTCTATTCAAAAAAGAACCTGATTACTTATTTCTGAAAGCCTTCGGTTGCCTATGTTTTGTCTCTACCTATCCTCTTGGTGGTGACAAGTTTTATCCAAGATCAACACCTTGTGCATTCATTGGTTACTCATTTGATAAGAAAGCTTATAAGGCATTGGACCTCAAGACTCATCACATTTATCAGACCAGAGACACCACATTTCATGAATCATATTTTCCCTTTCACCACAAACCACCTTCATCCACTTCTCCTCTTCCTGCTCTGTAGGATCTTGACTTTGATTTCCTTTTCACACCCATTGTTACCCCTCTTCCTGCAGCTACTGCTGTTGATAACCTACCTCCCACACCTCCTACAGCTCCTGCTGTCCAACCACCTGCTGCAGACATTCCACCCTTAAGGTGATCATCCAGGTCTCACCAACATCCGGCTTACTTAAATGATTTCGTTTGCACATACAGTCCTCCTTCTCCTATGCTTAATTTCGTTTCTTCATCTTCTTTACCTATTTCTCATTTTGCTTTTCTAAGTCACATTGAGTCTTTCTCTGAACCTTCATTCTACAAAGTAGCATCATTGGATCCTAACTGGATTCAAGCAATGAACAAGGAACTGGAAGCTTTACAAGCCAATGGTACTTGGGAGGCTGTGCCTTTACCAAAAGGCAAATCTCCAGTGGGTTGCAGGTGGGTTTATAGAGGCAAGCTTAAGTCTGATGGCAGCTTAGAGAGATATAAAGCCCGGTTAGTGGCCAAAGGTTTTACACAAAAGGAAGGAGTAGACTTCCATGAAACTTTCTCTCCAGTAGTTAAAATGACTACCATAAGGACTGTCATTGCCATTGCTGCTGCAAAGAAGTGGTCTATCCATCAAATGGATGTTAATAATGCTTTCCTTCATGGGGATTTACACGAAGAAGTTTATATGGCCATGCCCGAGGGGATCCCAAATCCTTCAAACCTTGTTTGTCGCTTGAAGAAATCTCTTTACGGTTTGAAGCAGGCGTCGAGACAATGGTTTCATAAGCTCACCACTGCTCTCCTTGCTCTGCACTTTACTCAATCCAAAAATGATTATTCGTTATTCATCAAACGGACTTCTGGGCACATTACAATTCTTGCTGTGTACGTTGATGACATTCTAGTCACTGGATCTGATTGCTCTGAAATCAATCGTCTTAAGGATGTTCTTGATTCTTCCTTCAACATCAAGGATCTTGGTAGTCTCCATTATTTTCTTGGGCTTGAGATTACTCCCCTCTCTGATGGAATTGTTGTTACTCAATCTAAGTTCACTACAGAGTTGCTTACTGGATCTTCACTTTCTCCTGATGCTCGTCCTGCTCCCACTCATTTGCCTCTTCATCTCAAACTCAATGACACAGATGGCAGCCTGTTATCCGATCCCACTGCTTACAGGGCTCTTGTTGGCAAGCTCAACTTCCTTACCAATACCCGGCCTGACCTTAGCTTTGTTGTGCAAACCCTTAGCCAGTTTATGCAGCGCCCTAGGACACCCCATATGGAAGCTCTTCAGCACACTCTTCGGTATGTCAAGGGCACTACAGGTCAAGGCATTGTTCTGAATGGGTGTACTTCTCCCATTCTCAAGGCGTATTCAGACTCCGACTAGGCCGCTTGTCCCATTACTAGACGACCAGTCACTAGATTCATCATCTTGCTTGGTTCTTCCCCCATCAGTTGGAAGTCCAAGAAGCAATCTGTGGTTGCTCGAAGCTCCTCCGAGGCAGAGTATCGAGCAATGGCCAATGCTGCAACCGAAATTACTTGGTTGGTCTGACTACTCCAGGAACTCAGTGTGGATCCAATCAAGCCAGTCACTTTGTATTTTGATAATCATTCCGCTATGCAGATTGCTAAGAATCCTGTTTTCCACGAACGGACGAAACACATCGAAGTCGATTGCCATTTCACACGTGATAAGGTGATGGAAGGATTACTCAGTCTGTCTTATGTCCCTTCCTCCGAGCAACTGGCCGACGTCCTTACCAAGATCTTACCTACCCATCAACAGAACTTCATCCTCTCCAAGCTGGATTTGTACCATCCTCCAGCTTGAGGGGGGCTATTAGTGTTAGTAAACAAATTAAACGTCCTAGTTTTGTTACTTGGTTATGTTTTGCACATACAGGAGGAAGTTAGTTACACATTGCTTCTGTGTATTAGCTGTATAAATACACAACACCAATCTTGTAACTACTCAATCAATACACAATAGAAAATCTTTTGCCTCAACTCTCTCTCTCTCCCGGTTATTACATAAATTGTATATTGAGACCAATATTAGACATGCCAATTTTTTTGGTTGTCCATATTAGTTTTCGTCGGGTTCGATTAACAACATCCTTTAATAAAATCTGTATCCACCTAAAATAAAAATAAAATAAGGGGTGTTTAATAGAATGTTCATATTTTTAGCCTTTATTAGCATTTTGTCCACCAACCTATCCATATTAGCTAAATATCCACCTATGTTGCTGAAAATGTTAAATCGAAGTTGTTGAAATTGTGCCCCTGTGCCCCCTCCTGTTTTAGCAGAGATTTTTTTTATCGGGTTGCTGAAACCCCGATTTCAGCACTGTTGTTGATGCTGAAATAGAAGTAGTATATTTTTTTTAAAAAAAATTGGGTTAAAGTCGCGGTTATTTACCCTACTTTGGCTAATTGTCAAGATACTTTCGGATATTGGCTATTCTATAAATTTCTTTTAATTTTTTGACCAATTTGAAAAAAAATTCAGATTTTTCTAAAAACATATAAATCGACAGTAATATCAAACGCAATATAACCCAATTTGTTCGTTATCCTATTATTTCAAACATAAAATTCGGAATACAATCGACAAGGTTACACTAATGGTTGGATCCGAGCGCTAGACGCGAATACATTAATACATTATTATCTGGAACATAAAGACTGAATACATCAATAGAGATCGATCGACCAACTGCAGCTAGACGAGCCAGGGAGTCGCCACGGCGAGAAGAGGAGCCATCCGCTTGGTGATGATACCGGGGCCTTCAGTCATGTCCAGAGTCTCTCCTTCAGCTCCGAGCGGGAGAGCCCAGTCGAACCGCATCACAAGATTCGCAATGGCAGTCTCTATGATCGCGATTGCGAATGACTCTCCGGGGCAATTCCGCCTCCCGTACCCGAACGGGACCATTCCGAGATCGTGTGCTTTAAACTCCGTCGACGGTGATTTCAAGAACCTCTCCGGGTGAAACCTCTCGGGCTCCTCCCAGTGCTTGGGGTCTCGCCCGATCGCCCATCCGTTGATGAACACCATCGTCCCGGCGGCGATGTCGTAGCCGTTGATCCGCACGTCTTGGATGCATTCCCGGGGGGAGAGCAACGATGCCGGCGGGTGTAGCCTTAGGGTTTCTTGGATGACTGCTTTCAAGTAGACCATGGTTTTGAGATCATCGTCTACTATGGTGGTTTTCCCCTTTGCCGCTTCCCTGATTTCTTGTTGCAGTTTCTCCATCACTCTCGGGGTTTTCAACAGCATTGCCATGATCCACTCTAGTGCACTGGAAATCGGTTCAATTCCAGCTATAAACATATCCTACAGATTATCCAATTCATTAGCATTCTAATTTTTTTTATCAAGTATAAATTCGAGCCCAGATGAGTCTGAATGTTGAGAGACCAGCAAGCTGGTAGACGACAGTTCATTAAACATACAACATAAATATAAAAGAAGATGCAAATGACAAGAGAATACAAACAAACAGCTACCAGGGTGGAGAGGTAAAATTGATTGTGCAGGAAGTAAAATTGCCACCTATCATTTAGGGGAATTTACACAAATACAACCCTGATCGTAGCCTCTTTTCACGAAACCACCTACTATTTTGATTTTTTTGCAAAAAGGGCCCTTTATCTTAGGCTATTTTGAGGAAAATGCCCTTATTTTCAGTAAACTACCCTTTATTATCGTTTTGGTGTGGTGATGTGTTCTGTCAAAACCATCTAAAAGGTCAGTAATGAACACCCGAGTCTAACAATAGAGCATGACTTAAATCGAACACATGTCGAAGAACAAAAATTGAGCACTAAAAGTTTCAATTAATTAATAATAGGTTTTTTTTTACGGCGAAGTAAACCCCGAGTACGTGACACAGTCACACAGTCGGCAAAAGTCATATCTATTTATTAATATTACTAATTCTGCTAGCATTTTACTGACGTGTCACGCCCACAATTAAAGTTGAATTTTTTATTCAAATGAGATTTTCTTATTGGTCAATATTATTATGGAAACTGTAAAATATTTGTTTCCTATTTTAAATATGATTTGAATCCATTCTTTTTTTTTTTTTCGGTTATATTGTCGTAAATATTGAGACATGTTTCCATTTTTTTTTTCTGATTGCAATATATCTATCTATCTATCTATCTATTAATATTACTAATTCTGCTAGCATTTTGCTGACGTGTCACGCCCACAATTAAAGTTGAATTTTTTATTCAAATGAGATTTTCTTATTGATCAATATTATTATGGAAACTTTAAAATATTTGTTTCCTATTTTAAATATGATTTGAATCCATTCCTTTTTTTATTTTCGGTTATATTGCCGTAAATATTGAGACATGTTTCCATTTTTTTTTCCCGATTGGAATATATCTATCTATTATCTATTATCTATCTATCTATCTATTAATATTATTAATTCTGCTAGCATTTTGCTGACGTGTCATGCCCACAATTAAATTTGAATTTTTTATTCAAATGAGATTTTCTTATTGATCAATATTATTATGGAAACTTTAAAATATTTTTTTTCCTATTTTAAATATGATTTGAATCCATTCCCTTTTTTTTAATTTTCGGTTATATTGTCGTAAATATTGAGACATGTTTCTATTTTTTTCCCGATTGCAATCTCTTTTCGGTTATATTGCTGATGTGTCACGCTCACAATTAAACTTGAATTTTTGTTTCAAATGGTATTTTCTTATTGGTCAATATTATTGCTGAAATTTTAAAATATCTATTTCCTATTTTAAACATATTTGTTTACTATTTTTATACTAAAATATTATTTAATTTGATATGTTGTATGTCAATTTGTGATCTATTTTAATCGTCTACGTACATTGAACATTCGTCAATTCTTGGCTGATTTTATTCTTGGATATTGAAATTGTTGATTTATCATTTTTAACCGATTGCAATATTCCCCACAATGTCTACATACAACGAACATGTAATAATCAATTTGTAAATATTCGATTTCAAAAATTAATTATAAAAATCAATTAGAGCCAAATAAGTGTTATTTTATAATTTAATTATTTTAGACATCTTAAATGACTATCGAAAATTAAATAATATTTTAAGACTCACAAGCATTACTAATGCTTATTTTACATCTTGGATAAGACTTCTTAGATCACTTTTCTACTTTTAAGGATCTTTTTTTTTACCATCTTACCTTTATTTTCACTATTAATTTCTCTATCTTGCTAACCATCTTTCTCATGAAAATACTCAATAAGTTATGTACATCTACATATTTAACTTCAAAATTATTCACACAATCATGTGCTTATGATTTTTTAATATTTGTACGGGAGCTTATATTTTACTTTTTTTAGATCTATGCTAATGATAATAATTATATATTTATTTCAAATTATATTAGATGGCGTGTTTGAGTATTATTACTACTTTACCTTATTAAATCATTTTCAAAATTTATATCGTATCTCTTTCCAACTAATTTATAAATTATAAAAAAATATTTTATCCATATTTTTGTTGTAAACACGTATATATATATATATATATATATATATATATATATATATATATATATATATATATATATATATATATATATATATATATATATAAAATGATGTTCAAATTAAAATGGATCAAGCTCCCGTGCCTTTAAGGCACGGGTATTACACTAGTATTAGGTAAATCGGCTAACGTAAACCATCGGTAGGAAGCAAGACAAACCACTACCCTTTACTCTACACCACTGGGCCACCTCGACCGACTGGGCTTCAATTAATAACTTTTCTTTAAATTTAAGGGCAACAACCAGCAAGTCATTTTCTTATAGATCAAAGGTTAATAAAAGAAGTGATCGGTTCCAAAAAAAAAAACCTAATTAAGAATAAGATCGATAAAGGCCAAATGGTGATTTTCTAAAAAAAAAAAAACTAGGGGTAGTTTTATGAAAAAAGGGAAAAAGATAGGGGTGGCTTGCATACATTAACCCAACATTTTTTACTCTTTTTCTCTTTCAAAGTCTTATACTTACTTGTTATTACAACCATTAATTGTTTCTAACAACTACAAGTTAAAATCAATAAGGGTGGTTCAATACTTCAATATCTAAAGTGACAAATCATTAACGTTTAAATAATTAAAGGATTTTTTTTGGTCTTAATGAAATAATTAAAGAATCATGTTGGGTTGGAAAGCATCTCAACTTAGTGTCGAATCGTCTTTCAATTTCTGGATAACCGCTCCCTATTTACCAAAATCAAGAAATAATTAAAGGCAAAGACAAAGATTTTGAAATGTAAAGCAGTAGTTACCAATAAGATACCCTTGATGCTCTCTTTGTCAATGGGCATGTACCTTGCACTTCCATTACTTCCAATCCCCCTTTGGATTTCTAGCAACACATCAACAAAATCCTTGTTGTTCCCTCCTTCATTCCCATTCCTTTCCCTCTCCACGCAACGCTCCGAAATCACCCTTTCGAGGAAATCGTCGAACGCCTTGTTAACCCTATCGGCTCTCGCCTTCACCCTGCCGTCCATCCAACCCAACCACGGAATGCATTCTCCGATCAACACCCTCCCCATCAACTCTGTCATCTCCGACAACACCTTCCCCACATCAACCTCTCTCCGATCCCTCTTGTACTTCACCCCCAACGTCGCCCTAGAGATCGAGTCCTCGGTCATCGTCACGAACGCCTCTCGCAAATTGACCACACCACCATCGGCCAACGCGCCTTTCTCAATGCGTTGCATCATTCGAGCCACCTCGTCTTCCCTGACCCCGCGGAATGACTGGACCCTCGTCTTGCTGAGGAGTTCTTGGACGCATATGTTCTTCATGTTCCTCCAGTCGTCCCCGTAGGGCGCCCCGACGACGTCCTTGCCGTTGTTGACGATCCTCACGAAGAAGCTCGACTGGGGCTTCGAGCAGAAGGCGAGGTCGTTGGTTTTCATGATCGAGGAGGCTGCATCGACCGAGGAGGCGACCAAGGCCGGCATCGAGCCAAGGTGGAGGAGGATAAGATCTCCGTGCTTTTGGGATAGGGAGTGGAAGCTATGATGGGGTAAGGTGCCTAATTGATGGAAGTTTCCGATGATCGGAAGCCTCGGGGGAGAAGGCGGTGAGTTTTTCTTGCTCGGTGGTGGCTGTCGGGGGCGGAAAAGGAAGAGGAGGCAGAAGGTGAGGAGGGGAAGAATGGTGCACTGCAAGAGGAGGAGGACGCTGGTAGCCATTTTTGGAAACACAGTACTAATAATTGACTGTGTCGTCGGTGTTTGAGGAATTAATTAATTGTGTGTGTTATTGATAACGATTGGAATGGGCTATAAAACATTACGATGCTGAACAAATATAGAGATCGAGCAGCACGTGAATCTCAAATCCGGGAGGATCGATACCCTGTGAACGAATATTATTCGATGAGATATGAAACATTATTAGGTGAAATTTAAAGTATTATTAAGTGAAATGTGAGACATTCTACTAAATACTGTTATGTTTTTTTTTTCGTTCAATTCAGATGAAAACGTCTCAATTCCACTAAATAATTTGTAACATTGTACCCAATAATGTTTAGTTTTTTTATTCATCCATTTCAAATAAAAGAAACATCAATTCCCTAAACAATACTTACAATTTATACGAAATGTTTCAAATTTCACCAAATAATGTTTCACATTCCCTTAAACAATACTCACATTTCACCGAATAATGCTTCAAATTTCACCAAATAATATATATATAGGTTGGGTCATGTGTTTACATCCCTTATTGTGTTTTGTGTTAACAAATCTCGGCCACTGATTTAATGAAATGGGTGGCTGAGATTATTTAGCAATTTGATTTTTTTTCTTTAATTAAAATCAATGGGACCCGCCTCTTTCCTTGCCCACTTGCCGAGTTACGTGCGCGTGCGTCTCTTTTTTTTGTGGTGTTACGTTTTTTGGTGGGGTAATGTTTTTTTTTGTGGTGCACTGTTTGAAATATTCGATAAGGTGATATTAATTATTCGCTAACTTATACTTATTATTCGTGTGTAAAGAGGAGTTATTTTTTAGATAATAACAAAAGGGTTGGTAAATTTTGCAACTATTCGCTAGGTTAATAGTAAATATTCGCTAAATTGATCGTTATTATTCGTGGGTAAAGAGAAGTTATTGTTTAGATAATAACAAAAGGACTATTCGTTATGTTAATAGTAATTATTCGCTAAATTGATCGTTATTATTCGTCTGTAAATAGGAGTTATCGTTTATTACCTACACCGATCGACTAGATTAAACAAGTTTCATCAGTATCAACGTACTGGAGTTAATACAAATTAAAAACAAATTGCAAGAGCTCATCCATTAATCCATAATATGTGAAAGATGAAGTTAATCCACTAAGTCAAAGTCACTATGCATACAGATTAAAATCAATGGCTTACTTAAATTCAAAGGTCATCATCGCCAACATGAGTCATCGTCACCACCGAAGGTCATCACCGTAAATAGGCTTACTGACGAATACTCTGTAAAATCGAAGGCAGACATCTAATTAACCAAATCGCCGACGTCGTCATCGCCAAATCGCTGTCGGCCTCGTCCTCCGTCAGCCTTCTCTAGCTCCACCATCGTCCTCCTTCAAATCGATGCCGCCTCTTCGCCATCGCCATCGCTGCTTCGCCATCACCTCTTCACTGCTTCGCCATCTCCATAGCCGCCACTGGTTGTCGAAACCCTCATCGCACCGGATCCTGGCGTGGGAGAGGAGAGGGAGATGGTTATAGCGGCGGCGGTGTTCAAGGATGATGATTGCAGCAGCGGCGGTTTCCGACGATGTGCAATTGTTCCTCGGCGGCGGTTTCTCTCGATCTCTTCTTCCTCCCGGAGATGTGCGATTGCTCCGCGGATGGCGTCACCTAGGGCTCCGGCTACGACGATGCTAGCCATCGGCTACCTCAAATCCAATCTAATTGAGATCGGAGTGGATTGGGTTGGAGATTTATGGGAAGAATATGGATGAGAGATGGGTTAGGGTTTTTTTTCCAAAACACACGCGCTTGTTATAACGTGGGTGTTGATTTGGTATGGGTCCCACGTCACCTTAATTAAAAAAAAAATCAGTAAATTCGTTTAATCTCCACCCTTGATTCATCTCTAATCAATGTTCAGGATTTGTTAACATTGAACATTGTAAGAGTTGTTAACCTTTGATCCATACTCTATATATATATATATATATATATATATATATATATATATATATATATATATATATATATATAGTATGGGTATATTGTGCACAAGCCTTAGGATATATCTTGTGCACAATTGTAGACCCTTGATCGTTTTGTGATGGATGGCTCAGATTAAAAGATATTTTTCTTTTTTTATATATATAGACTAGAAGTGGGACCCACAAAAATTAACAATCACCTTCATATTTGTGCGTGAGTTCCAATTGCTCCATTCAAACCCTTCATCTCTTTCCTCCCGTCTGCGTTCATGGTCGACCACCACTCCGAGCCTCCGGCCATCTGAAACCGTCGGTGCTTCACCACCGCCCCATCTACGGCCAACTGAAATCGTCACCAACTTGTTTATTGAACAACAAAGAGCGTACACCGCCTCCGATCGCATCCATCGGTGTTTAGACGCCCTCTTCCTCACCCTGCAATGGCGGAATCCTCCTCAACCCTCCTTCTCGATTCGAAGGCGACGGCAGAGGCGATATCGAAGGAGACAGTGAAGGCCGGAATGCGATTCGAATCTCACTTTAAATTAGAATGAAAGAATCCTCCTCAACCCTCCTCCTCGGTTTGAAGGCGACAGCAAAGGCGATATCGAAGGAGACAACGAAGGCCGGGATGCGAATCGATTCTCACTTTAAAATAGAACGAAAGACCATGACTTTCCCACCAATTGAAACAAGTAATTAACAATGGGCGAGCTCGGTAGTACTACTTGAAAGAAAGACATGTTGTGGGTGCCTGTAGAATGGAAAGCACAATTAGAACGAAAGAGACAGTCGGGGGTGGGGGTGGCGGCGAGGTGGGGTGGGGTGGGTGGGCGGGCAGTGGTACGTGGGTGGTGGTATGTCCAATATTATTCGTCAATTATTCGGATGTTTGTGTCGAATTTCAGTTACTAATGGTAATTATTTGGTTAACTATTCGGTGAAATCCGATTCATTATTCGTCAGTAATGGAGTTTTCAGTTTGACAAACAATATAATAAAACCTTCATCGCATTAGTATAACTACCCAACTAAATATTATTCGGTGAAATGTGAAACATTATTCTGTGAAATTTGAAGCATTATTCGTATAAATTGTAAGTATTGTTTAGGGAATTGAGGTTTTTTTATTTGAAATAGATGAGCAAAAAAAAAACATTATAGGGTAGAATATTACAAATTATTTAGTGGAACTAAGAAGTTTTCATTTGAACTGAATAGAAAAAGAAAACATAACATTATTCGGTAGAATGTGAAACATTATTCGGTGGAATTGACAATTTTTTCAAAACAGCGAAATCATATCCGAAAAAAAATCTCATTAGCCTTTTGGACGTGGGTCCCAAAAAAAAAACAAATCTCTCCATTAACTTTTTCTTTTTATAACTTTTTACACATAAATAGGGTCATGTGTGGTTATTTGAAAAAAAAAAATTTATGGGTAGTTTTATAAAAACTAACCTATTTTTATGGATGATTTATGTAATTTTCAAATTGGCCTCATTTGCTTTTGAAAAAAAAAGTACGGATATTGATTTTTTTTTAAAAAAAAGACAAGAGTGGGAGGGGGATTGGGCAACACGCACAAAGGGGAAATTGTGGGTTGATTTTTTCAAGTGGGTCCCATTATTAATTAAAGCAAAATCAAAAAAATCCATTTAATCATAGCCATCCATTTACTCACCATCAATGGTCCGAATTTGTGCACAAGGAACCACTCCATATATATATATATATATATATTTTTTCCATATAAGATAAGGCCCTAAATTGGAAAAGATTACCTATAAAAAAGACAAGCGATCATAAGAATCAAATTTAAAAAATGCTAATTTTTTTTTTAAATTCCAAATTTAGGGTCTTATCTTATAACCTTGGGACATAGGATAGAAAAATCGATATATAAAATGATTTTTATAATATATATGCTCTTATACTACTTAAAAATGCAATTGCGATACCAATTTGAATTTCTTTTTTTGGGTAGGAAATTTTGAATTTGAATATAATTTATACAGTATAAAGTAGCTTTATGTTTATTATAATTTTAATTATGATTTATTTATTAAAAAATATTATTATACTATATCATATATAACTGCTGCGTAACCGATTTGTTTAATAATTTTCATTGGCGTGATCTATATATCCCGCTCAATTTTATTTTATTTAATTGGGAAATGGAGATTGATTATTGATCGTGTCGTGGTAGTTACAGACGAATGAGTTGCATTATTGATCCTTTTGAAACAAATGCGATATGACTCTGATTCACGTGCTACTGCCCCCACCTGAATCCCATAACCCAGCCCGATCCACGTTAATCCAAATCTGAGAACCCGGTCCAGCCCATTCAACTCTAGGGCCGCTCGAAACTCGAAAATCTAATGTCATGCAAAACCTAAAGCTGACCCCAAGCGGGCCAAGCCCAATCCATTTTGACCCAATACTCAAATGAATACAAATATAGACAAATTTGACCCGACTCATACACAACTTGTCCTTGACCCGATCCGAACAAAACCGGACATATTCTTCTCGAGCCCTAAGAGTATCAGCACTCATGGGGTAACTCTATTTGTCTCTCTTCTCGTAATATTTTGACACCTTATTTTTCACTAACTCTACCTCATCTTTTAAGAATTTCTAACTTTTAACCCACATTCATAAGTTTATCCCATTACTATTTTTTTAACTTTATTTATACATCACCACATATTTTTAACCAATTAAAATTTAATCTACTTAATAAAAAAATTGCAAAATCCCACTTTTATTAATTTTATAAAACAAAAGTGGATGGGAGAGGGGATGAGATTACCCCTTCCCACTAAGGTTTCCTCTTCCCCTTCCCATGATAGGGTTAATCCCACATCCATAAGTAAGGATGGGGAAGCCTATAGGGGAAGGGAAAACCCATGGGTGCGGATGCTCTAAGACCGTGCAACCATGAGTTTTTATTATCTTATAGTAGGTTTTAAAAGGTAAACTCATGGTTGGAAGACAGACCTTAAGGAAAGGGGTTGGAAGAGGTTACCTCTCTCTACTAAGATAAATTCTTCCCATTTTATTTTTACTTTATCTTTTTTTTATCTAAATACACAAGTGGGCTACTACATCTTATATTTATGTTTATTTAATATGTTAATAACTCAAATGTATTAATAATATATATTTTTTATTATTACACTACTAAAAACGCAGGAAAATAGCAACGACATTGGCCACGAATGACCGTGGCTAACCGGTTTAGCCACGAAAATAGCCACGGGTGGGCCGTTCGTAGCCATATTGATGCGGGACCATCCAAGACACCTTCGGACACACTTGGTTATAGATCTAACTTGGTTTGCTTTGAGTTCATCAACCTCGCGACAGCTTGGTGATCCTAGTAATCACAAGTCCCCTCCTTGTGCCTCTAAGTTGTCCGCTTGGTTGTGTAAGGTTGTAGAGGCGGGCTTTATAGTCGTTGGTATTTGATTCCTACCCTCTTAGGAGGCATGGGGTCTTTTCCTCGTTCTATTTTAGTTCGATTCAGTCCTTATCGGTTGAGTCTTGTTTTCAATTTCGAGTCTTTATTTTTGTTCATCGAGTATTGCTTCCGTTCTTGCTATTTCTTGTTTGATTGTCGAAGATCGGGCTATCCTACGGCTAACCCCGTATCACATATGCCTCGTGAATAATAGCGACGGATGTTTAGCAATGGATTTAGCAACGAATCACAAAGTCGTGGCTAAGAACGTGGCTAGTGATGGACATTTGAATGTCGTGGATGAGGTAACGAATTCTGCTTCAGAATGACGCCATTGCTGAATTTGTGGCTGAACTTGTATTGCTCAGTAAATATACCATCCATTTCAAGAAAAGAAACAACTTGCACTCCTTAATCAAAATACAATCAGTTTCAAGGAAATAAAATCACATAAAAGTTTATCGATCATGTAATAATACATGGTTAGAGTGGACTTTGAACATGGGAGCCTTTGATCTTATAGCTTATGAGCCTGATCATACAAGTTGTAACGAAGTTAACCGCGGAGAAGTGGGTTAAGCAATGCTAGCTGTTTTTTTTATAAAGAAGTGCAGAAAAACAAAATCAAGCGTATTGGATGAAAATTATATCACTTTTTTGTTCTAGTATTTTTTTAGACAAGTCACCAAATTCTAACACAAGGAAGACTACTCCACTAGCCATACCTGAATCCAAGAGCGATTTCAGAAGACTAAATTTTCAACTTTATAACAGGAAAGTGAGATGACATGAAAATGATGAACGTTTACTAGAAGTTATATTTCCCTTGATTACAAGCATAAATGAGGAAACAAGGCATCAGTTGTGTCAAAGTATATATCAAGCATCTATTTTTCAAACACTTCCTTAATTCGTTCAATTTAGACTCTATTTTTATTTTATTTTCATTATATAAAATATATTTAAATGGAAAATTCTGATTTTTTTTATCTACTTTAATTTTTATTTTGTGAAAGTTACTAATGGGTGAATGCTTAAAACAGCTAGATTAAGGCATTTATAAACTATACTAGATTGAGTGTAATGTTATTGTATTTGCTCGCATACACGTTATGTGACAATGTGAGTTAAACTTGAACCTCCATCACGTGCTTAAACAACCAAATTGAATGGCCCAACTGATGCCTTTTTTCATCAAATAATCTAAAGTTTTATGAAATCAGACACACAATAACAAATGGCCGAATGAATTTTTTTTTCCAAAAATAGACAAGGGATGAGCCAGGTAAATAAAGAGGGGTGGACTTTACCCTTATTGCTGATATACTATCAGGAAGCTACCCTTAGGAATAGCATTGTGATGGTTCATTAATTTTAGGAAAATACTAAGCCTTTGTTTGCTCCACTTGCTCGTGGAAAATGATCCTATGTTGTCCAAATGAAAAAAAAAATTTTTTTTTTTATGAATAACTGTAACTGTCCCTAGTCCCCTCACCCTATTCAAGTGGAAATTGTGATTCATATAGATTAAAAATCCAAGAATAATTGGCTTGAACTTCCCATCCTTCATTTCCACCTAAGCATGATAAAATACTACTACCTCCGATCCAAAAAGATTGTCGTTTGACTTTTTAACACGTATTTTAAGGAGCTAAAAACTACTCCCTCCGTTCAACAAAACTTGTCGTTTACTATTCACGCACGCTTTTTTAGGATGATAAAAACTATATAAAATATTCATTTTTAAAATTTTTTTTTTAACAAGTTTGTACTTAATAATAATAACTACGAAATTGTTAAAAAAAATTTATTTCAAAAGTCGATATTTTATATAGTTTTTAGCTCCTAAAAAAGCGTGCATGAATAGTAAAACGTCAAGTTTTGTTGAACGGAGGGAGTATATAATATATTAACTTTTTTATTATTATTTTTTTATAATCTAATACTTATTACCAACAAATATTAAGTTGTACAAAAATAATTTTAAAAAAGTTGATATTTTATATAGTTTTTAACTCCTTAAAATACGTATTAAAAAGTCAAACGACAATTTTTTTGGATCAGAGGGAGTAACAAATATACCCTTCAATATCATCATCCAGTAACATCCAATATAACCTTCTAATCCTTATTCAACTGCCCCAGACTTTTGATCTACTAAAGACAACCTATGTATAGGCATCTTATCTTACAAGCACAATTAATTGATTAAAAGAAAATTACTAGATATGGCAATGACCCTTGATAATATTACAAAAAAAAAAAAGTGTTAGAATAGAAGCATTTAGGATCATTGATTACCTGGATGTTACAAACAAATCAGATATAAACTTTTACTGATTACATGGTTACTGCTATGCATTTAAGATCACTCTCTACATCAAAAGTGCACCAAAAAAATCAAGGACATAAAGCACAAATCAGTAACAATTAGTAGCATATGATAGCAGAAATCTACTTGTATGATAGAAATCAGAGGCATAGCAAAAGCCCAAAAATCAGCAATCAATTAATAGCATAACAAAGGACATAAAACATAGCTGTATGACAGAAATCGGATTTCGCCTTTGACTCCTACACATAGAATTAGATTTCTACTATGACTGCCCGCATGGGTTTAGCTCAACTGGTCACAGGGGTGACATTTGGAACAAGAGACCAAGGATCGAGTCTCACCAGCGGCAGTGTGGGAGCAACCTCTCAAATGAGGGGGGGTCCTTGTGCGCAGTGAGCACTGGTCTTGGCCTCTGTGATCCGTTGAGTCACCATGATTTACCTCCTCCTCTCACAATCCCCTTCGGGCCGGGGGTGAGGGGCGCCCGGGGTGAGCGATTTCACCTTTTTGGAACAAGATTTCTACTATGACTCGTATACATGACACTAATCGGATTTCCCTTCTCACTCATATACATGACAGAAATCAAAACCCAAAAACCAGATTTTGCCAAAAATCAAAAGAAAATTACATGAGGCAAAAAGAGTAAGGAAAGTATTAAAAAAACCAACCTTGTGTATTCTTTAGCAGCAAGAGTGATGGTTGTAAGTGCCCTGGAACGAAATTATGCAAATTTGAAACTCAAATGGAGAAGATAAATCCCAACAAACATATTAACATGGTAAACGTACATAACCCTATTATCAACACAAATTCAGGCCAAAGTAACCTTAATTTCAACTCAAGTATTAAAAACACACACATTTTGTTAGTAGGGAAACACTGTACAACGGTTGAGGGTCGAGACTTGTACATTTCTAGATTTTTCAACCAACCTGGACCGCGACGGTCTACGAAGGCCGTTGTCTTCGAATTAAAAGCCAATGTCTTCGGATTGAAGGCCACCGTCTTCGAATTAAAGGCCACCGTCTTCGAAGCCCGTCCGAGAAAGAGCAAATCAGAGAAAGAGTCGAGGGTTTACTGAAACGAGGATGGACTTCGAGGGTCTACGAAGCTCATCCGATAATGGCCAAATTAGAGAAAGGGTCGAGGGTTGAGACGTTGACGGCGAATTGAAGGCCACCATCTTCAAAGCCAAACGGCGAGCGACAGTTAAGGATTGCGAGAGGGACGAGGGGGGCGAAGGAGGGAGACCCGGTGAACTCAAATCTAGCGAGTTACCTTCTTTAAATTCAAAGTTTATCAAATAACCCGGATAGAGGGGTGAAATTATAGTATAATAACCCGGCGTCTACCATTAGGGTTATTTGATAATAAAAATTAAATACCCCTATATACACCGGCGTCTACCATGGGTTATTTTCCTGATTTTGTAGTAGTGTGTACACTTATTAATTAATAAAACTTATGTTTCCTTTACTTTTATAAGAAGGATAAAATACATAAAAACAGTAATTATTACCTATAAAAAGAGCACTCATTATTTATAAAGATAATAATTATAGCTAAAACAACAAGTTTTTTTATACAAGTTTACTACTCTAAAACAACATCTATTGCGACTTGCGAGACAGAGGGAGTATATATAACATGTTATTTAATCTTTATTTACCAAGTCTGATCTCACTATAATGTTAAAAATAAAATCACGTGTCTCGGGCGTAGCACAGATATGCCTACTTAGTGTAGAGTTAATTTTTCCCCTACATAAAATAATTGAAAACAAAAAACCTATTAATTTCTTACCTAAGTAGCCCTAGCTAATCGTAATTAATAAACTTGTCCAGATTCTTTGAAAGGAATGGATCAGTAATTCAGTATTGTTTGATAATTTTAATTTTTTATAAGAAAATAATTCAAATGACATAAAGAATAAACTTCTAACAAAAAAACATTACTACGGACAAGGTTGAGAAGAACTAGCCTACCTAGGTGGTTCTGGACATAGCACTCGTTTGCAAAGGGGCTAATATTGTCTACAATTTTTATATTTTTTTTATAAGGAAAAAATTCCGGTGGTGGTTAGCCAACCCGAGAGCATCCCGAAGGATGAGATCCCGGAGATCTGAAAGAAATACAAACACATAATACATCAAAATAAACACCCAAAAAAACCCGGAAAACCCAAAACCCTAAGCAAACAAGCGGACACAATATCGAGATGAAGGAAGCCCGGCGTGGTGAAGTGAATAGCGAGCGCATGAGACAGCACCTGCTGACACGATGTCTCGCCGCCGGAAAGACGGAAAGCAGAAATCCTCGATCGTAAGGCAAAGACGACACCTGGGGAAGTGTGGATCACACGACGTTCCCCCCACCTAGATGAGGGATCTTCGGAAACCGCAAAAACCACCAACGTACACGATCACTACGATCAACTAGGGCCGCAAAACTGCTCCTCAACCGAAACTAACCACGAACCAACAAACGGACACCTGAACAACACGAAGAAATAAAGCACGGCCGCGAGTAGGGCAAAGAGCGAGAGAACAAACTGGAATTTCATTGTTGTTATTTACACAAGTTATTTTTTTTTTTAGCCATCAAACCGGGCTGCCCCAGGCCCAAGGCATAACCTTGGGCCCAAAGCATGGCCCGGCTGAAAGTCGATTACCAAACGTAATCCAGTTGTCTACAATGGTTGTGTGCAAATATACAAATATGTATTTTTTAGATATTTTTTAGTTTCATTGGTTATTTTGAGTGTGTGCAAATGTTGCACGTACACATTTAAACGATATGATGTGCAAATTTGAGCATGTCACCGACATCTCCCATGTGCATAAACTTTTACAAAAAGCAAGATAAGTTCATTGACTTATTTTTTTATGATTTTATTTTTCCTTTTGTTTTAAATAAATTGTATTTGTATAATACGTAAAAAATGCAAATTTCACCAATGGAGCAAATTACTAAAAAGTGATGTATATTTTTACACAAGATGTGCAAATGTGTATATTTTAAACAAAACCATTGTGGATGATGTAAGGTATGCAATTTTATCTGCCCCCAAATTGCCCTCTCGAAAAATATGGCTATGACTACTGGATTATTTTAATCTATGGGTTCGTATGAAAGGGGTTTAATAAACTGATTAAAATTATAAACAGGGTAAAATTTATAAATTGTTGGTAAAAGTAGTTAAAAATTTAAACAACAAGATAATCTTCGTATGAGGCGAAAAACAGTTTATTTGTAAAAAAGTGGAGTTTATTTGGTTTTTATTAGGGGTATTGTGGTACTTTCAAACCAATAAGATAAAAGAGAAGGGTAAAATAATATTTGTGTAAAATAAACACCCCAACTTTTTCTAGCTTTTTTTAACACAATTTTTAACATTTTTTTCGGACAAAGAAGGAGAAAGTTTCTCTCTCCTTTTAGAAACCCCTTCCATGGCTCAATTTTGGGAGAAACTCCATCCCTAGTTACCCTTCCTCTGTAAATCGCCAATAATTGGCTCTAAATCTTAAAATTGGGTTGTGCATCTTCTATATTCCACCTTTAATCTCTCATCTTGGTCGGTTTTGTTTTCCTGTGGTGGTCGGGGTGTTCTGTTGCAAGGCGCTGGCCGTGGTGATGTTCCGTCCCTGCTGTGTCGTCGGCCGCGACGTTGGTGCCGCCGGTTTTGGCGTTGGCTGCGTTTTGGAGGGTGTGGTCTCGACTCACTCCTCCGGGGGCATCTCCTGGTGACTTTCACTGGTCTCTTTTTGGTGGCTTTCGCCTCTTTCCTCCGTCCTCTTGGGTCGGTGCCTCGCCTGTGTTTGGGCTACACCAAAGCTCAAATAAAAAGGGAAAAAAACTCTCCTTTGGGAGCCCCAAACCTCCTCCGGGAGACAAACCCTCCTTCGGAGCCCTAAACCTCCTCCGGGGGTCCCACCTCACCCCCTCCGAGGTTCTTGAAAGTTTACCAGTGGCTCCACTGCCTCTTATATTCCATGGCTGCTCTACGACCCCATTTCAAACAACGCCTTTGGCTCCCCGTCGTCGGCTCTGGTTTGCCCCGAGCTCCGCCGACCCATGGCTGCTCCTGAATCATGATCTTAATTTTGAAAACCCCTCGCTTATGGGTAAAAAAACGGCTTTAAAAGGCCTTTGAACAGTAGTTGCAAAATGAAAATCTATTAAAAGCCTTTTGTGGTAACATACTGGTTGTTTGTTAAATCTGGATTTGATCATTGATCTTTTATTGGATTTGCATTGCTTTCCTTGTAAAACATTACAGTATGAAGAACATGGCTTTCATGTTTTTTTGTGGTTCAAACCGGATTGTTTGGCTATGCATTTGTTTGATGAACATAGATGGGCAACCACTCATTTCCACGGTGGTTGCCTCAAATCCCTAGCTAACATCAATTCAATGGGTAAAATCACCCTCAAACAAATAAATTGGTGGAATAGTGTTTGTTAAAGTAGATATATAAGCTCCATGAAGTATTCGAAGATATGCACCATTGTCCAGTCACCGGGGCTTCGTCGACGCCTTCCTCAGCTGGTTGTATTTAGCCTCCTTGTTGCGCAAGGAGTAATATTAATAAAAATTTCATCGGTATGATTAAAATAAATAATGATAACTTGCTATAAAATTGTATATATTCGTAAATTGTTATAATTAGCTGTAATTAAATTCCGGATTCTATCTCGCTCTTCGCTCTACTCGCGGCCGTGCTTTATTTCCTCGTGTTGTTTGGGTCTCCGTGTGTTGGTTTGTGGTTAGTTTCGGTTGAGGAGCAGTTTTGCGGCCCTGGTTGATCGAAGTGATCGTGTTGGTGGTGTTTGTGGTCTCCGAAGATCCCTCATCTAGGTGGGGGAACGTCGTGTGATCCACACTTCCCCAGGTGTCGTCTTTGCCTTTCGAGGATTTATGCTTTCCGTCTTTCCGGCGGCGAGACATCGTGTCAGCTGGTGCTGTCCCATGCGCTCGCTATCCACTTCACCACGCCGGGTTTCCTTCATCTCGATATTGTATCCGCTTGTTTGCTTAGGGTTTGAGGTTTTTCCGGGTTTGCTTTATGGTGTTTCTTTTGATGTATTATGTATTTGTATTTCTTTCAGATCCTCGTGATCTCATCCTTCGGGATGCTCTCGGGTTGGCTAACCACCACCCGAATTTTTTCCTTATAAAAAAAAAAAAAAAAACACAATTTTTAACATGTTTTTGTTTATTTTGGTAATCCAAACAACCAAAAAAACTATTTAAAAATTAAACCTCCATAAATGATTAATTTTTAGTTGTTTACTAGTGTAATACCCGTGCCTTGAAGGCACGGGATTTTGATTCATTTCAAATTGAATATCGTTCTATATATCTATATATAATACTATATTAATATATACTTGTTTACAACAAAAATAATATGTATAAAGTAGTTTTTAATTTATAAATTAGTTGGAAAGCGATACAATATAATTTTCCAAATGATTTAATAAGGTAAAGTAGTAATAAAACTCAAACACACCACCTATTATAATTTGAAATACATATATAATTATTATCATTAGGATAAAACTAAAAAGGAAAATATAAGCTATCATATAATGATTAAAAAAATCATAAGCACGTGATTGTACGAATACTTTTGAAGTTATATAGATATACATAACTTATTCATTATTTTCAAGAGAAAGATGGCTAGAAAGAGGGAGAAATAAATAGAGAAAATAAATGTAAGATGGTAAAAAAAAAAGTAATCTAAGGCCTGTCATCTAAAATGTAAAATAAGTAATGCTTGTAAGTCTTAACTAACTTTTATAATATGTAAACTGTAAAAAAAACTTTTTTGGCTCTAGTTGATTTTTATAATTAACTTTTGAAATCGAATATTCACAAATTAATTATTTTTACTAACTTTACAAAAAAAAATTGCAAGTCTTAAATTATTGAAATTATAATAAGGTACATCTAGGGTGTATAAAATAAATATAGATGTAAAATATTCATTTTGGGGATAAATATTTTTTTCTTTGATATTTGAAGCCAAACACCCAAAATTAATCATAAAAGAGTGTTTATTTATTTATTTTTAAATGATAATATATGCAAATTTCACATTTTCTTTTCTCAAAATTCTTCAATTTTTGTTTGTAGATATTAAAATGTTATTCTTTGTATTCCAAATAGTCATTTAAGATGTTTAAAATAAATGTAGTTTATCTCTAAAAAATCTTTTGTTAAAATAAGTAATGAAATATCTGGGGTCAAGTTTCACTATGTGTAGAGTAAGTATGGATTTAAAATATTCATTTTGGATAATTATTTTTATCAATTTTGGAAGGTTAACAAGTGCAAAAATAATTTCTTCTTAAAATTAATGATGTTTTGATTCTATCTCCAAAAATATTTAAATAAATTCAATAAAAAATTAAGATGTCTATATTGTATAATAAATGTAAATTTTAAAAAGAAATATATAATATTATTAATGAATGTAATGTATAAAGAAAGTCATGATATTAATGAAATAATGATATAAAAGACCACACAGAATGATAATATCCAAAATTGTGGTCCGACGTATCAATGTACATAATCTTTTCTATGAAAAAAGAAAATAAATATATTTAAAATAGATAAAAAAATTGATATAATTAGCATATCAGTTTAAATAATCTTCGTATGAAAAATAGGAAACAAATATATGTCAAATAGGAAACAAATAATTTCCGCAATAATATTGGCCAATAAGAAAATACCATTTGAATAAAAAATTCAACTTTAATTGTGAGTGTGACACGTCACCAAAACGCTAGCAGAATTAGTAATATTAACTAGCGTAGTACCCGTGCGTAACACACGGGATTTGTAAAATATATTATATTTTATAGAAGATATTATCATAATATATTTACATTAAATATTAGATATATTATACTATTATAATAAACCTATAAAATAAATATAGTTCATATTAATATAGGTACATTAAGTAATAATAGATACAACTAATAAGTGAAATAAGGAATGACCTTCTTCGATATGCGTTACTTTTGAAAAATGTCGGATTTACATACAGCTTCATCACATCGGCTAAAGCTGATAATATTATCTCAACTAAACACAACAAAAGTTAAATACAAAAGTAAGGAATGCACGTTCACGAAGTAAAATAAAAGAAATTATAATTATTGGCAATATTGAGAAATAAGGTGAATATGATAATGAATTGTCTTTTCAAATCCCGATCGATGGTATATAGTTGATCAAATAATTTCGGACCAATAGAGCAATCCAATATACGATTCAATTTTAAGAAAATATACAAATCAATGCAATATAAATACACATAGTTTAATTATTATTATTATTTTTGGTTAAGATAATTTTTTTTTGGGTAGGAGTTAAGATATATACATACATATGTAAGCCCAATTTTTTTTTTAGGTCAAATTACTACTCCGTAATTGTTTATTTTGCTTAAATGAATCTGGTTTTGCAAATAAAATAAAAGAAATAAAGAAAAGAGAGAAACATGCCTATCGACTAAAACCCCGCCTTACCCGGATACCCCCGCCTCCTTTATCCCAATCTCTGCAATTCATTCATCTTCTTGTTGGGTTCAATTTCGATCGGAAAAGCTCAAAGAGATCTCCCTGAATTTCGAGTTGAAATCGATACTTCCAGTATGTCGATTTGAAGAGTCAAAGAGAGTCGGCTCCTTTCTCCCAATCCTTAATTCTAGACATCTTCTTCATCTAAAAATCCTAAATTCGATGTCCATGGTCTGTCCCCTAAAGGTTACATACAATCCAAAGATTCGACCATATCTTTGCAATTAAACCTCGTCGATTTCAATATTTGAAAAAGATCCCTACTGAATTTCGAGCCGAAACATGAAAGAGAGACGAAATCGAGCACTGACATTCTCGATCGGCGAGGTTTGGACGAAGGTAACGATTGTTTTGTTTTGTTTATTCACCTTTTCGAAAGAATCATACCCTGTGTTGAACAATTCAAGTGTTCCTGCAATTAATTTAGTCGAACCTAACCCCTGTTATATCCGATTACGTTGAACTCTTCAAGTGTCGAAGGCAATTCTTGTTGAAGCTGATTCTCGGGTATTACACTAACACCTTATTCCGGAATTAAGGTAAAGCCACAAACTAAAACTATTGATTGCTTGATAGGGCTTTGGACTGCATTGTGTTTGGAGGGTTTTATTTGCAATTGAAAGGGGACATGAAAGTAAGAATGAATAAAAAGCAGTTTGGGGAGCATAATAAAGAATAAATAGAGTAAATGGAATTAAATTGAATACGTACGCTAAGAGGATATAAAATGAAGAAATTATGAAGAACAAACACCTTTTAATCGACACAGATTAGGTCCTTTTAAATCAACTCTTGTCGTTTGTGAAAATTGATGTTGTAGAACATGCACACAACTCGAACTCGGATATTGCCTTTGATGTTTGTTGGATTAAGCTTGTCGACGTATGTTTAAGGTTGTAGAACATTCTTCATTGTTGCCTATTTAAAACATGAAAGAAGAATAGATGATCAAAAGCTTGCAATGTTTAAGGTTTAAACATTAGTAGTATTCGAAAAATAAAACATAAAAAATAGATGGTTGACAGAGAGGGAGAAATAGATAGGATATATACGGTGGACGAGGAAGGAGGAGAAGTGAGTTATCTGTTATATTCGATTCTAATTATATATGGAGTAGTGTTGCTAGTTAGGTTAGGGTGAGTGTAAAGACTCGTTTGTAATTGGTTAAAAAATCTCTGCATATCTGAAAATTTTAATTATTTTAACAAAAAGTAACAGAATTGTTTTAAAGATATTTGCAGATCTGTAAAGTTTAATTATTTCAATTAAAACGGTTTAAACTAAATTTAAAAAATCTCTGCAGATTTGAAATTAGGATAAATGTGTAATATTTTGGTTAAATAAAAGAGATAAAGATTGGTTAATTGAATAATAACGGATGGAATTAAAAAAAAGTTACAACGAATGGTTTGTAACTAATATAAAAATCTCTGCAGATATGAAAATTATAATTATTTTAATTAAAATGGTTTTAGTTAGCTAAATATGCATTCCTTTAGTTAAGAAAGAGACAAGTGTTTCATAATTCAAATGGTTTAAACAAAATTTTAGAGGATAAATTTTAGAGGATAATCGATTATGAATATATATAAAGTCGATTCTGAATATGGGGATGTATATTAAATAAGAAAAATTCATAGACCTCATCAGATATGAAATTGTGTAATCTTTTGGTTAAACAAAATCTCAACATATCTTAAATAAGAAAAATTTTAGAGGATAAATGTGTAATATTTTGGTTAAACAAAATTATTTGAACTTTTATTTATTATTTAATATTTATGGTTGCATATAGGAGATTCATCTTTGCAGAACCGAGTTTGCTTGGTTGTTTTGCTTTATTTTGGTGATTCATCTTATCAAGTTTAAATTTCTTATGAGTCAATTCAGAATGTTCGCGTGCAGAAGGAGAGGAACATTTGATTCCCCATTCAGATGAGTATTCACCTACAACAGTAACAAATTCTGAATTTGCAGAAGGAGATGGAGAAAGATCCGAGTTTGCTTTGTTGTTTTGCTTTATTTTGGTGATTCATCTTATCAAGTTTAAATTTCTTATGACTCAATTCAGAATGTTCGCGTTCAGAAGGAGAGGAAGATTTGATTCCCCATTCAGATGAGTAATTCACCTACAGCAGTAACAAAATCTGAATTTGTAGAAGGAGATGGAGAAAGAGATTCAGAAGTTTCAGGATAAGGAGAAAAAGATTAAGAAACACGTTCAAGAGTTGCAGGATAAGAACGAAAAGATTAAGAAAGAAATTCAGAAATCGCAGGATGAGGAGGAAAGGTTGAAACTAATAAGTTTGTCCAAGGTCATTTTTAGCTTGGACACAATCACTTTGTTGGTTTGAGCTTGGAGTGAAATTATCGGCAAACTTTTGATTAGCTATCGATAATTTTGTGTTTTAGATGCCGCATTCGTTCACTTTTAGTATCCATCTTGATCAACTGGGTTCAGGTGTAATGCAGAGATGCAGTTCTGCAAAAAAAAAACATGTAAACCTTATAAATAGGAGAAGATTTTTAAATACTTGGAGAAACAATTGAGAATTTTTCTTAAATTTCTATCTTTAAATGTATGGTTGCCACGTGTCCCAAATTGCAAGTGTTTTAGTATTATATTAGTTAATAGATAGAAGATATTGGCAACATACACACCGTATATATGTCATATAGAATATAACTCAAGCCAAATGTCATTGAGACAAACGATCCTGAAAGCTAAAGAACACAAGATCGAGCCAAACACCATACCATTGGTCCATTACTGATTGAGACGAAGGGATCGGTATCGTTTATTATACACGAAAGCTAAAGAACACAAGATAGAGCCAATTAACACCGTAGAGACAAACGGTGGCCAAACATAAAAAGCATCTTATTCATTCATTCATTCAATTCATTCGCATATACGTTTCAAAGAGGGTTACTTACTACAGCAACAAGTGGGATCTTCCTCCTTGTAGTGATACCTGGGTGCTCCTGCATTCCCAATTTCTCCCTCTCCACTCCATATGGAAGTGCCCAGTTGAATTGCAGTATCAGATTCGCCATCTCAAGCTCCAAATTCGCGATTGCAAACGCCGCCCCTGGACAGCCCGTCCTGCCCGATCCAAACGGGATCATCCCAAACTCGTGATGCGCTCTTGTCGAAGACTCCAAGAACCTCTCGGGCCGGAAGCTCTCGGGTTCTTCCCAATACCTCGGGTCTCTCCCTATCGCCCAAGCGTTGGTGAAGAGCAAGATCCCGGCTGCAATGTCGTAGCCATTGATCTGCACGTCTTTGATGCATTCACGAGGAGAGAGCAACGAAGCCGGAGGATGCATCCTAAAGGTCTCTTGGATCACTGCTTTTAGGTATACCATCTCCTTCAAATCATCCTCTTTTATGACCTTCTTGCCCTTTGATGCTTCCTTAACCTCTTGTTGTAGTTTCTCTAACACTCCAGGGTTCACTAAAATCTCTGACATCATCCACTCTAGTGTTGTTGAAGATGTTTCTGTTCCTGCTGCAAACATATCCTATAGGGCAATACCCACAGAGTTATCATTCATTAGATTAAAACTAATTAAGAATAAGGGTAAATTACACATAACCACCCATAAATTATGACACTTTTCACATAACCACCCATAAAAATTTAAATTACAGTAAACCACCCATAAATTTGACTTGTTTTCATAAGACCACCCACGCATATTTTGCTTAAAATGACTAAAATACCCCTAATTCAAGCTTATTTGTTTGTAATTTGTAAAGAAAAGATGTTGCATGTGTATAAATGTTTGGATTTAAATGGTATTATGTTTATAATGCATATTTAACAAATTGGAAGTCGTATGAAAACAAATCATTACATTAAATACAAATAAGCTTAAACAAATCATTGCATTAAATACAAATAATATCGAATTAGGGATATTTTAATCTTTTTAAACAAAACAAATAGAGATTTAATGGGTGGGTGGTCTTATGAAAAGATAACTAATTTATGGGTGGTTTACTGTAATTTCAATTTTTATGGGTGGTTATGTGAAAAGTATCATAGTTTGTGGGTGGTTATGTGTAATTTACCCTTAAGAATAATATGTGTCCAAATGCACGTGCACAAGTCTAGCACTTAGAGCAAATTTAACAAGGGACTGTAGGGATGCTAAAATGAAAAAATAATATAAAATATTAAGGGGGAAGTCCGGCGGATGCTAATGGGATGCCAAATTGGCATCGCTGCTATGGGGTGAATTAAAAAGTGTGTCAGATTCTTTTTATTTTTTTCGGAAATGAAAAAGCCAAAACGACGTCGTTTAAGGGCGGAAGAGGTCAAAACACCGCGTTTGGAGGATGGGCTGCTGACGCGCATCTGCAGAGGGGCAGGCCAGCTGTCGATCCACCACAGGAGGAGGGGAGGGACGGCTGTGATTAAATGACACGGACGGCCAGGATTAAATGTGGCCGATTTTAATTAATTTCAAATAATGCTTATTTCAGTATGTAATATGTAAAAAAAAAAAAAATTAAAAATTACCATAATACTAGATTCATTTTTCTCTACACATAAACATCAAATTTGAATATGTTTCGACGTAATTTTAAAAAAATAATTTATTTTGATATAATTATATTGTAATTTTGCTCGGTAAATTGGATCTTGGTCATTCGATGTCCGATTGCTTATTATAATACCTTTCCGGATAGGGAATCGCGTCATGAACAAAATTACCATAACACTATGGGCTTTTAAAGCCATTTGGGGTCGTTTCAGGGCTCAAATTAGGGTTTTACTATGTTCGAAAATTTCTGACATTTTTCAAAACTTCATACTGAGTCCAGTTAATTTTTTTTTTGTTCGTAAAACACTTCATTGAATGTTTGGAGGATTTTAAAATGTGGTCAAGTCATTTGTGACATTGGTATAAATTATCTGTATAGATGAAGTGTCTTGTCCCGTCAAATGCAGATTTGTTGAGTTGTCCCGTCAAATGCAGATTTATTGATCTGTATAGATGAAGTGTGTTGTCCCATCAAATGTTTGAAGGATGTAAAAATGTGGACAAGTCTGATTTTGGCTATAAAAACTTATCATCACAACCATTTCAAAGAGGAGCATGCATGGGTACTACTGCGTGATGAGCCGAAGTGGAGTGTTGATTATTTAGATAAAATCAACCGTTGCAATGCAAGTAGTGGGAGTTCAAAGAGATCCCGGACAACTGGTGGAGAGGATACCCCTGGTTCAGATACTCCCACGAGTGTCTTTACCGTCAACCCAATTCAGCGTCCAATGGGCATCAAGAAATCCAAGAGAAAAGGAAAAGAAGCCATATCATCCGATCAAGTTGCACAAAGAGAGGTTGCCGTGGAACAGGCAAAGCAAGAAGCCGAAAAGTTCAAACAAATTTATGAGTTGCAGATGGCGAAGGAGGTTCGCAAGAGGGAGAAGGCGGCGCAAGGGTACACGCGAGTGAAGAATATTGACTTGCTTAGTCAACTCATGGCAACTCCAAATCTTCCACTGGAAGGTGAAAATCTCAAAATGAAGTTATTCAAGGAGCTTGCAGAGGACTCTTTCCCATGAGAGATCAAAGCTTAAGTTCATTTGTGTTCATTTGTGTTTATGCATGTTTCTTTAATGTAATGCATGTTTCTTTAATGTAATGGAAGTTGTCATTTTTAAATTTTGAATCTACATGTGATAGAGAGTTGTCGGTTTGTGGTAGAGCCTTGTCTACTCAATGTCAGTCTTCGAGATTCCAAATTCTGAAATTGCATGTGATAGAGAGTTGTCGGTTTGTGGTAGAGCCTTGTCTACTCAATGTCAGTCTTCGAGATTCCAAATTCTGAAATTGCATGTGATAGAGAGTTGTCGGTTTGTGGTAGAGCCTTGTCTACTCAATGTCAATCTTCGAGATTCCAAATTCTGAAATTGCATGTGACTTCTACATTTCTATATAAATGAACATTACATACTTTGAAGAAAATCACACCACATCCAAAACTCATCCCTTCCCAAAGCACCAACAAATGGCTAGCCCCGATTCAGATTCTTCAAACACAAACCCTTTCCTTTCTAGTAGTAGCTCTGACGGAGATGGTGAGCTTCAAGCTTGCTTTGAAGCATGGAAAGCTGCTACTGTTCGAGCTCAAGAAACTTTTCAACAACCTGAAAGTTCAAGAACGAGACGTCGTCGTACCCACATTGAAAGAGGGAGGGAGAGGGGCTTCGCTCAATTATCAAGCGACTACTTCTCGGAGGTGTCAACCTACCCAGATGATGTCTTTCGACGCAGGTTCAGGATGAGTAAGGGAGTTTTCAACCGCATCGTTCAACGTTTGGAATCGGAGATAGTGTACTTCCAACAACGGCCGGATTGCACTGGACGGATGGGCATTTCTGCATTGCAGAAAATCACAAGTGCAATTCGCATTCTAGCATATGGATTTGCTGCTGATGCTAGTGATGAATACCTTCGTCTATCAGGGGCCACAACAAGATTGTGCTTGTCCCATTTTGTTGATGGAATCATCAACTATTTTGGAGACGAGTACCTTCGACGACCAAATGCAGCAGACATACAACGTCTGCTGAGCGTAGGAGAGTCTCGTGGTTTTCCAGGAATGTTGGGTAGCATTGATTGTATGCATTGGGCTTGGAAGAATTGCCCAACTGCATGGAAAGGTCAATTCGCGGGTGGATATCATGGTCATCCAACAATTATACTTGAGGTCGTTGCATCCTACGACCTATGGATATGGCATGCTTTCTTCGGAGTCCCAGGTACAAATAATGATATTAACGTTCTTGATCGATCCCCTGTGTTTGATGATATTTTACAAGGTACAGCTCCGAATGTTAATTTCAATATCGGGGGACACGAGTACTCCATGGGGTACTATCTTACTGATGGGATCTACCCTGAATGGGCTACATTTGTCAAAGCACCAAAGGCTCCTCAAGGAACCAAAATGAAGCTATTTGCTCAATATGTGGCTTCCGCTCGCAAAGATGTGGAAAGAGCATTTGGAGTACTGCAAGCTCGTTTCGCAATAGTTCGTCATCCAGCATTATCTTGGGATCCAATTTTGGTCAGGAAGATAATGAGAGCATGCATCATTTTGCACAATATGATCGTGGAAGACGAGCGAGAAGGTTGTAGTCATCATGGATACGAGATTCCACAATTCGAGGAAGGTGTAAGCGGTGAGGCTGCACCGGTTGACGATGATGCTGGGACATTTTCGACCGAGCGCCACGCGACTATGCAAGAGTATATAAAGAAGAGGCATGATCTTCATGATAATGGTACGCACCGCCGACTTAGGGAAGACTTGAAGGAACATATTTGGCAAAAATTTGGATCCACACGTGGAGGCAATTAGATTTCGCAAATTTCGTATTATGTTTCGTACGTTGCAATTTAGTTTATGTATTAGCTTTTGTGTAATTTCTTTTTTTTTTAATCAATGAAGTTTTCTATTTTATTTTAAATCAAAATTTTATAATTACAATTTAGTATTTAAATACTAATATAATATTATAATCATATTATAAACATGTTGGAAATAATTGTTATAGAAGGGTATATTCGTAAATTGAATTGGTAAAAAAAGATGGATTGTGGGATGCTTGGGATGCTATTGTTAAACTGGAAAAAGTGGAAAAGTGATGCTATGCTGATGTGGCGGAGAGAGGTGAATAAAAAAATAGTAATTTTAGTATCTTGAATAGTAACTGATAAACATGGTCTTAGGGCACTTTTATCAGTGTCTTATTGAAGATGCTAAGAGCATGTGTACAACAGATTCTCCATCTTGATTTTTTGGTGAATATTTTGCTGGTTTTTGGTCCCATAGCTTTTCCATTACATTATCCAAAATAGGGAATGAAGAGAAAATATATATGGAGACCATTTCCTACATTTAGAGAAAACTCTATATATTTTGGGGTAAACTCCATGATGGAGGAGCTATTGGAATTGGGCCACAAAATATTCAGAGTATTTAATTTTTAATTCTCTACTTTGGAGATTGTTTTAAGAAAGTTGTTGGGCATTTCTAAGTGGGAAAATATTAATAAAATATTGAAGGAGGGGTGTGAGGAATGCTTGAAGGATGGTAATTTAGCATTGATGCTTCCGGGTGTTTTCTGCAATTTTTTGGCAAAGGAGGGGGACACATGTCAATCTCTCACATGCGGTGGGAAGGAGCGGCTGAGATTGAATAAAAGCAACGGCTGAGATTTAATCTGGCCTATTTTAATTACGTTCAAATAATGTCTTTTTTGCTATTTAAAATGTAAAAAAAAATATTGCCATAATACTAGATTCATTTTTCTCTACACATAGACATCAATTTTGAATATGTTTCGACATAATTTGAAAAAATTGATTTATTTCGATATAATTATATTGTAATTTTGCTTGGTGAATTGGATCTTGGGCGTTCAGTGATGTACGAGCTTTTTCGGCCATTTGGGATCGTTTTAGGACTCAAATTAGGGTTTTACTGTGTTCGAAACTTTTTGGCAATTTTCAAAACTTCATACCGATCCAACTTCTTTTGTGTAATTTCCTTTTGTTTAATCAATGGAGTTTGTTATTTTATTTTAAATCTAAAAAATGGATCGTATATACTTTTACTTATGCATTTTATAAATGATCTAAAGTTTAGTAATTAAATACTAATATAATATTATAAACATATTATAAACATGTTGGAAATAATTGTTATAGAAGGGTGTATTCGTAAATTGAATTGGTAAAAAAAAAATGGATTGTGGAATGCTAGAGATGCTATTGTTAAAGTGAAAAAAAAGTGAGGAGTGGATGCTATGCTGATGTGGCAGAGAGAGGTGAATAAAAATAAATAGTAATTTTAGTATCTTAAATAGTAACCGATAAACATGACCAATGTTCTAAAAATTGCGCCTAAGCGCCGCCTAGCATCGTCTAGGCGCTAGGCGGCAAGATACCTAGGAATTTTTATGCCTTGGCAGATTTCCACCTAAGCGCCGCCTAATCCCGCTTAGGTGCCGTATAGTCCCCGCCTAATCCCGCATAGCCCCGCCTAGGTGGGTGATTATTTAGATTTAGTTTCTAGGAGAGTGATTAGTCAGCTTGTAGTTTTTTTTATCCCCCAAGTCGGGATGCATTTACTTTTGATTCAAGCCTATGGTTTCGGATTTTAGGAGGTTTAAAGTTATCAGCCGGACTAGCGCTTTTACATTTATTGACTTTAGTGTTAATTAAGCACACTAAATTTGGATTTATGAGTGATATTATAGATATTACTACATTATATAAATTATTGACATGCTCTATCCCTTGAAATATAAAAAAAAATCAAGTTTAGTCTATATACGCCTAGACACCGCCTAGACACCCGCCTAACACTTAAACGTTAGACGACCACCCACCGTCTAGCAACTTTTAGAACATTGAACATGGCCTCATAAATTCAGCCATATAACTCATATATACCGGCCAGCACGGCTGCACCTATCCATTTAATTGATTACTCGTACCACACCATGCATTTTAAACATCAATGAGTTTCAACTACCTAATATTGTTAGAAGTAAAAGGATATGTGTACATCCCACATTGGAAAGTACATAGTGAAACACCGGGTTGGTGAGCTATTACTGCTTCCATAATTAATTGGATTTATGATGAGATCTCCCAACATACTTTGACATATACATGCTACATATATAATACTGTTGTGATGAAAGAATAAATATTTAAACAAACAACAATGACACATGATTTATCATGGTTCATCAAATTGGCTACATCCACACTGAGATATTTCATTAAGGAGTTTTTCAAAACCTGACGAGGATTACAAGATGTGTCACCCACACTGAGTGATAGACGATAAACCTATAAACCTGGAAGCATAGAATATCGTTACTGAACCACCACTAGTCCCTTGGACTCCCTGCGGTCGGGGGCCCTACCCCTGAACCCCTAGCGGTAACCGGTCACTCAATTAGGAATCAACTTAATTGTGTTGAATTGAGTTGAATATTTGCCTATAGGAAATTATATAGCCTAAAATAAATCTAATCCTAGTAGGATAAATCTATAATGAGGCACAAATAGATAACTCTAATCTTCTTTCTATATAGTAAAAGAAGCGTTTTTGTCATAAATGAGGTTGAATAAGAGCTCGTTTGGTTGGCAACCTAAAAACCCAGGAAGTAGAACTTCCCAGGAAGTAGGAGAAATTCCCATGTTTGGTTGGTATTTTTGCAATTAAAAAACGCAAGAATTCAACTTCCCGGGAAGTTGAATTCCCCCAAAATGGAGGAAGTTCACTTACCTAGTTCCCCCTAGGTAAGTTCAACTTCCCCCATTTTTAACTTGGAAATTTCCATTTCCTACCTTTAATCTCCCACAATAAAAAATCAACCAAACATATTTTTAGAGTTCCTGTCAATTGAATTTCCCGGGAATTCAATTCCCATAAAGTAACTTCCCGGGAATTTCAATTCCCACATTGAACCAAACGAACTCTAAATGAGAAATATTAAAGACATTTTTAAAAAAAGCTAATCATCACTTGAGTAAAAATCATCTTTATAAGAAGTTAAAAACTCTAATTTACCATTATCTAATCAATTATTTGTGTAATATTTTGAAATTAGAAAACCAATTATCATTTTTAAAATCAACAATTGAGTATTTGATTAAAAAATCAACAATTGAAATAGAATATACAATGAAAACAACAAAATAAATTATATTCACAAGCTTCGTCAAATATTTTTAAATTTTAAATTACCAAAAATAGACCCCATATATGAAATAATTTATTATATACAATAATATATTTTAAAACATCTAATACTATAAAATTTTCATTGATAGATAAATAAGTACTCTGTATAGTAAGATACATGCTCTACCATAATTTCAGTTTCCGAAAAGAAAAAATTAGTGTATATGGAAAAATAAAACTAAAATAGTCTTAGCATAATCTATATAAAAAATTAACACCTTGCATACTTAATTTAAGAAACAACTAAAATGTGAAATGAAAAAAGTCTAAAGATCGAATAGATTAGACCGAGTTTCTATTGAATTAATTTGAAATTTTGATTCGTTTTTATTCAAATTAACATATGAATATATAAACTCATCGATACAAAAGTCACGGGATAGTCCACTAGTTCTATCTAAATTAGGTCTATCAATTAAATTCAAAAGTAAATTATATCCTAACAACTTGATATGAATAAAGTTAAGAAAGAGTAAATTAATGTATATGCATATAATACTTACAAGTAGGAGGGCTTTGATGCTCTCTCTATCAATGGCCATACGTCCACTTGAATCATCAACACCATTCTGAAGATGGAGTAAAACGTCAACAAAGTCTTTAGGCACACCACCTTCCTCCTTTCCTTTACCCTTATCTATGGAATAATGTTTTGCAAGTACACCTTCTAGGAAATCATCAAGGGTCTTGATAATCTTGTCCACTTTAGCACCATTTCCAGTAAACCTATCAATCCAAGCCAACCATGGCACAAAATCACCAACCGAAAACCGACCCATCAACGTTACAATATCCGTCATCAGCTCCTCGACATCAATGTTGAATCCCTCCTCATGATCTTCACTGCGACGAGTACCTCGTTTATTCCGCATCCCCATCGCCACAAGGCATATCAAGTCATTGGTCTGAGATACAAACATCTCTCTCATGTTGATAGCAACCGATGAAGTCGAAGAGGACGATATCATCCTCTTGATGTTGTCCACCATACGCCCCACCTCTTCTTCCCTAACCCGGCTAAAGGAGTAAACCCTTTGATTGCTGAGGAGCTCATGGACGCAAATGGACCTCATGTGCCTCCAATAGTCGCCATAGGGTGCCGCGACAACGCCCTTGCCGTTGTAGAGGATCTTGGTGAAGTTGCTCCACATGGGCTTGGAGCAAAAGGCAAGATCTTGAGTCTTCATGACTTGCAAAGCCCCCTCGGCGGAAGAGACGACCAAGGTAGGCCTAGAGCCCAAGTGGAGCAACATCACATCGCCGTATCTTCGAGAGAGGGATCGGAGGCCTTGGTGGGGTAACCGCCCTAGCTGGTGGAGGTTTCCGATGATCGGAAACCTTGGAGGCGAAGGCGGTAAGTTGATCTTCTTCTTCCTAAATAGTGATTGATAGCCATGAAAGATGAAGAGGAGGAAGAAAGGGAGTAGGAGTGGAATTGCATATTGCAAAAGGAGGATACCGTCAAAACTTGGCATTGTGGTAGACTGTGGATCTTGTCGACATTCAAGTTAAGAGATAATATAGATATACAAACGAATTTGCGTATAGATTCCGTAGCAACGTTTTTTTATGCCATTTGCCAGCCTTTTTTTTCTTTTTTCTTTTTAATATATTGCCAAAAAAAACTAATCAATAATATCGGGAAATGTTTCGATGAAATTCAAGAGATATATAATTTTTCAATAAAGTGAAAAGGTAAAGTAATAATTATGCATGTAATTATATTTTTATTTGATTTTAAAAAAAATGTACAAATTTCTGAAATAACATAATAACGGATGAAGTATTATAAATATTTAATAATTCATCCGTTTGAAAATATAAGTCATTTACTATTCACGCACGCTTTCTTAGGATGATAAAAACTATATAAAATATCAATTTATTTATTAATTTTTTTAATAATTTTATACTTATTAATAAGAGGTATGAGATTATTAAAAAAATTAATAAAAATATTGATATTTTATATAATTTTTAATTGTCAAATTTTACAGCAATTTTGCATTTATGATGAGCAACTATATGAGTGATTTGGAAAAAAAAAATTCTCTTCGTCATAAATATTTTCGAGTTATCTAATTTTAAAAAACTAGATCCACATTCAAATGAGTTCTTTTAAGATGCAAACACTAGTTTTTTTATGCATTGGTGTTTGGTGCGCCTTGGCGGTATTATTATTATTATTATTATTATTATTATTATTATTATTATTATTATTATTTAATAAGGAAATAATTCGAGGCCGGACAGGTCCGGACCTCGAGAGGCCGACAAAGTCGGCAGACGCTAAGCCGTCTAAACATACAACAACGAAATAGAAAATATAACATAAAATACATCAAAAGAGCATCCCAAGGTAAACCCGGAAAAAACCCAAGACCTAAGCAAACTAGTGGACACAACATCGAGAGGAAGGAAGTCGTCGCGGAGAAGTGGATAGCGAGCGCATGGACAGCTCTAGCTGACACGATGTCTCGTCGCCGGAAAGACGGAAAGCAGAAATCCTCGTAAGGCAAAGGCGACACTTGAGGAAGTGTGAGTCACACGACGTTTCCCCAACCTGGATGAGGGATCTTCGGAAACCAAAAACACCACCAACACGATCACGTCGATCAACCAGGGCCGCATCACTGGTCCTCTACCGAAACTAACTACGAACCAACATACGGACACCAAACCACACAAGCAAATGAATTAAACACAACCGTAAGGAGGACGAATAGCGCGGGAAGAATCCGGAATTAAAATGTTTAAAATGTTTATGAAAAAGTAGGATACTTTAATTTATAACAATCATTGTTTGAAATACTTTAATGTATAACAATCATTTTCTTAATTAAAAATGTCCAATCTTTTCCTTGCAAAAAATATTACTCCGTCAGTGACTCGATCCAATTAATGTAGTCGCGGTCAAGCTGTCACTGACTCGATCATTGGTATACACAAATTATGAGTACGTGTTCTGCAGAAATTATATACAGTACTCCCTCCGTCCGCGAAAACTTGTCGTTTTAGCCTCGGAATTTTGTTCGCAAAAACTTGTCGTTTTAGACATTAACCCCCATTATTTCCTAAATTGCCCTTAGTTACTTTGCCTCATTTAATGTGATTGAATTATGGAAAAAGGACAGTGGCTGGGTACACAAGGCACAATGCACACAATGACCTCTCATCTTCCCCCGCCAAAAACAATTTGAATCCTAATTATTCTATTTACATTGAATTTGCAAACTAAAACCGCTACTAGCTCTCCTCCTCCTTCACTACAACTGTCAAAGCAACAAGAATACTCCTCTTACGGGACAAAGGTAAGTAGGTCTTCATATATACTCGAATCTTTTTATTGTTTCGATCCGATCTTTATCTTTTTGTATTGATGTGTGATATTTCAAATCTCTCATATTAGCATTTTTTTTGGCTTTATTAAATTTTCTTTTAGGCCCAACTACATATTCATCGGGTAAGGATCATGGAATTATCAACTACCCAATTTGACGATGCTCTCGATTTCGACTTCTCACCATTCGATGAAGAGCAGGATTCCATTCTCAACTTTCAGTTGAATGAGGATGTTGAGTTAAATGTCAAGCATGATTCAAGTATGAACTTTCCATTGAATGAGGGTGTTGAATCGAACTTTCCGTTGACTGCCGCGAAAGCTGTAGCACATCACGACTTTGATTTGAACAAAATCCCCATGGAAATAGAAGGTACCGATGAAGATCAAGTGGCCAATGAAGTGCTTGTGATAATGCTGAATATTTTAATCCCATCGATCCATTGGAGTCACTCAAAGTCTGGTTAGATATAAAATTATTTATCATATTTCTAGATGATGAACTACTAAGGTCATGTGTGGGCAGTCTTCTAGTGTTTTGGAATTGTTTGTAAGGGATAAACTACTGTTATGGTGTTCTAGCCTTGTTTGTAAAGGGCAAACTTCTGTCATGACGTTTTGTGCTAGTTTGTAAGCGATAAAACAATGTTCTAGTCTTGTTTTCTGCACTCTTCAATGCACTTCTTATGGAGCAATCCAATTTTGATTGACTACTTATGAGTGGTTTGAGCTGGTGTAACTGAAATGGAGTACGATAGCAATTGCATAACAAGTTACACCATCTACAAGAAGGAAGAGGTGCTGGAAATACAGAAAAGAATGTTGAAAAATTCTCAATATTGTTCAAAAGTCATATTGTAGTTCTAAAAAAATCATAAGGAAGAGGTTTGTGTGACAATAAGAGTAACAAGTTAAGAACAAGAATACTCCAAGGTTTGAGCTGCTGAAAATTCAGGTTATATGGCCAAAAAAATCAGATTATAGAGAAAAAAATCAGCTTATTGCCATGCTCTTTTATGGACAGTCTTTATTGCACTACTTATGGTAAACTAATGTTGTAAATGACAATTTATGCCAAAACTTGTGTGACAATAAGAGCAAAAAGTTAAGAAAAAAAACTTCAAACTTTGAGGTGCTGAATTTTCAGCTTATATGGGAAAAAAATCAGATTATGGAGAAAAAAATCAGCTTACTGTCATGCTCTTTTGCGGGCAATCTTCATTGCACTACTTATGGTAAATTCATGCTTTAAAGTGAAATTTCTGAGTCTTTTGTGTGACAGAAAGAGTAACAAGTTAAGAAAAAAAATCTTCAAGAATTTGAGGTTCTAAAAATTCAGCTTATATGGCAAAAAAATCAGATTATGGAGAAAAAAAATCAGCATACTGTCGTGCTCTTTTGTGAGCAATATTCATTGCACTACTTAATTGCACTAGTTATGGTAAATTCATGCTTCAAAGTAAAGTTTAGGGAGAAAAAAATCTGCAAGATTTAAGGTGCTGAAAATTCAGCTTGTATGGCCAAAAAAATCAGATTATAGAGTGCTGAAAATCAGCTTACTGTCATGCTATTTTGTGGGCAATCTTCATTCCACTACTTATGCTAAATTCATGCTTTAAAGTGAAGTTTATGAGTCTTTTGTATGACAATAACAAAGCCAAGTAAAGAAAAAAAATCATCAAGGTTTGATGTGCTGAAAAATCAGCTTATAAGACAGAGAAATCTAATTACAGTTGATAAAAAAAAATCATTTCGTCTGAATGCACTTTTGTGGGCACTCCATTACACCACTTATGGAAAATTGAAGTTGTGATTTGCAAATTGTGAGTCATTTTTGTGACAGTAACAATATCAAGCAAAGAAAAAAAAAATCTAACAAGTCCAGGGGAAACATAAACAAAAAGACATGCTGAAAATTCAGATTACAACGCAAAATATTCAGATTACAATGCAGAATATTCAGACATGCTGAAAATTCTGATTCCCTATTCCATTTCTTCCTAAAATACTCATGGTTTTTTCTACGAGATCACAGTCACAACTGATTTGTGTAGGAAGACAACCATTCCTTTCTAACCCGAGCTTATTTATGTGAGGAATTTTATAATTGTTGGACCCTTCAACTGTCATGATCATCCTCATACATAACTGCAAAGACAAAAAAACATGGTTGATCTTTTTCGTTGGATACTCGTTGAATGCCCTTTGAACAGCACCAATTAGTTCATCCACTGTTTTCGTGCACTCCTTAGTCTGCAAGGACTGAATTGCATTAAAAAACCCAAGATCCAACACATTCAAATCCGGAGAGTTTGGTGGTTGACAAAGCAATCGGATGTCAAACCCATTTTGGGACGCAGCCACTTGAAACTCCATGTCATCAGGGCGGACATGTGTTCTTGCATTGTCTTGTTGAATAAAAATTGGTGCATTTGCATCCTCTCTCGGCCAACTATCTCGAATCGCAGGAAGAACCTTTCCCACTAGAAACGTTCGTATTGTTTCCTTTGTTACGGAAGTGATTGGCTTGGTTTCCAAGGTCCCAGCTTCTCTGTTTCGACTTCGCCTTAATGCAGGTTCAATCGTCACTAGTGGAAACACTCCAATTTTCCCAGAAAAAACTTCATTGCCTTCATCATCAAACCGCGGCCTTGCAATGGCTGTTAGAAACATTACTTTGCCAATGAAATTTTTACTTTGGCATGAACGCAAAGGATCACTTTCGGTTGGAAGCAAGTAGTAGTTTCTTGACTTCTTCGTCATGTAGAACCACTTCTCATCAATGTGCACAATGTTGTACATCCCAACAAATCTCGGCTCGTGTGGCAAACTACTCCTCTCCAACATAGATATGCAAAACTGAAGTCGGGCTATCTTGTTCTCCTCTTTTAAATGTGGCTTGATTGCGTTCGAGTGACTCCGAAGCAAGCCTTCCTTCACACGTGAATGCAGACAGCCGTGGCTGATTTTCAAAGCATGAGATAGTGACCTTATTGTTGTTCTATGCCTTAATGGTATATCCTTAATGCCATTAAAGTCGACTTCGAGTCTCTTTCGACCGCTGTTTCTTCGCCATCTATGGGACAATTCCGAGTTTCCAAATCCGTTGAACCGTTCTTAACGGTATTGAGAATAAAGAAGCAACCTCTTTTGTTGAGTTTCGTTTCAGCTTTCCATTTAAACTTTTGGTTAGTAAAGCAGCATATATAAGCTTTCTTTCTTCAATTGATGTCATCCGATAGCTTCTAGTTTCTCTTCCACCCTCTGCATATATATCATCATTATCATTTTCAAGTTACAAAATAAAGTAGGTGGCTTTAGTCATGATAAGGAAAAATAAATTTCCAACAGAGAAGCTACAACATTGGATTCTTCATAATAAGAAAACATACAAAGCAAAATTAAGCAATTGAAAGTAGTGGCATACCATTATCAGTTGGGTGATTTTCTTCTTCATGTTGGTGAACACCACTTGAAGGTGATGTGGCTAGAATAGGAATGCTTCCTTCTTCCTCTTGATTAGATTCAAAAATACAATTCTCATCATTTGGTCGTATGTTCAAATCAATTGATTGGTTATCATCACTCGAAGATGATCGACTTGTAACTCGGATGTCTCCTTCGACCACTTGATTGGACTCATGCTGAAAAATCTCAGTGTTGTTGTTGCCTTCAAGTACACCATCTTCTTCCCAATGCTCATAAGTAGGTGGTTCATTGAAATCAGTAGGATCATTTTCATGTGGAAGAAAATTTAAATCAAAGTGATATAGAGGATTCATGATTTAATGGGTAGAATTGCAGCAATTTTCCGATGGTGATACAATGACAATTGTGAAATTTGGCTCCAATATATGTTGGGGTTTAGCATTTGAATTGGTCTTACCTAATTTAAAATTTGGCTCCAATTTTATTCTTACAATTGTACTTTTTTGGGGATTAGTAAGAATGTAAAGAGTCATGGAGGAGTGGATTACAAACAATTTGAATCCTACTCAATTGTAGGATTTGTTACCATAAGAAGATTAGGGGTAATTGTGGTAGTTCAAGAAATTCCTTAAAATTTGTGTCCGAGGCTAAAACGACAAGTTTTCGCGGACGGAGGGAGTAGTACATATCAACCCAGATTTGTTTAATACTCCGTATTTTCCATTGGCATGAATCATGATCGATATAAATAACCCGTTTGCCAATCAATCCTCTCGCTCTATTTTACTGTATTTAATTTATTGAGAAATGGGGATTGGTTTTTATGAAGAATATCATGTTTTAGACATGATTTACTAAGCTACTTAGCTCACTAATCTAGCTACTTAGCTCATTTTTCATGTTCTGCATTTTATCCGAATCATGGTCTCATGCCATGTTCACCTGCCTTTATCTTCTTTTGTAATAAGGGATAGCTGTCCCATGTGACTTGCACATGCTCCTTAAAATGCACCCTATATAAGACAATATTTTGCTCCCGCAAAGGTAGGGTTTTAGGAATGAGAGCCGCCAATCATTAAGGCATGAAAGCCATTTCTGGTCATTTACTGCAGCTACTATGAATACTCTATTTTGCTGATGTTTGCTTGCTTTATTGCTCATTATATGATGAAATGTTGATAGATCTTTAGTTTCTTCATATGGTATCAGAGCGACAGCTCGTTTTCTGGGAGATTTGGATCCTCTTATTGTGATTTTCTGCTGCTTATGTTCAATGTGACCAACTCTGAAGACAGGAACCCTGAAGAAATGGCTACACAAGGTAATTCTAATGATCCTCTATTCTTATCTAACTCAGATCATCCGGGTGCTCAGTTAGTTGCTATACCCTTTGATGGGAGTAATTACATGACTTGGAGTCGTGGTGTGATGATGGCTCTTGGAGCAAAATGTAAACTTGGTTTTATAAATGGTACTTGTGTTAAACATGCAACTGTTCATACTGATCTGGAGAAATGGATCAGGGCAGATTATATGGTAAGATGTTGGCTACTTAACTCTATGAGTAAGAGTGTTGCTGAAGGGTTTATGTTCATGGACTCTTCTAAAGGTTTGTGGGATGAAATAGTGGAGAGATTTGGACAGTCTAATGCTCCTTTGATTTTTCAGATCAGAAGAAAACTTGGGAATGTTGTGCAGGGTAATATGTGCATTGCTGATCTCTATAATGTGTTTAAGAGATATTGGGATGAACTCCGGGTTCTAGAGAATGTACCTGAATGCATGTGTGGTGCATTGGAGAAATGTACTTGTGATCTGAAGAAGATCGAAGTTTAGTGAGATTGAGTCTTGAAACAGGCTTATGCAGATCTTGGCTAGTTTGAATGAAAATTATGATGCTGTTAGGAACTCTATACTTGCTACAGATCCCTTGCCTAGTATTAACAAGACTTATTATATTCTTCAGCAAGTGGAAAGAGGAAATGATGCTTCTAATGGGACACCTGGGTCTCGAGGGATAAGCACTGATTCTAGTGCTTTAGCGGTTAACAGGGGTGGTGGCAACTTTCAGTATAGAGGCAGTAGTAACAATAATAGTCCTAGCTTCAATAATCCTAGCTTCAAGAAGAAAGTGAAGGATTTGAGAGAGTTGAAAAGGATCAAACAGAGTTCAACATTCTCTTATTGCAAAATGAAGGGTCACTTAGTAGAGCAATGTTTCATGCTTCATGGAATCCCAGATTGGTTCAAGGAGCTGAAGGAGAAGAAAAGAAATGAAACTGCTAGTAGAGGCTCTGTAAATGTAGCAGGATCAGTGAATGCTCAGACACAGAATAGCCCTTTAGATGATGAAGGTACATAAGGCAATCTGGATGCACCTATGGTGAATGCAGTGTATCAGGAAGTGCTTAAGAAGATGAAAGGAAAGAGTCACAGTGAGAGTGGCAATGGATCATATGCCAATTTTGAAGGTATGATCCCTACAAACAATGTAAATAGTGTTTTGAAAGAAAGCAATTATGTGGACTGGATTGTGGACACAGGGGCCACTGACCGGCCACATGATAGCAGAGTCACATGCCTTGTGTAATAGGGAGAAAGTGGGTAAGCCTATTCATATAGGATTACCTGATGGATCTATTAAAACTGTCTGAAATGGGAAAAATGCAGTTGATAAATTATATGTTGCTAAGTGATGTTTTACTTGTGCCTGACTTCAAACACAGATTGTTATCAGTGGGAAAAATTCTTGATGAAACTGATCTTGTTGCTATATTCACTAGATCTCATTGTTATTTCCAGGACCCTGGATCTAGGAAGGTGCTCATCACAGGAATCAGGAAGGATGGATTATACAAGATCAGTTCCGAGTCATCAAGTGGAAAAGCAAGTGAAGCTGGCTTGATGAGAAGTTGTAATAAAGCTAGTTTAAGCTTAGAATTAGCTCATGCTAGACTTGGTCATAGTTCTGTTTCCAAGTTAAGACATTTAAACATGTTCAGTCCTTCTGTTTTGGATGAATTCCCGTGTGAATCATGCTCTTTGTCTAAGCATCACATGCTTCCTTTTCAGAGAAGCTCAAACATGGCTAGTAAGCCTTTTGAATTAATCCATATGGATTTATGGGGTCCATATAAATGTGTGACTTATAATGGTTTTTCTTACTTCCTTACTATGCTTGATGATTGCACTAGAGTCACTTGGACTTTTTTGCTCAGGAACAAAATGCAAGTTTATCAAGCAGTGAAGGATTTCTTGATGTATGTGGACAATCAGTTTGAGAAGTGTGTGAAATCTTTGAGGACAAATAATGGTACTGAGTTTGTTCAAAGAAGTTGTACATATCTTTTTGCTTCAAAAGGCATCATCCATCAGAAATCTATTCCATTTACTCCTCAACAGAATGGGAGAGTTGAGAGAAAGCATAGTCACCTGGTTGATATAGCAAGGTGTTTGAGAATACATGCTGGCTTGCCATTGAAATTTTGGGGTGAGTGCTTATTAGCTGCAACTCATCTCATAAATAAAATGCCAACAGAAGTTTTGAATGGGAAGACACCTCATGGGAAATTATTCAACAAACCTGCTGGTTATGATGATCTCAGAGTTGTTGGAAGTTTGTGTTATGCTGTTGTTCCTCATGCCAGTAAGGAGAAAATGAAGCCAAGAGCCAGAAGATGTATAATATTGGGATATCCTTTTGGTCAAAAGGGATATAAGCTATGGGATCTTGAATCCAGAAGTGTTTTTGTTAGTAGAGATGTAGAATTCAGATAAAATATTTTTCCTTTCAAGGAAAACATTGCTAAAAGTGCAGATGAGTTATGTGAAGGGAGAGTGGAGTTACCTCTGGTGAATCTAGCTTTAGAAAGTGAGCACTTTATCCATCAATTTCCTGGTGCTTCTGGATCTAATTCTACACCATCACATGATGTAGTGGGTGATGATCATATTCATAGTCACTCCTATCAGTCTCCTATTCCTTCACAGGTTGCAGACTCACTTAGTTCTAGTGGAAGTATTGAACATATGTCAGCTGAGATCTTACAAGATCATAATGTTTTTCCTCCCTTGAGAAGGTTTGTGAGAGAACATGTTGCTCCCAGGAGATTGCAGGACTACATTTGCAGAAATGATAGATCAAGGAACTCTATGTCTCAGTCTTTCCTTGCTCAGTGTCTATGAGATGAAATTGGCCGAGATACAGAAGTATTGAACTCATTTACATGTATGGCATCTGAGCCTGAACCATACACTTACAGGCAGGCATTACAATACTCTAAATGGGTAGATGCAATGACCATGGAAATTCAAGCATTAGAGAGAAATGAAACCTGGGAGCTGACAGAGTTGCCTGAACGTCACAAAGCTATTGGGAGTAAATGGGTCTATAAAATTAAGTATAGACCTGATGGAATCATAGAGAGATACAAAGCAAGATTGGTAGCTAAAGGCTACAATCAGATTAAGGGAAAGGATTATAAGCACACCTTCTCCCCAGTTGCAAAATTCTCCACTGTGAGAATTCTAATTGATGTGGCTACAATGAGGAACTGGAATCTGTACCAACTTGATATGAATAATGCTTTTCTCCATGGGAGATTAGAGGAAAAGGTTTACATGGTCCCTCTTGAGGGATATGTTACTAAAATGCCAAGTCAGGTATGCAGATTGAAGAGATCTATATATGGTTTAAAGCAAGCTTTAAGGCAGTGGAACACAGAGCTTTGCAAGTTCTTATTGAGCCTGGGTTATAATCAGTCTTATGAGGATTACTCATTGTTTGTCAAGACAGTTCCCAATGGAATTGTGGTGGCACTTGTGTATGTTGATGATATGTTGATCACAGGAGATGATGAACTTGTGATTAAGCAGACTAAAGAAGCTTTACATAAAGCTTTTACTATAAAAGATCTAGGGAAAGCTAGATACTTCCTTGGTCTTGAGATTTTGTATGATAAAGCAGGCACACTACTGCATCAGAGGAAATATATATCTGACATTATTGATGATTGTCGAATGACTGATTGCAAACCTGCTTCATTTACTTTGCCAAGAGGATTGAAGCTATCTATAGACAATGGTCATATTTTGGAAGATCCAGAGAGGTATAGAAGGCTTATAGGCAAATTGCTATTTCTTAACCTATCAAGACCTGATATTTCTTATGTTGTGCAACACCTTAGTCAGTTTATGGTTGAGCCAAGGCAACCAAACTTTGATGCTGCTATTCATGTAGTCAGATATTTGAAGGGGACTGTATCCACATGTTTGCATTATCCAAAAGATTTTCACATGAACCTTGCTGCATTTTGTGATGCTGATTGGGGATCCTGCCAGTTCAGTGCAAGATCACTTACAGGTTACTGTGTCTTCTTTGGAGGTTCTTTGGTGTCTTGGAAGACTAAGAAGCAGGTTACAGTGTCTAAGTCTTCTACTGAAGCAGAGTACAGGAGCATGTCCTCAACTGCTAGTGAAATTGTTTGGGTAGAAGGTGTTTTGCAAAGGTTGAAAATCAAGGTGACATTGCCTATTCCATTGTTCTGTGACAGTAAATCAGCTATTCACATTGCTGAGAATCCAGTTTTTCATGACAGAACCAAACATTTGAAGATAGACTGTCATTATGTTCTTGAGAAACTACAAGAGGGGTTCATTATGCCACAACATGTGAGGACTGGTATTCAGCTTGTAGACATCCTTACTAAACCTCTCGGTGTGAAGCAACATTACTTTCTCTCCTTCAAGTTGGGACTTGTTGGTCTCCCACCAAGTCCAACTTGAGGGGGGAATATGAAGATTATCATGTTTTAGACATGATTTACTAAGCTACTTAGCTCACTAATCTAGCTACTTAGCTCATTTTCCAAGTTTGCATTTTACCCGAATCATGGTCTCATGCCATGTTCACCTGCGTTTGTCTTCTTGTGTAATAAGGGACAGTTGTCCCATGTGACTTGCACATGCTCCCTACAATGCACCCTATATAAGACAATGTTTTGCTCACCCAAAGGTAGAGTTTTGGGGATGAGAGCTGCCAATCATTAATTAAGGCATAAAAGCCATTTCTGGTCATTTACTGCAGCTGCTATGAATACTCTATTTTGCTGATGTTTGCTTGCTTTATTGCTCATTATATGATGAAATGTTGATAGATCTTTAGTTTCTTCATAATTTTGTTCAACATGGTTAGATTTGAATGGTTGGGTAAACATCTTATTTAAAATCGATCCAGATCGGGAAATATTGTGTAGTAAATCAATCTATCTTTTGAAACAAGTGCCATACCGCTATTTAAAAGGATGGGTAAATTATAGAAAACCACCCTTAAAATATCTCACTTTTCACTCAACCACCCATAAAAATTGAATTTACACGTAACCACCCATATTGGGTCTCTGTTAACACTAAACCACCGATCAAACGGCTGGAATTAATTACACCTTATTATTATTATTATTATTATTATTATTTCCTCCATCTCATCAACTGTATTTTGTTTCGCCGTTGTAGAGTGTTGTTGCTTGTATCTGCACCATCATTGTATTTTCTGTTTGTTTAGACGGTTTAGCGTCTGCCGACTTGTCGGCCATCGAGGTTCAGTTTTGTCTGACCTCGAATTTTTACCTTATAAAAAAAAAAAAAAAACTAGGTACCCCATTTTTTTCATCACCACCTCAGATAAACATCTTCCATGGAAGATCTTGAAAGTTGAGACTATTTTCAAATTCAACTAAACAATCTACACTCCTCTCTCTCATTAGCCAACCTCAATTAATTTTTCTTTACATTAACCAACCTCAAATTCAAATCTCAATTATTTCACATTTTCTGGGCAAATCCTAATAACATGCCTTCATAAAATTTAGGGGAAAAGCCATTAATCCTGTTCTCCAAGCTTGAATTCAAAACCTACCATTTGCTACAAAATATATATTAAACAATCACAACACTAGACAACAAAAATCTAGAAACTTTGTCTTTAAAATCACTCTTTCCATCTTCTACAACCATCTCTGTCTTTATTTCTGTAGAAAGGCAAATGAGGGTATGGTTTTGAACAAAAAGTATAATCAATACAAGAGGGTGGGCAAGGATTGGGTTGGATTGTCATTGGAATCGAAAGCCCTTGAGGATGGCTGCTAATTTACTATCAATGGAATCGGTCGGAGCCATTGTGATGTTTATAAAATAATTTTTTTTTTACAGAATTTAGAATGGAATATTGTAAATGGGTGGTCTATTGTTAACATGGTGATTTAATGGGTGGTTATGTGTAAATTCAATTTTTATGGGTGGTTAAGTGAAAAGTGAGATATTTTAAGGGTGTTTTTATGTAATTTACCTAAAAGGATTCTTCATTTTATTTTGAGTGAGGGTAGAGGCAAGATGTCGGAATGACTATTGACAAGATAATTTCACATAAATTATCACAAGTCCTTTTCATTTTTTCCGAACACATTGCAAAAAGGCTGAAAACTCTCTTTTCCCGAATCGAAACCTAAATCCGTCGAGCGAATTGTTTTGATTGAAAACAACCTAAATCGATGAAATTAATCAAAATATCAATTGATCGACACACAAATTGGTATATCGCTCACTTTACATGATTATCGAATGACGATTTTTGGTCTTCGTTCGAAAAAATCGTCGAAGGAAGGAGATCGGCGCGTAGGAGCGAGGTAAATGAAGGAGCTCGACAGGTTTAGACGAGGTGAGTAAGTAACCTCGGTGCATAAAAGCGAGGGTATGACGGAGACTCGTCTAGTTTTTGCGAGGTATATAAGGACCCCTTTTGAAGATCTTATAAAGCCTCATTGACTTAAGCCGAGCTAGATAAATAACCTCGGCTTCTGTTGTTGAGGTTAATAAGGGAGCTCGGCTTCTGTTGTTGAGGTTAATGAGGGAGCTCGGCTTCTGTTGTTGAGGTATATCGCTCACTTTACATGATTATAAAATAGCCTCATTGACACGTATTGCATAAATTCATTAAATTGTGTAGTATGGTGGATCTTGTTATAATGCAAATTCATATGCTTCTAAGAATGAGACAGATTAAATGACTAAATTAGTTTAGAAAATGTTGTTTTCCCCACTTCTGATTACAACTCTCAATGACTAAATCAATATCATAACTTTATCCAAATAGTAAATTAGTTGTTCTTAAGTAGACATGAAGCAGATTAATGCATATTTTAATGTTTTATCTTTCAGTAATTGTTTCAAGTGACCACTTCCCACTAGGAGTGTGCATAACCGGGTACCCGACACGAACCGATTAATCGTGTCGGGTACCCGAAACCGTTTAGGCCGAAATGGCCGAACCGTACACGAACCGGTTTAACCCGGGTACCCGACACGGTTAAGCATTTCGGTTCCGTGTCGGATTCCCGGGTTATCCGACACGAACCTTAGGCTCTTTCTTTCTTTCTGTCTTTTTTTTCTCTGATTGTGCAGTGAAGAAATTTTCAGAGATAGCCATGGTGGCTAAGAAAATCAATCCCTAAAAATGATGATGGAATGGGAACACAACTTCGCACTACAAAAACTCACAAATTCGCACTACAAAAACTCACAAATTCGCATAGGCCCTATAGATTCACACAAATTTGAGATTTAGGGTTACTTTGAACAAACTCGCACAAATCCCGGAACCGGAGAAGTAGGCTCGGCTGGCTCGGAACTGGAGAAGCAGGGCCGGAGAAGAAGGGCCGGCTGGCTCAGAACTGGAGAAGCAGTGCCGGAGAAGAGAAGAAGAAGGCTCGCCGCTCACTGGCTGTAGAAGACGAAGGGTCGGCTCGGGTCGGCTGTTTTGTAGATTGCCACGGCTCAGATGTCGGAACTGGAGAAGAAGGGTCGTTGGCTGGCTCGGAACCGGAGAAAAAGGGCCGGAGAAGAGAAGAAGGATCACTGCTCGTTGGTTGAAGAAGTAGAGGAACTGAGGAAGAAGGGTCGGCTGACGGCTGTGTGTTCTGGCGATCTGTATAGGCTGCTTTAGGGTTTTATAACATAATTAAAAAAAAAGGGTGAGGCTTGGAGGAAAAAATGCGCACAGTTTGGGATTCGAACCTAGGATGAAAGGAACCCGATACTGGGCTTACACCAATTGAGCAAGCAAATATTATTGATACTCTACAGACTTCATATTTACTAGTTCTATCATTTCAGTTCCGAACGTTAAAAAAATAAAATTAAACGGTTCGTATCGGGTATCCGACAAGGGAATTTGCCCGAACCGTATCCGAACTGTTTAATGTCGTGTTTTAGCGGTTCGTGTCATTTTCGTGTCGTGTCTTTTCGGTTTCGGGTTTTTTCGTGTCGTGTTTTCGTGTCGTATCAGTCGTATCGGGTTTTTTTGCACACCCCTACTTCCCACCTATCCTCAACCCAAGGATTAATGGCGAGTTCGTCGAGCTAAGCGGTTAATAATAAGGGTGACATAGGTGTGCCTCATGTTAAACTGGCATATGTCAAATCAAACATGAGCTTTAGAAGTGATGATCTTCAGTAATTTTTTCCTTATACTTTTAATGCTTATATGGTTATATCCTTGGTACAGCTTGTATATGACAGTTGAAAATTGATCACTTTCTTTCACGATGTGATACTATTTTCTTTCTTTTTATCCACTTTTCCAGTGAGGAAGATCTTTTGATAGTTCTGTATTGAGCAGTTCACGATAATCAAGCACAGGGGCGGAGCTAGGGTGTTACCCCCGGAAATATATATATATATATATATATATATATATATATATATATATATATATATATATATATATATATATATATATATATATATATATATATATATATATAGATAGATAGATAGATAGATAGATAGATAGATAGATAGATAGATAGAGAGAGAGAGAGAGAGAGAGAGAGAGAGAGAGAGAGGTTGGTTCCGGTATACTCAACCTTTAACGTGTATCATGTGCTCAAAAATTATTCGTCTATTTGTTCATGATTATTCGTCTGTTTTCACATAATTATTCATCTGTAAAAAGACTGTAAAAATGTAAATTTTATTCTATCGAATAATCGCTCAATACCACCGAATAATTTCATTCCAACGAATAATCTCTCAATACCATCGAATAATCAGAAGTTACTTTTAATCTTATCTATTGATCTTCTTGATTCAATGACCCAGATTTGTTCACATGATACACGTTAAGGGATGAGTACATATGATCTAAAAAATGTAAATTTTATTCTATCGAATAATCGCCCAATACCGCCGAATAATTTCATTCCACCGAATAATCTCTCAATACTATCGAATAATCAAAAGTTACTTTTAATTTCATCCGTTGATCTTCTTGATTCAATGGCCCAGATTTGTCCACATGATACACGTTAAGGGTTGAGTACATATGATATATATATATATATATATATATATATATATATATATATATATATATATATATATATATATATATATATATATATATATATATATATATTATGTTTTGAGTATTTTGTTTCTAATACTAAACTATATACCTTGAGTTAGGATCACTTGCTCCCTAGTATGCAAACCTAGATGTAACATATAATTATTTAAGGTATTTTTTTAATAATTAAAAAAAATTATATTTACATTGTAAATATCAAATAACATATATATATATATATCCATAATTTTTTAACATAAATGAAATTTTTTAAAAATATTAAAAGAATCATTATTTTAGAATAATAATTATAATATTTATTACAAATATCATTTTGTAAGAAAAAATATGCAAATATATATCATTGGACATGCACAATATAAATATGACGGTAGGTTCTCTACTTACTTGGGATATAATGATGGACGTATATATAAAAATATTGAAATATGCACTTCAAATTTTGCCTCTTATCATGCAGCATGTCAAAAGCAACTTCAAATTTTACCTCCTTTCATGGTTTTTATAAAAATATGCACTTCATTGTTACATCCCTTACTAGGCAATTTCATGTTATATCTCTAATGAATCTAATTTTGCATCGTCGAGTTCAATATTAACTTCCATGACACTAATTCAAAAAATTTGATAGGGGTGATAAAAAAAAAACTTTGGATAAAAACATACAAGCATATAAATAAAATATGAATTCCAAATTAGCCATGTATAAGCAATTCAAGAGATAAACTTTAAATATGCACACATATGGTCAATTTAAATCAAATATGCACAAAGTAAGCCCTTCCCCCACCCCATACTTAAACATTACAGTGTCCTCACTGTATACAAACAAGGGTAAAGAAAGAAACTCACTAGACAGATATGCAGAACATCGGAATCGAGTGTTGATATGGTTGCAGAAGTGGTCGACGTCGACTACAGTTACTCGACATCGAGTACAGTGAAAGCCTCCAAGATGATCCTTGTCGATCGCATGCCATTTTTCTCGATAGGGGTAGTCGACGTCGAGTAGAGTACTCGATGTCTAGTACTTCTGCACTTTCTTATTACCTGTAAAATTCTGTTAGAAAGACAAAATCCACAATAGAAAATCCAAAATAATGTTTAAAAACAGACACCAACATTATCTAAAATCTAAGAAATAAGTAATAGTGGGTTGCCTCCCGTAAGCGCTAAATTTTAAGTCATTAGCATGATCTACTTCCCTTTTAGTCTTAGTCTGGCTCATCTTTGTCCGGAGGTATAGGTGGATCTGGTGGTTCCTTCTGTGGTGGGAAGCGTGGGATGTCATCAAGGGGCATCGTATGAAGAAGCTTGAATCTCCCTGAGTGAACGCTCCATGGCTTCACCCATTCATCTTCCCGAGCTCCAGCTAGCATGCATAAAGGAAGACATAAAGGAAGTATACATACCTCATGCATCATCATACCTCTTCCGTTTCATAGGTTGACTTGGTTGTGTATCTCCACCACAGAGGACCGGTGGAGTGGGAAGAGATATTTCCTCCTTATCATGCGGAGCTTCATGCCACTTTGCTAGGACCCCATACTTAAATATGAACATCGGTTGCTCAAACTTGTCAGGGGTGGCCTTCACCTTGTAAGGTAAAAGAGACCTTGGAACACCCTGGGCAACAATGTACGCTTTCTTTTCTTCCAGTGCTATTTCGTCTTGAGATCCTTCATATGATTCATCAACAAGAGGTAGCAAAGTATGAATGAAATTTGAGGAAGGACATACCTGGTTGTTGACATCGAGTGGGTCAATTGGCTCATCGGGATAAGGGCATGGTCCTTTAAACTGAATGGAAGCCTCAAGCCTTCGGATTTTGTCTTCCAACCGAGCTATTTCCCTTAATCGTGCCTCCTCCACTACGATCCTATTTCTCCGTCTCAAATCTTGGAACCATTCTTCCCATTCGGGATTCCCTTCGACAAAGTTTTCCATCGATCTTTGTACCTAAGCTTTGAAATCACAATCAGGAACAAAAATTAGTAGCAAAAGCCCAACACCTAGTTGGTACCGATGAGGTAGGTGGTGGTAGGGTATGTGATAGGGTAAGAAAAAGGGATGGGCTTTTCTGAACCTTAAACACAAATAAACTAGGCGCGATTGATATCTCCCCGGCAACGGCGCCAATTTTGAGGAGAGGGTTTCTTGACCAAATAAATTTGTGGTCAAGACCCCCGCTATAGTATAGGGGAGTCAGGTTCGTCCTCATGAGAGAAGTCAGTGGTTCTAGGTATAGTGTGTTTGGGGTTCAGGGATAAAAGGAAGAGGTGATGAGGGTGGCTGTCGACAAATAATAAAGGTGTCGATGTTGATGGATGGAGAGGGAATGGTGGTTGGTGTCGAGTAGAACTTGTGTCGAATAAAAATAATAAAATATACCAAATAAAGATGTGAACTTCCAAGGTTAGGGATCACCACAACAATAAACATATGTGTAGATCATAAATCACATAAAGATGCATGCTTTATATCAAAGAATCGACTTTCGCAAATTCCAACAATTTAGGTGATAGAGGCTCTCAAATAAAAACCTAATTTGTTTCTACTTTTTCTTAATCAGGATTAGTCGGCTCTCGCAAATAAACCCTAATTACTATCCAAATTCATAATAAGATCATTTTCGCTTCAATATCATGAATAAGGAATTTTCTCAACTCTCGCAAAGGATTAAGCACATAGGTAGATGATGATAAAGACATATAAATTCATGGATTTATAAATCAAACACACGTATCTATGTTGGGATCACCCCAACCCTAGAAGAAGGAAATTAGAAACAAACCATAATAAAAGAAACTAACTTTAACATAAAATAAACTAAAACTTACAACCGTTCGTCTCCTTCCTCCTCCTTCTCTCTCTCTCTCTCTCTCTCTCTCTCTCTCTCTCTCTCTCTCTCTCTCTCCTTGCGCCCGAAGACGACTTTGCTTGAATTGATGAAAATCAGCCCCCTAGGGCCTTATTTATAGTGCCCCATCTAGCTAATCTAAGAAGGAACAATCTATCTCTATCTAAAACTATCTATCTAATAGCTTAAGATAAAACTTGATAAATAAATCTCTAAAATAAACAAGCGAAATATCTAATGTGGATAAATCTCCTTGAACTTGATAGATCTTCACTTGATTGGATAGAATATCACGTGCCTTCACTTGCAAGTAACCCACATGCTCGGATATCCACTCGATCTCGACTCGGATTGCTTCCGGATAGTACTCGACGTCGAGTAGGTCTTCTTCTCCTCGGATTGCACTCGACCTTGCCTACATTATGGACTCGACATGGGTACTCGACTTCGAGTAGTTTACTCGACGTCGACTAGAATTGTGCTCTCGAGTGGTCTGGTGCTCGTTCTCGACTTCTGGGAGGCAAGTCGACCAAAAAAGTACTCGACGTCGACTAGTGTGGTCGAAGTCGACTAGTTCTGTGCGCTTTCAGCATTCTGCTCCGTTCTCGAAACACACTTTCCCGAGTCCTCGTTCGTCTGATTGACGCATATGAGTATGCGTTCGAAATCTCTTTTCGAGGGATACAACTCTCATAAAGACATCAGAACTTGATTTTGAATGATGAATGGCAAAAAGTGGGCTTTTCACCAGCTGCACCATCCTTAGCTTCTTCATGACTTTCCTTTAAGCTCCAAAGTGCGTCTGATTTCTGTGAAATACAACATAAATTTGTGTAGACCTCCATATATTGCAAATAAACATAAACTACACAAATCTCATGCTTTCCCAATATAAAAGTATACAATATGGATAGAAATCGACATAAAAGATAGTATAAAACATGGTGAAATAGGTGCACATCAGTTATATCAAACGAATTAACATTACAACAACTGCACATAAGTGTGGGTACTTAACTAGTTTACTAGTAATCAAAGTGATTTCAAAAAAAAAAACTAGTTTACTAGTATATTTGTTGTCAAATTTTGTTAATAAGTTATATTTTATTATATCACGTAGAGTTATGCACGGTGCTAATGGTGGAACTAGATGTCATTTTAGACAAGTTATCTATTACTAGGAACTAGGGATTTAGGGCTATAGGCAATGTTCTAAAAGTCGCTATACGGTTACTAGGTGGGTGCCTAGACGGACTTATAACAGACTTGATTATTTTCTTATCTTTTAACGTATAAAACATGTAAATAATTCATATAATGTAATAATAATTCATAATATATATTACTCATAAACCCAAATTTGTTGTGCTTAACTAACATTAAAGTAAATAAATGCATAGTACCAAAAAAAAAAAAAAAAACGCAAAAGTACGCGTTCGACTAACGACTCTAAACCTCATAAAATCCAAAATCATAGGTTCGACTTAAAAGCAAATATATCTTGACTTGGGGGATAAAAAACCACTAAATTGACTAATCACATGCCTAAAAGCTAAAATCGGACTAGATGAGACTAGGTGGCGCCTAGGTAGAACTAGGCGGGACTAGGCGGGATCTAAGCGATGTCTAGGCGACGTCTAGGCGATGTCTAGGGAGATTTCTGCCTAGAGGCCTGTCTAGGCTTAAAAATTCCAAGGTCTTCTCCCGCGTAGCGCATAGGTGATATTTTGAACACTGGCTATAGGGAAGTAGTCATTGAGAGTCTAAGACTGACTCCCAACTAACGGTCTCCTTGATATACATCTACGTTGCTCCTCGTCAACCGCTTTTGAGATTACGGAGTATTACTTTGATTGATACGGATTTTAGAACTACTCAATTAAAACTAGTTTATCTAGCCTTTTCATATTTTAAGGGAAGCGAAATCAATCATCGATTCCTTTATTTTTCCGCTTTTGTTTTTTCACAAGAAAAAAAGAAAGTAGATAGATAGTACTCTCTCCATTTGGGGGTTACAAACCACATGGTGAAAATATCGCCAAACACACGGTGGCGGCTACGAATTTGAAATTGTAGGAATTTTTATGGTTTTAGTTTAAAAAATCGTAGAAATCAAGAAGGCCACGGAGTTAAAAACAGTAAAAATGTTTACAGTCTCAGCTTCAAAAATCAGGGGAAAAAAGGCCCAAAAAATTGAAGCCCAGTCAGCCCAATTCTTCCGCGACCACAGTTTTGAAAATCGTGGGAGAGTTGTAGTCTACGACGCGTCTTTCCGATAACCTAGGCCTCCCTCCCTACCGTTTGAGAGATTCCGATCAACAATCACCCGGTCACAGTTTTGGAAACTGTAAGAAATTTGCGCCTTCCCAATCACCCGGCTTGTCTCCCTAGCGGCAATGACTATAGTGACGGTTTTCAGAACTGTGGCAATAAGAATTCTCACAGTTTTGAGAACTGTGGCCAACATAATCTTTGCGGTTTTGAAAATCGTGATTGTCACCCTCTGTTTGGTGAGAAATTAACCGTGCGATGAGCAAGTCTGCTCCGTTTCATAATAAGTTTCGTTTGTCTTTTAAAGCACGTTTTTTAAGGAAGTAAAAACTCTATAAAATATTATTTTTTTCAATCAATTTTTTTAAAATTTCATACTTATTAGTAATAAGTATAACAACATGGAAAAAATTCATTTAAAAATATATTTTATAGAGTTTAATATTCTTAAAATGAGTGCCGAAAAGTAAAAGACACGTATTATGAAACGGAGGGAGCACATCAGCACAATAATACTTTTGACACAATTTTTTAAAACCAAAATACAACAACAACAACAACAACTACCCAGTATATCCTGCCAAAGCAGGGTCTGGGGGGTCAGGATGTACGCACTCATTCCCCAAACAAGTCGAGAGAGTGTTTCCAAAAGACCCTGAATATTAGAAAACTAGAATTATGGGCGAGCAAGACTCATAAAAAGGAAGCTTAAACATAGACTAAGCAAGTGAAAGGTAGAAAGACGCAAGGGCAAAAGGACAGAACATAACAACACGAAACAATATCCCTCCGCAGCCCGAATACACCGCCTCTAGTGGTCCCTGTCTGAAGTGAGATCTTCCGACAGGTTTAGAAGGTTAAGATCCTTACGAATAACCTCCAACCAGCTCTTCATTGGTCTACCTCTCCCTCTACGGATATCTCCGAGATCCAAACTCTCACACCTGCGAACCGGGGCCGAAGACGGTCTCCTGGACACGTGCCCAAACCGACACAATCTGCCCTCCCGCAACTTGTCCACTATACTCGCCACTCCTACCTTGCTCTTGATGTCCTCGGTTCTGATTTTGTCCAGTCTTGTGTTTCCACTCATCCAGCGCAACATTCTCATCTCAGCCACTGACAGCTTATGCTCTTGAGCTTTAGTTGTCGGCCAGCATTCCGAGCCGTACAGAATAGTCGGTCGAATAACCATCCTGTAGAATTTCCCTTTTAGTTTTGCCGGAACTTTTCTATCACATAACACTCCCGACGCTCTTCTCCATCTTAGCCAACCCGCTTGAATTCGATGATCGATGTCCCTGTCTATACCCCCATTGCTTTGAACGAATGAGCCAAGGTACCTGAAAAACTTTTTTCTGGGGACTAGCTCCTCCCCCAATAAAACCGAATCCCCTGCATCCCTGCCCTCTCCAAAGCAGAACTGGACATACTCGGTCTTGGTCCTACTCAGTCTGAAACCCTTCGACTCCAACACACTTCTCCATCTTTCAAGTCTGCGAGCCAATCCATCTCGAGAGTTGTCCACCAGCGCAATATCATTTGCAAACAGCATACTCCAGGGGACCTCTTCTTGAAGTGTTTTCGTAAGTGCATCAATCACCAGTGTAAACAAGAACGGACTTAGAGCAGAACCCTGATGAAGTCTCACTCGAACCTGAAAGTACTCCGTATTGTATTTTGAAAACCAAAATACTTTATAAAATATTGATTTTTTTATTTTTAAAAATAATATTGTACTCCGTATTGTATTTTGAAAGGACAAGAAACGAAAAGCGGAGAAATTAATATCCAAGCCAAAAAAAAAAAGGATGAGCAACGAGAGAGAGCGTTCGAGAAGTCCGGTCCGACACTCCTTTGCTCATTCCGATGAGTGATAGCATGCATTTAGATAGGCATATTAGGTTTCATTTAGCATGATTTAGATTTATATAATGAATAAATTATGCTAGCTTTGCATTTATACTTGTTTTGTTGGTGGAGTCGGAATCTACACACTTTTATGGATTATTTCAGGCATGTGTGAATCCGAATAGGAATGAGGAAGCTCATGGATGAAGGAAGAGTGAAGAGGAGGAGGAACAGTGAAGAGCCCGGGAGCGGAATCGAAGTTAGAGAGCCTAAGTGAAGAACAAGTCCGCAGAAGTTGTCGCAAGACATGTTGAACTTGTTTCGCACTTTCAGGAGGCCTTGGTGGTCCGATCAATTGTTATCTCTACTAACTTGTTTATAGTTTCTTTTATTATCTTTAATCACCAAAATCCCTCTTTTCTACTAATTGGTAAATATACATTGCTTAGGAATACTTGATTCTTTGTGGGATCGACCTCTTACTTGCTTACTATATTAGTTTGTAGGTTTGAGTTATAATTTGATAGGAACAACGATAATTTTCTCCTATCAATGAGCCGCCTGACAGGGTTAACGTTCAGCCTCCAACTGTGGAGGTTGTGTTCAGAGCAGTCGGAGGTATTGAAGAAGGTTTGCCGAAGGAGCAATTCCCAGATATTAGAGAAAGTTTGAATAGCAAGACTGCGCCAAAAGCAAACTACAAGGACATGTTTGTGGGGAATGGTGGGGAAGGCTTCAGCAAGTCCCACTCGAATCCCATCTATATGGAGGCTTCTTCAGGAGATGGATATGGCACAAACGATGACATCCTACCAGAGGAAGAGGACCCCTCATGCCCCACAATTATGTTGAACCAGGCAAAGAAGATTGCTCTAAGAAAACCGTGGGAGGACACGTTGATAATCTAACTCTTCGATAAGGAGCCAGGTTATATACAACTGCATCGTAGGCTGTCGCAAAAGTGGGGGCTTCTCTCACCATTCACTTTGGTGGATCTTGGAAATGATTTTTATATTGCGAGGTTAGCAAACCATGCGGATTATGTCGTTATGGAGGGCCCTTGGATGATCAGGGACAACTATCTCACTATAAGGGAATGGGTACCAAGGTTCGATGTTGAAGTCGAAGAAATCAAGACACTTACCGTCTGGGTAATGATTCCGAATCTTTATATTGAATACTTTGATTCGAGACTGCTCCACATGATCGGGAGTAAGATAGGGAAAGTAAGAAGGGTGGACAATACGACAACTTCGGCGGATCGGGGTCGGTATGCTAGATTGAGTGTGTAGGTCGACTTGAGCAAGCCTCCACTATCCAAATTCAAGTTGGATGGGAAAGTCTGGCATGTCCAATACGAAGGAATCCGTATGATGTGTTTCAAATGTGGGAGAGTGGGGAACTCCGACGAGGTCTGTGAATCGGGGAAGAACCAAGAGCAAAGGGGTCACCAAGAAAACGCCAATGCTGCTGCTCAACGTGTCTTGATGGAGAAACAAGTTCACGGGGAATGGATGCAAGTGAAGTGGAATGCTCGACGGAAGAGGGCTGCACCGCTGAAGGGTACGGGTCAAGGGGATAACCAGTCACCCATGTGCAATCTTCCTAGATCAGAGGAGAATGTCGTCGTCGGTGGGATCCCGGAGTCGGAGATTGCAGGAGAGCAAATCCAAGGAGCAGGGTCCCAACAACCAATTCCGGAGGGGTTTACAGTTACGATTGGACCTCGCTATGATATTCTAGGGACGGAAGAGGAAAGAGAGAAAGATTTGGGGGACCAAGATAAGGAGAATCTCCAAAAAGAAAATTCAAACTCCGGTAATTCAGGCGATCAAGATACTAGGGTTGACCTAGATAGTGATACGCCAAAGCCCAATCCTGAAAAGCCCGCCGCCAAGGCTAGTGCGGAATCCTCGGTCCTTAACGAAGTTTCGACAAACACCAGCACTTAAAGTAATCCGAAAGCACCTTCACCAAAAAACTCTAAGAACTTCTCATCCCAAAACCCTACTATCAAATCCAACTCCCCTCCCACGACACCAAAATTCAACAATTCCTCCGCCTTCAGATCGACAGCAGAAGCCAACCCAGGCTCTCGCGGAAGCCACGTCAAAGGTCAGAATTTTGCCTCTCAGAAGAAAACTTTGTCCCCAATCAAGCATAAGTTCACCCGACAAGCTCCTATAGGGATCCTTTCCGATGAATCAAACAGTGGAGACGGTTCGGGTGCATACTCAGAGATGTTTCCTCCTTTCAAGCTGTCAAAGGGGCCCAATATTCGCACAAGTCTCGAGAATTGCAAACAGAAGGAGAGTGGAGTTCCTGCCCGTGATAGCGGAAGAGAGACGTCTTCTGTGTCGGGTGATGCTACCTCAAGCCATAGCGGATGCGCTGGACCTCAGTGAGTGTCTAGGGCCGCGATTCGATGACCACAGATGGTTTCTGTTTAATCATTGTATTAATATGTTAAACAGTCTAAGAATACTCGTATGGAATACCTGTGGGGCGGGGAGTGACAACTTCTTGAACGCTATCAGGGAGCTGATCAGATTACACAATCCAAGTGTTATTGCTTTAGTTGAGCCAAGAATCAGTGGTGACCAGGCTGATCGTGTATATGGGAGAATTGGGTTTGACGAGTGGGAGCGGGTGGAGACCGAAGGATTCTCGGGTGGTATTTGGCTCCTCTAGAGGTCTAGTATGGTCCAAGTTAACACAATTGTTACCCATCCACAACTGTTGTGAGCTAAATCTGCCATATTTTACAGTAACTTTAATATCGCTGCAGCGGAAGAAGCCACGTCGAGGACCTGCTAGCCGAGACGACAAGCCAGCCCAGTCGACAACTTTCCTAGTCGACATCGACGACGAATCCAGAAGCTGTTGACGTGGCTTGACGAATCCTACTCGGAGTTGGAGTCCTTGGAGCCGAGGATAGCCTAGTCTATCCGAATTATCTACATCTATCATGAAGAAGAGAGTTTTATCCACTTGAAACAATTTAGATATATTTAGATTTAATTTCCTTTATTGCTTTTATTTATCATTATGCTTTTAGATATAGTTTTAGATATAGATATAGATATTCTATCCTTGAGTAGCAAGGAATAGAAGGCTATAAATAAAGCCCATGGGGCTTAGTTTTATGCATTCAATTCTAGGAAGGGAAGTGAGAGTAGAGAAGTAGTTCCACAGAGACAGTTTAGGGAGTTCAGAGGTTTTAGGGTTTTGGCGTTCAACGAGAGTTGGATCGCCGGGATTGTAAAGTCTTTGAATTTAGTTTAATGCAAGTTATTTCCTTTCAATCAATGTCTGAGTTTGCGATGAGGCGTGAGTAGTCCACCCACTTCTAGGGTTGGGGCGAGCCCAACGATAGCCATGCGCGTTTGAGGTAAAGATCCGACCTTTATCATGTTTTGAGCATTTTCCTACTTATTTATGTGTTTATTACCCGTCTAATGGAGATCCATGCTAACAACTTGGATTATAAACATAAAATTTGTAGAGACAATTAGGGTTTCTTGAAAGAGTTGTCTAATTGTTGGAAAAGGCGAAAGCTTAGTCCTTTGATGCGATTTACATGATAATTTGTTTGGTTCTGCCTTATGCATGCTTGGCTATCGCTGTTGCAAACCCCAATCCTGGAAGCCTTTTTACATTAAGTTTAGTTCGAAATCCCAAAGCCTTTGCATTTATTTTATTTCGTTTTAATTTCTGTCTTACTCGAGATCGAATAGCACTCGTCGATCTCGACTACTGATCTTCGACCCAAAGTCGATGTAGCTTACTTGTGCAGGAACTCGACGAGCCCAACCCGAAGTCGACAAAGACTGTACTCGACATCGAGTAGACCCTCGTCGATATCGAGTAGCCTCTGCCTGCAACTGCTACGCTGTTCGACTAGCCTGATCTCCTGTCGACTAACCCTTAGTCGAGATCGAGGACCCTGTTGTCGACGTTCGTGAAATTTCACCGCTGCCTAGGATCCGCTGACACACTTCCTCGTGGATCGATCCTGACTTCCCACTGCTGCATCAGGAGGAGGTCTTGTAATTATTTGCAAGGGACGGAATCTGGTTTGCTGTGATTTATTTATATTTAATTTGCAATCTCGATTTCCTCCTACCAACAAATTGGCGTCGTTGCCGGGGAAGCAATCATTCGCGCCTTAGGTAGTTAAGTCTCACGTTTCTTTTGAGTTACTTCGCAGGTGTACGCGTCGTTCTGGTCTACCACCTGAGTTTGACACCTTAGACGAACTGGAGTGCTACCTACACATCCACTCTAAACTCAAAAGGATCATGGCGGCCGCTGAAACACAAGAGCAACTGATCGAAAGGCTTACAAGGGAACTAGCCGCTAAAAATGCTGCTATCGCCACTGAGAAAGCAGAAAGGGAGCAAGCAGAAGCTGAGCTTGCCCAATATCCAACTACTGCAGAGGATTATATGCACCCAGCTCTCGTCGTGCCTGAATCGGCGATTCTAATCCCTGATAACTCTTTTGAAATTCGCACTCAATTTTTGATAGAGCTTAAAAATAATGCTTTTTATGGCAAATTTAATGAGTGCCCTCTTGAACATATTACTAACTTTCATGATATGTGTCGTACTCTTGCAGAAGGTACAACTCTGGAATATGTCAAGATGAAATCTTTTCGCTGGTCTATCGCTGGACCCGCACTGAAGTGGCTTGAGGGGCTGAAACCAAGATCACTCACGACATGGGCCCAAGTAGAGCAAGAGTTTCTGAAGAAATACTTCCCACCCGCCAAAACAGCACTTCTCCGCCAGAAAATCACCGCCTTCAAACAGAAGCAAGGGGAACCGCTGGCAAAGGCATGGGAACGCTACAAAGAACTGCTGCGATCTTGCCCTACTCATGGACAGCCACCCTACGTCATTCAGGAGATCTTCTTCAACTCTCTGGATCAAATCACTAAGGATAGGATCAACCATTATACTCGCTATGAGTATTTGACGATGCCACCAAGCGACGCATGGGGTGTGCTAGAAAAACTCACTAACTACGACAATAAGTATGGGGCTCCTACAAACTATGAGGAGAACTCCTACGCCAGGCCAGCGCCATCTATGCCACTCTATGAGCCAGCAAAGGAGATTGACCCAGATGTCAGGGAGCAGTTCTACAGAGACCAGAATCGCAAGCTCCTCAAGCAAGTCAAGTATCTATCTGTCAACCAGCCTTGCATCGAATGCGGATCACAGAGGCACACCACTACTGAGTGCCCACACGCTGAGCAAGTCAGGATGGCAGAAACACATGAGGAGGCAGCCTACGCTGGGGGTCCAAATCGACACATGGGAGATCAAAGGTTCTATCAACCACAGTGGAACCAAGGTCCTCCTAGGAATCCCCCACCCTACAGAGCTCCAGGATATCCAGAGAGGGATCAAAAGAAGGATGATCTGCAGCTGATCCTTGAGGAGATGCATCGTAATCAGGGCACCATCAACAACCAATTCCAGAATATCACTACAAAGTTTGGGGAATTGGACATCTGGAAGAGGGGAATAGAGACGCAGATGGGTCAGATCGCTGCACGGATCCCACGACCGTCCGGACAACTCCCTGGGCAAACAAAACCAAATCCTAAGGGAAAAACCGGACACGTCGCAGCTATCAAACTGAGGAGTGGACATCAATTACACGAGCCAGAGGTCGGAAAGCAGCAAAGCAAGGCAAAGTAGCAACTCGACGAAGAGCACAGCCAACTTGATCTCGAGGAAGGTGTACTCGACATCGACAAGCCTCTACTCGACATAGACCAGAAGCTGAGCTCGGACTCCGCTGCGCAGACCAGCAACTCCAGGTCAACCACTGTACTCGATGTCGACGAGCCCGTTGTCGAGATCGACGAGCAGCGTCTAGCCGACGTCGACGACTCTGCAGCACCTCCGACAGCTGATCAGGCTCCGAAACTGAAAAAACCACTGCCTTTCCCTTCAAAAGCACAGAAAGATCCCACTGCAGGTAGGTTTACCAGATTTGTTAATATGCTGCAAGAACTGAATGTTTCTATTCCTTTTACAGAAGCCCTGCAAGAGATGCCTGGATATGTCAAACTTCTGAAGGAAATCCTAAGCAAGAAGCGATCCATCTCAGAGATCGCAGGCGAATGCAAAGTACTCCACTTCCCTGAAAAGAAACCTGACCCTGGTAAGTTTTCTGTTGCTGTGGGTTTTGGACAATATAAATATGATTCTCTATGCGATTTAGGAGCAAGTGTGAGCATCATGCCTATATCAATCTGGCGGAAAGTAAAGATAGGATGCATAGAACCTGTGGATGCCAAGCTATACATGGCAAACAATACAGTAGTCATCCCTACAGGTATAGTTGAGAACGTCCCTGTCCAGGTTGATAAATTCTTTGTTCCAGCTGATTTCCTTATCATTGACTGTGCTGAAGACCCTACTAGCCCAATTATTCTTGGTAGACCATTCTTAGCTACTGCAGATGCCAAAATAAGTGTCAAGAATAGATCGTTCACCTTCACCATAGGCGATGAGGTTTTGGATTTCTCTTTTGGCCCTGCAAAAGAGGAAATTGCATGGCTGGAGGTGAAAAGAATCAGCAACCATGGGACCAAGCAAACAACGGAGGAAGGTGCTGACGATGTACCCGAGGTCGACAAGCGCTACTCGACATTGACAAGAGACCTACTCGATCTCGACAAACCTTTGTCTACCTCGACAACCACTGCAGAGCCAGAAACTTGCCAGGAACCTAAGTATGGGGTCCCTGTACTCGAAGTCGACAAGCCTTCATCGATGTCGACTAGCCCCAAGCCCAAAGATTCCTGTTTTGGGTCCAAAAAGGCAAGTTCAGGTATGAATCCTACTCCCCCTCAGTCCATAAAGAAAATTTTAAATGATTTAAGGGGAGATAAGACGCCGTGGCAAGAGAAGCTGCGAAAACTGAGAGCTGGAAGAAAAAGGGAGAAGGCAAAGGGAGATGATGCAAGCAACAACCTATCAGCTGAGCTTGCATACTACCATCAGGACCTAGATGATCCAGGAGAAGGTCCAGGCATGAGCGGGCCCCACCATAATGGTCCTTGAGCGCAAAATGGAGAAGTCGGCCTAGCGACTCTAAAATCTAGAGCATGTATATAAAACTTTATGATTTTGGGACTTTTGAACTTTTTGTTTTGTTTTTGGTTTTTGTTTTAGGGTTTTATGTCTTTTAGAATGTTTTATGTGGATAGTCTTGTTTTTGTGTGCAATCTAACACTTTTAGGTCGGCGAAGCATAAAAGGATCGCGAAAAGTGGAATAAGAAGTCCTTGAAAAACAGTCAAAATCGACGAAGGCCAAGTCGACGACAACAAGGAGGAGAAGCCCAGAAGTTACTCGACCTCGAGTAGACGTACTCGACATGGACCAGCCAGACGCTCCTCGACTTCAGATTCCACCAGACGCTGAGAGCCTACTCGATATCGGGTACTGTACTCGATATCGACAAGAACATCTACTCGACATGCACTGATCCGTCTTCCTCGATGTTTTATCCTGTGAGTTCCTTCCTTTACTCTTGTTTTTATTTAATTTTTCTACAGTGGGGACACTGTAAATTTTAAGTATGGGGTGGGGGAAGGGCTTACTTCATGCATATTTGACTTTATTTGACATTATATGTGCATTATTTCTTTGAATTACTATATGGCTATTTTGGAATACATTATTGATTTATGTGCTTATATGCATGTTTTCCAAAAAAGTTTGAAAAATGACCCCCTTTAAACCCCCTTTAAATTTTTGATTAATGTCATGGAAGCTTATATTGAACTCGACGATGCAAAATTGGATTCATTAGAGATATAGCATAAAATTGCCTAGTAAAGGGAAGTCATAATGAAGTGCATATTTTCTTGAAAACCATAAAAGGAGGTAAAATTTGAAGTTGCTTTTGACATGTTGCATGATAAGATGATGGAGGACTTTATATTTCCATATAATGCTCATTGTTTGAAATCCTAGCCATACATATGCCTATGCATCACAAAAGCCATAATATGCCTTATTTCAAATATTGCTCCACATGATCTAAATATTTGCCATTCTTTACCTTATCCGGGGATTATGTTGAGAATGATGTTACATTATGGAGATTATCATATGGTGTTTGTGTTGTGATTATTATCATTATTGGAGTTTGGAAGGAAATTGTTTGAAATATATGGAAAATTTAATGAGTGAAAGAAAATCCAATCACCTCAGGAGATAAAGGTAGATTGACCCTGCTCTCTGAGATAATAGTTTGGAGAGATGGGACACATTGTGAGGAGTCCAAAGCACTAAGTATCCGGGGCCATTCATGACACCCATGTTTGCGACTCGCGAGAAGGCAGTGCTGAGGTCAGAGAGGTAAAAGCATTATTGTTGATAAAAGCATTATGAAGGGTGATGAATTTTATGAAAAGGAATGTGGTATAAAATTCAATTTGGAAATACTCCATTTCCCCGGATCATTAGCACCACATTGCCAGAAATTGCCCACCTTTTAGCCTTTTACCAAATCTACTCCTTATTTGAGCTTAAATTGAAGTCCTCTTGATTATCAATGTTTTGTCACTAATGAATGTTTTTTGCTTAATCCTCTTTTTGTGAGTAGATGTTGCTTTGATATAATTGCACATGCATGGATTTGTGACACTAGTACTTTTTCGAGGATGGTAATTGACTACTGGGTTATATAAGAATGAATCTAATATGTTGAGAGTTTTGAATTCTTCCCCTGAATGACAATTAAAAGTATTGCTTGAGGACAAGCAAGCTTAAGTATGGGGTGTTTGTTGTGAGCTAAATCTGCCATATTTTACAGTAACTTTAATATCATTTTCTGCATACTTTGCATACATTTGGGTTAGATAGTACAGAATCTATGTAGTTTATGTTTATTTGCCAAATTATGGAATCTACACCAGTTTCTGTTTAAATTCGCAGAATTCGAGACATTTTACAGCAACTCTAAGGAAGGTCAGAAAAGCTCGGAAAACCACTACAGAAGTCCAAGGTCAAATAAGCAGCGGAACCAGTCGAATCAAGCTAAGAGCCCAGGCTACTCGATCTCGAGTAGGCCTTACTCGATCTAGACGAGCATGTCCGAGCACAGGCCTTGTCGACTAGGAGCCAGACCAACCCAGCTCCGGAGCCCTACTCGATCTCGACAAGCCCTAGTCGAGATCGACGACGCCTCAGCGCCACACCCGGAGTCGACGAGGAGAGGAGGAAAGCCGAGGACGAGGACGACCAGGCAGCACTTGCTGCCAGCGACTCGACTCGCTGCAGCGGACCGCTCGCTGTCGCGGAAATCTTCGCTGCCAGCGGGACGCACCAAGACGAGGGAGCTCGCCAACTCGCTCCAGCGGAAGGGGGTTCTCGCACCTATGGACGGACGGACTCGCTGCAGCGGAGGAAACGGCTCGCTGCAGTGGAAGAAGCCATGTCGAGGACCTGCTAGCCGAGACGACAAGCCAGCCCAGTCGACGACTTTCCTAGTCGACATCGACGAGCCTTAGTCGACATCGACGACGAATCCAGAAGCTGTTGACGTGGCTTGACGAATCCTACTCGGAGTTGGAGTCCTTGGAGCCGAGGATAGCCTAGTCTATCCGAATTATCTACATCTATCATGAAGAAGAGAGTTTTATCCACTTGAAACAATTTAGATATATTTAGATTTAATTTCCTTTATTGCTTTTATTTATCATTATGCTTTTAGATATAGTTTTAGATATAGATATAGATATTCTATCCTTGAGTAGCAAGGAATAGAAGGCTATAAATAAAGCCCATGGGGCTTAGTTTTATGCATTCAATTCTAGGAAGGGAAGTGAGAGTAGAGAAGTAGTTCCACAGAGACAGTTTAGGGAGTTCAGAGGTTTTAGGGTTTTGGCGTTCAACGAGAGTTGGATCGCCGGGATTGTAAAGTCTTTGAATTTAGTTTAATGCAAGTTATTTCCTTTCAATCAATGTCTGAGTTTGCGATGAGGCGTGAGTAGTCCACCCACTTCTAGGGTTGGGGCGAGCCCAACGATAGCCATGCGCGTTTGAGGTAAAGATCCGACCTTTATCATGTTTTGAGCATTTTCCTACTTATTTATGTGTTTATTACCCGTCTAATGGAGATCCATGCTAACAACTTGGATTATAAACATAAAATTTGTAGAGACAATTAGGGTTTCTTGAAAGAGTTGTCTAATTGTTGGAAAAGGCGAAAGCTTAGTCCTTTGATGCGATTTACATGATAATTTGTTTGGTTCTGCCTTATGCATGCTTGGTTATCGTTGTTGCAAACCCCAATCCTGGAAGCCTTTTTACATTAAGTTTAGTTCGAAATCCCAAAGCCTTTGCATTTATTTTATTTCGTTTTAATTTCTGTCTTACTCGAGATCGAATAGCACTCGTCGATCTCGACTACTGATCTTCGACCCAAAGTCGATGTAGCTTACTTGTGCAGGAACTCGACGAGCCCAACCCGAAGTCGACAAAGACTGTACTCGACATCGAGTAGACCCTCGTCGATATCGAGTAGCCTCTGCCTGTAACTGCTACGCTGTTCGACTAGCCTGATCTCCTGTCGACTAACCCTTAGTCGAGATCGAGGACTCTGTTGTCGACGTTCGTGAGATTTCACCGCTGCCTAGGATCCGCTGACACGCTTAACACATCACAGTGGAGGTCACTCGACTAGGCGAAGAGTCATAGATACTATCTGCAATCTACGCAGCCCCGAGACCGGTCAACAGGGACAGTCTATGGTGATCCTTGGAGGAATCCGCAGCCAGAAATACTAATCCTTGGCTACTGGCCGGAGACTTCAACGCCACATTCAATGAGCATGAACGGACTCACCCGTCTGTGAGCTCTAACGGAGCTTCGCAGACATTCAGACGAGAGGTGGATAACTTGCAACTGATTGAAATGGGTTTCTTCGGGATCCCGTACACCTGGTGGAGAGGCAGGACTGCAGAGAACAGGGTAATGGCCATATTAGACCGAGGGTTGTGCAATGTGGAGTGGCAAGATCGCTTCCCTAATGCTCTTATTCGTCACTTATCGGCGCCACACTCGGACCACCTGCCGCTTCTAATTTGTCTTGAAGAGAATAGTCAGTCGTTCAACCCCCGGTTGAAACCTTTCCGATTTCAAGCGAGTTGGCTGTTGCATGATAATTTCTCAAGGTATGTCAAGGAGAGCTGGAGACGGGATCTGGGGGCGTCGGAGGCGCTGCGAGATCTTTCCATGAACCTGAGTCGATGGAACAAGAAAGTCTTTGGGAATCTGTTCAAAAGAAAGCGACATTTATGGAGGCGTTTGGAAGGGATTAGACGAAAATTGGTAATTAGAGCTTCTCGCCACTAACTGAAACTCAAAGAAGAAGTGTCTAGGGAGCTTGAACTAGTGCTTCAACAAGATCAACTTCACTGGTTTTAGAAGTCTCGAGCAAGCTTCCTCTTGGGAGGCGATCGAAATACGCGGTACTATCACATTGCTACCAAAGTGCGTAGATCCTCTAATTGCGTCTCGGCTTTGAAGAAATCGGATGGTTCGTGGGTTGAAGACAACCAAGAGGTCTGCTCTATGGTTCTCGAATTTTTTCGGGAACTATACACGACTGATAATGGATGCAACGGGCCAGCAGATCACCTTGCAAGTAGGTTTGCCTTTCCAACTCTCTCGAACGAGCAACTGAGAGCACTTTTAAGGGTTCACTATTGAAGATGCTAAAAGAGAAAATATTAATAAAATATTAAAGGATGGGGGTGAGAGAGGAAGATGCTAATTTAGCATCGATGCTTCCGGGTTTTGGCAAGGAGAAGGGGGGACACATGTCAAGCTCTCATAGGCAATGGAAAGGAGTGGTTGTGGGTTTTGGCAAGATCATCTGGGTGATACGGTGGGAGAGTTGTGGGTTAATGGCAGCTAGGATTGGCATACTCTTTCACTATTCCTCCCGGCGGATATACTACTGAAGCTCCAAGCGGTGCAAGTCACTCCCGACGTCTCTGCTGTGGATAAATTTTATTGGGCGCACACCGGCTCGAGCACATTCACTACTCAATCAGCAAGGTCTCTTCTCCACGGCGTGGTTGATGAAGCATGAAGCGACGGTTGGAGGCACATTTGGCGTGTGCCTGCACAGCAAAGAGTTAGAGCATTTGTGTTCTTGGCGGCGCACAACAGCATATTGAGTAACCAAGTTCGAGTGAGGCGCCATTTATTGCATTTTCATGGATGTCCAAGGTGTGGCTTAGAGGAGTCTACACTACACCTTTTGATGGACTGCTCGTCGGTTAGAGTAGTTTGGCGAAAACTCACGGGTAACTTTCTCGAGGCTTCCTTCTTTGAGGAATCAGAGGTGGGTCGTTGGATTCTGACTAACGTAACGAAAGAAGACAAATGGAGTGCGACTTTCTCATACATGATTTGGCATGTGTGGTGAACCAAATGCCCTGGTGTTCGAAAGGAAAGACACTCTTAGGGGGGTCACGGCTATTGTGGTGAACCAAATGCGTATCTTCTCAAACATAGCTCAAAAGGCGACGACCCTTCATGCCTAGAAACGCCTCACATAGGCCCCAATTGCTGACCGGTCACATGACTGGTCCCCGCCCCCACTGGGTTGGACTAACTTGAACATCGATGGAGTTTCGAAGGGGAACCCTGGGTTGGCCGGCGGAGGGGGCCTGATCCGAGATGATAAGGGAGTAGTCCTCCGAGAGTTCACATTCAAATGTGGGCATTGTCGTGCTCAAACTGCTGAGACATGGGCCACAATCCATGTATTGGGGTAGCCAAGAGATTGGGAGTATCTCGGCTGATCGTGGAGACGGATTCTTCTAATTTAAAGGCTCTACTCATGGCGGAATGTGTGCCTCCGAATCCGGAGATTCACTTGATCAATCGATGCAGGGTGTTAGCTAGGGACCCAAGCTGGGAAGTGATTTTCTCCAACGTCCGGCGTCAGGCGAACAAGGCGGCGGACACCCTTGCCAACTGGTCAAAAGCAGATGCCTTTGCTGAACACATTAATCTACCTAGCAGCTTCTCCTCTTTTTGCAATACTAGTTTAGTACCCGCACTTTTGTGCGGTCTATTTTTTTAATTAATACATTTAATATTAAAATATATATAAAAAAAATTTTGTAACTAAACTTTAAACTCCAAATATCCTTCACATCAAAATGTTGTTAATTATTATATAGTTAACAATAAAAAAAACTTTAAATATTTGTCATTAGAGAAAAAAAAGTATCCCAATGTTAATTAATATTTGTACCCAAATCCATGCAATGTACCATTATTTAGAGTCGAAATGATTTTTCTTTACTCTTCTTCTCCTTGAATAGTTGAATGCATTTGTCATGTTTAAATGCATCTGTCATCTTTGAATTATCTTGTCGAGCAATGTAAATGAACATATATCTATATAGAGAGATAGTGTTTGGATGAAGCTAAAACCCTAAAAATCAAAATAGATAAACCCATAACTATTTATTTATATCACACAAATAAATATTATTTTATTTTGATCTTATCTAGTGAATACCTAAACCAACTAACCATAATATCTAGAATATCCAAACTGATTTCATATTTATACGAAATTAAAACAAAATCCAAAAATTCCACAAAATGACACATCATATTGCTGAAATTCTAAAACGTCACATATGACCGAAAATCAAGGAAAGAGGCCACATGTGTCATGTACTTCTTCTTTAGTAATATTTATTTATAGTTTATAGATATAGATATAGATATTGATTATATATTGATTAATTATATATAACGTTCATTGTTATTGTTGAAATGAGAATAATTGATTAAAAAGTAAAAGATTTTTTTGGTAACTGTCCAAAATATGGGGGTTGTTTTGCAAAATGTCCATTTTCATAATGACTTTTGCAAAATGTCCTAAATTGACATTTTTACCCCCATGACTAATTAAAACATTTCCCCTTGAACTCATATTCACTTCTCGGTTCTCAAAACCGAATCAAATCGCTCTCTCTCTCTCTCTCTTGACAGATCCAGTGATGGCGCTTCCGACTTCGGCGACTTTCCGACTCTCCGACCGAGGGAGGAGGTGGAGGCGGGGGAAAGGAGGAGGGATCCGGTGGAGCAGGAGGTTGCGCAACCACATCGACAGAGGGAGGAGGCGGAGGCGGGGGAAAGGAGGAGGGATCCGGTGGAGCAGGAGGTTGCGCAACCACATCGACAGAGGGAGGGGGCGGAGGCGGGGGAAAGGAGGAGGAATCCGGTGGAGCAGGAGGTTGCGCAACCACATCGACAAAGGGAGGAGGCGGAGGCGGGGGGAATGAGGAGGGATCCGGTGGAGCAGGAGGTTGCGCAACCACATCGACAGAGGGAGGAGGCGGAGGCGGGGGAAAGGAGGAGGGATCCGGTGGATTGGGGCGATAAAGGAAGCAACGGTGGTCTGATTGCAGGATTGCAGGTACGCCATTGAAGACCATGAGAGCATCTCCCACGGTAAGCCAAAAAATGGGTTTTGGCCTAATTTTAGGCCCACCATAGGCCAAAACTCATTTTAGTCTTTTTGTTTTTGGCCTATTTCCAAAACAAAGGTTAAATTTGGCTTCCTCTTTTGGAAGGCCAAATGCAATTTATTTATTTATTGATTTATTTTAAGTGTTTAATATTTATGTAAAGGCTCGGATTTTTAAAATATTAATTTTTGGAAAAAAAGAAAATCAAAATGAATTTAAAATAAATTCCGGCCCAATCTTCCGATTTAAAAATCAATTCCGTCTTTCATTTCGGGTTTTGAACGATCAATCAGCGGAAATTTAAATTTCCGACCCGAGCTCTCAATTCCGTCATATTCCGAATCCTTATCCATCCAACTCACCCTATTCCAGTTCGGGAAAATCCTATCCTCTCCTTTCCTCCCTCCACTCTTTGACCCCCTTATTTTGGCAAACAAACAACACCTTTCTCTTCCCAAAAATAAGACCTTTTGTGTTGCAATTTGACCTTTGGAAAAAATCAGATTCTCCCTCTCCCTCCCTCTCTCTCTCTCTCGGCATCACTATCACAAACAAACCCAAAGCTCGGCTCCCTTGAGCTCCTTTCCACCTTCAACCGTCACAGCTCCACCACACCTCACCACCGCCGCACCTCACCACCGCCACCATTACCCACCGTCGCCGCCAGCGGCAGCCGGAGCCACCGCCGCCGAGCACCTCCTCCGCCCTGTTCTCCGTTTCGCCTTGGTAAGGTTTCGTTCCGCTCGCCCTTCCTCTCTTTCACCTTGTATCAATCCAAGGTTCCGCCTTTCACCTTCCCCACCTCTCCCAGGCACCTCTAGTTCAAGGAATCAGCCCCGACGCGCCTGGAGACAGCCTCTCGGAGCTCCGCTTCCGGCATCGAGTTGCCCTCGGTGAGCCTTCTCCCTTCCTTCTTCTCCCCTTTCTTTTTGTCTCGTGTGTGTGGGTCCGCGTCGGAGATGTCGGGTGGCCGGAGCCCGGAGCACCGCCGCCGGAAGGCTCCCCTCCTCCCTCCTTTTCTTTCCCTCCGCCGTCCTGGGCACGAGCCCTGTTCCTCTTTCTTTCTCACGGCAATTGTAAGGAGGAAGAAGAAGCTTGTGGGCCCTGCGCCACATCCCCCGCCGTGGACCCCCCCTTCACTTGCCACCTCAGCCGCCCCCCCCCCCCCCCCCCCCCCCCTTCCCTTTTAATTTCCTTCAAAGCCCGGATTGTTTTAAAAATGAGGAATGGATTTAGAGTTGTGTTGTTGGGCCTGTTTTTATTGGGCCGGGTTTGGGGTTGTTAAACGCAACAAGGTTTGGGCTGGGTTCATTTAGAAGAATAGGGCCGGTTTGGCCTATTAAACAAATGGGTTCGGTTTGGGTTATTTAGAACATATGGGCCGGTTTTGGTGATTTTTATAAAATAAGGGTTTGGTTTGGTAAATTAAAAAGGGTGTTTTGATTAAATAAATATTGTTGGGTTTTTATAAATATTTTATAAAGATGTTAAAATAAAATGATGATAGAAGTAATATGTAAATTATTGGGATTTAAAATATAAAATGTTGTTTTGAGATTTAATATATGATATTGTGGTGATTTATTAATGTGGTTAAATGTTATATGATTATGTTGAAGATGTGCAATTATATGCTAAGTAAGATTTTGAAATGATGGCATGCAAATTGGTTAAGTATGAATTGGAATTGTCTTAAGTTGATGAATTGGAGGATTATGTTGAGTATGGTTGTGAGATATTGAGATGATAGATTATGAGATAAAGTTGATATTATGGAAATGATGATGTGACGGTTATTATGTTAAGTTGTAAGGTTGTGTGTGTGATAATTCTATGCTTTGTGTGCCTTAGAGATAGACTCATTGATGTGCTTATACCTGTAAGGTGACCATCTGTGACGTGTCGGATTTCATATTGCCTGGTTGATTGCCTTTTGCTGTTCTGCGATACCAGGTAAGTCTCTTCGGAGCTTACTCAGATTGAATAGAGCTATTCCCTGCTTTAGGTGCATGATATACTAGGTGCTTGCATTCATGATCAGCATGCCATGTAGTACCATGCTAGGTTGCATCGATCGTTGAGCATTCTATTTCTTTATGTGTATGTAAACAGAACGGCCGTTATCTGTGAAGTAACTAGAGTCATTGCTAGGGTTATAGGGCGACCTAGTCTCATCGGGTCCCGTCCTGAGTCAATCGAGTCATGAACTTCCTTATATTATGAGATGCCTGCGGGCTTTATTGTGGAGCGGGTTAGGCATGCGTGCCGCCCTATTATGAATGAATGCATTCACGAGCTGGCCAGTCTCCACCTATCGGAAGGGGTGGAGGTAGGAGAGGGATATACCACTTGGTATTCTGTGCTAAGGCCTTATTATTATTATGCACTTGTTCTTAGGAGCATGTTAGTGTGTTAATATTCCGCCATGCATCTAGAAGCATATTTATTAGAAATCGCGTATATGTGTACTTATGGTTGGGATGCAGAGTTAAGTAGGCATCGATCTGATCCCGCCCCATATCAATTTTTTTAGGTATTATTTATGTTCATCCTATCGGTGCTGTTTGCTTATTGCGCGGGTCATTTTGTCGGCGGAGAGTGAGCGCTGAAGTATAGACTTCACCAAACTCTGATTATACTATTTCGGATTTACACTTTAGACTCCGTTTTGACCCGGCTCTGTCGTGGCACACTTTTGTATTACACTCGTTTTCGTTAGTCGCATGATTTCTGATTTCTACGCTTAGACTTACGACAGGTACAGGGGACTTCCCCGGGGATTCCAACGATCCCTTCGATTTTGGGTATGAAATCCCCCTTTGAAAACATTAAAGTAAGTTTTGAAACCTTCAACCTGTATTCGGGGCACAAGGTCCTAACGAGGGGTTTCATCCCTCGAAACGTAACTCGGGAATCATAATCCCAGGCCGTTACAGAAAAAATTACAAAAACAAATAGTTCAAAACCTGGGAAGCTTTGAGTGAGAAAAAGGGATTCAAAGAAGCAGGGGCAGTGCTGATCAAAAAACGAAGCAGCAGGGGCAGTTACAAACAGGGGGGAGATTGAAGAAGATGAAATGAAATGAAGAAAAAATCAGTAAAAAAAAACCTTACCAAATTCACTCAAAACACGTGCCATCTTGTTTTGGTTGTGTTTACAATAATTAATTAATTAAGCTCAGATCAGTACGCAGGTAGTATATTACTCTAGTTTTGGGGTTGAGATTGCTAATAGTTTTGGTAGTGTCACTGCCGTAAAAACAACAGTGTCACCACAAGCATACAAAGTGGTGTCACCACCACTGTAACAATGAAAAGAATGGTCAAGTGTTATTAGTCGTGTCATCAAAGAAAAATAGTGTCACCACAAATGTTCAAAATGTTATTAGCCGTGTCATCAAAGAAAAATAGTGTCACCACAAATGTTCAAAGTGGTGTCACCACAAGTGTATCAAGGGAAAGATTGGTCAAGTGTTATTAGTCGTGTCATCAAAGAAAAATAGTGTCACCACAAATGTTCAAAGTGGTGTCACCACAAGTGTATCAAGGGAAAAATTGGTCAAATGTTATTAGTCGTGTCATCAAAGAAAAATAGTGTCACAACAAATGTTCAAAGTGGTGTCATCACAAGTTTATCAAGGGAAAGAATGGTCAAGTGTTATTAGTCGTGTCATCAAAGAAAAATAGTGTCACCACAAATGTTCAAAGTGTTATTAGTCTTGTCATCAAAGAAAAATAGTGTCACCATAAATGTTCAAAGTGTTATTAGTCGTGTCATCAAAGAAAAATAGTGTCACCACAAATGTTCAAAGTGTTATTAGCCGTGTCATCAAAGAAAAATAGTGTCACCACGAGTGTACAAAGTGGTGTCACCACAAGTGTAGCAAGCGAAAAAAATAGTGAAGAGTTATTAGTGGTGTCACCAAGGAAAAATAGTGTCACCACTACTGTCACCAAGGGAAAACTCTAGGACAAGGGACAATGTTTTGACGAGATGTCATCACACATGGTGACAACTTTTTTTAATGACATTTTTTTACAATTTTTTTTATTTGGTGACAGCAGTGTAACCACTGCCGTCACCAAAGGAAAAACCTTAAACATGGCCAAGTGGTAATATTGGTGTCACCAACATAAAAACAGTGTCACCACTCATATCGTTGTCACCACCACTTTTATCGTTGTCACCACCCCTATCGATGTCACTACCCTTATCGTTGTCACCACCCTTATCGTTGTCACCACCACTCCTATTACTGTCATCACCACTCCTATCATTGTCACCACCACTTTTATCGTTGTCACCACCCCCATCGATGTCACCACCCTTATCGTTGTCATCACCACTATCATTGTCACCACCTGATCTCGTTGTCACCACACTTATCGTTGTCATCACCCTTATCATTGTCACCACCCTTCGATGTCATCAGATCTATAGCTGTCACTAGCCTTATCGTTGTCACCACCCTTATCAGTGGACACTATTGGTGACACACAAAAATCATGTCACCAATAAATTTTGAACATTTACCGAAGCGCAATATAAGAAAAACGTATAATATCACTAAAATATAGTGTCACCACACTATTATTACCACTTCAAATTATCATAAATAAATAAATAAATAAAAATTGCAAAATACAAAGTCACTATAATGGGGTGTCATCAATTAATATGTAATGGGGTGTCATCAATTAATTTTATATGTAAAATAATTTATCTTAAATATATGTAATGGGGTGCCACTACTCTTAACAAAATCTATATATACTCTTAATTTAGAACACTTTAGGCTTATGTGTCAACTTCTCCTTAATCCTCTCTTTTCCACCAATCATGTTTTTTATCCCTTTTTTAATTATTTATTTTCTTTAATTATTATTTTTATTCTTTTTTTTATCTCTTTAAACTAATCACATTTTTTTTCTTTTATTCTTAACATATTTGCTAACAATCTATATCTATATACACTCTTAATTTAGAACACTTTAGGCTTATGTGTCAACTTCTCCTTAATCCTCTCTTTTCCACCAATCATGTTTTTTATCCCTTTTTTAATTATTTATTTTCTTTAATTATTATTTTTATTCTTTTTTTTTATCTCTTTAAACTAATCACATTTTTTTTCTTTTATTCTTAACATATTTACTAACAATCTATATCTATATATACTCTTAATTTAAAACACTTTAGGCTTATGTGTCAACTTCTCCTTAATCCTCTCTTTTCCACCAATCATGTTTTTTATCCCTTTTTTAATTATTTATTTTCTTTAATTATTATTTTTATTCTTTTTTTTTATCTCTTTAAACTAATCACATTTTTTTTCTTTTATTCTTAACATATTTACTAACAATTTATATATCTATATATACTCTTAATTTAGAACACTTTAGGCTTATGTGTCAACTTCTCCTTAATCCTCTCTTTTCCACCAATCATGTTTTTTATCCCTTTTTTAATTATTTATTTTCTTTAATTATTATTTTTATTCTTTTTTTTTATCTCTTTAAACTAATCACATTTTTTTTTTATTCTTAACATATTTACTAACATCTATATATACTCTTAATTTAGAACACTTTAGGCTTATGTGTCAACTTCTCCTTAATCCTCTCTTTTCCACCAATCATGTTTTTTATCCCTTTTTTAATTATTTATTTTCTTTAATTATTTATTTTTATTCTTTTTTTTTATCTCTTTAAACTAATCACATTTTTTTTCTTTTATTCTTAACATATTTACTAACAATTGGGCTTAATTTAAAACATTAAAGAAAAAAATGTAACCATTGGGCTTAATTCAAAGCATTGAATATAACTATTGGTTATGACACATCACATTTAATAAAATTTATAATGATATTTTTTTTGATAAACGATATTATTATTATTATTATTATTATTATTATTATTATTACTGAGTGATTCAATCTATATTTATGTATTATACTTTGGATGAGATTTTATATAAAAAAAATTTCCAGAGAATTATAAAATACATTTGTGGTAATGATTTTTATTTTGCTCTCGCCTTCGGGTGATTAAGAAGAAAAAGAAGATCCCGGAGTTCTATTTCTAGGTTGAGGATATTTTTAGCTTTTATTAATATTTCATAATATATTTTTTTATATTGCTAAAATTTTAGTTTAAAAAAATCGCACCATGGTGCGGGGATTATACTAGTTATATTTAAAGCATCATGTATGTATAATACATAGCTTTGACAGTAGCTATTTTTTTTTTTTGTGAAAAGCTTTCACCACAATAGCTATGGCTTCCAAACCCCAGCAATCCAAGCCAATGGCCTATCAAAGACTAAAAATACAAGAAAAAAAGGCAAGACAACGTACACTGTTATATTCCTTCAATAAAAAATCACTGGTATAGACCCCAATTTATAGCAATCTAAATCCCTGATTCAATCAACACCTCTCTTCTTCCTCTTGCAAAATCGATCTTGCATACGAGGAGAAGCTTAGAAATCGAAATCATTTGCATTGCAATTTGCAATCACACACTCCCCTATAAAGCTACTGTCATCAAATTAAATCTAAAGAAAACAAAAACCTAGAAACAAGATGCTTCATCTTCAATTGAGTTGCTACCTTTTGAATTAACACTTGCTTCATCTTCAATATTTTCGAAAACAACCAGAATCATAAGAGAGTGCAAGTCGGCGAGAGGTTGGCTGCAAGGGAGCCTGTCGGCGCTCTGTGAGTAGGAGAGAGGGTGAGAGGACTGAGCGACGGTACGAGAGAGGAAGAGAGAGGAGGACTGAGCGCCGGATCAGTAGATCTGCACAGACACGGACATCAACAAAGAGGAAGACGTCGGCCGCTGCCATGGCCGTGAGCCTCCAGAGCGAACGAAGAAGACGCCGACATTGAAAAGAGGAAGAGGCAGGTTAATAATTAATATAAGAGAAAATTTGCGCCGATAGCGGCGCAAATTTTGGGTCAAATTAAAAAACTGTCCACGGATTATTATTTTTTTGATAAAAGTCCACGCCCTAAATCTGTGCCCCCCCTCCCATTTAGATCTCTCAGATCTCTCGATATCTCGATCCACAGTCACTCTTTCCCCTGTAAATTTCGCTCTCCTTCCTCTCGTTGCTCTCCGTCGTCCGGCAGATCGTCTCCTCTGCGAATGTTCTCGTTGTTAGGGATCTCGGATCTCGGCTCTTCTCTCGCCTCGCCTCGCCTCTAATTGCGATGCCTCGCCAGCGCCGCGCCCTTGCTCCCTCTCTTGCTTCTGGCGTCGCCGGCGGATGGTGCGGAGCAGCCATTTCAGCACCTTCAACATCCTCCTGGAAGCTTTCTCCGCTCCCGGTTCCGTTGGCCGGCCAGATTCATTTCCGGCGACAAGATTAATTAGGTTTTGGTGAGGTTTTGCCGCCTCGCAATCCGCTCTCGGTTCTACCCGGGGCGTTGTTGCGGCCGTTGTTGTTGGCGGCGCCTCCGATCCGGCTCCGTCGGCCGGCCAGATTGGTTTCCAACAAATGCTGTTGTCGCTGATTCCATAGCGTTTCATTCCGCCAGATCTGTTGTTGAAATTACCGGCTCGATATTCGATCTCCCGTTTCTGAAGCGTCGTTCCGGCATCGATCCCGGCCCTTCCTGAAATCCGTCAACGTTGTTCCAGTGGCCTGAAATCGAGGACGATGCTCCAGTTGCCTGCTCAGATTCGCATGATCGATGAGGCTCTCCGATTCACCGGCGTTTCTGGTTCGTATTTCCATCTTCTTCTCGAATCTCGTCCCTCTCGCTTTCAATTTCAGCACCACTGGCTTCTGGATCTGCAATTTCAGTACCACTGGCAACCTCAAATGCCAGTTCTTAGTTGCAGGGCATGAAGAATAATGTACATTGTATGAACTAACCTTCCTTTTGACAGGAGCAGATGCACTAAGAACAGGCATGAGAAAAAGGGCGGTGTATTTAGACATTTCTGGGTCTTCGGTTTCAATGATTTAACACTAGGTCCAAAGTCTGGAATTTCCCGCTGATTTTGCTTTATTTATTGTTAGATATTAGGCTTTTGTTAGCCAAAAATCAGTGGAAATTCCTAAGCAAACAAGGTTTTGCTGAAAACTTGATGGTGAAATTTAGAAATTTTGCTGAAATTTTGATGATTAATTTTCGAAATTACATTATCCGATAGATGATGAATTTTGCTAGTTGGATTTTTTCCGAAATTTGTTATTTGTGAATTTGTGGTTAGTTTGGTACTGTGATTGAGTTTGTTTGGTTGAAAGTTTGAATATTGGCAATTTCAGCAATTGTTTTTGTCTTGCTGAAACTTTTTATTATGCTGAAATGTTGAAATTAATTCTTATAAAATTGTATGAGCTACAATATATTACACACAAATATATATTTCAACATTTCAACATTTTTTTTGTGATCTGAAATGCTAAAATTAATTCACTGTTTGGGTCAAAGTCGGATATCAAATGTTGTTTATGCAATTTCAGCATATTTTTTTCACCATTGAAAACAGGGGTTGCTGAAACCGAATGTACTGAAACAGGGGTTTCAGCAACTCCGTTTCAGCCAGCAACGCGGTAAAAAAACCATTGAAACAGGGGTTTCAGCAATTCTGTTTCAGCAACTTTGGAAACGCAAAAAAAAAAAAAAAAAAAATGGAAAAGGGGTTGCTGAAACCGTATGTGCTGAAACAGGAGTTTCAGCAATTCCGTTTCAACAACACGGAAAAAAAAAAAACTGGACAAAAAAATTGAAACATGGATTGCTGAAACCGTATGTGCTGAAAAAGAAGTTTCAGCAATTCCGTTTCAGCAACTTTGGAAACGCGGCAAAAAAAAAATAAAAAAACTGAAAAAAAATAAAAAAATTAATGAGGCGGGAGGGGGGGCACGGGAGGGGGGCACAGGGGCCAAGGGGGGCGGTGGACATTTTGCTAATTTAGAGGAGGTGGGAGCCTTTTTCCTAATAAGACCCAAAATTTAGGACATTCTAGTAATCACCCCTTAATATAAAGGCAGGGGCAAAACGGGATTTCCAAAAAAAAAAAATGGACATTTATCAAAAACTGTTTTTAAGTGGACATTTTGCAAAAGAAGGTTGGTAAAATGGACATTTGGCTAAATTTTTTCAAAAGTAAATATATAATAAAATAATTACAAAGTAATTTATTAAATGGATCTATATCTTATTGTTATTTATATATTATCATACGAATCAAAGCTACAAAAAAAATTATATGTTTTTATTCAAAAAACAATTTAATAAGAAAATCTGGTTAAGATTTAGAAAAAAAATGAATTTATTAATTACTTATTTAAAGAATTAATTTGATTTATAATAAATAATAATTTATTTAAATATAGAAAAATCCTACTTAAAATCATTAATTAATTATTTAAAGAATTAATTTGTAACTTAAAATCCTACTCCCTCCGTTCCTTTATATTTGACACTTTTAAAGTGGGCACGTTTTTTTAGAAAGGTAAAAACTATATAAATATTATTATTTTTTTCAATTTTTTTTAATAATATTATTATTAAAAATAATTATTAAAAAAATAAATATTTTGTATAGTTTTTATCACCTCAAAAAACGTGCCTGAATAGTAAAAAGACAAATAAAAAAGAACGGAGGGAGTACTTTAAAGGATAAGCCGCCACATGGGTTAGGCGACTTCTACTAAAGTATTATAAATTGATTGATTGTACCTCCGGTCGAAGGATAACGCTTTTTTCTAATATAATACTCCCTCCGTCTCGAAAAACAAGTTGTTTTAGCATTGTGTACTAGTTTTAATAAAATACTCATCTATCAATCAACATCATCATTCCACTGACTTTTTTCATTAATTTTATTATTTTTAAATACAAACTATATTTTTTAACCAATTAAACTATTTTAAAAAGTCAACAACACAAAAACCAATACAAATCATTACTATTCCCTATCTAGAAAACCTAAAACGACATGTATTTTGATACAACTCAACAACGACATGTTTTTATAGACGGATGGAGTACTGTAATAGGGTAATATCCACCTTTGAATCAACAAAAAAAAAAAGAGAAATTAATATCCAGGAATCCAAGATGTTCTTCGCGAATTCTAGGGTTTCTGGTTGCTGGATGATGTTCTGGTGAATTGCAGGTAGGAAGGTTGATCGCTGCCACACTTCGCTGCTCCTGATACGGAGATGTGTAAAGCGATTGAATCATTGCGTTAAAGGTACTTTTAACCCGAATTCTTACTCCGTTTGGCCGTTTCCCGATTTTACTTCAAATTGTTCTTAAGTAAATTCTAGGCTGGGTTTATAGCGATTGGACGATTTTCAGGTGGATGGATGCGGCCTGCAGGGAGGTTAATCACTGCCACTCTTTGCTACTCCAATCAATTCGATGGATTACGATACCCGTTTCTCCAATCCGGGATTTATTTGTTCGTCTTCGAGGTACTTTCATCTCCACCTTTTCTGGCATGACGGATGGTGCTTTTCTGGCATAATGGATTCTAGTGTAGGACTATGGATTCGTTTGTTTAAATGAAAAATCCAACTCTGAATTTGCATCATAACCAAGTTTGATGAGCCTCTAGACTCCCTACTGAGCATATGGTTTTAGGAGTTACAAATCCTTGTTTCATATGCATTCATAGTGGATTGCGTCTAACAAGTCAGAAGATAAAGGTGTTATGATAACTTGAGAGAAAAATCATGACTTCCATTCCGATGAATACATCACTGATCTTCTCAATTAAGATTTGCCATATTGAACAAGGAGGAGATTATTTATTTTCTAGATCTTGTACCTGGTAGATCACATAAGAGAGATTTGATTGAAATTACAATTCCAAATACAAAATGGAAACAATAACATTGAAACAACTCTCTCTTTGTTTCAATTTGTTTTTTCTTCTTCACACATTAAATCTCTGAAGTTTGTGTTTGGTCACAATTTTGTTCGATCCAAGATAGAATATGACAGAGAGACCATCGCTAAATGAAATGCTGAACAAGAATCATCAAACAGATAAGAGAAAGGCACACAAGTATCCCTTCCCTTCCCTGATCTCTTAAAGAAGAGGCCAGGCCGGTCCTATGTTTCCTCAACGTGCTGCTGCAAATGGGTTCCTCCTCCACTCCAGCGATTGGTACGAACCTTTTGGTGATCTGTGTGGCTTAATCCATGGGAGCTTGTGCTTAGCCAACTTCTTCTTCTTTGCAGCTACACCAAGGTAGTCTCCGGAGTTCTGGAGGAAGAAAAAGGTGCAAAATTTAAGTATTCTTGTACCTGATGAGCGAATGTTTTTAGTATTGAGAGAGATTATAAAGAATTCTAGAGTAGTGCATAGGGGCATGAAATGCTTCCTATGACGGTACCCTGTTCTTGATTAGGATGAGTTTTAACACCTTTAGGCATAGCCCGTCTTCAACGTCGCAAATCGGGTAGTCACTAGGACAACAATATTCTGTGCCTGTGCAGCAGACTGCGTTTGAGTACTCGCAGCAGCCATAGATCAGGCAGTAGCCATAGAATTCATAAATACAGCAGCAGGTCTCATCGGCTGGGCAGTAGGAGAAGTCCCCACATTCGCTAGGTGAAGGAGAGGGAGGCGGTGGTGGTGGAGGCGTGACAGGTGTTGGTGGTGGTGGCGGCGGCGGTGGTGGAGGAGGAGGGACAGCTGGGGAAGGATAAGGAGATGGCGAGGAAGATACCTTAGTTGGATAGGAAGCCATGGCATTGATTGCACATACTCCATTTTCCACGCTAGAATCTCTTTTAATGTAAATATATCCCTCCAATCCCCAACTTGTACCCCATGAGTTCTTCACTATCCAGTAATCCTCGTCACTTTCTGAGCCATAGCCAACGACCAAGACGGCATGATCAATGTCATCTGGATCACTTGAGCAGTCTCCATCATATATACCCTGATTATATTATAGCAATCTCCTTTTAGTATGCATCTAAACATAGATTTTCAGGGGGGAAAACATCCATAGTTAGAAAACCTTACCCCAGTGTATAACTGAAAGTCCATGGAGGATGCATCTATACCCACACTGATGGGTTGGTTGACTGTAGCACAGAGGAGAGCACTGTCTGAATCATCTACATCTTCATACCCATCAATACTGACAACTTTCTTCGCCTCCTATAAGAATTATGAAAATAGAGGGAGCTTGTAAATCCGGTAATGAAATAGAATTATAGGCAATTGGACACTGCAGTGGGTAAGTGAGAGGCCAAACCTTGGTTGTGTTACATGTGCCACTAACTCCATTGACACTTGTGTAAGGATAATCAGTTTCTGAGTCGATCCCTCCGTTGTTTATAACCCACTCAAAAGCGTAGTCCATGTATCCACCATCACATCCGTAGTTGGTTGAGTCACAATCAACGAGTTCTTGTTCTGACAAACTAACAAGATCTCCGGTGCTGATGGCATTGATTCCTTCCATGGCCCCGGTTGTAGAGAATGCCCAGCAACTACCTGTCTCACGGGCCAAGTTTATCAAGAATTAATAACAACATAAATTATTTTGTGTTATCTAGCTCTGTTCTTTTTATGATCAGTTTTATGCAAAGGTTGCAAGGTTGACTTTGTAACTTCCCCGGCGAAATTCATAAAAACATGACTTTGATTTGTTTACTAGTTGGCTGATGATCTAAAAGTGATAATCATAGAATTTATTGATGAATTTCCATTTTGTAGGGTTCGACTTTGATTGATGGGAATCAAGGAGTGCATCTATGGAACCAGAAGACATTAATGATGTATGGTCTATATCAGCAAATTAATGTTCCAAGCTAAGGAGACTCTCAAATCCATCCCTGTGGATGCCCTTTGACCTTCATTGGTATTCTAGATCTCACCATCTTCAACTCCTCAAGGGTATGTATGGAGCCACTTATCGATTCTGCAAATTCTAAAACTTCAATTTCTATACCAATATCTCAGCACTGTCTATGGTTGTCTATATATTTACTTTGACATTTGCAGATTTTATATTCACTCCATTCACTGCCCTTTCATTTGAATCCGTTTCGATCTTTAAAAAAAATGTGCTAGAATGAGTAGTTGACTTACCACAGCTGCCTTGATCCTTGATCCCAGTGACCACACCCTTCTTCCTCCAATCCAACGAAGAAGGTGCGTCACATGACGTGAATCCCTTGTCGCGCCCCATGAGCCTGTGCTGCTGCTTCACATTCTTGTGCATCGGCTTCTTCACCTTCGACAGGTACGTCTGCCTGAACTCCTCGTTGCTCATATCAGCAAACCTGTTGAGCCCCACAGTGTGCCCGTTTGGAGAGTTCTTCTTGGAGTTCTTCTCAATCACATACTTCAAGTTCCTCTTGAAGTGCTCGAACCTCTTCGACATCTCCTCCGCGTGCTTGTACGTCTTCCCGTGCCTCTCCCTCCATTGCTGGAAGAGCTCCACTAGCCTGTCCTCCGACCCCAAGTCCTTCGGGTCGTAGCCCGTAATCGAGTACTCGCTCGGAATGGCCCAGCACAGGCATGACAATGTGGTGAGCACCAGAAGGGAGAGGAGGAGATTGGTTTTCTGGTATCCCATTTTTGGTGAGTTTTGTACAACTGGGATGACCAGTTTGCTGTGATCATTTTCAAGACAATGGGGGATTGTATATATGATATATGATTCCTCTTGGTCTCAACCAGGTCTGATGAAGCTGAACATGACCTACCAGTCATGCTCAACGACTCAGTCTATGAACTGTGAATTTTTTTTTTTTTTTTTTATTGTTTGGGGGATTAAAGATGTTTGGTTGACCGCCACATTGCCAAAATTGCCCTTTAATTGGTTGTGGAGATTTAGGTATTGTTGTAATTTTGGATTTTTAATTGTTCATTTGATGGACTTATTAGGCATTAAAGTGATGTGAGATAATGGCCCGCCGAGAGAGGTGGTAAATCTGCAATTCAAGAGAAGACGTTGTGAATTGTTGTGGGGTCCGTATTATTGGTTGGTGTGGGACAGATGGAGCTAACAGTCAAACCCAAGTAGGGATTTTTTTGTACCTAAATGGGTCGGTAATATTGGGCCTGGAATTGGGATAGGTGAGTGGCCCATCATCACTGATTTAGAGCAACTTTTCAATGAAAATGCTTAATTAATTTGGGGATAAAAATTACAAATAGGAGAGTTTTATTTTTAAATATCATTTGATTAGCTTTAGCCTTATGATTCTATGAAGTTATTGGGGGGTTCATTGTCTGACTAGCGATCTTGTACAACATGAGAGTACGAAGACTTAGTTTACCTGGTTTGTGACTCTTATTAGCATCCGGGATTTACAACCAAATATGGATTATCCTCGTATTAAAAAAAATACACATAAGAATGAGTTTCTTATTATTATTGTTTAAATTAAATGAATTTTTTTTATTAACTTACAGGATCATTAAACAGTGAAATAGATAAACAAAACAATCATCTGGTGTGGCAGGATATTTAATTAGTGGTATCATATACCGTATTTTAAATAATAATAATAATAGCCGAATCTGTTGGAGTCTAAAGAGGAGAAATTTTGTTAGGTGAAGTTATAGGAATGATTCAAGATGCCCTTTTTTTTTTTTTTTTTTTTTGAAGATGCCCTTCTAATTGTGAGTCTCACTATAATTATTATATTCTGCTTAATTGATGAAAATTTGCAAAATCTTAATCAACAAGTCTACTAAAATACAAAAGTTTTTAATAAAATTTGAAAAATAGATTAGCCTTAGGAGTTAGGACATCGTTTTTTTTTTAAAAAAATTGTATCTTATGCCACGTGTATCAGTGTATGATCATTTGTCTATATGAGATTTCGCTAACAAATATTAGAAAGGTACATTGCTGAACTTTTCAATTGGAGGTGCATCCACATAAATTATAAAAATAATATTATACTCCATAGTCTCCGTGTAGGGTTTTCTTTCATCGAAAGAAATAAGGGAAACAATGGTAGCCGGTGATATATATTGTTGTAATGAGAATGTTAATAGCGAAGAAAGACGTAGAGATTTACGTGGTTTGATAACAATGTGTTACATACGTCCACGGTTAGAGAATCAGATTTGTATTAGATAAAGCAAAACAGATTAGGGTTATAAGGAGTTGACGTTTCATAATTATATGTGGAGACTCATGTAATCCTAAACAGACAGTGGACTGAAAGTCTAAAATAGTCAAACGAGAGGCCCGTATACAATAGGCATCGGAGCCCTCCAGACCCCGATACGTTACGGGTCAACGATGATTCAAGGCGCGCACACAATTTTTTAAGGTAATTTTGATTTGATGTAAATGATAGTACAAAGTTAGTTTTAGTTAACATTCCCACCGGAAAACCTCATCAGAGAGTGCAAAGGTAACTTAGAGCAATAAATTGATCAATGAAAATGTCTCAATTTGTTTATATTGTTGATCAAACATTCATATTTAAAATTTTATCTTATCCATTAAATATTTGGTTGGGTATATCCAGAATGACACCCATCTAAACCGGAATATATTTTTATAATCTAGTTACTAATATATGTACCTTAATATTAATACAAATTTGGATATTTTTGTATCCATTGTCGACATAAACAAACCTATTGTTAATTCTAACTAAGAATTGGACGGTGTAGCTCGCAATAAACAACAAACACAATGACAATTGACAATCCCAACTTAATCACTTTTTAATAAGGATAACTTAGAGCATCTTCCCCCGTATGCTATAATAGCTAACGAAAATAGCCTATCACAATAGAATATTTTATAGAATATTCTTAAATGGCTTATCATGAAAAATTGTGGTTTTCCCTGTAAGCCAAATATTTTAGGCTAAAACATGAAAATTCTTTATGAATCAATGTATATTACCATTGATTGATTATATACCTCATTTCTCACTTATCCGCATATTTCAATTTTAGTTTACTACAATGAATCCATCAAGATTTGTTACTTTAATGGTATGCAAATAACAATTTATTCGTAGCAGAACATAGTAAAATGAAGAAGATGATGCTCAATTAAGACGGAGAAGGGAGTTCCTCACATTACCATTTATCGTGATTGAGAATATAATATTGATAAGTTCCAGGGTGGATTATAAGCTATATGGATTATGAAAATTTGAAATTCACAATTTTTAACCAATAAATTTAGAACAAACCATAATAAATTTGTATTTAAAATCTATCTAATTGGTGTCTTCGAAATAAGGAGTGTTTATAAAGAGAGAGATGTTGGTCTATAAAATATTAGATAATTTTAAGTTTTAATGTGTTTGAGTTGTTTGTAGTTTCATTTCATAGTTGTTATTTATTCTTAGGTTTTATACTTTAAAATGTAAGAATTGCCACAAACTAGTATTTATTTCGATCCAATGTATAATTTTGATGATGTTATACTGAAAAATAATGTGAATTTATTAAAATATTATTGATACAAAAATAATCCAAATATAAAATATGAATTCGATAATATCTGACCAACAAAGAACTTGATAATATTTTACAATGTTATAACTTTTATTTTAATTATAATCACAATTAATATATATAATTATAATGTTTATATAATTATATAAATTTTAAATAATTAAAAAAAAAAGTGGAATCCATATTTGGCCTTCTAAAATTCCAAGTCAAATTTGACCTTTGATTTAGAAATAACCTACTAAAATTTTGGCCAAAATAGAAAATGGCTTATAGTGGAAGAGAAAATAGGCTAAAATAACATTTATGGCCTATGATGGGAGATGCTCTTAAATTGGACCAAGCAGCCAAGCTTAGCTGATTATAATTAAAAAATTAACCATAAGATCGGTCATGAATTCATTTATACCTTTTTTTTTTATTATTACTATTTTATTTTTGTTGAAAACAGGAGATTGGTATAAACCAGGTCAAGAGTAGGGTGGAAGGTTAGTTGTTAGAATTATTGATTCACAAAATGTCAAATATAATTAACTCGTCACAATTAATTGTTGACCCTGCTACAAATATGTCTTACACTTTTTTACTTTTATTTTATTACTCCCTCAATCTTTTCCCTCCACACACACACACACACTGACACACACCAAAAAAAGCAAGAATAATAAATTTAAAACATGGGTCGGCTTTGGATAATAAGATAGGCACGTTTTATCTATTATTTAAATAAATTAAATTATTTGAATTAATGAGAAAACTACCATTCCTCTATTGGAAAATTTTGAAGTTGTGCTTCAACTGTTAGGTTGGAGTTAATTCCCCTAATCTCATAAAACTTATATCAAGTATGTATTTTTTATTGAACTTGAAAAGTGTAAAATGTTATTTAGGGTCAATTTATTTTCCGGTTATTATCAATAACATTCTTATTTATTCAAATAAGTTATCATCAATACAAATAATGAGCTCTTTAATTGATAATTAGAACAATGGGCCAAATAAATCATGAATGAAAAATATTTCAGGGTGGTTTTGTCATGTCTCAAAGGGGATCATGATCAAAATAAGGGAAATTGATACGGAAACAAGAAGGATTAGAGAAGGAGAAGGTGTTTATAGGCAGACACGGAACCAAGATTACAATCTTAGGTAGGCTGGAATTGCATATAATTTTAATTTTTTTCCTATATCTATTGAGTTAAAAATTAGAGATTTTTTCTATCTATATTTAAATTAACAATAATAGAGTTAATTACTTATCAAATATTCTTCAAGTTTTATATATATTAAATACCATTAAATGATGAAATGAAATAATTAATCCATCCATATATATATATATATATATTTTATCTATTACATCACACTAATTTAAATAAAATTAGTGATAAAAGGTTAATGGCTGGGCCACCACCAAGCGCTGCAGCGCACAATGGAAACAGGAGCAAGGGGATTCGAACCTGGTTCATTCTATAACCATCTATAAGCCCTACCAACTGAGCTATTCAAACATTCTGATATTGGCATACCTATACTATATATATTACTAGTGAACTGGGTGGGCTGTAGCACACACCAGCCCACCTCTAGTTCCGTCCCTGTTTATAGGGTAAGAGAAGGGTAAGAAAAAGATGTAACCAGAGTAAAGAGAGATCAAAGGTGTAGACTCAGGAGTGGATGTGTTAACAATTTAGGGTAAACTACAGAAAATCACCCTTTAAATAGGGTATATTGCCCAAAACCACCCCTTATATATCAAATTGTCGGAAACCACCCATAACAACAACAATGTTAGCAAATAACCACCCCCTCCCAAAATTCCATCCACATGCTGTTAAATGCATGAAATCACAATTTTACCCCCATATTTTTAATAAAAAGAAAACAATTAAAACAACTTTTTCATTATACAATTAAAACAAATTAAAAAAAAACTAGAAATTGTAGAAAGGGGGATGAACACTCAAACAGTCCATGGTGGAAAATGGTGGGGGCTCAACCTGCAAATATTGTCTTCCCTCTCACCCTTCAAATTCAACAAGAATCCATCATAACCGACCAATTTGACACCAAATCGATTCAATCATACTCGAGTTTAAGATTTTAGGGTTCAAATTTGAAGAGTTGAGATTTCTGAAAATGGGATATGGATTTTGAGGTTCTAATTAATTATAAACTTTTGAAGAATTATGATATATGAAGCGATGATATGGAGTTTGGAGTTCAAAATACTATTGTGCTTGGAGGCTGATGAGTTTCGCTAGCCAGATATCAGGTTCATCTTCAAAAGCAAGACCAAGATCGAAGCCAAACTCGCAAATTCCCCACAAAATCCGGCCCGGAGAACTGCAAAACTGTTTGCTTGAGCGAGAGGAAAATCAGCCCCTCCTTCCCACCACCACCGCCAAAATTGGAGCCAAAGGAGAAAGATTACCCCTCTAATCCCTCCTTTGATGGAATTGACTTTGCCTCCCTGGACTAATCCGCACCGTATTGCCCCTCTTAGGTTTGGGAATACCACTGATTTTGCAATTTTTCCCCAAATTGAATACCCAGACACAGATATGGATATGAAAGCACTCAAAACCCCATACCAATCAATGGAAGAGGGACTATGGTTAATCAATTCGGTGGATGAGGAGGGCGTATGCGGGCTGGAATTTTTAATGAAAGAGGAGAAGAATAAGGGTAATGGGAATCTCTTTCCCTTTTCTAATTTCCCCTTTTATTGTTTTGTTTTATTTTTAATCAATCATTTACATTAAAATGGATTAAAAAATTAAGAAGTGATAGTAATTTAACATATTTAACGGAAAATGTGACGGAAATCTCACGGGAGTGGTTGATTGATAACGGAGGGCTTATAAAGGGTGGTTTTCGGTAATTATGCATATAAGGGGTGGTTTTGAGCAATGTGCTCCATTTAAAGGGTGGTTTCCGTTCACCCAACAATTTAACATCCATGGTCTCAAGATGTGGTTGGGCTGGACTTGGTCACGACGTCATCTAATAAATGTGGGCTTCGGCCCAATAGTAAACACATATTGCTTGATGTAAGCTAGAGATTAGATTGGACGATTAACAGAGGTTAGTTAGCTCAGTAGCCTCTAATTGTGTGTGTGTGTATATAGACTTGCGTCGCGTGTACAGATCTTCTTTCTCAAGAAACATAGAAAATCAGTTTCTAAAAATCTAAAATCTACATCGTATCAGATCGAATATAGATCTAGGGATTTCTGGTTCTCGATCGAGTTCGTTCGGAGTTCAGAGTGATATAGAAATTTTGTCATCAAAACTTATATGAAAAATCAGAAAGTATAAATACTACTTACAATTACAAAATCCATTCGAAATGTACCCGGCGATCATATTAACTATGTATATGTAAAATTATTTGTATCAAAACAAATGCTCTTGTTGGCGGATAAATATTATATTGATTAAGTAGAGTCGAATAAATATTATATTGATATTTAATAAAATTAGATAAAATAGTATCTTAAACATATATTGCTATATTGATTAAGTAGAGCAAGATTACAAATTAAATTATTTAAAAATACTATGATTAAGGATAAGATATCACTAGGAAATATTTGTTGTAAAAAAAAAGGGGAATTTTTTTCTTCTATAATACTCTATTTTTTTTTTATTATTATTAATTTTTAAATTATAAAATTATTATTAATAAAAGTTTATAAAAATGTATAAAGTATAAATATTTTTTTAATATTGATTTAGGTCTAAAATGATTAATTATTACACCTTTTTTTTGGGGTGGGGATTAGAGCAATCCCAACAGCTTCTCTAAAAATTCTCTATTATAGAGAGAAAAATATCAAAATCTTTATAATTTTTATACTCTAACCCCAACAGTTTCTCTATTTTACCTATTTATACATTTACTATACACTATAATGAATGCATAAATTCATAATTTAATAAATAAAATTTTAATAAATTAATTAAATCAATATGTAATAACCAATGAATAAATTGATAGACATGAGAAGGAGTGAATGCATTTAATTTTACAGATTTTAAGCTTTCCTCTAAATTTAGAGATTTTTTTCTCTTTCCTCCCATTTCTCTATTATAGAGATGGTTTTACAAAAGCTGTTGGGGGTTAAAAAACCTATATTTCCTCTAAAATTGACTATTTTCTCTATTTTACGTAATCTGTTGGGGATGCTCTTACACGGTATTTTATACCGGGTGGTGATCCGGCTCGAATCAAACGATGTTGGTAGAAATCTGAGGAGATGGGCTTGGGCCTGTTACACATGGGCTAGAGAGAACTAGACTGCATTTTTTACATGGTCACTGGCCAAAGCCCACTTCCACTTGTTCTTCTTAACGTTCGTACACATGTTCTCTGTATTTTTTTTTAGGGTTATGATTTGGGTAAAGTCATACCTGACCACCAGACATCCACTTATAACTAGACATGGGTAAGGGTTGGTCGACTCAGACCCAACGGGTTTTGATCCGGTGGGAACTGGAAGAGACGACGACCCGGTGGGTTAGGGTCAACAAGGATTAGGTTTGACCTGCGGATCCGGAGGGTCGAACCCGAAGAATCGACCTGTCGAGTCATCTATTTTTTTTTCAAAAAACCGAGGTGAAGAGGAAGGAGAATTCAACATTATAGAATGGTGGAACCGTCCAAAGAGATCTCAATTTCCTACTATGTAGGCAATTACTCATCAAACACTCGTCGTTCCTTGCTCAATTGTAGCGGTAGAGCAAGGTTTTAGCCAATGTGGTCAAATATTAAGCGATAATCAAGACTCTGGCCCGATTCACCAATGTGGTCAAATAGCAATGATTTTCCAATAATTATTTATTAACATGTAAGAATACTTGTTTGAAATGTGAATTTTTAAATATTTTTTACAATAATTTAATATTAAAATAATTTTAAACATGTAAGAATAATAGCGGTATGTGAAAAAAGTAATATCAAAATATAAGGTTAAATTTTTGTGTTAAAAAATATGAATCAAAAAAAAATTTTTGTGTTAAAAATAAATCCCATGTTTATAATATAAAATAAAATACCCCAAACTTGACCTTTCATATGGCCTGGGGAATCCAATATTCCATGAATCACACAAAATTTCATATTATCCAGCTATAATGCTATATCACATTCAATGTATTTAATTAATGTACCACGAGGTTTTAAGAATATCGAAGAACTCGATCCAAAAAAAATAATAGAATATCAAAGAATGTACCACGAGGTTTTAAGATCAAAGAATGTACCACGAGGTTTGAATCCGAAAACATACGGAAATCAAGGAACACCAAATTTGTAGCTATCCAAATAAATAAATCGAAAATCACAAGATGAAAATTTATTACTACATCCGTCTAAAAATACATGGACTTTACTATTTACGCACGCTTTTTTAGAAAGATAAAAACTATATAAAATATTAATTTTTTTATTAATTTTTTTAATAATTACAAACTTATTGATAATAAGTTTATAATTAATAAAAAAAATTAATATTTTATGTAGTTTTTAGTTTATAAAAAAGCGTGCGTGAATAGTAAAAGTCCATGTATTTTTGGACGGAGGAAGTATAATGTATGTGTCATTCATCATCATCATCAATTCATCATCATTTTAGTAAAAACAGCTTAAAAAATACAACTTTAAATAACTGGTAGTATGAGTTTAACGCATGTATATATAGTACTAATTTTTAAAATAACAGAGTCAATAAAATCTATATAATATATTAAAAATAGTGCAATTCATCTGTGCTAAAAAAAAAAAAGTGCAATTCATCTATATATTGTCATTTTCTGATACAATATAATATTTCATAAATATTGTATATTAAATTATTTTATCTTGCTCAAAAAAAAGTGCAATTCATCTATATGTCATTTTCTGATACAATATAATATTTCATAAATATTGTATATTAAATTATTTTATCTGTACGCATTAAGATTGATTAATTACTTTAGTTAATTATATATAATGATAAAATTTCATTATTAATCAATTATCTATTGAACAATAAAGTCTTATCGTCAAAATATTTATATTAATTTTAAACCTCACATCTTAAGCCATTATTAAACATATTGTTTTTATCATATTACTTGACTTTTTTTTTACATAATTTTAAATAAACTATTTTAATCTTCACATAAAACTTAATAAAAAAGTAACTTTAAAATAATTAATATAATAAAATATAATTTATTAATAAAACGAGTAAAAAAATTTATAATAGCTAGATTAGTATATATACTATTCTATAGAGTTGCGGATTATGATTAAATTCAGTAAACAACTAATAATAGTATAGTAATACTCCGTATGATTTTTTGTTTGTAGTGTACGTGTTTACATGAAATTTAGGGTTTGAAGATTGTATCGGCCTGAAGGGTTGATAGCGGTGGCGAAGTATGTACGGCTGCCGATCGATCAGCAAAATTGCAAACTGCATAGGTGGGCGATCAACGTGCAGCCAAGTTGTACAGTAACACACTGCAAGTCGGAACTTGGCCCAGCTTGCCCCACGTGCCGTGTTTTGGACGAGACACCCTACCTCCACCTACGCCTCCTCTAAATACATATTTCGCGTGAGTTAGGAATGACAATGAGTCGGATGATGAGTTGACGAACCCTTATTTCACCCGATCAATAATGGATGACTCATCACCCTATCCGACCCACCATTCATATCCACTTCTTACCCACCCACCCATCGGGTGAAAGGTTGAGATGAGTGAAATATGGGTGATTTTTCGTCCAATTATTATGTCTATTTCCGTCTAATATGAAAAATAAAATGGTATATATATAACATAAGACTATGATTAAAAAAAATTGTTATAAAAACTACAAGTCTTAAATGACATTATATCTTATCACATACTTAAAAAGTCAATATTAGAAGATGCGGTTATTATTTCACTCGAGTTTTGATGTCAAATCATATGTAATATTAGAGATTTATAGTTAGAAAAGGCGAATAAATAAACTTATGTATTTTTATTCATAAATCATAATAATAAAATAAATAAATAGTATATTATATTTTTATTCATATATTGTAAATGAGAGAAAATATCCTAAATAGTTTTATGTTACACCTAATGTCTCAAGTAGGGTTGTGCATGATCAGTATCAGTGCTAACCTTTTATAGGTCTAGGGCGGATAAAATATTGGGGCTTTACCTATTCTGAATAATTTAATTATCAGTTTTTTTCAATAATCGATGTAAAATTTTGAAAACCTAAAATAAAATTAAGTACATGAAATAACCATTGATATTGAAATTAATAGAAACAAATAAATATTTTTTTTTATGAATATTCATCTTTTTTTTTATAATCCTTAAGCAAGAAAAAAAAAAACAATAATGGTATAAAATCACTCTACGCGAACCATTCATATATTTTCTTATCATTAAAGTTAAACTGTTAAATTATCTTTTTATTTTTAAATATTTTAATCAATCGGAACAATAGAAAATTTTGAAATGAAAATAGGATTCATAGGTCTAATTTTTGCTAGAAAATCATTTCTTGTGTTGGCTTGTTGATAAAAAAAAAATTGTATGTAAAAATACATAAATGAAAAAACACATGATTTTGTAATGGAGTATCAAATACGGGTTATTCAAAAAAGAAAAAGAATACGGAATATCGACTACGGAGCTCATATTCTAAAAAAGAGAACATGAAAAAAAAGGTTAAATTGGGTAACTATCCCTTTTTCAATTTTTGTTTTAGTAAATATACCTTTGAAGATTTTGTTTTATTAATGACATATTTGCCCATGATTTGATTGTAACCATAAATATGATATCCAAATCCCTAATTAATTATTCCATTGACGTTTCTTCTATTAATTGACGCTCCTCTTTCAAGAATGGTTCGTAGACGCACCACCTCCCTTCAAGCACGGGTATTGCTTGTGAAGATATTGAAGGTTGGTTTTGTGTTATTTATCCAAATGATTGCTAATATGACTTCCACCGGTTACTATAATTTGAAAACTCACCAAATTTGTCTTTAACGAATCGGTTATGAGGTCAACCAAAATTGATGAATTGCTTGTGATTTATGTCGTGATTCATAATTAGAGGCAACACTTCCTTCAACTAGGATTTTTTTTATGATTTCACACTACAACAATTAAAGCTTTTAGTAGCGGTTCAAAACCGCCACATAAGGTCAAAAAACCGTTGCCTAAGGGCTATTGTAGCGGTTTTTAGCCGTATCATTTGCTCGCGTTGCATTTGATCTGTTGTGGCGGTTTTATAGCCTAATGTGGTGGTTTTTTCTCAACACAAACGACCGCTGCAGTAGGTATGTTAACCGCCACAATAGATACTCTATTGTGGCGGTTTTGTCTGAGCTATTGTAGCACTTTTTTTCTCTAATGTAGCGGTTTATTATTTACCAAAATAAAAAAAATACATGTTTTTAGCCCGGATTCAGCAGACCCGGGCTAAAAAGTGCAACTACAATCAAATCACATGTTTATATAAGAAATGTGAGACTATTTTCATAGACCTGTAGCAGCTACAATCAAAGCACATGTTTATATTTTAAACATGAAAAATTTCCCTCGATTTCAAAGAAATCTTGTGAAATAACTAAGAGTAAAAATGCCATAATAGTTGACAAGATACATGGTTAACATAAAATTGCAGAGTCAAAACAATTTACTCTTTCAGCAAGACTGGCTGTCGGTAGATTGACCCCTTCGTGCTCTAACATGGATATAGTCTTTTGGAGGTTCAGTTGATGTATTGTTTTTCTCAGAAGGTCTGCCGCCACTAGTTAACTTGCTTCTGTTCTAGATTTAAAAACTCCGAACGCCAATAGTTTGATCGGCTTGGCAACATGCTCTTTCTACAGTGAGCGAAATAATAGAAAAGATCATTTTTCCATAAAACACCAAATAGATTCAGAATCTGAACAGAAATCATAATTTCTATCCCATAAACCTACCAGGAAAATTCTTAACATTCAACTAAAGCTAGATGAACATCCATTCCATTATGCCAAATAATAACTTATTGTCTGTAATTTGGTTTACCTATTATTCTCATATTCTATTGCTCTTCAATGAAGAAGGATATTTCATAAATATTTCAAGTTTCCATTCTTAATTTGGTCTCAACACAAACATATGACAAACTCTTACATGTATATAAGAAGCTAAAAAAAAAGGATTGATTAGAAGTTGCATACCACTGAAATGAGACAATGCGTATTCTTTGGATCTACGCCGCAATAAAGCCCCGATGATGTCTATCTCATTAGTTAATGCATATAAAGTTGCTGCTATGTCAACCACATCCTCGCTTGTTTCCAATAGCTACAGATGAACAAAGCAGAAGACCATATTATAATGTTAAATGCGTCCATAGCTAGAAATTAACTCTAGAAAGACGCAATTGATCAACTGCATCACTACTAAAAGATTAATAATGCAGAAGACTCATTGTTACTGCAATTCAAACTTCCAAATGTATATGATTATTTTAAATGTCATGTCCATAGTGTAAAATTTCGTAAAACATGTGAAACAGACCTTGAGCATGTTTTCCTAATGCACACAATTAAACACTTGCATTATTTAATTTTTCACTACTCAATTCTTTTTTAACTTCAGAAAGATATCAGAACTCAGAAGCTAATTTACATTCCAACAATCATAAACTAAGAAGTTATTCCTTTTTTTTTTTAAAACATCTAAGACGTTATTCCTAAAACAAGATAGACATTCCAGAAGCTGATTTACATTCCAATTCACTTCAAAGCATGAATGTAGAGTAGAAACAAGCATAAACTAATAAACTAGGGCTTGTACGTACAAGATAATTTCGGTAGTCAGCTTCTTTTCGTGTCGTTTTTGCTAAGATTTTCTTATCTATTCCTGAAACAAGGTAGACAAGAACATCTAATGATTACCAGAAGCATTAAGGAACAGTGAATCTACAAGCCAAACTAACCATAAACAAAAGAAGAGGTCGGAGAGTCTGTAATAATATTACCTTGACTACAATGCCAGCATATTGAGGATTGCATTTTCTTGGAGCAGCAATTGATCTTGTTCCTTCTGGATTGCATTCTCCTGAAATTAATAAACACGGATCAATTTTTTAGCTTAACATATATATATAGTATTAAATCACAAATATATGGCAGCAGCAATCTTCCAGACTTACTTTTTGCTTCTATCAATGACCTCTACAGAAACACAACCAATTTGTGGGAGGCAGATGGAGCTATATATATTGCAGGCCAAACAGAAACACAATATACCAATTTGTGGTCTACTAGAGAGCATCATATCACTTATAGAAAAATCAAATCTTCTTTACGTCCCCTAATGCAACTTCTTCAATCAATGTAACAGAGTTCTTTTCCACCTTGTATGTATATATGCGTAGATACTATTCCATGGGTAGAGGAAAGTAAAATACAAAACAAAGAATTACCTGCTGAAAAGTAGTGTTAGCAGTCTCAGCACGAGCACAGATGGATTTCTCAAGGGCTTCGAGGGCTCTACTAGCACGAGCCCTGGCATCGACGAAGTTTGGAGTGCTTGCCATTTCTCTAACCAAGAGCTCCACCCACTCAGCGCCATCTCTAACTCAACAGTTGCTCCATGTAGCTAATGGATCTTCAACAGACACCTCCTGTTTGCCACTAGTCACTGGATATATGACAGCAAAACAACAATCGATCGAAATAATTAGTTATTATCCATTTGAGATCGAGAGAAGATTATAATCAATCAGGCTTGAGTGCTTGACAGAAAGAACCTGGTCTTTAATTATTAGTAACATGGACAAATTAAATGAACGGAATTAAATATGATTGAATTGAGATATTACAGATCGATTGTACCTTCTAGGTGATCACTGGCGTGAGGTGGGATATCAGAAGTATTAGCATCAGTCAGGCTTTTGATTGCCAAGTCTAAATCATCACCAGAATGTTCAAGTGCTCTCTCAAGTACCTGAAAACATACATATATGTCAATGTGATCTTTAATTTAGAGAAATGTATATTGAAATATGAAATCTCCAATTAATGATGGAATCCTCATCCTAGTTCTAACTTCTAATTGCAGGAATCTGCATAAAAATGCCAATTGTTGATACATACTCATTAATCTATCAAGCCAAATAGATAAAACAAGATAAATATAAAACCTATTTGAAACCCTGATTTGTGCTGATGTTTTTGTAAGTTTTAATTAATTAAGCTCATGAACATCAAAATATAACGAGTTACCAAGCAGAAGCTCCCGTGGTCGAATTGGTCTTGAAGAACTATCTTAATTCTACCTGCAAAAAACCTCGAAAAAAACAGATTAATCATAACCAGCCTGCAAACTAGCACAAACAATAAAAACCAGAAATCTAGATCTAGCTCATTCTCGATCTAGAAATTGAAATTTATGTGCTGAAGCCCAAACACAAAAGAGGACAGAGAAAATGTGAACAAAATAACCTAGATTTCTTTGGCAAAAAATAATCAAGATTTCTTATGAAGGGGGATCGTGGACGGTGGTAATGCGACGAGACGGGCGGCGCTGGTGAACTCACAAGCCACCGGTGGAGGCGGTTCTAGGATGCGGAGGATTCCTGAAGCAAAGACGGAGCCCCAAAAGATGGAAAAGGAGGAGATGGACGAGATTGTGCCTTGGTGTGTAGTGGTTGATGCAAGATCTGGACGGCGGAACTGGTGGAGATGGAGAGAGTGCCTTGGTGTGCAGTGGTTGATGCCAGATCTGGACGACGGCGCTGGTGATTGAAGATTGCCGACTTGGTAGGAACGGTATGAAGAAGAAGCCGAGACGGGGTGCGTCGATTGGTGGTTCCGGCGGTGTGAGGGGATAGGTGTGAGGGGATACGGTGGAAGAAGTGTGCCGTGTGTGGTGTAGATCCCAGTGATGGAGGGTGGTAGGCAGAGGCTGACCTGTAGGTGTGAGGGGATGGGTAGGGAATCGAATTAGGGTTAGGATCCGGAGACGAAAGTGCGAGAGTGTCTACTTAGGTTTAAAATAGACCCAACGAAATATAATTTTTTTTTAATATAAAAACCGCTCCATTAGGTTTTAAAGTTGCTTCATTAGATGGTGAAAAAAGTGTTGAGGAAAAACCGCTTCAATAGCTTTAAAAACCGCTACAATAGGATCTTCAAAACCACCACAATAGGTACTATAATCATCCATGATAAAACCGCCACATTAACCGCCACAATAGACTAAACCGCTACAAAATCCGCTTCAGTAGATCAACCGCTGCAAAAAAGTGCAACAATAGCCCTTAATTGTTTTAGTATCATTTAAGAACAGATCCAAAATAATCGCTTATTGTGATTTGATGAATCGCTTATTTGGTTACAATAATTTTAGGCTACAATAATCGCTATCTATGACTACAATAATTGTAGGTTACAATAATCGCTACCTATTGTTACAATAATCGTTTCATTTAGGTGATTTCTTGTAACTGAACTCCACAATTCAATTACGGATATAGTAATAGGTACAAGACTCCGCTCATTACAGGAATTCACTCAGTACACGAAATCGTGTATTACATGAGTTTGATTACGCAAGGTTGATTTACAATAATCGTTTCATTTAGGTGATTTCTTGTAACTCAACTCCACAATTCGATTACGGATATAGTAATAGGTACAAGACTCCGCTCATTACAGGAATTTACTCAGTACACGAAATCTTGTATTACATGAATTTGATTACGCAAGGTTGATTGATAATTAACAATACAGGAACGCAAGGTTGATTAATAATTCACTCAGTACACGAAATCTTGTATTACATGAACGCTATTGTAATATAAGGATAATTTTGTATAAGAGAAATGTTATTGTAACACAAGAATGAGATTGTATTACATGATGTTGTAACAAGAACACTATTCTATTACATAAATAATATTGTAATACAAGAATGATATTGCCTTACAAGAATCAACCCCATACATGAATTAAAGTTTATAAAATACAGCCGTCAATAAACAATTCTAACCAAATAATTTGAAGATTCAAGAGTAACTAATTAAAACCCTAATCAATTTCACGTTGAGAAAAATATCTTCATCTACCAAATCTTCCAATGATTTAACCGTTTGCTTTTTAAAAGGATAGAATTTGTTTTTAAAAAAAATTGTTTTTACTTTTTAAAATGATAAAATTTGATTGTAAGGGTATAAAAGTAATCTCCATCTAAAAAATAGTACAATTACCTAAAAGAAAACTCAAGGAGTATAGTTAGTAAAAAAAATTTAAAAGGGTATACTCTACCCAATTTTCTAAAAAAAAAAAGGTAAAAAGTGTTAGATTTGGGGTCCACATTCTATTCTTTTATGTTTAGTGTATTTTTCATTGTCTTTTATTGGGCCTTTGGGCCAATTAATTTTTTTTTACACATTTCTATACATATATACACAAATCTCGGTTGTGCCCCTTTTAAAATTAGGCCTTGGGGAAGAAATGGAACCCAAGAACCCCCAAAGCCACCAGGAGAATGCGCCTTTGCATGCGCCTCCTTTCACCTTCAACTCTTCCCCAAATCGAAAACCCAAAACTGAAAAAACCCTAACCCCTCCTGCAAATCTCTACCCGATCGTTCACAAAAGCTCAAAGCATTATCGTTTCATCAATCCTAAACGATTTTGGTTTTGGATCTGGCAAAAAATTTGGCTCTCGAACGGGGTTAGGGACTCTAATTGGTTTCTTGGGGTTTGCTTTCGCTGTTCGTTCACATTGCAACCATGGAGATTTCGAGAGGCAATCTCTACAACAATCAAGGGGCTTCTACTTGTATCCCTCTTCTACGATGGGGTTTCTCGTTTGTGAGCGTTCTTCTTCTCCTGGATCTGGTTTTCTGGGTTCAGAGTTCTCCGTCTTCGATACCCCTACTTCTCCTAGGACCAGCGATGTTCTTGGATCGACCTTGAAAGGTACCACTTTCTATCCTTAATCTATGCTTCTAAACTCCATACTATCTACCTATTTTCGATCATTAATTGCTACAACTAGTGTAATACCCGTGCCTTGAAGGCACGGGAGCTTGATCCATTTTAATTTGAACATCATTTTATATATCTATATAATACTATATTGATATATATATATATGTGTGTGTGTGTGTGTGTACGTGTTTACAACAAAAATATGTATAAAATATTTTTTTATAATTTATAAATTAGTTGGAAAGAGATACGATACAAATTTTGAAAATGATTTAATAAGGTAAAGTAGTAATAATATTCAAACACACCATCCAATATAATTTGAAATAAATATATAATTATTATCATTAGCATAGATCTAAAAAAGTAAAATATAAGCTCCCGTACAAATATTAAAAAATCATATGCACATGATTGTGTGAATAATTTTGAAGTTAAATATGTAGATGTACATAACTTATTGATTATTTTCATGAGAAAGATGGTTAGAAAGATAGAGAAATTAATAGTGAAAATAAAGGTAAGATGGTAAAAAAAAGATCCTTAAAGGTAGAAAAGTGATCTAAGAAGCCTCATCCAAGATGTAAAATAAGCATTAGTAATGCTTGTGAGTCTTAAAATATTATTTATTTTTCGATAGTCATTTAAGATGTCTAAAATAATTAAATTATAAAATAACACTTATTTGGCTCTAATTGATTTTTATAATTAATTTTTGAAATCGAATATTTACAAATTGATTATTACATGTTCGTTGTATGTAGACATTGTGGGGAATATTGCAATCGGTTAAAAATGATAAATCAACAATTTCAATATCCAAGAATAAAATCAGCCAAAAATTGACGAATGTTACATTTACGTAGACGATTAAAATAGATCACAAATTGACATACAACATATCAAATTAAATAATATTTTAGTATAAAAATAGGAAACAAATATGTTTAAAATAGGAAACAGATATTTTAAAATTTCAGCAATAATATTGACCAATAAGAAAATATTATTTGAATAAAAAATTCAAGTTTAATTGTGAGCGTGACACATCAGCAATATAACCGAAAAGAGACTGCAATCGGGAAAAAAATGGAAACATGTCTCAATATTTACGATAATATAACCGAAAAAAAAAGGAATGGATTCAAATCATGTTTAAAATAGGAAACAAATATTTTAAAGTTTCCATAATAATATTGACCAATAAGAAAATCTCATTTGAATAAAAAATTCAACTTTAATTGTAGGCGTGACACGTCAGCAAAATGCTAGCAGAATTAGTAATATTAATAGATTAATAGATAGATATGAGCTTTTGTAGTGACAATTCAAATGCTCACTCAACCCCTAAACTCATCGGGAAAACCTCCCACAAACTCCTCGGGATAACCTCCCACAAACCCTTCGGGATAACCTCCCTACAAATCTTTGGGATACCCTCCCGACAAACCATTTGTAATAACCATCTGCAATGGTGGGTCTTTTTTCCGACCCTAACTTACCCGAGTAGATCCACTGCTAATGAAGATAGAACTGATAAACACCACAAGTCTGCAGTCTTTTTATCAAATGCATTCACTGTTTACTACCTTACTATATTCACTTCATGTACTAATCTTCTCATATGGCAGACTCCTAGTCTCGCACTCACTGCTACCAACTGCGGGCTGGACTTGTCTCCCCACATACACAATCACTTAATCACCTATGACAGTAGCATTAGCTACACATTAGCTCTAACTAGAATTATAAGGTATATATATATACTCATCAACACACTAATCTACGTGGACCCTATGGTAGATCTCAACTCCATTATACACTAAATGCTTATTATATTAGCCTCTTACACCAAATGTTTAATTACAGCTCTATCTCAATTGTTCATTTTGACTCCATTAACTCTTGGTTCGATGGGATATTCTTTACTTTGGACTCATGCTTTATCCTTGGAGACATACTACAAGATTCGCATCAAACTCTGCTACTAACTCAACTATCCATCTATGCATCACTCTCCATCACTACTGCTTCACAATTGCTAGACAAATTAATTTTGGTGTACACACTTTACCTCACCCAACAGCTCTCACCTACTCCTATTAAATTAAACTGGCATACTCTTAGCAGGAGACTAAAGCAGCAAGTAAATGATATCAAACAAGTTATCAAGTCTACTACCAAATGGCAACTTGCTCCTCTTCGGGCTGGATTTATTCTCCTTTTGAAGACTTGCCCCACCTACAGAAACGGTACCTCTTATTTTGCTCATGCTAAAAGAAATTACATAACTCAAACACTGTCACAACTAGCTAGGATCAAAACTGAATTTTGTGCCCTTATTTGTTGCTCACTTATCAGGAAATTGCTAAATCTTTGCATGATTATCCCCATCTCAAACAATCCTTACAGTGAAATACACCCTGAACATAATTGCTTCTGCTACTATTGTGACCAAGATCATTTCTTTTCATCTTTTATGGTGGGTGGTATACAAACCCATTATAACTCGACTACTGTATCCAACCATCTTTGTATAACTCTACCTATTTTTAACCTTACTTCTTCTATGGATGTGTGCATTGGCTTTGTTCATGGAGATCTCTTACTTAAATCCTCTGCTGTTGGCTTTCTGGCTTCATACTCTAACTGCTCCAAGTCCCATTCTCAGACTAGCCATACTTTTTTACTGCTGGATACTTTCTTTGTCATGTTGTTAACTAACTTAGAACTACACCACTGTCTAATACTTGTTAGAATTAACCTAACTTATTTATCCAATTCCAAACATGAACCTACTATAATACACTTTACTAATCCAATACCTTTTGCAAAACACTCTAGTCCTATTAATTTTTGGGCAAAATCTTGATTTGTATTGTGGCAAACCTAAAGCCTCTTGGTATTTGGTTAATTATAACTGCTCGAGCCATGTTTGCTGTTGGCACTAGTACTCTAGGGCTTACTTCTGTCCTGCTTACTTTGCTACTCCAAATGCTTGTAATCTATCCTTTGTTATGAATCAATATCTATATTATGAATTACTGCATTATCAGAACATGCTTTTTTGGATTCTTGTTGACCAGTTTTCTATTTTGTTACTTATAAGCTTGTTACAAACCCATTATAACTTGACTAATGTTTTCAACCATCTTTGTATAGCTCTACCTACTCTTAACCTTATTTCTTCCTTGAATGTGCGCATTGGCATTGTTCATGAAGATCTCTTACTTAAATCTTCTGCTGCTGGCTTTCTGGCTTCATACTATAATTGTTCCAAGTCCCATTCTCAGATTAGACATACTTGTTTACTGCTAGATACTTGCTTTGTCATGTTGTCACCTAACTTAGAACTACACCACTGTCTTATACTTGTTAGGATTGACCAAACTTATTTATCTAATTCCAAATATGAACCTACTATAAAACACTCTACTAATATTGCTCGAGGGAGTCATTCCCTTGAGCAACATATTTACTTGCATCGTTTGCAGCTTCTGGCTTGGCTCTGTTGGCCTCATGGTATTTTCTATGGTGGTTTTTGGAATCAAGCTCATGAAATGCTCACCCACATGCCATCAATACTACTGATGTGGATCCGTGCTAGCCCCTCGTCTGATAGCTGCCTCAAGCCACCTCTTAACTTAAGTGAGCACCCTTGTGCCATCTTCAAAACTTTTTTACTAGTTGATCTTGGGTGGATTCAGTTTATTTGCTTTACAAACCACTGCTTTACACTGTAAATCACATACACTATGATCCATATATTTTTCATCAATTAGTCTCTCCGGTGGATACTTACTACTCAAATCTTACATCCTCATTGTAAATCATGGACAATACAAACTCCTCAACATGTTTTTCAGATTAATAAATATGGTTATCCATCCCGGCTATGTTACGATTTTTAGGGATTCTGATGTTTCATGCTCGATCCAAAATCACTACTTGGGCTTTAGATTATTTTTGATCTGATGTAATCCTATAGGCCTTGGTTCCAACACTCCTAAATTATATATCACCCGTTATATTAATGATATAGCAACTAACAAAAGCAGCTCGGAACATAATCCAAACCAAGAATCTTCGGCTCTAGTGCGGCTTAAACATACACTTACACATACACTCATAGGGATAGATAAAACTTATAACACTGATCATGAAAAAATCAAAATTCCCATTAATTGGAGAGTCTCTACTCTGTTAAGTAAGGTTCTCACCCTTCTAAGTACCATATCCCCCTCAAATGGTTATAATGAAGTTTAGCTTTAGGAATATAAGGGGCCTAAGTAGAAAGAATGTTTGGACACACATTGAAGCTACTACTAAAGCGGAGCACATAAAAATCCTAATGCTAGCCGAAACAAAATTAACAAATCCTCCTCCGGACAAATGCTGGAGAAAACAGGTTTTGACAGAATGTTTTTATGTCCATTCAATGGACTTGCAGGAGGTCTTTGCCTCCTTTGGAAAGAATCCCTTTTTCAGAATGAAACTTTTACTATTAGAAACTCTACGGACCGTATCATTCAGGCAGACTACACAAACATGACACTTAATATTAACATCGAAATCCTATTCATTTATGCAACACCTTATGCAAATGAAAAAAACTCTTTCTAGGGCTCTCTCTCAGACTATATTCGCAATGCAAAGGACTCTCTTATTATTCCGGGAGACCTAAATGAAATATTAGAGCCGAACGACAAAATGGGGGGGCAGGGTCCCATCTGCAAATAGATTTGTAAGACTCCAAGATACTATTAGTACTTACAACCTAGTAGGCTTCCCTACACGTGGAAACAATTACACTTGGAGAAAACATGAACATGGTAATGATAATATATTTGAAAAACTTGACCGCGCTGTAATTAGCCACCCTATCCTAAAACAATTCCCGAACCTTTGCACCAAAAACCATGCCTTCTTAAAATCAGACCACACACAGATCACCCTGGACCTCATGGATAACCGCAAACCAAAATTACAACCTTTCAAATTTGAAATGGCATGAACTACGAAACCAGACTACGAAGCGGTTGTGCGATCAGCTTGGAGGCTTGACTCTCCTGGCTCTCAAATGTTCAAATTGACAAAAAAATTGAAAGAGGTAAAAAAAAAAAGCAAGCTATGGAGCAAAGTAACTTTTGGAAATGTGTTTTGCCAAATTAAACAAGTTGAAACAGAACTCCTGGAATTACAAAAGAATCTCTGCAATGCTTATAACCAAAACTTGGATAACAAAATCAAAAGGCTCACTTCAAAGCATACCTCTCTACTCTCCTTCCAACAAAAATATTGGGGACAGAGGGCGAAAAGAATGCATGTAAAATCCATTGACTCTAACATAAAATACTTTCATAAAATTGCAACCAGAAGACGAAACAGAAACATAATAAAACATCTCCAAACTACGGCCGGTATTACACTCAGCAATGAAGAAGACATTAGGAACCTAATCAAGCACGACTTTAACCAAAGATTTTCACAACAACCTAGACAACAAACACCAAGCAATCTACTTCATTATGTAGGAAATGAAATCTCAAACGAAGATAATGAATGGCTAATTCGCCAAGTCACAAATTCTGAAATTAAAAATGCGGTTTTCAGTCTTGCCAACGATAAATCACCAGGACCTAATGGGTTTCCTGCTGGCTTCTTCAAAAGATACTGGCATATAGTTGAACCATCAGTCATCAAAGTGGTCAAGAGTTTCTTTCTTAGTGGAAGACTTCTGAAACAGACAAACCATATGTTCATAGCATTAATACCAAAGATAGACAACCCGACCACAACATCTCACTATAGGCCAATTAGCCTATGCTCAACAACATACAAAATTATATCCAAAATACTAGCATCAAGACTCAAACATACTTTCGAAGACATCATCTGTAAATCTAAAGAACAACTAAGCAAATGGCGTGCCAATGCCCTATCACAACAGGGACGCGCTATCCTAATTAATACGAATTTATCAGCTAAACCGTTGTATACAATGCAAAACTTCATGTTACCCGCTTCAATACATAAAGAGCTCGACCAGATTAATAGGATGTTCTTCTGGAATAAAAATCTTCAACACCGACCGCTTATTAGTTGGGATAGGATTTGCAGACCAAAGAAGTGTGGGGGATTAGGAATTAGAAAGTCTAAAGAGATGAATGAAGCCCTTCAAATGAAACTACTATGGAAAATATTGGCTGAACCAGACAATGTCTGGGTTACGCTGATTAAACACAAGTATTTACGTTATGTTAATATTTTTTAATACAAGAAACGAGGTGGATCCTCTTGGCAATGGGCCAAATTGACTACTCTCATTGATAAATTCAAATCAGGCCTTATTTGGTCTGTTGGAAATGGAAAATCTATCAAATTTTGGACGGATAATTGGATTACAACCTCTTCTCTGCAGTCGAGGGAAGATTGCCCCCAAATTGAAAACATGGAGGAAACAGTTAGTGAATACATCATGGGAGGCAGATGGTGGATGGAAAAACTTAACAATAGGTTACCGGTTGACATAGTCAAAGAGATCTTGGACATTCCTCTTCCCATCTCTACTTTTGAAGATAGGCTATATTGGTGGCCTGATAGAGAGGGTTGGTTCACCACCTCGAGTGCATACAAACTAATCACATCTCAATCTGCTTTGACCCTAGATAATAACGCATGGATATGGAATTTGAATATTCCACCTAAGGTTAAAAATTTTTTGTGGAAGGTTTGTCAGGATGGTCTCCCAACTGCCTCTAGGCTAGCTCATCGTGGGTCATCTATTCCTTCCACATGTAGCCTGTGCAACTGTGCGACCGAAGATGATGTTCACTTCTTGTTAGAATGCCATTATGT